>CM072772.1:36252500-37502500 GCA_036936925.1 Cenchrus fungigraminus
GAGGTGCCACAGCTCAAGGTACTCCGCAATGGCCTGGGCTGTCAAGGGCCCGACTATGTCCTTTATCCACTGTCGGACAATGGCCTGCTCTGAAAGTTAATGTTGATGGGGCTTATATAGCTGACAAAGAGACAGGGGCAGCTGGGGCAGTGGCGAGGGACTCTGAAGGCAACTTTCTGATGGCCATATCCAGACGATTGCTGGCAGTTCCATCGGCCCTAGCAGCAGAAGCAGAAGCAATGCGAGGAGTTTGACTGATCGACACGGTGACAACAGGTCCAGTGATTCTGGAATCTGATTCCTTGGAGTTGGTTCATTTGTGGAACAAGAGGGCGATACAGGAGCTGGCACCTCTATTCCGTGATGTTGAAGATCTGGCTGCCTCATTCCCTTCCTTCTCTGTAGTGCACGCGGAAAAAAATTGTGTGCGCGCGGTGCGCACCGCACGCGGCGTGCACACCCCGGCCCATCGCCCTCCGTCCCCGATCGGACACTGAGGCCCCGCGCGCGCTCGCGATGCAGACTTCTGTTGCGCTCGGCTCGGCTCGCTGGCTCCCGGAATCGGCTCCCGGACGGACTCCGTAGGATTTCCTGGGCACTTCGTCGAATCGTCTTCGTTATTGCTATAATACATATACGAGTGTGATCTATAGCTATTTATCCATCCGTCCTCTTGATGCTAATTGAGTTATCCTCTCTGCGACGTTGACGACAAGATGGCGTCGAGCGCCTCCCTTGGGAGATCATGCGCCTACCCTTCCTGCGCCGGCCAGAACTCGTCTGTTGCAAGAACCTGCAATTGGCCAATCACACAGTTAAAATTACAGTAATGGCTAGCTTTGAGCAATGCACGTAATTAACCGCACGTGCCCTCTTGATCTCTCATGTTAAGCATTCGTTCATCTAGTACCTTGACTTGCAACTGGAGGAACTTGACGTAGCTGATGGTCTTCTCCAGCAAAGTGACCAGGTCGACCTTGGTGCCGTTGGGCACCAGCTGATCCTGCAGCGTCCGCAGACGCTCGCTGATCCGCAATTCTGCACCCGCCGATTCTACAACAAGAACGACAGTTCAGATCACCGTAACAGTGCAAATACTTGAAGCGCTTCATCAGTGGAAAAAGCTTCGATTTTGGTCGTCACCACCATTACCCTGGCCGCGAAGCTCTGGGGATCCTTGGTTGGGATTCGACGACGATATCGAAGACGATTCGACGGAGCGCCCAGGAAACCCTACGGAGTCCGTCCGGGAGCCAGCGAGCCGAGCCGTGCGCAGCAGAAGCCTGCATCGCGAGCCCGCGCGGGGCCTCAGCGTCCGATCAGGGATGGAGGGCGATGGGCGGGGGTGCGCACGCTGCGTGCGGTGCGTACCGCTCGCACACAATTTTTTTCCGTGCACGCTAGGTGCGTACCGCGCGCACACAATTTTTTTGCGTGCACGCTAGGCGCACTGCTAATCTAGCGGCTCATTCTTGTGCTAAGTTTGCTTCTTCTAGTGAGTTTGAAGTCTTGCAAACTCTGCACGATGACTGTAATCATGTTCACTGAACGAATGAATGCAGTTATTCTAAAAAAAAAAAGTTACTGTAGTTTTTCTAATTACAATTAGCGTAAAAGTAGGGATACCCTTTATCCAATCATTCATAATTTGACTTCTTTTGAAAATAATAGCTGACTTTTAATAGACTGTCCCAAAATAGAATTTCAACCGATATGTCAGTGAACTCCCTAAATAAGTCTGGATGCCTCGTTCATCTCTCATCCAGGAACAAGAACAACACCATTCCTTCCGCCCAACATGCCGAGGCCATCGAGGGCTCTCCTAATGGCGGCCGTGGCCTCCCTAGCCACCCTCCACGGGCTCACCGGCGCCGGCACGATCCTTGAGGAGACGTGCTCGGCGGCGGCCAGCCGCGACCGCCGCGTGGACTACGGCTTCTGCGTGTCGGAGCTGAGCAAGCACCGCGACAGCCCCAGCGCGGACGCCTGCGGCCTGGCCAAGGTGGCGGCGAACATCGGCGTCAACAACGCCGGCGCCGCGGTCAACGTCGTGGAGGCCCTGCTCACCGCCGCCGCCGCGCAGCAGCCGCCCCCGGACGCGAGGGTGACCGCTGCGCTCCGGCTGTGCGAGAAGCTCTACTACGACATGGAGCTCGCGTTCGCGGGGGCCTACGACGAGACCAACGCGCACAACTACACGGCGGGGAGGCAGATGGCGGCGGACGCGGACTCGCTGGTGCGCCGGTGCACCGGCGGCTTCTCCGAGGCCGGGATCCCGCCGCCGGAGCCGGTGGCGCGGCGCAGCGCGTACGCCGTGCAGATCGCCATCGTGTGCACTGCCATCACCAACCTCCTCATCAGCCCATGAAGTGATAATGCGCCCATTGAAGCTAATCAATGGTCTTGTAGGGAAATAATCGCATGTAAACTAGTACTAATACATAGGTTGGCTTTTATTTCTGTTGTTTGCTTTCTCCTACATACAGTACAGATCCCAAAACAGTGAAACTACATGCTATGTTAAATGAATCCAGCATTCACCAGGCCATTTTGATCATTACAGTTACAGAAGAAGATATTTGAGTAAACAAAGCATTTTCCCTCTCCAGACACAATCAATAATCTGGGAACACAAGTAAAAGAATAATAAAGGTCATTTGTTCATCACAGATTTACAATCCGAGGGAAACAAATGCTAGCACCACTTGCAGTAACTTTGAGCTATGCTATTGTACAAAACCACAAGTGTGTAAAGTGTAAACTCCGGTCTGCCTTTGTCATCTATCTTGAGGCAAATTGTTCAGTACGACCACTCAAAACGTAGTGAAGCAAAGATTATTTGTGTTTTCACAGAACTTCCATCATAGTCAACCACTCAAACTTCAACAGAAAACTAAGCAAAACACCAGTAAATCTCTGGCTGTTTGGGAGTCACACGACGAGTCACCAGAACTGCATCACGGAAGAGTTGATAATCGTGTCCACCTGTAACATTGTCTGCATCGGTAACCTACCTGATGACAGCTCCATCAGCCGCTCCTTAAAGTACTCCAAGTTTTTCACTTGCGCCATCTTAAGTGCATCCCTCTGAACGATAGCATGAACCAAGGAAATTGCAGAGCAAGTGACCTCAGGAGTAACAGGCCCAGTTCCCTGTCCAGCCGTGATGATATTCACCAAATCCACAGCCTTCTCAGACATCTTATCCACCACGCACGGATCTTTCGGTAGACAATCAAGCAGAAGCAGGACCTCGTCACTGACAGCAAAGCATTCCTGCAGGACATCAGACACGTTACATGATTGAGCATTTGTCTTTCCTTCCTCGTCTGTGCAGAGTCCACGGATTGCAGTGACAGCCTCCTTCCTTAAAACAGCATCCTCAATCTTGAGCAGATCCCGGAGCATTTCCATCCCACCAATATCCAGTCTCCCTTTCCTGAACATGTCAAATTCTGACAGGATGGCAACTATGGAAGCTACCTTTGCCAAAGCTGATGCTGGATTTCCATGCTTCTTATGTATCCTAGTCACAATCTCTTTTAGAGCAACTGGGAGTCGGTTCTCTCTAGCAAGGATCTCACTGTTGGGCCTGTGGACAGACAAGTTTAGGATTACTCCGAGCCTCTCTTCCTCCAGATTCGGTTTCCAAGTTGATTTCCAATTCTTCTGAAGATCTATCAGCTCTGGAAGCAGCCCGGGCCACCTCTGAAGGCAAGGTTGCTCTCCCTTGGAGATTTTGGATAGTAGCTGGATCTCATGCAAAGCCTCTTCCTGCATCACTGGATGCCCTGAGAATTTTTGTAAGATGTCTTGAATTTGCTCCTCAGAAGGTGCCACGGGGATGGAAAGTTTATCAGCAGTGTTAGCTGGGGAATGGATCATGTGATCAAGACACCATGCAGCTAACATATCACCGAGGAGGTGGTTTGTAGGAGTGGAGGAGTGGGATAAGGTCTTATTAATAATTGGGCATATGTTATCCACTTGACAGAACCACCGATGGTATGATCGATCAATTGACTGCAAGTAATAAGTCAAGAAAACATTTGGTTACTTTGTTGAGTAGTAAATTAGTGGAAAAATTCAGAAGACAACTGACCAAATGAAAATGTACACATGCTGCACCAAAAAAAATATAATTATTTTTTCATAAGGGAATAAAATATAATTATTGACGTTCTCCAATTAAAGACTATAGTCAAGCATTTGGAACAAGAAATGCCACCTTGGTTCGTAAAGTAAGTTGGTATGTATGAGTTTCAGAAGAACCCTAAACATATCCAATTGTTTCTCATGTCAAAGCTGATATATGAAACGTCAGAAAGTAATAAAATTACTAATTTCGTTTGGAAGTACAAAAATTACTAAGATCAAGTTTATTTGTTCCATTTTAAAGGAAAAAAAGATTCCTTTGTATTTGAGACATATTTTGACATCAAGAATGGTGAGATGGCAAGATGCATTACTAGAAATAAAGGGAAACACATAATGGCTTTTTAAGATTTGTTTAACTGTATGATGAGACTAATCAAGACACCACTTTGTCACAGACAAGAACTAGCATTATAATGTGCATTAGTAGTGAGAATAGGAAGTGCATATTAGGTAGACCACTACAATGTATTACTATAGTACAGATGGAAGAACATGTTTGCTATCACAATCAGATGGAAGCAGTGGACTTTCCGTGTCCTTTGAAAACAGTGTGTACATGGACTAACCAGAAATTGAGTTTCTATGTGTTCAATTAATTGATCTTGCTCAAATCTTGAACTAAAAGCATGCCCTGTATCATAATGGATAGGTCTCTATCTAACTAGCCAAGTAAAACAAAGTTTGCAGGACAGTAATAACAATGTATGAAGTCTAGTTCTAGTTTTGATTATCAATATGCAAATTACAGACAGTTGGATATGTAGAGAAGTCAAATAAGGACATTTGTATATAACCACATCCAGTACAAATCACATAATTTATCAGGATCTTTCCAGCAAAACTTGGGTAGTGAAGTGAAAAGGTTGAGGGGTAATCCAGTTGAATTTTAACCAATGAGTGTTTAGAGGTAGGCACTTACATATCCAGAAGCCAATAAAACAGGATCATCCATTACTCCACTGTGCGACAGATCACCCTAAGAACAAAAAGTATGATTGTGGGATCAGAACTCATCGAGAGGTAGAGATGATTCAGTCAATTTGTTTGAGGCAACACATCATCTTATTTTGCAACCAAATTTAATCATGAACAGTTGAATATATGTGTTCTGATTTCTGAACAAGGCATGCTCATGTTCATCAAACGCTAAGATTTTATAACCAAGTCAAACAGAAATTCACATTTGTCCGGATATAGACATTTTCATTCAATAAGTAATGCTATTCTTATTATATGCCATGAAGAACAAGCAGCATATTGCAGAAAAATAACCATAATTCAGACAGGGAGTAATGCGATTGATTTCCCAACAAAACTACTGTCATCAAGAAACAGAACGAACCATCAAGTGGCAGAATCAAGAAAGCATCCAAGAAATTGAAGAATGTGATTAGGAACAGAGTTGGAAGACTCAGTCGAAAATCACAAGAACTCAGAAATGCGCAGTGTCACTTACATCATCATGCGGCCATCTGGTAGCGAACTCGCGAGGGAGCTCCGGTGGATTCGGGAGCTCTCCTTTCCCGTAGGCGAGCTCCATGAGACCTGTCATCGCCTCCTCCATCCTGGCGAACAGCACCTGCTCTTGGCCCTCGCCGTCCTCCTGGATATCCGCCAACGTGCTTAGCATCATCGCACCGTAATCAGACCTCGTGAGGGCCGCTTGTTCCTGCTCTGGCTTGTCTTCTTCCTCGCCACCGGTTCTTGCCGCCACTCCTGATGCCGAGGCCGCTTGTTCCTGCTCTGGCTTGTCTTCTTCCTCGCCATCGGTTCTTGCCGCCACCACTGACGCCGAGGCCGCTTGTTCCTGCCCTGCCTTGGCTTCTTCCTCGCCACCGGTTCTTGCGGCCACCCCTGGCGCCGATCCTGACGTGCCGGTAACGTCAGAGGACGCCTGTCCCGGAGGTGGGCTTCTTGGCCTTGGCAGCGTCCTCTGGGTCGACGAGGAGCGAGCGGAGGAGCCCGTGCCGGTGCCAAAGACCTTCCTAGATAATCCCCGCACCAAACTTGACGGCGTCGACGGGCAGCACCCGGGCTGCGGCGGCGACGGTGGCCGCTGCTGCACGGCGGCGGTGTTCCGTAGAACCTCCCGCGCCGTCGCGCGAAGAAGCTTGTCCTCCAAGGTTTCGTCCGACGAGCTGGTGGGATTGGAACGACGCCGCGACATTGCTGCTTCTTGGCGTCGGCGGAGTTCTTGGTTTCTTGCGTGATGACTAGGCCTTGGTAACTGCCGTCTTCAGGAATAGACTCTGGAGTCCGGCCTTCCTCTTTTTATAGTGATGAGGCCTGGGAGGTGGTTGATTCTGTTGAGACTTGAGACTCGCCAATCAGTTGATGGCTGATACACGGCGTGATGTCCAAGGGGTCTCCCGGAAGGAAAACGAAGGCATTCTATATTCATTAGATGGGCTTGCCTGTCTGATAATTGTAACTGGCCATTAACAATGTCTGCCATTTTCACACTAGAGATAACACTGGCCATGAGCATTCTGTGGTCACTCTTCATTCAGAGAATAGAGATACCACAAATGTACGCACATATTGCTCTGTTTGTTCTTCATTTCAATCTTGGATACTTTTTTGATCAGTCGTCAATATCTCTTGTTCACAACCATCCACATTGAAGATTATAACCGATGTGATTTGTCTCTGCAATATGAACATCTAGCTGATTGCCTGAATGCTGTGACCCCTTGAGCTCCCAACGCAAGCAAGGGGAATAAGCAAGCCACTGCTCATACCAATCCCTGCCATGTCACTTCGCCGATCCAATCCCAATTGCAGCATACTTCTTCAAACGCTTCGTTGAACTGAGCACACCCTGGTGTCTTTAAGCTCACCAATGCAGTTGTCCAACGACCAAAGCAATGTGTCCTGCTCCTGCTCGGCATTGCATGAGCACAGCCAGGGCCAGCCGCCCGCCCACTTCATGCCGCGGAGGCAGAGAGCTGAGTTGCCTCGGTAAAACGACGGATCCTTCATCCTTGACTCTCTCGCATTTCGTCGAACACCTGACGAGCCTAACTCGCCCATGCTCAGTCCCTCAACGCGGCAGCGCCACCGGCCCGCCCGCGAGGCGCTCGAGATGGACAGCGCAGACTCTCTCCAGAGGGCCGCTGGGGCCGCTGCCGCCGGCAGAAACCCGTGCGTCGAGCACCCACACGGCCACACGGCACACGCCGCCACGGTCAGAGTCGTCTGACGCCGCGACTTGGGGTGGGGGGGATTTGGGTGGATCGCCACGGAAAGTGTTTTTCTACAAGATTTGGGTACAGCTCAATGTAGATTGTGGGTTTGTGGTGACTGATGAGCTTATACAAATTTTAGAATGGACTCGGAATTTTTTTATATTTTCTTTTTACAATTTTACAAAAATATATAGCTCCTACAATTTTTTTTTTTTGCAAAACTAACCCTATTCCATCAGATGAAATGGCGGTTGGGTTCTACTACCCTTTGAAACGGCGGTACCTCCTTTCGCATTTTCTTTTAAAAAAAATCACAACCATTTCATATGAACTCGGGTGGAGAAAAGATTTATACGAAATTTGTAGATCTAGACAAGATCTGCAAATTCGCAGCTCAATGTTTTCTTTTGGAGTCATCTTCGTTCCCAAATATTCGATGTAATGTTCAGATCTAATGACCTGAAAAAAATTCGATTATCTGAACAACGTATTTTCAAAAAATCATAACTATTCTATATGAACTCGGATGAGTAAAAGCTTTCGTAGTGTAGATCCCGTCGAGATCTACAACTTTCGTATATAGCTTTTCTCCATCTAAGGTAAAATGAAATATTTCTATTTTTTGTAAAAAATGTGAAAGGATGTACCGGTGGTACAGTATACGTTATAGTACTCAACCGCCATTTGAAATTGTGGTTGGATGTGCTACAGTACGCAACTGCTATTTCATTTGGCAGTATAGGGTTAGTTATGCAAAACTTTGTAAAGGTTATATACTTTTGCAAAATCGTAAAAAACAAAACTTCGCACCCACCCTCTTATTGTTGCTCGCTTCGCATGCCTGCGTCGTCACCACTCCATGGTCGGTCAGTAGGCGCCACCACGACTGCCTCGCGTGGGCTAGTCAGGTGGCACCAAGGGTTGCCGCCGGCCTCCCCGCGCGCCACCGTCGAGCTTGGTCGCACACTACCACTACCTCTCCACATCCAGCTACGACCCTGCGCGAGCTCGGATGGGAGGGAGCAAAGGGCGCGACTAGCCTCCCAGCGTGCTGAAGCGCCGCCGCGGGCTTGTCGTGAGGGAGCAGGTGGATACCACTTGTCTCCCCGCGCTTGTCTGAGAAAGAGAAGCTGAAAATGTTGATTTTTTAAAAAGTTATCAATATTTTCATGAAAAATGTTGGTGCAACCATTTTGAAATATCCAAAATTTTCTCTCAACTCTTTATAAAAAAAATGTTGGTTCAATTTTTTTAAAAAAAATATTACACTATTTTTCATATCGCCATCATCAAATGGGAGGGTTGGTAGTTAGCGAATGTTGTGGTTCTCTACCGCCGACAAGTAATACTTCTACGAACGTGTGTTTGGATCTGGACGGTGACTCAAATGACACATGGGATTATACTGTGGTTCGGGCCTAAACAGCCCTACGCCCAGTGTGTTTTAGTGTATTCGAGCCCATGTCTGTATAGTAAGGGTACAAACTAGTCGGGAGAGGGAGCCTAGTCCTAAATCCCTGAGATGGGTGCGTGTGTGATGTTGGTGCGTGTGGGCTAGGTGGTTGCTCGTTCGACCCTCTTTTTCCTCCTCTTTTATAGCTGCCCCTGCTCCCCTTTTATAGTCGCAAGGGTGTAACAAAGAGGGAGATTAGAGTGGGTTACAGAACCAAATGCACAGAAGTGCTTCATACAGGCTCGATCGTCATCTTGTACATGATGAACATGGGTCCACTACTCCAGGTTTGGTGTTGACAAGGCGACTCTTTTGACCGCGATTGATGAATTCTGGGGAGTGCCGAGTAGTCGGCCCGGGTGGTCACTCCAGCGCTGTGCTGAGTGGGTACAGTTGCGCTTGACTCGTGCTGTACTCCCTTGACTGCAGCTGTGGTTGCTAGAGTGGGAACTGTGGCGCTCTTGTTAGACAAGACCGACGCTGTTGTGGCCCTCATGTGCCCATCTCGTTCCGACAGCCAAAGAAACCACTGGGTACGACTCTGCTGGTATTTCTTAATGACACCACTATCATGCCAGGTTACCGTGAGCGTGTAAGAACACCCGCGTATGCTGACGGTTGCTACCGAATCCTCAAGCGCACAAATACTCCATTGTAGAACTTCCCCTAAGGAGTATTCCAAAGGATATCGAATCCAAGGACGGAAGAGGAGATGTGACGAATGACTATCCAAGGACACCCAACCTTGCTGAGGTAGATCGGATAACGAAAGGTCTTCCTAAAGGTATTGGTTCTAAAATAAGTGAAGGACCGATTAGGCGACCAGAGAGGGGGAGAGTGAATAGGAGGCAATAAAAATTCACCTCAAAAAGATGAACTCGACTATGCCCCAAAATCAACTCCAAATCCGAGCACACAGGATGGAGAATGTAATCGCCAAGGTCACGTAGTCACAATGGACCTACCAACCCTAGGAGCGACCCTTGGTTCAACAAGTGGAAGCACAAATCAAAGAACCAAAACACTTAGCCAAGTCTGCGAGCCAGAGAGGGACTGTCCGCAAGGGTGGGGCGGACTGTCCGCGGGGAGGGGGTGGACTGTCCACAGGAATAGTGCGGACCGTCCAAAATTGCAGACCGAACCTCTAGTAGCACACCACGAAAAATGGACCGTCCGACGGTTCACTTTGCACCGTCTGATGCCCGCGGACCGTCCGTGCCTTGCATGCGGACTGTCCGACAAACTCCTTGCAACAAAAACCCATGACCTAAGTGGATCGAACTACGAGCTCGGAAAAACAAGCGACCAACTCAAAGAACTGGGCACCTCACGGACGGTCCGCCAGGTGCGAATCACCATAGCCTGAGAAACAGCCCCAAACTTCCGATTGATGGATCTCCCAAACCACTTGGAGTCTTGAGATGAAATTTTGGGGAGATGATGAACACCCCAAAGGGAAGATATGCCCCAAAAATTTCGGCCTCTAACTCCCTACAACTCCCGGAATCGCGAATCTCGTGGCTCAACCTCAAGAACTTGGGCTCCACCAAATACCACCAAATCGGAGAGCTTTCCACGAGATTTGAGGGGCAAGATCACCAAGAAAAGAGGCACACCAACCTCATGTATGATTCACAACACAAATCTCGCAAAGCAATGCCTCCAAAACCTTCCATGAAAATCCCAAGAAAAAGCTCCGAAAATCACCAAAAAGGAGAAACGCCGGGAGACAAAGAGACACTAGATGAACCAGGCTGAATCTTCGATACATACCATGAAAGGTTCATACAAGGTCTAGCAAGCCGCCCGACATCGAACCCTCTCTCAAGATGAATCATGAAGCTCTCAAGCTAGCCTATGGAAAATCTAAGGGAAGGGGAAAACTAGCAAGAAAATGAACTAGGGTTCCAAGAGATGGCTGCCATCCTCTCTCCACTTAGTTTTTATAGAGGCAACCGAAAGACGAAACTACCACTGTTACATAGTACTAGGATACACGCCTATGAAGGGCACTTTGGGAATTGTCGTCGTAGCACCATCAGACGGATGCCCGGCAACCGCACCTTGCTTCTCCTCAACGCAAGCCTTGCGATCCCGACGCGTGTCCTCTGCTTCGAAGCCTCTCGGCGCGCCCAGATCCCGTCTCCGCCCACTAAGCCTCCGGTCTTGGCTTTGTGGCTCAACCAAGGAACCCGACAGTTTTGTGGTGAACCACCGCAAACCCCACGGACTCAGTGTAGCCTCCACGCCAAGCTCCTCTTGACTTGACCACCACATCGTCCCGGCTCGGTGTTGGTTTTGTGGAGTAAACCTACCAAACCCCGCGTGCAGACTCCGGTTGTGAGCTGCTACCCTGCACCGACTCATGTTCACGACTTCGTCTTGATTTTCTTGCCACCATGCGGCCCGCACTTGACCCCGTTCGGCCACCGGGTCCATCGAGCCAAGCCTACTTGTCTCTTTACTCCTCGGAGGCCCCGCAAGGCTAAGACCTTTTGCGCCTGCTCTTTACCTGCACCAACGCAAATCAAGCCGCAACCTGCACCTGCAATACTAGGCTAAGAGTCAGTCCACACGTCATTGTCAATCACTCATCACACCAGGGAGCGACCATCCATCGGTCCTCGGACGCTCTGGTCCTCAATCTCCCCTTGATGAGTGCATTGACAACACACATGGTCACCAATTCAGGAAAGAAAGAATAAGTAAAGAAACGAACAAAAATCTCAAACAAGTGATCAAAAGCCATACAAAAGCCACAAACAAGATCACTTGAAAGAGCAAGTCTCAGTTCCCTAAGGCAAGGGCAACGACTCAACACAACCGAGATAAAATGCTCAACATGTCGACTTTTCAAGGTGAGGTAAAAGGGCTCGACACCATCGGCAAAAGAGCAAAGCACAAAGCAACTTCAGGCGACACAAGAGCTTCCCAAGCATGAATGCAAGCTCCCCCTGAACAAATGCGTGCAAAACTCAAGTTCTCCCCTTGAACTGAGTATCCAGTCCACCTAAATGCATTTCTCCCCATCCCTCCCCCTTGAATGAATTAGGTGCATTTTCCCCCCTTGTTGGTAATGCAAACTGAATTGGATGCACATTTCTCCCCCTTGTTGGTAATGCATGCATCAAGACTATAAATGAGCATGAGCTTCTCAAATAGACACCGAGCACCAGAATATGCTATAAATGAAACATAGAGCATACAAGAAGACCCAAGCATCCGTACAAGCATCGCCAACATGATAGCAAAGACATATATACATGTGACATGGCTACGAGCAAGTATTTTTCAACAAAAACTCCCTCTCATGAGCATAGGACCTCAACATTATCAAAGTGAGCACAAACAAAATATAACTCACAAACTTCATGCAAGGTCACAAGATCTCATCACAAGTCCATCACAAACACCTACAAGCTATCTCATGGCGTGTCAAAGCCACCGAGCCATGTGTCTACTTCTAGATATGAGACTTCTCAAAGGTAGACATCATGAAGCGGTTTAGCACCCAAGAAAAGGAATTTAAAGCACATATGACATGGAAGCATATTTTTCAAGCATTGACATTTCAAGATACCAATTTAATTTAGAAGATTAAGCATGGTACATGAAGTGCCTTTGCGGCAAAAAGAAGCTTATGCTTCTCCACAAGGTAACATGTAGGCTAAACATATGATGATAACAAGGTCTTTGACCTCAAATGAAAAGAGCATGATTTCCAAGCACAATTTATGCAAGTCGTAGCCATTTGAGCACAAACAAAGCATGTAAGGTATTCAACTCACAAGAGATGATCAAATTTAGCATTTTCACAAAAAATAGCCATTTCACATGCATACATATCCAAAGCTACCAAGAGCATAGCTATACATCACAAGACCACATCAAGCATGATCATAGGCTCACATCCAACATATCACAGTGATCAATGTATATGAGAGAAGCACATCCTTTAAAGCATATGATACAAATGCAGTCTATGATACAAAGATGCTGGAAATGATATGTTACACAAAAGAAACATGCAAGATGCATTGAGATGCCCAACCCAAACTCAAAATGGGCAAAAGAGCACAAAACTCATAAGCTTCCCCTAAACACATGCACTAGGACCAAAGAGCATACAAAGCTCGCCCTAAATACATGCGATAGGGCAAAGAGCAAAAGAGACCAAGTGGCTTGACAAGAGCCACACACCACAAAGTCACAAATTTACTTACCTTGATTACACGTTCTCGTCCATCGTCCCCGAAAGTGATGTACTCCTTTGACACCACTGGGGTGAGGCTGGAGGGCCACCTTTGATCTCCAGTCATGTGCTAGCCACCGGAGTCGATCCGCAAAAAGTCCTCCAAGCCTCCCGCCTGCAAAATCAAAACCAAGAGCGAGAGCGAGCAAAAGACTCAACACTGGGGTTAGCACAAAAAGAGTCAAACCAGTGTCGAGCCATCTGCTCAAAAGTGGGGTTAGCAAAATCCATCCTATCAAAGCTATGACCACCATGGGGAATCATCTCACGTCTCCCTGGAGGAGTATGAGCACCACGAAAGGGAAAACGTGGTCCGTAGCCCCTCTAAGACTCAAAGCTGCGACCTCTCCCCAACTCGTATTGATCACGAGGTGGAGAACGTCCAACAAACAAACCACCACCAAACTCAACACCCCTATCACCTGCATCACGACCAAAGGAACCGAAACGATCAGCTCCACGACCATGAAAGCCAAACTACCCAGCACCCTGGGGTACCTGGTCTGATTGCCCCCTCTGGCCGGTCTAGCTGCTCTCTCCTGGGCAACACCTCAGGTGGAAAAACCTCGATCCCTCCAAGCTGGAATCGTATGCACAACACCCTCACCCCGAGGCACAACACGAGGCTTAGACACACCACGAGAAGGGTGGTACCTGTCCTTGTTTGTCATCTCCCTAGCAAACCTCTCATCCCTTCTCCTCCTGAAGCAAAACTCTCTCTTGTGACTATCTTTCCCACAATACTCACAATGGAAGCGGACTGGTTTTGCCTTAGGTGTTGGTTGTGGTTTCTTCTCAAACTTTTTACCTTGCTCACTTGACTTATCACTTGGTTTCTCTCTCAGATTAAGCGGTTGGTTTGGCTTGGGGGTAAACTGATTCTTGGGTGTAGTGTGTGGCGGAACTGGAGTTTTCCCAAATTTCCCTTCTCTCTCACCATTACACTCCCCTACCTTATTCGACCCAAGCGCCTGACCATCAAAGTGCTTAAACGCAGCAATCATCATACCAAGCTGAGGCTCTTGACTAGACAACCAACTCAACAACTTGTGCGAATCATCATTTTCATTCTACAACCGATCAACATGTTGCACAAGCTCTAGATTTTGCACAGCATGAACCTCACAAGTAGAGCAAGCATTGGCAATAGGAGATTTCAAAGCAGCCTCAAGAGAAACAATACGAGCACGAGATTCATCAAGTTTTTCATGCAAACTAGGGCAAGTAGTACATGCTCCTAACAAAGCAGGTCTAGACTTCAACTCGTCAAGCTCGGCCCTAAGCACATCTAGTTCCTCAAGCTTTGAGGCATGCTTCTCCTTAAGCAAAGTTAGATCAGACAAGAAAACATTGCAATCACCACACTCAACCTCATCTAACACAACAAGAGCAGCCTTAAGAGATCCTATCTCTAGCTTAGCATCTAGGTTCTTGGACTCTAGATCAGCAACCTTCTCCCTAGCTTCTTCTAGCAAAGCCCTAAGCTCTTTCCTAAGCTTCTTGGCCTCTCTAAGAATGTTGTCACGGTTGTCAAGCAAAGCAACCAACTCCTCATTCTTCTGGCGCAAGGAAGAGAACTCATCACATACCTCATCCTCGGAATCTGAGTCTGAGTCATTCTTTTGGCTTCTCTTGCCGCTGGAGCTGCGAGCTATGCCGCAGAAGCCATCCTTTCTACTGGAGCTCAGACCCGTCACACAAAGGTCGTTGAGGTGCTTGCTAAGTGTCTTCTTCGTCTTTCTCTTGCCACCCTCTTCATCATCATCACTCGAGCTTGGTGACATGTCCTCGGAGTCGGATTCGACGTCGCTCGACTTCTTGATCTTCTCTCGGGTCCGTGCCTTCCTCCCATGTCCATGATCCTTCTTCTTGAACCTCCTTCTCTTGTCCTTGGACTTGTGCTTGTCATCATTGTTCAACTTCAGACACTCAGTGAAAAAGTGTCCGGTCTTGCCACACTTGAAGCACGTCCTCGAGTTCCTCCTTGAGGTCATCCGGTTCTCGTGCATCCTCTCAAATCTTCTCAACAACAGTGCTAGGTCGTTCTCGCCCAACACGTCAAAATCCTTGTTTGGCAAGGACACAAGACAAGAGAAAGTGTACATCCTGGTGGATGGGTTAGCGTTAGTCCTTGAACCGGAAATGAGAGCCAGACTATGGGGATCAGTCGAGTTCTCGATCTTGCCTCTAACACCTATATCAACCTCAGAGGACTTAAGCTTGGAGAACAACTCATCCACGGTGAGCATCTCATAGTGATCAGATTCCAGAATGGCCTCGACCTTAGCGCCCCACACGATACAATCCAGATAATGCAAGAGCTTCAGAGTCCTGTCATGATCATCGTACGGGAGCACGATCACATTGGCCCTCATGTTGTTCACAATCACGGTGAATCGCTAAAACATGGAGTCAATGGACTCACCGGACAGATGAATGAAGTTCTCATACTCCATCTGGTAAGTCGCGAACTAGCGAGCCTTCACCTGATTGTTCCCACCATGAGCTACCTTGAGCTTCTCGCAAATCTTCCAAGACAAATCCTGTGCACACACCCGATCAAATTCAGGCTTGCAAAGTGCACAAAAAGGTAATTGACCGCCTTGTTGTTGGCGTCGTGCATATCTCTAGAACCTGGGGCAAGGAAGTTTATGGGATGAACATAGGAGGTGTTCTCTGTCACATCCCAAATGATCTGACCCTAGCCACGAAGGAAAGCAAACATACGTCTCTGACACATCTGATAATCCTTTCCATCAAAGTGCAAAGGACCCGAACCCCTTCCCTGGTACGCCATCTTTAGATCTATAGACTTGTTGGAATCACGAAGATCCGTCACCCACTCTGATACCAATAGAAGGACCGAGTAGGCGACCAGAGAGGGGGGGTGAATGGGAGCCGATATAAATTCACCTCAAAAGGATGAACTCGACTATGCCCCAAAATCAACTCCAAATCCGAGCACACACGATGGAGAACGTAATCACCAAGGTCATGTAGTCACATCGGACCTACCAACCCTAGGAGCGACCCTTGGTTCAACAAGCGGAAGCACAAATCAAAAACAAAAGAACTTAGCCAAGTCTGCGAGCCAGAGACGGACTTTCCACAACGGTGGGGCGGACTATCCACGGGGAGGGGGCAGACTGTCCATGGGAATAGTGCGGACCATCCGAAATTGCAGACCGAAGCAACAGTAGTGCACCACGAAAAACGGATCGTACAACGGTTTACTTCGGACCGTCCGACGCCCGCGGACCGTTCGTGCCTTGCATGCGGACTGTCCGACAAAATCCTTGCAACAAAAACCCAAGACCTAAGCGGATCGAACTACCAGCTCAGAAAAACAAGCGACCAACTCGAAGAACTGGGCACCTTGCGGACGTGCCGCCAGGTGCGAATCACCACAGCCCGAGAAACAACCCCAAACTTCCGATCAATGGATCTCCCAATGCACTTGGAATCTTGAGACAAAATTTTGGGCAGATGATGAACACCCCAAAGGGAAGATATG
This sequence comes from Cenchrus fungigraminus, assembly GCA_036936925.1. NCBI lineage: Eukaryota > Viridiplantae > Streptophyta > Magnoliopsida > Poales > Poaceae > Cenchrus > Cenchrus fungigraminus. The sequence goes on from CM072772.1 coordinate 36,269,066, forward strand.
CCCCAAAAATTTTGGCCTCTAACTCCATACAACTCCCAGAATCGCGAATCTCGTGGCTCAACCTCAAGAACTCGGGCTCCACCAAAAACCACCAAATCGAAGAGCTTTCCACGGGATTTGAGGGGCAAGATCACCAAAAAAAGAGGCACATGAACCTCATGTGTGATTCGCAACACAAATCCCTCAAAGAAATGCCTCCAAAACCTTCGGACGAAAATCCCAAGAAAAAGCTCCGAAAATGACCAAAAAGGAGAAACGCCGCGAGACAAAGAGACACTAGATGAACCACGCCGAATCTTCTATACATCCAATGAAAGGTTCATACAAGATCTAGCAAGACGCCCGAACATTAAGCCCCAACCTTCTCTCAACATGATTCATGAAGCTCTCAAGCTAGCCTATGGAAAACCTAAGGGATGGGGAAAAACTAGCAAGCAAATAAACTAGGGTTCCAAGAGATGGCTGCCATCCTCTCTCCACTTAGTTTTTATGGAGGCAACCGAAAGACAAAACTACCCATGTTACATAGTACTAGGATACATGCCCCCGAAGGGCACTTTGGGAATTGTCGTCGTAGCACCATCAGACGGATGCCCGACAACTACACCTTGCTTAGCCTTGACGCAAGCCTTGCGATCTCGACACGCGTCCTCCGCTTCGAAGTCTCTCGGTGCACCCGGATCCCGTCTCTGCCCGCCGAGCCTCCGGTGTTGGATTTGTGGCTGAACCAAGGAACCTGACAGTTTTGTGGTGAACCGCCGCAAACGCCGCGGTCTTAGTGTAGCCTCGACGCCAAGCTCCTCTTGACTTGACCACCACGTCGTCCAAGCTCGGTGTTGGTTTTGTGGAGTAAACCAACCAAACCCCCCGTGCGGACTCTGGTTGTGAGCCGCTACCCTGCACCGGCTCATGTTCACGACTTCGTCTTGCTATTCTTGCCACCATGCGTCCCGCACTTGATCCCGTTCGGCCACCAGGTCCATCAAGCCAAGCCTGCTTGTCTCTCCACTCCTCGGAGGCCCCGCAAGGCTAAGACCTTTCGCGCCTGCTCTTCACCTGCACCAATGCAAATCAAGCCGCAACATGCACCTGCAATACTCAGCCAAGAGTCAGTCCACACCACGTTGTCAATCACTCATCACACGAGGGAGCGACCATCCACCATTCCTCGGATGCTCTGGTCCTCAGTAAGGATCGGTCACCTATATAGAGTCTTGCTTTGGGCACTGACCCCGCCTAGTTGTAACAGTTGGTTTCGGTATTTGGCTCTACGTTGTACCCGAACGCGGAGGAGTACAAAGGGTCCAACGGCTATCACTACTGCAGCCTACTTCTATCTAAATGTGGGGCATAGGGCAAACAAAGGATAGCCCATAGTTTAGACACCACGTCTACACCACCGATCACTACTATAGCACGGTTACGTATGTCGACCCGCAACAACAATACAACACTTTGTATAAATATGAAGCGATGAACCTGCAAGATACGGACTAGATCTTACTCATGATCGAACTATGATGCAACAGGAAAGAACAGATGCTAACATACTCATGCAGTCCAAATAGATCAAAAGGAGTTTAATCACACAAACAGATACTGAAAGTAGTGAGCCTCGACTGCTGGATCGAAAGGGTCGTATTCGGAGAACACGAACCTCTAAATCATGAACAGAAGAAGAACACAAGAACATATAACCTATGCATGAATACTACTTTAGTCTAAATAGAAAATGCAGCAATACTCACTTTATTCTAATTGAAGAACAGAGGCATCTGCAGAGGAACAAGGCTTGATGAACAATGAACGGATCCTCATTCTCAAACCTCCATCTCTCTCCTCACTACCTAGCACACTGCTGGTATTTCTTAAGTCACTACTAACGGCGCCTTCCTAGCGTGAGCATAAGATCCACCTGGGTACACCTATGAGTACGAACAAGTCTGCAAGCGCACAGATATACCACTGTAGCACTTCACCTAAGGAGTATTCCAAAGGGTATCGAATCCAAGGAAAGTGAGCACTACCTCCTAGCCTTGCTATGGTCCAAGGACACCACTCTATAGGACGAGATGATAGATGGAAAGGATCCGGCTGATAGCGTACAAAGTTAAGAACGGTCTCTCGATTAGAAACTCTCGTTTCGAGCACTAGTTCCCTCCTAGATATAATAGGTCAGTTCAGGCCAAAAACTCTACACCGTATCCGAACGTGGGGGAGTACAAAGGGTCTAACGGCTGTCACTACCGCGGCCTACCCTGATTTATCCGTGGGATACGGTGCAAACGAAGGATAACCCACAGTCTAGACACCACGTGTACACCGTCGATCACTACTGTTGCACGACTGTGTCTGTGCACCGCACCCACAACAACACTATAGCACTCTGTATAAATACGAAGCGACGAACCCATGAGAGAGAGACTAGAACTCACTCAGGTATTAGCTATCTCATGCAAGGATCAAGGAGGGACTTTGGTCTAATTAGATCATACAGAGCACCCACTTTACTCTAGTTAGACTAACTGGCATACAAACAGAATTAGCAACTTATGAACTACACCAGAAGATCAAAGGGTTGGGTTCATGAAGAACACAAGCCTCTAAATCAAGAATGGATGAAGAACACAAGAACTATTCAATAATGCAAGAACCCACTTTAGTCTAAACAGAGAATGTCGGAATACTCACTTTAGTCTAAATCAAGAACAAAGGCACCCGTAGAGGTTCGTTCTTGGGGAAAGATGCCAAAACACCATGGCATGTCCCCAAGTCACCACCTCACCTTCCTTCTAATCTCTAAGCACTAGCAAGCCAGCACTAATCCTATGCAAAGGTACTCCTCTCCTAGAGAGGTAGGAGCCCAAAGGCATAATGAGGAGAAGAAGTGTGTGTCCTATTCTAACCCCCTCACTTCTATTTATAGTGCTGGGGCAACTTCATGAGATCGGCGTGAGCACCGCAAGAATGGACCATGAACCAACCAGGAAGCACCACGTGGCGGCCACAAGGTCGGTTCGGCCGACCTGTGGGGTCGGGCGACCCCATGTGGGCCCCAGTGGCGGTGTGCTTTTGCGTGGTGGCTGTCAGGTGGGCCCTCAAGTCGGTTCCAGGTCTGCACGGGGTTTGGAGGCGGTTTGGACACGTTTGTGGGCCATGGGATCCATGTGATGTACACGTGTCGGCTTCTAATTCGTCCGGCTTCTCTCCCTTGGATTGGTGACATTAGCGATCCGTGGTGCCTTGCATGGCAGCCTCTCATTGGCTGGGATTTAGAGGCTTGGATTGATGAAGTGGAAGGATGAGGTGTGCTTTTACTCTATTTCTTGTGCTAAGCGCCTGCATTCGAATATACATTGCCACTTGTGGAAATTGTCAGTATAAGCCCCTATTCTACCGTGGTTGTATATTTCTTGTGTAAAAATGCAGGAGTGGACAGACATAAATATGGTGTTTAACATCTGTCAACAACTCCCCCACACTTGACCTTTGCTCGTCCTCGAGTGAAGGTGAGAAGATCATGGTGAGAAAAACTACTTAAGGGTATTAGGCAAACAAATAGAATCAATCCTAATCCTCACCTTAGACCTGCGAGCTTTGTGGATTGTCTATCATGTCATCTTGAGCGGTTGAGGGATGGAGTAGTTGTGACTCCAGTCACTTCGTTCATCATATAGGCACTTGGGGTTTTTGTAAAGAGCTTTTCAAGCAAACCTGACTTTGTTCCTCATTTGATTCTCTCAGATCGCTCAATGTGTATAAATCCTCACCAAGGCATTAGAATTGCCTTTCTTAATCCTACTTCTAATGATGGCTATATGTGGAGCTCAGGGTAGGATAAGAGATAAAACATACTTGTTTCACATGTATTGCAAAGTCAAAAACTAGATCCAAGGAGAAAATCAAATCATACGATCGGATCAAGATGTGCACTTGTATGGGTATGATGAGTATGGTAAGGTGGATACTAGGCCCGGAATGGGTTCTAGATATTACCATGATGATGAATGAGATGAATGACTCCATTGCATGATTCTCTCTCATATATATATGAAAAGTCTTATGAGAGCATGGCTATCCCCCCTTTTTAGTGGACCTTCATGTGCCCACATTTTTAACTGCAAGGACCTTCATGTGCCCCCATTTTTTTAAATAGCCATGCTGTCGGTGTTTTAGACCAGCAAACCTACCAAGGGGGTACCCGAGGTAGTAGATTGTGCGGTGTGGGATCGTGATCGGGAGACCTGGAACTCGAAGGCATGTGCAAGGACACGGGACACAAGATTTATACAGGTTCGGGCCGCTAGAGTAGCAAGCCCTACGTCCTGTTTGGGGTATCAAGTATGGCGCACTGCGCTTAGGTGTTGGGTTGTTCAGATGTCCTCCTAGGTACCCGACCCTTCTTTATATAGTCCAGGTGGCGGGTTCCTAGTCGGTTACAAGGTAGGAGTCCTAGTAGGATTACACGGAACGAGTCCTAGTAGGATTACATGGGATTTCTAGTAGGTGTCCGTCTTCATCCTTCCTTGCATGAGTACCCGGGGTGTATGCCTGACAAGCCCCCAAGCACGTTGCAGTCGAGAGTAGTAGTTCGAGTAGTTCTTGAGCGTCCTCGAGTACTGCTTGGAGAAGTCTTTAATAGTACTTGAACTTCCACGAGGCTGGAAGGTGGTCCAGCTCAAAAGTCTTGAAGTCGAGATTATATGGAAGTGCGATCGCAAACTCGCACTCCATATGGAATAGCCCCCGAGCCTTAGGTTGAGTCGCGGACTCTAGCTGAGGGTCAATCTTGATTTTGAATCTTCTGTCTTGAAAAAATTGAATGATGGGTGTAGCCTAGCAGCCCCCGAGCCTTGAAATGATTAGGTAATCAATCCAAGGGTCTTCAGTGTTCGTGAAATCCATCATCCGAGTACTCTTGCAGCGTCCAGCCCCCGAGGTTATGTGCCAAGTGAGCCGTATGAGCCACGTCGAGTAGTTGTTGGTGCGGAGCCCCCGAGCTTGAGAGCGAGTGAAGTGTACTAGAGGTGTTCTCGAGTAGTAATTTGAATGCAGCCCCCGAGTTGGAGAGTTTCCGAGTAGTAATATGGCATCGAGCCGTGGAGCTTGAGAAGTAGCCGTGCCATCAGAGCGGACTTTAGATGCTGTCGGTGTTTTAACCCAGCAACCTACCAAGGGGAGTACCCGAGGTAGACGTTTGTGGCCTCGCCGAGATCGGGAACCCGAAGGAGAGACACGTGGCACACAATTTAGACAGGTTCGGACCGCGAGGTGCGTAATACCCTACGTCCTGTATGCTGCGTAGCTCTGGATTGATTGGGTGTGTTTACAAGATGATGCGGATGAGTAGATAGGGGTCCCTGCCTCGCCTTATATAGTCTGGGAGGCAGGATTACAAGTCGATTTGCCTGAGGAGTACTAGTCGTGTACGGCTATGAGTACTCTACATGGATCCGGACATGTCTAGTTTCCTAACCGAGTACTAATCCTCTGTAGGCCTTGCGCTCCACGCCAGCAGGTGCCGTGCAGCCCAAGTCGAGTAGTCCCAGGGGCCCACAGAGTAGTCGGTCCCAGTACCCACCAGAGTAGTGGGCCCAGGGATGTCTGTACGACAAGCCCCCGAGTACTTTGTAGTCGAGCAGGATGTCTTCGAGTAGTCTTGACGGCCTTGGCGAGTAATCCTTTAGCGTCCCTGAGTGCTACAAGCCGAAAGTCCTCAAGAATGCTTGAATCATCCCGAGGCTGGAAGGTACTCCAGCTGATCTTTGAGTAGTCTTGAAGTCTTCTCGAGTAGTTCCCAAGCGTCCCCGAGTGCTTCTCTCGAAGGTCTTCAATAGTACTCGTGTTGTCTTGATGAAGAACCATATGGAAATGCGATTCAGAGAATCACATTCCATATGGAATGTAGCCCCCGAGCCTTAGGTCGAATCGCAGATTCAAGCTGAGGGTCAATCTGACGTTCTGCCAATCTTATCCCGAAAAATCCGGAGAAAAAACCGAAGGACACGTGGCACGGAGCCCCCGAGCCTTGAGTCGAGTACTTTCTCTCGAATTGAAGGGTCATCTTGACTGTAGAATGTGTCCTGAGTGGGATCTGGATCTGGTGTAGCCCACTGAATCCGTTGGAAGCAGTCGAGCCCCCGAGACTAAGGGCGTCGAGTACTGGAATGTGAAGGGTCAGGCTGCGGCCGCTGAGTCACCCGTCTGGCGCTTATCTGCCCATTTAAAACTGAGCCGCACAGCGGCTTATAAATAGCCAGTGAAGCCCTTAGGGTTTTTCACTCCCAGCGGTTGCATTCCCACAGATTAGATCTGAGTGAGTGCCCCCCTTTGCTCCTCTGCTGCCGCCGCCGCCGTGAGCGTAGATTAAATTTACTTGCGCCCGCCGTCGCAGTCCGCCCACCTCCGTAGCCCCCGAGCGGATGCGAGTGAAAACTCCTGTGACTTGGAGGATGAAGGCATCCCCGGCAAAGAGCTCGAAGACTGGCATATCGAAGAAGAGGAGCCGCGATGAGGCCGGAGATGCCGGCCAGTCGTCGTCATCGCCGCCCTCGTCCCCTCGCCCCAATCCGGTGAAGGAGTGGAAGAAAGCGAAGTTGAAGACCAAGGACCTCCTCGCCTTGGTCAACAGCGGATTCCTTCGTGAGAAGGAGATGGATCTGTGGCGCACCGCCACCGGCGACCCGTATCCAATGGAGAAGAACCCGGACGAGATCCCCATGTTCGCGCGGTTCGTGGAGCGTGGACTTGCGCTGCTAGCCAACGACTTCTTCAAGGGGATGCTCAGGTACTATGGCATCGAGTACCTCAACCTCAACCCCAATGGGATCTTCCACACCTCTATCTTCGTGCACTTCTGCGAAGCCTTTGTGGGGATCAAGCCCCACTGGATCTTGTTCCAGAAGTTCTTCCGAGTGAAGCCGCAGCCGAGCACAGATGATCTGCAAGTAGTCGGAGGCGCTGGGATCCAAATGCGCGAAGATGCCGCCACCCAGTACTTGCCGTACAAGCTCATCGACAGCAACCAAGACTGGAAGGCGAAGTGGTTCTACATCAGTAACCACCACCCGGAGCTGCCGAAGCCCAGCGGCCGTCAACCGAAGCACGCGCCGTGGTGGAACACGGAGCCCACCATGCAGGAAGGAATTCAGCTACCAAAGTTGCTGAAGAAGATCAAGGCCCTACGAGAAGCCGGGCTGAGGGCCGAACACGTGGCCTTCAGTTTCATGAAGAGGAGGGTGCAACCCTTGATTGCGCGAGACACCCTCGGCTACCACTACACAGGCGACAAAGACTCCTCTCGAATGCCCGGCTTCGAGACTGAAGAGGATGTCATCATTGAGAGGCTGGGCAAAATCTTCAAGGATATGCCCCCGTACACACCGTGCCGGTACCAGAGTACTCCGCGGCATGGCCACCAAACCCAGTCAGTAGTCGTGACAGAAGTCCCCGAGTACTGATTTGCTTGACGTAGTCGTACTCATGCTTGCTTGGTGTTGTAGGACGATGTGAAGAAGTTCATCTCCGTTCCGCCCTCGCCTCCGCGCCCTGAGGGACAAGCGCAGGGGAAAACGGAGCCCAAGACGAAGGAGCACCACGAAGTCGGTGAGGGCGATGATGCCGCCATCATTGAGGACAGCTCCGACGACGAGGATGAGGAAACACTGCAGCAATGGTTCCAGCTCCGCTCGAGATTCAGCCGAGCTGGGATGTCAAACATCCCAGTCATCGAGAAGCCATCCAGCCTGGAGGCTAGCTTGCCCACGCCGCCTAGGAGGCCACGCAATGTGGCACGGAAACGCGCCGTAAAGAAGTTGAAGCTGCCAGAGGCCACCAGGCTAGAGGTGAGTAGCACGACTAGAGGAGTCAAGTACTGCCGATCAGTAGTCTGGTGCTGACAGTATGACTTGTATTGCTGCAGGACATCCCCTCCTCGGACCCCGTTGATCAGGGTGATGAGGACGTCTGGGAGACGGTGGGGGCGGCAGCTGAGAGGAGCATCAGCCCGCCTCCAGCTACTGAAACCGTCGTGCCAGAGGAGGCACAACAGCAGACCGGCACCGTGGAGCCGCAGGCGTCGGTTGAAGAAGGACTCCTCCGGCTGCGACAGTAGAACAGCCAGAGGAGACTCCTGTCGAGGCCGGAGCCGCAAGCGAGGCTGGCATAGTCGATATCGCCAGTATACTAGGCACTCCAACCGTGACCATGGTGCGGTCAACTCTGTAAGTTCTCTGAACTCTCGAGTAATCGTGTAGTCATCAAGCTTATGTGGTTGACTGGATACTTCGCGATGCAGGAAATCCACGGACTTGTCGTGAGATGGTGGGGAGACCAGCACTCCGGCCGATGGAGAAGACCGCTCGGCAGAAGTGCGCGAACCCACGCCGCCCCCACAAGTTGATGCTGCGGTGGAGCCGATACTTGAAGAGGTGACCCTGGTTGAAGGTATGCTTCCTGCCAGCACAAGTAGTCATTATGTAGGGTAGTCATAGTCGTTGACCTGACCTCTTGTACTGATTCTGACAGGAGCACAAGCCGAGGGAGCCACGATCCCTGAGGCGGTGGCCATGCAGACTGCTACTGTAGAGACAATAGCCACAGAGCCAACTGTTGAAACGGTGACAGCAATAGCCCCCGGGTCGGGGACTACGGTAGCCTCCGAGGCGAGCGCAGAGGCGCGGGTTGATCCGCAACCTGAGGCGAGTACTCAAGTCGTCGTCCGTGAGGCGATGATAGAAGATGCTGCGCCACTCCGCTCAGTGCCCATGCCAGAGACAGGATCTTCAAGCCGCGGAGGTCTTGAGTTGCTGGATGATGATCTCATTGACCCGGCTTTTGTGTCACTGAGCATGGAGTCATGGCGCCGGACAGAGAACTGGATCAAGGTAAGCTGCAAGTACCTTGAGTTCACTTGCCTTTCTGTATGTTGAGTACTGACTAGCTTCTTTGTCTTGCGCAGGGATTGGTGGAGAGATCCCGTCAGAAGACCGATCTTCTGAAGGGATATGGTGACACCGTCCTCCGCGCCGAGGCTCTGGAGAAGGAGCTAGAGAAGTCGAAAAAGCACTCTGCATTGCTCCAATCCAAGCTCGATGGCGCCTTCGCCCAATACCATAATGAAGTACAGGAGATGCAGGCGAAGAGGGACGACCTGATCCGGAAGAACAAGTCGCAGCGCCAGAAGAACAAAGGTGTGTCTCCCGCCAAGGTCGTTGAGTACTCATTGTAGCACTTCTGAGTAGTCTGACATCTTGATGAGTTGTCTGCAGATCTTGAGGCAAGGGTCGACCTGTTGAAGGCTTCTGAAACGGACCTCAAGAATATTGTATACCGGGAGACCGATAAGAGAGAGGCACTTGAGTATGAGTACAAAAAGTTGAGCAATGAGTGCATCACACACATGGAGCTCCGTGAATTATTATAAATCTCTGCAGAAGGTCAATGAAGACTGTGAGAAGCTTCGAGGCCAGCTGAAAGAACTCGAAGAAGCCACCCTTCCCATTGCGCGACTACTGGTGCCACATCCGGGCGGACCCAAGATAGCTCTGCTGGTGGACAGACTCAAGGAAGCCCCCGGGCGTTTGGTGACATAATCAAACATCTGGCGAAGTCCATCCCGAACCAGGTGCTGGCATACATGAAATCGTACTTCCCGAAAGCACCGGTGGATGTGGTAGCTGGGGGTCTTGCGGCGAACTGCACTGATGAGCAGTACAAGGCTCTTCTGGAAGAGATGGCGCCCATTGCTGAGCAGGTGGCGGAGAAGCTGAATCTCCAGTAGATGTACTTGTAGAGATAGCTTAGAGTAGTTGATGTAACACAAATAAAGTAGTCAGGGACATTTTTGAAATATCAATGAAAGTTGTCCACTGCTTGTATATGTAATGAGTACTCATGGCCGCCACTTGCAGCGAAGTGCGCGGAGTACCAAGCCGTGGGAGTAGTCATGAGTAATAGTACTCAACACGATCTGCCTAAGCAGGAGACATAGTAAACAAGTTGAGTAGAATCGAACTTTATTACTGATGAAAAAGGTACACCTGGGTGGCCAGGGCCGTTTACAGGTGAGTAGTCGCCAGGACCCATAGGCCGCCTATGGCTAAGTGTTTGCTAGGGGCCTTGAGCCGCTTACAGCCGGAGATCCGTTTAGTAGCCGTATAGGCTGGATCTATAGAGTACATGGTCGGTAGATCGCTGCCAAAGTCCTTCTGGTATGTGCGGCCCAGGATCCGTTAGTAGCCGTTGAAGCTGGATCTTGGAGAGGGGGAGTCCGGAGACTTGTGCCAGGACCGAGAGGCCGCTTACAGCGGAGAGTCCATGAATAGCCGTATACACTTGGACCCGTAGATGAGTAGTCGAGCGACTACACATAGAAGCGACACAGCTGGTCGACGTTCCATGAGTTGCTAATGTCGTCGCCTTCAAGTGTTTGGAGGTGATATGAGCCTGGTCCGGTCACCTTGGAAACTGAGAAGGGACCTTCCCATGGTGAGCTGAGCTTGTGTAGTCCGTCCGTGTTCTAGATGCGACGGAGGACTAAATCACCGACGTTGAAGGAGCGTTCCTTAACGTTGCGATCATGGTAGCGTCGGATACCCTCTAGGTACCTTGCTGACTGGACGAGGGCAGCACAGCGGGCTTCTTCGAGGCTGTCGACATCAACCCGTCGACTGTCTTCTGAGATGCCTTCGTCGTATTGTTCTACTGCCGGGGATTCCCACATCACGTCGGCAGGTAGAATAGCTTCAGAGCTGTAGACCAGGAAGTAGGGCGACTGCCCTGTTGGCTTGGTAAGTTGAGTACGAAGCCCCCAGAGTGCATTGGGTAGTTCCTTGATCCACTTGCCTCCCTTGGTGTTAGCTGCGTCGTGCAATCACTTCTTGAGGGCGTCAAGTACCATCCTGTTGGCGTGCTCAACTTGGCCATTGGCGCGCGGGTGGGTGACTGAGACGTACCGGACGTCGATCCCGCTGTTCTCGCAATATTCCCAGAACTGATGGTTGTTGAAGTTGGAACCCAAGTCTGTGATGATCCGATGGGGTAGCCCATAGCGATGCACGAGTTCATCCAGGAAGTCGAGTACTCTGTCGGCCTTTGGGCAGGTGACCGGCTTGACTTCGATCCACTTGGTGAACTTGTCGATGGCCACCAAGACTCTGTTGAATCCTCCTAGCGCAGTTGGTAGAGGCCCAATCATGTCGAGCCCCCAGCAGGCAAAGGGCCAGGTCGGTGGTATGGTGACTAGCTTGTAGGCCGGGACGTGTTGCTGCTTGGCAAAGAATTGACATCCTTGGCACTTTCTGACGAGTTCTTCAGCGTCGGCCAGAGCTGTGGGCCAGTAGAAAGCTCGTCGGAAAGCTTTTCTCACCAGCGTGCGAGAAGACGCGTGGTTGCTGCAGACGCCCTTGTGGATCTCCAAGATTTCTTTGCCTTCATCCCAAGGTATGCACTTCATGAGCACTCCAGAAGTGGCACCCCACCTGTAGAGCTTGTCTCCGACTAGTACGTAGGTCTTGGCTCGGTGTACGAGTTCTTCGGCCTTGTTCTTGTCGGAGGGAACCTTCTGCTCGCGGATGTAGTCAATGAAGGGTTGTCTCCAGTCCACGTCGATCATCATGACCTCCTGACCGGGCTGTGGTGGCACAGGGTCAGTGGTCGTTGGCGCCGGCTCCGGGATGGATGGCGCGTGAAGCTCGTGGACGAAGACTCCGACGGGTACTTGTGCGTAAGTAGAACCAAGCTTCGACAGGACGTCCGCTGCAACGTTGTTGTCGCGGACGACATGGTGGAACTCGAGACCATAGAACTTGTTCTCGAGCTTGCGGACTTCTAGACAGTAGGCATCCATATTTTCCTTATTGCGATCCCAAGACTTGTTGACCTGGTTGATGACCACTGCGGAGTCACCGTAGACTAGTAGCCGCTTGATGCCCAATGAGATTGCGAGGCGGAGCCCGTGCAGTAGGGCTTCATATTCGGCTTCATTGTTTTAGACCTTCCAGAAGATCTGCAGGACGTACTTGAGTTGTTCGCCCTTTTGAGAAATCAAGAGTACTCCCGCACCTGCGCCTTCGAGCTTGAGTGAGCCGTCGAAGTACATCACCCAATGCTCTGGTCGCTCTGTCGGAGTTGGTAGCTGATTCTCCCGCCACTCTGCCATGAAGTCGACTAGTGCTTGGGACTTGATAGCAGTGCGTGGCTTGAAGTCGATGTTGAGGGCGCCGAGTTCGACCGCCAACTTGGAGATTCTTCTAGTAGCATCTTGGTTGCGAAGTATGTCACCGAGCGGGTAGTCGGTGATAACGACGATCGAGTACTCCTGGAAGTAGTGTCGTAGCTTCCGCGAGGTGGTGAGTACTGCGTAGAGTAGCTTCTGGACTGGCTGGTACCGTGCCTTGGACTCTGACAGAACCTCGCTGACGAAGTAGACTGGTTGCTGGACTGGGTAGGTGTGGCCTTTTTCCTGCCGCTCGACGACGATGGCAGTACTGACCATATGAGTAGTCGCAGCGAGGTAGAGCAGTAGCTGCTCCTTTTTGCGAGGAGTCGTGAGGACCGGTGGCTTCGACAGGAAGTCTTTAAGCTGCGCCAGAGCTTGATCGGCCTCCGCAGTCCACGCGAACTTCTCTTGGTGCTTGAGTAGTTTGAAGGGTAGTCCCCATTCTCCCAACTTCGAGATGAATCTGTTCAAGGCTGCCATGCACCCGGTCAGCTTCTAGACATCCTTGATGCAGGTTGGAACTTTCATATTGGTGATGGCGGAGATCTTCTCGGGGTTGGCTTCGATGCCGCGATGGCTGATGATGAAGCCGAGTAGTTTCCCAGATGGTACGCTGAAGACGCACTTGTTGGGATTGAGCTTCCATCGGTACTCTCGCAGGGATGCGAAAGTCTCTTCAAGATCGGCGATGAGCGTGTCGGAGTTTCTGGTCTTGACGACCACGTCATCGATGTAGGCTTCGACGTTCTTGTTGAGCTGCTTCTTGAAGCAGGCCTGGATAGCTCACTGGTAGGTAGCGCCGGCGTTCTTCAAACCGAACGACATTGTCTGTAGCAGTAGGCGCCGAACGGGGTGATGAACGCGGTCTTCTCCTGGTTTTCTTCCTTGATAGCGATCTGGTGGTAGCCGGAGTAGCAGTCGAGGAAGTAGAGCAGGTCGCAGCCCGCCGTGGAGTCGATGACTTGATCAATCCGCGGCAACCCGAAGGGGTCCTTGGGGTAGTGTTTGTTGAGGTCGGTGTAGTCGACGCACATCCTCCACTCGTTTGTGTTCTTCTTGCGGACGAGGACGGGGTTGGCGAGCCACTCAGGATGGAAGACTTCACGGATGAAGCCGGCTGCGAGTAGTTTGGTGAGTTCCTTCTTGATGGCGTCCCGTCGGTCGTCAGCGAAGCGACGGAGATGTTGTCGCTTGGGCGTAGCTTTAGGGTCGACGTTGAGTGATTGCTCGATCAGCCTCCTGGGCACCCCTGGCATGTCCACTGGCTTCCACGCGAAGATGTCTCGGTTAGCCCGAAGGAAGCTGACGAGCGCGTCTTCCTATTTCGGGTCGAGCCCCGTGCCGATCATGGTAGTCTTGCTGCAGCCACCCGTCCCGAGGTCGATGCCCTTCACCTGCACTTCCTCTGTTGGTTGAGGCTTGTTTGCGGTGTCGGTCTTCTCAGGTATCTCGAGTTCAGTTGGAGCGAGCTTCTTGGAGGCAGCAAAGATTTCCATCATTGCATTGGGTACTTGATTAGTGGATGCGAGCTCCACGGCTTCGGTGTCGCAGTCGTAAGAAATCTTCAAGTCCCCTTGCAGTGTGAGTACTCCAGCAGGACTTGGCATTTTGAGTACCAAGTAGGTGTAGTGAGGGACCGCCATGAACTTGGTGATGGCTGGTCTGCCGAGGATGGCATGGTAGGAGGTTTCGAAGTCCGCAACCTCGAACTTGATGTACTCGATGCGGTAGTTCTCCCTCGTCTCCCCGAAGGTAACTGGAAGGACTACTGAGCCAAGTGGAATAGCCGCGTTACCCGGGATGATGCCGTAGAAAGGCGACGCGCTCTTGGTGAGCATGTCGGTGATGTCGAGCTTCATGTTCTTCAAGGTCTTGGTGAAGAGGACGTTGAGTCCGCTCCCGCCATCGATGAGTACCTTGTTGAGTTTGGAGCCCACGACTACTGGTTTCAGGACTAGGGGGAAGCATCCTAGCTCAGAGAAGCTTGTCCATTGATCCGCGCGGGAGAAGGTGATGGGTACCTCCGACCACCTTAGAGGTGTCGGTACCACTGGTTTAATGTTCAAGACTTTCCGTAGAGTGAGCTTTTGTGACCGCTTGGTAGGTAGTCCGCCGAACAAGACATTCACCGTCTTGTCTGGTTCCTGGAAGTCGCCGTTGCCTTCGTTGACTTTTTTCTTACCCTTCTTGTCGTGGGAGGCCGTGGCTAGGGAATATCCTTGAGTGCTCGCCGGAGTTGGTAGCACTGATCAGTGGTGTGATTGCCATCCAGATGCCACGGGCACTTCTCTTTGAGCAAGTCTCTGAAGCCGCCAGAGGTCTTTTTGGAGTTGTTCTTCGCAGGACGCTGTATAGCCACGACTGTGTTGTCTGGCTTACGCTTGCGGTTAGGACCTGAGTAGTTGTTGTTGTTGCGACCACCTTGATCCTTGTTGTTGTTGTTGCCGCCCGTGTTGTTCTTGGTCTTGCCGCGAATGGAGTTGTACTTGGCGTTCGCCTTATCCTCTTCGTCGGCCCATGATGTAATCATGTCTTTGAGCTTGGTGATGGAACTCGGGTGACGGCGACCGAAGTCTTCGAAGGTGCGGCGGTGGTAGAGCCCGTCTTGGAAGAGGTCGATGACTTCTTTGTCGGTGACGTCAACTACGGTCGCGCGCTTGTCGAAAAAGCGACGCATGTACTGGCGGAGCATCTCGCCTTGCTCCTGCTGGACCATCACCAGATCCATGTGGGTACCCGAGCGCCCCATGGCGCCCACGAAGTTGCTGGTGAACTGGGCCTTCAGCTGGTCCCACTGGTCGATCGAGTTCTTGTCGAGTGACTCGAGCCATGTGAGTGGAGCCTGGTCCAGACAGAAGGGGAAGTAGAGGCACTTCATGTCGTTGTTGCCACCAGCGTTTTCAATGGACAGGGCGTAGCACCTGAGCCACTGAACTGGGTCTTGTTTCGCGTCGTACTTGGTGATCCCGAGAGGTTTGAATTTCTCGGGAAGGAGCAGATCGCGAAGTCGTGCTGAGTAGGCGGGGAAGCCATCGCTGTCGCTGACTTCAGTAGCCTTCTTGGCACGGCAAATCTCGTCAATCCTATGGCAGGCGTCATAGCCGCCGTGTGCGTTGCCGGTGGTGTGGCTGTTCGCGTGGCCTCGGCCTCCGCGATCGCCGCCGCCGCCGGCTCTTCTGCCGCCACCGTTGGAAGAACTGCCGCCGCTGCTACCGCCGCCACCGCCGCCACCGCCCCCGCCGCTGTAGCCGCCATGTGAGGGTCCTCCCACTGAGGCTCTAGAGCGGTTGGGGGTTGGTTGGTGTTCGCCATGGACGCGGTTGCGTCCGCCATCTGCTGGGGTGCGGCTGCGACTAGTGGCTTCGTTGTTTCCAGCGGGAGTGACTCTGTTGTTGACCCGCATGAAGTAGGCGTCCTCAGCAAGCTTGGTGATGACTTCGCCTGCGCGGTGCCCCTGAGCCTGTTGTGCTATTGTAGTGATGGACATGAGGCATTGCTTAGGGGTGGTGTGCACCCGGTTGGCGACTTGATCCAGAGCCTCATTGAGGTTCCGGATGGGGAGAGCTTCCCTGAGACGTCGGCGTCGATCGTTCCGCTTCCTATTGCGGTCACGCCGAGCGTTCTTGTCTTTGGTAGTCTCGTTTAGAGGTGCGTTGGCTGACAACTCATCCTCTGAGATGTCGTTGAGGTACCGATCGGGCCGTTCTTCCGAGGTTCCAGCATCCCCAGCTACCATGAAGACTTCACGGTCAGGGGTGCAGAGGCTGGAGTCAGTAGTCACTACCTCGGTGGGGGTGTGCTCGTCTTCGATTGGAGCCAATGGTGTCCCCTCCTGGAAGGGGAGCGTCTCTAGGTAGGCGACGCAGCGTGAGTTGTCGTCAGTCAGGTCTGCGGGCTTGCGGTCAGGCCAGTAGACGAATCTGCCGGTGGGAGTAGATATAATGACCAAGCCGGCGGCAGGACCTGACAGTGGTTCCTCGGTCATGTTGAGCTCGGACTCGGACTCGATTGGGTCCGAACCGAAGTCGGACTCATAGGAAGAGTCCGAGTTGTAGCCGGGTGCGACGTTGGAGTCCGAGGAATACTCGGAGACGATCTCCTTGCCGGCCCGACGCACGGCGAGAGCTTCCGCGTGGGCTCTGCTAGAGTTGTAGAGGCCGTATGGGAAGTGCTTGTGGAGGAGGACCGTTCCACACGATGGCTCAGGAGCTGGCTCGCATGATTCGATCCAGGGCGACGTCGAGTTCGAGTTGGAGTCGGATCCAATCTCGAAGTCGGCAACTTGGTTGCAGAGCGAAAATTCGCCAAATTTTTCGACAAGTGGGCCCGTGACTACTTTAGGAAGCATCACGAGCCCGGTCTCCTGGTCCAGGGTCATGGTGAGGTAGCGCTGGAACGATCCAGCGCCGTCAGCGGTGCAGACCCAGGAGCCGAAGACGAAGGTGTCACCGCGGTTGAAGGCGGCGGTTGGCTTGATGGCGAATGAAGCCGTCGAGTTCGCCATGTGATCTTCGGCGAGATCCCCTACCTGGCGCGCCAGCTGTCGGTGTTTTAACCCGGCAACATACCAAGGGGAGTACCCGAGGTAGACGTTTGTGGCCTCGCCGAGATCGGGAACCCGAAGGAGAGACACGTGGCACACAATTTAGACAGGTTCGGGCCGCGAGGTGCGTAATACCCTACGTCCTGCATGCTGCGTAGCTCTAGATTGATTGGGTGTGTTTACAAGATGATGCGGATGAGTAGATAGGGGTCCCTGCCTTACCTTATATAGTTCGGGAGGCAGGATTACAAGTCGGTTTGCCAGAGGAGTACTAGTCGTGTACGGCTAGGAGTACTCTACATGGATCCGGACATGTCTAGTTTCCTAACCGAGTACTAATCCTCGAGTACTAATCCTCTGTAGGCCTTGCGCTCCACGCCAGCAGGTGCCGTGCAGCCCAAGTCGAGTAGTCCCAGGGGCCCACGGAGTAGTCGGTCCCAGTACCCACCGGAGTAGTGGGCCCAGGGATGTCTGTACGACAGATGCGACCGAAGTCGACTTTAGATGCCGGCAGAGCGGACTTTAGATGCGACTTGAAAACTGAAGTCAACTTTGTGCCGCGCGTAATAGACTTTGAGATGCGACTTGAAAACCGAAGTCGACTTTAGTTGCCGCACGGAGTGGACTTTGAGATGCGACTTGAGAACCGAAGTTGACTTTAATTGCCGCACGGAGCGGACTTTTGAGATGCGACTTGAAAGCCGAAGTCTACTTTAGTTGCCGCACGGAGCAGACTTTGAGATGTGACTACAGTAGTCGACTTTGTGCCACGTGGATTGGACTTAAGATGCAAAAAATGAAAAGCACTTTTGGAAGGCAAAATCGAACGAAAAATCAGAGAAAACGAGTAGTTTTACCGCCGGAGCGGGCTTAAGATTGCGACTGTTGAAGTCGACTTGAGATTGCGACTACAGTAGTCAACTTATGCTACCAGAGTGGGCTTGCGGGCGACTGTTAGCGTCGACTTGTGCCACTGAAATGGGCTTGGGGGCGACTATTAGCGTCGACTTGTGCCACCGAAGTGGGCTTGGGTGCGACCGTTAGCGTCGACTTTGTGCCACCGGAGTGGGCTTGGGTGCGACCATTAGCGTCGGCTTGTGCCACCGGAGTGGACTTGGGTGTGACCGTTAGTGTCGACTTGTGCCACTGGAGTGGACTTGGGTGCGACCGTTAGCGTCGACTTGAGTACTTAGGCACTTGGACCCATGATACGGAGCACGAGTACTTAGGGTACGAGACCCATGGTACGGTGCGCGAGTACTTAGGGTACGAGACCCATGGTATGGTGCACGAGTACTTAGGGTACGAAACCCATGGTATGGTGTGCGAGGACTTAGGGTACGAGACCCATGGTACGGTGCGTGAGTACTTAGGGTATGAGACCCATGGTACGGTGTGCGAGTACTTAGGGTACTTGGACCCATGGTACGACGCGCAAGTACTTAGGGTACTTGGACCCATGGTACAGTGCGCAAGTACTTAGGGTACGAAACCCATGGTACGGTGCGCGAGTACTTAGGGTACGAAACACATGGTATAGAGCGTGAAGACCACGTGCAGCTAGGTACCATCGTTGCCAGGACGCGAGGGCCACTTACAGCTAGGTTCCATCGAAGCTTACACACGCAGTATGCCACCGAAGCAGGCGAAGGTGCGACCGGGGTCGACTTTAAGTTGCCGCGCGGTGCAGACTTTAGAATGCGACTTCCTTGGGATAGCCCCCGTGTTGATGAAGTAGGCTCATGGTGACTTGGTCGATATACCCCAAGAGTAGTCGGCAGAGTGTAGCTCTCGTGAAAACCCACCGCGTACACGAATGAGTAGTCGGCATGTTGTCCTACATGATGAGGAAAACAAGCCAAGGAAAGAGAAGTAATCATTTAAATAAATGACTTAGCTGTTGCTGCCTAGGCAGACTGTTGATGCGACCGGAGTAGAGTTGTCGAGCGGCGAGACGGCACGTTCGGATGCACGACATAGGCACAGTAAAGCCGGTGCAACCAGACGACAAGTAGTCGAGCCGCGAGACGGAGTGACCGGGTGCACGACGAGAGCCAGTGCGACCGATCGACGAGAAATTGAGCGGCAAGTTGACGCGTCTGGATGCACGACATAGGCGCAGTAGAGCCAGTGCAACCGGGCGAGAAGTAGTTGAGCCGCGAGACGCAGTGACCGGGCGCACGGTGAGAGCTAGTGCGACCGACCGACAAGAAGTCGAGCAGCAAGTCGACGCGTCTGGATGCACGTCATAGGCGCAGTAGAGCCGGTGCAAGCGGGCGACGAGTAGTCGAGCCGTGAGACGTAGTGACCGGGCACACGGTGAGTGCTAGTGCGACTGACCGACGAGAAGTCGAGTGGTAAGTCGACGCTTCCGGATGCACGGCATAGGCGCAGTAGAGCCGGTGCAACCGGGCGATTAGTAGTCGAGCCGCGAGACGCAGTGACTGGGCGTACGGTTAGAGCTAGTGCGACCGACCGACAAGACGTCGAGGTCAAGCTAGTGCGAGACGCATGGCGTAGATGAAATAGTCGACAACGAGCCGCGCAAGGAGCCGAGGCACCCAGACACACGACATAGGCAAAGTAGTTGACGACGAGCCGCACAAGGAGCCGAGGCACCCGGACGCGCGGCATAGTTGAGGTAGAGCCACTGCAGCTGGGAGACGAGTACTCGCGGTGCACGACGTAGTTGATGTAGAGCTGCTACAGCTGGGAGATGAGTACTCGCGGCGCACGACATAGTCGATGTAGAGCCCGTGCAGCCAGAGTTGGTGTAGTTGTACTCGCGTACGTTTCTTGTGTGAGCCAAGCGGATATCTTGAAACTTCAATCCTCAAGATTATTTTCCAGGAAGAGTAGTTGGCGTGTTGCAGTGAGACTCTAGAAGATGGATTTGGCCCTCGGTCTTTCTGCAGCAACATGCATGAATTTTTTTAAGCTTTGGTACTAGTAGTGATTTTGCTAGCAATGCTCCTTGTCTCGGTGCTCGTGCGCGGAGTAGATGTAGAGACGATGGAGGACTGCTGGACGGACTGCAGGTGAAACTCAACGAGATCGCAGTCGGCCACTTTGTTTCCTGGTGGAATTCGGCGAGATTGAATATTGGCACCGCTTCGGAATCCAGAGGCACACCGGCTGTTGCACGGTAATTCGCTTCGATTGTTGATGTCACCTGGTCTGCAGCAACTTCCTCGAATTGGAACTCGACGAGTCGCCGAGTTGGTTGATTTTGCTGATGAAGGTCCTTCGAATTCGCGCGGTGGTGATGATCACCCCTACCTGGCGCGCCAGCTGTCGGTGTTTTAGACTGGCAAACCTACCAAGGGGGTACCCGAGGTAGTAGATTGTGCGGTGTGGGATCGTGATCGGGAGACTTGGAACTCGAAGGTATGCGCAAGGACACGGGACACAAGATTTATACAGGTTCGGGCCGCTAGAGTAGCAAGCCCTACGTCCTGTTTGGGGTATCAAGTATGGCGCCCTGCGCTTAGGTGTTGGGTTGTTCAGATGTCCTCCTAGGTACCCGACCCTTCTTTATATAGTCCAGGGGGCGGGTTCCTAGTTGGTTACAAGGTAGGAGTCCTAGTAGGCTTACACGGAACGAGTCCTAGTAGGATTACATGGGATTTCTAGTAGGAGTCTGTCTTCATCCTTCCTTGCATGAGTACCCGGGGTGTATGCCCGACACATGCCTCCTTTTTGTACAAAATTCTTATGGAGAGAGAGATCAAGCATATGATAGATCATTTGTGTAGATGAATGGATGAATGATACAATGCTAACTTCTAGAGTAGAAGCATAGCAAGGGGAGAAATGGTGGTGCACATAAATCTTGATCATGAAAGCATGAAAAGAATTCTCATAAGGATCACAAAATTTGACCAAGCTCAATGCAAAAACAAGCAGCCTATGAGTATAAAGTTTTCAACTAAAGCTATCATATGGCTTTGGTAGGACTTGACATATCAAAGAGGAACTTTGCACAGGGTTTTCAGGTTTTTAAAATAAAACTCCCATGTGTTCAAACATGGAGAAACAAAGATCATGTTATCAAACCACATCTTAAACATCAACCACCTAGGTGAACATGAGTTTCCTAGAGAGGTTTTGTTCGCAAGCATCAATATGCCAGGTAAGGAATGAGACTAATTGCAAGCTATCCCTTGAGATCATGCAACGGGAACACAGACTTTTGAGCATAACTTTTATTGAACTTAATAAAGAGTGGGGATACATACCTTTATGTGCTTTTATTGATGAGTGTGGGATTTACGAGCTCACCCACACTGGTTCCTTACCTGTTGTCGTGGAGGGTCGCAGCCTGAGCTAGGGTCCTTCCACGAACTTGACGATCTCGTACTCATTATCATCGGGTTCCAGGAAGATTTTCAGGCGATGGCCATTCACTTTGAAGGTTTCCCCTTCATCTTTTAGTGTGACTGCTCTGTGTGGTGCAACTTCAATGACAGTGAAAGGTCCTTCCCATTTACTTCGTAACTTTCCATGTCCAAATAGCTTAACCCGTGAATTGAAGAGCAGCACTTTGTCTCCTGTTGCGAATTCTTTCTTCTTGATTCTCTTGTCGTGCCATCTCTTCGTTCTCTCTTTATAAATCTTGGCATTGTGATATGCTTTGTTTCGCCATTCTTCCAATTCCGAGATCTGTTGATTCCTTTGTCTCCCTGCATTGGAAAAATCTAAGTTGAACTTCTTGATGGCCCAATAAGCTCTGTGTTCAACTTCCACTGGCAGGTGACATGTTTTACCGTAGACCAACTGATAAGGGGTCATTCTGAGTGGTGTTTTGAAGGCAGTTATGTATGCCCACAATGCATCAGAGAGATGTTTCTTCCAACTCCTTCCTGCCTCGTTCACTGTCTTCTGCAGGATGTTTTTGATTTGCTTATTTGAAGTTTCGACCTGACCATTGGTTTGGGGATGATATGCAGTGGCGATATTATGGTGCGCTCCCATCTCCTTCAGATATCCCCTGAATCTTTTGTCGATGAAATGAGAACCTCCATCACTAATCACCAACCTTGGTAAGCCGAACCAAGGTAAAATTATATCTCGGAACATCTTCTGAGCATGATGGGAATCTGCAGATCGGCAGGGAAATGCCTCCACCCATTTTGACACATAGTCAACTGCAACCAGGATGTATTCACAATTACCCGACTTCGGGAATGGTCCCATGAAGTCAATGCCCCATACATCAAAGAGTTCTACTTGAAGACTATCTTGTAAGGGCATTGCGTCTGTTGTAGTGATCCCCCATGTTTTTGGCACCTTTTGCATCTTCGAATGAATTCCTTGGTGTCATCATACATGGTTGGCCAAAAGAAACTGCTCTGCCAGATTTTTGCATGTGTGCGGAAAACACTGTAATGTCCTCCATACGGTCCCGCATGACATTTCTCAATGATTTGCAATCCTTCGGGAATGGGCACATATCTTCGCAGTAGACCATCACTGCAGACTCTGTATAGATAGGGATCATCCCACATATGTCTTCTGCTTTCGTGTACCAGCTTTTTATTGTCTGCCCCTAGTGGTACATATCCTGTAACCATGTAGTTAACAATATTTGCGTACCAGGGGTTGGAGTCAGTGACCTTTAATAGCATGTCATCCCGGAGGTAGTCATTTATCGGTATGTCCTGCGAGTTAGTAACATGCATACGAGACAAGTGATCCGCAACAGAATTTTCTACTCCCTTTTTATCCTTTATTTTGATGTCAAATTCTTGGAGTAAAAGGATCCATCGAATTAAATGAGGTTTTGCATCTTTCTTAGTGAGCAAATATTTCAACACAGCATGATCAGTGTAAACGATTATCTTAGCCCCTACTAGGTAAGATCTGAATTTATCTAGAGCGAAGACAACCGCTAGGAGCTCCTTTTCAGTGGTAGCATAGTTAAGCTGAGCTCTGGTCATATTTTTGCTAGCGTAGGCAATCGCATGATGCTTTTTGTCCTTGGTTTGGCCTAACACGGCTCCTACAGCATAATCGCTAGCATCGCACATAATCTCGAAGGGAAGTGTCCAATCGGGGGGCTGAATGATTGGGGCTAAGATGAGAGCTTTCTTGAGAGTGAGGAAAGCTTTCATGCAGTCCTCTGTGAATTCAAACAGAGTATCCTTGGCTAGTAAACTTGTGAGGGGTCTAGCAATTTGGGAGAAGTCCTTGATAAAACGACGATAGAACCCCGCATGGCCTAGAAAACTACGAACCCCCTTTACATTGGTAGGTGGTGGAAGATTTTCTATGACTTCAATTTTGGCTCGATCCACCTCTATCCCTCTGCTGGGTATTTTAGCGACACACGAATAAATCCGCAAGCGCATGGATACCGTTGTAGCTTTCACCTCGGAGTATTCCAAGGGCATCGAATCCAAGGGAACGTGTGTGTACTAACTTCGTACAGTCGGTCCAAGGACACACCCAGATAAGAGGCAAGGATAGAGAGAGGATTCCTATGGAGAGCTCTACAGATGAGGTTAAAGGTCGATCTCTCAAGAACTTGCTTCGGGCACCGGCTAACCCCTGATCTGTCAGGAGACTCCGGCCTACGGATCTAAGACGAACCTCAACCTGCACTATATCCGAACGTGGAGGATTTCAAAGGATCAACAGGGCTGTCACCACATGCGATCTACCTCTACCAATCTGTGGGATATAGGGCAAACGAAGGATAACCCTTAGCCTAGACACTACGTCTATGCTACTGATTACTACCGTAGCCTGACTACACTATCCCACGGTGCGTAGCAACCTACGGCACTCTATATTAAATATAGAGCGATGAACCCGCAAGGAGGAGAACTGATCTCACTCAACTATAGGTACTACTAGCTTATGCTAACGGCATATGAGAGAGCACTCGGTCCCATACTAAGCTTCCAACGTATACGAACGACTTGCAGCAGACGAATGTATAAACCCAGGATCTACGCACTAGCAGAGGAAAAAGGCTACTCATGCAACCTAGCATAAACTATTAGAAAGGAATCAAGAACACACTTTATTCTAACCAGAGAGCATATCCACTTTAGTCTAAATGAAGAACATGCATACAAACGGATATGAGCACTTATGAACCTATGGTACAAGATCGAAAGGTTGTGTTTGCGAAGAACACAAGCCTCTAAATCTAGAACAAACGAAGAACACAAGAACATATCACCTATGCATGAATGCTACTTTAGTCTAAATAGAAAATGCAGAAATACTTACTTTACTCTAATTGAAGAACAAGCATCCATACAGATACAACTCTCTCTCTCACTCTCCCTACTCTCTAATCTACCAAGGAGAGGCCTCTCCTTTGAAGGGAAGCTCTCATCCTTGGGTGAAGTGGTGAAGTGTCTCATTTCTTACCCCCTCCCCTCATATTTATAGGCCAAGAGGAGCTCCATAGGCTGCCTTGGGCGCCACCAAGGCACCAATGAGGTGGTGACACATGGCGCAGAGGAGTGGGGGCCAAGTTGGTGAATCTTCCATGAGGAGCTGCAAGCTTTCGGGCGGATATTCGGGCACACACCTGGCACCGCCTTTGGCTCGTCACGACAAGACGACACGTGGAAGGGCGGCGCGAGAGGCCTCAGAGTGGGTTCGGCCGACCTAGGGTATCGACCGATCCCGGGGTGGCCCCGATCGCGCCGGTTTTCGTCCAGGTGACTGCCAGGTGGGTCCCAAGGTGGGTATGGGGGTGTTTGCGGTGTTTCTAGCCCGTTATCTCGTGGTTGTGGGCCCTTGGATCCGCATGCTTTGCTCCTGATTGGTCGAGAGTGTGCTTCTTTGGATCGGTGAGGTGTCATGGCCACGTGGGCGCCTGTGTGGCAGCACGTCGCCACGTGGCCTGGTGTGGGACCCACCGGGTCCACATGATGCATTGTGCATATCTCTCTCATCCGGGCTCCGATGTATGCAAATGATATATCCATTTCGATCATCTCGACAAGGCCGTCGCAATGGTGCAGACCAATTTAGCATTTGAGGTTGTTTATGATGATGCCATATCTATGCCATTGGTTTACTTGCTCTCAACTATATCATTCCATGCGTATTTTGATGTGTCCTGCAACAAAAGATAGAAACACCAACACTTGTGGAACTTGTCAGTATAAAGACCTATTCTAGTGTTGATGATCACTTTTCAATTATTTTATGCAGGAGTTGACGGTGT
The DNA here is from genome assembly GCA_036936925.1 of Cenchrus fungigraminus. NCBI lineage: Eukaryota > Viridiplantae > Streptophyta > Magnoliopsida > Poales > Poaceae > Cenchrus > Cenchrus fungigraminus. The sequence continues at coordinate 36,294,020 of CM072772.1, forward strand.
AAAAGTGGTACTTAACAGCTGTCAACAACACCCCCACACTTGACCTTTGCTCGTCCCGAGTGAAGGGAGAACAAATCAAGAGGGTCATGATATCCAAAGGTATGAAGCGAGCATAAGAGATATTCCCAATCATACCTTATACCTGTGAACTCTGTGGAGTGGCTATCATGCCATCTTAGGTAGTTGAGGAATGGAATAGTCATGAATCAAATCACTTCTACTCATCATGTCAAGTAGCTTGGGGTTTTGCAATAAATTTTCAAAACAAACCTTTGCTTAGCTCCTCATTTGATTCTCTCAGATCGCGCAATGTGTATATGTCCTCCACAAGGCATTAGATTTGCCTTTCTTTCATCCTACTTCTAATGATGGCTATATGTGGAGCTCAGGGTAGGGTAAAAGATAAAGCATACTTGCATCACATATATCGCAAAGTGAAAAACTGGATACGAGGAGAAAATCAAATCATACAATCAGATCAAGATGTACACATGTATCAGGTGTGATGGATATGGTAAGGTGGATACTAGGCCCGGAATGGGTGCTAGATATTACCATATATATGATGAATGTTGTGGTGCTGGTAAGGTGGACACTAGGCTCGGAACGGGTACTAGTTAATACCATCAAATTTATTGGAACTCCTTTTTGCATGATCACATCTCTCTCCTTTTCCTTCTTTATTTTGGACATGGGCTATCCTTCTCTTCTTTCCATTTTTTTTTATGCCTTGAGCATGGTTTTTTTTGCAGAGCCCATATCCCTTTACAAGGTTACTTTTGGAGAGAGCGGTCACATATGGAGCTTTATTTTGTGGAATGGATAGATGATACAATGCTAACTTCCAGTGTAGAAGCGTAGCAAGGGGAAAATGGAGTGCACATAAATCTTGATCAAGAAAGCATGAAAAGAATTCTCACATGGGTCACAATAATTTGACAAAGCTCAATGCAATGACAAGCAGCATATGAGTATAAGGTTTTCAAGATAGCTCATCATATGGCTTTGGTAGGACTTTGGCATATCAAACGGGAGCTTTGCAAAGGGTTTTCAATTTTTCAAATAAAAATCTCAAGCACTCAAACATTGAGAGAGAAGATCATATCATCAAACCATATCTCAAACTCCAACTACTTAGACGAGCATGAGTTCCCTAATGATATTTGTTCACAAGCATCAAGATGATAAGTAAGGAATAAAACATATGCAAGCCAACCACAGGAAACATGTAGAGAAGGTACAGCAAGATCCCAAGAGTTTGATTTAGTAGATAAGATTTGAAGCTTATTCAAACTCATGAATCAAAGAGAGTGAGATAAAGGGTGCACATACCATCGCTCCTGAAGAATATGAGAAATAAGGAGGACCAGCAGTGGTTCGACTGACCCATGGGGCAGCCGTCTCACTCTAGTTTACCTTGTCCCTTTTCATGAAAGCGCAGTCGATGTAGTGCAACACCTGTGTGGGAGGTCTCAAGTATGTATGTTGATGATCAGCTTGGGAGATCTCCCCCACACTTATTCATGTACCTAGTGCTGTCTTCAAACAAAAAAGGAAAATAAAAGATGGACTCTACTGGTTCGAGAACCAGTGAGCCTTTATTCAAATTCAAATATAAATTCACCATGAGACCTAGCTCAAACAAGGCTGACCTGCCTTGGCTTACCTCCCCGTTTGAATCAAGCTCGATGACTTACCCCATTTTGGATTCGAAATTTCTGCAAGGGTTAGTCCACACATACAACCAATATCCATGCAAGCATTAACTTAAAGGGTCATCAATCAAACTCAACACCATGTCTTGTTTGATTGAAGAAGACAGTTTTAACCTAAGCACCATGCTTAATTTAAAACAACCTATGAAAGCATGTAGCTAAACATGCACTCAAACCATAGCATTACAAACATAGATAAAGAAAGCATGAAAGCATGATCAAGCTATTCCAAAGGGACATAAACAAGAGCAAAAGATGGTGAACCTCGGGCAACCTCCCGGAAGGGCTTTATTTAGAGTCAAAAGCAGGACTTACCTAGCTAGTTGGGCAAGATGCAGAAGCTAACATCATCTCTAGACCAAGATAAGTTTTGGCAGGTGAGGAACTTTTATTCAAGATGCTCACATACCTCCCCCACACTTGAAGTTTGCATTGCTAGGCAACAAAACTCAAGTGTGTGGAGATCAAGCTTCCTTTCGTAAATGTTCTCCCACCGCAAAGTTACCAAGGTGTTGCAGGTGATGTAGCTCACATGTTCTTAGGGCACATGTCCACCATTCTTTTCAATCTCCACCTGAAAGGTTAGCTGAAGGACCGGATTGGCGACCAGAGAGGGGGGGGGGGAGTGAATGGGAGCTGATAAAAATTCTTCTCAAGAACTCGGCCTATACCCCAAAATCACTTCCGAAGAATCCCGCACACACTTGCCAATATCACGTGGTCACAACGGACCTACTGACCCTAGGAACAAGTTAGAACAAGCATAGGAACAAAGCGGAAGCAAGCACAAAAAGAACCGAGAGAAAAAGCTAGCGCGAGGCAAACTGCAGCAGAAAATGTCGGTACTACCGGCCCCAGGTCGGTACAACCGATATGGACTTACTGGCACCTAAAAACCAGGTTATCGGTACTTCCGGCACAGGGTTGGTACTTCCGACTATCGGTACTACCGACCTCGGGTCGGTACTACCGATAAAGACTCATTGGCAGCTGAAAATCAGGTTATCAGTACTACCTGGACAGGGTCGGTAGTACCGCCCCCCCCTAAAAATTCAGCCCGCGAAACAGCCCCAAACTTTCGATCGATGGATCTCCCAAACCACTTGGAGTCTTGAGACGAAATTTTGGGGAGATGATGAGCACCCCAAAGGGAAGATATGCCCCAAAAATTTCGGCCTCTAACTCCCTACAACTCCCGGAATCGCGAATCCTTGCCAAGAACACTATGAACTAGGGTTCATCTGAAAATCAACGAAATGAAGGCCAAATCCAGTGTTTGAGGGGTCAAGATCATCCTCAAAGAGGCACAAGGCACTCACCCATGATCCCCTCAAATAAATCTGGAGAGAAACGCTTTCAAATCGACGAATCGAGCAACGAACGAAAATCCCAAGAAAAGGCTCCGAAAAACACCGAAAAAGAGAAACGAGAGGAGCAACAAGAACACTTGAGGAATCACGCCGAACCTTCTATACATACCATGAAAGATTCATACAAGATCTAGCTTGCCTCCTCAACTTCCATCCCTCTCTCAAGATCTCACCATGAAGCTCTCAAGCTAGTCCTATAGAAAACCTAAGGAAAATAGGAAGGGAAAATAGCAAAAGCAAATGAGCTAGGGTTTGCAAGGGATGGCTACCATCCTCTCTCCTCTAAGTTTATATGGAGGCAACCGAAAGACGAAACTACCCCTATTACATAATACTAGGATACACACCCCCGAAGGGCACTTTGGGAATTCTCGTCGTAGCACCATCGGACGGATGCCCGGCGACCGCACCTCGCTTAGCCTCGACGCAAGCCTTGCGATCCCGACGTGTGTCCTCCGCTTCGAAGTCTCTCGACGCACCCGGATCCCGTCTCCGCCCGCCGAGCCTCCGGTCTTGGTTTTGTGGCTCAACCAAGTAACCCGACGGTTTTGTGGTGAACCGCCGCAAACCCCGCGTGCAAACTTCGGTCGTGAGCCGCTACCCTGCACCGGCTCCAGTCCACGACTTCGTCTTGCTTTTTTTGCCACCATGCGGCCCGCACTTTATCCCGTTCGGTCACCGGGTCCATCGAGTAGAGCCTACTTGTCTCTCCACTCCTCGGAGGCCCCGCAAGGCTAAGACCTTTCGCGCCTGCTCTTCACCTGCACCAACGCAAACCAAGCCGCAACCTGCACCTGCAATACTCGGCTAAGAGTCAGTCCACACCACGTTGTCAATCACTCATCACACCAGGGAGCGACCATCCACCGGTCCTCGGACGCTCCGGTCCTCAATCTCCCCCTTGATGAGTGCATTGACAACACACACATAGTAACCAATTCAGAGAAAAGAGAAAAAGAAAAGAAACGAATGAAAAACTCAAACAAGTGATCAAAAGCCAAACAAAAGCCAAAACGAGATCACTTGAGAGAGAAAAATCTCAGTCACCTAAGACAAGGGCAACGGCTCGACACAACCGAGATAAAATGCTCCAAAATTGCCAACTCCTCAAGGTGAGGCAGAAGGGCTCGACACCATCGGCAAAAGAGCTCGACACCATCGGCAAAAGAGCACAACTAAAATCAGGCGACAAAGAGCTCCAAAGCACATGAATGCAAGCTCCCCCTGAACAAATGCATTTCTCCCAATTTTTCTCCCCTTGATGCAAAACTCCCCCTGGATGCATGAACTTTCTCCCCAGAGCAAGAATTGGGTACTATCTCTCCCCCTTGTTGGTAATGCATGAATCAAGTCTACAAATGCAAGCATGTGCTTCTCAAATAGACAAAGAGCACTACAACATGCTAAAAATGAGACATAGACAAGCAAGATAGCCACAAATTTAGTACAAGCATCACCAACACGATAGATAGGGACATATAAGCATGTTACATAGCCATGATCAAAATGAAGCAATTTTCACAAAAAATTCCCTCTCATGAGCATAGGACCTAAACATGGCCAAAATGAGCACAAACAACATATAACTCACAAACTTCATGCAAGGTCACAAATTCTCATCACAAACACCTACACGCTATCTCATGTCATGTCAAAGCCACCGAGCCATGTGTCCACTTCTAAATATGAGACTTCTCATTGGTGAACATCATGCAACGGTTTAGCACCCAAGATAAGAAATTTAAAGCAAATTTGACATGGAAGCATATTTTTCAAGCACAAGCATTTCATATACCAATTTCAAGGTTTACAAATTAAGCATGGTACATGAAGTGTCTTTGCGGCAAAAAGAAGCTTAGGCTTCTCCACAAGGTAGCATGTAGGCTAAACATTCATGATGGTAAATGGGTCTTTGACCCCAAATGAAAAGAACATGGTTCCAAGCACAAATTAAGCAAGGTATAGCCATAAGTGCACAAATTTAACATGAAAGGCATTCAACTCATAAGAGAGGATCATATATAGCATTTTTACAAAAGTAAGCCATCCACAAGCATATACATCCCAAAGCTACCAAGAGCATCGCTATACATCATATGAGCATCACTAGCAAAGTCATAATCTCATATCCAGCATATCATGGTGATCAAAGTATATAGGAGAAGCACATCTCTAAAGCATATGACACAAATGTAGTCTATGATACAAAGATGATACAGAAATGAAAATGCAACATGTATATGTACATCAAACCCCCAACCGAAGCTCAAAAAGAAAAACCACTCCAAGCTCCCCTCGCAAACGAGCAAATGTAGCTTGGTCCAAAGGCTTTGTTAGGATATCGGCGAGCTGCTTTTCGGTTGGCACATGGATGAGGTCTATGTTTCCCTTCTCAACATTGTCTCTCAGGAAGTGGTACCTCACCTCTATATGTTTGGTTCTGGAGTGTAGCACGGGGTTTTTGGCAACACTAATGGCACTCGTGCTATCACACATGAGAGGAACATGGGTACACTCCTCACCAAAGTCACTCAGCATGTATGTGATCCAAAGCAGCTGGGAGCAACAACTAGCGGCAGCGACATACTCGGCTTCTGTGGTAGACTGAGCTACACTAGATTGTTTGCGAGAAGACCAAGAGACAAGCGAAGAACCCAAAAACTGGCACGTCCCCGAAGTCGACTTCCTATCGACTCGACACCACGCAAAGTCGGCATCCAAAAACCCAAGAAGCGAAAGAGTAGAGGACACCGAGTACCAAAGGCCGAGCTCAGGAGTGTATCGAAGATACCTGAAGATCCGCTTGACGGCCTGCCGGTGTGAAGTCCTCGGCGACGCCTGAAAATGAGCGCACAAACACACAGAAAATTGAATGTCCGGCCTTGTCGCCGTCAAGTACAAGAGGGAGCCTATCATGCTCCGGTACTCCTTCTGGTCCACGGGCTCTCCGTCCTCGTTCGCATCTAGTGCTGTAGTCGTACTCATCGGTGTCGACAGGGGCTTCGAGTCGTCCATCTTGAACTTCTTGAGGATGTCCTTCGTGTACTTGGCTTGATGCACAAAGGTTCCCTCCTTCGCCTGCTTGATCTGAAGCCCGAGAAAGAACTGCAATTCTCCCATCATAGACATCTCGAATTCTTTGCTCATGTCCTCTGCAAACCTCGCAACCAAAGAGTGAGACGAGCTGCCAAAGAAAATATCATCCACGTACACCTGAACCATTAGGATATCATCGCCCTGCCTGAGGAGAAAAAGTGCCTTATCTACTTTGCCCATCTCGAACCCCTTGCTGAACAAGAACCCCCTCAAACGGCCACACCAAGCACGGGGAGCTTGTTTCAGCCCATACAACACCTTCGTCAGCCTATACACCCGGTGGGGAAACTCAGCACTCTCAAAGCCCGGTGGTTGCTTCACATAAACCTCTTCTTCTAAAAACCCATTTAAGAAGGCACTCTTCACATCCATTTGGTACAATTTGAACCCTTTAGTCATGGAAAAGGATAGAAGGATCCTAATCGCCTCCAAACGGGCTACAGGAGCAAATGTCTCCTCATAGTCTATCCCCTCCTTCTGACTATAGCCCTGAGCAACCAACCTCGATTTGTTTCTCACCATCTCACCATTCTCACCCTCTTTGTTCTTCCACACCCATTTTGTCCCGATAGGTTTGCAATGTGGTGGTGGCTCTACCAACTCCCAAACTTGGTTTCTCTCAAAGTTCTCTAACTCCTCATGCATTGCGTTCACCCAATTAGGATCAGAGAGGGCGTGTCCAATGTCTTTCGGCTCAAAGGTAGCAACAAAAGCCGAATGAGCAAAGTGAGAAGCATTCCTGGACCTTGACCGTGTCGTACGTTCGTTGATGTCGCCGATGATTCTTGAGGGAGGATGATCAACTTGAACGCGCCTTGGTGCCTCTCGCCTGGAGACAACCTCCCCCTCAGCTGCAGCATCCACTTGATCTTGCTGGATCGTAGTCGGTGTAGGGGATGTGCCGTCCTGCACCGTAGTCGTCGTAGTGGAAGTAGAGGGTACATGCTCGGCTGGAGCTTCATCATCACCATCATCCTCTCCAGCATCATCCTCCTCGTCCTCAAAGATCTTCTTGCCAATCTCGTCGTCACCTGCACACTCAAAAACAGACGAACTGCATGGCCGGGTCTCGTCAAAGGTGACCTCGCAAGTTTCCATGACTAGGTTAGTATCAAGGTTGAGCACATGGAATGCTCGAGAATGACTCGCATAACCCAAAAAGATCCCATCGGAAGACCTCGACTCAAACTTATCAAGCCCACCCTTCTTGAGGTTAAAGCACCGACAACAAAAAGCCCTAAAATGGCTCACTCTAGGTGCTCGCCCGTGCATGAGTTCATAGCACGTCTTGTTCAAGAAGGCCCTAAGAAAAATCCGATTCCCAACATGGCATGCGGTATTCACTGCCTCAGCCCAATATCTCCTCGGAGTCCTATGCTCGTCGAGCATTGTCCGAGCCATCTCACAAAGGGAACGATTTTTCCTCTCAACCACACCATTTTGACAAGCCACATAGGGAGAAGAGAATTGATGTTCGAGACCCAAATCACGACAAAAGGTTTCAAAACGAGAGTTTTTAAATTCAGTGCCATTGTCGCTACGAATAACTTGAATAGCATCTCCATTCCTCTCATTCTTCAACCTCAAGATTAGATCCCGGACAAAACCAAATGTCCCCCCCCCCCCTTGTCAGCCAAAAAGAAGACCCAAGCATAGCGAGAATAGTCGTCCACTATCACCAGGACATACCATTTCCCACCCGACGAGCACACATGAGCTGGACCAACCAAGTCCATATGGAACAGCTCGCATGGCCTCTCTGTCATAACTGATGTCAGAGGTGGGTGAGAGGCGGCGACCATCTTACCATGCCTACACGAAGCACATACGAAGTCCTTTTGGTATTTCAACTTAGGCAATCCTCGGACCAAGCCTAGCCCACTCAAGCGTGACAACAAGTCAAAACTCAAGTGACCTAGTCTCCTATGCCATTTCCAAAGCTCCGCCGAAACACCAGTAACCAAACAACGAGAAGAGCCGACACACTGAGAAAAATCGGCTCTGAAAATCTGACCCTCGGGGATGATCGTGCACACAAGATCACCTCGAGAATCCAAAAGACGAGAAGCGCCCATTTTGAAATGGACCTCAAAACCCTCATCAAGAAGTTGGGACACCGAAAGAAGATTGAACCCCAAAGACTTGACAAGAGCAACACGCCTAAGAGTCGCAGACTCACTCACCTTCACCGTGCCCACTGAAAGCACTCTACCTTTCCCATTGTCCCCAAAAGTGATGTACTCTTTGGTCATCACCGGGGTGAGGCTGGAGAACCACCTTTGATCTCCGGTCATGTGTCGAGAGCAACCGGAGTCGATCAACCAAAAGCCCTCCAAGCCTCCCGCCTGAAAATAAAAAACGAGAGCGAGAGTGAACAAACGACTCAGCACTGGGGTTAGTACAAAATGAATCAAACTAGTGCCGTGCCATTTGCTCAAAAGTGGGGTTAGCAAAATCCATCCTATCTCTCCTAGGTGGAACACCCACATGTCCCCTTGGAGGACTACGCGTACCACGAGATGGAGACCGTGGCCCGTAGCTCCTCTAGGACCTAAAGCTGCGATCGTTCCCCCTATATTCGTATTGGCCACGAGCGAAGGAACGTCCAGCAAACTCACCACGCCCAAACCCAACACGCTTACCACCATCTCTCTGTGGTGGCTCACCTCGAGGCACAAACTCACACCTCTCCCGATGGTAAATGGTACGCACCACTCCCTCGCCCCTTGGCACCATCCTAGGCTCAGGCACACCATGAGAAGGGCAGTACCTGTCCTTGTTTGCCATTTCCCTCGCAAACCTCTCCTCACGCTTCCTCCTAAAGCAAAACTCAGCTAGGTGCCCATCCCTCCCACAATGCTCACAATGGAAGGGTTTTGGTTTTGGCTTTAGCTTTGGGCTCTCCTTGGGCTCTGGCTTCTCCTCACTCGGTTTCTCTCCCTTCTTCCCAAAGAACTCATTCCCCAAGTCACTCTTGAACTTGATGGGTTTCTGGAAGTTGTCTGTGTGCGGAGGAAACACGGGTGGAGCTGGGGTTGTGTCTAGTCGGTTCCTAAGAGGATTTGGCTTAGGAGCATAGGCATTTTTGTGGTAGGTTTTTGGTGGTTCTGGGATATCTCCGATCTTCCCCTCATTCTCACCACTTCCCTCACCAACCTTGTCCGACCCAAGCGCTTGCCCATCATAGCGCTAGATTGCCTCAATCATCATCCTGAGCTGAGGCTCATGACCAGACAACCAACCCATCATCTTCCTCAACTCATCATTCTCATCTTGCAAATGATCAACATAGTGTGCAAGCTCCAAATTCTTCACAACATTTATTTCACAAGTAGAGCATGATGTGGGAATAGGAGCTTTCAAAGCAGCTTCTAGAGATCTAGCATAAGAAATCGACTCATCTAGTTTCTCATGCAAAACAGGACAAGAAGTGCAAGCACCAAGCAAGGAGGGCCTAGATTTCATCTCATCTAGCTCAACCCTAAGCACATCTAGTTCCTCAACCTTGGAGGCATACTTTTCCTTAAGCACAGTCAAATCACCAAGAAAAGTGGAACAATCAGTGCATTCAGGTTCATCGTTCACAATAGGAGCAAACTTAAGAGAATCTATTTGAGCCCTAGCATCAACAAGCGAAGACTCTAGCTCAACCAACTTCTCCTTAGCCTCTCCAAGCAAAGACCTATACCCCCTCTTCTCCTTGTTGGTCTTTCTAAGCACATCATCACGGTTGTCAAGCAATTCATTCAACCTAGCATTCTCCGCTACCAAGAAGGATGGATCATTGTTTACCTCATCCTCGGAGTCGGAGTGCGAGTCATCCTTGTTGCTCTTCTTGCTTGCGGAGCTGTGTGCCATGCCGCAAAAGCCTTGGGCGGCGAAGCATAGGCCGTTGATGTTCTTGCTCGACCGCTTGCCCTTGTGCTGGTTCTCATCTTCATCACTTGAGCTCGATGAAGAGTTGCAGGAGCTTGAGTCGATGTCGCTCGCACCGGCAACCATCGCACGCTCCTTCTTCTTGTGACCACCACTCCTTCTCGGCCTCCGCTCGGACTTGTTCTTGCCCTTGTGGTCATCCCTCGAGCGGTGCTTGTGGTCAGTCCTCGGACGGTGCTTGTGCACGGGCTTGACCTCCATGGCTTCCGGGCACTCAGCGATAAGGTGCCCGTGCTTCCCGCACCAGTGGCACATGCCCGAGCTCCTCCGAGTGTTCTTCCGGTTTGTGTACATGCACTCGAATCGCCTGCTCAGCAACGCAAGATCCTCCTCACCCAGCACGTCGAACTCCTCATCTGGCATGGACACAAGACAAGACAAAGAGAACTGTCTCGAAGACATGTTAGTGTTAGTCCTTGGTCCGGAAACGAGAGCCAGACTATGAGGGTCAGTCGGGTTCTCGATCCTTGCTCGCACCCCACGGTCCACCTTGGACGACTTGAGCTTGGAGAATAGCACGTCCACCGTGAGGGTCTCATACTTCTCCGACTCGAGAATGGCCTCGACCTTCTCACTCCACAGGGTACGATCCAGAGAGTGCAGGAGCTTCACAGCCCTGTCATGATCATCGTACGGGAGCACGGCCACATTAGCCCTCATGTTGTTCACAATCACAGTGAACCGCTGGAACATGCTGTCAATGGACTCACCGGGGAGATGATTGAAGTTCTCGTACTCTCTCCGGTAGGTCGCGAACAACCGAGCCTGAACCTGAGCATTTCCAGCATGAGCATTCTTCAACTGCTCCCAAATCCTACAAGCCAAGTCCTCTGTCTGAACCCGATCGAATTCGGATTGACACAGAGCACGAAACAAGTAGTCGACCGCCTTGTTGTTGGTGTCGAACATATCCCTTGATCCTGGAGCTAGGAAGTTAAAAGATGAACATAACCTGTGTTCAACGTAATGTCCCAAAGGATCTGACCCTTGCCGCGGAGGAAAGCAGCCATCCGCCTCTGCCACATCTGGTAGTTCTTACCATCAAAGTGTGGAGGACCCGAACCCCATTCCTGGTACGCCATCTTTGGATCTTAGACTGGTTAGAATCATGAAGATCCATAACCGGCTCTGATACCAATTGAAGGACCGGATTGGCGACCAGAGAGGGGGGGGGGGAGTGAATGGGAGCCGATAAAAATTCTTCTCAAGAACTCGGCCTATACCCCAAAATCACTTCCGAAGAATCCCGCACACACTTGCCAAGATCACGTGGTCACAACGGACCTACTGACCCTAGGAACAAGTTAGAACAAGCCTAGGAACAAAGCGGAAGCAAGCACAAAAAGAACCAAGAGAAAAAGCTAGCGCGAGGCAAACTGCAGCAGAAAATGTCGGTACTACCGGCCCCAGGTCGGTACTACCGGTATGGACTTACTGGCACCTAAAAACCAGGTTATCGGTACTTCCTGCACAGGGTCGGTACTACCGATAAATACTCACTAGCAGCTAAAAATCAGGTTATCGGTACTACCTGGACAGGGTCGGTAGTACCGCCCCCCCTAAAAATTCAGCCCGCGAAATAGCCCCAAACTTTCGATCGATGGATCTCCCAAACCACTTGGAGTCTTGAGACAAAATTTTGAGGAGATGATGAGCACCCCAAAGGGAAGATATGCCCCAAAAATTTCGGCCTCTAACTCCCTACAACTCCCAGAATCGCGAATCCTTGCCAAGAACACTATGAACTAGGGTTCATCCGAAAATCAACGAATCGAAGGCCAAATCCGGTGTTTGAGGGGTCAAGATCATACTCAAAGAGGCACAAGGCACTCACCCATGATCCCCTCAAATAAATCCGGAGAGAAACACCTTCAAATCGACGAATCGAGCAACGAACGAAAATCCCAAGAAAAGGCTCCGAAAAACACTGAAAAAGAGAAATGGGAGGAGTAACAAGAACACTTGAGGAATCACGCCGAACCTTATATACATACCATGAAAGATTCATACAAGATCTAGCTTGCCTCCTCAACTTCCATCCCTCTCTCAAGATCTCACCATGAAGCTCTCAAGCTAGTCCTATAGAAAACCTAAGGAAAATAGGAAGGGAAAATAGTAAAAGCAAATGAGCTAGGGTTTGCAAGATATGGCTGCCATCCTCTCTCCTCTAAGTTTATATGGAGGCAACCGAAAGACGAAACTACCCCTATTACATAATACTAGGATACACGCCCCCGAAGGGCACTTTGGGAATTCTCGTCGTAGCACCATCGGACGGATGCCCGGCGACCGCACCTCGCTTAGCCTCGACGCAAGCCTTGCGATCCCGACGCGTGTCCTCCGCTTCGAAGTCTCTCGACGCACCCCGAATCCCGTCTCCGCCCGCCGAGCCTCCGGTCTTGGTTTTGTGGCTCAACCAAGTAACCCGACGGTTTTGTGGTGAACCGCCGCAAACCCCGCGTGCAAACTCCGGTCGTGAGCCGCTACCCTGCACCGGCTCCAGTCCACGACTTCATCTTGCTTTTTTGCCACCATGCGGCCCGCACTTGATCCCATTTGGTCACTAGGTCCATCGAGCCGAGCCTACTTGTCTCTCCCCTCCTCGGAGGCCCCGCAAGGCTAAGACCTTTCGCGCCTGCTCTTCACCTGCACCAACGCAAACCAAGCCGTAACCTGCACCTACAATACTCGGCCAAGAGTCAGTCCACACCACATTGTCAATCACTCATCACACCAGGGAGCGACCATCCACCGGTCCTCGGACGCTCCTGTCCTCATTAGCGACCAAAAATACCCGAAGGACAACCTTATCCTAAAAACATGCTCTTACTTTTTATTTGAAACGGGAAATAAAATCTAACCTAATCCAGGCTATCTCCTGGTAGTGCTTTGTTTACGGTCATAAGCTCGACCATGGGAACTTCCTTCCTGCAGCTATCATTGGTGATGTCATTCCCATCTCACCACCAATTGTTGATGTGTCATTGAAGCTTTAGCTGCAAGGTTATGCCACAGTGCATACACGAAATCTGTAATGCTTATGGTAAACATATGCATCTACAACCATCCTTCTAAACTTTTTACAGGAGAGGACCATAAGGCGGTTGTAGCCCTCGTGCGTGCTCAGTGCACTAAGCATGGCTGACTCTGGAGAGGCATGATGCAAGCATGGTTCATGTGGTGTATCAAGAATGAAGCTACCATGCTCATCAATGGAATCCTTTTCTTTGGACTCCAGAGTCGGCGCCTCGATCTCCATGGCCTATGAATTCTCCATCTCAGGAGGTTCATCGTGTAAGATCGATGTTGATTCTCGATCAAGGTCGAGAGCAACATGATATGGGCCAATGGGAAGAGGCTCAAACTCGATCGAGGGTGATGAGGATCCTTCGCCTTCACCAAGGTGAAGAGGATCTTCTGAGTCATACTCTTGAGGAGTGGAGAAATCTACAACCTCAATGAGAACGGGCTCGGAGGATGCGAACGGAGATACATGCCCCATCTCCTCGAGTGGGTTTTGCTTGGGAAGAGGCTTCTCCATAGAACTTTTTGAAAACAAGGGAGTGGTGGCAGAAGCGGCTTCCCTAAGCTTTTCATCTAGGCTCCCTAAAGGTGTGGCATGGAGTTTCTCTAATGGGAAGCCTAGGAGAAGATCAAAATCCATGATGTCATAGATATAAAAATCTAAGCACACCTCAATTTTGTTTATGATGATGGGCACATCCCTAGCGATCCCCCGACATGGGAAATAGTAGCCCCACCTGGGACTTTTGAAATATCTATGAGTCGGGGTCAGGGGCTTGTTACCCACAAGAGTATCCATAAGGTACTCCGACATGACTCAAGCCCCGACAGTAGGGTCATGAACAGCTTCTACGACATTTCCTCTCATGGAACAAGGGATAGTCGTGGAGGTTGAGCTAACCCAAATTGCTTTGGAAGTATGCTCTAACTCCTTTGACCAATCTGCTGTGGATTCCCGATTGGAAACTTTATCGAGGGCCTCATAAGGGCACATTGATGTCGTAGGCTTCTCGTGCCTGGGATGATTCGAGGAGTTTATGATGTCTTTGTAAGGATCATTCTCGAATTGAAAAGCGAACTCTGAGAGTTGAATCTCTTCTTCCTTCAGTGTTCGTAGTTCGGGAGAGGGCTCAACGGTCGAATATTGTGATGTGGAAACCGTAGGTTCAGGTTCGGCTGTTGAGACACTCTCATGGCTTGAATCTGATTCCTGGTGGGGTTCGTTATGGTCGGTAGGGAAGAAAGAGTTTTCTAAGAAACTGTCTAGGATTGCTCTTCCTTGCACTAGAGTTTTGTGTGCAAACGAACCTCCAGCAGCGATGTCAAGATCTTGAGCAGCATCCATGTCTAAACTCATGCAAAATGCGTAAAGAAGACATCATCAGGTAGAAATGAGCCGGGTCTAGATGCACAAAGGCCGATGAACCTAGCCCACGCTGCTCATATAGACTCCTCCTCTAATTGTTCGAACTCAAGAATATCCCCTGGGAGAGAGGCCATATGAGTATACCATTGCACCGTCCTCTCCACGAGAGAGAATAAGTTGCAAAAGTTATCTCGAAGTTTGCCCCAATCACCATTTACACCTTTTACAGTGTCAGTGTACCATTGCTCCGCCCTTTCTGACAGAGAGAGGGGGAACAACTTCCACCTTATGGATTCTTGTGTCATGCCTGGGAGAACCAGACGTAAACACAGTTCCTCGAATTCTTCCAAATGAAAGTAGGGGTCTTCATTAATCGCTCCAAAAAAGGGTCGATCCTGAACCATGCCCATAATGTGGAAATGAAGTTCATGGTTAGATGTAGAAGTTGATGGATCAGTGAACTCATTGGATGTGGTGGAGAGGCTGTGAAAGGATGGCCTCCCCATGGGTAACGGGGGTAAAGGTAGAATAAAGGAAAGTGAAAAGATACGAGGACCACTGGGTACGAAGATAGATACAGCAACCGTTCCCGGCAACGACGCCAGAAAGCTTGTTGTGTATTTTAGCGACACACGAATAAATCCGCAAGCGCACGGATACCATTGTAGCTTTCACCTCGGAGTATTCCAAGGGTATCGAATCCAAGGGAACGTGTGTGTACTAACTTCATACAGTCGGTCCAAGGACACACCCAGATAAGAGGCAAGGATAGAGAGAGGATTCCTATGGAGAGCTCTACATATGAGGTTAAAGGTCGATCTCTCAAGAACTTGCTTCGGGCATCGGCTAACCCCTGATCTGTCAGGAGACTCCGGCCTACGGATCTAAGACGAACCTCAACCTGCACTATATCCGAACGTGGAGGATTTCAAAGGATTAACAGGGCTGTCACCACCTGCGATCTACCTCTACCAATCCGTGGGATATGTGGCAAACGAAGGATAACCCTTAGCCTAGACACTACGTCTATGCTACTGATTACTACCGTAGCCTGACTATGCTATCCCGCGGTGCGTAGCAACCTACGGCACTCTATAATAAATATAGAGCGACAAACCCGCAAGGAGGAGAACTGATCTCACTCAACTATAGGTACTACTAGCTTATGCTAACGGCATATGAGAGAGCACTCGGTCCCGTACTAAGCTTCCAACGTATACGAACGACTTGCAGCTGACGAATGTATAAACCCAGGATCTACGCACTAGCAGAGGAAAAAGGCTACTCATGCAACCTAGCATAAACTATTAGAAAGGAATCAAGAACACACTTTATTCTAACCAGAGCATGCAAGCATATCCACTTTAGTCTAAATGAAGAACATGCATACAAACAGATATGAGCACTTATGAACCTATGCTACAAGATCGAAAGGTTGTGTTTGCGAAGAACACAAGCCTCTAAATCAAGAACAAACGAAGAACACAAGAACATATCACCTATGCATGAATGCTACTTTAGTCTAAATAGAAAATGCAGAAATACTTACTTTACTCTAATTGAAGAACAAGCATCCATACAGATACAACTCTCTCTCTCACTCTCCCTACTCTCTAATCTACCAAGGAGAGGCCTCTCCTTTGAAGGGAAGCTCTCATCGTTGGGTGAAGTGGTGAAGTGTGTCTCATTTCTTACCCCCTCCTCTCATATTTATAGGCCAAGAGGAGCTCCCTAGGCTACCTTGGGCGCCACCAAGGCACCAATGAGGTGGTGACACGTGGCGCAGAGGAGTGGGGGCCAAGTTGGTGAATCTTCCATGAGAAGGAGCTGGCGGATATTCGGGCATACACCTGGCACCGCCTTTGGCTCGTCATGACAAGACGACACATGGAAGGGCGGCGCGAGAGGCCTCAGAGTGGGTTCGGCCGACCTAGGGGATCGGCCGATCCCGAGGTGGCCCGGATCACGCCGGTTTTCATCCAGGTGACTGCCAGGTGGGTCCCAAGGTGGGTATGGGGGTGTTTGTGGTGTTTCTAGCCCGTTATCTCGTGGTTGTGGGCCCTTGGATCCGCGTGCTTGCTCCTGATTGGTCGAGAGTGTGCTTCTTTGGATCGGTGAGGTGTCATGGCAACGTGGGCGCCTGTGTGGCAGCACGTCGCCACGTGGCCTGGTGTGGGTCCCACCGGGTCCACATGATGCATTATGCGTATCTCTCTCATTCGAGCACCGATGTATGCAAATGATATATCCATTTCGATCGTCTCGACGAGCCCATCGCAATGGTGCAGACCAATTTGGCATTTGAGGTTGTTTATGATGATGCCATATCTATGCCATTGGTTTACTTGCTCTCAACTATATCATTCCATGCGTATTTTGATGTGTCCTGCAACAAAAGATAGAAACACCAACACTTGTTGAACTTGTCAGTATAAAGACCTATTCTAGTGTTGATGATCACTTTTCAATTATTTTATGGAGGAGTTGATGGTGTAAAAGTGGTACTTAACAGCCATCAACACCCTCATTCGGACACTAGGTGTCCCAAAACAATACCCTCGCGTACCATGAAGTGGCAGTTTTCCCAGTTTAGGATAAGATCCTTTTCATAGCACCGTTGCAAGACCTTGTCTAAGTTTCTCAAACATTCATCAAAGGTCTTTCCATAGGTAGAGAAATCGTCCATGAAAACTTTCATGATTTGCTCAATAATGTCTGAGAATATAGACATCATGCACCTTTGGAATGATGAGGGTGCATTACACAACCCGAAGGACATCTAGGATAGGCATAGGTTCCATAAGGGCATGTGAAGGTGGTCTTGCTTTGGTCGTCCGGATGGATGGGGATCTGATGATACCCAGAATACCAGTCAAGGAAACCAAAGAAGGAGTGGTTCGCTAACCGTTCCAGCATCTCATCGATGAAGGGTAATGGGAAGTGATCCTTTTTCGTAGCCTTGTTAAGCTTCCTATAGTCTAAGATGCCTACTAGAAAGTGATTTGTGAGAAACACCAAGAAGAATCCTTGGACTATCACTAACCCAAATTACAAATTTGGAGATATCATTCTCAGAGATGAATAGATGATGATCTCAATGTGGCTACTCCTTGTACCAGAGATCTCCACACATTCTTCATGCAACATTGTAAGGCAGAAGATAATTCTCCGATTATGGTCGCACTTCAGCCCGGGACCAGCCGGTGGCCTAAGAGAGAAGTATCGTCAAACGGACTCGAGCAGATACCTATGCAACTCAGTGATTTGTATGATCTCTTCAAGTTGGATGCTTTGGATGTGACACTTATCCGCTGCTTCATCCTGTAAGTTGCTTGAAAATTTAATCTGCTTCTCACTAATCATTCTCTATCGAAATGTGCTTTTTGCCTCACATCATCTTTACCATGTATTTTGCCTTCTTACACTTTGTTTTTTCTTACTAATAGGAATATGGCTGTAGAAGTTGAGAAGACGGGCGCTGCAATTGGCTTCCTTGATCCTGAATGCTTTAACTTGACAATGTTGACTAGCAAGGCTCACTCTGTTGATTTCGTTGTGTCCTATATGAAGCGTGCCTTCCAACTATATGCTAAAAATAAACTCATCCTTACCGCTTATCTCAGTGCGAACCACTGGATTGCAGTGGTGATCCTTCCGAAGCAGAAGAGGGTCTTGTATCTTGATTCGTTGAAGAGCCTTAAGACAGATATTTCCCTTTTCTAACTAATCATTAATGAGTAAGTTCTTTCTTTCTTAACCTGCGGACGTTCCTCAACAAACTCTGCATAGTATATTAATAGTGCCCTAACCATTGTTGCATGTTTCATTGTAGGGGTTGGGACCGTTACTACGTCGACAAGAAGTTGCCCTGCAGCACCTTGGAACATGTCAAAGAGATTAAGGTACATACCACTTATTTCCTTCCTGTGGAAGCTAGTACTAAAGCTTGAGTTTATTTCTTCTCGATCACCACTATTTTTCTTTGTACATTTATTGCAGTGCCACCAACAACCTTCTCATTCCAGACTCTGCGACTTCTATTGTGCCTATCACATGCTTAAAGTAAAAGATAGATGAAGGGATCAGGTACTTTCTTGGGATCTGCATTTGTAACACCTGCAACTGAGCACAGTTCTTGCTTATTAGCACTGCACATATTTGGTAACCACCTATATATGTGTGCTGACTGGTGACATTGTTATATCCAGAAATTTGAGCTACCGGAGCATCGTCTCCACGAAACCACACTGGTCTATGTTCGTGATAGAATTTCCACATTCCTCATGGAACAGGTGATCACAGTCGGAAGAAAATTTCTTGCTGATGAAACTGTGTGGGCTAATATTATTTATGGTTCTTAGGAAATTTTTGCATTCCTCCTTGTCCCATGAATTTTGTGATATTGTTGTCAAGCTAGTTAACTATAGCTATGATATTGTTGTCAAGCCAGTGATGCTTCTTTACTTGTGAGATGATGATGCTGAATTTTGTCATATGATGCATGTGAATTATGTGGATTTCTATGAATTTGGATGCTAGATCTAATTTTTGTGAATTTTGTCATATCCTGGCTGGTTCCAGGAAGCAGCCCCTGATGGCTGCCAAATCCTGGCTGGTTATAGGATGCAGCCGGCAAGCAGGCAGGTTACTGTAGGAATGGCCAACATATCTGTAACAGGCGTTAGTTAAATCTCGTTACAAACACTGATCAGTGAGTAACGAGCTTCATTTGGAACGCCCATTACAAACATGCTGACAATGTAACGGGCAACATAAAAGCCCGTTACCAATACTGACTGGTGGGCCCCAGAACTTGGCCAGTTCATCGAGATAGAGGAGACGCAGGTTCACAGCAAGCGTCACCTTTAGTTGCGATAGAGGAGATGCACGTACACAACACGCGTCTCCTTTAGTCGAGAGACAGGAGACGCGTGTGAAATAGACGCGTCTCATTTCGTCGAGACAGAGGAGACACAGGTTCACAGCACGCGTCTCTGATGTTGAGTTCATGTAACGGGTGTTGACGGCTCTTAAGTACCACTTTTATGTCGTCAACTCCTGCATAAACAAATGAAATTTAAGCATCCACACTAGGATAGGGATTATATCTGACAAATTCCATGAGTGCAGATGAATATTTGAATGCAGGTGTTTTAGCTCCTTAAATCAGAGAAAGCACACCCTATGGATCCAAGCAACCCAGCACCAACCAATGAGAGGTTGCCACATAGGCTTCACATGGATCCATGGACCCACCAAGCAAAGAAGCACAACTCCAGCCAATCAGAAGAGAGCACACGGATCAAAGGGCCCACCAGAGGAGGCAAACCGCCTTGGTTTTGCGCGTACACCTAGGACAGGACCAAGGACCCATCAAGGAGCGACCCAGAGAAAGTTGGGGGCCATTTGGCGGCAATTGGGGTTCGGCCGATCCCCTGGTTCGGCCGACCTGGGCTTGCCACCGTTTGAGACCAGCTTCCACGTGTCAACTCCTGGTGATCTCCTAGAGGCGGTTTGGGGTGTTATCCACTCGGTTACCGCCTTAAACCACCGGATCATGCTTGGGCCCACAAGAAGCAAGGAGGAAAGCCACTCTCCCAAGGCAAACTCCTACCTCCCTTGGCCTATAAATATGAGGGGAGGGGGTAAGAATAGGGACACACCACTTCACCCAAGGATGAGTGCTTCCCTTCAAAGGAGAGGCCTCTCCTTGGTAGATTAGAGAGTAGGGAGAGTGAGAGAGAGTTGTATTTGTATGGATGCTTGTTCTTCAATTAGAGTAAAGTAAGTATTTCCGCATTTTCTATTTAGACTGATGTGTTATTTATACTTGAGTGATATGTTCTTGTGTTCTTCGCGTGTTCATCATTTAGAGGTGCGTGTTCTTCACGAACACGCCCTCTCGATCTAGTTGATTAGGTACACAAGTTTGTATCCCATTTGTATGATTAGTCTATTAGAATAAAGTGGATGCTTGCATGCTCTGATTAGAATAAAGTGTGTTCGTGATTCCTTTCTAATAGTTTATGCTAGGTTGCATGAGTAGTCTTTCTCCTCTGCTAGTACGTAGATCCTGGGTTTATACGTTCGTCTGTTGCAAGTCGTTCGTATACGTTGGAAGCTTAGTACGGGACCGAGTGCTCTCTCGTATGCCTTTAGCATAAGCTAGTAGTACCTATAGTGAGTGAGATCAGTTCTCTTCCGTGGTCATAGTTCTATTAGTACAGGGTGCTGTAGTCCGTTGGCTACGGCAGTAACCATAGCATGGACGTTGTGACACGCTACCGGTTATCATCCGTTTGGCTTATCCCAAGGTTAGGTAGAGGCAGTTCAGGTGGTGGTGATAGCCCTTCTGGCCCTCGTTGATCCTCCGCAGCTGGATATAGTCAGAACTCCGTTCCACATAGATCCGCATACTGGAGTCGCCTGTTAAGTCAGGGCTATCGGTATCCTGAGCCAAGTTCTATCTAGAGATCGACCTTTAATCTCATCTATAGTGCTATCTTTAGGAATCCTCTCTATCCTTGCCTCTTATCTGGGTGTGTCCTTGGACCGACTGTACGAAGTTAGTACACACACGTTCCCTTGGATTCGATACCCTTGGAATACTCTGAGGTGAAAGCTACAACGATATCCGTGCGCTTGCGGATTTATTTCGTGTGTCGCTAAAATACCCAACAAGCTTTTTGGTGCCGTTGCCGGGGAATGGTTGTTGTATCTATCTTCGTACCCAGTGGTCCTCGTATCTTTTCATTTTTCTTTGTTTCTACCTTTACCCCCGTTACCCATGGAGAGGCCATCCTTTCACAACCTCTCCACCTCAACTTACGAGTTCAATGATCCATCAACGTCTTCATCCAACCATGAACTTGATTTCCACATTATGGGCATGGTTCAGGATTGACCCTTCTTTGGAGCAATCAATGAAGACCCCTACTTTCATTTGGAAGAATTCGAGGAACTGTGTTCGCGTCTGGTTCTCCCAGGCATGACACAAGAATCCACAAGGTGGAAGTTGTTCCCCCTCTCTCTGTCAGAAAGGGCGGAGCAATGGTACACTGACACTGTAAAAGGTGTAAATGGTGATTGGGGCAAACTTTGAGATAACTTTTGCAACTCATTCTCTCTCATGGAGAGGACGGTGCAATGGTATACTCATATGGCCTCTCTCCCAGGGGATATTCTCGAGTTCGAACAATTAGAGGAGTCTATAGGAGCAGCGTGGGCTACGTTCATCCACCTTTGTGCATCTGGACCCGGCTCATTTCTACCCGATGATGTCTTGCATTACGCATTTTGCATGAGTTTAGACATGGACGCTGCCCAAGATCTTGACATCGCTGCTGGAGGTTCGTTTGCACACAAAACTCTAGTGGAAGGAAGAGCAATCCTAGACAGTTTCTTAGAAAACTCTTTCTTCCCTACCGACCATAACGAATCCCACCAGGAATCGGATTCAAGCCATGAGAGTGTCTCAACAGCCGAACCTGAACCTACGGTTTCCACTTCACAATATTCGACCGTTGAGCCCTCTCCCAAACTATGAACACCGAAGGAAGAAGAGATTCAACTTTTGCAGTTCACTTTTTGATTCGAGAATGATCCTTACAAAGACATCATAAACACCTTGAATCATCCTAGGCACGAGAAGCCTACGACATCGATGTGCCCTTATGAGGCCCTCGATAAAGTTTCCAATCGGGAATCCACAACAGATTGGTCAAAGGAGTTAGAGCGTACTTCCAAAGCAATTTGGGTTAGCTCAACCTCCACAACTATCCCTTGTTCCATGAGAGGAAATGTCGTAGAAGCTGTTCATGACCCTACTGTAGGGGTTTGCGTCATGTCGGAGTACCTTATGGATACTCTTGTGGGTAACAAGCCCCTGACCCCGACTCATAGATATTTCAAAAGTCCCAGGTGGGGCTACTATTTCCCATGTCGGGGGATCGCTAGGGATGTGCCCATCATCATAAACAAAATTGAGGTGTGCTTAGATTTTTATATCTATGACATCATGGATTTTGATCTTCTCCTAGGCTTCCCATTAGAGAAACTCCACGCCACACCTTTAGGGAGCTTAGATGAAAAGCTTAGGGAAGTCGCTTCTGCCACCACTCCCTTGTTTTCAGAAAGTTCTATGGAGAAGCCTCTTCCCAAGCAAAACCCACTCGAGGAGATGATGCATGTATCTCCGTTCGCATTGTCCGAGCCCATTCTCACTTTTTCTACTCCTCGAAAGTATGACTTGAAAGACTCTCTTCACCTTTGTGAAGGCGAATGATCATCATCACTCTCGACCAAGTTTGAGCCTCTTCCTACTGGCCCATACTATGTTGCTCTCGACCTTGATCGAGAATCAATATCGAGCTTCCACGATGAATCTCTTGAGATGGAGAATTCATGGGCCATGGAAATTTATGAGGCGCCGACTCTGGAGCCTGGAGGAAAGGATTCCATTGATGAGCATGGTAGCTTCATTCTCGATATACAACCTAAACCATACTCGCATCAGGCTTCTCCAGAGTCAGCTATGCTCGGTGCACTGAGCACGCATGAGGACTACAACCGCCTTATTGCCCTCTCCTGTAAAAAGTTTAGAAGGATGGTTGTAGATGCATATGTTTACCATAAGCATTACAGATTTTGTGTATGCACTGTGGCACTAACCTTGCAGCTGAAGCTTCAATGACACATCAACAATTGGTGGTGAGACGGGAATGACATCACCAATGATAGCTGCAAGAAAAAGTTCCCAGGGTCGAGCTTATGACCGTAAACAAAGCACTACCAGGAGATAGCCTGGATTAGGTTAGATTTTATTTCCCTTTTCAAATAAAAAGCAAGAACATGTTTTTTTGGATAAGGTTGTCCTTTGGGTATTTTCGGTCGCTAACTTTTCAGGTGGAGATTGAAAAGAATGATGGACAGGTGATGCCTAAGAACGTGCGAGCGACATCACTACAACACCTTTATAAGTTTTTGGTGAGGGAACATTACAAAAGGAAGCTTGATCTCCACACACTTGAGTTTTGTTGCCTAGCAATTCAAACTTCAAGTGTGGGGGAGGTATGTGAGCATCTCGAGTAAAGTTCCTCTCATAGCAAATCTTATCCTGGTTTGGAGATGATGTTAGCTCTTGCCTGTTGCCTAGTTAGGTATGTCCTACTTTTGACATTAAACAAAGCCCTTCCGGGAGGTTGCCCGATGTTCACCATCTTTTGCTCATGTTTATGTCCCATTGGTGATAGCTTGATCATGCTTTCATGCTTCCTTTATCTATGTTCGTAATGCTATGGTTTGAGTGCATGTTTAGCTACGTGCTTTCATAGGTTGTTTTAAATTAAGCATGGTGCTTAGGTTAAAACTGTCTTCTTCAATCAAACAAGACATGGTGTCGAGTTTGATTGATGAACCTTACAGTTAATGCTTGCATGGATATTGGTTGTATATGCGGACTAACCCTTGCAGGAATTTCGAATCTGAATGGGGTAAGTCATCGAGCTTGATTCAAAAGGGAAGGTAAGCCAAGGCAGGTCAGCCTTGTTTGAGCTAGGTCTCATGGTGAATTTATATTTGAATTTGAATAAAGGCTCCCTAGTTCTTGAACCTGTAGAGTCCCTCTTTTATTTTTTCCCATTTTGTTTGAAGACAGCACCAGGTACATGAACGAGTGTGGGGGAGATCTCCCAAGTTTATCATCGACATACACACTTGATATCCCCCATACAGGCGTTGCACAACATCGACTGCGCTTTCATGACAAGGGACGAGGAGCGATGGTATGTGCACTCTTTATCTCACTCTCCCTGATTCATGAGTTTGAATGAGTTTCAATTCTTATCTTCTAAAATCAAACTCATGAAATCGTGTTCTACCTGCTTTACATGTTTCCTATGGTTGGCTCGCATATGTTTTATTCCATCCTTATCATCTTGATGCTTGTGAACCAATATCATTAGGGAACTCATGCTCATCTAAGTAGTTGGTGTTTGTGATATGGTTTGATAATATGATCTTCTCTCTAAATGTTTGAGTGCTTGGGAATTTTATTTAAAAAATTGAAAACCCTTTGCAAAGCTCCTGTTTGATATGCCAAAGTCCTACCGAAGCCATATGATAAGTTATCTTGAAAACCTTATACTCATATGCTACTTGTCATTACATTGAGCTTTGTCAAATTGTTGTGACCCTTGTGAGAATTTTTTTCATGCTTTCATGATCAAGATTCATGTGCACCACCATATCCCCTTGCTATACTTTTACACTAGAAGTTAGCATTGTATCATCGACCCATTCCATAAAAATAAAGCTCTCTGTGTGGTGTGACCTCTCTCTCCAACGTATCCATGAAAAAAGGGCATGGGCTATGCAAAAAAAATCATGCTCGAAGCATGAGCAAAAAAAAATGCTCAAGGCATGATAAAAAAAAGGAAAAAAAAGAAGGGATAGCCCATGTCCAAAATAAAGAAGGAAAAGGAGAGAGATGCGATCATGCAAAAAGGAGTTCCAATAAATTTTGATGGTAATAACTAGTACCCGTTCCGGGCCTAGTGTCCACCTTGCCATCACCACAACATTCATCATATATATGGTAATATCTAGCACCCACTCCGGGCCTAGTATCCACCTTACCATATCCATCACATCCATATATGTGCACATCTTGATCTGATTGTATGACTTGATTTTCTCCTTGGATCCGGTTTTTGACTTTGCAATATATGTGATGCAAGTATGCTTTATCTTTATCCTACCTTGAGCTCCACATACAGCCATCATTAGAAGTAGGATGAAAGAAAGGCAAGTCTAATGCCTTGGTGAGGACATATACACATTGAGCGATCTGAGAGAATCAAATGAGGAGCTAAGCAAAGGTTTGTTTTGAAAATTTATTGCAAAACCCCAAGTTACTTGACATGATGAGCAGAAGTGATTTGATTCATGACCGTTCCATTCCTCAACTACCCAAGATGGCATGATAGACACTCCACAGAGTTCACAAGTACAAGGTATGGTTTGGAATATCTCTTATGCTCGCTTCATACCATTGGATTTTATGTCCCACTTGATTTGTTCTC
This sequence comes from Cenchrus fungigraminus, assembly GCA_036936925.1. Lineage (NCBI taxonomy): Eukaryota > Viridiplantae > Streptophyta > Magnoliopsida > Poales > Poaceae > Cenchrus > Cenchrus fungigraminus. Next base: position 36,319,608 of record CM072772.1, read on the forward strand.
CCTTCACTCAGGACGAGCAAAGGTCAAGTGTGGGGGTGTTGTTGACGGCTCTTAAGTACCACTTTTATGCCATCAACTCCTGCATAAACAAATGAAATTTAAGCATCCACACTAGGACAGGGATTATATCTGACAAACTCCATGAGTGCAGATGAATATTTGAATGCAGGTGTTTTAGCTCCTTAAATGAGAGAAAGCACACCCTATGGATCCAAGCAACCCAGCACCAACCAATGAGAGGTTGCCACATAGGTTTCACATGGATCCATGGACCCACCAAGCAAAGAAGCACAACTCTAGCCAATCAGAAGAGAGCACACGGATCAAAGGGCCCACCAGAGGAGGTAAACCGCCTTGGTTTTGCACGTATACCTAGGACAGGACCAAGGACCCATCAAGGAGCGACCCAGAGAAAGTTGGGGCCATTTGGCGGCAACTGGGGTTCGGCCGATCCCCTGGTTCGGCCGACCTGGGCTTGCCACCGTTCGAGCCCAGCTTCCACGTGTCAACTCCTGGTGATCTCCCAGAGGTGGTTTGGGGTGTTATCCACTCGGTTACTACCTTAAACCCCCGGATCATGCTTGGGCCCACAAGAAGCAAGGAGGAAAACCACTCTCCCAAGGCAAACTCCTACCTCCCTTGGCCTATAAATATGAGGGGAGGGGGTAAGAATAGGGACACACCACTTCACCCAAGGATGAGTGCTTCCCTTCAAAGGAGAGGCCTCTCCTCGGTAGATTAGAGAGTACGGAGAGTGAGAGAGAGTTGTATTTGTATGGATGCTTGTTCTTCAATTAGAGTAAAGTAAGTATTTCCGCATTTTCTATTTAGACTAAAGTGTTATTTATACTTGAGTGATATGTTCTTGTGTTCTTCGCGTGTTCATCATTTAGAGGTGCGTGTTCTTCACGAACACGCCCTCTCGATCTAGTTGATTAGGTACACAAGTTTGTATCCCGTTTGTATGATTAGTCTATTAGAATAAAGTGGATGCTTGCATGCTCTGATTAGAATAAAGTGTGTTCGTGATTCCTTTCTAATAGTTTATGCTAGATTGCATAGTAGTCTTTCTCCTCTGCTAGTGCGTAGATCCTGGGTTTATACGTTCGTCTGTTGCAAGTCGTTCGTATACGTTGGAAGCTTAGTACGGGACCGAGTGCTCTCTCGTATGCCTTTAGCATAAGCTAGTAGTACCTATAGTGAGTGAGATCAGTTCTCTTCCGTGGTCGTAGTTCTATTAGTACAGGGTGCCGTAGTCCGTTGGCTACGGTAGTAGCCATAGCATGGACGTTGTGACACGCTATCGGTTATCATCCGTTCGGCTTATCCCAAGATTAGGTAGAGGCAGTTCAGGAGGTGGTGACAGCCCTTCTGGCCCTCGTTGATCCTCCGCAGCTGGATATAGTCAGAGCTCCGTTCCACATAGATCCGCATACCGGAGTCGCCTGTTAAGTCTGGGCTATCGGTATCCTGAGCCAAGTTCTATCTAGAGATAGACCTTTAATCTCATCTATAGTGCTATCTTTAGGAATCCTCTCTATCCTTGCCTCTTATCTGGGTGTGTCCTTGGACCGACTGTACGAAGTTAGTACACACACGTTCCCTTGGATTCGATATCCTTGGAATACTCTGAGGTGAAAGCTACAACGATATCTGTGCGCTTGCGGATTTATTTCGTGTGTCGCTAAAATACCCAACAACGGGCTCTGTTTTGGTGGCCGTTACCAAAGTTCCCTATGGGCCCAGAGAAACAGCCATTTCACGTGACTGGTGACTAGTTGTGGTAATGGTCATTGTTTCATACCCGTTACAAATACGTGTTATCAGTAACGGGCATAAGCTCGTTACCTTTCTTCGCTCATTTGTAACACTTGGTCGGTAACGGGCGCTTTGCCCGTTACTAAAGGCCATCTATGCCCGTTACCAAAGTGAGTTTTTCACGTAGTGGTAGTGAATTGGGTATTATCTACAGTGGAGTAGCTTGGGCCCTAGCCACTAGAATATATTTCATGAGTTTGTATTGTTGGCATAATAGAAGTTGGCTCTGTAGTAGAAACCCCTGCATCTTGGTTCTGAATCGGCTAAGGAGCCAATGGGATCTTTGTAAACATCAGTTTAGACTGTTCGGGCTGATAATACGCAGGGCACACGTATCCTTCTTCTACCCCTTTCTTGAGTGTTTCTATCATGCAGTTTTGAATGGTATTCCCCAAGACTCCTGATTGGTTGATGAAAGTTCGGTGTACAACTTCATTCACCATGTCTTGGAGACTTCCAGGATCAGATGTGAAAGTGACATGTCGAGGTCTTGGAAGAGGGTTCTTTTTTATAACCCCGTTCTGGGTTTGGCTGAGCTTTATCACCTTCCTTTAGTTGCTCCTTAGGGACCAGTTGGATGTTCTCTTGATGTACAACAGAAGGCCTTGGAATCTAAGACATGTTTGACTTTTTTTTGAGTCCCACTAGGCGTGTGTTGACACTTGCTAGCATCGTCACCAGGTTTGTATCCCCAGCAACAGCGCTAGAAATGCTTGTTGACACTTGCTAGCGTCGTCACCAAGTTTGTATCCCTGGCAATGGCGCCAAAAATGCTTGTTGGCATTTCTTAACATTATTGCTAAGTTCGTGAGTTCCTAGCAACGATGCCAGAAATGTCCGATGGTAATCCTAACGATCACAAAGAATCCGCAAGTGCACGAATATACCATTGTAGCATTTCCCCAAAGGAGTATTCCAAAGGGTTTCGAATCCAAGGAAGGCATGGTCGGATTAACAAGTTCAACACTATTGCAATGAGTATAAATCACAGACGAGAGTAAGTAAGGTTCTAAACACAGTGGTAAGATATGATAATGATAGGGTAGTGTGAACACACTCGAACTCATTATCTCTTCGGTACACTACGGCTTAGGAGGCAACATACGAGTTAGTTCTAGGTTCTAAGGTACTATACATATAAAGTTAGTAGATACTAGTCAGTCACATAAGCATTGTATGAATATCAGCTCAGCACCCAGGCACAAACGGGGAGCTAACCGCCCGCGTCGCTTCTGCACAACGTCGGTTGCTAGACTTTAGACTCCTACAGCGTACCCGAACGTGGAGGATTACAAAGGGTCCAACGACTGTCACTACCGCGGCCTACCTCAAGACAAACTATAGAGCACACTCATATGCAACGCAACTACTCAACCAAGCACCATGCTTGCATTGTTAACTAGACACTGACCGGCCCGGGCTATTGTGACCTAGGTCAGTGCCACCAGATAACTAGTCACTTACACCGAGTACCGTAGCTTGAACTCGAACTTCATACAACACAAACACATGATCTAACTGGATCAAACTAGGCTAGTCATACAAACGGATTCGTGTTCTACTATGTCTATTCAACAAGATCAAAGGGTCGTGTTCGTGAAGAACACGAGCCTCTAACTTATGAACAAAAAACGAGAACATGAGTATATTCATCAATTGGATCGAAAGGCCTTGTTCATCAAGAACAGGAGCCTCTAAATGATGAACAAATGAAGAACACATGAACAAACCACTCATGCATGCTAACACTACTTTATATGAAATAGCTTAATAACTGAAGTAGATCAAAGTCATACAATAATATAAAGATACAAGAGAACTCATACCTAGATCCCAAAGTAGACTTGGAACCTGAAGTAGAACTACTCTAGCCTACCTCCTATCCTTGGAAACCAAAAGTGAGAGAGGAGTTGGAAAGTGAGTTGGGTAAGAAATGAGTCCCCTCCCTTCTATTTATAGGCCTTGAGCAGCTTGTGGAAGCATTGCCAACACCTCGGGAATGGACTCCAGGATCAACTAGGCAACACCACATGGAAGGCTAGGATGAGCCGACACAAGGTCAGTTCGGCCGACCTGTGGGGTCAGCCAACCCCTTGTGGGCCCACCTCATCATGTGCTTACGCATGGTGGCTGTCCTGTGGGTCCTCAGGTCGGTTCTCGGTGTCCACTTGGTTTTGAGGCGGTTTGGGTGCCCGTGGGCCCTTCAATCCATGTGACGTCCATGTGTCGCCCTCTGATTCGTCGGGGTTTGCCTCCCTTGGATTGGTGACATGGCTTGCAAGCATAGGATCTTAGGTGGCAGCCCTTCCTTGGCTGAGGTGATGTGGCATGGACCATAGGAGGTGAGTTTGTCACTTCTTTTATGCTTATTTACCTGCAATCACATAATCTCCAAGCACAAGTGGAACTACATTATTCTTAACTAAATACGTGTAAGAAATGCATTTTGCTCCTTTATTCATGAGTAAATTGACGGCTAAAGTAAGCACTTAGCAGCCGTCAACAACTCCCCCAAGCAAGCCTCTTGCTCGTCCCGAGCAAGACACTAAGGAATTAGGTTGGTTGATCAGGAGTTGCTACGATGTTGTATTCCTAATGTATGACAAGCATATAACTAGTGAGGACCGGAGCATCCGAGGACCGGTGGATGGTCGCTCTATGATGTCATGAGTGATTGACAACGTGGTGTGGACTGACTCTTGGCCGAGTATTGCAGGTGCATGTTGTGGCTTGATTTGCGTTGGTGCAGGTGAAGAGCGGGCACGAAAGGTCTTAGCCTTGCGGGGCCTCCAAGAAGTGGAGAGACAAGTAGGCTCGGCTCGATGGACCCGGTGGCCGAACGGGATCAAGTGCGGGCCGCATGGTGGTAAGAAAAGCAAGACGAAGTCATCTACTGGAGCCGGTGGAGGGTAGCAGCTCACGACCGAAGTCTGCACGTGGGGTTTGCAGCGGTTCACCAAAAAACCGTCGGGTTACTTGGTTGAGCCACAAAACCAAGACCGGAGGCTCGGCGGGCAGAGACGGGATCCGGGCGCGCCGAGATGCTTTGATGCCGGGGGACATGCGGCGGAATCGCAGTGCTTGCGTCGGGAGGACGTGGGCTGCAGCGAAGGCGTGGCCGCTCAATGAAGAGGAGTGCTACTTGACCATCTTGCCCTGAGGGGTGTGTATCTTCCTTTATGTTCTAGGGGTAGCTTGGTCATTTGCCCAACCCGGAGAGACTTCATATATATAGCTCTAGGGTTTCAGGGTAACTCATCCATCCGGCCTGCTTCTCATTTCCCTGCTCTTTAGGCTTAGATTTTCTTCATCGTTTTGTTGAGAATCTGACCTCCGAGTGTATGGAAGCATTCATGGTCGCGTCGATTTCCTTCTTGTGGCTCGAGTGATTTTCGTGTCTTTTTGAGGCTATTTTCATTGGATTTTCGTGCGCGGCTTGTTCCTTCGATTCCGAGGTGTTTGGGTTCGGATTTCTTTGTGGGGATCATGGATAGATGCCTTGTGCATCTTTGTGCTTGATCTTGACCCCTCAAACTCCGGATTTGGCCTTGGATTTGAGGATTTCGGGTGGAACCCTAGCTTTTTGGTAGAGCTCGATTCGTGATCAATTCCCGGCATTTTAGTTGGTTTGAGGCCCCAAGTTTTTGGGCATACCATCCCCTAGGGACACTTCACATCTTCCCCAAATCTTGTCTCAATCCATGCAGCCGTTTGGGAGATCCATGGATGGGTAGGAGGAGTTGACCTCTCGAGCTCGCGGTTTTCTGGGTCTGTTCGTGAGGGACGGACAGTCCGTCGTGTCCTCACGGACAGTCTGCGAGGAGGCTAGTTCGTCGGTGTTCATCACGAATTCGTCCAGTTCTTGAACGCTCGTGTTTCGATATGTTGAGCCGGTCATTTTTGTTTGCGGGAGGTTTGCAGCCAGTCCGCCAAGTTGGTACGAACGGTCTGTCAGGGTCGGACAGTCCGGCTGGTCATGATGGACGGTCCGTATTTCGAGTGAACCTTCTGGTGGTTCTGGTGGATTTTATGAACAGTCCGCCGGAGGCTCACAGACGGTCCGCCAGTGTGCCATGGACGGTCCACGACCTCATCACGGACGGTCCGTCCTGGCCAGGCAGATTTGTCTAAGTCCTTTGCCTCTTGAGTTGTGCTTCCGCTTTGGGTTGTGTTGGGACTTGTTCTTAGGGTTGGTAGGTCCGTTGTGACTACGCGACCTTGGCAAGCTCGTGTGGGAATCCGTGGTTGTGAGTTTGGGACATAGTCGAGTTTGACTCTTTGGAGAAGAATTTTTATCGGCTCCCATTCACTCCCTCCCTCTCTGGTTGCCTAATCGGTCCTTCAATTGGTATTAGAGCCGGTTACGGATCTTCGTGATTCTAACCAGTCTAAGATCCAAAGATGGCATACCAAGAACGGGGTTCGGGTCCTCCACACTTTGATGGTAAGAACTACTAGATGTGGCAGAGGCGTATGGCTGCTTTCCTCTGCGGCAAGGGTCAGATCCTTTGGGATGTTACAGTGAACACAACTTATGTTCATCCGATTAACTTCCTTGCTCCAGGATTGAGGGATATGCACGACGCCAACAATAAGGCGGTCGACTACTTGTTTCGTGCTCTGTGTTAATCCAAATTCGATCGGGTTTAGACAGAGTACTTGGCTTGTAGGATTTGGGAGCAGTTGAAGAATGCTCATGCTGGGAATGCTCAGGTGCAGGCACGCTTGTTTGCAACCTACCGGAGAGAGTACGAGAACTTCACTCATCTCCCCGGTGAGTCCATAGACACCATGTTCCAGCGGTTCACTGTGATTGTGAACAACATGAGAGCTAATGTGGCCGCGCTCCCGTACGATGATCATGATAGGGCTATGAAGCACCTGCACTCTCTGGATCGTACCGTGTGGAGTGAGAAGGTTGAGGATGTTCTGGAGTCGGAGAAGTATGAGACTCACGGTGGACGAGCTATTTTCCAAGCTCAAGTCGTCCGAGGTGGACCGTGGGGTGCGAGTAAGGATCGAGAACCCGACTGATCCTCATAGTCTGGCTCTCATTTCTGGACCAAGGACTAACACTAACGTGTCTTTGAGACAGTTCTCTTTGTCTTGTCTTGTGTCCATGCCAGATGAGGAGTTCGATGTGCTGGGCGAGGAAGATCTCGTGTTGCTGAGCAGGCGGTTCGAGTGCATGTACACAAACCAGAAGAACGCTCGGAGGAGCTCGGGCATGTGCTACTGGTGTGGGAAGCACGGGCACTTTATCACTGAGTGCCCAGAGGCCATGGAGATCAAGCCCGAGCATAAGCACCGTTTGAGGACCGACCACAAGCACCGCTCGAGGGAAGACCACAAGGGCAAGCACAAGTCCGAGTGGAGGCCGAGGAAGAGTGGCGGTCACAAGAAGAAGGAGCGTGCCATGGTTGCCGGAGCGAGCGACATCGACTCAAGCCCCTGCTACTCTTCATCAGGCTCAAGTGATGAAGAAGAGAACCGGCACAAGGGCAAGCGGTCAAGCAAGAACATCAACGGTTTGTGCTTCGCCGCCCAAGGCTTTTACAACATGGCACACAGCTCCGGGAGCAAGAAGAGCAACAAGGATGACTTGGACTCCTACTCCGGGGATGAGGTAAACAATGATCCTACCTTTTTGGTAGAGGAAAATGCTAGGTTGAATGAATTGCTTGACAACCGTGATGATGTGCTTAGAAAGACCAACAAGGAGAAGAGGGAGTATAGTTCTTTGCTTGGAGAGACTAAGGAGAAGGTGGTTGAGCTAAACTCTTTGCTTGTTGATGCTAGGGCTCAAATAGATTATCTGAAGTCTGCTCCTATTGTGACCAATGAACCTGAATGCACTGATTGTTCTGTTTTCCGCAGTGATTTGACTATGCTTAACGAAAAGTATGCCTCTAAGGTTGAGGAACTAGATGTGCTTAGGGTTGAGCTAGATGAGATGAAATCTAGGCCCTCCTTGCTTGGTGCTTGCACTTCTTGTCCTGTCTTACATCCTAAGTTGGATGAATCGCAAGCTTATGTTAGATCACTAGAAGCTGCTTTGAAAGCTCCCATTCTTACATCATGCTCTACTTGTGAATTACATACTGTAAAGAATTTGGAGCTTGCACACTATGTTGATCGCTTGCAGGATGAGAATAGTAAGTTGAGGAAGATGATGGGTTGGTTGTCTGGTCATGAGCCTCAGCTCAAGATGACGATTGAGGCATACAAGCGCTATCTCCCTCATCCGGAGTTCGAATCGGACGTTCTACATATGCATCTTGATCTACTCGACGAGAACTATCCAATGGTGAAGTCCAAATTGCCTTTTGAGGACTTTGACCAGGGCGGTCTAACCGCCCTAGGGACAAGGTCTGACCTCCTTTTGCCAGACCGGCTACAGGGACCGCGGTCAGACCGCCTGGTATCATGGTCTGACCGTGCTGGTCCAGCCTGATCTGGCTTAGCTACCATTTTTGAGTGTCAACAAGGCTAATAATTAATGTGCGCACATCTGACTGCTGGTTGAATAATATAGTAAGTGAACACATCCAGATATGCAACATCTATCCTATAGCTAATATCACAATTCCACACCTATACTATGTTCCAAATAAAATCTCCATATTAATGATGACCATCTGTGAATCCACTTTAATTCTCTCCGATGCATGAAAAGACATATAATTGGAAGGAAGTTATTTCTACAACTGGATACTGCTAGCGTGGGAAGTTATTTAATTCACGGCAATCCATAGCAGGATGTGCCTCGTTTCACATCTATACCAGCAAAATTTTGAAACCATGGTTTCCTCCATCTAGCTGCATATATATATCTAGCATCGTATTTACCTTGACAACATCTCATTTCCTATTTGTTTCATTACCAAACCAACAAGAAGGACCACGCATAGACAGAGATATGTCCAAAAATCCTTCGTCAGATCCTCACTAGTCCAGGTCCCAGATCCAAGTGATAGTTCAGATGATACTGTGGAAATGGAATTTGATTGTTCTGGTAGGATTGTGTCTCCAGTAGGAGAGGAAGATGAGACATCTGACAGTGAAGGAACTGAACGTTTTGGGCACATCCCAAGCGATGGATATGGTCACATTAGGCTTCGTTTGGGAAAGCAGGGTTTGGGGGGGAATCGGGCCGAAAACCCGTCACACGCGGAATTGAGCCCACGCGGGGGGAAATTTCCTGGCGGCCCAAAAAACGTATTTGGCAAACTGAGGATTGGTTTTTCACCCAACCCAATCCACCCCGATACCCGTGAGTAACCATCCACACGTCCGCGCACCGGGACGACGCCTCCCTCTCCTCCCACATCGCCGCCCTCTTCTCCGCGGAAGACGACGCCGTCGCTACCTCTCGTCGCGCCAGCGGCGAGCCCGAGCAGAGGTGTGCATCCTCCTCCTCCCCCTCCTCCTACAGCTCCCCTCCCTCATCTCCCCCACCTCATCCCCTCCCTACTCTTGTTTTCTTGCTAGGGTTCGTCAGCCAGAGGCGGCGGCGGCGGTGGAGGCGGCGGCGGTGACTACTGCTCGAACTCTGGCCTCGATTCGGCTTCTCCAGGGCGGCGGCGGCGGTGACTACTGCTCGAACTCTGGCCTCGATTCGGCTTCTCCAGGTGGTTATCCCCCTCCTCCCCTCCCCCCTCCTCCTCCCTTCTTGCTATCTTAGATCCGCCAGCAAGATTTGCTGTTCATCTTTTGATGCGTCTGCTCCTGCTACCTTCTGTGCTAGCTGTCCCCTAGGAAGCTCCCCATTGGATGGAACCATCCTCGATTACTTTAGTTTTTGCTTGCATTTTTTTTACAGGTATGGTAATATTCCTCCGCACTACATCATCCTCATGCTCCCTGCTGAAAGACTGAAAGCTTGTGTTCTTGAACATTGGACAGACCATATATGGTACTGGTTGAGTGGTTGGTTACACATTGTTGACGTTTTTTTGCTGGGTGATGATCATTCTGCCCTTCTTTGGGAGGAACGACAATATCGATTTATGCCTCACAATATGATTCTGACAATGAGAGGGACGAGAGTAGTTCGAGTTGTCAGTACTGTGTGTCTGCCTGCATCTCTCTCTAAGTTGGTTTGACAGAAGTCCATAGGCATCAATTATATGCGGCAAGCCAATGTTGGCCTACTGATTAAATTAAGCTAGTACTACTAGAGTCCATATGCCCATTTAGTTTGTCATAGCAAAAGCAAGCACGTAGTACTAGCGAAACGAGAGCAGCTCATCTGGTTCAGGCCGGCCATACGCTTGCTCACTTCAATCAGTGCTCCTACAGTACGTCACTCTTGTTTAGGACCGTGATGCTTAGCTGGAGAGAATATTAGGAGGACAGATAGTTAACTGAGAAGTACCATGTTAATTACTTTCTGAAAAAACAGTTAACATTTTATTCTAAGTGTTTACTAAAATTTCTCTTTTTATAGAAGGATAACTTTTTCCTAATTAATAACACGGTCCTAATTATAATTTACGAATCTAAGCATACACCCTTTGATCTATCCAGTTTTTTTTTAATATGCTGATGTGTTCAGTACTTCAGTTGGTGAGGAGTCGCTGATCCTACGTGGACCAGGTTTGGCCCAATCAGTCTGGCAGCAAACTGAAGAACGAAAGTAATTTACATTCATCCCCGTGTGGTAAAAAGAGAACAAAATAATTAACAAATGATTTTTTTCATTTTCCTTCCTTTTCGCATTGATTTTACGATCAGATCGACCATGATCGATCATGGCCCTCCCATATCTTCCTTTGGATAAGTCCATGACGTGCTTCTCTTCCATCTCCGTCAACGTGAGGTAGTATAGTAGTTACTGAATAGAACCATATTGCTGTCAGTATTGGTTATGTCAGATGTTATTTCCTTTCATCAGTCAGTATAGTTTCTTTACTTGTAATTCTTTCAAGAGATACCTTATATACCTTTATCTGTACTCCTGATATTGTTCTTTTCTCAGTCTTTCATCCCGTAGTTTATTTGACATGAACCTACCATTTGAATGTATGCATGTGCACTCTTAACAAAGCTAGTGGAAACAAGTGTTTGATTGCCGGTTCTTGCACTGCACTGCAATGTGTAATGACTGCAGTGACTATGGTTCCTCGATCCAGTCTCCTTTCATTGTGTAGTACTGTAGTGTGTTTAAGTCTCTGGTAGAGTTAAGTTCATAGGTTTTTGATTAACTGATGGTCAGAATAATCTGCTTATGTTCATAATTGTTTGTGCACATTGCATTTCTTGTGATCAATTTTCAGATTCCCATTTCATTGTAACCGTTTCTTGTACAGTCACTGATATTAGATTGTGCATGCCTACTAGTATTTTTATTATTTTTCATCTTGACTTGGATGAATTTTGTGTTAGATGCTCACAGCTGTAGTGCTAGATCTCAAAATAAATGTTTCAACTTTTCATTACATCCAGTGTGATGCATATATTGTGATCGAGTTAGGTGTGTTTATTTTGGTCACTTCAGTTCTCTAGTGGGGGACATTGGGATCAGTTCAGTCAATATCATCCAATGTCCATTTCACTTCATTATATAGAAATGAGTTGTCTTACTTTCGCTACTACTACAAGTCTCCACTCATTTGCTTAACATATGCCAACATATATGCATGTGAGATCTGAGGATACCTACTTTGCCCTTCAAATCTGAGCATGGAGCATAGTTATTTATATTTGCACCTTAGTTCCATTACATTGTTTTAAGAATGAATGTTTTCCTGCAGGAGTGGAGATGTTTGTTGCCTGCTGTCTAACTGCATAATTACTCGCAAAAAAATGCATAATTATTGTCTTGTGATTGCAGCTCATCATGATTCAAGTTATCTGATACATGGTTAAGTTTCAATAGCATGTCCAAGTGGTTTTGGAGTTCTTCAACATTCATCATTCCTCACTCTGATTCATACCCCTGTTTAGCCATTTGAGAACCAGTTCAATATGTTTGAGCCTAAGACATCCGCGGATGTGTTTGTGCGACAACTGTGAAAATGTTTAGCCATGAGCTGCTTCTAAATTTGGTGAAGAATGTAATATTATGTTACAATGCTTCATTATTTTTCCCCTTTCCTCTCATATTTTAAGTTTATCTATCTGTTCAGAATTTAAATTTCAGGATTTTTTTTTAACTTTCCACTCAGGATGCAATATGGATTTTGTATGAAAATGGATGTTTTGTGGATGAAGTTGCCATTTTATTTCTTGTGTGCATTATTGCTCCAGCTCTTCCTTCTATTGATATTTAACAAATAGAAATCAATCCACTTCCCGCCCCTCCAATCCACGTCCCTCCAAACAACAAGTTGATGCATACATGTAATTAAAACCCAACCACCCGTGAGTCCGGTGGACTGCGGGGATCACCCAAACCCAGCCGTGGTTTCTTTCTCCTGTGTAATGAATACACGGATCGCCAAACGAAGCCTTATGGAGGCAGATTCTGGATATGGCAAAGCAAGAGATCAAGATACAAGATCAGATGCTCATAAGGTCAGTAAGAGACCGGTGCTCATTTTCTTTAGGGTATAATACTGCAGGTTCTTTTCCCTTGACCCTTATCTCAGTCTTTTTACTAGCTAGAATGATATCTGTTATTTTACCAAACCAGCTAGAAGTATATATTTCTTTCCTTTCTACAGAAACATGATAAAAATAAATCAATAGAATCCGCTGATAAGGGCAAATCTGCGTTCTATGGCCATCCCGAGGATTTGACTGTGCAAGAGGGAGATAGTAGGATTATTGTTTCTCCAGTAGGAGAGGAAGATTATGGGACATCTGACAGTGAAAGAACTGCAAGTTTTGGGCACATCCCAAGTGATGGATATGGTCACGTCACGGAGGCAGATTCTGGATACGGCAAAGCAGGACATCGAGATGCAAGATCAAATGCTCGGGTCAGTAAGAGACCGGTTCTCATTTTCTTTATTGTAAATTTCTTTTTGAAGGACCGAACTGGCGACCAGAGAGGGAGAGTGAATGGGAGCCGATAAAAATTCTTTTCGAAGGAGATGGATACTCCAACAAGACGAATGCGGCAACCAAAACATGTCTCCGACTCAACTACCCAAGTTGGCCAAGACCACGTAGTCACTGGAGTGCTACTGATCCTAGGAACCAACAACCACCGAAGCTAACCCGAGAACGCAGCGGAACAAGCAACTCGAGCAGCTACTGACCACACTGGTCAGACCGTTCACCTCCACCGGTCATACCGGTCCTGGCCGGACCTTCCGGACTGAGCCGCCGGAACACCCGACACCCTCCAGAGACACACCGGGACACCCTGGACCTCGAGCCGGGTCACCCAAGCAGTACTTGGCGATTTCCACTGAAAGGCCCTGCACCGGTCAGGCCGGTGCAGCTCACCGGTCAGACCGGTCTGAGCCTGGAAACCCCAATACCAAGAAACCAACTTCCCGAGATCCAAAACCCTCCAAACTCGAAACAGCAGCAACACAAGACAATAAGGAACTCACCAAGACGTTCACTCGAGGCAAATCCCACAATGGCCCCGCACCGGTCAGACCAGTCAAGCCTGGGCAGCTCGGGATGAACAGCACCCGCGGGTCAACTCCCTCAAATCCAAACCTTGATCTCCCGATTCGCTCCACGGATCTGCACAAGACTTTGGGGATAGTAGGAACACCTGATGGGCACTCCATAGTCAAGATTTGGTCCACCAAAACTTGCTAAACCAAGAGGAATCGAAGAAATCCCGCCAAGAACACCTCTAACCCTAGAGAGGAGAAAACCCCAAAATTGAGCCCCTTTGCTCACGGATTTGGGAGGGGAATCAAAGGGAAAAGAACCACGAAGGGTTTATGCATACATCCCACACCAAATCCCAAAGAGAAAGGTCTCAAAACCACCACAAGAAAATCGTCAAGAAAAGGCTCCGAAAATCACCAAAAAGGGAAAACGGGAGAGACACAATTAAGCCTTGAGGAACCACGCCGAATCATCTATACATACCATGAAGGTTCATACAAGGTCTAGCTTGCCTCCCAATCATCCTTCCCTCTCACAAGATCTCACCATGAAGCTCTCAAGCTAGTCCTAGAAATTTCAAAGGAAAAATAGAAGAGGAAAATAGCAAAACAAAATGAGCTAGGGTTCGAAGAGATGGCTGCCATCCTCTCACCACTTGGGTTATATCGAGGCTAGCTGAAAGACGAAACTACCCCTAAGGCCTAATACTAGGATACAAACCCCCGAGGGGCACTTTGGGAATCTTCGTCGTCGCACCATCGGACGGATGCCCGGCGACCGCATCCCGCGTAGCCTCGACGCAAGCCATGCGATCCCGACGCGTGTCCTCCGCTTCGAAGTCTCCGGACTGCGTCGTCGCACACCGGTCAGACAGGTGCTCCTCACCGGTCAGACCAGTACCCACCGGTCGGACCGGTCCAGTGCTGCTGCCTCCGGTCTTCGGTCTTAGCTTTGTGGATCAACCAAGGAATCCAGTGGTTTTCTGGTGAACCACTGGAAACCCCGCGAACTCGGTGTAGGCTCCGCCAATCACCACTCATGACTCGGCTCCCACGTAGTCCCGGCACGACCTTGGTTTTGAGGCTCAACCAAAAAATCGTCCATGACTTCTTCTTGTTGTTCTTGCCGCCATGCAGCCCGCACTTGACCCTGCTGGCCACCGGGTCCCTCGAGCCAAGCCTACTTGTCTTCTCCACACCTGGAGGCCTACCCAGCAACGACCTTTCGCGCTTGCTCTTCACCTGCACCAACACCAGTCAAGCCGCAACCTGCACCTGCAATACGTAGCCAAGAATCAGTCCACACCACATTGTCAATCACTTATTACACCAGGAAGCGACCATCCACTGGTCCTCGAACCACACAGGCTCTCAATCTCCCCCTTGATGAGTGCATTGACAACACACACGTTTTGGTAACCAAAGAGAAAAGGAAAAGAAAAGAAATGACTAAAAGAAACTCCAACAAGCGATCGAAAGCCAAAAGAAAGGCAAAGAGCAAGATCACTTGAAGAAGACAAGTCTCGGTCCCCTTAGGCAAGGGCAACAGCTCGACACAACCGAGACAAAAACAAGCTCAAGCAAAGAGTACAAACCACCAAACTAAAGCTCGAAAACCACAAAGAGCTCCCCTCGCACACATGCAAGCTCCCCCTGAACCAATGCAACTCCCCCTGGACGAATGCATGCAAACCTCTTCACAAAACAGAGCAGCTACCTCAGCTTTGCTCTGACCGGTCAGGCCGGTCCACCTCACCGGTCAGACTGGTGGCCAACGTCTGAACAGGGCCAGCACTCTGACCGGTCAGACCAGTGACCTCGAAACCACTTGAACACCCTCTAAATCATTCTGTAGGCTAAAACATGCTCAAACTTCTCCCCCTTGTTGACAATGCATGAATCAAGTCAAAATTAGGAAAATTTCAACCTAGAGCTTCTCAAATAGACAAAATTTCCTATCACAAGAAACTCCAACAAGCGATCGAAAGCCAAAAGAAAGGCAAAGAGCAAGATCACTTGAAGAAGACAAGTCTCGGTCCCCTTAGGCAAGGGCAACAGCTCGACACAACCGAGACAAAAACAAGCTCAAGCAAAGAGTACAAACCACCAAACTAAAGCTCGAAAACCACAAAGAGCTCCCCTCGCACACATGCAAGCTCCCCCTGAACCAATGCAACTCCCCCTGGACGAATGCATGCAAACCTCTTCACAAAACAGAGCAGCTACCTCAGCTTTGCTCTGACCGGTCAGGCCGGTCCACCTCACCGGTCAGACTGGTGGCCAACGTCTGAACAGGGCCAGCACTCTGACCGGTGAGACCAGTGACCTCGAAACCACTTGAACACCCTCTAAATCATTCTGTAGGCTAAAACATGCTCAAACTTCTCCCCCTTGTTGACAATGCATGAATCAAGTCAAAATTAGGAAAATTTCAACCTAGAGCTTCTCAAATAGACAAAATTCAACATAGGATGCTACACATGTCCAAATGAGCAAGTTAGATACTCTATAGCTTTGTATGGACATAAACTACAAGATCACCAAGTTTCACAACCATTGGGCAAAACTAAGATGAAATTGAGCATTTTTGCGAAAAAATCCCTCTCATGAGTAAAGTCCTAAACATGAGCAAAACATGTCAAAATGGCAAAGCCATATAAACTTCATGCTAGGACAACCATTCTAAGCATAAGACCATCATAAACACCCACAAGCACCTCATGTCATGTCAATACCACCGAGCCATGTGCTTACTTCTAAATATGAGACTTCTCATTGGTAAGCAACATGCAACGGTTTAGCACCCAAAAGCAAGTAAATTAAGCACGTATGACATGGGAGCACATTTTCCAAGTAATTTACCTTTCATTTGCAGATTTATATTTGGTACATGAAATGTCTTTGCGACAAAAAGGAACTTATGCCCCTCCACAAGATAAAGCATGGGGGCTAAACATTCATGATGGCAAATGAGCCTTTGGCCCCATATGATCAAAATAAGCTATCCAACCACAAATTAAGCATAGCCAAGCCACAAAAACATGTCAAGATCATATAAAGGCATTTACTCACAAGAGAGCATACATGTGACATCTTTTGAAAAACATAGCCATCAACCACGGATATAAATCAAGATCATCAAGAGCTAAGCCAAACTAACCATAGCTTACCAAGCTAGCTCACAAGGACATATATATCATACCATGGTGAACAATGTATATAGGAGAAGCTTTTCCTACACAATGCATATGATACAAAATGCATGCAACCTAAGATACAAAGATGCCTATACATCATGATACATATGCTATGCAAAATACAATAAATGCACAAAGGAAAGCTATACATATGCTACAAAGGAGCTCCCACACACCCAACTCAAGAAATCAAACAAACTACAAGCTCCCCCCGCAAACGAGTGAAAGTTGCTTGATCTAGGGGCTTGGTGAAAATGTCGGCTACCTAGTCATGTGTGGGTACATGGATCAAAGGGATTTTCCCTTTCTCCACATTGTCTCTCAGGAAATGATACCTCACTTCTATGTGCTTAATTTTGGAATGGATCACTTGGTTCTTTGCAACACTTATGGCACTGGTGCTGTCACATTGAAGTGGGACATGGGTATACTCCTCACCAAAGTCGCTCATGGTGTATGTGATCCAAAGGAGCTGAGAGCAACAACTAGCTGCGGCCACATACTCCGCCCCGGTAGTGGATTGAGCAACACTCGATTGTTTGCGGGAAGACCAAGACACCAAAGAGGAACCCAAAAACTAGCAAGTCCCAGAAGTGGCTTCCTATCCAACCGACACCCGGCAAAATCCGCGTCTGAAAATCCATGAAGAGCCAAAGAAGAAGACGCGGAGTTCCAAAGGCCGAAGTCGGAAGTATGTCGCAAATACCTGAATATGCACTTGACTGCTTGCCGATGCGAAGTCCTCGGAGACTCTTGAAAACGAGCGCACAGACATATCGAGAATTGGATGTCCGGCCTCGTTGTCGTCAAGTTCAGGAGTGACCCGATCATGCTTCGGTACTCCTTCTGGTCCACGTGCTCACCTTCCTCGTCCGCATCAAGAGCTGTAGTCGTACTCATAGGCGTCGCCATGGCCATGGAGTCTTCTATCTTGAACTTCCTCACAATGTCCTTGGTGTACTTTGCTTGGTGCACGAATGTCCCTTCCTTCGACTGCTTGATCTGGAGGCCGAGGAAGAACTGCAACTCACCCATCATGCTCATCTCAAATTCCCTGCTCATGTCCTCTACAAACCTTGCAACCAAAGAGTTAGACGAGCCACAAAAGACAATATCATCCACGTAAACCTGCACAATTAGGATCTCTTTGCCCTGCCTGAGGAGAAACAAGGTCTGATCGACCTTCCCTATCTCAAACCCTCTCTCAAACAGGAACCCCCTCAACCTACCGTACCGCTCTAGGCGCCTGCTTCAACCCATACAGCGCCTTCCTCAACTTGTACACCCGGTGGGGGTACTTCTCACTCTCAAACCCCAGTGGTTGCCTCACATACACTACTTCCTCAAAAACACCATTCAGGAAAGCACTCTTCACGTCCATTTGGTACAATTTGAACCCTTTAGCCACAGAAAAGTCTAGAAGGATCCTAATCGCCTCCAAACGAGCTACGGGAGCAAAGGTCTCCTCGTAGTCGATCCCCTCTTTTTGACTATACCCTTGCGCCACCAACCTCGACTTGTTTCTCACCACTTCTCCTTTCTCTCCGTCTTTGTTTTTCCACACCCATTTTGTCCCAATCGGCTTACACCCCGGTGGAGGATCCACCAACTCCCAAACTTGGTTCCTCTCAAAATTCTCCAACTCCTCATGCATCGAATTAACCCAATTATGATCAGATAACGCGTGTCTAATGTCTTTGGGCTCAAAAGTAGCAACAAAAGCAGCATGGGCAAAGTGAGAATTGTTTCGAACCCTCGACTGTGTAGTACGTTCATTGATGTCGCCAATGATCCTCGAAGCTGGATGATCCACTTGAACTCGGCGGGGAGGTTCTCGCCTTGATGATACCTCCCCCTCAACAGCAGCTTCTCCTTGATCTGGGTTTGTTGTCGTAGGTGTGGGAGAGGGCACATTCTCGATTGTAGTTGAAGTAGTAGGTACATGCTCAACCGCGGGCTCCACACCACCATCTTCATCATCTCCATGTTCATGCTCCTCCTCCTGAAAAATCTCCTCCCCAAGTTCCTCGTCACCTGCACACTCAAAAACAAGCTGACTACGTGGCTGTGTCTCGTCAAAGGTTACCTCGCAAGTCTCCATGATTTGGTTAGTTTCAAGATTGAGCACTCGAAAGGCTCTAGAATGAGACGAGTAACCAAAGAAAATGCCATCGACAGACCTAGCCTCGAACTTTTCCAACTTCTTACCTTTCTTCAGGATAAAGCATTTGCACCCAAACACATGAAAGTGACTCACCTTGGGAGTTCTACCGTGCATCAACTCATAGCATGTTTTCTTCTTGTGGACCCTGAGGTAAATCCTGTTCGACACATAGCACGCGGTATTGACCTCCTCAGCCCAGAACCTCCTCGGAGTCCTATGCTCATCAAGCATCGTCCGAGCCATCTAGCACAAGGTTTTGTTTTTCCTTTCCACCATGCCATTCTGGGGAGGCGTATACGGACTAGAGAACTGGTGTTCAAGACCCAAGTCATGCCAAAAGGTTTCGAAACCAGAGTTTTTGAATTCCGAGTCATTGTCACTGCGGATCGCTCGTATGGCATCTCCGTGCCTCTCGTTCCTCAACCTCAAGACAAGATCTCGAACAAAACCAAACGTCTCCCCCTTCTCTTCCAAAAAGAAGACCCAAGCATACCGAGAGTAGTCGTCCACCACAACTAGGACGTACCACTTCCCACCTGCAGATCGCACACGAGCTGGGCCAACAAGGTCCATATGGAGCAGCTCGCATGGATGCTTCGTCATCACATCGGTGAGCGGCGGGTGAGAAGAGGCTACTATCTTGGCATGCCTACATGGCGCACAAACCAACTCTTTCTCAAACCTCAACCGTGGCAATCCTCGGACCAAATTGAGTTTACTCAAGCGAGACAGAAGGTCAAAGCTTAAGTGACCCAACTTCCTATGCCACTTCCACAACTCACTCGAAGAACCAGCCAAAAAGCAATGAGCCACACCAGAAGACTGAGAGAAATCCGCTTGGAACACTTGACCCTCGGGAACGACCATGCAAACTAGGTCCCCTCGAGAATCCAAAATCCGAGAACCACCAGGCCGAAACAACACCTCAAAACCCTCATTCAAAAGCTGGGACACAGAAAGCAAATTGAACCCGAGCGATTGGACAAGAGCAACACACCTGAGAGTGACCTTGTCACTTACCTTAATCTCACCTTCTGAAAGCACACGCCCTCGCCCATTGTCCCCAAAGGTGATGTATGTCTTGGACACCACCGGGACGAGACTTGAGAACCACCCCTTGTCTCCGGTCATATGCCTCGAGCACGTGAGTGAACAAACGACTCAGCACTAGGGTTAGTACCAAAAGAGTAAAACCAGTGCCGAGCCATTTGCTCCAAAGTGGGGTTAGCACAAACCATATCATCATGCCTATCAAAGCTACCACCACAAAAACCACCACGGGAACCACCACTAGGGAACCACCCCTGTCTAGCTGGAGGAGAACGAAAGCCACGAAAGGAAGACCGTGGACCGTTCCTCCTCTCCATCTCAAAGCTATGACTCCTCCCACCATCGTATTGAGCACGAGGTGGAGAACGTCTAGCAAACTGACCACCACTGAACTCACCCTGCCAACCACCAGAACCACGACCTCCAGAACTGAACCGAGCATCCTCACGAGCACTGAAAACAAACTGCTGCCTGCCCAGACCAGCACCGGTCTGACCGGTCACCCTGAGGATGACCGGTCAGGGTGACCGGTCAGACCGGTGGTGCTCGGCCAGCAGCACCACCTGCCACCTTTCGATCTCCCCAAGCCGGAACCGTCCTCACAATCGCCTTGGCCCTGGGCATTTGCATACGAGGCTCAAGCACACCATTGGAAGGGTGGTACTTGTCCTTGTTAGCCCACTCCTTAGCCATTCTCTCCTCACGCTTCCTCTTGAAGCAAAACTCACCCTTGTGACCATCTCTCCCACAATAGTCACAATGAAACCGTATGAGCTTAGGCTTTGGCTTGGGTTGGGGATGCTCACTTAGTTTCTCCTCACTCGGCTTCTCACCCTTCTTCTCTCCAACCACACTCCTTGGAGTTCACAAACTTCACCGGTTTTTGAAAGTCATTTGTTGGGTGAGGAAATATGGGAGGATCTGGGGTTGTGTCAACTTTGTTTCTCAGTGGGTTGGGCTTAGGAGCATATGCATTTTTGTGGAAGGTTTTTGGTGGAGCTTGAATATCACCAATCTTCTCTCCTCCCTCACCACTACGCTCTCCAATCTTATCCGACCCAAGCGCTTGCCCATCATAGCGCTTGTATGCCTCTATCATCATCCTAAGCTGTGGTTCATGACCCGACAACCAACCCATCATTTTCCTCAACTCATCATTCTCATCCTGCAAGCGATCCACATAGTGTGCAAGTTCCAGATTCTTCAAAGCATGCAATTCACAAGTAGAGCAAGAAGTGGGAACATGTTCTTTCAACTTAGCCTCAAGCGAAACAGTGTAAGCATGCATCTCATCAATCTTTCCATGCAAAACAGGGCAAGAAGTGCAAGCACCTAGCAAAGCAGGTATAGACTTAAGCTCAGCCACTTCAACCCTAAGCACATCTAGTTCATCACAAGTAGAGGCATGCTTATCCTTAAGAGCAGTAAGATCAGCTAGGTACACAAAGCAAGCACAACAATCAATCTCATCAGAAACCACAGGTGAAGCCTTAAGTGAATCTATCTCAAGCTTAGCATCAAGGTTCTGGGTTTCTAACTCTGCTACTCGGTTCCTAGCATCTTCTAGTGAGGCCCTAAGCTCCTTCCTCATCTTCTTTGCCTCTCTAAGCATGTCATCGCGGTTATCAAGCAACTTGAGGCCCTGAGCTCCTTCTTCATCTTCTTTGCCTCTCTAAGCATGTTATCGCGGTTATCAAGCAACTTGCCAAGACGCTCATTCTCTTCACGCAAGAAGGGAAGCTCGTCACGTACCTCATCCTCGGAGTCAAAGTCCGAGTCGCTCTGGTGACTCTTCTTGCTGCCGGAGCTACGTGCCATGCCGCAGAAGCCATCTCTCGCGTAGCAGCTCAGCCCGCTCAAGTTCTTGGATGACTTCTTGCTCTTGCGCCGATCACCTTCATCTTCGCTGCTACTGGAGCTCGAGGAAGAGTAGGCGGAGCTGGAGTCGACGTCGCTCGCTCCGACCATCGCTCGGGCCTTCCTACCGCGGCCGTCCTTCTTCCTCGATCGTCGCTCGTCCTTGTTCTTGTGCTTGTGCTTGTGATCGCGCCTCGATCTGTGCTTGTTGTCCGTCCTCGACCGGTGCTTGTAGCCGTCCTTATTCTCCATCTTCTCTGGACAATCGACGACGAAGTGTCCTGGCTTGCCGCACTGAAAGCATGTCCTCGTGTTCCTCCTTGTGTTCACTCGGTTCTCGTGCATCCTCTCGAACCTCCTGGTCAGCAATGCCAGCTCGTCCTCTCCAAGCACGTCGAACTCCTCATCTGGCAAAGACATCAAGAAGGACAAAGAGTACATCCTGGTGGATGGGTTAGCGTTAGACTTTGCACCTGAGCCACCGATGAGGGCGAGACTATGAGAATCAGTCTTGCCCTCAAGCTTGGTTGTCATACCACGGTCCACCTCAGCCGACTTGAGCTTCGAGAACAGCTCGTTCACCGTTAGAGTGTCATACTTCTCGGACTCAAGGATAGCCTCGACCTTTCCGTCCCATATTCTACGATCCAGCGAGTGTAAGAGCTTCACGGCTCTATCATGATCATCGTACGGGAGCATGGCCACATTGGCTCTCATGTTGTTCACCACAACCGTAAACCGCTGGAAAAGGGCATCAACGGACTCACCGGTGAGATGAGTGAAGTTCTCGTACTCTCTCCGGTAAGTCGCGTACATCCGAGCCTGAAACTGAGCATTCCCAGCATGAGCATCCTTCAACTAACTCCAAATCCTACAAGCTAAGTCCTCTGTCTGAACTCGATCGAATTCGGACTGACACAGAGCATGAAACAAGAAGTCGACCGCCTTATTGTTGGCGTCGAACATGTCCCTCGATCCTGAAGCAAGGAAGTTAATCAGATGAACATAAGCTGTGTTCACCGTAACATCCCAAAGGATCTGACCCTTTCCACGGAGGAACGCAGCCATCCGTCTCTGCCACATCTGGTAATTCTTCCCATCGAAGTGCGGAAGACACGATCCCCATTCCTGGTACGCCATCTTTGGATCTTAGACTGGTTAGAGCCTCGAAAGACCCGAACCGGCTCTGATACCAATTGAAGGACCGAACTGGCGACCAGAGAGGGGGGAGTGAATGGGAGCCGATAAAAATTCTTCTCAAAGGAGATGGATACTCCAACAAGACGAACGCGGCAACCAAAACACGTCTCCGACTCAACTACCCAAGTTGGCCAAGACCACGTAGCCACTGGAGTGCTACTGATCCTAGGAACCAACAACCACCGAAGCTAACCCGAGAACGCAGCGGAACAAGCAACTCGAGCAGCTACTGACCACACCGGTTAGACTGGTCACCTGCACCGGTCAGACCGGTCCTGGCCGGACCTTCCGGACTGAGCCGCCGGAACACCCAACACCCTCCAAAGACACACCGGGTCACCCTGGACCTCGAGCCAGGTCACCCAAGCAGGACTTGGTGATTTCCACTGAAAGGCCCTGCACCGGTCAGGCCGGTGTAGCTCACCGGTCAGACCGGTCTGAGCCTGGAAACCCTAATTCCAAGAAACCAACTTCCCGAGCTCCAAAACCCTCCAAACTCGAAACAGCAGCAACACAAGACAACAAGGAAATCACCAAGACATTCACCCGAGGCAAATCCCACAAAGGCCCCGCACCGATCAGACCGGTCACAGGCACCGATCAGACCGGTCAAGCCTGGGCAGCTCGGGATGAACAGCACCCGCGGGTCAACTCCCTCAAATCCAAACCTTGATCTCCCGATTCGCTCTACGGATCTGCACAAGACTTTGGGGATAGTAGGAACACCTCATGGGCACTCCATAGCCAAGATTTGGTCCACCAAAACTTGCTAATTCAAGAGGAATCGAAGAAATCCTGCCAAGAACACCTCTATCCCTAGAGAGGAGAAAACCCCAAAATTGAGCCCCTTTGCTCACGGATTTGGGAGGGGAATCAAAGGGAAAAGAACCACGAAGGGTTCATGCATACATCCCCCACCAAATCCCAAAGAGAAAGGTCTCAAAACCACCACAAGAAAATCGTCAAGAAAAGGCTCCGAAAAATCACCAAAAAGGGAAAACGAGAGAGACACAATCAAGCCTTGAGGAACCACGCCGAACCATCTATACATACCATGAAGGTTCATACAAGGTCTAGCTTGCCTCCCAATCATCCTTCCCTCTCACAAGATCTCACCATGAAGCTCTCAAGCTAGTCCTAGAAATTCCAAAGGAAAAATGGAAGAGGAAAATAGCAAAACAAAATGAGCTAGGGTTCCAAGAGATGGCTGCCATCCTCTCACAACTTGGGTTATATCGAGGCTAGCCAAAAGATGAAACTACCCCTAAGGCCTAATACTAGGATACACACCACCGAGGGGCACTTTGGGAATCTTCGTCGTCGCACCATCAGACGGATGCCCGGCGACCGCACCCCGCGTAGCCTCGACGCAAGCCATGCGATCCCGACGTATGTCCTCCGCTTCGAAGTCTCCGGACTGCGTTGTCGCACACCGGTCAGACCGGTGCTCCTCACCAGTCAGACCGGTACCCACCGGTCAGACCCACCGGTCAGACCGGTCTAGTGCTGCTGCCTCCGGTCTTCGGTCTTGGCTTTGTGGATCAACCAAGGAATCCAGTGGTTTTCTGGTGAACCACTAGAAACCCCGCAAACTCGGTGTAGCCTCCGCCAATCTCCACTCATGACTCGGCTCCCACGTAGTCCCGGCTCGACCTTGGTTTTGAGGCCCAACCAAGAAACCGCCCATGGCTTCTTCTTGCTGTTCTTGCCACCATGCGGCCCGCACTTGACCCCGCTGGCCACCGGGTTCCTCGAGCCAAGCCTACTTGTCTTCTCCACACCTGGAGGCCTACCCGGCAACGACCTTTCGCGCTTGCTCTTCACCTGCACCAACACCAGTCAAGCCGCAACCTGCACCTGCAATACTTAGTCAAGAATCAGTCCACACCACATTGCCAATCACTCATCACACCAGGAAGCGACCATCCACCGGTCCTCGAACCACACAGGCTCTCACTTTTCCCTTACTTCATCTTGGTCATTTTACTACCCAGAATGATATATATGTGTTATTTCACAAACAAGCTAAGTATATATTTCTTCCCTTTCTGCAGAAACATGATAAAGATGAATCAATAGAATCTGCTGATAAGGGCAAATGTGCTATCTATGGCCATCCGGAGGATTTTAGAGTGCAAAGGAAAAAGGGCCTTTTAAAGATCCTATCACCAATGAAGAACAAGTTGGTTATTAGGGGTACAAGTGACAGCAACGTGATGTCTAAGAACACCAAGATAGATGGAGAAACTGGTAGCAAGATTGTTCTGACAAACATAACGGAGAATACTGATGGAATGATTCCAACAATAATGCGAGGTTGTTTAAAGCTCGTGAGCACAGAAGACGAAAAGGTACAGTGGTGATGGACACGGACAGATAAATACTTGCATTCTTCATTCCCCTTAGAATTACTAGATTCATGGTATTCTTTGCATGCTATGACATGACATGCAGTAGTGAAGGCTATCTAGCTTCAGTTATTTTATTTCATGGGTGTAGACACTGCTAGTTTAAGCAAATAGAACAATCACCCATTATGCAAGATTCCGCTAGCAATAAAAGTTCTGGAAATACATGTATACTTGTATTGCTCATACATGTTTTCACAAAGATTTTGGTTTGTACATGAGATACTATGTGTAGACGTGTTCTTTCATTTGAATATTGGTGTATATGTTTCCTTTGATTGTTTACAAGATTTTTGTTATCAATTGGTCAAATTTGCTCCTTATATATATCATAACTTCTCAAGTGTATTATCTTTGTATATATTGACTACTAGTTGACATTTTGTACCTAGATGGTACCTCAATCCCGTGTGATAAAACAAAAGGAACCCTTACCTCTCCCCCAATGGCTCAAGGATTACAAATCAGAGGTAGCCGACTCAGATGGGTGGGAGCATGTGCAAGTACCTCGAGGAGATGGTAGTACGAGGAAAGACAAGGTCAGTATATTAGTAATGCTGTCGTATGTGTTAAAAAGAATTTAATCATGTTTCAGTGCCCCTTGAACTTTATTATAATAGATGGTAACTTTGCACAGGGTTATATGCAAACAGTAAGTTGCATTCAAGAAGCAAGTGTGGTAGTGATTTTTTAGCTTATTTCAGAGAGCTATTGTCATATTCAACGATTTTGTTTATTCACCCCCCCCCCCCTTGATGCTAATATAGTGAATGTTGGATAAGGAGCCAGGATGATGCTAATGTATGTTGGAAACAATAAGACAACAATACAGGCTAAAATGGACTATTTCCAACAAAAATATTAAAATTATCATGAACTGCACTTATACATGCATATATTATTTGAATTCAAGTAGTTGGTAATAAAGCCACTAAGATTAGAATTGATTATGAAGACTTTCCCTGGGGCTGCACTATTCTATATATCTTCAGGAGCAATTTTTATTTATTATACATGGAACATCTCAGTTCTTATGATTTGTCAACTTTAAATTCCTTTATTGCTTATCCCATTCTTTAACTAGCTAGTATGATTGATTTAATCAAATGCTTAATATAATGTAATGTTTTAAATGGAATATTAATATTCTACACAATGTCTTCAGCTGCTCTAGTCAAGAAGTTATCTATATATGTTTATGTCAACAACCGGTTGACATTAGTAACTAAATGTTAATTTAGTTACATCTTTCCTTTCGTTATATATGTTGAGAGCTTAGTACTGACACACCAATATTCATGATTGACATAACATGCTTTCTTATTCGATATAACTTGTGTATATATTTTACTCTAGCTAGTTTTAGAGGTCGCAAACATGCTTTGCCATATTCAAAAGCAGTCCCTATTTTAGAGGTCGTAAGCGTAGATTTGAATTGATATCACTTGTGTATATATATGCTTAATGGATATATTTTTTCTGTTTCCAGTACTACACTCACAGGGATTATCGCCATACCTTCCGCTCCAAAACTGGAGTTCAACACTTTCTAAAAACCGGAGAAGTTAAAGGGAAAGGTATTCTGCAGAAGGTGATTATATGCACATTTACAAACATAAATAATTTATATGGACAAGGACTTGTATACATTATTCTTTGTGTAAATAGTTCTTGAATTTCATATCCTTATAATTGTTCTTGTTTCGTGCAGAAATCAGCTGATCCTAGTGGACAGAGTTCTGGTAATTTTGATTCCTTGATTGAATAAACTGTGCTAATAAATCCGGCTAATGACAAATAATTGTATGCTTCAACATGTTATGTATTATACAATAGTAGTGCACTCAATAATTCAAAGTTTGTATACAAACTTACAATGCAGTAAAAAGTTATTTGAATTAGTTTCTAACAGAAATATCTCACTGAATCTTCCTATTACATGTGCAGGTTCAAGACGTTCAACAAAAAGAAGGATCGATCATTGTGCCTGCGAGTGATCCTATTAAAAAACCACAAGGTTTGCTCTATATAATGTTTCTTGATGATAGAAATCACATCCTTATTATTATATTAAATTCCCCTGTTTTGTTAATATACTTCGAGATCTTTATCAATCAAAAGTCAAGTTACGACACATGTATGGGAGGAGAGGACATGGGAAGAAGAGAGGATGCATTAGAACTCCGTAGTTCAAACCCTAGTGCAAGCAAATTACTGGGTGCATGCGTGCAGGGATGCACATGTATTGCGACTATATATCTGATAGGAATACTCAGGAAAACAGTAACCCAGATGTGTCTGCCTTCAAGCAAACATAGGGATTTGTAGAGAGTACATTTTTTCCCCAAGGGATGCATTAATATAAGTACCTCAGATTCAACTAGTACTTGCCCATATTTAATTTTCAGCTAGTAATTCAATTGGATTTATATGTATGTAATAATTTTTAAAGCGGAAAATCAACAATATTAATCCTAACTATTGTTTTCATTTGTTATAATAATGTACTTCTAATTTGTATTCCATTTGAACATAGGAATCCACAGTAACTCAGTTCCTGTTTGTCTGATTTTATTTCAATCGCAGAGTCCTCGGTTTGAATGGATTCATAAATTTTATTTCTGGTTCATAATTTTATATGCATTTTTGAGTTGCATTTTTGCACTAAATCCAAGTATAACTTATGCAGGTTTTCCTTGGTCCGCCGGAGGAGAAATGGCCCCAAGCTCAAGTAATCAAACATCCACATGGATTTGAGTAATCCCATCTGGAAGATGCATCCAATAGCTTGTCGATGCAAGGAACATTAACTGTACTTTTGGATGAATTTGTGAGATCAAGTGATTGCTTCAAGAAGTAGTTTTATCTCCTTCTCCTATGCATGTTCATACTATTGTACCCAAAAGTTAGATTTGTTTACTGTGTGTTTTTTTAGATGAACAACTAGTCGCTTGTTTTAGCAGTAGATCTATAAAGATGTGCATGGGATGTTTTACAGTTATTGGCCTTACTCCTAGAAACTAGGGTGACAACCCTAACCAAGAAAAATATAAAGAAAATGTGATGATCAAAGAGCAGATAACCAAATTTGTTGTTCATATCTCCCTGAATTTCGACCACTGAGCAGTTTATATTGAAGACTCCATGAGAGGTAATACTAATCTGTATGTGTCCTCATATGGATGATGGAAACATTAATCTACTTATAATTATCTTTTTTTTGTTCACGGTAGAGAAGGGATTAATCCTAGGTCACAGATGCAATGTTGTAAGAAATGTTCTGTGGATGCCCATGATTGCTTCATTTTCAGCAATCAGTTAAGCAGATTACGATATATGGCCAGTGCAGTGAGTAGCAAAGTGAAATAATCTGATATTTGGACAACAAAATTAGGGTTTTAACAGTTTGTTGAAGGGTCTATGCTGTGGTACGGATCGGAATTCCTTTTTGAAAATGGGAGGATGTTGCTTTGTTGTTGCATGAACTTGTGTTTTAATTTCAGTTTTCATATTTGATTTATTTCTCTACTTGTCCTATTTACATTCTCTCAACATTCATATCACAACTTATAAACATTTTTAGATGCTTGCGTGGTGGCCCTTCACGCACTAGGCACCCGCCTATAACAAGGCATGATGAAGTTTGGATAGCATGGCTGGAATTCATCACCGTTAATCCCTTGCATTGTATCATAGATGTGGTGGCTTTGCATCACTTTCAAATTCAAAAATACCGATGTGGAAGAACTAGATAATTTTGTGGTGCACAACTAGCACTATTTTCTTTTTTTTATTTTCTCTTATTCACATCTTACCATACAATTATATAGCTATATATATGGTTGCACCTTCTTGATTTCACGCTAAAGTGACATGCTCATTCTCACAATGAACTGGTTTCTTGAGTTCACAATAATTTTGATCTACTACTTGATGACTATTAAACTAAGTAATAAGTATAAGTCTAGTCTCATAAGATGCTAGGAGGCTAATTAGGAGTATTAATTGTAGATCAATGATAAAATGAATTTCATAATCCTAGAAGTTTTCACGAGACGAATCTATTAACCCTCATTAAGCCATGACTAGACAATATGATGCTACAATAAACATGTGCTAATCATGGATTATTTAGGCTAATTAGATTCATCTTGCGCAAAAAGCCTAGTACTTATGCAATCAGATTTATAATTAAAGTATGTTTAGTCCTCCTAATTGCTCCGTCCCATTCAATGTGATAGGACTTATTATATAAGTTCCTCGAAACCAAATACCCACTAACACGAAAGCCCTATATATTCTAGACTCCTCGACTTTCTAACACAAGTGCATGTTAGAAGGTCCATACCTCATGCTCCACTACTAGAACCCCCCCACCCCAATCCCCTTTAGATATGCTAGATTTAGAGTTACACTACTATAAAACATAGACAATGTAACACACTCTTGTAACACATACATGGATGTGTTACAAACAAATTTCATAGGAACACAAAACCATCTGTTACAGATGATTGTTGTAACACATAGTGCTTGTGTAATGAAAACGTGTTACAACCAACGATTATAGTAACACAAAATCGATGTTACAAAGATCTGAGTTTGTTGTAACACGTCACTATAAGGTGCACATGTACATATTTTATAGCAACACAAAAGAATGTTACAAAGAAAAGTGTAGATATTTTTAACATTGAATACTGATAGTTCATTCCACATGTACCATTTCCTAGTATCATTTGGGTACATGGAACCTTCTTTTTAAGGTGAAAAAAGGCACGTTGTTTGGCTTTCAAGCATGATCGTCCTACTCACATCAAACATCCTCACGAGTTTTATTTATTTTCTGTTGGGTGTTGTTCTTTAGACCCATTATTGGCCATTATATAGTCAGCTAAATGACTTCCACTGAAACAAATCCCAATTAAAAGTTGAGATCTCACTGAAACCCACAACTTTCATAATAGTTTACATATAGACTTGTTCTCACAATAAACATTGAAGGAAAAAATAAATTGTGAAATTTAGTTTTGCCTATATTTTCTCAAGATTTAATGACATACTTTTTAAAATTTATAAATCTATTTTTAACCACAGGGAGAAAACAAAAGAATAAAACACAATAGTGATACATGAAGTTGTGAGCTAAGGCATAAAGAATGAACTTCCTAACCACTACTCCACTCAAACCTTTGTGATAAGTTTTGCAATCAACCTTCTTTAACTCAGAAATAATCCATTCAAGGTTAAACCAGTTTTATCGACACAACTCGCCAAGGTGCTCCACATCCTGCGCCGCCAAACTGCTGCTCCCCATCCTCTCCGTGAGTGCCACGCCGGAAGCCGAATCCCATCCACCGCCTCCTTCAACGGTTGCGCTGTTGTCTCTCCTCTCCCATGGCGCGCACCTTCATTCGACCACTCCCTCCCTCAGATCTCCACGATTGTCCTCCCCAGAGGCCCGGACACCCAACAATGTCTTTTGTCTGCTCGGCCACTGGGGAACCTCGACGTTGTCTCCCATCTTTGCATCATAGCATTGGATCTAGAAGAGGGGCACGTCACAGTGGTGATTGAGGAGCAACTTGAGGATGCAGTCAGGAACAAGGATATTCGGGCTTGCCGCATCATCGCCGGGCTGCTCCACAGCGATACTGGTAGAAAGCTCTACGTTGACAGCAAGATACGTCACCACCTCAAACTTGTGGCCTATAGCACGATCTTCTTGACGAGTTATGGTAACTCGATTATTCAACGCTTTCCCATTGCTGAATGTTGGCATTTCTTAATGTCACTGCTAAGTTATGTGTTCGTAGCAATGGTGCCAGAATAACCATACAGTAATCCTAACGATCACAAGGGAATCCGCAAGCGCATTGATATACCATTGTAGCATTTCCCTAATGGAGTATTCGAAAGGGTATCGAATCCATGGAAGGCAATAGCGGATAACAAGCCTAATAGTATCGCAATGAATATAAGTCATGCGTAGGGGAAGAGACAACATCTCAAATAATATAGGGGTAGGGATAAGATAATGATAAGGGTAGTGCGACACACACCGATTCATCTCAAGATAACTTAGGCATAGAGATAGACATACGAGTTAGCTCTAGGTTTTTATGTACTATACATACAAAGGTCAGCAGATACAAGAAAGATACACATGTGTTGCAAGGATCATCGGTTTAGCACCAGGCACAAATGAGGATCTACGATTAAGCATGTTGTGGTGACTAGAAATTTACGAACTCCTACAGTGATACCCGAACGTGGAGGAGTTCAAAGGGTCCAACAGCTGTCACTACCGCGGCCTACCTCTTTCAATCCATGGGGCACACTCATACCTAACATAGCTATGCAACCTAAGCACCATGCTTGTGTTGTTGCTTGACTTGGACTGGCCCAAGCTATTGTGACCCAGGTCGAAGCCACCAGATAACCGGCCACATGGACAGAGCACCGTAGCATAAACTTGGATGTCATGCAACACAAAAGTGTAAACTAACTAGATCAAACTGAGGCTGAAAATACAAATGGATATGAGACTTTCTATGTCTAATCAACAAGATCAAAGGGTCATGTTCATGAAGAACACGAGCCACTAAATGATGAACAGACGAAGAACATAAGAACATATCACCCATGTATGCAAGCAATACTTTATATGAAATAGCTGAATAGCTGAAGTAGATCAAAGTCATACATAGAAATAAAGATACAAAAGAACTCATACCTAGATCCCAAAGTAGACTTGGAACCTGAATTAGAGCTACTCTAGCCTACTCCACTAGCCTTAGAACTAAGAGGAAGAGAACGAATCAAGAGTGGTGTGTGTCCTTAGAATGAGACCCATCCCATCTATTTATATATAGGGGTCATGGGCACCCTGTGTTAGCAGCCTTGCAACACCATGCCCACACCACCACCGCCTTTGGGAGCCAACTAGAGACCAACACGTGGATGGAGCTCACTAGCCGACATAGGGTCAGTTCGGCCAACTCCTGCGGGGCCAGTGGCCCTCCCCTTTGGCCAGGTGGCTTCTCTATGGGCCCTTAAGTCGGTGTGGTGTGTACATGATAAAATAAGGTCACCATGGGTTCCCATGGGCCCTTCAATCCACGTGGTACACATGTGTCGTCCTCTGATTCGTCAAGAATTGCCTCCCTTGGATTGGTGATGTGTCATGGACACGTGGGATCCTGTGTGACAGCCCCTCCTTGGTTGAGGTGGCAAGGCATGGATCGTAGATGGTGTGTTTCTTACTCGTTTTATGCTTATATTCACCTGCAAACAAATAATCTCCAAGGACAAGTGGAACTACACTATTCGCAACTAAAATGCGTGTAAGGAATGCCTTGTGCTCCTTTATTCATGAGAATATTGACACCTAAAGTAGGTACTTAACATCTGTCAACACTGAATTTGAGAAACTTGTCGTTGTGATCACCTTTACTGTGTTGATGTCATATATTTCACATAAGTACTGATTATTTGTTGCTAACATGAACCTACATCACAATTATTGCTATCATATTATTGGGGGTTTATCGATGATACTTGACTGAAATTGGGGGTCACATTAACCTTTTTCTCTTAGAAAAAATAACATCTATTGCAATGATGTTAAAGTGATTTTGAGATCAGATGCTAGATTGCATGAGTTTCATCACATATTTGAGTTTGCCTATATGGGTCATATCAGCTGTACTTTTTACTTTCCCATTTTTGTCTCTCTTTACTTGTGCATATCAGGACAGTTAGATATAGCTATCCTTCTCTTAGCTATTTGTTGACAGCTTTAATTTAACACATGAATAGAACAAGTTCCTACTGCATTCTGAGTTTGCGAAATCCATTATTAATTCTTCTTTTGATGACCTGGGATTTCTCTGTTTTCATTGAGTAGTGCTTCATTCTTTTCTATTGTTTTTGGAAACCCAATCACAGTTCATAATTGTACTATTTATCTTGGGCTTGTTTAATTTATTTCTCATAACAAAGCTATCAAAAATGAGAAGAAAGGCAAGTTAGGAAGGATGATATTTCAGAAGGTAATATCATGAAATTTAAATTTCTCATATTTCATATCTTTCCTTCTCTATATATTACAATAAAATCAACAATACACAGTTACTTAATATCTAGTACCATGGTTACCTAGTTCTCCTCAAGGCACAGTGCAAAACTTTACTTGATAAGCTTTTGCTATTCATCTAATATTTCCTGCAGTTTGTGGTTGACACTTATGAAAGTAAGCCCGCTCATGAAGATATGGTGTTCCCTGTGGGATTTGTCAATATTTGTGACTGGAGTTTCAAATTGGTTTATCAAAAGGCAGACTTTTATATCTGAGGACCGGAGCGTCTGAGGACCGGTGGATGGTCGCTCCTCAGTGTGATGTGTGATTGACAACGTGGTGTGGACTGACTCTTGGCCGAGTATTGCAGGTGTAGGTTGCGGCTTGATTTGCGTTGGTGCAGGTGAAGAGCAGGTGCGAAAGGTCTTTGCCTTGCGGGGCCTCCGAGGAGTGGAGAGACAAGTAGGCTCGGCTCGAGGGACCCGATGGCCAGCGGGGTCAAGTGCGGGACGCATGGTGGCAAGAAAAGCAAGACGAAGTCGTGGACAAGAGCCGGTGCAGGGTGGCGGCTCACAACCGGAGTCTGCACGCGGGGTTTGCGGCGGTTCACCACAAAACCGTCGGGTTACATGGTTGAGCCACAAAACCAAGACCGGAGGCTCGGTGGGCGGAGACGGGATCCGGGCGCGCCGAGAAGCTTCGATGTCGGCGGACACGTGGCGGGATAGCAGGGCTTGCGTCGGGAGAACGCGGACAGCGGCAAAGGAGTGGCCGTGCGATGAAGAGGACTGCTACTTGACCTATTTGCCCCTGAGGGGTTTGTATCTCAGTTTAAGTGCTAGGGGTAGTGTGGTCATTTGCCCAACCCAGAGGAACTCATATATATTAGCTCTAGGGTTTCTGGGCAAACCATCCACCTGGACTGCTTCCCATTTCTCTGCTCCATTGGCGTAGATTTTCTTCACCGTTTTGTAGAGAATTTGACCTCCGAGTGTATGGAAGCTTTCATGGTTGCGTCGATTTCCTTCTTGTAGCTTGTGTGATTTTCATGTCTTTTTCTTGCTATTTTCGTTGGAATTTCGTGCGCGGCTTGTTCCTCCGATTCTGAGGTGTTTGGGTTCGAATTTTCTTGTGGGGATCATGGATAGATGCCTTGTGCATCTTTGTGCTTGATCTTGACCCCTCAAACTCCGGATTTGGCCTTGGATTTGAGGATTTCGGGTGGAACCCTAGCTTTTTGGTAGAGCTCGGTTGTGATTCGATTCCTGGCGATTTAGTTCGTTTGAGGTCTCAAGTTTTGGGGCATAGCATCCCCTAGGGACGCTTCACATCTCCCCCAAATCTTGTCTCAAGAGCTTAAGCCGTTTGGGAGATCCATGGTTGGATTGGTGGAGTTGACCTCGCGGTTTTGAGCTCGGGCTGCTCTGTTCGAGGCTGGCGGACTGTCCGCCCGTGGCCTGCGGACTGTCCACGCGGGGTCTGTTCGTCGATTGTTCGTCGTGTGTTCTTGATTTTGTGAGCACGAGTCGTTTCGATCCGCGAAGGGGCTAGGTTTTTGTTGCACGTGGTTTGCGGACTGTCCGCCAGCTGATCTCGGACCGTCCGCCGTGCACGGACTATCCGCGGACCCCCTATGGACTATCCGAATTTTGGGGGTGCGGTACTGGAGGCTCGGTCGCTATTTGTGGACCGTCCGCCGAGGAGTCGCGGACCGTCCGCCGAGCTCGCGGACTGTCCGCCGAGCTCGCGGACTGTCCGCCGTACAGTCACGGACTGTCCGCCAGGGGCCTTCCAGATTTGGCTAAGTCCTTTGCTTCTTGAGTTGCGCTTCCGTGTTGCTTTGAGTTGGGGCTTGTTCCTAGGGTTGGTAGGTCCATTGTGACTACGCGACCTTGGCAAGCTTGTGTGGGAATCCTAGGTTGTGAATTTGGGACATAGGGCGAGTTCATCCTTGGGGAAGAATTTTTATCGGCTCCCATTCACTCCCCCCCTCCGTCTCTAGTCGCCTAATCGGTCCTTCAATTGGTATCAGAGCCGGTTACGGATCTTCGTGATTCTAACCAGTCTAAGATCCAAAGATGGCGTACCAGGAATGGGGTTCGGGTCCTCCACATTTTGATGGTAAGAACTACCAGATGTGGCAGAGGCGGATGACTGCTTTCCTCCGCGGCAAGGGTCAGATCCTTTGGGATGTTACGGTGAACACAACTTATGTTCATCTGATTAACTTCTTAGCTCCTGGATCGAGGGATATGCATGACGCCAACAACAAGGCGGTCGACTACTTGTTTCGTGCTCTGTGTCAATCCGAATTCGATCAGGTTCAGACAGAGGACTTGGCTTGTAGGATTTGGGAGCAGTTGAAGAATGCTCACGCTGGGATTGCTCAGGTTCAGGCTCGGTTGTTTGCGACCTACCGGAGAGAGTACGAGAACTTCACTCATCTCCCCGGTGAGTCCATCGACTCCATGTTCCAGCGGTTCACTGTGATTGTGAACAACATGAGGGCTAATGTGGCTGCGCTCCCGTACGATGACCATGACAGGGCTATGAAGCTTCTACATTCTCTGGATCGTGCCGTGTGGAGTGAGAAGGTCGAGGCCATTCTCGAGTCAGAGAAGTATGACACCCTCATGGTGGACGAGCTGTTTTCCAAGCTCAAGTCGTCCGAGGTGGACCGTGGGGTGCGAGCAAGGATCGAGAACCCGACTGACCCTCATAGACTGGCTCTCGTTTCTGGACCAAAGACTAACGCTAACATGTCTTTGAGACAGTTCTCTTTGTCTTGTCTTGTGTCCATGCCAGCTGAGGAGTTCGAGGTGCTGAGCGAGGAGGATCTCGCGTTGCTGAGCAGGTGGTTCGAGCGCATGTACACGAACCGGAAGAATGCTCGGAGCAGTTCGGGCATGTGCTACCGGTGCGGGAAGCACGAGCACTTTATCGCTGAGTGCACGGAGGCCATGGAGGTCAAGCCCGAGCACAAGCACCGTCCGAGGACCAACCACAAGCACCGCTCGAGGGATGACCACAAGGGAAAGAACAAGTCCGAGCGGAGGCCGAGGAAGAGTGGCGGTCACAAGAAGAAGGAGCGAGCGATGGTTGCCGGTGCGAGCGACATCGACTCGAGCTCCTGCTACTCTTCATCAAGCTCAAGCGATGAAAAAGAGAACCGGAACAAGGGCAAGCGGTGGAGCAACAACATGAACGGCCTGTGCTTCACCGCCCAAGGCTTTTGCGGCATGGCACACAGCTCCGGGAGCAAGAAGAGCAACAAGGACGACTCGGACTCCGACTCCGAGGATGAGATAAACAATGATCCTGCCTTCTTGATAGCGGAGAATGCTAGGTTGAATGACTTGCTTGACAACCGTGATGATGTGCTTAGAAAGACCAACAAGGAGAAGAGGGAGTATAGGTCTTTGCTTGGAGAGGCTAAGGAGAAGGTGATTGAGCTAGAGTCCTTGCTTGTTGATGCTAGAGCTCAAATAGATTCTCTGAAGTCTGCTCCTATTGTGACCGATGAACCTGAATGCATTGATTGTTCTGTTTTCCTTGGTGATTTGACTGTGCTTAAGGAAAAGTATGCCTCCAAGGTTGAGGAACTAGATGTGCTTAGGGCTGAGCTA
This sequence comes from Cenchrus fungigraminus, assembly GCA_036936925.1. NCBI lineage: Eukaryota > Viridiplantae > Streptophyta > Magnoliopsida > Poales > Poaceae > Cenchrus > Cenchrus fungigraminus. The sequence goes on from CM072772.1 coordinate 36,356,527, forward strand.
GATGAGATGAAATCTAGGCCCTCCTTGCTTGGTGCTTGCACTTCTTGTCCTGTTTTGCATGAGAAACTAGATGTGTCTGTTGCTTATGATAGATCACTAGAAGCTGCTTTGAAAGCTCCTATTCCTACATCATGCTCTACTTGTGAATTACATGCTGTGAAGAATTTGGAGCTTGCACACTATATTGATCATTTGCAGGATGAGAACGATGAGTTGAGAAAGATGATGGGTTGGTTGTCTGGTCACGAGCCCCAGCTCAAGATGATGATTGAGGCATACAAACGCTATGATGGGTAAGCGCTTGGGTCGGACAAGGTTGGTGAGGGAAGTGGTGAGAATGAGGGAAAGATCAGTGACATCCCAGAACCACCAAAAACCTACCACAAGAATGCCTATGCTCCTAAGCCAACCCCACTTAGGAACTGACTAGACACAACCCCAGCTCCACCCGTGTTTCCTCCACAAACCGACAACTTCCAGAAACCCATCAAGTTCAAGGGTGACTTGGGGAACGAGTTCTTTGGGAAGATGGGAGAGAAACCGAGTGAGGAGAAGCCACAACCCAAAGAGAGCCCAAAACCAAAGCCAAAACCAAAACCCTTCCATTGTGAGCATTGTGGAAGGGATGGGCACCTTGCTGAGTTTTGCTTCCAGCGGAAGCGTGAGGAGAGGTTGGCTAGGGAGATGGCCAACAAGGACAGGTACCGCCCTTCTCGTGGTGTGCCTGAGCCTAGGTTGGTGCCGAGAGGTGAGGGTGTGGTGCGTACCATTTACCCTCGAGAGAGGCGTGAGTTTGTGGCTCGAGGTGAGCCACCACAGAGAGATGGTGGTAGGCGTGTTGGGTTCGGGCGTGGTGAGTTTGCTGGACGTTCCTTCAGTCGTGGCCAATACGAGTATGGGGGGAACGATCGCAGCTTTAGATCCCAGAGGAGTTACGGGCCACGGTCTCCACTTCGTGGTACGCGTAGTCCTTCAAGGGGACATGTGGGTGTTCCACCTAGGAGAGATAGGATGGATTTTTCTAACCCCACTTTTGAGCAAATGGCACGGCACTGGTTTGATTCCTTCTGTACTAACCCCAGTGCTGAGTCGTTTGCTCACTCTCGCTCTCGTTTTTTATTTTGCAGGTGGGAGGCATGGAGGGCTTTTGGTTGATCGACTCCGGTTGCTCTTGACACATGACCGGAGATCGACGGTGGTTCTCCAGCCTCACCCCATTGATGACCAAAGAGTACATCACTTTTGGGGACAATGGGAAAGGTAGAGTGCTTTCAGTGGGCACGGTGAAGGTGAGTGAGTCTGTGACTCTTAGGCGTGTTGCTCTTGTTAAGTCTTTGGGGGTATAATCTTCTTTCGATTTCCCAGCTTCTTGATGAGGGTTTTGAAGTCCGTTTCAAAACGGGCTGTTCTCGTGTTTTGGATTCTCGAGGTGATCTTGTGTGCACGATTATCCCCGAGGGTCAAATTTTCAGAGCTGATTTTTCTTAGTGTGTCGGCTCTGCTTGTTGTTTGGTTGCTGGTGTTTCGGCAGAGCTTTGGAAATGGCATAGGAGACTAGGTCACTTGAGTTTTGACTTGTTGTCACGCTTGAGTGGGCTAGGTTTGGTCCGAGGATTGCCGAAGTTGAAGTACCAAAAGGATTTGGTATGTGCTCCGTGTAGGCATGGTAAGATGGTCGCCGCCTCTCACCCGCCTCTGACATCCGTTATGATAGAGAGGCCATGCGAGTTGTTCCATATGCACTTGGTTGGTCCAGCTCGTGTGTGCTCGGCGGGTGGGAAATGGTATGTCCTTGTGATAGTGGACGACTATTCTCGCTATGCTTGGGTCTTCTTTTTGGCTGACAAGGGGGAGACGTTTGGCTTTGTTCGGGATCTAATCTTGAGGTTGAAGAATGAGAGGAATGGAGATGCTGTTCGAGCTATCCGTAGCGACAATGGCACTGAATTTAAAAACTCTCATTTCGAAACCTTTTGTCGTGATTTGGGTCTCGAACATCAGTTTTCTTCTCCCTATGTGGCTTGTCAGAATGGTGTGGTTGAGAGGAAAAATCGTTCCCTTTGTGAGATGGCTCGGACGATGCTCGACAAGCATAGGACTCCGAGGAGATATTGGGCTGAGGCGGTGAATACCGCTTGCCATGTTGGGAACCAGATTTTTCTCAGGGCTTTCTTGAACAAGACGTGCTATGAGCTCATGCACGGGCGAGCACCTAGAGTGAGCCATTTCAAGGCTTTTTGTTGTCAGTGCTTTATTCTCAAGAAGGGTAGGCTTGATAAGTTTGAATCGAGGTCCTCCGTTGGGATTTTCTTAGGTTATGCTAGTCATTCTTGAGCATTCCGTGGGCTCAACCTTGATACTAACCTAGTCATGGAAACTTGCGAGGTTACCTTCGACGAGACCCAGCCATGCAGTTCGTCTGTCTTTGAGTGTGCAGGTGACGACGAAGTTGGCAAGAAGATCTTTGGGGACGAGGAGGATGATGTTGGAGAGGATGATGGTGATGATGGTGAAGCTCCAGCGGCGCATGTACCCTCTACTTCCACTACGATGACTCAAGAACCAAACACATAGAAGTGCGCTACCACTTTCTGAGAGACAATGTTGAGAAGGGAAACATAGACCTCATCCATGTCCCAACCGAAAAATAGCTCACCGATATCCTGACAAAGCCCTTGGACCAAGCTACATTTGCACGTTTGCGGGGTGAGCTTGGTGTGGTTTTTCCTTTTTGAGCTTTGGTTGGGGGGATCTCATGTACATATGCATCTTGCATTTTCATCTTGTATCATATCATGCTTGCATCTTTGTATCATAGACTGCATTTTTATCATATGCTTTAGAGATGAGCTTCTCCTATATACATTGTTCACCATGATGTTCTATACATGATCTTGTGAGCTAGTTTGGTATGCTATGGTTAGTTTGGCTTAGCTTTGGATGATCTTGGTTTATGCCCATGGTTGCTAGCTATGCTTTTGAAAAAAGCTACATGTATGCTCTCTTGTGAGTAAATGCTTTTATATGAGCTTGACATGTTTTTGTGGCATTGCTATGCTTCATTTGTGGTTGGATAGCTTATTTTGATCATATGGGGCCAAAGGCTCATTTGTCATCATGAATGTTTAGCCCGCTTGCTTTATCTTGTGGAGGGGCATAAGTTCCTTTTTGTCGCAAAGACATTTCATGTACCATTGTGAATCTGAAAATGAAATGTAAATTGCTTGGAAAATGTGCTCCCATGTCATATGTGCTTAATTTCTATAGCTTTGGGTGCTAAACCGCTGCATGATGCCTACCAATGAGAAGTCTCATACATAGAAGTAGGCACATGGCTCGGTGGCTTTGGCATGACATGAGATGCTTGAGGGTGTTTATGATGATCTTATGATTAGAATGGTTGTCCTAGCATGAAGTTTGTGTGGTGTTGCCATTTTGACATGTTTTGCTCATGTTTAGGACTTTGCTCATGAGAGAGTGGTTTTTTCATAAATTTTGCTAAATTCTATCTTAGCTTTGCTCAATGGATGTGAAACTTGGTAATCTTGTAGCTAATGTGCATATGAAGCTATAGAGTATCTCACTTGCTCATTTGGACATGTGTAGCATCTTGTGTAGAATTTTGTCTATTTGAGAAGCTCTAGGTTTCATTTTGGCTTGATTCATGCATTACCAACAAGGGGGAGGAAAGTACCCAATTCAGTACCCAATTCATGCATCCAGGGGGAGTTTTGCATCGAGGGGAAGAAAACTTTTGGGAGAATGCATTTGGTCAGGGGGAGCTTGCATTCATGCATTGCCGATGGTGTCGAGCCCTTTTGCCTCACCTTGAGGAGTCGGCAAATTTTGGAGCATTTTGTCTCGGTTGTGTTGAGTCATTGCTCTTGCCTTTGGGGACCGAGACTTTCTCTCTCAAGTGATCTTCTTTGGCTTTTGTTTGGCTTTTGATCACTTGTTTGAGTTTTTGGTTCGTTTCTTTTCTTTTCTTTTTCCTTCTTTCTCTGAATTGGTTACTATGTGTGTTGTCAATGCACTCATCAACAGGGAGATTGAGGACCGGAGCGTCTGAGGACCGGTGGATGGTCGCTCTTCAGTGTGATGAGTGATTGACAACGTGGTGTGGACTGACTCTTGGCCGAGTATTACAGGTGTAGGTTGCGGCTTAATTTGCGTTGGTGCAGGTGAAGAGTGGGCGCGAAAGGTCTATACCTTGCGAGGCCTCTGAGGAGTGGAGAGACAAGTAGGCTCGGCTCGAGGGACCCGGTGGCCAGCGGGGTCAAGTGCATGCCGCATGGTGGCAAGAAAAGCAAGACAAAGTCGTGAACATGAGCCGGTGCAGGGTGGCGGCTCAGAACCGGAGTCTGCACGCGGGGTTTGCGGCGGTTCACCACAAAACCGTCGGGTTACTTGGTTGAGCCACAAAACCAAGACCGGAGGCTCGGCGGGCGGAGACGGGATCCGGGCGCGCCGAGAAGCTTCGATGCCGGCGGACACGTGGCGGGATCGCAAGGATTGCGTTGGGAGAATGCGGACTGCGGCAAAGGCGTGGCCGTGCGATGAAGAGGAGTGCTACTTGACCTATTTGCCCCTGAGGGGTTTGTATCTCAGTTTAAGTGCTAGGGGTAGTGTGGTCATTTGCCCAACCCAGAGGAACTCATATATATTAGCTCTAGGGTTTCTGGCAAACTATCCATCTGGACTGCTTCCCATTTCTCTGCTCCATAGGTGTAGATTTTCTTCACCGTTTTGTAGAGAATTTGACCTCCGAGTGTATGGAAGATTTCATGGTTGCGTCGATTTCATTCTTGTAGCTCGTGTGATTTTTGTGTCCTTTCGAGCTATTTCCGTTGGATTTTCGTGCGCGGCTTGTTCCTCGGATTCTGAGGTGTTTGGGTTCGGATTTTCTTGTGGGGATCATGGATAGATGCCTTGTGCATTGTTGACGGTTGTTAAGTACCACTTTTACACCGTTAACTCCTGCATAAAAGAAATAGAAAGTGGGCATCAACATTAGAATAGGTCTTTATACTGACAAGTTCCATAAGTGTTGGTGTTTCTATCTTTTGTTGCAGGACACATGTAAATGCACATGGAATGATACAACTGAGAGCAAGTAAGCCAATGGTATAGATATGGCATCATCATAAACAACCTCAATTGCCAAATTGGTCTGCACCATTGCAACGGGCTCGTCGAGACGATCGAAATGGATATATCATTTGCATACATCGGAGCCCGGATGAGAGAGATATGCACAAGACATCATGTGGACCCGGTGGGACCCAGACCAGGCCACGTGGCGACGTGCTGCCACGCAGGCACCCACGTGGTCATGACACCTCACCGATCCTAAGAAGCACACTCTCGACCAATCAGGAGCAAGCACGCGGATCTAAGGGCCCACAACCACGAGATAACGGGCTAGAAACACTGCAAACACCCCCATACCCACCTTGGGACCCACCTAGCAGTCACCTGGACGAAAACCGGCGCGAACAGAGCTGCCCGGGGGTCGGCCGATCCCCCAGTTCGGCCGAACCCATCTTGAGGCCTCTCGCGCCGCCCTTCCACGTGTCGACTTGTCATGACGAGCCAAAGGTGGTGCCAGGTGCATGCCCGAATATCCGCCCGAAAGCTTGCAGCTCCTTCTCATGGAAGATTCACCAACTTGGCCCCCACTCCTCTGCGCCACGTGTCACCACCTCATTGGTGCCTTGGTGGCACCCAAGGCAGCCTAGGGAGCTCCTCTTGGCCTATAAATATGAGGGGAGGGGGTAAGAAATGCGACACATCACTTCACCCAAGGATGAGAGCTTCCCTTCAAAGGAGAGGCCTCTCCTTGGTAGATTAGAGAGTAGGAGAGTGAGAGAGAGTTGTATCTCTATGGATGCTTGTTCTTCAATTAGAGTAAAGTAAGTATTTCCACATTTCCTATTTAGACTAAAGTGGCATTCATACATAGGTGATATGTTCTTGTGTTCTTCGCTTGTTCTTGATCTAGAGGCTTGTGTTCTTCGAACACTACCTTTCGATCTTGTAGCATAGGTTCATAAGTACTCATATCCGTTTGTATGCATGTTCGTCATTTAGAATAAAGTGGAAATGCTTGCATGCTCTGATCAGAATAAAGTGTGTTCGTGATTCCTTTCCAATAGTTTATGCTAGGTTGCATGAGTAGCCTTTTTCCTCTGCTAGTGCGTAGATCCTGGGTTTATGCGTTCGTCTGCTGCAAGTCGTTCGTATACGTTGGAAGCATAGTACGGGACCGAGTGCTCTCTCGTATGCCTTTAGCATAAGCTAGTCGTACCTATAGTGAGTGAGATCAGTTCTCTTCTGTGGTCGTAGTTCTATTAGTACAGGGTGTCGTAGTCCGTTGGCTACGATAGTAACCACAGCGTGGACGTTGTGACACGCTACCGGTTATCATCCGTTCGGCTTATCCCAAGGTTAGGTATAGTCAGAGCTCTGTTGGTCCGTTCTAGCCCTCGTTGGTCCTCCGCAGCTGGATATAGTCAGAGCTCCGTTCCACATAGATCCGCATACCGGAGTCGCCTGTTAAGTCAGGGCTATCGGTATCCTAAGCCAAGTTCTATCTAGAGATCGACCTTTAATCTCATCTATAGCACTATCTTTAGGAATCCTCTCTATCCTTACCTCTTGTCTGGGTGTGTCCTTGGACCGATTGTACGAAGTTAGTGAACACATGTTCCCTTGGATTTGATACCCTTGGAATACTCTGAGGTGAAAGCTACAACGATATTCGTGCGCTTGCGGATTTATTCGTGTGATGCTAAAATACCCAACATGCATCTTTGTGCTTGATCTTGAGCCCTCAAACTCCGAATTTGGCCTTGGATTTGAGGATTTTGGGTGGAACCCTAGCTTTTTGGTAGAGCTCGGTTGTGATTCGATTCCCGGCGATTTAGTTCATTTAAGGTCTCAAGTTTTGGGGCATAGCATCCCCTAGGGACGCTTCACATCTCCTCCAAATCTTGTCTCAAAAGCTTAAGCCGCTTGGGAGATCCATGGATGGATTGGTGGAGTTGACCTCGCGGTTTTGAGCTCGGGCTGCTCTGTTCGAGGCCCACGGACTGTCCGCCCGTGGCCTGCGAACTGTCCGCGCGGGGTCTGTTCATCGATTGTTCATCGCGTGTTCTTGAGTTTGTGAGTACGAGTCGTTTCGATCCGCGAAGGGGCTAGGTTTTTGTTGCACGTGGTTTGTGGACTGTCCGCCAGCTGATCTCGGACCGTCCGCCGTGCACGGACTGTCGGCGGACCCCCTACGGACTATTCGAATTTCGAGGGTGCGGTACTGGAGGCTCGGTCGCTATTTGCGAACCATCCGCTGAGGAGTCGCGGACTGTCCGCCGTACAGTCGCGGACTGTCCGCCAAGGGCCTTCCAGATTTGGCTAAGTCTTTTGCTTCTTGAGTTGCGCTTCCGTGTTGCTTTGAGTTGGGACTTGTTCCTAGGGTTGGTAGGTCCGTTGTGACTATGCGACCTTGGCAAGCTTGTGTGGGAATCCTAGGTTGTGAATTTGGGACATAGGCGGAGTTCATGCTTCGGAAAGAATTTTTATCGGCTCCCTTTCACTCTCCCCCCCTCTCTTATCGCCTAACCGGTCCTTCAATATCATTCATGAGTAGCAAGTTTCATGCAACATGTGGTAGAGACTAATGAAAGTAGGTCCTTAATAAGATTTGCTTATTAGACTATTTAGTGTTTAAGCTCAATTTCTACCATTGTGGTGGATATTTGGACCCTAAATTTTCCATGTGAGGGGAAGCTCCATTATTGGGATATGTGTAAAGGGAAATAAACAAAGATGATGCATGACTCAACTTGACTGATTTGATCAAGGAATGTGGGTCCACATAAGGTTTAATGCAACAAAATAGGTTTCTAATCACTAGAAGAAAAATGCTGACTATTGACGCAAAAAAGGCCGTTTCTCGTCATAAATTGCGATTAATGACGCCAGTTGTTACGAAAATGCTCCGTCATTAATCGAGCGTCACAAACCGCGATTAATGACGAGACCTTATTTCGCGGCGTCATGAGTTTAATGACGTGTGGAAAATCGTCTATACAATGCGTCAAAACTTCGTTCCTGCAGCTTTGCCACGCTGGACAGAATCTGATGTGGCATCCGATGTGGCATGCCAATTGTGACAAATCGTATGCGTCATAAAACGAATTTGGCCCGTTTGTAGCTGGGTTGAGTCCAAAACTGTTCCTATAGGCTGGCGTTGTTCATATAGCCCAAAAAAGATTTTGTTGGGCCCAATTGTAGTTTTTTTAGATGAAATTTGATTAGGGTGGGCCCGTTTTGGTTGGGTCGAGTCCAACAGGTGCGCACATTGTTGCGGCCTTCTGTGTCACATTAATTTGAAAAAAATTGACTTTTGGCCCAATTAAAAGTGGGCTAAGCCCACTGAAGGACAATATAAAATTAACTAATCATGCATCAATATTAATGGATTTCATTTCAATTTTAATCCTTTTTTTTGAATAATTTTGATCTGGTTGGCAAAATAGTAATCAGCACATATTTCTTTATACAATAAAGCAAACTGTTGCTTACTATCAAGCACGACCATATTGTTCATCACATATCACAAGCTATTACAAGATAACAATATCACAAGGAATATTGATTAACAAAGCTAAATCCAGTTCATAATCACAAGAGAAAGTGGAGATTTGATCTAATGATCTTAACCTCTTCATCTTTTACTGCTAAGCAGTAGACGAAGGAGGTCCTCACTGTCTTCGGTTAGATTCTGCAACCTCTTAATCTCAGCAGACTGCATTTTTAGAGTTGATTCTGATTCTTCGGTCTTCTTCTTCAAGCTACATAACTCTTTCTGGTGAGCAACAAACCGTTGTCGAAGTTGTATCCATCCTGATTGGGAGCGTCAACTCGCTCTTCATCAACACTACTACATAAGGATTTGGTACCCATTCTTGGGTACTCGACTTCCTCTGTTTTAATTTGTTTGGGAAGAAGCATCATTGACTTGGTAGCTTCCATCTAGCAACAGTGGATCACAAGTCAGATTAGGACCTTGTAATTGATTCGAACTAAGGAAACAAAGGTGTTAAGTTCGTTACCTTGGAGCAGGTCTGAACAGGAGCGACTTCAGATGTTGACCCTTTGGCCCACTAAAACAAGTACAAGAACAAGAGGTAAGGGTTGAGATTATTCGCAATCAGAAACAAAGAAGGTGTTAAGTTTATTACCTTGGAGCAGGTCTAAACAAGAGTGACTTCAGATGTTGACCCTTTTGCCCGCTGAAACAAGTACATGAACAAGAGGTAAGGGTTGAGATCATTCGCAATCGGAAACAAAGAAGGTGTTGAGTTTGTTACCTTGGAGCAAGTCTGAACAGGAGCGACTACAGATGTTGACCCTTTGGCCCACTGAAACAAGTTCAAGAACAAGAGATAAGGGTTGAGATCATTAGCAATCGGAAGAATAAGTTGACTTGGAAGAATCTCTTGCAATAGGGAACAGAAGATCCACAATCACCCAAGCATGCAACAACAATATTCAAAGGCAAAGAGCATGGGGAAGCAGTCCAACAATTTCATCTACAAATTTCTACAATCCACAAATAAATTGACATGGAACAGTCTCTTGCAATAGGGAACAGAAGATCCACAATCACCCAAGCATGCAACAACAATATTCAAAGGCAAAGAGCATTGGGAAGAAGTCCAACAATTTCATCTACAAATTTCTACAAACCTCAACTAAAATGACTTCTAACAAACTCTTGCGATAGGGTACAGTAGATCCACAATCACCCAAACATGAAAGAATATTATAGAAAGCCAAATAGCATGGGGAAGCAATCTAATTGAATCGATCAATACAGGGAGGAGACCACAGACGTGACGAATAGGACGGGAAGAAGGTGCCGCTGCCGAATGCCGTCTCGATAAAGCAGCCCAACCTTGCGCCTTCAGCATGATGTTCTGCGCAACTGTTGCAGATCTGCGGCTGCCAGGGTGAGCCTCGGGGGAGCCGACGGAGCAACGAGTTTGAACCATCTTGCAGCTTCAAGGACGTTGCCGAGGAAGGCCGCCGCTCGTAGAAGAGGAAGGACGCCGCTCGTAGCAGAGGAAGCCGTCGTCGGTAGCTAGGCCGCCGTTGCTGCTTCTGCCACAGATCTAGGTCTCTTCGACGGTCGAGGAGAAGATCCCCTGATTTTGGAAAATTACCAGGAGGGAATTGGGAGACCTGGTTTCCCTCTTTGTTTTATATATAAACGAGGAGGACCAGAAGGAGGTGCGGGGAATTCAAAATTTCAAGTCCCGCCTTTGTGTTCCAGAGCGGGAAACGAAAGACTTTGGATCATGGACCCAAACGTCAGTGACCCAAATGAAAGACCACTTGGGTGTCAGACCCAAACGTCAGTGACCTTACGCAGAGAGGCAAGTTGTTGACTAGGTTGTCCATGCCACCATGGATCATGGAATGGACAAACACACACAGGATTATACTCTACTTCATATTCACGTTAGATGGATGATCCGATTTTTGCATTACAAATGTACTCACTGCAACAAAATAACTTACCGTTTCAACTATTTATTACATGACTAAAAACACTTAAATAAAACATTAAAACAACAGGGGACCCTAGTACAATCCTTTAGGTAATCTTCTATGGAGATTGTGCATAAATTCGGGATGATCAGTGCATACAACTGCCCAATCATATGTGAGCATTCCGTGAGGAAAGATTCGCTCTAAGAGAGACATGCACTTGTCCTGCAATTGTGTGCAATTAGCCTGAATTGCCCATCATGAAAATGAAGTCACAGTTTCCTCAGTTGCCATGTCCCACATCTTCGACGCACAGTGCAGCTTCAACCTTTCGACTTGGTACATGTTGGCGACCGAGAGTAAATAAGGCCAGGCATTGGCAGGAGTGTCCCATAAATCATCCTCCTCTGGGAGTGATCCTTCACTAGCATATTTGATCAGAACCGAGAGCCATCAGGGTGTGTGTCAATAATTGTAACAGTTTTAGAGCTAGACTCCACTCCTGGGCCATAGAGCATTGCCTCCATCACACAACATACTTTCGTCACATCGGCACGTATCGCTCGTATCACCCGGCATTCTGCACCTACATGGAACACAACTTCCACAGGGGCTTGGGCTGCAACACTTTCGCATATGCTTCTTTGCACTGATGGAGGAGGAACTTCAATGCAGTCATCATCCAGTACTGAAACAACACATGATATGTGTATGCGATCTTCACTGGATGTCACACGCTCAATGTCATGATGCTCCACCAGACATTCAAATCCTCTTTCTTGTAGATCCTGATTCATGAACCAAACTTCTTTTGTAGCTTGAACTCGAAACGTATCATCTTCATCATTTGGGTCTCCAGCCATCGCACGCAACAATACTCGCACCTACATGGAAGCAGTCACAGGCTTGGCAAACAATAACATAATGCGACCGTATCGCCATGTGTGAGTGTGTGTATTCATAGCAGCAACGAGACACGTACCATTTGGGATTTGTGCAGAGGAACGAGGACGACGACAATGCCGTCTGGAACATCCATCCACTGATGATCATTCATACCTGTAGGATAGCAACGTAGCTTCCATTGATAGCCTCCCACCATGAACGTACTGGATTCCTTGAACTTGCCCGTGGTTCCTTCTGATGTCACTTCCTGGCTTGAGACTGAGAAGTCGACTTGCATGGAAGGAATCATTTTAGCGTCTAAAGCCATTAACACAAATGGCCTGCAATGATCGTCTCGTGCCTAAACTGTCTCTTATTATAGTGGGAGTGAATGTGTCGTTCCGAAACGTCCTTTCATGGACATCAGTTACCACCCGAATGGGCGCGTCCCTTCAGTGCGGGTGTGGCCACGTTCGGGTCATGAACTTCCCGGTTCTAGTCCTTAAGTGCGATTCACAATGATCGACACGTCCGTAGTACCAAGTATCGAGCGTGGCCCGTCCCCCGCGTTGCCTCCAGGCGACACGGGCGAAACCCCCTCCCGCGCGAGCGCCCGGCCGCCACCGCCGCTGCAAGTTCTGGCCCCCGTCCTCCTCGTCTCCGGCCTTCTTGCCGGTGGCAAGGGGAGCGGGGGTCCATCCTTTCAGTAGATCGAGTCGTAATCGAGTCCGTCTAGGTTTAGGGTTTACTCGCCGTCGATGCTCGACGGTGGAGTTAGGTTTTGCCGAAGGAGCGTGGCTCCTCTGCGGCTTGGTTTTCCTGGTGGCGTCGGCGATGCGGAAGCGACGGCGTTGCAGAGGAATAATTTCTCCCAGCTTCTTCCGTTCTCCGATGGCGATCTACTCCGACGTCAACAGAAAGGCTGGGGAGACCTGTCCAGGAGTCGAGGGCCGGCGCATCGTCGTCTTCTTCAGGTGATGATGTTGTTGACCCTGTTAATCTCAAGGAAGATGATCTTTGGAAGAAATCTGAGCATTGCTCGGGTTGCCGGCGGTGGAAACGAAGGATGCGTCGTGGGTACTGGAGTTGGCCGATGAGCTCGAGAGGCAGCGTACTCGGCTGATTCGCCTAGCAGTAAGCCCTCCTTTGCGGCCTCCACTTTGTGGAGTTTGGCTCTGGTGCCCGGCGACGATTGGGAAGCGGTTTCGACGGCGGCGACGAACGGATCGCTGAAGGCTTCGAGGAAGATGAACAAGAGTTTTGAACTTCTTTGTAATTTTCCTTTTCTTTCGGATCCTATTTGTAAACAGGCCGGTGTAATACGCTAAGATCAATACATGTTCCTTCTCAAAAAAAATGATCGACACGTCCGTTCAGAGGGGGTGTGCACACAAGTTCGTCGGTTAACGCCCGGTGCCAGTGCTTAACTGCAATTCTCAATGATCGACATGTGGATCAACTTGTGAGAGCGTGTCGTTCCCAAATGCCCATTCGAGATGCCCTTCTATGCTTATATGCATGTTAATATTACACACACACACACAGACAAAAATAAAAAACATATACTGCTTTTCCAATTCTAGCTTATTCCGTTTTGGTCTTGTCGCGTCAACAAGTTCATCACGTTTCTCAGTCTCCAAGGCCTACGGGAATCATCAAGTTTTAATCCAGACCATTCGTAGACCTTTACAGTCACGACTAACGCAGCATACCTGATCAAGGAGGACTTGTCAAGTCATCCCGCACCCTGCGTGTTGCAACGCAAGGACCATCCGGTCCATCTGATTACAGCACCCAATCTTGTTCTCCAGATGCAATTGACACCTAAACCATTACATAAGTAAACGGTAGAGAGTTGTCTCGTTGTTGATGAGGCATGAGCTGATGCAGTGAGACGGCCATTAGATGCAGCTGATGCGGCGTGATTTGTCCGCAGGACTTTCTTGTGCTCTAGAGAGGAAAGTCCGGAAGTAAACACATACCTAGACACGTCGGGCTCATCCCGTGATACCCATCATCCACACATGTAATTGATGCACGCCACTGAAGATTCTGACCTAGATAGATTCCTATCACGCGTAGGCCTGACTATATTCCGAGCATCTCACGTTTTCCATAGTAACTTTAGCAATGCTACACCGAGCTCACGTGACCGCTGTAGTCCTCGATAAATAGGCGAGTGCAGCACAGCGTTCTTGAAAGGCAAGGCCAACGCTCATCAGTTCCCCGTCTTTCATTTCTCTACTTCAGTGGGATACAAGGGTGAGATCATTTTGTTGGCTAATCTTGTTTACTTTATGTATGCATGGTATCGAGACGGTCACATTGTTAGCTTATGTAGGGTTTATTCTTCGTTTGTGTATGCAGTATGTGGGGAATGGCCGGGCAAGGAAGGGACGAAGCATGGAACTTGGAGGAGTCGGGGAAGGGGGAGCTGTCAGGCGCAATAGCACCTCACCGCCACCCGGTTCAGCCGCTACCATTGGCACCGCAGCAGCACCCGGCCCCAATGGCACCTCCACTTCCGCTGGTATCGGCACCTCAGCAGCACCCGGCCCCAATGGCACCTCCACTTCCGTTGGCATCGACACCTCAGCAACACCCGGGGGTGATACCACCTCCAGTTCAGCCGCTGGCAACGGCAGCTCAGGATTAGCTGAAGCCCATGGCACCACCTTTTCGCCCACGGCCCAGGCCGCCACCTCTGCTATTGCCTATTGAAATGCCACCCCCGCGGCCAGTGCTCATTGAACAAGATGAATCGCATGACCTGAAATGGTCTGTGTTGCTTTGGCTTCAGTAGGGCGGGCCCACCCGTGTTTATCACGAAGGAATGTGGGTGTGCCCTTTTTGCCACAGGGGTCACAGGTAATGGACCATTCGTGACCTGCTGTTACACGTGCATAACATCGTCGTTTCACCTGCCTGGATTTGGGATACAAGGGCGAGGCATCGCACTTTGGAGGAGTATCTGATCCAGGAGTCACGTTTTGCTGCACTTCGTGTAGCGGCTGGATTTCCATGAGCCCGTGATGGTAGTAGTATGACCGTGATGGTAGATGCTAGTAGTATGTGGTGATGGTAGTAGTATGAGCCATGATGGTAGATGCTAGTAGTATGTCGTTCAGAGGATGTTGCTGTAGTTCGAACTATGGTCGATCGATCAATCCTCATGTGTAATCAATGCGTATGCATGCATTTGTGTCATTTGTATTTGGATTGTGTTGTTTCTAATAAAAATGGTAATGTGTGTGTACTCCCTCGGTATAAATTTGTTGTATACGGAAAGTCCGTTCCATTGATTTCTTAAATACCAGATGAACACAGACGAAAGTCCGGTTTGTAGTTTTCAGTCAGACCGGATTAAACTGTCATTGCTACGCAATGAGAAAACCAACATCTTACAAGGAAAAAATAGTAGTAGTAGTATTCAATCAGACCAGATGAACAGAAGCAGAATCTTCGTTCTGCTTCTTCTACTCCTACTTCTACAAGTAGCAGTTACCACTAATCCACTAATCAAGGCGCCGCTTCTTTGTCGATGGTGCACCTGGCGCCTTGTTGCAGCTGCTCACGGACGAGGATGTCGCTCTGTTGCCGCCGCTCGTGGCAGATGGTGGCGGACCTCCCAGGGTGCCGCCCGCGAATGAGGCCATCCCTCCAATGCCGCCGCCAGAGGATGATGTCGCCGCTCCATGGCGCCCGGTCGAGCACGGCCTTGGCGCCGCTCCATGGCGAATGATGACGACCGGTCGATGATGGCCTCTGCTCGGTGAGGATGGTAGAGATCGACTGCCGCTGACCGATGAGGATGAGAGAGGATGACGGCGCTTGGAGACGACAGTTCCCCGGCGAGTGGCAGTGCTTCCGCGCCCCTGACCCCTGGCACCTCTTGCTGACTTGCGAGGGGTGTGATGTTTCAGAGGCACATGATCTTGGATTTCATTTTGTTCCACAAACTCTGAATCATCAGAGGATGTGTCAACCACCACCCGAATGGGCCTCCGCTCTACCTCCTCTTCATCAGACCACTAGAGATCCTCCCTTTCATCAGAAGAGGAGGAGGATGTGGCTTGCGTCGCACCTCTAGGAGACAATGGCTCCATGGGGAGAGGAAGGGAGCACTGTGCAAGAATGGGGTTTTTTGTTGGTTGCAAGAGTTGGGAGAGGAAGAGGGCGCTGTGCGAGAATTGGGTTTTTTGTTGGTCGCAAGAGTGGGGAGAGGAGAAGAGGGCGCTGGGAGGAAGGGGGGTATTTATGGCCAGAGGAACCCATTCAGCCATTATTGAAAAAACTACTCCCGAAAAGATTAGAGTAGTTGTGGGATCCGTTCTGGTCAAACTAATTCAATTTTAACCAAATTTACAGTAAATTGTGTTAACACTTATATCTTCATATAAACTTATCGGGAAGTGAGAATTGCATTCTTTTGTGGACGGAGGGAGTACGTTCTGAGGAAGGGGGAAAGACCGTTCAGCGGAATGTTAACGGACTGGAAGAAATAATAGTAGTCCAGAAGGTCCTTTTAGCAATACATCAGTATACCAGACCTTCTGGACTACCTTTTCCACTCATTTGTCTTTGTTGGAGCCGTAACTCCTCCATTGTTCTACCACAACCTTGTTCTTTGGCTATCCTGTGAATGATGCCTTGTCCCTGGGCAAATCTTATTCCTGACATTGTTGTGAGTGTCGCCAATAAGATCAGTGATGCAAGAGATTTCATCATGTTCAAAGCTGTCTGCAAGGGCTGGAACTGCGCTCGTTCAGGTGAGGCACACCCGTTTGACCCTTGGATTCTGAAATCTGAATTTATCGGTGAATCTGGAGCAGTGACATTCGCATCCGTCGCTGATATACGACTTTTTGAGGTCTCCTTTCCTGCATTGGCTGGGAAAAGGACTAGATTGATTGGTTGTAGCAGATCTGGAAGCCTAGTCGCCTTAGATTACAGAGATTGGTGCAACGCGCTCATGCTGAATCCTTTGTCTCCTTGGAAGCACATTCGCCTACCTCGACTTCCAAAATGGAGCCAAATGGCTACTCTCCAAGCTTCTATCTTGTGCCTTGAAACAACAGCTGGTGCAAAGTCATTTGTCGTGATTACTTTCTTTTGGCCAGAGAAATCTTTTGCAGAGCTTGGGTCATTGCCCGTTTCCATTTGGCATTTGGGTAGCCAATCCGACTGGACTACACTACCTTCGGAAGATTTCTGGTGCAGTTCTTCTGAACACATGCGGATCTACTTGGGGCAAGATCTTCTAGCACCTCCCCATCCTGTTGGACTTCGGTTTTCATGGGTTATTGGCATGGGCAACTCTTCTCTACTCGAAGGTGAAGACCGATTGTTCTTTGTTGTTCTGGAGGAGAAAGAAGATGAGGTGGTAGAATTAACTTCGCATTCATTCGTCGGGGACATTTGACAGCCTATTCCCTGGGAGAGAGCTCCTGAGTTCCAGAATACGATCATCTTGTTCTGGCAAGTGCATTGTTACAGAAGAGCATGCCATTTCAGGTTTGGCTGACCTGAGGGCAAATCACATTTACTTCCTACGAACTTATCATCATGATGAAAAGAATGAGTACTGGATCTACCAGAAGGGAATAGGTATTGTTCCAGGCGTCAACACTACTCCGGCGATCCGCATTAAGCAGGTTCGTGGGGACTGGATTTGGTCGCGAGAAAGATGGTTGTTGCCTAGCTATCCGTAATGAGGAACTTCAATTGTGTACCACGTGTAACGCAATTCAATGTACAAATATCTATATTATCATCCTTCATCAATTATTCTGCGCATATGTATGAGTTTCTACCACAATCACTGTAGGGAACAAGCAGTTACGCATTCGATAATCAGGAAGGTCCTTCCCGCAAAACATCAATAGAACGGACAAGTATCAAACATCATAATATGGCATTATGCCTCATTATTGTCCTTGCTGAGTGACCTCTTATATGAGGCCTGTCTCAGCAATTCCCTCACCTTCTTCACCACAAGTGTTGCAGAATCCAGGAGCTGCTTGACCGTCTACAGCTCAGCGGCAGTCTCTTGAATCTCCCTGTTAGCCTTTGCACATTCTTCCTTCCACATCCTTGCCTCGCTTTCAGCTTTTAGGTACCTGTTGGCTTCACCCTTTTCTATAGGAGACAACAGAGCATCGTTTCTCATTTTCTTTCTCGTCTCAAATAGGTTATGGGTTACCTCCCCGTAGTATCATGTTATCGTCTGCATCTCAACCGCTTTGAGATTGGCCACCTCCTTAGCAGCTGTACATGCTTCTTTCCACGACCTTGCTTCCTCTTCTGCTTTTCCCTTCATTTCCATCAGTTTCTCTAGAACTTTTAGAGTCCTAATATCCCATTCAGGATCTATCCACCTAAACGACGCGCACTTCATGCCATCAGTCTGCAGTCACCGATTTCGTTCATATAATTAGTGATTGACCACAGTAACATCAAACGCAAAAGCAACATTTATTAGAAGTGATACAGGTTATCGTTTACCTCGCAGCATATCGACGCCCAGGGTAGGCGCCTGTCCAGTCATAACTCAGATGGACAGGCAACCCGTCCTTGCACTCATTTTCATTAGGATCTATAATGATAACTTCACGAGGACCAGGCGTCGGTGATCTGGAGCTTTCGGAGTCTACTCCAAACACCTTTAAAATACATGAATATAGTCTATTAACCCAGATCCACAAATCTAGAATTCCCCTTAACTAGCATGACAGATCAAAGTAGCATGGCTAAACAAAGGACTGACCTGACCGGAGTGAGTCCTGCTTCTCCGTTCGCCGCTAGGGCCGCTACGATTCGCCATTCCCGCCGCGGGCAACAGCAGATCTAAGCACCGATGCTAGCTCTAGTCTTTGCCACAAGGAAAAGGAGTGTGGTGCCGGCGAGTCTCTTGTAGAGTTGCAGTAGTGTACGCCGCGTCGTCGAGACAAATGAAATATATACACTTGTCTGCGGGAAAACTTTTTTTTGGCTGTCGCGCGCACTTTTCTCCCGCCAACTTACCAGAACCGCTCCTTGCTATTGTTGGGGCAGACATGTCCAGTTTCCGGGCCCGCGACGGCCAGCCACGTGGTATAGTCGGCACTTGGAAACAAGCAGTTACACAATTGTTTCTCAGGAAGGTCCTTCATGCAAACCATCAAAAGGACGGACCATCCGGTTCAGGATCAATCCAAACAAACAACATTTTAGCTTTTCCTCCTTTTTACTACTAGGAAGGTCCTCCTTGTAAAACATCAACAGGCCGGAGTTTCCTCAATCATAACTTCCCCCTTCTATATCTATTATCACCATACCTCCATTGTTCTTCCTCTACCTCCATTGCAACGCGTATGACTTCCGAATGGTGACTATGCTCGAAACGAATGAGTTTGGATCACGGACCCAAACGCCAGTGACCCAAACAAGTTCGTCGGTTAACGCCTGGTGCCAGTCCATAACTACAATTCTCAATGACCTCCATTGCAATGCGTATGTATTCCGAATGGTGAGTATGCTCAAATCAATTTGGAATAGATTAAACCAAATCGGCACAATAAGATGACATCTCATAGCAACTCATCACCACAAATTTCACACCACTAGTCCACCAACAAGTAGCAAACATCATACGATGATCCGGTAGCCAACACCAAAACACAATCATGATAGAAACAAGTAGCAAACATCATACGATGATTCGGTAGCCAACACCAAAACACAATCTTGATACAAGTTTCACAATAATCATCACTACTCATTCATAATCATAACTCCATCTCATGTTTGGCCTCCTGCAGCTGTTCCTTCACCTTCTGCATCTCCTACCGTAAATTTTTGGTCTTGCAGGCCTCTCTTGCATTTCTTAAAGTTCTTTCAGAAGATCTGGATGTCTCGTCTCTGGGCGAGGACTCTCTAGGAACTCCAAAGAGATTGAAAACATCATAGAACAATTAGCTTACAAAGAGAAAGAGCTTCAGTTTACACCTAAGGACAAGACAACTGAGGGCAGAGATCATTCTTCTTACCATATTGAGGATCTGTGTGGTTCGAGGACCGGTGGATGGTCACTTCCTAGTGTGATGAGTGATTGACAACATGGTGTGGACTGACTCTTGGCTAAGTATTGCATGTGCAGGTTGCGGCTTGACTGGTGTTGGTGCAGGTGAAGATCAAGCGTGAAAGGTCGTGGCCAGTGAGGCCTCCATGTGTGGAGAAGACAAGTAGGCTTGGTTCGAGGGACCCAGTGGCCAGCGGAGTCAAGTGTGGGCCGCATGGTGGCAAGAACAGCAAGACGAAGTCGTGGACGGTTCCTTGGTTGAGCCTCAAAGCCAAGATCGAGCCGGGACTTTGTGGGAGCCAAGTCATGAGTGATGATTGGCGGAGGCTACACCGAGTTCGTGGGGTTTCCACTGGTTCACGAGAAAACCACTGGGTTCCTTGGTTGATCCACAAAGCCAAGGCCGAAGGCCGGAGGTAGCAGCATCAGGCCGGTCTGACCGGTGAGGAGCACCGGTCTGACCGGTGTGTGACGATGCAGTTCGGAGACTTCGAAGCGGAGGACACGTGTCGGGATCGCATTGCTTGCGTCGAGGCTACGCGAGGTGCGGTCGCCGGGCATCCGTCCGATGGTACGACAACAAAGATTCCCAAAGTGCCCTTCGGGGGCGTGTATCCTAGTGTTAGGCCTTAGGGGTAGTTTCATCTTTCGGTTGCCTCCATATAACCCAAGTGGTGAGAGGATGGTAGCCATCTTTTTAAACCCTAGCTCATTTTGTTTTGCTATTTTCCTCTTCCTTTTTCATTTGGAATTTCTAGGACTAGCTTGAGAGCTTCATGGTGAGATCTTGAGAGAGGGATGGATGATCGGGAGGCAAGCTAGACCTTGTATGAACCTACATGGTATGTATAGATGATTCGGCGTGGTTCCTCAAGGCTTGATTGTATCTCTCCCGTTTTCCCTTTCTGGTGATTTTCGGAGCCTTTTCTTGGTGTTTTTCTTGTGGCGGTTTTGAGACATTTCTCTTTGGGATTTGGTGGGGGATGTATGCATGAACCCTTCGTGGTTCTTTTCCCTTTGATTCCCCTACCAAATCCGTGAGTAAAGGGGCTCGATTTTGGGGTTTTCTCCTCTCTAGGGTTAGAGGTGTTCTTGGCGGGATTTCTTCGATTCCTCTTGTTTTAGCAAGTTTTGGTGGACCAAATCTTGGCTATGGAGTGCCCATGAGGTGTTCCTACTATCCCCAAAGTCTTGTGCGAATCCGTGGAGCGAATCGGGAGATCGAGATTTGGATTTGGGGGAGTTGACCCGCGGGTTGCTGTTCATCCCGAGAGCCCAGGTCTTGACCGGTCTGACCGGTGCCTCTCATCAGTCTGACCGGTGCCGACCCTTGGTTGGGTTTTGCTCGGGTGAACATCTTGGTGAGTTCCCTGGTGTCTTGTGTTGCTGCTGTTTCGAGTTTGGTCAGTTTTGGAGCTCGGAAGGTCTGTTTGGCGGATTTGGGGTTTCCTGGCTTAGACCCGTCTGACCAGTGTGCTACACCAGCCTGACCGGTGTAGGAGCCTTCTATGAAAGTCCTCAGGTTCTGCTCAGGTGACCCGGCTCAGGGTCCAGGGTGACCCGATGTGACTCTAGTAGGTGTCGGGTGTTCCGGAGGCTCAGTCCGGAAGATTCGGCAGGGACCGGTCTGACTGGTGCAGGTGACCGGTCTGACCGGTGTGGTCAGTAGCTGCTCGAGTTGCTTGTTCCGCTGCGTTCTCGAGTAGGTTTCGATGGTTGTTGGTTCCTAGGACCAGTAGCACTCCAGTGGCTGCGTGGTCTTGGCCAACTTGGGTAGTTGAGTCGGAGACGTATTTTGGTTAGCCATGTTCGTCTTGTTGGAGTAGCCATCTCCTTCGAGGAGAATTTTTATGGGCTCCCATTCACTCCCCCCTCTCTGGTTGCCAGTTCGGTCCTTCAATTGGTATCAGAGCCGGTTCAGGTCTTTCGGGACTCTAACCAGTCAAAGATCCAAAGATGACGTATCAAGAACGGGGATTGGGTCGTCCGCACTTCGATGGGAAGAACTACCAGATGTGGCAGAGACGGATGGCTGCGTTCCTTCGTGGCATGGGACAGATCCTTTGGGACGTTACGGTGAACACAGCTTATGTTCATCCGACTAACTTCCTTGCTCCAGGATCGAGGGACATGCACGATGCCAACAACAAGGCGGTCGACTACTTGTTTCGTGCTCTGTGTCAATCCGAATTCGATCCGGTTCAGACAAAGGACCTAGCTTGTAGGATTTGGGAGCAGTTGAAGGATTGAGAGCCAGGTGTGGTTCGAGGACAGGTGGATGGTCGCTTCCTGGTGTGATGAGTGATTGACAACGTGGTGTGGACTGATTCTTGGCTAAGTATTGCAGGTGCAGGTTGCGGCTTGACTGGTGCAGGTGCAGGTGAAGAACAAGCACGAAAGGTCGTTGCCGGTGAGGCCTCCAGGTGTGGAGAAGACAAGTAGGCTTGGTTCGAGGGACGCGGTGGCCAGCGGGGTTAAGTGCGGGCCGCATGGTGGCAAGAACGGCAAGATGAAGTCATGGACGGTTTCTTGGTTGAGCCTCAAAACCAAGGTCGAGCCGGGACTACGTGGGAGCCGAGTCATGAGTGGTGGTTGGCGGAGGCTACACCGAGTTCGCGGGGTTTCCGTTGGTTCACCAGAAAACCACTGGGTTCCTTGGTTGATCCACAAAGCCAAGACCGAAGAACCGAAGACGGAGGTGCAGCAGCTCCAGACCGGTCTGACCGGTGGGTCTGACCGGTCTGACCGGTGGGTACCAGTCTGACCGGTGAGGAGCACCGGTCTGACTGGTGTGCGACGACGCAGTCCGGAATCTTTGAAGCGGAGGACACACGTTGGGATCGCAAGGCTTGCGTCGAGGCTAAGCAAGTTTGCGGTCGCTGGGCATCCGTCCGATGGTGCGAAGACAAAGATTTCCGATTTCGCCCTTGAGGGGCATGTATCCCTAGTTAGCTAGTAAGGGTATTTTAGTCTTTCAGTTGCCTCCATATAACCCAAGGGGTGAGAGGATGGCAGCCATCTCTTGGAAGCCTAGCTCATTTGGTTTTCCTATTTTCCTTCCTATTTTCTTAGGATTTTCGTAGGACTAGCTTGAGAGCTTCATGGTGAGATCTTGTGAGAGGGAAGGATGATCGGGCGGCAAGCTAGACCTTGTATGAACCTCTTTGGTATGTACAGATGATTCGGCATGGTTCCTCAAGGCTTGGTTGTGTCTTTCCCGTTTCTCCTTTTTGGTGATTTTCGGAGCCCTTTCTTGGCGATTTTCTTGGAGCGATTTCGAGGCCTTTCTCTTTGGGATTTGGTGGGGGATGTATGCATGAACCCTTCGTGGTTCTTTTTCCTTTGATTCCCCTTCCAAATCCGTGAGCAAAGGGGCTCGATTTTGGGGTTTTCGTGGCTCTAGGGTTAGAGGTGTTCTTGGTGGGATTTCTTCGATTCCTCTTGATTTGACAAGTTTTGGTGGACCAAATCTTGGCTATGGAGTACCCATGAGGTGTTCCTACTATCCCCAAAGTCTTGTGCAAAACCGTGAAGCGAATTGGGAGATCGGGAGTTGGATTTGGGGGAGTTGACTCGCGGGCGCTGTTCATCCCGAGCTGCCCAGGCGCGACCGGTCTGACCGGTGCTCTTGACCGGTCGGACCGGTGCTAGCCCTTGGTGGGTTTTTGTCTCGGGGAATAGCCTTGTCCGTGTGGTTTTGTCCCGTGGTCCTGCTGATCAGTTCTTGGCGTGTTTGGAGTTGTTTTGCTAGGTTTTGTGAGGGGTTCTTCTTCCCTCCAGGTTGTGTCTCGAAGGTGGTTTTTGTTCCAGGGCCTAGAGGAGTCACTGAGGCTTCCTGGAACGTTTGCTGTGCGGCTGCTGTAGCCACCGGCCTGACCGGCTCTGTCCACCGGTCTGACCGGTGTCACCGGTCTGACCGGCGCAGGTCATCGGTCTGACCGGTGTAGCACAGGCAGCAAGCCGTGCAAGTTTCCGCTTTGTGTTTTGGTGAGTTCTGGCTCGGAGGGTTGAGTGTTGGTTCCTAGGACCAGTAGCACTCCAGTGGCTGCGTGGTCTTGGCCAACTTGGGTAGTTGGGTCGGAGACGTGAGTTGGAAGCCGTGTTCGTCTTGTTGGAGTTCTCATCTCCTTCGAGAAGAATTTTTATCGGCTCCCATTCACTCCCCCCCTCTCTGGTTCGCCTAATCGGTCCTTCAATTGGTATCAGAGCCGGTTCGGGTCTTTATTGACTCTTACCAGTCTAAGATCCAAAGATGGCGTACCAGGAATGGGGTTCGGGTCCTCCGCACTTCGATGGGAAGAACTACCAGATGTGGCAAAGGCGGATGGCGGCGTTCCTCCGCGGAAAGGGTCAGATCCTTTGGGATGTCACGGTGAACACAGCTTATGTTCATCCGATGAACTTCCTTGCTCCAGGATCGAGGGTTATGTTCGAAGCCAACAACAAGGCTGTCGACTACTTGTTTCGTGCTCTGTGTCAGCCTGAATTCGATCGGGTTCAGACAGAGGACTTAGCTTGTCGGATTTGGGAGCAGTTGAAGGATGCTCATGCTGGGAATGCTCAGGTTCAGGCTCGGATGTACGCGACTTACCGGAGAGAGTACGAGAACTTCACTCATCTCCCCGGCGAGTCCGTCGATTCCCTTTTCCAGCGATTTACGGTCGTTGTGAACAACATGAGAGCCAATGTGGACGTCCTCCCATACAATGATCATGATAGAGCCGTGAAGCTCTTGCACTCGTTGGATCGTACCGTATGGGATGGGAAGTTTGAGGCTATTGTTGAGTCCGAGAAGTATGACACCTTGACGGTGAACGAGCTGTTCTCGAAGCTCAAGTCGGCTGAGTTGGACCGTGGTATGACAGCCAAGATCGAGAGCCCGACTGATTCTCATAGTCTCGCTCTCGTTAGTGGCAAAGGAGCTAAGTCTAACGCTAACGCATCCTCCAGGATGTACTCTCTGTCTTCTTTGATGTCTTTGCCAGACGAGGAGTTCGACGTGCTTGGAGAGGACGAACTGGCGTTGCTGACCAGGCGGTTCGAGAGGCTGCACGAGAACCGGGTGAACACGAGGAGGACAGCACGGACGTGCTTTCAGTGCGGCAAGCCAGGACACTTCGTCGCCGACTGCCCGGAGAAGACGGAGAACAAGGACGGCTACAAGGACGGCTACAGGCACCGATCGAGCAAGGATGGCAAGTACCGATCGAGGCACGATCACAAGCACAAGAACAAGCACAAGGACAAGCGACGGTCGAGGAAGAAGGATGGCCGCGGCAGGAAGGCCCGAGCAATGGTCGGAGCGAGCGACGTCGACTCCAGCTCCGCCTACTCTTCCTCGAGCTCGAGTAGCAGTGAAGATGAAGGTGATCGGCGCAAGAACAAGAAGTCATCCAGGAACTTGAGCGGGTTAAGCTGCTTCGCGGGAGATGGCTTCTGCGGCATGGCCCGTAGCTCCGGCAGCAAGAAGAGCCACCAGAGTGACTCGGACTCTGACTCCGAGGATGAGGTATGTGATGAGCTCTCTTCTTTGCGCAAGGAGAATGATGAGTTGGTTGACTTGCTTGATAACCGCGATCACATGCTTAGAGAGGCCAAGAAGATGAGGAAAGAGCTTAGGGCCTCACTAGAAGATGCTAGGAACCGTGTGGTTGAACTAGAAACCCAGAACCTAGATGCTAAGCTTGAGATTGATTCGCTTAAGGCTTCTCCTGTGGTTTCTGACGAGATTGATTGCTGTGATTGCTCTGTGTACCTAGCTGATCTTACTGCTCTTAAGGATAAGCATGCTTCTACTTGTGATGAACTAGATATGCTTAGGGTTGAAGTGGCTGAGCTTAAGTCTAGACCTGCTTTGCTCGGTGCTTGCACTTCTTGCCCTGTTTTGCATGGAAAGATTGATGAGATGCATGCTTACACTGTTTCGCTTGAGGCTAAGTTGAAAGAGCCTATTCCCACTTCTTGCTCTACTTGTGAATTGCATGCGGTTAAGAATTTGGAGCTTGCACATTATGTTGATCGCTTGCAGGATGAGAATGATGAGCTGAGAAAATGTATGAGCTGGTTGTCGGGTCAGGAGCCTCAGCTTGGTATCATGATAGCGGCTTTCAAACGCTATGATGGTCAAGCACTTGGGGCTGACAAGCTTGGAGAGAACAGTGGTGAGGGAGTTGAGAGAGTTGGAGAGATTCCTATCCCACCACCAAATAGACACAAGAACAAGTTTGAGCCCAAGCCTAACCATCTCAGAAACAAACTTGACACTACTCCAGATCCACCCATATTCCCTCACCCAACAAATGATTTTAGGAAACCGGTGAAGTTTGTGAGCCCAAAGGGAGGTGAGGAAGGAGAGAAGAAGGGTGAGAAGCCGAGTGGGCAGCCCCAACCCAAGCCTAAGCCTAAGCCACAGCCCATAAAGTTCCATTGTGGGTATTGTGGGAGAGATGGTCACAAGGATTAGTTTTGCTTCAAGAGGAAGCGTGAGGAGAGAATGGCTAGAGAGTGGGCTAACAAGGACAGGTACCACCCCTCTAATGGTGTACCTGAGCCTCGTATGCAGATGCCCAGGGCCAAGGCGATTGTGAGGACGGTTCCGGCTTGGGGAGACCGGAAGGCTGCAGGTGCTGCTGCTGGCCGAGCTACACCGGTCAGACCGGTGCAGGTCTGGGCAGACAGCGAGTCGGGTTTCGTGCTCGTGAGGATGCTCGGTTTGGTTCTTGAGGTCGTGGTTCTGATGGTTGGTCTGGAAAGTTTGCAGGTGGTCAGTTTGCTAGGCGTTCTCCACCTCGTGCTCAATACGGGGGTGGGAGGAGTCGTAGCTTTGAGATGGAGAGGAGGAACGATCCTCGGTTTCCCTTTCGTGGCTTTCGTCCTCCTCCAGCTAGAGAGGGTTGGTTCCCTCGTGGTGGTTACCGTGGTGGTGTTTGTGGTGGTAGCTTTGATAGGCGTGATGATTTGGTTTGTGCTAACCCCACTTTGGAGCAAATGGCTCAGCACTGGTTTTACTCTTTTGGTACTAACCCCAGTGCTGAGTCGTTTGTTCACTCACGTCCTCGCTTTTGAATTTCAGGTGGGAGACTTGAAGAACATTTGGTTGATTGACTCCGGTTGCTCGAGGCATATGACCGGAGACAAGGGGTGGTTCTCAAGTCTCGTCCCGGTGGTGACAAAGAAGTACATCACCTTTGGGGACAACGGGCGAGGGCGTGTGCTGTCAGAAGGTGAGATTAAGGTAAGTGACAAGATCACTCTCATGCGTGTTGCTCTTGTTCAATCGCTTGGATACAATTTGCTTTCTGTGTCCCAGTTGTTGGATGAGGGCTTTGAGGTGTTGTTTCGACCTGGTGGTTCTCGGATTTTAGATTCTCGGGGGGATCTTGTTTGCATGGTCGTTCCCGAGGGTCAAGTGTTCCGAGCTGATTTCTCTCAGTCTTCTGGTGTGGAGCGTTGCTTTTTGGCTGGTTCTTCGAGTGAGTTGTGGAAGTGGCATAGGAAGTTGGGTCACTTGAGCTTTGACCTTTTGTCTCGCTTGAGTAAACTCAATTTGGTCCGAGGATTGCCACGGTTGAGGTTTGAGAAAGAGTTGGTTTGTGCGCCGTGTAGGCATGCCAAGATGGTAGCCTCTTCTCACCCGCCTCTCACCGATGTGATGACTGAGCGTCCATGCGAGCTGCTCCATATGGACCTTGTTGGCACAGCTCGTGTGCGATCTGCGGGTGGGAAGTGGTATGTCCTTGTTGTGGTGGACGACTACTCTCGGTATGCGTGGGTGTTCTTTCTTGAGGAGAAAGGGGAGATGTTTGGTTTCGTTCGAGATCTTGTCTTGAGGTTAAGAAACGAGAGGCACGGAGATGCCATACGAGCGATCCGCAGTGACAATGGCTCGGAATTCAAAAACTCTCTCTTCGAAACCTTTTGCCATGACTTGGGTCTTGAACATCAGTTTTCGAGTCCGTATACGCCTCCCCAGAATGGCGTAGTGGAAAGGAAAAACAGGACCTTGTGCGAGATGGCTCGGACGATGCTCGACGAGCATAGGACTCCGAGAAGGTTCTGGGCTGAGGCGGTCAATACCGCGTGCTATGTGTCGAACAGGATCTACCTCAGGGTTCACAAGAAGAAAACCTGTTACGAGTTGATGCACGGTCGCACACCCAAGGTGAGTCACTTCCATGTCTTTGGTTGTAAATGCTTCATTCTGAAGAAAGGGAAGAAGTTGGACAAGTTCGAGGCTAGGTCTGTCGATGGCATTTTCTTTGGTTATGCATCTCATTCTAGAGCATTTCGTGTGCTCAATCTTGAAACTAACCAAATCGTGGAGACTTGCGAGGTAACCTTCGACGAGACACAGCCACGTAGTCAGCTTGTTTTTGAGTGTGCAGGTGACGACGAACTTGGCAAGGAGATCTTTCAGGAGGAGGAGCATGAACATGGAGATGATGAAGATGGCGGTGTGATGCCCGGGGCTAAACATGTACCTACTACTTCGACGACGATCGAGAATGGACCCTCTCCCACACCTATAACGACAAACCCAGATCAAGGCGAAGCTGCTGTTGAGGGGGAGGTAGCATCAAGGCGAGAACCTCCCCGGCGAGTGCAAGTGGATCACCCAGCTTCGAGAATCATCGGCGACATGAATGAACGTACTACACGGTCGAGGGTTCCGAACAATTCTCATTTCGCTCATGCTGCTTTTGTTGCCACCTTTGAGCCCAAAGACATTGGACACGCGTTATCTGATCATAATTGGGTTAACTCGATGCATGAGGAGTTGGAGAATTTTGAGACGAACTAAGTTTGGGTGTTGGTTGACCCTCCTCCAGGGTGTAAACCGATTGGGACAAAATGGGTGTGGAAAAATAAAGAGGGAGAGAAAGGAGAAGTGGTGAGGAACAAGTCAAGACTTGTTGCTCAGGGGTACAGTCAGAAAGAGGGGATTGACTACGAGGAGACTTTTGCTCCTGTAGCTCCTTTGGAGGCGATCAGGATCCTTCTAGCCTTTTCCGTGGCTAAAGGGTTCAAGTTGTACCAGATGGATGTGAAGAGTGCTTTCCTGAACGGTGTGTTGGAGGAAGAGGTGTTTGTGAGGCAACCACCGGGGTTTGAGAGTGAGAAGTACCCCCACCGGGTGTACAAGTTGAGGAAGGCGCTGTATGGGTTGAAGCAGGCGCCTAGAGCTTGGTATGGTAGGTTGAGGGGGTTCCTGTTTGAGAGAGGGTTTGAGATGGGAAAGGTCGACCAGACCTTGTTTCTCCTCAGACAGGGCAGAGATATCCTGATTGTGCAGGTATACGTGGATGATATTGTCTTTGGTGGCTCGTCTAACTCTCTTGTTGCAAGGTTTGCAGAAGACATGAGCAGGGAATTTGAGATGAGCATGATGGACGAGTTGCAGTTCTTCCTCGGGCTACAAATCAAGCAATCAAAGGAAGGAACATTTGTGCACCAAGCTAAGTACACCAAGGACATTGTGAGGAAGTTCAAGATGGAGGACTCCAAGGCTATGGCAACACCTATGAGTACGACTACAGCTCTTGATGCGGACGAGGAAGGTGAACACGTGGACCAGAAGGAGTACCGGAGCATGATCGGGTCACTCCTCTACTTGACGGCGACGAGGCCGGACATTCAATTCTCGGTGTGTCTGTGCGCTCGTTTTCAAGCTTCTCCGAGGACTTCGCATCGGCAAGCAGTCAAGCGCATTTTCAGGTATTTGCGACACACTCCCGACTTCGGCCTTTGGTACTCTGCGTCTTCTTCTTTGGCGCTTCATGGTTTTTCAGACGCGGATTTTGCCGGGTGTCGGTTGGATAGGAAGTCCACCTCTGGGACTTGCCAGTTCTTGGGTTCTTCTTTGGTGTCTTGGTCTTCCCGCAAACAGTCGAGTGTTGCTCAATCCACTACCGAGGCAGAGTATGTGGCCGCAGCTAGTTGTTGCTCTCAGCTCCTTTGGATCACATACACCATGAGTGACTTTGGTGAGGAGTATACCTATGTCCCACTTCAATGTGATAGCACCAGTGCCATAAGCGTTGCAAAGAACCTAGTGCTCCATTCCAAAACCAAGCACATAGAAGTGAGGTATCATTTTCTGAGAGACAACGTAGAGAAAGGGAAGATAGCTTTGATCCATGTACCCACACATGAACAACTAGCCGATATTTTCACCAAACCCCTAGATCAAGCAACTTTCACTCGTTTGCGGGGGGAGCTTGGTGTTTGTTTGATTTCTTGAGTTGGCGTGTGGGAGCTCCTTTGTAGCATATGTATAGCTTTCCTTTGTGCATTTCTTGCATTTGGCATGGCTATGTAACATGATGTATAGGCATCTTTGTATCTTAGGTTGCATGCATTTTGTATCATATGCATTGTTTAGGAAAGGCTTCTCCTATATACATTGTTCACCATGGAATGATATATATGTCTTTGTGAGCTAATTTGGTAAGCTATGGTTAGTTTGGCTTAGCTCTTGATAATCTTGGTTTGTATCCATGGTTGATGGCTATGTTTTTTGAAAATTTCATATGTATGCTCTCTTGTGAGTAAATGCCTTTACATGATCTTGACATGTTTTTGTGGCTTGCCTATGCTTAATTTGTGGTTGGATAGCTTATTTTGATCATATGGGGCCAAAGGCTCATTTGCCATCATGAATGTTTAGCCCCCATGCTTAGTTCCTTTTTGTCGCAAAGACATTTCATGTACCAATTATAAATCTGAAAAATGAAATGTAAATTGCTTGGAAAATGTGCTCCCATGTCATATGTGCTAATTTTAATTTGCTTTGGGTGCTAAACCGTTGCATGTTGCTTACCAATGAGAAGTCTCATATATAGAAGTAGGCACATGGCTCGGTGGCTTTGTCATGACATGAGGTGCTTGTGGGTGTTTATGATGGTCTTATGCTTAGAATGGTTGTCCTAGCATGAAGTTTGTGTGGCTTTGCCATTTTGACATGTTTTGCTCATGTTTAGGACTTTGCTCATGAGAGGGTGATTTTTCGCAAAATTGCTAAATTCTATCTTAGCTTCGCCCAATGGTTGTGAAACTTGGTGATCATGAAGTTTATGTCATTACGAAGCTATAGAGTATCTAACTTGCTCGTTTGGACATGTGTAGCATCCTATGTTGAATTTTGTCTATTTGAGAAGCTCTAGGTTGCATTTTTTGCATTTTTGGCTTGATTCATGCATTGTCAACAAGGGGGAGAAGTTTGAGCATGTTTTGGCCTACTGAATGCATTTGGAAGGTTTTCAGGTGGTTTCGAGCCATTTTTGGGCTCTGTTGTGCACTGGTCTGACCGGTTGAGGTCACCGGTCTGACCGGTCAGAGTGCTGGTCCTGTTCATATGTTGAGCACCGGTCTGACCGGTGGTGTTGGCCGGTCTGACCGGTCAGAGCTGAGCTATTGCAGCTGCTCTGTTTTGTGAAGTGGCTCGCATGCATTGGTCCAGGGGGAGTTGCATTGGTTCAGGGGGAGCTTGCATGTGTGCAGGGGGAGCTCTTTGTGATTTTCGAGCTTTGGTTTGATGGTTTGTGCTCTTTGCTTGAGCATGATTTGTCTCGGATGTGTTGAGCCGTTGCCCTTGCCTAAGGGGTCCGAGACTTGTCTTCTTCAAGTGATCTTGCTCTTTGCCTTTCTTTGGCTTTCGATCGCTTGTTGGAGTTTCTTTTAGTCGTTTCTTTTCTTTTCTTTTTCTCTTGGTTACCAAAACGTGTGTGTTGTCAATGCACTCATCAAGGGGGAGATTGAGAGCCAGGTGTGGTTCGAGGACCGGTGGATGGTCGCTTCCTGGTGTGATGAGTGATTGACAACGTGGTGTGGACTGATTCTTGGCTAAGTATTGCAGGTGCAGGTTGCGGCTTGACTGGTGCAGGTGAAGAACAAGCGCGAAAGGTCGTTGCCGGTGAGGCCTCCAGGTGTGGAGAAGACAAGTAGGCTTGGTTCGAGGGACCCGGTGGCCAGCGGGGTCAAGTGCGGTCCGCATGGTGGCAAGAACGGCAAGATGAAGTCATGGACGGTTTCTTGGTTGAGCCTCAAAACCAAGGTCGAGCCGGGACTACGTGGGAGCCGAGTCATGAGTGGTGATTGGCGGAGGCTACACCGAGTTCGCGGGGTTTCCGTTGGTTCACCAGAAAACCACTGGGTTCCTTGGTTGATCCACAAAGCCAAGACCGAAGAACCGAAGACGGAGGTGCAGCAGCTCCAGACCGGTCTGACCGGTGGGTCTGACCGGTCTGACCGGTGGGTACCGGTCTGACCGGTGAGGAGCACCGGTCTGACCGGTGTGCGACGACGCAGTCCGGAATCTTCGAAGCGGAGGACACGCGTCGGGATCGCAAGGCTTGCGTCGAGGCTAAGCAAGTTTGCGGTCGCTGGGCATCCGTCCGATGGTGCGAAGACAAAGATTTCCGATTTCGCCCTTGAGGGGCATGTATCCCAAGTTAGCTAGTAAGGGTATTTTAGTCTTTCGGTTGCCTCCATATAACCCAAGGGGTGAGAGGATGGCAGCCATCTTTTGGAACCCTAGCTCATTTGGTTTTCCTATTTTCCTTCCTATTTTCTTAGGATTTTCGTAGGACTAGCTTGAGAGCTTCATGGTGAGATCTTGTGAGAGGGAAGGATGATCGGGCGGCAAGCTAGACCTTGTATGAACCTCTTTGGTATGTATAGATGATTCGGCGTGGTTCCTCAAGGCTTGGTTGTGTCTTTCCCGTTTCTCCTTTTTGGTGATTTTCGGAGCCCTTTCTTGGCGATTTTCTTGGAGCGATTTCGAGGCCTTTCTCTTTGGGATTTGGTGGGGGATGTATGCATGAACCCTTCGTGGTTCTTTTTCCTTTGATTCCCCTTCCAAATCCGTGAGCAAAGGGGCTCGATTTTGGGGTTTTCGTGGCTCTAGGGTTAGAGGCGTTCTTGGTGGGATTTCTTCGATTCCTCTTGATTTGACAAGTTTTGGTGGACCAAATCTTGGCTATGGAGTACCCATGAGGTGTTCCTACTATCCCCAAAGTCTTGTGCAAAACCGTGAAGCGAATCGGGTGATCGGGAGTTGGATTTGGGGGAGTTGACTCGCGGGCGCTGTTCATCCCGAGCTGCCCAGGCGCGACCGGTCTGACCGGTGCTCTTGACCGGTCTGACCGGTGCTAGCCCTTGGTGGGTTTTTGTCTCGGGGAATAGCCTTGTCCGTGTGGTTTTGTCCCGTGGTCCTGCTGATCAGTTCTTGGCGTGTTTGGAGTTGTTTTGCTAGGTTTTGTGAGGGGTTCTTCTTCCCTCCAGGTTGTGTCTCGAAGGTGGTTTTTGTTCCAGGGCCTAGAGGAGTCACTGAGGCTTCCTGGAACGTTTGCTGTGCGGCTGCTGTAGCCACCGGCCTGACCGGCTCTGTCCACCGGTCTGACCGGTGTAGCACAGGCAGCAAGCCGTGCAAGTTTCCGCTGTGTGTTTTGGTGAGTTCTGGCTCGGAGGGTTCAGTGTTGGTTCCTAGGACCAGTAGCACTCAAGTGGCTGTGTGGTCTTGGCCAACTTGGGTAGTTGGGTCGGAGACGTGAGTTGGAAGCCGTGTTCGTCTTGTTGGAGTTCTCATCTCCTTCGAGAAGAATTTTTATCGGCTCCCATTCACTCCCCCCGCCTCTCTGGTTCGCCTAATCGGTCCTTCAAGGATGCTGACGCTGGAAATGCTCAGGTTCAGGCTCGAATGTATGCGACTTACCGGAGAGAGTACGAGAACTTCACTCATCTCCCCGGTGAGTCCATTGATGCCTTGTTCCAGCGGTTTACGGTTGTGGTGAACAACATGAGGGCCAATGTGGCCGTGCTCCCGTACGATGATCATGACAGAGCCGTGAAGCTCTTGCACTCGCTGGATCGTACAATATGGGATGGAAAGGTCGAGGCTATTCTTGAGTCCGAGAAGTATGACACCCTGACGGTGAACGAGCTATTCTCAAAGCTCAAGTCAGCTGAGGTGGATCGTGGTGTGACAGCCCGTCTTGAGAGCCCGACTGACTCCCATAGTCTTGCTGTTGTAGGTGGCTCAGGTGCTAAGTCTAACGCTAACGCATCCTCCCGGATGTACTCTTTGTCTTCCTTGATGTCTTTGCCAGATGAGGAGTTCGATGTGCTTGGAGAGGACGAGCTGGCGTTGCTGACCAGGAGGTTCGAGAGGTTGCACGAGAACCAGGTGAACACAGGAGGACCACACGGACATGCTTTCAGTGCGGCAAGCCAGGACACTTCGTCGCCGACAGTCCAGAGAAGGTGGAGACCAAGGACAGCTACAAGCACCGGTCGAGGATGGACAACAAGTACTGATCGAGGCGCAATCACAAGCACAAGCACAAGGACGAGCAACAATCGAGGAAGAAGGACGGTCGCGGCAGGAAGGCCCGAGCGATGGTCAGAGCAACCGACATCGACTCCAGCTCTGCCTACTCTTTCTCGAGCTCCAGTAGCAGCGAAGATGAAGGTGATCGGCGCAAGAGCAAGATGTCATCCAAGAACTTGAGCGGGCTGAGCTGCTTCGCAAGAGATGGCTTCTGCGGCATGGCACGTAGCTCCGGCAGCAAGAAGAGTCACCAGAGCGACTCGGACTCCAACTCCGAGGATGAGGTACGTGACGAGCTTCCCTTCTTGCGTGAGGAGAATGAGCGACTTGGCAAGTTGCTTGATAACCGTGATGATATGCTTAGAGAGGCAAAGAAGATGAGGAAAGAGCTTAGGGCCTCACTAGAAGATGCTAGGAACCGAGTAGCTGAGCTAGAAACACAGAACCTTGATGCTAAGCTTGAGATAGATTCGCTTAAGGCTTCACCTGTTGTTTCTGATGAGGTTGATTGTGGTGATTGCTCTGTTTACCTAGCTGATCTTACTGCTCTTAAGGAAAAGCATGCCTCCGAGTGTGAGGAACTAGATGTGCTTAGGGTTGTAGTGGCTGAGCTTAAGGCTAGACCTGCTTTGCTAGGTGCTTGCACTTCTTGCCCTTTTTTCATGGAAAGATTGATGAGATGCATGCTTACATTGTTTCTCTTGAGGCTGAGTTGAAAGCACATGTTCCCACTTCATGCTCTACTTGTGAATTGCATGCGGTTAAGAATCTGGAACTTTCACATTATGTTGATCGCTTGCAGGACGAGAACGATGACTTGAGAAAAATGATGGGTTAGTTGTCGGGTCATGAACCACAGCTTAGGATGATGATAGAGGCATACAAGCGCTATGATGGGCAAGCGCTTGGTTCAGATAAGATTGGAGAGTGTAGTGGTGAGGGAGGAGAGAAGATTGGTGATATCCAAGCTCCACCAAAAACCTTTCACAAAAAATGCCTATGCACCTAAGCCCAACCCACTGAGAAACAAACTTGACACAACTCCAGATCCTCCCATATTTCCTCACCCAACAAATGATTTCCAAAAACCCATCAAGTTCAAGAGTGACTTGGGGAACGAGTTCATTGGGAAGAAGGGTAAGAAGCCTACTGAGGAGAAACCAAAAGAGAAGCCGAGTGAATAGCCCCAATCCAAGCCTAAACCAAAACCCATTCGGTTCAAATGTGGGTATTGTGGTAGAGATGGTCACAAGGAGGAGTTTTGCTTCAAGAGGAAGCGTGAGGAGAGGTTGGCTAAGGAGTGGGCTAACAAGGACAAGTACCACCCCTCCAATGGTGTACTTGAGCCTCGTATGCAGATGCCCAGGGCCAAGGCGATTGTTAGGACAGTCCCGGCTTGGGGAGATCGAAAAATGGCAGGTGGTGCTGCTGGCTGTGCACCACCGGTCAGACCGGTGCAGACCTGGGCACTGGCCAGCATGGCTTTCGTGGTCGTGGAGGTGCTCGGTTCGAGTCTTTTGGTCGTGGTACAAGTGGTTGGCATGGTGAGTCTGGTGCTGTTCAGTTTGCTAGGCGTTCTCCACCTCATGCTAAATATGATGGTGGGAGAAGCCGTAGCTTTGAGTTGGAGAGGAGCAACGGTCCACGGTCTTCCTTTCGTGATTTTCGTTCTCCTCCAGCTAGACAGGGGTGGTTCCCTCGTGGTGGTTCTCGTGGTGGTTCCTATGATGGTTTTCGTGGTGGTAGCTTTGATAGGCATGATGATATGGTTTGTGCTAACCCCACTTTGGAGCAAATGGCTCGGCACTGGTTTTACTCTTTTGGTACTAACCCCAGTGCTGAGTCGTTTGTTCACTCACGTGCTCATTTTTGAATTTCAGGTGGGAGACTTGAGGAACGTTTGGCTGATTGACTCCGGTTGTTCGAGGCATATGACCGAAGACAAGGGGTGGTTCTCAAGTCTCGTCCCGGTGGTGTCCAAGACATACATCACCTTTGGGGACAATGGGCGAGGTCGTGTGCTTTCAGAAGGTGAGATCAAGATAAGTAACAAAGTCACTCTCGGGCATGTTGCTCTTGTTCAATCGCTCGGGTTCAATTTCCTTTCTATTTCCCAGCTGTTGGATGAGGGTTTTGAGGTGTTGTTTCGGCCTGGTGGTTCTCGGATTTTGGATTCTCGAGGGGACCTAGTTTGTATGGTCGTTCCCGAGGGTCAAGTGTTCCGAGCTGATTTCTCTCAGTCTTCTGGTGTGGCTCGTTGCTTTTTGGCTGGTTCTTCGAGTGAGTTGTGGAAGTGGCATAGGAAGTTGGGTCACTTGAGCTTTGACCTTTTGTCTCGCTTGAGTAAACTCAATTTGGTCCGAGGATTGCCACGGTTGAAGCTTGAGAAAGAGTTGGTTTGTGCGCCGTGTAGGCATGCCAAGATGGTAGCCTCTTCTCATCCGCCCCTCACCGATATGATGACGGAGCGTCCATGCGAGCTGCTCTATATGGACCTTGTTGGCCCAGCTCGTGTGAGATCTGCGGGTGGGAAGTGGTACGTCCTAGTTGTGGTGGACGACTACTCTCGGTATGCTTGGGTCTTCTTTTTGGAGGAGAAGGGGGAGACATTTGGTTTTGTTCGAGATCTTGTCTTGAGGTTGAAGAACGAGAGGCACAGAGATGCCATACAAGCGATCCGTAGTGACCATGGCTCGGAATTTAAAAACTCTCGTTTTGAAACCTTTTGCCATGACTTGGGTCTCGAACACCAGTTCTCTAGTCCGTATACGCCTCCCCAGAACGGCGTGGTGGAAAGGAAAAATAGAACCCAGTGTGAGATGGCTCGGACGATGCTCGATGAGCATAGGACTCCGAGAAGGTTCTGCGCTGAGGCGGTCAATACCGCGTGCTATGTGTCGAACAGGATTTACCTCAGGGTCCATAAGAAGAAAACTTGCTACAAGTTGATGCACGGTAGAACTCCCAAGGTGAGTCACTTTCACGTCTTTGGTTGTAAATGCTTCATTCTGAAGAAAGGGAAGAAGTTGGACAAGTTTGAGTCTAGGTCTGTCGATGGCATTTTCTTTGGTTACATGTCTCATTCTAGAGCCTTTCGAGTGCTCAATCTTGAAACTAAGAAAATCGTGGAGACTTACGACGTTACCTTCGACGAGACACAGCCACGTAGTCAACTTGTTTTTGAGTGTGCAGGTGACGAGGAACTTGGCGAGGAGATTTTCCAGGAGGAGGAGCATGAATAAGGAGATGATGAAGATGACGGTGTGGTGCCCGCGGCTGAGCATGTACCTACTACTTCGACTACGATCGAGAACGGGCCCTCTCCTACACCCATGACGACAAACCCAGATCAAGGAGAAGCTGCTGTTGAGGGGAAGGTAGCTTCAAGGCGAGAACCTCCCCGGCGAGTTCAAGTGGATCACCCAGCTTCGAGGATCATCGGCGACATCAACGAATGCACTACACGGTCGAGGGTTCGAAACAATTCTCACTTTGCCCATGCTGCTTTTGTTGCTACTTTTGAGCCCAAAGACATTGGACACGCGTTATCTGATCATAATTGGATCAATTCGATGCATTAGGAGTTGGAGAATTTTGAGAGGAACCAAGTTTGGGAGTTGGTAGAACCTCTACCAGGGTGTAAGCCGATTGGGACAAAATGGGTGTGGAAAAATAAAGAGGGAGAAAAAGGTGAAGTGGTGAGAAACAAGTCGAGGTTGGTGGCGCAAGGGTATAGTCAGAAAGAGGGGATCGACTACGAGGAGACCTTTGCTCCCGTGGCTCGTTTGGAGGCGATTAGGATGCTTCTTGGAGAGATTTCTCTATGATGTTGATGGACCATTTTAGTAAGGAGCAAAAGGAATTGCTGATTCGTCAATTGTTTCATGTTCAACAAACTAGTTCTGTAGCAGAGTATGTCGAGCGATTTGCTGAGTTGCTTGACGAATTGACTGCTTATGGCCATGTTAATAATTCAATATATTATGCCATCCGGTTTATTGATGGGTTGCGTGAAGACATTTGTTCTGCTGTATACTCGCATAGACCTGCCAACTTCGATACTGCCGCTTCTCTGGCTTTATTGCAGGATGATGGGGTTTATGGTGCCAAATCAGTGCCTCGTAATCCCTTGCCACTTCCTCCTCCTCCTCATATTGACAAGCAACTGTTGATGCTCCTTAGCCTCACCACTAGGTTTGCACTCACGGCGACGGCGCCAGAAATGCCTGTTGGCACTCGCTAGCATCGCTACCGGGTTTATACCCCTAGTAATGGGGCCAGGGAACGTCTTTGGTAAAACACACGTCACAGAAAGGTCCGCAAGCGCACGGATTACCGTTGTAGCACTTCACCCGGTGGTATTCGGGTTATCGTATTTATATTTTCCCAAGGGAGGCACTACGGCAAAGATGATCGAATAAAAGGTGGAGAGAAACAAGACTCGATAAAAGCTATAGCAGGGGTAATGAATAAAGATATTCGGGGATAACTTGACACACGCAAGGAGATCTTGATAAAGGGTTAGAGAGGACTTAGTGAGCTGGGAGGACAACGAGACGAGAAAGGATCCTAACACAATCTATCTATTCTTGTCAACTCTAGGTAAAGAACTAAGGCAAAGGATAACCAAGGCAAGCTAAACTCGTCAAGCTCTTCTAGTGCTGCAGGGGCATGCAAAGCCACGCTCTCAGACTGGGATGAGAAGGGAGAACGACGACGCGCTGAATCCTACCGGCCGGAACTAACGTGGTGGACTACTGAGCCCGTCCGGAGCTGTCACCTCCTTAGGGTACCACAACTATTCCATTGAACGGGACACCAATCTAAGACTAAGGTAAGCTCTGAGCACCGCGCTCACAACGAACCAAAGAACCTTTCCCCGGATATCACGAAGGAAGGTCTCTCTCCACGATGAAACACCGTAGATCAAGCGAAGAATGACCACAACACTATAGGGTTCAAGAGAGCTATGCTAACCAAGATTAAACTAACTTTAGTCTAAACCAAGAATAAAGCTTCTAAAGCAAAGTAAAAGCTGAATGTAATTGACTCGAAAGGTAAGATAGAAAGATAACTTGAATTGTACTTGAGTCTAAACAAAGAAAGGATACAAGAGTAGTACCGGACCCCTGAAGACTCCTCCGGAACCCCGAGACTAGCTCGACTCAACTCTAACTCCCAAGCTACACTAATCCTAAGTGAATAAAAGAGGGAAATGGAGATGCTCCTGCGTCGTGTGTCCATTCCAGCGAGTGGGAGGTGGCTTTTATAGGCAAGTGAGGTCGGTGGAGCGCAGGGGGGCAAGATGCCCGGTGTGGCCGGCTCACTAGGCACGGCCGGCCCTGTGATCCGCCGCCTCTTGCCTTGGACGCTCCTGATCCCTGCTCCTGAGGCGGTTGTAGGTCGGCTCCTTGGGTCGGTTTCGCCCGGCGCGTCGGTTGATAGGTGCGGCCGGCCCTCTAGGTGCGGCCGGCCCACCCCCGTGCCGTGTGATGCACCGACCATGCTCGGGGATGCCTAGGATTGCCTCTGAATGGCTGTTGTGGCGGTTGAGCGATCGGACAAGTGGACCCATTGATCCAAGTGATCGTAGCCTCCACCATTTGATCAAACCGACGTTTCTTCAGTGAATCTCGCTCGTCCAAGTTGTGCTCGAGGGAGATGGGGTACTCTGGACCAGTGACACGCCACGGGGTAGGGCCGGCCGCACCTGGCAGGGCCGGCCGCACCTGCAGGGCCGGCCGCACCTGCCAGGCCGGCCGCTCCTGCAGGGCCGGCCGCTCCTGCAGGGCCGGCCGGACCAGGTGGTTCCGCCGTGCCTTGCACGTGTGGTGTGTTGGTCCCAAATTCTTCCAAAATGTGTACCTGCCTATGAAATTCACAACACAACTCGTGGTACTTTATTAGTACTAAAACTGTGCATGAAACTTGTCGTATACTCCTCTCGAACCCAAGGTTTTGACGGTCAAATTTTTGTTGTAAGGACCGTCAACAAACTCCCCCAAGCTAAACGTTTGCTCGTCCTCGAGCAAAGCCTAGACTTGGCCTCGGTGGATCCGGAGTTGCATTAATGTTACCACTCGGCAAGTACCTATGCACAACTCCATGCTCTTCTTGCTATTTGAAAAGATTGGTACGAGAGAAACTTTAGCCTTATCTTACCTGTGGGGCTTGTAACTTTCCACCTTGCCTTCGGAGGTTGAAAGGTAGAATGGTTTTGACTTTGCATCATTCACTCTTCTCTTTTCAGGCTTCTATCTCGGAGTTTTGAAACTTTTGCAAAGAAAAACAAGGTTCCTCGGATGGTTCCCTCGATCGCTCAAGTGGTATTTGTTACCTCACCAAAGGCTTTTGAGTGAGCCTCAACTTCCTACTCTATGGCTTGTATGTGGAGCTTTGGGTAGGATAAGTACGAGACTCACTTGTGCCACATGATGTTGTTGAGCCAAAGACCGGATCCAAGAAGAAACTAGTCATGCAACTTGATCGAGATGTGCAAGTGTGTGGAAAATTTTTGTTTGTTTTTCTAAGTAGTCCTTGCTTTGAGATTCTCCTCTTGCTTTTATTTTGGAGGGGGGTCATGCTTCATATTTTTTCTATGCTCTTTGATTGGAGTATAGTTTTTTTCTATGCTTTTTGAGCATATACTTCTTCTTTTTTTTTCTTTTGATGACCCCTCTCTCCTTTTGCAAGAATACAAGAAGAGAAATCTCTCAAGAACTTTGGAGTATTTATTTTTGGTGGGTGGATGGCATGTTTTGCGTAACTCCCGGTGTGGAAGTTAGCTTGTATATGTGGGTGTACGTGATCTCGATCATGGAAGCATAAAAAGATTCTACCAAGGGTCACAACAATTTGGCAAAACTCAATGGGTCACAAGCAAGCATATGTAGAAGGTTTATACTTTGATATCGACATATAGCTTTGGTAGGTGGTATGACCATTGAGGAACTTGTCTTGTTTTATTTTCAAAAGAAATTCATCCGAGATTTTCACCATACTAGGAGATAGAGCAAGATTAACATTGTCTTACCATATCATACTCGTCAACACCCTAGGTTTGGTCATAAGCATTTCCTTTCCACAAAGTTTTATATCAGGCTCTTGTCTCAAAATATACTAACAAATTCAAATACTCATAGAGCACAAGGTTGTACACTAGGTTCTTGCAAAGTTTTAACATAGCAACTATTCATCATTTCCAAAGTGAGGATATAGACAAGATTTCAAGCACATGGTTGAAGCAAATATTTGTGTTGTTTTCTTTTATTCAAATGCGGTAAACAAGATGTTGAAAACTAGTTTGGATTGACATACCTTCCTTGATTGAAAATGGGGTCTCCCCCAAGCTAATTTTTGGCTATCTGGTTGGCGTGTCTTCATTTTGGTGATGAGTTGAGCACTTGGAAGCTTGTAGTGGTTGACTTGATGGATTCGTGGAAAATCATAGGTACGGCCATACCACTTGGTTCGGCCGGTCCTACTACATTTGCTCCAAGCACTCGTGTCCCCTCCTGAAAACATCCTGCACAAAAATTTTGGCAAGGGGAAGTACGGCCGTACCTCTAGGTTCGACCATATCACCAAAAATCTCCAAAATTGTTTTTCTATGTCTTGTTTACTTACTAATGCAATGGTGAAATCAAATTTGAAATTTAAATATGCTTGATGCATGAAATAAAATGTTGGAAGGGAAATATGAGATAAATACCGGTTTACCTCATAGTGAGGGCTCGTAGTTTAGAGTCTATGAGCGGGACTCCTCCGTTTGCTCAATTGATCTTGGATTCGCCCGGTCCCGGAGTGGAAGACTCGGACGATACTCCCTTCATACGCCACACCCTCTTTGTTTTCTTCGGTGGCGCTGAAGTTGGTGAGGCTTTAGCGGGGGTGTCTTTGGTTTCTGTCTTCTTTTCCCCCTTAGCCTTGTTGATTGCCTTCGGCTTTGTTGTTTGGTGGCGCCCTTTGAATGCTTTGTCTTGCTCCCAATGCTTCCTCATCGTTGCGATGAGGCTATCCACCTTGGGCTTGGTTGGGGCTGCCTTCTCTTCCTGCACACAGTTTGAAATTTTGCTATCGACTATTCGTACCTGTGAGCATTGCTCCACCTTCGGTCTAAAGGTGAATCGTTCCTCCTTGCCGTTGATGTTAAGGCGGATTTCTCCGGCTCCTACATTGATGTTAGCATTGGCGGTACTCAAGAAAGGTCTCCTGAGGATTAGAGGCGTCCTTGTATCGACATCCATGTCGAGGACGATGAAATCCACGGGTACGAAGAAATCCCGAACTCTCACCGGAATGTCCTCCGCTATCCCCGCCGGGTAGCAGACCGATTGATCCGCTAGCTGCAAGCACATGGTTATAGGTGACAAGGAAGTATAGTTAAGTTTGTCGAAGACTACCTTAGGCATGACGCTAATGCTAGCTCCAAGGTCGCATAGTGCATTCTCAAAGTACTGGGACCCGATAGAGCAGCTGATTGTAGGACACCCGGGGTCTTTCTTCTTTAGAATGGCCGCACTGCATTCCTCCGTAAGCTTGACCATATCCGTGGTAGGTAGAGGTCTTTTATTGTTGAGGATGTCCTTGAGGTACTTGGCATAGGTCGGTACCTGCATAGCCTCAAGAAATGGTTTGTTGACATTGAGTTTCTTGATTACCTCAACGAACTTCCCAAATTGCTCATCCACGGCAGGCTTCGTGATTCTTCGGGGAAATGGAAGTAGCGTGGTATCGTAGAAATCATGGGGTGCCGTCTTCCTTAACTTTTCTTCATCGGGAGCTACCTTCTCGGTGTCCTCTTCTTCCTCTGACTCGGTGATTATTTCCTTCTATTTCTTCTCTGCGGGGTTAGGATATGGTGGATCCCGAGTGGTCTTACCACCTCTCGTGGTCACCGATTTTAAATTCTCTCGGGTAGGCTCGGGTTGCCTCGGGATCCCACCCGACTCGGAAGAAGGCAAAGAAGCAGCAAGCTGAGCAAGTTGAGTTTCTATCATTTTATTAAAGCTTAGCTGATTCTTCATAGCAGTAGTGAAGGATTCAATGGTGGAATTTAGATTTTCAAGAACTTTATCATTGGCTGCTAGCTTCTTGTTTATGTTTTCATTAATTCTAGCTTGGCCAAAGACAAGATCTTTAATGGAAGGCTGATTATTGAAATTGTTAGAATAATTACCTCCATTTTGATTCTCGAATGGGAAGTTGGGCCTCGAGTTCCACCCTTGATTGTTGTAGCTGTTGTTGCGGAACCAATGGTTGTTGCCATTGTTGATGAAGCTGGCTTCTTCCCTTGTCTCGGGACAATCATTTCCCGAATGACCCACATTACCGCAAACCTTGCACGTCATGCGAGCGTCCATGATCTTGGCGGTCTCCACATTGCTTGGTGCCTCCAATTTCTT
The DNA here is from genome assembly GCA_036936925.1 of Cenchrus fungigraminus. Taxonomy (NCBI): domain Eukaryota; kingdom Viridiplantae; phylum Streptophyta; class Magnoliopsida; order Poales; family Poaceae; genus Cenchrus; species Cenchrus fungigraminus. The sequence goes on from CM072772.1 coordinate 36,399,755, forward strand.
CATTAGGAGGTCCATCTTGGCGGTGAGCATGTCGATTCCATCGACTTGGTGTACACCGCGGTTATAGGGTTGGAGACAATCTCCATCCCAACCTTGATTTGCCACCATCTTCTCGATCAATTCCTTGGCGGCGGGTACTTGAAGCGAGAAGAAGGCTCCTCCAGCGGCTGCATCTTGGTGCTCACGGGCGGTACGCTTGAGCCCATGGTAGAAGGTCTGAATTAAGAACCACCCCTGCATGCCATGGTGCGGGCACGCGGTGATGTACTCCTGGAAACATTCCCACGCTTCCGGGATACTCTCATCATTCTGCTGCTGGAAGCCCGAAATTCTAGCGCGGAGGGCATTGGTTTTACCCACCGGGAAGAACTTTGCAAGAAATGCCTTAGAGCACTTATCCCATGTGTTGATGGCTCTCGCTCCACATAGAACCATTGCTTCGCCTTCCCGAGCAATGAGAACGGGAATAGGCGAAGACGAATTGCATCGTCCGTCACTCCGTGGATAGTGAAAGTCCTACACACCTCCAGAAAATGCTGGAGATGTGCATTTGCATCTTCATTAGGCTTGCCGCAGAACGGATTTGCTTGCACCATGTTGATCAACGCCGGCTTGAGTTCAAAGTTTCCGTCCCCCACTGTCACGTTCAGTCCGGTAGGGACATTGGTGTTGGAGGGAGTAGAAAACTCGCGGATCGTCCTCTCGACCATTGGTGCTGACGAGGCGCTGTCTACGGGATCGACGGTGTTCGTCTCTTTATTCAAGAGAAACTTCTGAGGAATGAGGACACGAGGTCGCACTCTCCTCACAAGTGACTCCGGATTGTCGTGGAAGTTGAACAGTAGGTCGAAACCGGTCATGCACTACTCTGCGTACATGAGAGTAGAGCAAGGGTAAACCCGCTTAAATAGCGGTTCACCGAATCTAGATAACTCTACCACAAGGTTTAAACGATATCTTCTGCCTATTGCCTCCCCGGCAATGGCGCCAGAAATGCTTGTTGATGCTCCTTAGCCTCACCACTAGGTTTGCACTCACGGCGACGGTGCCAGAAATGCCTGTTGGCACTCGCTAGCGTCACTACCGGGTTTATACCCCTAGTAATGGGGCCAGGGAACGTCTTTGGTAAAACACACGTCACAGAAAGGTCCGCAAGCGCACGGATTACCGTTGTAGCACTTCACCCGGTGGTATTCGGGTTATCATATTTATATTTTCCCAAGGGAGGCACTACGGCAAAGGTGATCGAATAAACGGTGGAGAGAAACAAGACTCGATAAAAGCTATAGCGGGGGTAACGAATAAAGATATTCGGGGATAACTTGACACGCAAGGAGATCCTGATAAAGGGTTAGAGAGGACTTAGTGAGCTGGGAGGACAACGAGATGAGAAAGGATCCTAACACAATCTATCTATTCTTGTCAACTCTAGATAAAGAACTAAGGCAAAGGATAACCAAGGCAAGCTAAACTCGTCAAGCTCTTCTAGTGCTGCAGGGGCATGCAAAGCTGCGCTCTCAGACTGGGATGAGAAGGGAGAACGAAGACACGCTGAATCCTACCGGCCCAAACTAACGTGGTGGATTACTGAGCCCGTCCAAAGCTGTCACCTCCTTAGGGTAACACAACTATTCTGTTGAACGGGACACCAATCTAAGACTAAGGTAAGCTCTGAGCACCGCGCTCACAACGAACCAAAGAACCTTTCCCCGGATATCACGAAGGAAGGTCTCTCTCTACGATGAAACACCGTAGATCAAGCGAAGAACGACCACAACACTATAGGGTTCAAGAGAGCTATGCTAACCAAGATTAAACTAAATGTAGTCTAAACCAAGAATAAAGCTTCTAGAGCAAAGTAAAAGCTGAATGTAATTGACTCGAAAGGTAAGATAGAAAGATAACTTGAATTGTACTTGAGTCTAAACAAAGAAAGGATACAAGAGTAGTACCGGACCCCTGAAGAAGACTCCTCCGGAACCCCGAGACTAACTCGACTCGACTCTAACTCCCAAGCTACACTAATCCTACTCTAAGTGAACAAAAGAGGGAAATGGAGATGCTCCTGCGTCGTGTGTCCATTCCAGCGAGTGGGAGGTGGCTTTTATAGGCAAGTGAGGTCGGTGGAGCGCAGGGGGGCAAGATGCCCGGTGCGGCCGGCTCACTAGGCACGGCCGGCCCTGTGATCCGCCGTCTCTTGCCTTGGACGCTCCTGATCCCTGCTCCTGAGGCGGTTGTAGGTCAGCTCCTTGGGTCGGTTTCGCCCGGTGCGTCGGTTGATAGGTTCGGTCGGCCCACCCCCGTGCTGTGTGACACACCGACCATGCTCGGGGACGCCTAGGATTGCCTCTGAATGGCGGTTGTGGCGGTTGAGCGATCGGACAAGTGGACCCGTTGATCCAAGTGATCCTAGCCTCCACCATTTGATCAAACTGACGTTTCTTCAGTGAATCTCGCTCGTCCAAGTTGTGCTCGAGGGAGAGGGGGTACTCTGGACCAGTGACACACCACGGGGTAGGGCCGGCCGCACCTGCCAGGTCGGCCGCACCTGCAGGGCCGGTCGGACCAGGTGGTTCGGCCGTGGCTTGCACGTGTGGTGTGTTGGTCCCAAATTCTCCCAAAATGTGTACCTGCCTATGAAATTCACAACACAACTCGTGGAACTTCATTAGTACTAAAAATGTGCATGAAACTTGTCGTATACTCCTCTCGAACCCGAGGTTTTGATGGTCAAATTTTTGTTGTAAGGACCGTCAACAGCAACCAGTTCCTATTCTATCTGATGAGAAAAAGCTATGTGAAGGCAAGTCTCCTGAGGACAAAATGGCTGCGTTGCGGGCTTATCGCAGAGCCAAGGGCCTCTGCATTCGCTATGCTGAGAAATGGTCTCGAGAACATAAATGTGCGACATCTGTCCAGCTGCATGTGGTACAGGAATTGTTAGAGCTATTCAATATGGAGGATTGGGAGCAAATCCCTGAGACATCTGAGCACTAGGACTTGCTATTCATGGCTATTTCAAAAGAAGCAATCTCTGGTAAAGAAGGGCCAAGAACCATGAGACTCAAGGGCTCAATTCAAGGGAAGCCAGTGCTCATCTTAGTTGACTCGGGCAGTACACACAAATTCATCAATCAGTCTTTTCTGTCCACACTACAGCAAGTGCCTGAAACAGCTACTGATGTCAAGGTTCAAGTAGCCAATGAGGAAGTCTTACATTGCACTGGATCTCTTCTTCAAATCCAATGGGTTAGTGGATAGTTGTACATTTCACTCTGACATGATGATATTACCACTATGCCATTTTGTATGATAGTGGGAATGGATTGGTTAGAGACTTTCAGATGCAAGTACATTGGAAACACAAGTGGATGGCTATCCCTTATCAGGGATGGACAGCTTTGCTACAAGGCTTTACTCCAGAAATATCTGAAGAAGTGATTGTTCATGTCTGCAGCATTGTGGAGAAGTTAGAGCTGTCTGTTGATTCTACCCCTCCTGAAGTGGTTGTCATCTTGGAAGAATTTGCAGTGGTTTTTGAGCCCTTGTCAACTTTGCCACCTGAAAGGTCTTGTACCTGGTGCTAAACCAGTTCAAATTAGGCCTTACAGGTACCCTCCCACACTCAAGGATGAGATTGAACACCAAGTCGCTGAAATGCTAGCCAAGGAAATCATACAGTACATTTCTAGTGCTTTCTCTTCACAAATTCTTCTTGTCAGAAAGAAAGATGGGTCATGGCGGTTTTGTATTGACTACAGATATCACAATGCCTTGACACTCAAAAGCAAGTTCCCTATCCCGGTATTTGATGAGCTCATGGATGAGTTGGCAAAAGCTAGGTGGTTTTCATCCTTGGATCTCAATTCTGGGTACCACCAGATAAGGTTGAATAAGGGAGAAGCATACAAAACTGCATTTGAAACCCATTTTGGCCTCTTTGAGTTTAATGTGATGGCCTTTGGTCTATGTGGTGCACCTGAAACATTTCAAGGTGCCATGAAGACAACTCTGGCCCCACTGCTAAGGAAATGTGTCCTTGTACTCTTTGATAATATATTAATATATAGTGCTACTTTGGAAGAACACTTGGAGCATCTCAGGTTAGTGTTTCAGTTATTGAAAAGAGACAAATGGCAGGTCAAATTTTCAAAATGCACTTTTGCTCAACAACAGCTATCATACTTGGGACACATAATCAGTGCTGCAGGAATTGCTACAGATCCCTCCAAAATAGCAGCTGTTTAGTCTTGGCCTCAGCCTGAGAATGTCAAAGACCTTAGAAGCTACTTGGGGTTAGCTGGATACTATAGGAAGTTTGTCGGGCATTTTGCTGTTATTGCTAAGCCTCTCAAAAATTTACTAAGGAAGCAAGTGTTGTTCGTATGGATTGAGGAACACACTAAAGCCTTTACTACTTTGAAGAATGCTCTCATGTCTGCACCTGTGTTGGTTATGCCAGATTTCAACAAAGTCTTTTGCATTGAATGGTTCAAATGTGGGTGTAGGAGTTGTTCTTCAACAGGATGGGCATCCTTTGGCTTTCATCAACAAGACTCTAGGTCCAAGAACTCAAGGTCTCTCAACATATGAAAAAGAGTATCTGGCAATCCTAACTGCTATTGAGCACTAGAGATCATATTTGCAGCAAGCTGAATTTATCATACACACTGACCAGAAAAGCCTAGTACAAAATGAGCAAAGACTAAATACACCTTGGAAATAGAGGATGTTTTCCAAACTGATGGGATTACAGTACCAAATTGTGTACAAAAAGTGTGTGGACAATGGGGCTGATGATGCTCTATCCGGAAGGTCACACTCTGATGTGCAGTCAATGGCTACCTCAGGTTGCACTCCTAAATGGATCTCTGAAGTTGTCCACTGTTATGATCAAGATGACTTTTGCAAAAAAACTAATCTCTAAATTGGCTACTGATCCTACAGTTGTTCCCGACTATACTTGGGTTGATGGACTGCTGAGGTTAAGAACAGAGAGTGGATAGGCCAATGAATGGAATTACAGACTAGAATCATTGTTGCTTTGCATAATTCTCCAATGGGGGGACATTCAGGTGTGCCAATCACCCTAAGCTAAAGCAATATTTTGCCTGGACTGGCATGAACAAAGTTGTTCACTCATTTGTGGCCTCTTGCTCAGTCTGCCAACAAGCTAAACCAGACAGAGCCAGATATCCTGGTCTACTCCAGCCCTTGCCTATTCTAGAAGGAGCCCAGCATAACATTTCCATGGATTTTGTTGAAGGATTATGTTATGATGGGCATCACGTTTGGTCGCCGCCGCACACGACGTGGCTAGGAGGGTGCGCCAGCGGGTGGGGCCTAGGGGCCCAGTTCGTTTATTTTCGAGAGTCTTAGGTGTTTGATTAGAAAAGTGTGAGAGTCATAAATACTTTTGTAAACTCCTCGTTTTGATTAAGTAGAAACATAATATTGTTTCCGACTTCCTCAGGGAGTCGGGAGACCCCTAACCCTAGCCGCCTCCTCCTCCTGTGCCTCCTTTCTCCCGTTCAACCTCGACGGCGCCCAGGTGCCGTCCTCGCCGCTGTCCACCTCAGCCAGTGCATCCCTACTCGCTGAGGGAAATCCCTGGTAGGATCCGGAATCCTACCAACCTGGTATCAGCCATGTCAGGAACCCTAGCCACCTCCTCCACGCCGCTCTCCTCGCACTCGCCGGCGCCCTCTTCATCTGCGCCGTCGCCTGCCTCCTCAGCGCCGCCGCTCATCTCCTCCGCACCCATGGCGGTGACCACAGTGCCGCTGGTCTCCACCACGGCGGCCCTGCAGCCGGCCTCAACGGGCTGGCTCTACACGCCGCTGAGCTCCGCGTCCTCCCTCCCTCGCTCCTTCACCCAGTTCGAGGTGACATGGATGCTCCTCGATAAAGGCGCAGCCATCGCTAGGATCCATGAGGAGCTAGCGCTTATGCGCGAGTTCCTCATGGGCGGGCCGCCGTAGCCGCCGCCGCCGCGGGCATCCCTCCCCGCGTTGACGCAAGCGGCGCTTCCCGCGCCGCCCGCGCCCTCCGCCGCCGCTTCCGATGCGGCATCGCTCTCCGTGGGCGTGCCCATCCACCGCGTTTCCTTCCCGCACTCACCGTCGCCGATCCCACCATGGCTCTCGGGAACATCTGAGTGCCCCGTCTACTCATCGCCGCCTCCGCGCACGACGGTTCCCTCGCTGTGCTGGACGGCCACCGGCCCGCACGGGGGACCCCGGGCCCCCGGCATCCTCTACGGGGGCGTCGACGGGACTCTGTTCCCATCCGACGTGGGTGACCCCCTGGCGCTGCTCCAGCCCCCTCCGGCCCACCTCTGAGGTCGAACGGTGCCAGTCAGGCCGTTCTGCGCTTCTACAAGCTGGAGTTCCCTACGTACGATCGCCTCGACGACCCGCTTAACTGGCTCAAACATTGTGAGCGGTTCTTCAGCGGACAGCAAACTCCACCGGTAGATTATACATGGCTCGCGGCCTATCACCTTCATCGGGCAGTGCAGACGTGGTACTTCACCCACGTGCAGGACGAGGGCCAACTGACGTGGGCACGTTTCAAGGAACTGTGCCATCTACAGTTCGGCCCTCCCGTGCGTGGCTCCTGTTTGGCGAAGCTGGGCCGCATTCAGTTCACCACGACTGTCCAGGACTACACCGAGCGCTTCAATGCGGTCCTCTGCCATGCACGGAACCTCAACAGCACACAGAAGGCCGACCTGTATGTGGGAGGTCTCCCGGATCACATACGAGTTGACATCGAGCTCCGTACTCCCCGCGACCTCCTGACCTCCGTCTACATCACGCGGTCATTTCAGCTTCGCACCCGCTCCATGTTGGCGTAGCGTCCCTAGGAACTAACACGTCTGAGCCGATGACGGCGCGACGGAAGATGAGGAGACCCCGGACGCGATCCATACGGCCGCGAATGCTATGGCTAACGCATTGGTGGTTTCGTTGCATGCGTTGGCAGGTATTCAGGTGGAGAACAGCATGGTCGTACACGTGATGATTAAGGGCGAACCCACCGATTAGGATTAGTTGTAAGCAAGCTCAAAGTGCGCAAACCAAAGTTGTGAGCAAAAGCACCCTTTTCTCTGTCGCCCTATGGATCTTAGACTGGTTAGAGTCACAAAGACCCACAACCGGCTCTGATACCACTTGAAGGCCCGGATTGGCGACCAGAGAGGGGGGAGTGGATGGGAGCTGATAAAAATTCTTCTACAAGAACTCGGCCTATGCCCCAAAATCACTTGCCAAGACCTCTACACGAACTTGCCAAGATCACATAGTCACAGCGGACCTACTGACCCTCGGAACAAGTCTGGGACACTCCTTGAAAACAACTCGACCAAAATCACAAACACATAGGGGCTGATTGGTTACCTGAAGCACCGCATCCTGGCTCGCACGGGAGAGCCAGGCCTCCCATGGGCAGGCTGTGAACGTGCAGGACCGGTGTGATTGGTTGCTTGCGTGTATGGAGCATGGCTGCATTGGTCTCTTGATTGGTTACCCGTATAGTAGCTCAGCTGAGTTAATTTTAGCCTGAGCTCATGCTTGCCGTGCACCGCGAGAGCCAGGCTCCACAGAAACGCCCGAATTCCCCGTACCCCGCGAGCCTGGCTGGAGGGCACTATTTGCATGCCGGGAGCCAGGCCTGGAAGTCGATTCAGTCATCCAATCACCTCAAACTTGCATCTCCTGAGCCTGGTTTGGCTGGATGCAGGCATCCAATCACCCCCTTAGCGGAAGCCAAGCCAACACCTTTTCTGCCGACAGAAACCGGTGCCACCTGAATTACAAATTCGGTGCCACCGAATTTCTCAAAGGCACAGACACAGGGCAAAACTGGTGCAACCGGGTTTGAAAGCCGGTGCCACCGGGTTTTTCCTAGGTCACTAGCGAACCTCAGAATAATCAAAACAGAGCAAACAGACTCGAAATGTGATGAATATTTAACCCTAGCCTTCTCTAGCCCAAAGAAACTTTTCCACCAAAAATCTCCTCAAAAATTCACTATTGACTAAACCGGTGCCACCGGGTTTCCAAAACCGGTGCCACCGAGTTTAGCCTGGGTAGCTCGGGAAAATCTCCTTTCGAATTGATCTCTTGATTCGCGCAACCTGTCGAGCTGAGATTTGGGGAGGAGTAGATCTACCCCATGAACAAGTGAATCCTAAAAGGACAAGTCCCCAAACCAAGTATCTCGTGCGGAATCGAAGATTTCTTGCAAAGGGTCAACAACCAGGGTTAGAAAGGAGGAACTTCAAATCCAAGCCGATTCGTGAGGTTTGTGGGCACAAGATCACCAGGAGAAAGGTCACACAAGACCTATGCGTGATCCCCACAAAGAAACCCCCACCAAAACGCTCTCAAATCCGACGAATCAAAAATCCACCGAAAAGACCCTGAAAATCCATAAAAACGAAAACGGATGGGATTAAAGGATTTGGCACAAGATTAAGAGGAAGATCTCACTATGAATCACTTAGCCATATCCGGTTACAAGCCACTCACAAAAATCACAAATCTTGGATGGCAAAATGCGCAAAACAAAGAGCCACTGTCTCCTCTCTTCCTCTCACCAAGAGCACTCCAAGAAGAAGGAGCACACCTACCTATCTAACCAAAAGAGATGGCTGCCCAACCAGCCACTCCTCCCATAAATAGAGCCCTCCAGACAAAAGACCGAAGTGCCCCTACACTAGAAGTTACAACACAAGCCCATGCAAGGGTGTTTTAGTCAATACATCATTAGCACCATCCGACGGATGCGCATCCACCGCAAACCCACGTAACCACTATGCAAGTCTTGTGATCATGCCGCGTGTCCTCCGCTTTGAAGTCTCCAGAAGCCCCACGGTGCACACAGGTCAGACCGGTGCTCCTCACCGGTCAGACTGGTCCCCACTGGTCAGACCGGCCTATTGTTGTAGTCGCGTGCGCTTCGGTCTCGGTCTTGGCTTTGGGGCTTAACCAAGTAACCCAATGGTTTTATGGTGAACCACTAAAAACCCCGCGGACTTGGTGTGGCCTCCCGCCAATCTCCACTCATAACTTGGCCCCCACATTGTCCCGGCTCGACCTTGGTTTTGAGGCTCAACCAAGAAACTGTCCACGAATTTGTCTTGCTGCTCTTGCCACCTTGTGGCCCGCACTTGTTCCCGCTGGCCACCGAGTCGCTCGAACTAAGCCTACTTGTCTGCTCCACACCTGGAGGCCCACTGGCACAGACCTTTTGCGCTTGTTCTTCACATGCACCAACACCAATTAAGTCGCAACCTGCACCTGCAATACTTGGCCAAGAGTTAGTCCACACAACATTGTCAATCACTCATCACACCGGGAAGCGACCATCCACCGGTCCTCGAACCACACATGTCCTCATCGCAGAAGCACGCACGGACACCGCGGATCTACGCCGCCATGTAGTTGGCTCCTCTATTCCATTTGCTCGGTATGTGCTAAAGAGAAAGCAAAGATACTGAAGGACCGAGATGGCGACCAGAGAGGGGGGAGTGAAGGGGAGCTGATAAAAAATCTTCACAAAGAACTCGGCCTATGTCTGTTGACAGCTATTAAGTACCACTTTTATGCCATCAACTCCTGCATAAAATAAATGGAAAGTGATCATCAACACTAGGATAGGGCTTTATACTGACAATTTCCACAAGTGTTGGTGTTTCTAGCTTTTGATGCCGGACAGGCCAAAATACACATGAAATGATATAGCTGAGAGCAAGTACATTAATGGCATGGATATGGCATCACCATAAACAGTCCCAAATGCCAATTTGGACTGCACCATTGTGACGAGCTAGTCGAGACGATCGAAACGGATATATCATTTGCATACATCAGAGCCCGGATGAGAGAGATATGCACAGGACATCATGTGGGCCCAGTGGGACCCACACTAGGCCACGTGGCGATGTGCTGGCACATAGATGCCATGTGTCCATGACACTAGTCCATCCAAGGATGAGAGCTTCCCTTCAAAGGAGCGGCCTCTCCTTGGTAGATTAGAGAATAGGAGAGTGAGAGAGAGAGATTTGTATCTCCATGGATGCTTCGTTCTTCATTTAGAATAAAGTGAGTATTTCTGTATTTTCTATTTAGACTAAAGTAGTATTCATGCATAGGTGAATAGTTCTTGTGTTCTTCACTTGTTCATGATTTAGAGGCTTGTGTTCTTCATGAGCTTAGCCTTTGATCTTCTGGTGTAGTTCATAAGTTGCTAATTCCATTTGTATGCCTGCTAGTCCAATTAGAGTAAAGTGGATGCTCCTGCATTCTAGTTTAGACCAAAGTCCTTCCATGATCCTTCTATAAATAGCGGTTACCTGAGTGAGTTCTGGTCTCTCCCTCATGGGTTCGTCGCTCTGTCTTTGTACGAAGTGCTATAGTGTTGTTATGGGCTAGCAGACATAGCCGTGCTATAGTAGTAACCGGTGGTGTAGACGTGGTGTCTAGACAACGGGTTATCCTTCGATTGCCCTGTATCCCACGGTTTGTCTTGGGGTAGGCCGCGGTTGGACCCTTACGGAATCCCCCACGTCAGGATACAGGTGTAGGCAACCATTTGCCATGAACCGACTGTTATAGCCAGGTGGGTCCGGTGTCCGAAACGATAGTTCCTAACCGAGAGACTATTCTCAACTCTACCCACGATCAGCAAGATCCTCTCCATCTTCATCTTGTCCTATAGAGTTGAGTCCTTGGACCATAGCTAGGCTAGGAGGTTGATAGGTGCCGACTTAGATCAGCACAAGGATTGCCCGATCTTCACGACAGTAGGTTCAAGAACAAGGATAAATTGCTGTAGAACAGCAGGGATAACTAGCTTTATACCTGACAAAGGTTGGTTGTGACCAAACGACGGGGAGAGAGGCACCGAAACCGCGAAGGACTTCGACTCGATCTCCGAACGATCGCAGAACCACAAACCAGGACTAATACACACAATACGGCGTAGCCGAACGGAAACCGTAGAGCACGAAGTAGGGGACCTCAGAGAGATCTCTCACAAGCCCAAGAAGAACTCGTAAGAACAAAGGTGTGTAAGAACACTCAGCAGCGAGGCTGCGATCAACCGTATGTGGTTGACAACTAATAATCAAAAACTGGGTTCTTGGTAGTACATAGGGGGGTATTTATACTAGGAACAACCCTCCTAGTTGTGTGTGAACTCGAGAGGAAAATGAAGAGGCTAAGTATGTGAAAAACTCTCCAGAAATCAACTCCCGAGGTGGACTCGCGTGGCTGTTGACCTTCTGTGCAGCCTCCACTAAATTGGTCATAACTCTTTATTGGGAAGTCTAATGGACATGCGGTATCTTGCATTGGAAAGTTAACTTCAAGACAGTTCCATGAAGTACTCATGCAGCTCCAGAGCTATCGGGATTTAAGAGTTATGATCAAATCATTATGCAGGTCCGTACTTGTCCGAACTGATTGTCCGAACTGATCTGTGTGAACTGGTCCGAACTGAACTTTGCTGGATCATCCTTGGTCCGAACTGATCCACTTGTTTCTTCTGCTTTGCTTCCTCTCCGTGTATAGCTGCACCACCCCTCTCACATATATACCTCTTGTTGTAGTTTCTTGGCACGACTTCGTGTAATTGGTCCTTGGTTTATATTTATTGGTGTGTTGTCTTCATCCACTTGTGTAACTCTTGGGATGTCCACATCATCCTCCCCCTCTTGAGAAGGAGTCGTCCTCGACTCTTCCACCCCAAAGAATGGAGAAAGGTCGGCGATGTTGAAACTTGTACTAACACCATATGTACGTGGAAGATCAATTTCATATGCATTATCATTGATCTTGCGAAGCACTTTGAATGGTCCATCAACACGTGGCTGCAACTTGCTCTTGCGTTGGTCTGGGAATCGATCCTTGCGTAGGTGCACCCAAACCAAGTCTCCTTGTTCAAACACAATCTTTTTGCGACCCTTGTTGGCGTGCTTCTCATACATCTTGGTCATCTTCTCAATGTTGGATTTTGCTCGTTCATGGAGTTTCTTAACAAATTCAGCACGCTTGCTTGCGTCGAAGTTCAGATGTTCCTGCATAGGTAAAGGCAATAGATCGATGGGAGTAGCAGGTTTGAAGCCATATACAATTTCAAAGGGACTAAATTTTGTGGTTGAATGTACCGCCCTATTGTATGCGAACTCCACATGAGGCAAGCTTTCTTCCCAAAGCTTCAAGTTCTTCTTGAGGACAGCCCGCAACAATGTTGACAAGGTACGGTTCACAACTTCAGTTTGCCCATCAGTTTGTGGGTGACAAGTTGTGGAGAACAACAATCTTGTCCCAAGTTTTCCCCACAAGGTCTTCCAAAAGTAGCTCAAAAATTTGGTGTCACGATCAGACACAATAGTTCGTGGCAAACCATGTAAGTGCACAATTTCCCTGAAAAATAATTCAGCAATGTGTGAAGCATCGTCACTCTTATGACAGGGAATAAAATGAGCCATTTTACTAAAGCGATCAACCACAACAAAGATTGAATCTCTCCCCCTCTTAGTTCGAGGTAAACCGAGAACAAAATCCATAGAAATGTCTTCCCATGGTACACTAGGAATAGGTAGAGGGGTATATAAACCATGAGGGTTTAAACGGGACTTAGCTTTGTGGCATGTGACGGAGCGAAGAACATATCTCTCGACATCTCTTCTTAGCTTTGGCCAAAAGAAGTGATCAGCCAGCACCTGCTCTGTCTTCTTGACACCAAAGTGAACCATTAGTCCTCCGGCATGAGCTTCCTGCAAAAGCAAAGGTCGAACAGAACAATCTGGAATGCAGATTTTGTTAGATCGAAACAAAAAGCCATCATGCAAATGGAATTTTTCCCAACCCTTGCCATCGCAACATTTAGAAAACGGTTCAGCAAAGTATGAATCAGTTGCATACAAATTCTTAATACTTTCCAAGCCAAGAATTTTTGCATCAAGTTGACACAACAAAGCATGGCGTCGAGACAAAGCATCAGCAACAATATTATCCTTCCCTTTCTTGTACTTAATAATGTAAGGAAAAGATTCAATGAATTCACTCCATTTAGCATGTCGTTTGTTCAGTTTTAATTGGCCCTTTAAATGTTTCAAGGATTCATGATCAGAATGTATAATGAATTCTTTAGGAAAAAGGTAGTGCTGCCAAGTTTCCAAACTCCTCACAAGAGCATAAAGTTCTTTGTCATAAACTGAATAATTAAGAGTTGGACCACTTAGCTTTTCACTGAAGTATGCAATAAGTCTCCCTTCTTGCATGAGCACGCCTCCAATCCCTACACCACTTGCATCACATTCAATTTCAAAAGTCTTACCAAAATCTGGAAGCGCAAGTAGTGGGGCAGTTGTCAATTTTGTTTTCAGCTCTTCAAATGCTTTCTCTTGTGCTGCACCCCAATGGAATGGCACGTCCTTCTTTGTCAACTCATTTATAGGGGCAGCAATGGTACTGAAATCTTTAACAAAGCGACGGTAAAAACCGGCAAGTCCAAGAAAGCTTCGCACTTGGCTCACATTCTGTGGAGGCAACCATTCACGTACAGCCTTAATCTTCTCTTCATCAACCTCTACGCCGTGAGCTGAAACAACAAAGCCAAGAAAGACTACCTTGTCGGTGCAAAAGGTGCATTTGGCAAGGTTAGCAAACAAGCATTCCTTTCTCAAAACAGCAAGCACACATTTGATATGTTCAACATGTTCATCAAGAGACTTGCTGTAAATTAATATGTCATCAAAATAAACCACAACAAATTTACCAATGAAAGGCCGAAGCACGTGATTCATTAAACGCATGAAAGTACTAGGTGCATTGGTCAATCCAAAAGGCATCACCAACCATTCATACAACCCAAACTTGGTTTTGAAGGCTGTTTTCCATTCATCTCCTTCTCTCATGCGAATTTGATGATAGCCACTTCTCAAATCAATTTTTTGTAAAAATGATAGCACCACTAAGTTCATCAAGCATGTCATCAAGTATAGGTATGGGATGTCTATACCTTATGGTGATGTTATTTATGGCTCGGCAATCAACACACATTCTCCATGAACCATCTTTTTTAGGAACTAAAAGAACAGGAACAGCACAAGGTGAAAGACTTTCTTTGACATACCCTTTGTTGATGAGCTCGTGCACTTGGCGCTGAATTTCTTTGGTTTCCTCTGGGTTGGTTCGGTATGGTGCACGATTGGGAAGTGAAGCACCAGGAACAAGGTCGATTTGATGTTCAATCCCTCTCTTGGGTGGCAGCCCTGGTGGTACTTCCTCTGGAAACACATCTTCATATTCCTGTAACACATCAAAAACAACACTAGGCAAAGTAGAGGGTAAGTCGTTAGTGGAAAGAAAATTGTCCTTGCACAGCAGTACAAAGAACATGGCATTGGGTTCACTCAATTCTTTTAAATCCCCTTTCCTAGCCATCATAACTAATCCCTCTTTTCCCTTTGGCTTGGGTTTTTGTAGCTGTGGAGTTTTATTTGGCTGTGGAAACACTCCCTCACTATGTATGTGGCTCACTCGTAAGTGATTCTCGCTCTCTCGCTGTTTTCTCTTTAGATCATCCTTGAAAATTTCCTCCGGTGACAAAGGAAGCAAAGTGAGGCGCTCTCCTTTGTACATGAAAACAACCTTGTTGGTTCGACCACAAATCTGAACATCACGACCATATAACCATATTCTTCACAACAGCAATTGGCATGCCTGCATTGGCACCACATCACACTCTACATGATCACTATATCGCCCAATAGAGAAAGGAACATTCACAATGTTGCTCACACGCAGCGCACCGGACTCATTTAACCATTGCATCTTGTAAGGAGAAGGATGACGCCGCTGTTTTAACCCCAATCTCTCAACCAATTCTTGACTTGCAATATTATTGCAGCTGCCATTATCAACAATAATTCAGCATAGCTTGTCCTTGATCATGCCTCGAGTGTGAAAAAGATTGTGTCGCTGATTATTTTCTTCTTTCACAGCAGTGACACTAAGCACTCGTTGAGAAATGAAGCAATTATTATCACCTTCATCAGGCCGGATCACTGTCTCATCAGTCCTGATTTCTTCATCATATATTGGAGCACTTTCTTCATCACTTTCAGAGTCCCATTCACCTTGCTCATTCACAATCATGGTCCTTTTACTAGGACACTCAGCAGCAATGTGCCCACGACCTTGGCACTTGTGACAAACAATACCTCGGCTATGCGAAGATGATGCAGCGGCTGATGTAGCTGAAGGGGCTGCTGCACTTGTAGCAGGACGATGATTTTCTTGCTGATTTGCAGGTGAAGAAGCACTAGAGAATGTTGTCTTTGCAGCACCAATGGATGGAGAGGACCTAGCTGCAGCACGTTGAGATCGAACACCAGCAATAGAGGTACTGGCCTGCTACCGGCACCATGGAGTTGAGATAGATCGACTCCCATAGGACCGACCACGTCCTTCTTGATGAATCTTCCTCTCAGTGCGCATAGCTTGATCAACAAGACCTTGCAAAGTTCGATACGGAAACATCTCCACAAAACTGGAAATGTCATCATTGAGACCGTGCAAAAATCTTGCCATTCGTGACTCTTCATCTTCTCTGATATCAGATCGAATCAAGACCAACTCCATCTCTTTGAAATATTCATCAACTGATTTGGAACCTTGTTTCAATGTTTGCAACCTATTACGAAGGTCACGGTGATAGCTTGATGGAACAAAACGTCTCCTCATCACATGCTTCATTTCCGCCCATGTGTTGATATGATCACGTCCCAACACAAGCTGATTTTCTTGTATCTGATTCCACCAAGTAAGAGCATAACCAGAGAATTCAACAGAAGCAAGACTAACACGCCTTTGGTCAGAGAGATTATGCACTCTGAAAATTTGATCACACTGCTCTTCCCAATCAAGATATGCATCAGCATCTTCCTTTCCTGAAAATTTTGGAACACTTAACTTGACACAAGCAATACTATCCGGATCAGCTCCATGGCGACCACGATGATGTTCGCCATCATGGCCAGCACCACGATGATGACCTCGGCGACGTTCAAACTGCCCACCATTGGCAAAAGGATTCTCATCATCACCATACTCCTCCTCATGGCTGCCCTGAGATTCATCTTCATCATCAAAGCGGACACGATGACCATTACCACGACCACCTCCTGCACGCTGATCCTCATGACCAGCACGCCTTCCACCACCACGATCACCACGACCACCTTCAAAATGGTCACGAAAACCACGCCCAAAACCAGAATTTTCATCACCAGATTCATCATGGTGATGTGGAGCTCTTCGTCTCGCAGCAGGGAGACGGTCATCAAGCATCCTCGCCATTGCCTCCACAAGTGAGTTGGCCATATTGCGCATCTCAGCCCGGGAGACAGGAGGTTCATCATCTCCATGGTTCCCACCACGAACACTTGAGTCAGATCCTGCCATGTTAGCTCTAATGCAAGTAAAGTGGAATAGGACAAGTATGTGGAATCACACAACCTCACCACTTACTTACCAAAGTTCTTACGCGTTCTTAAGGACTATGAGTGTGCTTAAAGTGGCAATACCGCAGCTGTGATTAAGCGACTGAAAGGATACAAGTTGAGAGGTCCGGTTTCAGATTTTTGTGGAGCTATAGGAGGCTAAGCAAGGAAAGGCTATGGTACTGAAACAAAGTGAAACAAACCTTCCAAAAAGATGTAATTGTTGTTGTTCGGTGCACCACAAACTTAATATATGAACATGAAACTTTTGATAACAGATCCGCAACACAACCCCTTGCAACCTTGCAAATCTCTTTCTTTCTTCTTTTTTTTTGTCTCATCTTTTTTTTTCTTTCACACTTTTCTTTCTGATTTTTTGTTTTGACTAATAGCAAACACAAAACAAAATATAAGGGGTGCGGATAAAAAATTTAAACAAGAGTACAGCGGAAGAACAAAGGCGGTGACTAGCAACACGATGAATGGAATGAACACAAAGTAACAGTACCAACAAAATGGCTATAGGATTTTTTATGGCTTGTCAGTGGACTATAGGACAAGAACAAATATATATATGATGGATGAAACCAGAAACAAATTGTAAAGGGTGGGAGGGTTGGTAAAAACAAAACCTACCGTGACAACGATAGCTCTGATTACCACTGGATAGGTGCCGACTTGGATCAGCACAAGGATTGCCCGATCTTCACGATAGTAGGTTCAAGAACAAGGATAAATTGCTGTAGAACAGTAGGGATAACTAGCTTTATACCAGACAAAGGTTGGTTGTGACCAAACGACGGGGAGAGAGGCACCGAAACCGCAAAGGACTTCGACTCGATCTCCGAACGATCACAGAACCACAAACCGAGACTAATCCACACAATACAGTGCAGCCGAACGGAAACCGTAGAGCACGAAGTAGGGGACCTCAGAGAGATCTCTCACAAGCCCAAGAAGAACTTGTAAGAACAAAGGTGTGTAAGAACACTCAGCAGCGAGGCTGCGATCAACCGTATGTGGTTAACAACTAATAATCAAAAACTGGGTTCTTGGTAGTACATAGGGGGGTATTTATACTAGGAACAACCATCCTAGTTGGGTGTGAACTCGAGAGGAAAATGAAGAGGCTAAGTATGTGAAAAGACTCTCCAGAAATCAACTCCCGAGGTGGACTCACGTGGCTGTTGACCTTCTTTGCAGCCTCCACTAAATCGGTCATAACTCTTTATTGGGAAGTCTAATGGACATGCGGTTTCTTGCATTGGAAAGTTAACTTCAAGACGGTTCCATGAAGTACTCATGCAGCTCCAGAGCTATTGGGATTTAAGAGTTACGATCAAATCATTATGCAGGTCCGAACTTGTCCGAACTGATTGTCCGAACTGATCTGTGTGAACTGGTCCGAACTGAACTTTGCTGGATCATCCTTGGTCTGAACTGATCCACTTGTTCCTTCTTCTTTGCTTCCTCTCCGTGTATAGCTGCACCACCCCTCTCACATATATACCTCTTGTTGTCGTTTCTTGGCACGACTTCGTGTAATTGGTCCTTGGTTTATATTTGTTGGTGTATTGTCTTCATCCACTTGTGTAACTCTTGGGATGTCCACATCAGAGGTAGTACACACCGTTCCTTGGATTCGATACCCTTGGGAATACTCCTGAGGTGAAGTGCTACAATGGTATTTCCGTGCGCTTGCGGATTCTTTCGTACCCGTCGGTATACCCAGGTGGATCTTACGCCCACGCTAGGTGTACAACTAGTGGTGAGGTTAAGAAATACCAACAAGCATTTCTGGCGCCGTTGCCGGGGAATGGTTGCCGTATCTATCTTTGAACCTAGTGGTTCTCGTATTTATCTTCTTAGTTTTCTTCTACCTTTACCCCCGTTACCCTTCGAGATATCCTTTTTCATTTTCTTTACTTCTACCTCTACCCCCGCTATCCATGGAGAAGCTTTCCTGTAAAAGCATCTCCGCCCTCAGGGATGAACCCTCAGAGCCACCACCTTCTGTGCACCTTATTTTAACATCCGACTTTAATAAGCTCCTTCCTGAGGATATTGAGTATGTTCGGAAACATTCCTTCTCCGGATTACCAAGCGAAAACCCGTACGAGCATTTGCGCGAGTTCGAGCTTTTCAGTTCCCTTATTACCAATGACAAGGGACTGGATACCTTCATGTCGAAGATGTTCCCCTACTCTTTCGTAGGTAAGGCCGAACGTTGGTACACATACACCGTAGGTAGCGTAAACGATAGTTGGGATAAGCTTAAGGACAAGTTTTGTTGTGAGTTTTTCCCTCTGTCTCGTCTCGCTACTCTACGGGAGGATATCCACTGTTTTCGGCAGAAAGAGAAGGAGTCGTTAGGCAGAGCCTGGGTTAGATTTATGTTATTAGTGGATTTTGCACCTCCCTTGTCGATACCTGAATCTTAGTTGCTTCGCAACTTTTATGATGGCCTCGACAAGCGCTCTACCCGCCATCTCGATTTCGGAAAGCCATTTCTTGAAAGGGGTCCAGCTGAATGTAGGGCTATGCTGAAGAATCTCACCGATTACGATACCGACTTCATGTTTAGGCCCTGCCGAGAGGAATCCGAGTCGAGCCATGAGAGTCCTTCAACAGCACAGTCTGAGCCCTCAACTTCCCCACCACAAGACTTGTCTGTTTAAATCTCTCCCGAACCATGAACACCAAAGGGAGAAGAAATTCAACCTTTGGAGTTCACTTCCAAATTCGAGGACGGTCATTCTAAATATCTTTTAGACACCTCGAATTTTGTTGCCCAATTAGGGGAGGATCCTCATTCTGTCCAAACCAATCATTCCAAAAATCTCTTGACAGAATCTTCCCCCAGGCCCACGGTACCACCTCTACCTCCTGATCCTCCTGACGAAGCATATCTTGAGGAAGCCACGAAGGAGGAATGGTCAGATGGAGTGACGCGCTTTTCCGAAGCAAATCGGATTAGTTCACCTTCTTTGATCGTTCCTTGTTCAATTAGAGGAATCACCATAGACGCCCATTGTAACCCCACCATGGAGGTTAACATCCTGCCATGGCTCTTAGCGGAAACTCTCTTGGGTAATGTTCCGCTAGCACCATCCGACATACTCCTCAGGAGCTGTCCCTTGGGACACGTTCTTGAATGTCGGGGGATCGCAACAGCCGTGCCGCTCATCATAGACGGGGTCGAGGCTATCTTAGACTTTCATATCTTCGATGTCCTCGATCTTGATCTACTCCTAGGTTCCCCAGTGAAGAAATTCCTCGATATATCTTTAGGGAGCCTAGATCATAAGCCTAGGGAACTCGCTTCTACCACTTCCATCACAGGTCCAGGACCTCTGCTGGTGAAGCCTCTTCCCAAGCAAGACCCACTCGAGAAGATGATGCATGTATCTCCGTTCGCATCACCCAAGCCTGTTCTCATAGAGGTTGTAGATTTCTCTACCCCTCATGAGAATGACTCGGAAGATTCTCTTCATCTCTGTGAAGGCGAACGATCATCATCCCTCTCGACCGAGTTTGAGCCTCTTCCCGTTGGCCCGTATGATGTTGCTTTTGATTATGATCGAGAGTCGATATTGAGCTTTCATGATAAATCTCTTGAGATAGAGAACTCATGGGCCAGGGAATCCTATGAGGCACCGACTCTGGAATTCACAGGTGAAGGTTCCACAGACAAGCATGGCAGTTTCATCCTTGATACACCACACGAATGATGCTTGCATCATGCCTATCCAGAGCGAGTCATGCTTAGTGCACCGAGCACACTTGAGGGCTGCAACTACCTTCTGGTCCTCTTTTGCAAAATGTTTAGAAGGTTGATTGTGGATGCATATGTCTACCATAAGCATATCAGATTTCGTGTGTGCACTGTGGCACTAACCTTGTAGCTAAAGCTTCACTGATACATCTAAGATTGGTGGTGAGACGGGAATGACACCACCAATGATAGCTGCAAGATGAAGTTCCCCCGGTCGAGCTTATGACCTTGAATAAACAAAGCACTACCAGGAGATAGCCTGGATTAGCATAGGTTTTATTTCCCATTTGAATAAGAGCAAGAGCATGTTTTTAAGATAAAACTATCTTTCGGGTACTTTTGGTCGCTAACCTTTCAGGTGGAGATTGAAAAGAACGGTGGATAGGTGATGCCTAAGAACATGTGAGCCACATCAACTACAACACTCTAGTAAGATTTTGGTGAAGAAACATTTACAAGGGAAGCTTGATCTCCACACACTAGAGTTTCGTTGCTTAGCAGTGCAAACTTCAAGTGTGGGGGAGGTATGTGAGCATCTCGAGTAAAGTTCCTCTTATGCCAAAATCTTACCCTGGTTTGGAGACGATTGTTGACGGTGTATATGCGTATCCAATTTCGTTTGGACTTGCAAGCGGACAAGTCCTCCGTCGTAGCCAAGGGACCCTTCTTCCCTCAAGTGTGAACCCAAGGTATCGAATCCGTGGAACAAATGTGTGATGCAAGAATCTATCTATTAAAGCCGAGAACATTTTGATCTTCAAAGGGAATGCTTTTGCATCTAATCTAAAGAACATCATAAGAACGAATCTAATCTATGAAAGCCGGAGGTAGCAAGAGATAGAGAGGGATAGGTAAAACCAATCTAGAGAGATTGGATCAAGTTCTTGTTGAAGTTCCAAGCAAGAAGAAATAGCCAAGTTGAATCTCATAAAAAGCATCTTTAAATCACGGTTTCCCGTCCAACTCCGAAGACGCCCACCTTTTGGAGCCACCGTTCTGTCACAATGCACTCCTATTCATGCGGGTTAACCTAGGGTGAGTCCAATGGATAAGTTGAAATCTCTTGGAAGGTCAGGCATGCACCTCTAGCCACCACGGCTACAAGAACACCCTCTATGATCTATCTCGAGAATAGATCTTACAGTAAGAAAAGCCAATCGAAATCAAAGTCATAGAAGAAACACTCGATCGCTAGAAATCGGATTGCAACTTGATAATTCAACATAGTACATGATACATGAACAAGATCACCACCGGGATCCTACCTTGATCTTGCTTCTAGCTCCTGGAACTCCGACGTGGTCTTCCTTGCAAGGTTCCCACGTCGGCTAGGGAAACCCTAGACAACTAGCTCGACCCTCTCCTCTCCGGGATGGTGTCCCTCTCTTCTCTGCTCCTCGGCAGCGAATGACGAATGAGTTGATCCATGGCTCTTGGCCAAGGGGCTATAAATAGTCCGAGAGGCGGCTAGGTCAAAGGGGGGCATGAATGGGCCCCGAAATGGTCTGGGCCGGCCGGCCTGGGCCCATTTCGGCCCATCTCGCGGCCTCCTTTGCTGGTGATGCTTCCCGAGTCTTCTAGAGTATTCTCCCTTCTGCATGTGGGCCCTTGACGTCAGTTTCTCCGCGGTTTAGTTGAAGCTCCTTGTCCCGCAAGATTCAGCATTTTCTGTTTGGGTCCTCGGAGTTTTCCGTCTTCACGGGTTGGTCCTTGGGCTTCTTGGAGTCATGTTCACTTCATTGCTTGACTTGTACCGGGCTTCAAGGTCTTGTCACAAGGTGCTTGATGAACTTTACCCAGAAGTCTTGCTTTCAACGCTAAATTCCTGCATAAACATCAAACTCCAAAACCGACATGCACGAACGAACTTGTTATACCAAGGGGGTTAGTACAAATGGATAAGATATAAAATTCATGCCAACACCGAAGGTAAACTCATGGCTAGGTTGACGGAAATTCACCGTCAACATCTCCCCTATGCTTAAACCTTACTCGTCCTCGAGTAAGCCTTCGATGGATATCATCGTTGCCTTTCATTGCTTAAACCCTGCACTTGATCATACATGAGAAAACATAATGCTCTCAAAAGTTTAGTTCGTTAAAGTTCCATAATGTACTAGCCTTCATCCCTACGGAGGGTGGATATTAATTAAGCTCATCCCACAAGTATTAAACATGCTCCCAAAATTCAAATGGATCTCAGAAATTTTGAAATAAAGAATGAGATGAAAAAGAGCTAAACCAAGTTCAAAAATTTAAACCACCTTGCATCTTGCTCATGACTCTCATCTCATCTTATCTCTCAAGCCTATTTCTTCTACTCCTTTCCCTCTCAAAATATATATATAAGTGGCAGGCTTTATGTGGAGCTCTTTTGGGAAAGTTTAGTCCTAACAAGATATTATAAATGAGATGTTGTCAAAACAAGACAAGCTTCTCATGGTCTTACCGAGACTCGTCAAAAAGGTCATTGGAAAATAATGTTATATCAAGGAGGGGGAGAGAAAAATACACACACTTTGAGATAGGTGGACATGTGCAAATGGCAAAGAGTGATCCCGAGGCATAAAGGAAGTCCTCGTTATCGGATTGCACATGGTTGGAAAGATGAGTTTGGATCTTAAATCTCGAAACTTTTGAAATTCCTAATGCACTTTAGAGAACCGGGGAGTTGACTTTATTTTATATTTATACATACTCATATTTTTTTCTTTTCTCATACATATATATATATTTCTTTATACTCATTTTTTTTCTTTTTTTCTTTCTCTTTTTTTCATTTTTTTATTTGCTCCCCTTGAACTCTAAATTGCATTGTACCTACCTCCTCCCCCATGCTTAGACGTTTGCTCGTCCTCGGGCAAAGAGGTGATAGAGATAAGGTAGGTACTAGAAGTATTTTTCCTTTGGAGAGATACTTGAAATCTTCAATCTTGGCCCCATCTTGCGATCTTCCTCAAATTGACGATCCATACTCAATGATAGGTTGTGGTCAAGGAGGTAAACACAAAAGATGATATTTTTGGTTTTAAGGGTGGATATTCGGTGAGGTTTGTGAAATCTCCGATGTGGGGATACACAATGCACGGATAAAAAGGCTAGCAAAAAGATAGATACGCAAAAACGGAATGACCAGCTTCTTAGTCTCGGGCCAGAGAAATCAAGGCCTGAAATAACTCACCCAAAAATAAACCTTGTATACTAAGTTTTTTCACTCAAGTATATATATGGCTCTGGATAGGTAGAGTAACATGCAAGTGGTATTTATGACAAGGTTAGCATTACTTTTAAGAACAAAAATAAATCATCTTTAATCCATCTAAAACTTGAGAGCACATAAAACACTATGGGTCTTTATTTTTATCATAACCTCCACTAAAGATTAAGCTAGCATTTAGATAATTTCAGATTTGTATTTTAAGAGAGCATTAGCTTAATCATGCATAAAACAAGTACAAAGATAAACAAAGCGGCAACTATCATCATATATCAACATGGCACAAACTTTGTATCTGTGCCAAAGGTAAAAACAAGGTGGTGATTTTATTCTTGATGAAAATAAAAACTAACACACATGCTGAAAATTAAATAAAAACTGAAAACACTACGCATACATAGGTGCATACAAGCTAAAAATTAAAGAAAAGGAAAAAGGAAAGATTAAACTAAAGCTCATCCTCTCTCTAATCTTCCGCCGGTGGTTGATATTGATAATCTTGATTGTTGTACCCTTGCTCATAATAGGATTGCACCGCTCCTCCTATGAATTGTCCCGACGGTGCTAAGTGAAGGCGTCCGAGCTCATAAGCGATGTTTGCATTTCCTTCACCCATTTGATTCACATTGGTTTGGATGGCTGCGATATTTTGCATGTTTCTTGCAGCGTACCCTCCAATGATGGCCACACTTTGTTGTGGTTGAGGAAGGTATGCATATGGCTCCGCAAAGGCTACGTTGGGTACCGCAAAATTAGGTGGGGGCTTAGCTGCACCACTCCCCCATGCTTGCATCGGTACACCACCGTAGTAACTCGGCGGCGCCGGGATTCCTCCAAATGGTGGCACATAATTTTGTTGCGCACCTTCTTGGGCTGCGGAAGAACTTTCTTCTACAATCCTTCCTCTCTTGTTCTTCTTCGCCGGCACAAGAAGTCCGTCCTCTAACCAATCTTCTTTCCCCTCAAGAAAAAGTCTCAATCTTCCATTCGGAAGGGGCAAATTCACCTTGGCCAATTTGAAGCCTCCTCTCTCATCTCCACTTATATATTTGCCTTGCTTCATATAATCAAACCCAAGGGAAGTCCCAACTAGGAGATGCTCCGGGTTTCTTGGAATTCCCAGTCTCAAAGAGATAGCCAACATGGAGAGATAACACCCCGAGCCAATATCTCCCGAACCCGATGTTGCCTCACAACACCACCGGTTGATCATAAGGTGAGTGGGGTCGATTGGCTTCCTGGCAATCAAAGCCGAGTAAAGCCAATTCACCTCCATGTCGGTAATCTTGGTTTCTTTCATCCTCCCCAAAATCCTCTTGCTCATCCATGAGTGGAACACTTGGATGATGGGGTTCCGGATACTATTTCTTTGCCGGTTAGCTTCTCCCGCGATCATACTCCAAAAACCTTCCAATGTGCCTCCATGCACATCCACTTGCTCCGGGGCTCCCTTTTGGAAACCAAGTAACTCCCTAATATACTCATAGGGAACCACTTGTTCAACTCCCTCCAAACAGAATGAGAGACTCGGCACTCCTTCATCAAGGATAGGTGCCATGGTCGTGAGGATTTCCAAGGCGAATTCCTTGTGGGTGTTTGCCGACACTCCATTGGAGAATTGCACCCAACCTAGGTGTCCCAACATGTAGTAAATATCCGTATGAAAACCCAACACTTGGAGTCCCAAGAAGGGGGGAGGCCGGCCGGCCTGGGCCGACCGGCCTGGGGGCCTTGCTGCTCCACTTGGCTCAGTTTTTCTCCAGTGCACTCATGCTTGCTTTGTTGCTTTGTGACCGCGTGCTCCACGGGGTTGCACCGCCCAAATGCTCTCGTCCACTCCTTTGCTTGCATGATTGATCCCTCCCCTTGATTATTTTGCTTTGAGTCAGTTCCATGCTCCCTTGCCTCACATGCCTCCATGAGATTCCTGCAAAACAAAGCTTTGGCTGCCCCCCCATGCTTGTCCTTTGCATGTGGTTTGATGAAAGATGTTGGAGGGGCATCCTGTGATGCATCATGGTGCATGCAAGGTTAAGTTAACTCAATTGCCTCCCTCTAAGCTTGTTTTAATGCTAAGCACTCCTCTAATTTTGAAAAATAAAAATAAACTCAGAGCTTGCAATGAGTTCAAATATATTTAGAGGAGTTTTTAAAGCATTAAAAACAAATGTAAGTCGAAAATGTTTTCTGACTACTTTTATTTTGGTCTCACAGGTATTGTTTGCTTCCATTAGTTGAGAGCAAGCTTTTCCCGGCTTGATCATGGGGGCATAGGTTTAGGTTCTAATTTTGGTTAAATGAGAGAGATTTTGAATGAAATAAAATTAAATGAGACTTAGAAAAATTCTAATCCTAGAGAAACCAAGGATATGAAATTTTAAACCAACCAAAAGTCAAATTTCTAGGTTCACGCTAGTCCTACCATGCGCTGAAATTTAAATAACATCTAGGTACATGGCGTGGCTCTACTCGTGTGTTTTTAACATGTAAAACAAGTCAACCATAACATCATGAAGAGGATGAAAGGTTGAGATAGGTTCTGAATTTTGTTGGTTTTGGTTCCACGAAAAAAGCAAATAACACATAGGATGGCTCATGTAAAGGGTTTATGATCCAAATAAAATATCCAAACAAGATTTATATCTCTAAACATTATTCAACCACTTTAAGTTTAATGTCTTGCGTAGCAAATTTCAAAACTAACTTACTTGAAAGACTCGAAAAATCTTGAATCGGGTTGTCCTCCCGGTAGCTTATTCTTGACTCGACGAAACGGGTTGCCTCCCGCCTAGCGCTTCGTTTATAGTCCATGGCTAGACTTCTTCACTTGAATACTTTGGATCAACGCTCTTTGCGGGCGTTGTAATCTTGGGTACCCACTTCCGCACCATCTTGGGTGCAGGCTTATTCTCCGGCTTAGTCATCTTTTTGGTCTTCACAGGCGGCTTTTGTTCCTTTATCTTGACGGATGCAACAACTTCTTTGATTTCCTTCGCTTCCTTCTTCTCCGTCTCTTCCTTCTTCCTTGGCTCTTCCTTACTAATGCGACGATGAGGCGGAATATATTTAACTTTGATCATATTGCGTACCTCGAATCGTGGTCGAAACTTGAAGGAACTTCTCTCGCCGTTGATGTCGAACTTGATCTCCTCCTTCCCGACGTTGATGGCAGCTCCCACGGTCTTGAGGAAAGGCCTCCCAAGGATGAGTGGTGGCTTCTCCCTCTCTCCCATCTCGAGCACCACGAAATCGACGGGGATGAAGTGGTGTCCGACCTTCACGGGCAGATCCACAGCGATGCCCAAAGGGTAGCGAATGGAGTTGTCACCCAACTCCAAGCACATGGCCGTAGGCTCTAGCTCTGGTAGGCATAGCTTCTCGAACACATCTCTTGGCATGACGCTCACACTTGCTCCAAGGTCGCTTAATGCCTTCTCAAATTTGAACGAACCAACGGAACAAGGAATCGTCGGGCATCCGGGGTCTCCTTGCTTCTCTAGTCCGTTTGCAATAGCGGCGCTACATTGCTCGGACATCTTGACATGATCTACCCCGAGTGTTGCTATCTCATACTTGTTTGCAAGAATATCTTTGAAGTAGCGAGAATATGTAGGAACTTGAAGGGCGTCCAATAGCGGCATGTTGATGCTTAACCTACGCACAACCTCCACAAACTTCTCAAAATGATTATCAAGTTTACCTCGGAAGTAGCGTGGCTTGAGTTGTGGTATCTTCGTGTCTTCTCCCGGCATCTCAAACTCGGGCTCTTCGGTGATGATCTTGGTACCCTTCTCCTTAGCAAACTCCTCCACCTCGGTAGATGGTTTAGGCTTTCTTGCTCCCGCGAAATGTTCCGAATCTTCGATCTCCTTCCCCGAACGAGTTTGAATGGCCTTCGCCATCTCGGGACCTTGAGGTTGTCCCGGAAGCTTCCCTTCATTAGCGGATAGGCGCCCGGCAAGTTGTCCCACTTGCGCACTCTTCACATGTGGATCTTGCTTCGGCAGCCTTTAGATCTTGAGCTTCTTTTTTCTCTATCTCCATCTTCTCCAACCTCCGCATAAGCGAATCGATCTTGCCTTCGAGTATATCTTCTTTCTCCACTTGCAAGACTCCTTTGACGTTCCCCGTGGGTTGAACCGGAAGTAAGCGTCCGGATGATGCCTATGTGTCATTGTCCGCGACCTTCTTGAATAGAGTGAAAGCTTGAGTCGGTGTAAGCTCGATGATGGATCCCCCCGCCGATGCATCGATGATCGTCCTTGACGCCATGGTAAGTCCTTGATAGAACTTTTGAATGAGATCCTCCTTCGGGAACTTGTGATGTGGAACCGCCCGAGTGTACTCATTGAAGTGCTCGAATGCCTCCGATATAGTCTCCGTAGGATATTGAGCAAAGGTAGTAATCTTATTGCGCAAGCTTTGATTCTTACCCGGTGAGTAGTATTCCTTCATGAAGGCTCTCATCAAGGTGTCCCAATTTTGCATCGTCTCCGCCGGTTGAGAGTAGAACCATTGCAAAGCCTTCCCGAGTAATGAGAACGGAAAGAGCCTTGCCCTCATTTGATCTTGAGTCACCCGTCCATGTTGAAGGTTTGACAAAGTTGAACGAACGCTTGGAGGTGAAGGTTCGGATCCTCTTTACCGGTGAAGGGTGAATGTTGCACCATGCGAATTGTTGAGGTCTTGATCTCGAACGGTCTTTCGATCTCCGCGAGGTTCAAGATTGGTAGGTCGACAATGTATGGGGTGCATAGCTCCCCGATCTTGCGCTCCGGCTGTGGTTGTTCTGCCATCGGTAGCGGTGGAAGTTGATTCTCCCTAGGGCTTGGAGGTGGTGATTCCTTTGGAGACTCCGACGATCCTTCGGCCTCCGCTTTTGGATCTGCAAATTCCAGCTTTTTAGCTTGTGCTTCACGTCTCCTTAGCCTGTAAAGTTTTTCTGGATCATCCACAAAATTTTCGGGTTTGTTGGAGAGGTAGCCGTCCATCTCCTGTTAGGGTTAGCGATAAACAAAATATATACAAAACGAAAATAGAAAACAAATCTAAGAAAACTAGGGTTAGTCAAACTAGATTAGATTGATTTTGAGGATGATCAAAAGTTAGTAGATGCAAAAAGAAAAACCAAAAGAAAACTGAAAATATTCACAAAAAGCAATAAAAGATCGAATCTTGATCACTTGTTCCCCGGCAACGGCGCCAGAAAAAGGGGCTTGTTGACGGTGTATATGCGTATCCAATTTCGTTTGGACTTGCAAGCAGACAAGTCCTCCGTCATAGCCAAGGGACCCTTCTTCCCTCAAGTGTGAACCCAAGGTATCGAATCTGTGGAACAAATGTGTGATGCAAGAACCTATCTATTAAAGCCGAGAACACTTAGATCTTCAAAGGGAATGCTTTTGCATCTAATCTAAAGAACATCATAAGAACGAATCTAATCTATGAAAGCTGGAGGTAGCAAGAGATAGAGAGGGATAGGTAAAACCAATCTAGAGAGATTGGATCAAGCTCTTGTTGAAGTTCGAAGCAAGAAGAAATAGCCAAGTTGAATCTCATAAAAAGCATCTTTAAATCACAGTTTCCCGTCCAACTCCGAAGACGCCCACCTTTTGGAGCCACCGTTCTGTCACAACGCACTCCTATTCATGCGGGTTAGCCTAGGGCGAGTCCAATGGACAAGTTGAAATCTCTTGGAAGGTCAGGCATGCACCTCTAGCCACCACGGCTACAAGAACACCCTCTATGATCTATCTCGAGAATAGATCCTAAAGTAAGCAAAGCCAATCGAAATCAAAGTCGTAGAAGAAACACTCGATCGCTAGAAATCGGATTGCAACTTGATAATTCAACATAGTACATGATACATGAAAAAGATCACCACCGGGATCCTACCTTGATCTTGCTTCTAGCTCCTGCAACTCCGACGTGGTCTTCCTTGCAAGGTTCCCACGTCGGCTAGAGAAACCCTAGATAACTAGGTCGACCCTCTCCTCTCCGGGATGGTGTCCCTCTCTTCTCTGCTCCTCGGCGGCGAATAACGAATGAGTTGATCCGTGGCTCTTGGCCAAGGGGCTATAAATAGTCTGAGAGGAGGCTAGGTCAAAGGGGGGCACGAATGGGCCCCGAAATGGGCTGGGCCGGCCGGCCTGGGCCCATTTCGGCCCATTTCGCGGCCTCCTTTGCTGGTGATGCTTCCCGAGTCTTCTTGAGTATTCTCCCTTCTGCATGTGGGCCCTTGACGTCAGGTTCTCCGCGGTTTAGTTGAAGCTCCTTGTCCCGCAAGATTCAGCATTTTCTTTTCGGGTCCTCGGAGGTTTCCGTCTTCACGGGTTGGTCCTTGGGCTTCTTGGAGTCATGTTCACTTCATTACTTGACTTGTACTGGGCTTCAAGGTCTTGTCATGAGGTGCTTGATGAACTTTACCCGGAAGTCTTGCTTTCAACGCTAAATTCCTACATAAACATCAAACTCCAAAACCGACATACACGAACGAACTTGTTATACCAAGAGGGTTAGTACCAATGGATAAGATATAAAATTCATGCCAACACCAAAGGTAAACTCATGGCTAGGTTGACGGAAATTCACCATCAACAATGATGTTAGCTCCTTCATCTTGCTCGATTAGCTAGGTAAGTACTGCTTTTGACTTTAAATAAAGCCCTTCCGGGAGGTTGCCCGATGTTCACCGTCATATGCTTATGCTTATGTTCCCTTTGAAAATAGTTTGATTATGCTTGCATGTTTCATTTGTCTTTGTTTGTATGCTCTGGTTTGAATGTACACGAGATCTCGCACGTTTATAGGCCTTTTAAATTAAGCATGGTGCTTAGGTTAAAATGCCTTCGTCAACCGAACTAGACATGGTGTCAAGTTTGATTGATGCACCATAGAGTTATGCTTTCACAAGATCTTGGTTGCATGTATGTGGACTAACCCCTGCAGAAAATCATCAAATCCAAATGGGTAAGTCATCGAGCTAGATTCATGCGGGAAGGTAAGTCAAGGTGTCGGATTCATGTTGCACAACATACAAACGAGGTACATATGACCTCTCAAAGGTCCAAGGTAAGTACATCCCCCTTTAGTTTATGGAGTGCAATATTGATCTAAACCTGCTTCAGTAAATGACATGGTGACGATAAAAAAACCTAAAAATATTTGCTTTCAAATAAAGGCTCTATGGTTCTCAAACTAGTAGAGTCCATCTTTTTGTTTCCACTTTTGTTTGAAGAACAGCACCAGTACAAGCACCAGTGTGGGGGAGTTCTCTCAAGCTCATCATCAACATACCCACTTGAGAACTCCCACACAAAGGGCTGCACGACATCGACTACACCTTCATGACAAGGACAAGGTAAACTAGAGTGAGATGGCTACCCTACGGGTTCGCCAAATCACCACTAGACTTCCTTGTTCCCCATATCCTTCAGGAGCGATGGTATGTGCACCCTTCATCTCACTCTCTCTACCTATGAGTTTGAATGATCTTCAATTCTTATCCATGAATCAAACTCGAATAATGGTGCTCTGCTTGCTCTACATGATTCCTGTGGTTGGCTTGCATATGTTTATTCCTTACTCATTATCTTGATGCTTGTGAACAAATATCATTAGGGAATTCATGCTCATCTAAGTAGTTGGTGTTTGAGATATGGTTTGATGATATGATCTTCTCTTTTAATGCTTGAGTGCTCGAGAATTTATTTGAAAAATCTGGAAACTCTTTGCAAAACTCCTCTTTGATATGCCATAGTCCTACCAAAGCCATATGATGTTCTAGTTGAAAACCTTATACTCATATGCTGCTTGTTATTGCATTGAGCTTTGTCAAATCCTGTGACCCTTTCAGGAATTCTTTTCGTGCTTTCATGATCAAGATTTATGTGCACACCACCATTTCCCCCTTGCTATGCTTCTACACTTGAAGTTAGCATTGTATCATCCATCTATTCCACCAAATAAAGCTCCATGCATTGTTCCATGATTTACACCTCTCCAAATATCTCCAAAAGAGACTGGGCTATGTAAAAAGAAAAAAAGAGAAAGACATGCTAAAAATGCATGACCAAAAAAAAAGAAAAGAAAAAAAGGAAGATAGCCCATGTCTCAAATATTTCAAGAAGGAGAGAGGAGAAAATCATGCAAAAAGGAGTTTCATATTTTAGATGGTAATGACTAGTACCTACTCCGGGGCTAGTATCCACCTTACCATACCCATCATACCCATACACGTGCACATCTTGATCTGATCGTATGAATTGCATTTCTCTTGGATCCGATTTTTGACTTTGCAATATATGTGAAACAAGTATGCTTTATCTTCTATCCTACCCTGAGCTCCACATATAGCCATCATTAGAAGTAGGATTGAAGAAAGGCAATTCTAAATGCCTTGGTGAGGACTTATACACATTGAGTGATCTGAGAGAATCAAATGAGGAGCTAAGCAAAGTTTGTTTTGAAAACTTATTGCAAAACCCCAAGTTACTTGACATGACAAGCAGAAGTGATTTGATTCATGACCGTTTCATCCCTCAACTACCCAAGCTAGCATGATAGACACTCCACATAGTTCGCAAGTACAAGGTATGGTTTGGAATATCTCTTGTGCTCGCTTCATATCCCTGGATACCATGTCCCACTTGATTTGTTCTCCCTTTACTCGGGACGAGCAAAGGTCAAGTGTGGGGGAGTTGTTGACGGCTATTAAGTACCACTTTTATGACGTCAACTCCTGCATAAAATAAATGGAAAGTGATCATCAAAACTAGGATGGGGCTTTATACTGATAATTTCCACAAGTGTTGGTGTTTCTAGCTTTTGATGCAGGACAGGCCAAAATACACATGAAATGATATAGCTGAGACAAAGTGCATTAATGGCATGAATATGGCATCACCATAAACAGTCCCAAATGCTAATGTGGACTGCACCATTCTGACGGGCTCGTCGAGGCGATCGAAACGGATATATCATTTGCATACATCAGAGCCCGGATGAGAGAGATATGCACAAGACATCATGTGGGCCCAGTGGGACCCACACCAGGCCACATGGCGATGTGCTGGCACACAGATGCCATGTGTCCATGACACCACTCCATCCAAGGATGAGAGCTTCCCTTCAAAAGAGAGGCCTCTCCTTGGTAGATTAGAGAATAGGAGAGTGAGAGAGAGATTTGTATCTCCATGGATGCTTCGTTCTTCATTTAGAATAAAGTGAGTATTTCTACATTTTCTATTTAGACTAAAGTAGTATTCATGCATAGGTGAATAGTTCTTGTGTTCATCACTTGTTCATGATTTAGAGGCTTGTGTTCTTCATGAGCTTAGCCTTTGATCTTCTGGTGTAGTTCATAGGTTGCTAATTCCGTTTGTATGCTTGCTAGTCCAATTAGAGTAAAGTGGATGCTCCAATATTCTAGTTTAGACCAAAGTCTTTCCATGATCCTTGTATAGATAGCGGTTACCTGAGTGAGTTCTAGTCTCTCCCTCATGGGTTCGTCACTCTGTCTTCGTACTGAGTGCTATAGTGTTACGGGCTAGCAGACGTAGCCGTGCTATAGTAGTAACCGGTGGTGTAGACGTGGTGTCTAGACAACAGGTTATCCTTCGATTGCCCTGTATCCCACGGTTTGTCTTGGGGTAGGCCGCGGTAGTGACAACCGTTGGACCCTTACGGAATCCCCCACGTCTGGATACAGGTGTAGGCAACCATTTGCCGTGAACCGACTATTATAGCCAGGAGGGTCCGGTGTCCGAAACGAGAGTTCCTAACCGAGAGACTGTTCTCAACTCTGCCCACGATCAGCAGGATCCTCTCCATCTTCATCTTGTCCTATAGAGTTGTGTCCTTGGACCATAGCTACGCTAGGAGGTAGTTCACACCATTCCTTGGATTCGATACCCTTGGGAATACTCCTGAGGTGAAGTGCTACAGCAGTATTTCCGTGCGCTTGCGGATTCTTTCGTACTCGTCGGTATACCCAGGTGGATCTTACGCCCATGCTAGGTGTACAACTAGTGGTGAGGTTAAGAAATACCAACAATGTCCCAAAATCAAACCCACGAATCCTACACTCGCTCAAGCCAATCGTCAAGGTTACGTAGTTATAGAGGAACTACTAGCCTTAGGAATGATCGTTGGTTCACCTAGCGGAAGCGCAAACAAAGAACAAAAGCAAACCAACAACACAGAGACCAACTGGGTCACCCGGGTATAGGGGGCGGGTCACCCTACCACCAACAGAACCAAACTAGGTCACCCAGCCATAGGGGAACGGGTCACCCTGCGATCAACAGAACCAAAACGGGTCACCCTAACACAGGGGGACGGGTCACCCGACAACCAGAAAACAGCCTCGAGGGTGTTGACGGCTGTTAAGTGCTTACTTTAGCCATCAATTTACTCATGAATAAAGGAGCAAGAGGCATTTCTTACACGCATTTTAGGTAAGAATAATGTAGTTCCACTTGTCCTTGGAGATTATGTGATTGCAGGAAAATAAGCATAAAAGAAGTGGCAAACTCACCTTCTATGATTCATGCCACGTCACCTCAAGGAGTGGCTCCCACCTCAGGTGCCATGCATGCAAGCTAAGCCACCTCAGATGCCATGCATGCATGCCATGTCACCAATCCAAGAGAGGCAAGCCCCGACGAATCAGAGCATGACACGTGGACTTCACATGGATCCATGGGCCCACCAGAGCGCCTAAACCGCCTCAAGAGCACGTGTACATCGGGGACCGACTTAAGGGCCCACAGGACAGCCACCCCGAGGAAGCACACCCCGAGTGGGGCCCACCTGGGGTCGGCCGACCCTAGGATCGGCTGAACCAACCTTGGGTCGGCTGATCCAGGGCCTCCACGTGGTGCTTGTCCATTGGTCCTAGAGGCCATCCCCGGGGTGTTTCACTCCTTCTTGCGCCGGTGCTCTGGCCTATAAATAGAAGGGGAGGGGGTTCATTTCTTACCAACACAGCTTACTCCTCCTCTCTCACTTTTGGTTTCTAAGGCTAGGAGGTAGGTTAGAGTAGTTCTACTTCAGGTTCCATGTCTACTTTGGGATATAGGTATGAGTTCTCTTGTATCTTTATTTTACATGGGTATGACTTTGATCTACTTCAGTTATTTAACTATTTCATATAAAGTTGTGCTTGTATACATGGGTGATTTGTTCATGCGTTCTTCGCTCATTTGTCATTTAGAGGCTCCTGTTCTTGATGAACAAGGCCTTTCGATCCAGTTGGAGTGTGACTTATACATGTTTTCGGTATTTGTTCATAAGTTAGAGGCTCGTGTTCTACACGAACACGACCCTTTGATCCTGTTGAAAGACATAGGAAAGCACAAATCCGTTTGTGTACTTAGCCTAGTTTGATCTAGTTAGATCCCATATTCGTGTTGCATGAAGTTCGTGCTCAAGCTACGGTACTCGGTGTAATTGGTCGGTTTATCTGGCGGCTCTGACCTGGGTCACAATAGCCCAGGCCGGTCAGAGTCGTGCTAAAAACGTAAGCGTGGTGCTTGGGTTCCGTAGCTACATTGCTTATGAGTGTATCCCACGGTTTGTCTTGGGGTAGGCCGTGGTGGTGACAGCCGTTGGACCCTTCTGGAATCCCCCACGTTCGGATAAGCTGTAGGAGTCTAAAGTCTAACAACCGGAGTCGTGCGTAAGTGACGCGGGAGGTTAGCTCCCCGTTTGTACCTGGGTGCTTGAGCCAGCGATCATGCCATGCTAGTGTGTATCTAACTCGTCTACTAACTTTATATGCTTAGTACCTTAGAACCTAGAACTAACTCGTATGTTGCCTCCTAAGCCTAGGACCTTTAGAGAGAGTGTGTTTGTGTGTTCGCACTACCATCTATCTATCATATCTTACCCCTGTGTTCGAGTGTCTGCTTCATTCCCGTCTATGATTTATACTCCTTGCAATAGTGTTGAACTTGTTAATCCGCCCAGCCTTCCTTGGATTCGATACCCTTTGGAATACTCCTTTGGGGAAATGCTACAATGGTACTTCCGTGCACTTGCGGACTCTTGTAATCGATAGGATTACCATTTGGTCATTTCTGGCATCGTTGCTAGGAACTCATAACTTAGCATCGACGTTAAGAAATGCCAACAAGCATTTCTGGCGCCGTTGCTGGGGAAGGCTAAGGATAACATGTCAACACTTTGCAATGTTTATAATCATGACAGGAATAAAATAGTTCTCAATGCAGGCTAACTTTGATTGTCTTCTTTGTCTATCAATGATGAAGACAGGTAGTGTATGACTGGTTTCGACTTACCGCCGAATTTCACTGAAGATCCTGAGTTAGTCGTGAGGAGAGCTAGAACTCATTTCGGTTCTCCCCAGCGTGTACGTACAGAAGTCGACCCAGGTGCTTGTGTGCCATCTACATCAACTCGTATGGCCAATCAAGAGAAAACTCTTCGCGAGTACTCTGCTCCCTCTGCTGATCAGGTGCCTACTGGCCCCGAGATCAACACTGGGAACGGAAACTTCGAGATCAAGATTGGCCTCATTACAATGGTACAGGCTAGCCCATTCTGTGGCAAGCCGAATGAAGACGCGAGCGCCCACTTGCAGCAGTTCCTGGAGCTGTGCAGTACCTTCACTATACGAGGAGTGGAGGAAGATGCCATTCGTCTGCGACTGTTCCCATTCTCACTTCTGGGAAAGGCGAAGTAGTGGTTCTATGAGAACTGTGCGGATATTGACACCTGGGTGAAGTGCTCAGCAGCGTTCCTTGTGAAGTTCTTTCCGTTGGGCAGGACTAATGCTCTCCGGGGGAGAATTTCAAGCTTTCAGCAGGCAGCAAATGAGACCATTCCAGAAGCTTGGGAAAGCATTCAGGAGTACATCCTGGCTTGTCCCCATCATGGGATGGACAACTGGCTTATTCTTCAGAGTTTCTACAATGGGCTGACTCTGACAGCCCGGGGCCACATTGATGCTGCTGCTGGAGGGGCTTTCTTCTCTCTCACTATCGCTGAAGCTACTAAACTTATTGAGAAGATGGTCTCCAACCAAGGGTGGAGCGATGATCGACTCCAGCCACGTCAGAGGGGTACACATACCGTCAAGGAAGAGGATATGATGCACGCCAAGATGGACCTACTCATGAAGAGAATGGATGCTCTGACCAGCGAGAAGGAGGCCATGGCCATCACTACTCAAGCTTTGGATGCTCGCATGACCTGCGAAGTCTGTGTTGACACTGGGCATTCAGGGAATTACTGCCCTGCTACCCAGGAGGACGTGATGTACATGAACGGCAACAACAATGGTTATCGTCCACAAGGAGGTCAAACGTGGAATCAATCACGCCCTTATTATCAGGGAGGTAATCAAGGTAATTCTTACAATCCAAACCAACCTTCCCTGAAAGATTTGGTTTTCGGGCAAGCTAAGATTAATGATGGTTTTAACAAGAAAACAACTGCCTATGATAAGGCTTTGGAAAGCCTTAACGTTAAAATTGATAGCCTTTCTTCTGCTCTTAAGAACCAGCTGAGCTTTAACAAAATGATAGAAACCCAGTTGGCTCAGTTAGCTGCTTTGCTTCCTTATGCTGAAGACGGGAAGATTACGGGGCAACCCGTATCTTCTTGTGAGAATGTTTGTGCAGTGTCCACTAGATGAGGTAAGCCATCTGGGAGGGCACGAGCTGCTGACTATGCAGGGAGACCCATACAGCAGGTTCTTGATCCATGGGAATCTTCAGCAATTGTGCACAGGAGAGACCCTGGTTATCCGGCTATCACTTGCACTATATACTACCAGAAAATTAGGAATGCTCTCTGTGATCTTGGCGCGAGTGTCAACCTCATGTCCAAGGCTATATTTGAAAGACTGGGATATCCTGCTCTTACTCCAACCTCGAGGACAGTTCAACTTGCTGATGCTTCGATCCGGTATCCGGAGGGGATTGTGGAGAGTCTACTGGTATTTGTCCAGGGTTCTTGCATCTTCGCGGATTTTGTGGTCCTTGACATGCAAGATGATGCGGAGATGCCACTCATTCTTGGGAGGCCATTCCTAAGTGACGCTCGGGCAAGGATCAATGTGCAAAATGGGACCATTCGTTTCCGCATTGGGAAGAAGAACTTGATGTTCCGAATTCGACCAACAGAAGAGCAATGCTATTCAGTGCAAGGAAATGACGAGCAAACTTGGGGATGGACGGAGCCACAACCCCAGCTCGCGCAACCTCCGACCGCACCAAGAAAATCAAGGAAAACACGGAAGGTGTGGCGGGAGGTACAGAGATCACACCCCTCTACTTCTCGGGAGTGGGGTGACGAGTGGAACTAATCACCGAGAAAAGTCCCGCTCTCGGACTTAAAAAGATGAGTCCTTTCGCCAAAAGGTAAAATTGGTGAGTTATCTCATATTTCCCTTTTCACAATTTAATTTAATTTTTCCAATGCATATTCGAATTTTCCATTCTTGCATCTGCATGCTAGAATTTTTTCTAACCAATTTCCTTTTTTTTAATAAAAATTCTGAAAATATAATTTTGAGTTGGAAAATCCCTAAAAATTCATTCGAGCAAGTTTCTGAGCAAATTTGGACCGGGACACCTAGGCAGGCCCCCATGTGACCGTTAGAGAGCCGTTGCAAAAAGCTAGAGGCAGGCGGACCCGAGGTGGGTTCGGCCGACCCCACAGGTCGGCCGACCCAGCCTAACGGCTACCTTGTCCCCCTTCCTCCAACGGCTTCTAGCCGTTGCACACGGCCCATGTCTCGGTGCACGGCTTCATTGCCTATAAATACCAGGGGGTTTGAGGGGTGTCTTCACCCATTGCAGCACTCTCTCCCTCTCTTGCTCTTGCTCTCTGGTTTTCGTGGATTTCTCACTCGAGATTGAGGTGCCAAGTATTCTCTCCAAGTGCTGCTGAATTATTGATCATTAGTGGAGCAAACTCGGTAAGGATTTCATTCGGTTTCACTAACCCATCACCGAGTTGCTCATGTTGTCCGATTGTTGTGCAAGATGAGTTGGGCCTCCGGCGCACTCCGGAAGTTGACTCGCTCACGCCGTTCATGTGACGGGGGGAGCTCGTCTCGTCATTCCAAAGCTGCACCAAGCCTAATGTCAACTGACCGTGAAGAGGAAGGAGAGGAAGAGCTACCCACGCCACAAGCCGATGAAGTGTACGCCTTCGACGCCACCTTCATCGACTTGAGGAGTGATCGTGAGAGAAAAGCCTACGCTCTCATCAAGGACCGAGTCTTCGCCAACACCAAGGAGTTCGACCCAGATCTTCTCGAGAAAACAGGTATGGACTCCGAGTTCGATTCCATTTGGCAAGCTCTAGGATGGGAGGATTTTGTCCCAGTTCAGGAGGTTGGTTCTAGACCTACCACCATCCAGTTCCTCTGCACTCTTCAAGAGGATGCGTCTGGTATTTCATTTCGATTTCATGGAGTTTCGTATCGAGTTTCATGGAAGGATCTTAGTCGCACCCTCAGTTTTCATCGTCGCTGCGCTATTTCTCTTGAGCAAGCTTGCGCTGGTTTTAATCATGAGAGTTTTTGGGAAGAGATCTCTGGTCGGCCTGTTCGCGACAAGTTAATACCGAGGTGCAACGATATCTTGCATCCCACTCTCCGACTGTGGCACAAGTGGCTCGCCGTCACTCTCTTTCCGAGGGATGACGTACGACCCGTGCGCATTGACGAGATGATGATCTTATATGCCGCGGTCAGACGAATCAAGATCTCCCCTGTGCAAGCTATGATTCGGCAGTGGTTAGCGAATTTTAAGATGACGGGTTCTATCGAGTGTACGTCTCTGATTTCTCGCATCGTCACGAATCTTGGGATTACGCAAGGGCCCAACGTGCCCTCCATTGCTAATCCCCGGACTCAGATTGACGAGGCTTATTTGACTCAGGGGCATATTCTTAAGAAGGGTCCGGATGATTCTTTGGTTTTCTTTTACCCGGGCCATACAAACCAGATCCAGTTACCTAACCCGGATTTCAGGTTGTACGGCTAGGGGCCACTGACCGTTCCTCTCGAGGAACCTTGTCGTTCTAGTGTCTCTGGTGACAGGGTAACTAGGAGTGCATCGAGGAGAGCAGCCGAAGCACAACAGCCGCCACCACAGCCATCCCCGCAGCTGTCGCCTCAACCACAGCCTCAGCCAGCCACACCACCGTTCGGTACATGGACCTCTACCGAGTACATGCCTGGGGTTACTCCCGGATATGCTCCCGGTTGGGACCAGCCCATGTACCAGCAGGGTGCGAGTAGCTCAGCTTGGGCTAGCGCGGGCAGTGGTGAGTGGGCTGTCCCTGCCGGTACTACCTACAGAGATGCGACATCTTCGTCGTCTAGATTACGCTCGTCATCTCGTGGGGCCACCCTCACTCAGCAGATGAGCGAGCTCAGCATCCGAGTCGGCGACATGGAGGAGACCGTGCACCAGCACGTCGAGTCCACCCAGGACTGGCAGCGGATGTCTCGCGAGAGACTTCACGCCATCGAGCTGGCACAGCAGCAGCAGCTGGAGGAGTATAGGGCTTACTACCGGTGGATGGGATTTCCCCCTCCACAGTAGTGAGCCTGAAGCTAGCTTGGGGGAGGACCCCCACTCTGAGGTAACTTGTATCTTTATTTTCAGAATCTCATATGCTAAAAACACATAAAAATCTGCAAATTTAAAAAGACCAAAAATATTTATTTACTTTCTTAAATTAGTTTGCTTTTATATGCGCGGTAAGAATGCTTTCTGTTCTTTATGGTTGAAATGATGAATAGTTGCTCTGTTTATTCCTTTTATATGCCTTGCTTACATCTTATTATCCTATCTTAGTTTTGAGTTTGTTGGCTTGTATGATCAAACCTTAGCTTGAAACTTGTGGGTAGCAAAAAGCATGACCTTTGCCTAGGTTGTTGTGAGGTATGATATGGTATAATAGGGTTGCTATGAGCTCGTGCTAAGTGATGTTTGATATCCGGAGTTTTCTTTTGAAAAATGATAAAATGATAAGTTCCTCAATAATGAGAAATTCCTATCCAAAGCCATATGTAGATCCTAGCTGTCGTTAGCCTCCACATATGCTACTTGTTTTCTTCATTGAGTCTTGTCGAATTGTTGTGACCCTCGGCGAGAAACTTGTCATGCTCCCATGATCAAGATCACGTACACAGCCACTATATGCTAAACTTCTGCACCGGAAGTTAGCACCGATCATTTCATCCATCCCCCATCCATTCCACAAATAAAGCTCCGCACATTGTTTCATGATTACTTTCTCTCCAAAAATATTCAGCAAGGACTATGGGCTATGTGAAAAAAAAAGAGAGCACATGCTCAAGAGCATGAAAAGAAAAAAAAAGAGCACATGCTCAATAGCATGAAAAGAAGAAGAAAAAAGAGAGAGAAATAATAAAGAGACATAGCCCAAGTCTAAAAAATTCCAAAGGAGAAGAAAGAATCATATACAAAAAGGAGTTCTTCATCCATCCACCATATACACACACATGCACATCTTGATCAGGTTGTATGACTTGTTGCTCCCAAGGATTTGGTTTTCGACTCAACAATACATGAGAAGCAGGTATGCCACATGTTTTCCCTACCTACAGC
Organism: Cenchrus fungigraminus; assembly: GCA_036936925.1. Classification (NCBI taxonomy): domain Eukaryota; kingdom Viridiplantae; phylum Streptophyta; class Magnoliopsida; order Poales; family Poaceae; genus Cenchrus; species Cenchrus fungigraminus. The sequence continues at coordinate 36,440,884 of CM072772.1, forward strand.
TCCACATATCAGCTTATTAGGAGTAGGTGGAGAAAGAAGGCAAATCAATGCCTTGGTGAGGAATCATACACAATGAGCGATCTGAGAGTATCATTCGAGGAACTTTGATTTCCTTGTGAAAATTTGCAAAAAAAACCTCTAGATTGACGACTGATCAAGGTACTTGTGATTAGTAATTTCTATACAACCGTTCTATCTTTCAACCGCCCAAGGCAGGTGAAGCTAGAAGCCCCATATCAATCAAGCATAAGGTAAGATCAATACCAGCTTATTCAATCCTTGATAGAGTACCTAGTCGTATGCTTGTTATAAACTAGGAATACAACATCGTAGCAACTCCATATCAACCAACCTAAGTCCTATGTGTCTTGCTCGGGACGAGCAAGAGGCTAGCTTGGGGGAGTTGTTGACGGCTGTTAAGTGCTTACCTTAGCCGTCAATTTACTCATGAATAAAGGAGCAAGAGGCATTTCTTACACGCATTTTAGTTGAGAATAATGTAGTTTCACTTGTCCTTGGAGATTATGTGATTGCAGGAAAATAAGCATAAAAGAAGTGGCAAACTCACCTTCTACGATTCATGCCACGTCACCTCAAGGAGTGGCTGCCACCTCAGGATCCATGGGCCCACCAGAGCGCCTAAACCGCCTCAAGAGCACGTGTACACCGGGGACCGACTTAAGGGCCCACAGGACAGCCACCCCGAGGAAGCACACCCCGAGTGGGGCCCACCTGGGGTCGGCCGACCCTAGGATCGGCCGAACTGACCTTGGGTCGGCTGATCCAGGGCCTCCACGTGGTGCTTGTCCATTTGTCCTAGAGGCCATCCCCACGGTGTTTCACTCCTTCTTGCGCCGGTGCTCTGGCCTATAAATAGAAGGGGAGTGGGTTCATTTCTTACCAACACAACTTACTCCTCCTCTCTCACTTTTGGTTTCTAAGGCTAGGAGGTAGGCTAGAGTAGTTCTACTTCAGGTTCCATGTCTACTTTGGGATCTAGGTATGAGTTCTCTTGTATCTTTATTTTATTGTATGACTTTGATCTACTTCAGTTATTCAGCTATTTCATATAAAGTTGTGCTTGTATACATAGGTGATTTGTTCATGCGTTCTTCGCTCGTTCGTCATTTAGAGGCTCCTGTTCTTGACGAACAAGGCCTTTCGATCCAGTTGGTGAGTGACTTATACATGTTTTCGGTGTTTGTTCATAAGTTAGAGGCTCGTGTTCTTCACGAACACGGCCCTTTGATCTTGTTGAATTGACATAGGAAAGCACAAATCCGTTTGTGTACTTAGCCTAGTTTGATCTAGTTAGATCCCATGTTCGTGTTGCATGAAGTTCGTGCTCAAGCTACGGTACTCGGTGTAATTGGCCGGTTTATCTAGCGGCTCTGACCTGGGTCACAATAGCCGGGGCCGGTCAGAGTCCTGCTAACAACGTAAGCGTGGTGCTTGGGTTGCGTAAATACGTTGCTTATGAGTGTATCCCACGGTTTGTCTTGGGGTAGGCGGCGGTGGTGACAGCCGTTGGACCCTTCTGGAATCCCCCACGTTCGGATACGCTGTAGGAGTCTAAAGTCTAACAACTGGAGTCATGCGTAAGCGACGCGGGAGGTTAGCTCCCCGTTTGTACCTGGGTGCTTGAGCCAGTGATCATGCCATGCTTGTGTGTATCTAACTCGTCTACTAACTTTGTATGCTTAGTACCTTAGAACCTAGAACTAACTCGTATGTTGCCTCCTAAGCCTAGGACCTTTAGAGAGAGTGTGTTTGTGTGTTCGCACTACCATCTATCTATCTATCATATCTTACCCCTGTGTTCGAGTGTCTGGTTCATTCCCGTCTATGATCTATACTCCTTGCAATACTGTTGAATTTGTTAATCCGCCCAGCCTTCCTTGGATTCGATACCCTTTGGAATACTCCTTTGGGGAAATGCTACAATGGTACTTCTGTGCGCTTGCGGACTCTTGTAATCGTTAGGATTACCATTTGGTCATTTCTGGCATCGTTGCTAGGAACTCATAACTTAGCATCGACGTTAAGAATTGCCAACAGAGGGGAACAAGGGCGGACCATTTGCTTCCCAGGTGGCGGACTGTCCGCGAGCCCCGAACGGTTTGGCAGCCTCTCGCAGACCGTCTGCACTTTTAACTGCGGACCGTCCGCCACTGAACCGCGGACCGTCCGCCAAGAGCGAACAGAACAGAAATCAGCCTTTCGAAAATGCAGCCCAACCTTAGAATAGATCGATCTCCCAACTCGTGCAACGGATTGAGCTGAAATTTTGGGGAGAGTAAACTTGCCTCATGAACAAGCAATGCTAAAAGGCCAAGTCACCAAACCAACTCAATCATGCGGAATCGCGAATCTCGTGCCTCTTGGTCAAGAACACGAAGAACTAGGGTTCATCCGAAGAACTCCAAATCCGAGCCAATTTGTGGGGTTTGTGGGCACAAGATCACTAGGAGAAAGGTCACAGAAGACCTATGCGTGATCTCCACAAAGAAATCCCCACCAAAACACTCTCAAATCCGACAAACGGAAAATCCACCAAAAAGACCCTGAAAATCGCAGAAAAAGTAAAACGTTGGGAGCAAAGGATTTGGCGCGAGAATGAGAAGAAAGATTTCACAATGAATATCTTAGCCAAATCCGGTTACAAGCCACTCACAAGAAACACAAATCTTAGACGGCGAAAAGCTCAAACAAAGAGCCAACTCTCTCCTCTCACCTTCTCTTCCAAAAGCACCCCAAAATGAAAGAGCAATCCCACCTACAAGCCAAAGAGTTGGCTGAAATTCAGTCACTCCTCCAATATATAATAGGAGTTACAACACAAGCCCTCACAGGGGCATTATGGTCAACACATAAAGTTCCCCATAAGACGGTCACGCATCCATCAGGCCTTCGCGTCCTCCTGACGCAAGCACCTCGATCATGCCGCGTGTCGCCCGCTTCGAAGCTTCCCGACACGCCCAGATCCCGTCTCCGTCACATCAAGTCTTCGGTCTTGGCTTTGTGGCGCAACCAAGGAACCTGACGTTTTGTGGTTAACCGTCGCAAACCCCGCGGACTCAGTGCAGCCTCCACGCCAAGCTCCTCTTGACTTGGCCGCCATGTTGTCCCGGCTCGGTGTTGGTTTTGTGGCCAAACCAACAAACCGTTGTGCTCGGCTTTATGGAGCAACTGAGAAACCCGATGATTTTCTGGTGAACCGCAGAAAACCCCGCATGCAAGGCACAACCTCACCTCGCCAAGCATCGGGCTCGCCAAGCCTTTCACCTCCGGCTCCCAGATGGTCTACTCAGTCTTGCCCCGTTCAATGACTTGGTCGCTACCTTGCACCGGCTCCGTGTTCACGACTTCATCTTGCTTTTCTTGCCATCGTGCGGCCCGCACTTGATCCCATCGGCCACTGGGTCCCTCGAACCAAGCCTACTTGTCTCTCCACTCTTTGGAGGTCACATAGGCATAGACCTTTCGCGCTTGTTCTTGACCTGCACCACGCAAATCAAGCCGCAACCTATACTTGCAATACTCTGCCAAGATTCAGTCCACACCACATTGTCAATCATTCATCACACCAAGGAGCGACCATCCACCGGTCCTCGGACGCTCCGGTCCTCAATCTCCCCCTTGAGGAGTGTAACACCTATGGTGTTTAATATCCAGAAATGGTCATTAAGTTGATGAGCAAGAAATTTGGAGACTAATGAATCATTATGATCAAAAAATCAAGTTTGAAGTATGTTTGACCAAAGTCAACAACTGAAATTCAAATTCAGAAAAAATCGACAAAAATGTGAAAGTACCACTTTGAAACATTTAGATCTTGGTGGCAGCATGTTTGGAGACAAATTTGTGGTTTAGATAACTCAATTAAATAGGCAAAGTTTCAGCCATGTGAGTGTTATGCATTATCTGAAGATCTCCAAGTCTGAAATTAGTGATGAGATGTTCAATTTGGAACTGTATTCTGGAATATTTCATATAGAAACTTTGGATTCTTTTGAGCTGCAATCAAACTTGGATGTTTGTGGTACATTTTGGTTCATTTGTAGATCAATGAAATCCTGAGTAAGTCATTTTGGTTAAGGCACAAAAGTTGAATATGTTGCTGTCAGGATTTCTCAAAGCTAAAAATGCACAAGTCTGAAATAGCAGTGCTTAGCTACGTGTGAAACCACTTTTTGGAGAAATTTCTATATAAGGTCTGAAAGGTTATGGAATGGAAATAAAGTTTGGGTTTCAAGAATTACCTTGGTCCAGTGGGTTGTGGAGAATGGTAAAGAATCCTAATTTATTATGGGGCCTAAAGTTGTGAGGTAATGTTGTTTTCAATCACAGATGAAATTAACCAAGTCTGAAAAATAGTGATGAGTAGCTATATTTGAAATCAATTTCAGAGAAATGTTTCTTAAGAACTATGGTTCCACAATAGCAAAATGGGTTCTTGGTACATTGATGAACTTATACTCTCATTGGTTCGACTAGATATTAGAGATAACTAATTTTTGAGAAGGTTCCAGGACGTGAACTCGAGTCTGTTAAACCTGGGCGCCAGACTTAGAATTGGGCTGTCTGACAACAGAAATGTTCATGGAAGTTGGTAATTATTTTGTGAGTGATTTACTATTAAAGACAGCAAGTTTTGTTGATGGTAAATAAGGTTTGAAGGTCATGGGTTAGCATGGTTAAATTGGTTGAAAGATTAAGAGAGGGCTACTAACTTTAATCGAAACTCCCCGTTGAATTATGTCACTGTTTCAGAGGTGTTAACTGATGAAACTGAATGGGCTATTGCCATTCAGTTCGCCCAGGTTGGCTGCAGGCCAATTGTTGCGTGCCTCAATTTGCAAGATCCTTTTTTTAATCGCCAAAAGTTCAAAACTATAGCTTGAAGCCCTATGGTTTGGCAATATTTTTGGTTAAAGAAATTCGCAGAGTTAAGATTCAAATCTGAACACAACTGTGGATCGAAATCTAAGGAAAAGAGGAAGAAAAGGGGAAGGGGAGCTCGGGGCAGAGCTTCCACACAGCTGTTCACCGCCGTTGGCCAGACGCGGTAACATCGCGCCACGCGCCGGCCGCACGGACGGGCAGCGGCAAGCACACAAGTAGGAGCTGGCTCCAGCGTGGAGATGGTAAAACTTTGTATATGTACCGCATGGGAGACTCTCGCTCTCTGTTTCCACCATCACCCCGCTCAGTCTGTCGTTCCGGTCGCCGGCGTGCACCATCGTCCGTCCGCACCCAACCTAGCCACTTTGCCAAGATCTCCGCCCAAGATCCCTCCACCCATCCCTCAAGTTGTTGTCCAGCCTCCTCAACCGTGAGCACCAAGCCACTGTCGTCTTCAACCTCAGTTCGTCACCTCTATTCTTGGTGAGCGTCGCCGTCTGTGGAGCTCTATGTTGCAGAAGTCCCTGCTGCTGTTGGAGTGTTGGGGAAGGTCGTACGAACTGCCCATGTTGGTGGTTCTTGTTGTTGCCGTAGTGGTCGGAGTCGGCCAGAGCATGAGCGTCGTCGCCATGTGTGGTCTCGCCATGATCGTCGCCATGGAGATCTTAGCTCCGGCTCTGGAAATCTTTGGTTCGGGAAAGCCCCGTGTGTTCTTGGACATGGCGACACTCCTGGTGTTGCTGGTGATCGTCAGTTCGCCGTCGTTGAGCCGCGCACCGCTTCTAACAGTAGCGCTGCTATTCCTCGTCACCGTCACCGTTCCCTGTCGTCTGTGACCTAAACTAACCAACCAACACCACCTGTAGGTTTGTCTTGTTGAGTTGAGTCGACTCATGAGCTTGTCGTCGCCGAAAAACCTCGCCGCAAGCTAGAACACCACCGAGCTTGGCCCCAAGGGTATATTTGAAGAACCTGAGTATCTAGTTGTGAGTTTCAGGGACCTGTTTGTAACCCTAGGGGTCCTTGGTTGACGAGAAGAGTTTTTCTGGGTATTTTTCTAAGAAATCTTTAGAAAGTTTTAGATTAGATTTAAAGTTCAGTTTTCAAATTATTTCCTTCCAACTTATAGCAATGCCCAACATCACAAACACACCAACCTTGTTCATGTTTGTTTTCTTTTCATTTACGCATTAAAGTTTTTCAACCCTAGGAAGATTGATAAAAAGTTAAGAATTTGTTTGAGAAAAGTTTTGCATATCTAACTCTAACTGAAGGACCGAACTGGCGACCAGAGAGGGAGGGAGTGAATAGGAGTCGATAAAAATTCTTTTCGAGAGAGATGTCTTCTCCAACATGATGAACACAGTTTGACCAAATCACTTCTCCGACTCAACTACCCAAGTTGGTCAAGACCACGTAGCCACTGAAGTGCTACTGGTCCTAGGAACCAACAACCACCGAAACCTACTCGAGAACGCAGCGGAACAAACACTCCAGCAGCACTTAGACCACACCGGTCAGACCGGTCACTACCACCGGTCAGACCGGTCCCGGCCGAATCACCGGGACTAGGCCGCCGGATCACCCGACACTCTCCAGAGGCACAACGGGTCACCCTGGACCCCAAACCGGATCACCCGAGCAAGACTTGATGATTTCCACAGACAAGCCCTTGCACCAGTCAGGCCGGTACAGCACACCGGTCAGACCGATCCTAGGCAGGAAACCCCAAATCTGAGAAAACGACCTCCCGAGCTCCAAACAGCACCAACCCTGAAACAGCAGCTAGCCTAGAGACTAGGGAACACAGCAGCACTTTCACTTGAGCCAAAACCCAACAGGGAGCTGCACTGGTCAAACCGGTGGAAGGCACCGGTCAGACCAGTCAGGGCCTGGGCGCTCGGGATGAACAACGAGCCGCGGGTCAACTCCCCCAAATCCAATTCCCGATCTCCCGATTCGCTCTACGGATTCGCACAAGACTTTGGGGATACTAGGAGTACCTCATGGGCATCCCATAGCTACGATTTGGTCCATCAAAACTCGTTGAATCAAGAGAAATCGAAGGATTTCCACCAAGAACACCACTTTCCCGAAACCTAAGAAAACCCCAAAATCGAGCACCTTTAGTCACGGATTTGAGAGGAGAATCACAGGGACAAGAACTACGAAGGGTTCATGCATACATCCCTAATCAAATCCCAAAGAGAAAGGCCTCAAATCTACCACAAGAAATTCGCTAAGAAAAGGCTTCGAAAATCACCAAAAAGGAAAACGGGAGAAACAACACAAGGCCTTGAGGAACCACGCCAAATCATCTATACATACCATGAAGATTCATACAAGGTCTAGCTTGTCACCCGATCATCGATCCCTCTCTAAGGATCTCACCATGAAGCTCTCAGACTAGTCCTAAAAATCCTAAAGAAAATGGGAAGGAAAAATAGCAAAAGCAAATGAGCTAGGGTTCCAAGAGATGGCTGCCATCCTCTCACCACTTGGGTTATATGGAGGCAACCGAAAGACGAAACTACCCCTAAGACATAAAACTAAGATACACACCCCCGAGGGGAAATTTGGGAATCTTCGTCATAGCACCATCGGACAGATGCCAGGCGACCACAAACTTGCTTAGCCTCGACGCAAGTCGTGCGATCCCGACGCGTGTCCTCCGCTTCGAAGTCTCCGGAAGGCGTCGTCGCACACCGGTCAGACCGGTGCTCCTCACCGGTCAGACCGATACCCACCGGTCAGACCGGTCCAGTGCAGCTACACTTGGGTCTTCGGTTTTGTGGTGAACCACTGGAAACCCCGCAAACTTGGTGTAGCCTCCCGCCAATCTCCACTCATGACTTGGCTCCCACGAAGTCCCGGCTCGACCTTGGTTTTGAGGCTCAACCAAGAAACTGTCCACGACTTCGTCTTGCTGTTCTTGCCACCATGCGGCCCGCACTTGACCCAGCTGGCCACCGGGTCCCTCGAACCAAGCCTACTTGTCTGCTCCACACCTGGAGGCCGCACCGGCATCGACCTTTCACGCTTGTTCTTCACCTGCACCAGCACCAATCAAGCCGCATCCTGCACCTGCAATATTAGGCCAAGAGTCAGTCCACATAACGTTGTCAATCACTCATCACACCAGGAAACGACCATCCACCGGTCCTCGAACCACACAGACTCTCAATCTCTCCCTTGATGAGTGCATTGACAACACACATACCTGGTAACCAAAGAGAAAAGGAAAAAGAAAAGGAACGAAAAAAAGAACTCAAACAAGTGATCGAAAGTCAAAACAAAGGCAAAGAGGAAGATCACTTGAAAGAGGAAAGTCTCGGTCCCCTTAGGCAAGGGCAATAGCTCGACACCACCGAGACAAAAACAAGCTCAAGCAAAGAGCACAAACCACAAAAGCAAAGCTTGAAAACCACAAAGAGCTCCCCCTGCACACATGCAAGCTCCCCATGAACCAATGCAACTCCCCCTGGACGAATGCATGCAACCCTCTTCACAAAATAGAGCAGCTGCACCAGCTTAGCTCTGACCGGTCAGACCAATCCACAGCACCGGTCAGACCGGTGCACCACAACTGCACAGGTCCTGACACTTACACTGGTCAGGCCGGTGACCCCCACCGGTCAGGCCGATGACCACCTGGGAAACCTGGGAACAGCAAGAGCCCAAAAATGGCTCGAAACCACTCAGAAACCTTGAAGGACCGAAACTGGCGACCAGAGAGGGGGGGAGTGAATGGGAGCCGATAAAATTCTTCTCGAAGGAGATGGCTACTCCAACAAGACGAACGCGGCAACCAAACACGTCTCCGACTCAACTGCAAAGCAGAAAACTACACAGCTTGCTGCCTGTGCTACACCGGTCAAACTGATGGCCTGCGCCGGTCAGACCGGTGACACCGGTCAGACCGGTGGACAGAGCCGGTCAGGCCGGTGGCTACAGCAGCCGCATAGAAAACATTCCAGGAAGCCTCAGTGACTTCTCTAGGCCCTGGAACAAACACCACCTCCAAAGCTCAAACTGCAAGGAATGAAAACCCTACACAAAGCCTAGCCAAACTCCTCGAAACCTGCCAAGAACTGACCAGCAGCAACACACGACAACAGGGAACACACCAAGACGTTCACCTGAGGCAAATCCCACAAAGGGCTTGCACCGGTCAGACCGGTCAAGAGCACCGGTCAGACCGGTCGCGCCTGGGCAGCTCGGGATGAACAGCGAGCCGCGGGTCAACTCCCCCAAATCTACTTCCCGATCTCCCGATTCGCCCCACGGATTCGCACAAGACTTTGGGGATACTAGGAGTACCTCATGGGCATCCCATAGCTACGATTTGGTCCACCAAAACTCATTGAATCAAGAGGAATCGAAGGATTTCTGCCAAGAACACCACAAAACATAGGACAACGAAAACCCCAAAATTGATCCCCTTTACTCACGGATTTGGGAGGGGAATCAAAGGGAAAAGAACCACGAAGGGTTCATGCATACATCCCCCACCAAATCCCAAAGAGAAAGGTCTCAAAACCGCCACAAGAAAATCGCCAAGAAAAGGCTCCGAAAATCACCAAAAAGGAAAAATGGGAGAGACACAACCAAGCCTTGAGGAACCACGCCGAATCATCTATACATACCATGAAGGTTCATACAAGGTCTAGCTTGCCGCCCGATCATCCTTCCCTCTCACAAGATCTCACCATGAAGCTCTCAAGCTAGTCCTAGAAATTCCAAAGAAAAAATGGAAGAGGAAAATAGCAAAACAAAATGAGCTAGGGTTCCAAGAGATGGCTGCCATCCTCTCACCACTTGGGTTATATGGAGGCAACCAAAAGACGAAACTACCCCTAAGGCCTAATACTAGGATACACACCCCCGAGGGGCAGTTTGGGAATCTTCATCGTCGAACCATCGGATGGATGCCCAGCGACCGCAAACTTTCTTAGCCTCGACGCAAGCCTTGCGATCCCGACGCGTGTCCTCCGCTTCGAAGTCTCCGGACTGCGTCGTCGCACACCGGTCAGACCCACCGGTCTGACCGGTCTGATGCTGCTGCACCTCCATCTTCGGTCTTCGATCTTGGCTTTGTGGATCAACCAAGGAACCCAGTGATTTTCTGGTGAACTACCGGAAACCCCACGAACTCGGTGTAGCCTCCGCCAATCTCCACTCATGACTCGGCTCCCACATAGTCCCGGCTCGACCTTGGTTTTGAGGCTCTACCAAGAAACCGTCCACGACTTCATCTTGCCGTTCTTGCCACCATACGGCCCGCACTTGACCCCGCTGGCCACCGAGTCCCTCGAACCAAGCCTACTTGTCTTCTCCACACCTGGAGGCCTCACCGGCAACGACCTTTCACGCTTGTTCTTCACCCGCACCAACACCAGTCAAGCCGCAACCTGCACCTGCAATACTTAGCCAAGAATCAGTCCACACCACGTTGTCAATCACTCATCACACCAGGAAGCGACCTACCACCGGTCCTCGAACCACACAGGCTCTCAATCTCCCCCTTGATGAGTGCATTGACAACACACACGTTTTGGTAACCAAAGAGAAAAGGAAAAGAAAAGAAATGACTAAAAGGAACTCCAACAAGCGATCGAGAGCCAAAGGAAAGACAAAGAGCAAGATCACTTGAAGAAGACAAGTCTCGGACCCCTTAGGCAAGGGCAACGGCTCGACACATCCGAGACAAAACCATGCTCAAGCAAAGAGCACAAACCACCAAACCAAAGCTCGAAAACCACAAAGAGCTCCCCCTACACACATGCAAGCTCCCCCTGAACCAATGCAACTCCCCCTGGAAGAATGCATGCTAACCACATCGCAAAACAGAGCAGCTGCTTCAGCCTTGCTCTGACCGGTCAGACCGGTCAACAGCACCAGTCAGACTGGTGCTCAACATCTGAACAGGAGCCAGCACTCTGACCGGTCAGACCGGTGCACAACAGAGCCCAGAAATGGCTCAAAACCACCTGGAAACCTTCTAGATGCATTCAGTAGGCCAAAACATGTTCAAACTTGTCCCCCTTGTTGACAATGCATGAATCAAGCCAAAAATACGAAAAATGCAACCTAAAGCTTCTCAAATAGACAAAATTCAACATAGGATGCTACACATGTCCAAATGAGCAAGTTAGATACTCTACAGCTTCGTAATGACATCAACTACATGATCACCAAGTTTCACATCCATTGGGCGAAGCTAAGATAGAATTGAGCAATTTTGCGAGAAATCACCCTCTCATGAGCAAAGTCCTAAACATGAGCAAAACATATCAAAATGGCAAAGCCACACAAACTTCATGCTAGGACAACCATTCTAAGCATAAGACCATCATAAACACCAACAAGCACCTCATGTCATGTCAAAGCCACCGAGCCATGTGCCTACTTCTATATATGAGACTTCTCATTGGTAGGCATCATGCAACGGTTTAGCACCCAAAGCAAATTAAATCAAGCACATATGACATGGGAGCACATTTTCCAAGCAATTTACATTTTATTTTCAGATTTATATTTGGTACATGAAATGTCTTTACGACAAAAAGGAACTTATGCCCCTCCACAAGATAAAGCATGGGGGCTAAACATTCATGATGGCAAATGAGCCTTTGGCCCCATATGATCAAAATAAGCTATCCAACCACAAATTAAGCATAGCCAAGCCACTAAAACATGTCAAGATCATATAAAGGCATTTACTCACAAGAGAGCATACATGTGACATTTTTGAAAAATATAGCCATCAACCATGGATATAAATCAAGATGATCAAGAGCTAAGCCAAACTACCCATAGCATACCAAACTAGCTCACAAGATCATATATAGCACATCATGGTGAACAATGTATATGAGAGAAGCTTTTCCTACAAAATGCATATGATACAAGATGCATGCAACCTAAGATACAAAGATGCCTATACATCATGTTACACATGCCATGCAAAATGCAAGAAATGCACAAAGGAAAGCTATACATATGCTACAAAGGAGCTCCCACACGCCAACTCAAGAAATCAGACAAACACCAAGCTCTCCCCGCAAACGAGTGAAAGTTGCTTGATCTAGGGGTTTGGTGAAAATATCGGCTAGCTGGTCATGTGTGGGTACATGGATCAAAGCGATTTTCCCTTTCTCTACGTTGTCTCTCAGGAAATGATACCTCACTTCTATGTGCTTGGTTTTGGAATGGAGCACTGGGTTCTTTGCAATGCTTATGGCACTGGTGCTATCACATTGAAGTGGGACATGGGTATAGTCGTCACCAAAGTCACTCATGGTGTATGGATCCAAAGGAGCTGAGAGCAAAAACTGGCTGCGGCCACATACTCTGCCTCGGTAGTGGATTGAGCAACACTCGACTGTTTGCGGGAAGACCAAGAAACCAAAGAAGAACCCAAGAACTGGCAAGTCCCAGAAGTGGACTTCCTATCCAACCGACACCCGGCAAAATCCGCATCCCAAAACCATGAAGAGCCAAAGAAGAGGACACGGAGTACTAAAGGCCGAAGTCGGGAGTATGACGCAAATACCTGAAAATGCGCTCGACTGCTTGCCGATGCGAAGTCCTCGGAGACGCTTGAAAACGAGTGCATAGACATACCGAGAATTGGATGTCCGGCCTCGTCGCCGTCAAGTACAGGAGTGACCCGATCATGCTCTGGTACTCCTTCTGGTCCACGTGTTCAACTTCCTAGTCCGCATCAAGAGCTGTAGTCGTACTCAAAGGCATCGCCATAGCCTTGGAATCCTCCATCTTGAACTTCCTCACAATGTCCTTGGTGTACTTAGCTTGGTGCACAAACGTTCCTTCCTTCGACTGCTTGATCTGGAGGCCGAGGAAGAACTGCAACTCACCCATCATGCTCATCTCAAATTCCCTACTCATGTCTTCTGCAAACCTTGCCACCAAAGAGTTAGACGAGCCACCAAAGACAATATCATCCACGTATACCTGCACAATTAGGATCTCTTTGCCCTGCCTGAGGAGAAACAAGGTCTGATCGACCTTCCCCATCTCGAATCCTCTCTCAAACAGGAACCCCCTCAACCTGCCATACCAAGCCCTAGGCGCCTGTTTCAACCCATAGAGCGCCTTTCTCAACTTGTACACCCGGTGGGGGTACTTCTCACTCTCAAACCCCGGTGGTTGCCTCACGTACACTTCTTCCTCCAACACACCGTTCAGGAAAGCACTCTTCACATTCATTTGGTGCAATTTGAACCCTTTAGCCACGGAAAAGGCTAGAAGGATCCTAATCGCCTCCAAACGAGCTACGGGAGCAAAGGTCTCCTCGTAGTCGATCCCCTCTTTCTGACTATACCCTTGTGCCACCAACCTCGACTTGTTTCTCACTACTTCACCTTTCTCTCCCTCTTTGTTTTTCCACACCCATTTTGTCCCAATCGGCTTACACCCCGGTGGAGGATCCACCAACTCCCAAACTTGGTTCCTCTCGAAATTCTCCAACTCCTCATGCATCGAATTGACCCAATTATGATCAGATAGCTCATGTCTAATGTCATTGGGCTCAAACGTAGCAACAAAAGCAGCATGAGCAAAGTGAGAATTGTTTCGAACCCTCAACTGTGTAGTACGTTCATTGATGTCGCCGATGATCCTGGAAGCTGGGTGATCCACTTGAACTCGCCGGGGAGGTTCTCGCCTTGATGCTACCTACCCCTCAACAGCAGCTTCTCCTTGATCTGGGTTTGTCGTCGCAGGTGTGGGAGAGGGCCCGTCTTGAACTTGTGTAGCAGTGCACCGCCGCCACGCCTCGTCACGGCCGTAGAGACGCCGAGCTCGCGTCTTGGCCGGACGAGACACGTCCGTCACCGCTCTAAGTCCCAAGGTCCCGCCTTTGTGCGCCCACACACCAAAAGCCACGCCTTGCGTCGTGTGCCGCATACCGAGCCCTTCGCCATGCGCTGTACCACGCCGCGCTCTGCCGCGTTGCACCGGGACGCTGGGCGACCGCGCGTGCAGGGACCCAACCCGAGAGCGCCTAAGCCAAGGACCTACGCGCCCCCATGCGCCAAGGGTGCCACTAAAGATGGTGCCAACCTGTGTGCCACTAAAAAAGTTGCTCGCACCTGTGTGCCATCATCCTAAACTTCTTTGCCCTCTACGCCATTCCGTCCAATTTTGCAAGTAACGGTGTTAAATGGATAGGCGAAATGACCATTTTACCCCTTCAACCATGAGCAGCAATCTCACCTTTCTTTTACCTGTATGCCACCCAATTTTCAAAATCACAACATGACCTTTCTTTTACTTGTATGCCACCCATTTCTCAAAATCACAAGAGCAGACTCACTGTTATCATTTTTTATTTAGGCCAAAAAAACAAAAAACACCTCACTTGTACATGTAAATTAATTCTTGACAAAGTAACCAACATAACAAATACATCACTTTGTTTCAAATCTATTCATCACATAATAATCAACATTACAGATACCCATCATATGTTCAAATTCATCTCATAATATCCAGGAGCATAATATCCAATAGTTTCAGATCCATTCATCACATAAAAGCAACAGGTTCTGGACATAGCAACATGTTTTGTTCATAACATAGCAAAATACTGGAAAACAACACTTGTTGTTGATGCATTACATCAGCAAAAGAACATCGATACAGACACACATCACTGCAAAGAAGGCAAAGAAGGGTTGTTTAGGCTGGTTGTGCTGGCTGCTGCAATTTGAAGCTTCTTTGGTGTAAGTTTCTTCTTAACCGCCATCTTCTTCTTTGGTGTAGACTGAGGCAGCACGGTCTCCAATGGCTCTGTGTGAACTGGTCCTAAGGCTGTAGAAGTCGATACTTGGATAGCCTTAGGGTCATTGGAACCATGGCCAGATCTGTATATTAGTTTTATAAGTCATAATCAGCAATGTATGACAAGTAATGTATGACAAGATTATATTAAAAAATTGACAAGTAGTTACCTGCTAGATGTACTAACAGTAGTAGAAGTTGTGGTAGTTGGCCCCTTGCTTTTCTTGGCACTTGAAGTAGAAGATGATTTTCTCTTCCCTTTCTTGTGTGTAGCTTTGTCCACTGCCTCATTGTGTGGGAATTCCATATGGGATGGAGCCACTGGTATAATACTGTTCTCTGTACTGCAGCTTGCTGCTTGCTTCTTTTGCTTTTTCTTTGGAGGACCCCTGCATATTTCAAACCATATTTCAAAAAGGAGAAAAAAATAGGAATGGACGGGTACATCACCTAATATAGATTTCTAGTGTCCTAATACAGTGATAGTTCATAAAAGCTTAAAGGTAAATAAAGTTTATACCAAGTACCAGTTCAACTAACTAATTTAACAAGGAAAAGAGGTAATCTGACAGCAAAAAGAAATAAGCTAATCAACTTTGTTGTACATATAAATTAATGCAATTAAGAATACCTCTCAGCCTCCATGGTAGCTATATCTTCTGGATTTCCATTCTTACATGTGTACCAGTGATGTCCAAAGGTATGGCAAATAGGGCACTCATGTGACTTTCCCTTCTTCTTGCTGCTGCCCCCCTCAGCAGCCGATTTAATCCTGTTCTTTCTCCTACCTCCAGTGGACTTAAGCAAGGGAGGGTGCATGAAGAAACCATGAGTTGCTTTGGGCCACATGGACTTGTCAGGAATACTGGGAATAGAACCTTCATATGCAACTCTAAATCTGTTGACAGAGAAGTAGTCATCGACATGGTCTTCCAGTTTTGCACCAGGAATTGAAGTGATGTATGCAATTGCATGTTTGCAGGGGATTCCTGATCCTTGCCAAGCCCTACATGAACAGGTTCGGTCAGGTAAACTAACCACAAACCTAAAGCCAGTACCCCCCTTAGCACAAACTTCTGCTACACCTTCAGGGGAGGCTGTGATCACTTCAATGTCAAGATTGTAACTATCTTCCCTTAGCTTCTGCGTAATATGAGGTAGAATCTTTCCTTGAAACTGTTTGGCTACCTTCTTCCTATTATTCCACTTGATCAATAGCTTCTGCCTAAAAGTGTCCATCAAGTCATCTAGGTTCTTCACCTTATCACCCTTTATCCAATTATTAAATGACTCAGCCAAATTATTAGTCACATAATCCACTTTAGATAGTGTCCCAAACTGGCTCCTAGTCCAAAGTTTCTTGTGTTCTTGTTGCAGATATTTCATTGCCTCTGGTTTGGCTTCAGCCATTGCTTGATAATGCTTCTCAAACATATATGGGCTCCATGAGTATGAAGAAGCCCACAAGTGATCTTCAAAAACCTTGCCACTATACCTTTTCTTGAAATTCTTTACTAGGTGCCACATGCACTCTCAATGTTTAGCAAATGAGAAAACTGTGCTGATCCCATGCATCACTGTTACACCACAATCTGTGCTAAATGTCAGACCTTCTGGAGTGCCTATTGCTTCCTTCAATCTCTCCATGAACCACTCCCAATTCTCATTTGTTTCTGAGTCAATTACACCTACTGGATACATCCAATTGTGTCCATCTACTGCACAAGCAACACACAGCTGTCCCCTGAACCTACCAGTCAAAAATGTACTGTTCACAGCAAGATATGGTCTGCAGCCTCTAAGAAAACCATCAACATATGCTTTCAAGGCAAAGAATAACCTATTAAATCTTTTTTTCCTTCACAGTGTGGTGATCAATGACAAGAAATGATCCAGGACTAGTTTCCTCTATCTGAGCCTTAAATCTGTACAAGTAATCAAAACTTTTGTCCCAAGGCCCATAAAGCTGATCCATGGCAAGATTTTTACCTTTGTACACCCTCTTGTAAGACACTTCAATTTTGTGTGTATCCTTCAATCTCCTTTGTAGTTCTGAAGCACCTTCTCACACACCCAAAATTGAGTTACCCCAACACAAATTTCAGACCTTCTAGTGCTTTGACAAAACAATTTATTATGAGGATGTGGGTTTCTCTTCACCTGCAAAACAGTCCAAAAATACACTCTGTTAGTCCAAAACAGTCCAAAACAGTCCAAAAACAACCCAAAACAGTCCAAAAATACAATGAATAGATAGTAGAATTACTTATTACCTTAACTCTAACACCATCCGGCAAAGTTGCAGCATGAATCCTCCACCTACAGCCCTCACTTTTGAATGAGCAGCTCACCCTATACCTCCCTGGATCACTCTTTTCAATGTCATAGTTGAACTCATATTTCACAGCTGTTGACGGTTGTTAAGTCCCTATTTTCGACCGTCAACTTCGAATAAAAGTTACTCCATGAAAGTGTGCACCATAGCTATAGGGTTATAATCTAACAAATTCCACAAGATTTGGTGTATATTTGGTTGCAGGTGCAAAGGAGCAATTATAGAATAAAATATGGCATTAGCACAAACAACCTCAAATGCCAATTTGGACTGCACCATTGCGACGGGCTCGTCGAGACGATCGAAATGGACATATAATTTGCCTACTTTGGTGTTCGGATGCAGAAGATATTGAATGTTCATTATATTATGGGATGCTGACGTCAGCTGACGTCAGCACCCCTATCTACCATACAGAACCAGCGCATGAAGTACCGAGGCAGCTGCGTGGCAGCTTGCCACTGGCCGAGGCACCGCGCCGCGCGACGCGCGGGCGCGCGGGTGAACCCCCGGGCGACACGCGTCGGCGCCGGGGTGGCCAGCCGCCTCGCCTCGCGGGCGCGCACAAACGCGTGCGGGCGGGCCGGACTGACTGCAGACCAGCTGGCAGCTCGGCGTTAGCTGCCAGCCACTGGCGCGGATCGCGCCCCGTGCACACGTCCTGTGTGGGAGCGGACCGGGCCGGCGACGTGGCAGCCGTTGGTTGGCTTGCGCAGGGTCAGTTGGCCTGAGCCGCCCGGTTGGCCCCTGGTTCGCTCGGTTTTCCCTTTTCTGTACCGGTTTTTGCACCCAGCATCCGGTTCAGGCACTTGGGATGCGGTTTTCTTCCGGTTTTCTTCTCTACCGCCTCCAGGACACTGTTCACGTGCGTCCACCGCCCTGGGGAGGTCGGTTGGCCCCTGGAAAGAGGGGGAGGACCTCCACTCGCCCAAGTTTCCTCCCCCTATAAATAGAAGGCCCATTCCTCACTTCAAAGGACGAACAGAGAAGCAGAGATCAAGGTGAAGCCTACCAAAATTAGTGTTAGAATTAGGTGAGAGTTGAGGTGCGAGTCCGGGAGAAGCCGGAGTTGTCGGCTTCCCCCCTTTCTCTTGTACCTCGGCGGATGCAGCTCAACTTCGAGTAACGTCCGGGTAACTCTTAGGCATTCTGGATCTATTTAATTAAGTTCGGCTTTCTTATTTATGCTTGTGGGCTCCTTGCTTTGATTAGTGTTCTAGTAATTGCAAAGCTAGAATAGTAGTCACTAGAGTAGATGTGGTGTCTAGTCTTGCGACTACCTTGGAGTACACCTTGTGGCACGGACTGTTGTGGTAGCCCCAGGTGGTGACAGCCCTGACGGCCTACGTAGTCCACCACGTGAGATCCACTAGAGCACAGTAGGACCCCTGCTTGGCTTGCCTAGCTCCCTTCTCATCCCTTTCCGGGTTAGGACGGTTGAGCGTCCCGAAGCAAGCATCGTAGCAAACGCTGGTCTTATCTTTAGTATCCGGAATCCTTCGAAACCCTCTCTATCTCTCCTACACTATTATCATATCTTCTCTCGTCCAAGGCCGACCTTGATTCTTCACTAGTGCACACATGTTCCCTGTGGATTCGATACCTTGGAATACTCCTGGGTGAAAGCTACATCGTTATCCGTACGCTTGCGGACTTTTCTGCTATCGTTATTTATACCAACAGGCCTTCTGGCATCATTGCATATTTAGTAGCGACGCTAGCAAGTGCCAACAAGCTTTCTGGCGCTGTTGCCAGGGATATAAACCTGGTGCGATGCTAGAGAGTGTCAACAAGCTTTCTGGCGTCGTTGCCGGGGATATAAACCTGGTGCGACGCTAGAGAGTGTCAACAAGCTTTCTGGCGCCGTTGCCGGGGAACAGTTGCTGTACTAGTGTCGAACCGAGTCGTCCGTGTATCCCCATCCATACCATCGCATATCCCCATATGGATTCCAAACCTATCAATCAGTTTTCGGCTCCAACGGGCGAAGATCTGGAGCCTCCACCCTCATCATTACCCATCCATGCACCTAGCTATGAACTTCGTCCCGCCCTCATAGCTATGGTACGGCAGCAATTTTTTTTAGTAGCAGAAGAGGAAAATCCGTACACCCACCTTCGCGGTTTTGAGGAAGTGTGTTCGTGCCTTGTCATTCGTGGCATGTCACATGAAACACTAAAATGGAAGCTTTTCCCGTTCTCTTTGACGGGGATTGCCAAGAAATGGTACACTCAAACCGTTAGGGGTGTCAAGGGAGATTGGGAAGTTTTGCGAAACAAATTTTGTCTAGCTTTCTTCCCGGAATCCCGATTGGTCGACCTCCGTATGGAAGTCTTAGGCTTTAGGCAAAAGGAAAAAGAAACCTTAGGAGCAGCCTGGGCACGATTTTTGGACCTAAACATGTCCGGTCCCAACCTCGAACTCTCCGAACCGATGCTTTTACAGCATTTTCGTCGAGGCCTTAGCAAGGAGTCCGCCCAGTTTCTCGATATTTCTTCGGGAGGTTCTTTCACTCATTTGACACCTAGTGAAGGGAGGAACATTCTCAACAAAATCCTTGAGAATACCCCCTACACTGGTATTTTTGATGAATTTCCCGAAGAAGAGGTTGATGAAATCCTTGAGCCAGAAAATGAGGTTTTACCTATACAGCCTACACCCGTGACCGCTCCTCTCTCTGAGCCAATAAAAGTAGAGCCTCCCGTAGAAAACCTCCATAGTATAGAAGATGAGGAAACTCATCCAATGGACTTAATCGGCGAAATCGAGGATGATCTTTTATCAGACTTTGGAAATACCTCGAATTTTCTGATCCAACCAAAACCTCGAGCGTGCAACTCTCCGTTTCAACAAAATGCTAGCCAACCCAATAAGCCCATTCTCAAAGAAGACCTTAAATGCTTGTCGGCGGCTATGAGTGTGGAAAGGTTGAGAGAAGCCGAGACATCGCCCGAGGTAGTTAGACTCATCATGCCGTCCACTCTTCTTTCCTATCAAATACAAGGCGTCATGATGGATGTCCAGTACAACCCCACTGTTGGGATAAATATCATCTCAAAATTTCTTTCCCAACAACTCTATCCCAACATGACCCTATGTTCGCCCGAAAGATTTTTCAAGATCCTTATGGGACCATGTTGGAATGTTGCGGTGTTGTCAGAACAGTCCCGGTAGTTGTCAGTGAGGCCGAGATCTTTCTGGACTTCCATGTCTATGATAATCCGGACATACCTATTCTTATAGGTCGACCTACCGAGAGACTTTTCCAAGAAACGGCTAATGGTACCCTAGCCATGGAACTAGACGAATCCACACAAACAATTTCCTTAGCTCGTGCACGTAATGCAATAGCAAAGTTCCCTGATTGATTCGAGGATGATTCCACTGAGAATCCTGAAGACACCTTGAATCCCTTGGATGCTGAACAAGGGAAGGAGCCCAATTCTGTCCAAATCCAGCCAGTTAGAAATCTTTTGACAGAATCTTCCCCTAGGCCTACGATCCCTCCTTTGCCTCCTGATCCTCCAACCGAAACATCTATCATAGATGCCATGAAAAAGAAGTGGTCAACTGGAGTGGAACACTTTTCCGAAGTGCTCTGGATTTGTTCACCTTCTACGATCCTTCCTTGTTCCATAAAAGGATTACCATAGAAGCCCATCTTAACCCTGTCATGGAGGTTAATATTATGCCATGGCACTTAGCGTACAATTTATTGGGCAACGTGACGCTAAGACCATCCGAGAAGCTCCTCAAGAGTTGTCTCTCCGGACACATTCTTGAGTGTTGGGGGGTTGCATATAATGTGCCGCTTCTAGTAGACAAGATCAAGTTGAATCTAGACTTCCACGTCTTTGATGTCCTCGATCTTGATCTCCTCCTAGGCTCCCATATAGAAAAACTTCTTGATGCATCTCGAGGAATCCTAGATAAAAGGGTTATTTGGATTGAAGCCATTACAATTTTCTGAGTTTGGAGAAACGCCATTACTATTCGTCATATTAAAAAATTGCCATTACAATTCTTCAGTACGCCCAAGTTTGCCATTTTCTATGTCTGCCGCCGCTACGGCCCACTGTCAGGGCTCGTATTTGCGTACACAGACGCAAATGCCCCCGTGCCCACGCGGATAAGGCAGGACCCGACTGAACCCGTCGTCCCTACCCACCCGCGTCTCACTCCTCCATCTTGTCTCTCCTGGCCTCTCCAGATCCCGCCGCCGCCTGCCATTCCCGCCACCGCCTGCCACTCCCACCGCCGCTTCCGACGAAGAGCAATGGAGGCGCTGTGATGGCGACACCCGAATCTTCCCCCCCCCCTCGTTGTCGCACTGGTGCGGCGACGATGGAGGACGGCACATCGAGGTACCCAACATCCCCAAAACCTAACCCGTGATTTGACACTGGAGTTCGTCGTGATTTGCCGTTGTGTTCGTTAGTGTTGTAGATTAGGGATGATCTTTGGGTTTTCACTTACATTTTGGTTTTCATTTGCTGCATTTCCTAGGGATGGGATGTTTTCGCTAGAGCTTAAAGTCCAAGGTTTTGCTTCGAAAGATTCGGCTGGTAGGAAATCGTACACAAAAGGCTGAGTTTTTAAGTGGGATGTGGAGTATGGGTCGATGACTTTGGAGTTGCTGTTGAATTCTTTGTCTTCCGAGCTGAACCTAGCCAGTAACCAGACAGCCACCGTTTGTTTCTATGACAAACGATTGAATGAGGATTCCAGAATCGTTGATGAGGTGCAAATGGTGGATTTCTTTGAAATGTATAAGGAGGAGATGAGCTGCCAGGTTTTAGTGGGTGTTTTCGATAGCGAGGAGGCTTTCTTTGAGTCACTGGAGCCTATTTGTATGGTTCCTCCTGCTGCAGATGCACAAGTAGACACTGATAGAGAGCCACAACCACACCCAGAGCCAGAGCTAGAGCCAGAGCCAGAGCCTGAAGAACCCAATGTTGTTGTTGAGTCCCCTATTAATGTTGATGATATAGAGCCTGATAGAGAGCCTGGCATTTTTGATAACCCTGAGGAATATGTGGGTGTCAATGATGAGGGGATGTATGGTTCAGTACCACCTCCTGAATTTGCTCAACCTTCTTACAATGCTAACAATGAACCTGCTGAATTTGTGAATGTTGAGGCAGAGGTGGAAGATGATGATCCTTTGGAGGTACATGTGTTACATGACCCTGAAAACCCAAAGATAGTGGAGGGGGAGTTATTTCCTGATATCAAAGCATTCAGGAAAGCAATAAGGCATCATGCTGTGAAGACTGGCTTTGCTTTTGCTCCTGGTGGGAAGTCAGACAAGTCTAGGTTCATAGCAAAGTGTGCTGCTCAAGGTTGCCCTTGGAGGATCCATGCCTCTGTCATTTGGGATAAGAAAACAGTACAGGTACCATTCTTCATATGTGTGTTTTCACTATTGCATATTCATGCTTCATTCTTCACATGTCCTTGTACTTGTATCATTTGTGCAGATCAAGAAGCTCTCTCCAGACCACAACTGCCCAACAACCAAATTGGTTGAAGGCAAAATGGCTAGTCAGGGATGGTGTGCAGACAGGCTAGGGGAGTGGGTGAAGAAGAACCCAACAAAGGGAGCAAAGGAAGCAAAAGAGAAGCTGGAGAGTGACTTCGGCATCAAGTTGAAATATTCAAAAGCTTCGTCTGGTTTGAAGGTTGCTCTTGAGCAAATTCATGGTACGTATGAGGAAAGCTTCCAACTTGTTTTCAAATGGGCTGCTCATCTAGAAGAAGTTTCACCTGGTAGTCATGTAGAAATTGAGGTTGAGAAGTGTGGTAAGAAGAATAGGTTCAAAAGGGTGTTTGTTGCTTTGAAGGCATGCATTGATGGATTCCTAGCTGGTTGCAGACCCTTTATAGGTGTAGATGCATCTTTCCTACATGGAAAATATACTGGACAGTTGGCTACAGCATCAGGTGTAGATGGGCATAACTGGCTCTATCATATTGCATATGCTATTTTTGATGCAGAGGATGAGGGTAACTGGGAATGGTTTCTTGAGAATTTGCACAAATGCATAGGAGACCCACCTGGACTAGTTTTATGTTCAGATGCTTGTAAAGGATTAGAGACAGCTATAGTGAAAGTTTTTCCAGAGGCTGAAAGTAGCAACTTCATGAAGTATTACTCAGGTGATGTGTTTACTGATCATCTGTATCCTGCTGCCAAGAACTACACAGAGTTTATGTTCAAATGGCATATGAAGAAAATTTTTGAAATTGCTCCAGATTCAATTGACTACCTTGAAAATAATCATGCAAGGATCTGGTACAGAGCTGGATTCTCTGAGCTGAGCAAGTGTGACTACTTAACTAACAATGTGTCAGAGAGTTTCAATTCTCAGATCAAGCACTTGAAAGGAGCTTCTAGACAGAATTAGAGAGCTCATAATGGAGAAGAGATACATTAGAAAGAAGTTGGGAGAAGAATGGGCAGATGGGATCATACCTCAAGTGATGAAAGATCTGCATCTTATAAGCAAGAATCTCAAGGTTGTCAAGATCACTATTAGTGATGAGGACTTTGCAGAGGTGACTCTCCTTGATGACTGGAACAACCAAAGGAGGCACACAGTGGATCCGAAAAACAACAAATGTTCATGCAGAGAGTGGCAAGTAACTGGCAAGCCATGCAAACATGCTTTAGCATGGATACTCTCCAACAGAGGCTTGAAGATAGATGACTATGTGCATGACTACTACTCAGTTGCAAGGTTTAGAGCTGCCTATGAAGGAAGAGTACAACCCATGCTAGACAGATCACAATGGCCAGAAGTGGACCTTGGTTACAAGGTCCACCCACCTTTGCTGGGTAGAGCACCAGGCAGGCCAAAGGTGCAAAGGATAAGGGGGTCTATTGAGAAAAATCAAACCAAAAAGAAAGTGAGATGCACCAGGTAATTATTTGCTGTCATGCATATTCATTGTTGTAATTATTTACTGTCATGCATATATAGTTGTCCTAACCCTGTACTATCCTAAGATGTCGAGGTTTTGGGCACTTTGCCAAGACATGCAAACTACAGATGGTTGGAGAAGATGGTGAGATTGGTGGCAAGCCAAGCAAGCCAGTCAAGAAGAGGTAATTGTATGGGTCCTAATTGTATATTCTGCTTCTTGTACTTCCATGAATCCTAATTGTTGCAATTATTTACTGACATGCATCCTGGTTTCACATGCAGGAAGAGATCAGATGAGGACACAGCAGGACCATCTAAAGGGAAGAAAAAGGTGAAGCCAGCAAAGAGAAAGAAAACCCCAAAGAAGAAGAAAACACCATTGAAGAAGAAGCAGAAGAAGGATGCATCTGCTCCTCCACCAAAGGTTGTCAGAAGCCTGAGAGATCTACTTGCTGATGGTTGAAATGGTGTAATCATGTAGTGGCAGTCAGTTATTTTGTGATGGCCTTATGAACCTCTTATGGCCTTATGAACTTGTGATGTAACCTGTGATGGATCCTGTGATGGAACCAGTGTGATATGCCTTAGGCCTTATGAACCTGTGATGAATTATGAACCTGTGATGGCTATATGAACCTATGGTGCCATGCATCTTTTGTAAATTATGAACCTGTGATGGAACTTATGAATGTTTGTCATGAATTGTTTGTGAAATTCATCATGTGAAATGTTTGTCATCATCTGAATTGTCATGAATATTGTTTCATAACAATCATCTGTCATTATTCAGCTACTCAAATTAGATGATCAGACCATGAACTGCAATCTTATTCCATTGAGAACATAAACTGGTACACAAGATGATTGTTACAGACACATTCTGCTCATAACTAACACTAAACATCTGAAATTGGTACACATTTGTGTCACAAACACTAATCATATCACTACCACATTCTGCTCATAACTAAGCCAATAGCTACACCACAAATTGCTGTTGTAACACAACCACAACCTACAGCAACACATATTGCAGTCATCTTCATCTTCTGCACTTGCACTCTAACTTGACAGAGCTCAGTCACAACACTGTCCACTCTCACCTTCACTTCATCCATCACTTGCTTCAGTTCATCAAGGTCATCAGCCTCATCACCAGAGCAACAATCAGGCATCACGACCGGTGTGTTCACCCGACCGTATGTTCCTTCGTACTGCTCCTCCGACAAGATGAACCGACACGTTGTTGGGTCGCCCTGCATCAAACCCTAGCCCCATCAAAACCATACGGCCAAACTCAAAATTCAACCCAAATTGATGACAAATTCACTTACCTTGACAGAGTACGGGCACTTCAAGAACCATTGCCCGTAAGTCTCTGCCTGTTTGCTCTTAATTCGTACCAATTTCACGCGGCAAAACGGGCACAGCGCCGTGTTCAACCCTCTTCCTGTCCCGCTGCTTGAAGCCGCACTCGCCGCCCGGCTAATTGGAGACCCTCCTCGCCTGAACTGCATCGTCGATGGGCGGTGTCGAGATGAGGGTCGAATGGCTGTCAGTGGCGGCGAGAATGGCAGGCGGTGGCGGCGAGATCTGTTGGAGAGGGGAGGAGAGACGAGAAAGACGACACACCGGGGATGACAGGTTCAGTCGTGCTGCCTTATCCGTGGGCACGGGGGCATTTGCGTCTGTGTACGCAAATACGAGCCCTGACAGTGGGCCCGTAGCGGCGGCAGACGTAGAAAATGGCAAACTTGGGCGTACTGAAGAATTGTAATGGCAATTTTCCAATATGACGAATAGTAATGGCGTTTCTCCAAACTCAGAAAATTGTAATGGCTTCAATCCAAATAACCCTAGATAAAAAGCTTAGGGAAGCCATTTCGGCCACCACTCCCTTGTTTTCAGAAAATTCTATGGTGACGCCGCTTCCCAAGCAAAACCCGTTTGAGGAGACGATGCATGTATCTCCGTTCGCGTCATCCGAACCCGTTCTCGCTGAGCTTGTAGAATTTTCTACTTCTCAGGAGTATGACTCGGAAGACCCTCTTCATCTTTGTGAAGACGAACGATCATCATCACCCTTTATCGATTTTGAGCCTCTTCCCACTGGCCCGTATCATGTTGTTTCCGACCGTGGTCGAGAATCAACATTGTTCATACATGATGCATCTCTTGAGATGGAGAATTCATGGACCATGAAAATCTATAAGGCGCCGACTCTGGGGTCCAAAGGAAAGGATCTCATCGACAAGCATGGTAGCTTTACTCTTAATTTACCTCAGGAACCATGCTTGCATCATGTCTCTCCAGAGTCAGCCACGCTCAGTGCATAGAGCACACATCAGGACTACAACCGCCTTATGGTCCTCCCTTGCAAAAAGTTTAGAAGGATGGTTGTAGATGCATATGTCCACCATAAGTATTGCAGACCTCGTGAGTGCATTGTGGCACTAACCTTGCAGCTAAAGCTTCACTAACACATTAATGATTGGTGGTGAGGTGGGAATGGCATCACCAATGATAGCTGCGAGAAGAAATTCCCATGGTCAAGCTTATGACCGTAAACAAAGCACTACTAGGAGATAGCCTGGATTAGCGTAGATTTATTTCTCCTTCCAAATAAAAACAAGAGCATGTTCCTAGGATAAAAGTGTCCTTCGGGTACTTTTGGTTACTAACCTTTCAGGTGGAGACCAAGAAGAACGATGGATAGATGATGCCTAAGAACATGTGAGCTACATCAACTACAACACTTTGGTAAGTTTTTGGTGAGAGAACGACTACGAAAGGAAGTTTGATCTCCACACACTTGAGTTTTGTTGTTCAGCAATGCAAACTTCCAGTGTGGGGGAGGTATGTGAGCATCCCGAGTAAAGCTCCTGTCATACAAAATCTTATCCTGATTTGGAGATGATGTTAGCTCATGCATCTTGCCTAGCTAGATATGTCCTGCTTTTGACTTTAAACAAAGCCCTTCCGGGAGGTTGCCCGATGTTCACCATCGGTCTCATGGTGAATAATAATAATAATAAATAATAAATAAAATAAAACTTTGCTTTGATTTGGCTAGTACAATCTGTACTAGCCAAATCCATGTATCTCATCTTTGTCTAAAAGTGTGCAGGAAAAGATGTAGCAGAAGATAGTGTGGGGGAGGTATCGAGAGTCAACTCCTTCTGACATTCAAAGGGATATCATGGTCTGAATAATTCTACCCCCCCCAATTCCACGATTCATGAGTTATAATTCCTTTCATAAGATAATCATTAAATTAAACTCAACGAATCTTGATGCTCCATTGTTATACATGTTTTCAATTGATTGGCTTGCATGTTCTTTATTCCTATAGCACATATATCTGTTGCTTGTGAACAAATATCATTAGGAAAACATGTTCATCTAAATGGTTGATTAATGAGATATGGTACAATGCGATGAACCTTAGTCTCTCTGACGAAGTGATTGGGATGTTTTACTTGAAAAAAACATATATTAGCCTTGCAAGCTCCTCAGTGATGATATATTCCTACCAAAGCCATATGTTATTTACATTAGAAAACCTCATACATATGCTGCTTGTTATTACATTGAGCTGTGTCAAATTGTTGTGACCCTTGCTAGAAGCTTTTCATGCTTTCATGATCAAGATCACGTACACTCCACCTTCATATGCAAAACTTCTACACTGGAAGTTAGCGACATCCATCCATCCACAAAATAAATACTCCAGTCAATTTGTGAATCTCTCTCCCTAGATATTCCTTCTAAAGAGACATGGGCTAAAAAAAAGAAAAAGAAAAAGAAAAAAGAGATAAAGACACATGCTAAAGAGAAACTCTTCTCAAGCATGATGAAAAAAAAGAGAAAAAAATATATATAGCCATGTTCTCAAAATAAAGTTCAAAGGGAGAGAGATCATACAACAAGGAGTACAAATTTCCATATCATCCACTTTCCACACACGTGCACATCTTGATCAGATTGTATGACTAGTCTTCTTCTTGGATCCGGTTTTTGACTTTGCAATATTATGTGATACAAGTATGCCTTATATCTTCAACCCTACCTTGAGCTCCACATATAGCCATCATTAGAAGTAGGTTGAAGAAAGGCGAATTTAATGCCTTGGTGAGGAATCATACACACCGAGCGATCTGAGAGCATCATTTGAGGAGTCAAGTAAGGCTAAGTTTTGAAAAAAAAATATATATATTGTCAAAAACCCAAGCTACTTTACAGAAGGAGTTGAGGTGATTCAAATCCAGCTGTTCCATTCTTCAACCATCCAAGATGACATGGTAGACACCCCAAAGAGTCACAAGTATAGGTATGTCTTGGAATATCTTACATGTTTGCATCATATCATTTTGGATTCATGTTTTCCACCCTAGTCCTTAACCTTTACTCGAGGACGAGCAAAGGGCTAAGTGTGGGGGATCTTGTTGACGGTCGTTAAGTCCCTATTTTCGACTGTCAACTTTGGATAAAAGTTACTCCATGAAAGTGTGCACCATAGCTATAGGGTTATAATCTAACAAATTCCACAAGCTTTGCTGTATATTTGGTTGCAGGTGCAAAGGAGTAATTATAGAATAAAATATGGCATTATCACAAACAACCTCAAATGCCAATTCGGACTGCACCATTGCGACGGGCTCGTCGAGATGATCGAAATGGACATATCATTTGCCTACTTTGGAGTTCGGATGCAGAAGATATTGAATGTTCATTATATTATGGGATGCTCACGTCAGCTGATGTCAGCACCCCTATCTACCGTACAGAACCAGCGCATGAAGTACCGAGGCTGCCGCGTGGCAGCCCGCCACTGGCCGAGGCACCGCGCTGCGGCGACGCGCGGGCGCGCGGGCGAACCCCCGGGCGACACGCGTCAGCGCCGGGGTGGCCAGCTGCCTCGCCTCGCGGGCGCGCGTGAACGCGTGCGGGCGGGCCTGACTGACTGCAGGCCAGGTGGCAGCTCGGCGTTGGCTGCCGGCCACTGGCACGTATCGCGCCCCGTGCACGCGTCCCGCGCAGGAGCGGACCGGGCCGGCGACGTAGCGGCTGTTGGTTGGCCTGCGTAGGGTCGGTTGGCCTGAGCCGCCCGGTTGGCCCCTGTTTCGCCCAGTTTTCCCTTTTCTGTACCGGTTTTTGCACCCAGCGTCCGGTTCAGGCACTTGGGATGCGGTTTTCTTCTGGTTTTCTTCTCTACTGCCTCCAGGACACTGTTCACGTGCGCCCACCGCCCTGGGAAGGTCGGTTGGCCCCTGGAAAGAGGGGGAGGACCTCCACTCGCCCAAGTTTCCTCCCCCTATAAATAGAAGCCCCATTCCTCACTTCAAAGGATGAACAGAGAAGCAGAGATCAAGGCGAAGCCCTACCAAAATTAGTGTTAGAATTAGGTGAGAGTTGAGGTGCGAGTCCGGGAGAAGGTGGAGTTGTCGGCTTCCCCCCTTTCTCTTGTACCTCGGCGGATGCAGCTCAACTTCGAGTAACGTCCGGGTAACTCTTAGGCATTCTGGATCTATTTAATTAAGTTCGGCTTTATTATTTATGCTTGTGGGCTCCTTGCTTTGATTAGTGTTCTAGTAATTGCAAAGCTAGAATAGTAGTCACTAGAGTAGACGTGGTGTCTAGTCTTGCGACTACCTTGGAGTACACCTAGTGGCACGGATTGTTGTGGTAGCCCCAGGTGGTGACAGCCCTGACGGCCTACGTAGTCCACCACGTGAGATCCACTAGAGCGCAGTAGGACCCCTGCTTGGCTTGCCTAGCCCCCTTCTCATCCCTTTCCGGGTTAGGACGGTTGAGCGTCCCGAAGCAAGCATCGTAGCAAATGCTGATCTTATCTTTAGTATCCGAAATCCTTCGAAACCCTCTCTACCTCTTCTACACTTTTATCATATGTTCTCTCGTCCAAGGCCGACCTTGATTCTTCGCTAGTGCACACACGTTCCCTGTGGATTCGATATCCTGGAATACTCCTGGGTGAAAGCTACATCGGTATCCGTACGCTTGCGAACTTTTCTACGATCGTTATTTATACCAACAGGCCTTCTGGCATCATTGCATATTTACTAGCGACACTATCAAGTGCCAACAAGCTTTCTGGCGCCGTTGCTGGGGATATAAACCTGGTGCGACGCTAGAGAGTGTCGACAACAGCATGAGAAGCTAATGCAATCTTAAAAGCATCCATATTTGGGTACACAGTTCCCTCTATCATAGAAGGGTCGTTCTTGTCATAATCAACATCAGGCATAAGTTCAGCCTCTCTATCTTTAACAATGTCATCTATGTCCTCTACTTCACTATCATCATCGTCAGACATGGTATCATCATCAGATTCGGAGCATGCATCAGAACCCACAAACTCATCCTTACTGCCACCTTGACACTGAGAACTGGGAGGGGGTAGGGGATGTTGGGGACCAAGGTCAATGTACAACCCTTCCTCATCAATACCCACAAACTCATTCATTGGGTTTGGGTTTGCCAACAAATCAAGTTCTTCATGTTCAGTGTGTGTGGCATGGCTTGGTTCTGCTAAGCTTGGACAAGCAACTGAAGGGGTCATTGGGGGTTGAACAGAAGGAATAGTTGTACTATAATCCCAACCAGGAATCTCAGGGGGTTCAACACTAGGGCTATGATAAGATAGAGTCAACAAACAACACTTGGATGCCTTATGTTTTCCAAACATATCAACTAAATCATGGTCACTGCATACTTCGATGTTCACCTTACTATCCATACAGAAATAAAATAGTCTGACTATGTCACCATAATCACAAGGATACTTGTCCACAACACCATCAACCAAGTCTCCGAAGTTAGTGACATCGGCATCCACCACTTTGTCCAACGAAAACCACCCACCATCACGACAATGGGGAGAAACAATCCAAATTTCTAAGTTGAAGCTAGAGTTTTCGTCCATCCTATAGATGAAGAGGCTCACAGATGAACAAGAAGGACAAACTAAATACCAATGCATCAATCCTAAAAGCACACCATGTAGAGGAGCGAGAAGTGAGTCACTCACCCCTCTGGAAGCCAATACGGCTGGTTCGCCGTCATTGGCACTCCACTGGACAGGCACCTGGACCACGCCAAGCAGGGGAGCAGCAGAACTGCGCCCAGCCGCCCAGGGCTAGGCACAGTGCCCTGGAGGACCGTCGCGCCGCCCGGGTCCGCTGCTGTGTGGGCGCGACTCCAGCCGCCGCGCTCCCGGCTCTGCACGCCGCGCGCGCCCGGGTCGGCCTGGCACCTCGCTCCGCGCGTGCCTGGCGCCTCGCTTCATCAGGCCCCAGCCGGACTGCCCGCCGCCGCCCCTAGGGCTGAGAATCGGGATGGATTCGATAGAGCAGACAGGAGCACGGGGGAAACTGGGAACCGCCAGGAGTCAACAAGTCAATTCAGTGGGGGTAAGATGGACATTTCGCATGCCTGGTCCCACATGTCAGTGCGTCCTAACGATGGATTTCTAACGGTTTGTGGACGGAATGGCATAGAGGGCAAAGAAGTTTAGGTCAATGGCACACAGGTGCGACCAACTTTTTTAGTGGCACACAGGTCAGCACCATCTTTTTTAATGCCATACAGGTAAAACTTTCAAAAATGATAGAGATGTGGGGGTGGAGGACGATCGGGATTCGGGAGAGCGAACGCGCGGCCGCGCGGGGCAGGGGGCGTGAGGCCGCACGCGGTGACGGTACGTTCACCAGGTAAAAAGTTTGACTTCAAAAAATTCTTCTTTTCATATTTTTTAGGAGTATATATATATATAGTATATATACATAGAGATATAGAGATAGAGATATAGAGATAAGTACAGAGATTAACACACAACCTATTAAAAAGAGCAAGAAATGGTTCTGGAAAAAACTTACCTTCCCCATGAGAAACCAGAGAAGTGCAAATGGTGATACACCTACTAAAAAAGGTCATTCCTTTGGCAATGGGTATCTATTCAAATACTACCAAATTCCAGCTAGTCAAGATTTTTCTCTCACATTGAAGGTTTTGGCTAAAAGAAAATTAAACAAACAAAAGACAACATCACGGGCGGAAGTGGGGAGGTGTGGATCGAGCTCTGCCACTCTGAGGAGGCTGAGGGGAGGTCGGGAGGGACGACAAAAGGGAATGGAGGCTTTAGGGTTTCAGGGAGCACCATTTTATAGATGGGCGAGTGATGTTCATCGTTGTATGAGATGTTTAGTACCACTTTGTCGAAATCATTTAAAATTTTAATAGGATGTTTATGGAGCAAAACTATGATGTTGTGTGCATCAATGAAAATTTCTGACCAAGTTTAACTATTACTATAATTATTTTATGATTTACTAAAGAATAAATGTTAAAATACCCTAAGCTGCATAAAAATTCATAAAAATTCAAAAAACTTGGAGAGATGTTCATCCTTGTCTGAGATGTTCATGTCTCAAAAATAATTGTGGTAACATATAGAAAAAAGAATTAAACAAAAAAATCAAATTTTAAAACTAAAAAATAAATATTGAAAGAAAAGAATTGGGGACGCATATTAAAAATAAAAAATGCACCCACAGGATTTGCCCATATAGATGAGTGAGAGATGTTCATCCTTGTATGAGCTGTTGTAACAGACCAGGTTTAGCTAAGGTGTGAATTTTCGAAAAATTTAAAACTTTTTGATTAAGATGTGTTGCCACACAATTTGTACCCCCAAATGCTAGCCCCTCTCTCTCAAACTCTACACAAATAAATCCCAACTGTAAAAAATTATATTCAAATTATGGTAAAACAATTGAGTTGTGGCAAGAAAAGCAAGACGAAGTCGTTGACTCGAGCCGGTGCAGGGTAGTGGCTCACGACCGGAGTCTACACGCGGGGTTTGCGGTGGTTCACCACAAAACCGTCGGGTTACTTGGTTGAGCCACAAAACCAAGACCGGAGGATCGGCGGACGGAGACGGGATCCGGGTGCGCCCAGAAGCTTCGATGCCAGGGGACATGCGGCAGGATTGCAGGGCTTGCG
The DNA here is from genome assembly GCA_036936925.1 of Cenchrus fungigraminus. NCBI lineage: Eukaryota > Viridiplantae > Streptophyta > Magnoliopsida > Poales > Poaceae > Cenchrus > Cenchrus fungigraminus. The sequence goes on from CM072772.1 coordinate 36,473,878, forward strand.
TCAGGAGGACGCGGACTGCGGCGAAGGCGTGGCCGCCCGATGAAGATGAGTGCTACTTGACCATATTGCTCACGAGGGGTTTGTATCTCAGTTTAAGTTCTAGGGGTAGCTTGGTCTTTTGCCTAACCCAGAGGGACTCCATATATATAGCTCTAGGGTTTCTGGGCAGACTATCCTCCCGGACTGCTTCTCATTTCCCTACTCCATAGGCTTAGGTTTTCTTCACCGTTTTGTAGAGAATCTGACCTCCGAGTGTATGGAAGCTTTCATGGTTGCGTTGATTTCCTTCTTCTAGCTCGTGTGATTTTCGTGTCTTTTTCGTGCTATTTTCGTTGGATTTTCGTGCGCGCCTTGTTCCTCCAATTCTGAGGTGTTTGGGTTTGGATTTCTTTGTGGGTATCATGGATAGATACCTTGTGCATCTTTGTGCTTGATCTTGACCCCTCAAACTCCGGATTTGACCTTGGATTTGAGGATTTCGGGTGGAACCCTAGCTTTTTGGTAGAGCTCGGTCCGAGATCGATTCCCGGCAATTTAGATGGTTTGAGGCCTCAAGTTTTTGGGCATAGCATCCCCTAGGGATGCTTCACATCTCCTCCAAATCTTGTCTCAATCCACTCAGCCGTTTGGGAGATCCATGGATGGATAGGTGGAGTTGACTTGCGTTTTTTGAGTTCGGGTTGTTCTGTTCGGGGCCGACGGACTGTCCGCCTGTGGCCTGCGGACTATCCGCGTAGACCATGTTCGTCGGGTGTTCGTCGCATGTTCTTCAGTTCGTGAGCACGAGTCATTTCGATCCGTCGAGTTTGGAGTTTTCGGTTGCACGTGGTTTGCCGGACTGTCCGCGTGGTGGGGGCGGACTGTCCACGCGGCGCGGACTGTCCGAGGTGCTTGCCCGGACTGTCTGATTTTTAGAGGTGCGCTACTGGAGGTTCTTTCGAATTTACGAACTGTCCGCAGTACAGGGTCGGACTGTCTGCCAGGCTCGCGGACCGTCCGTCGCCCCCTTGCGGACTGTCCGCCAGGGACCTTCCAGATTTGGTTAAGTCCTTTGCTTCTTGAGTTGTGCTTCTGCTTTGCAACTTGTTTGGACTTGTTCCTAGGGTTGGTAGGTCCGCTGTGACTACGTGACCTTGGCAAGCTCGTGTGGGAATCCTTGTTTGTTGATTTGGGACATAGCCGAGTTCGACTCTTTGGAGAAGAATTTTTATCAGCTCCCATTCACTCCCCTCCTCTCTGGTCACCTAATCGGTCCTTCAATTGGTATCAGAGCCGGTTACAGATCTTCGTGATTCTAACCAGTCTAAGATCCAAAGATGGCATACCAAGAACGGGGTTCGAGTCCTCCACCCTTTGATGGTAAGAACTACCAGATGTGGCAGAGGCGGATGGCTGCTTTCCTCCGTGGCAAGGGTCAGATCCTTTGGGGTGTTACGGTGAACACAGCTTATGTTCATCCGATTAACTTCCTAGCTCCAGGATCGAGGGATATGCACGATGCCAACAACAAGGCGATCGACTACTTGTTTCGTGCTCTGTGTCAATCCGAATTCGATCGGGTTCAGACAGAGGACTTGGCTTGTAGGATTTGGGAGCAGCTGAAGAATGCTCATGCTGGGAACGCTCAGGTTCAGGCTCGGTTGTTCGCGACCTACCGGAGAGAGTACGAGAACTTCACTCATCTCCCCGGTAAGTCCATAGACACCATGTTCCAGCGATTCACTGTGATTGTGAACAACATGAGGGCTAATGTGGCCGCCCTCCCATACGATGATCATGACAGGGCTATGAAGCTCCTGCACTCTCTGGATCGTACCGTGTGGAGTGAGAAGGTCGAGGCCATTCTTGAGTCGGAGAAGTATAAGACCCTCACAGTGGATGAGCTGTTCTCCAAGCTCAAGTCGTCCGAGGTGGACCATGGGGTGCGAGCAAGGATCGAGAACCCGACTAACCCTCATAGTCTGGCTCTCGTTTCTGGACTGAGGACTAACGCTAACATGTCTTTGAGACAGTTCTCTTTGTCTTGTCTTGTGTCCATGCCAGATGAGGAGTTCGACGTGCTGGGTGAGGAAGATGTCGCATTGCTGAGCAGGCGGTTCGAGTGCATGTACATGAACTGGAAGAATGCTAGGAGGAGCTCAGGCATGTGCTACCGGTGTGGGAAGCACGGGCACTTTATCGCTGAGTGCCTAGAGGCCATGGAGATGAAGCCCGAGCACAAGCACTGTCCGAGGACCGACCACAAGCACCGCTCGAGGGATGACCACAAGGGCAAGAACAAGTCCGAGCGGAGGCCGAGGAGGAGTGGCGGTCACAAGAAGAAGGAGCGAGTGATGGTTGCCGGAGCAAGCGACATCGACTCAAGCTCCTGCTACTCCTCATCTAGCTCAAGTGATGAAGAAGAGAACCAGCACAAGGGCAAGCGGTCAAGCAAGAACATCAACGGCTTGTGCTTCGCCGCCCAAGGCTTTTGCGGCATGGCACATAGCTCCGCAAGCAAGAAGAGCAACAAGGATGACTCGGACTCCGACTCCGAGGATGAGGTAAACAATGATCCATCCTTCTTGGTAGCGAAGAATGCTAGGTTGAATGAATTGCTTGACAACCGTGATGATGTGCTTAGAAAGACCAACAAGGAGAAGAGGGAGTATAGGTCTTTGCTTGGAGAGGCTAAGGAGAAGGTTGAGCTAGAGTCTTTGCTTGTTGATGCTAGGGCTCAAATAGATTCTTTGAAGTCTACTCCTATTGTGACCGATGAACCTAAATGCACTGATTGTTCCACTTTTTATTTGGTGATTTGACCGTGCTTAAGGAAAAATATGCCTCCAAGGTTGAGGAACTAGATGTGCTTAGGGTTGAGCTAGATGAGATGAAATCTAGGCCCTCCTTCCTTGGTGCTTGCACTTCTTGTCCTGTTTTGCATGTGAAGCTAGATGTTTCGCTTGCTTATGCTAGATCACTAGAGGCTAAGCTGAAAACTCCTATTCCTACATCATGCTCTACTTGTGAAATAAATGCTGTGAAGAATTCATTGCTTGCACACTATGTTGATCATTTGCAGGACGAGAATGATGAGTTGAGGAAGATGATGGGTTGGTTGTCGGGTCATGAGCCTCAGCTCAGGATGATGATTGAGGCATACAAGCGCTATGATGGGTAAGCGCTTGGGTCGGATAAGGTTGGGGAGTGCAGTGGTGAGAAGGAGGAGAAGATTGGTGATATCATAGCTCCACCGAAAACCTTCCACAAAAATAGCTATGATCCTAAGCCCAACCCACTTAGGAACCGACTGACACAACCCCAGATCCACCCGTGTTTCCTCCACACACCGACAACTTCCAGAAAGCCATCAAGTTCAGGAGTGACTTGGGGAACGAGTTCTTTGGGAAGAAGGGAGAGCAGAAACCGAGTGAGGAGAAGCCACAACCCAAAGAGAGCCCAAAGCCAAAGCCAAAACCGAAACCCTTCCATTGTGAGCATTGTGGGAGGGTTGGGCACCTAGCTGAGTTTTGCTTCAGGAGGAAGCGTGAGGAGAGGTTTGCTAGTGAGATGGCAAACAAGGATATGTACCGCCCTTCTCGTGGTGTGACTGAGCCTAGGATGGTGCCAAGGGGTGAGGGTGTGGTGCATACCATTTACCCTCGAGAGAGGCGTGAGTTTGTGCCTCGAGGCGTGCCACCATAGAGAGATGGTGGTAGGCGTGTTGGGTTTGGGCGTGGTGAGTTTGCTGGATGTTCCTTCACTCGTGGCCAATACGAGTATGGGGGGAACGATTGCAGTTTTAGGTCTCAGAGGAGCTACGGGCCACGGTCTCCACCTCGTGGTACGCATAGTCCCCCAAGGAGACATGTGGGTGTTCCACCTAGGGGTGATAGGATGGATTTTGCTAACCCCACTTTTGAGCAAATGGCACGACACTGGTTTGATTCATTTTGTACTAACCCCAGTGCTGAGTCGTTTGCTCACTCTCGCTCTCATTTTTTATTTTCAGGTGGGAGGCTTGGAGGGCTTTTCATTGATCGACTCTGGTTGCTCTCGACACAAGACCGGAGATCGAAGGTGGTTCTCTAGCCTCACACTAGTGATGACCAAAGAGTACATCACTTTTGGGGACAATGGGAAAGGTAGAGTGCTTTCAGTGGGCACGGTGAAGGTGAGCGAGTCTGTGATGCTTAGGCGTGTTGCTCTTGTCAAGTCTTTGGGGTTCAATCTTCTTTCAGTTTCCCAGCTTCTTGATGAGGGTTTTGAGGTCCGTTTCAAAACGGGCACTTCTCGTGTTTTGGATTTTCGAGGTGATCTTGTGTGCACGATCATCCCCGAGGGTCAGATTTTCAGAGCCGATTTTTCTCAGTGTGTCGGCTCTTCTCGTTGTTTGGTTACTGGTGTTTCGGCGGAGCTTTGGAAATGGCATAGGAGACTAGGTCACTAGAGTTTTGACTTGTTGTCACGCTTGAGTGGGCTATGTTTGGTCCGAGGATTGCCAAGTTGAAATACCAAAAGGACTTGGTATGTGCTCCGTGTACGCATGGTAAGATGGTCGCCGCCTCTCACCCGCATCTGACATCCGTTATGACAGAGAGGCCATGCGAGCTGTGTTGACGGCTGTTAAGTACCTAATTTAAGGCCGTCAATCCCTGCATTTCATCATGAGAATCATGCATCCACAGTAGAATAGGGGCTTCAACTGACAATTTCCACAAGTGGCTGTACGAAGATGAATGCAGGTGTTTAGCTTAAGAAATGAAGAGAAAGCACACCTCTATGATCCTAACACTTCAGGCTCAGCCAATAAGGGGCTGCCATGCAAGCATCCCCTGGATCAATGACATCACCAATCCAAGAGAGAGAGCCTCGGCGAATCAGAGACTGCCACGCGTGCATCACATGGATCCTATGGCCCACCAGAGCGACTAAACCGCCTCAAACACACGTGTACACCGGGAACCGACCTCAGGACCCACCAAGCAGCCACTCAGAGAGAGCACAGGCCGAGGGGGCCCACCTGGGGGTCGGTCGACCCCAGGATTGGCCGAACCGACCTTGGGTCGGTTGATCCTGGCCTTCCACGTGCTAGCTCCTGGTTGTCTCCTGGTCACATTCCGGGGGTGCACTGGGTGTCCTCTCGCCGATGCCTTGGCCTATAAATAGAAGAGGATGAGGGGTAAGAAGAGGAAAACACACTTGAAGGCAACTTCTCACCTTAGCCTCTTTCTCTTCTTCTCATTCCCTCTTGGTGGAGGTGAAACTTCATCCCACCATGAGTGTGAGTGTGAGGAGGATTTAGCTTAGGTGGTGCTAGGTAGAGAGGGGAGTGTGTGGATGAGTAGAGGTGGGGTGTGATGATCTGTTTTTCATCCACCATCCCTTTGTAGCTCGTGAGTGACGTCGTTCTTCATTTAGACTAAAGTGAGTATTTCGTTATATTCCAATTAGACTAAAGTCGCATTCATACATGGGTGATATGTTCTAGTGTTCTTCATCTGTTCTTGATCATAGGATTCATGTTCTAGTAGCATAACCCCGTTTGATCCTGCGGAGGAGTTACATACTAGACTTATCTGTTTGTGTGACTGCCTGTCAATTAGAATATAGTGAGTCTCTTGCATATCTGAATTAGATCAAAGTGTCATTCATATCTCTTCGTATCGTCTCGATTCCATGATGGGCAAGGTCTAGCCGTACTCATGGGTTTGTCGCTCTGTATTTATACAGAGTGCTATAGTGTTGCTACAAGACGTCAGACGTAGCCGTGCTATAGTAGTAGTCGGTAGTGTAGACGTGGTGTCTGGACTACGGGTTATCCTTCGATTACCCTGTATCCCACGGTTTGTCTTGGGGTAGGCCGCGGTAGTGATAGTCGTTGGACCCTTACGGAATCCCTCACGTTCGGATACAGGTGTAGGCAACCATTTGCCTTGAACCGACTGTTATAGCCAGGAGGGTCCGGTGTCCGAAGCGAGATCCTTTGCAGCTTGTACCCCCTAGAACTGAGTACCTACAAGAGATTCCATACCTCTCACCTACCTCAGCAGAGATCCTGTGTCCTTGGATAGGTCGCTCGTAGAGTACCCCATCTGTTCCTAGGATACGATACCCTTTGGAATACTCCTGAGGGAGAAGTGCTACAACGGTGTATCCGTGCGCTTGCAGACTCGTTCGCACCCATCAATATACCCGGGTGATTCTTGCACGCTCATGCTATCCCGGCGCCATAGTGGTGAGGTTAAGAAATACCAACAAGCATTTCTGGCGCCGTTGCCGGGGAACGGTTGTCGAGAATCTACAAACCCGACTATCCTTGTATCTTTTGTTTTTCCTTTTTGTTTCTACCTCTACCCCTGTTATCCCAGGAAGGTTATCCTTGTACACACTTTCTGCCCATTATGGGTGAACCAATGGAATCATCCTTTTGGAGGCGACTCACCTCTTTGACACCTTGTATGGTTCACCCATCCCTCATGAAGCTAGTTGAGAACAATTCCTTCTCGGGGAAAAGTCATGAAAATCCCTACTTCCATGTGAGAGAATTTGAACAACTGTGTTCCACCCAGGGTAAGACCGGGGCGACACAAGATGTTCTTAGGAGGAACTTGTTCCCGTTCTCCCTCTCTGGAGGAGTGAGAACTTGGTACCGTTGTTTTGGTCATGATCACCTCAACTGGGGAGCATTGAGAGTAGCTTTCTGCACCCGATTCTTTCCTTTGAGGCGTATCATTTCCTTAAGAATGATGATCCTTAGTTCCAAACAAAGAGAGAAGGAATCCCTAGGCATGGCATGGCATTATTTTGCCACTATGGCTGAGTCTTGCCTAGCCCTTGATCTGCTAGACCCAGTGCTCCTGCAGCTCTTCCGGCTTGGTTTACTAGAGGATAGTGGCATGATGCTCGATGCCGTTTCGGGAGGTGCCTTTGTGCTCTTAGAGCCGGAGCGAGGAAAGGAAATTATAGGAGAACTCCGAGATTTCAGCTCCCCGCCCGTCTTGAGTGACGAGGTAGCCAAATGTGGTAATGAAGAGTTGCCTAAATCCATCTTCGGGAGAGCCCGAGCCTACATACCAACCTTCTCTACGCTCTGGTCGAAGATATCATTCTTGACTAGCGGGAATCTATGGGAAAGAGCACCTAGCGTGAGTTCTACCCTTAGGTTCCCCTATTGTTTCTTCTCTTAAAAACCCGACCTTCGAGACTTAGTGGTTAAGGAAGGGTAGTTGTTCCTGGTGAGAACGATTATCTCGACTTCGACTACAACTTTCCGGGAGAGGTTACGATGAATGTTTCGTGCTTCATGTCAAGGCACAATCCGAGGTGCCGCCACACCAAAGGTCAGGCCAAGAGACTGGCCCCAGGCTCACAAAATCTCTACACTTTCAGCCTTGGAAAGCACGATTTTATACTGATCCAGTTGAGCAACCTATCTCGTCATCATGAGCTCAGCTAGGGCCGATGCGGATCAAGTTAAGTAGGCATAAATCCCATTCTTACGCCTTAATTTGATCGATGCCCCGTGGGAGTGTGGTTGCATCTCTATCTTTTGCACTTCTGTTGGAAGCTTGGGTTGGTTTACGTGTCATCCTCACACTAGTGAGGGTGAGAGCTTTTGGCAACCTAAGGAGAGAATGAACTGGCAAGTTTGTTACTCTTGACTTACAGCTCGAATGTTCTTTCGACCCATGGAGTCTCACTCACTTGGTCTGGGGTCCGAGCATTCTTGAGCCATGCTTCCAGAGGTGAAAGCTTCACTCTTAGAGGACTCTTGGCTATAGGCCGAATCTTGTGCTCACCTTCATCACCTCCGTCATCTCTCGTCCGTAGTGCTATAACCTTGCTAGCTGCACAATCTCCCTAAGGTTACCCATCATAGTTCCCTTAGGATGGTTGCGAAGACTATCACCGCGACATCTTGAGCACAGCTTGCAGTGTATATATGCACTAGCCATGAAGGAAGGAAACGGGTTCCATCACAAGAAACCTGTTGGGGGAACCATGAGTTAAGGAGGTACCTCGGAAAAAGGGGAATGATCTAGCAAGAAAGGGGCAACAACATCTCTCTGCTCGAGTATGAGTCCAGGTGAACCCCCTATGTTGCGCTGTTAATGCGGAGAGGTTTAAGTAAAGCTGAAAAGAGTGAAGGTATTTATGCCCAAAACCTTATCCTAGCTAATACTGAAGCCTCCTACCTCAAAATTTGCGAGACACCTGGCCCTGAGACCTTGAGCCCCACTAGAACCCACAGACCAAAGGGGACGCCCAGCGGGGCCCATATGGGCTCGGTCGACCCATTAGGTTGGCCGACGCAATAAGGGCGCCGCCGCCTCTCCCCTTTCGCGTGTGCCTCCCTTCGTCCTCCACAGACCTCCTCCTCACCGCGTGACGGATTTTGAGCCGCGCAGAAACTTCATCTCCCCTGCTCCTTCCTCCTCACAGCCACCACTGCTGTAACACCCCGGATTTTCGGTGAGGAAAACCCGAGTCCCTGTACCTTTGCGATAGTCCCGGGATCAGTGGCTATCGCGTACAGATCTCATCACAGAAGGTAAATCACAACCATACATCGCATCACACAAATATTAGTACATAATTTATTAGATGTCCATAATGGAGTACAACATTACAAGCCTCTTGGCTGAATCAGAGTGAAATTCTACGCAGTGGTAGAGCATCTCAGAAGGGTCTCCATCTTTTATTCTTCACACCCACAGGCATCCTTGAGCGCAGCGACGCAACCCTCAGTCGTACCATCCGTTGGCGTTGTTGTCGAAGTCGGACTCGTACCCTGCACACCCAAAGTCTATCCCCAAGGAGTGGGATAGGTTCACGTCACCGACTGTATGCAGCTTTAAGTGGCCTATCTTCTAAAGGGTAAGAAAAGAGACAAGGTAGAAGCTCAGGTTTCCTATGCAACAGCAGCAAAGTATAAATAGAAATCATCTCCATATAAGTCCCAAACCAATCTCTCAAACACAGCTCGGAACCACCTGGTACCCCAGGGCCCCGTCTCCACATCCTATCTCCATCTAGGGTCGATGCGAGAACTTCCTCTCCTCGCACCTCAATGATTGCAATCAGATCGACGAGGTAGAGGGAGCCACTCTCCTCTAACCGACTGCAACCACGGCTCACCACACTCTCAACTACAGGGGGAGGTAGAAATCCCAAAACATGAGAACAAAGCTATCAGGGGACATGTCCATGACCGAGGACGCGGCTATACATATAGATCTAAACTCTGCAGAGCGTGTACACCTGTACCCAACTCGGAATGGAACCCGGCGGTGATCAGCCAACCGAGCCCATCCAACCGTGTGAACTCTCAGTAGTTACGGTCCCATCCTGCATCCGGCCCTCAAAGCGATCCCCTCCGCAAAGGGAATTGCACCGGAACTGTGAAATGCCCCCGTGTGGCCACACGGGAGACGCACTGAGAGAAGGTGGTCTCACTCCCACCTCTCCCCCACTGATACCCTCTATCCTGCTGGCAGGTATGGTTCCGCACTTGCCGAGCTCAACTCGGCCCTAACCCCACTCTCGGCGAGGTGGTGTGTACGTAAAGGTCCCGTGAAAAGGTCTGTCCACTCGGTTTCAGACCGGGGCGAGCTCATGTCCTCCAAACGTCAGTAAAACCCCAACACCTGTGCTCCGAAAACCGTACAAGCGAGAATGCACTGAGGAGTGCACCCCCATCCCCGATCCCAGATCGGTTGTTTCGAGCTCACCCCCGCCAAAGTACCCAAAACGCCTTCTCCTGCCGGTTTTTCCCCACTCACGCCAAGAACCACTATTCCCATCCCAACACATGCATCGCGAAGCTCAGCGTATATACACGCTTATAAACATATATAGTAGTAGGGCAATCAAGGATAGGATAATAAAAGAAGGCAGTGCAAGGTTCATCATCATGCATTTAAAGTAAAGCGCTAGCATACTACATAGCAATGCCTAATAGGTATTCAGAATCAGTCGGGCGTGAACACCTGCGTGCGAGTAGTCGTCGGCGGCGTAGTCGTCGGTGTAGTCGATCTCCGAGCTCAGCTCCCCGGCTCCAGCTGCTCCTATTAACGCGCAAATAAAATAAAGGCGGATCCTATTGCAATTAACTCCAAATGGAAGACAATTAAGAGCCAAAAGAGAGCGAACACTAGCCTAACACAGAGTTTATAATTTTAGAAGAGCTTTGGAAAAGGTTTCACAATTTTCGGAGTTAAAATGGATTTTCTAGAATTTCCCAAAGGTAAAATACATTTCTGAAATCAAAATACGCATTCACAATACTGTTAACTATAAGCTAACTACTAGCTAACTCTAACTGACTTAAAGCTGGCTACAGGCTGACTGCTGGCTGGCTCGATTGAGAAGAAGAAAAATTAGAGGGGAAAAGAGATGCTATTGATTTGATTGGTGGTCTTAGCTTGCTGCGGTGGATTGCTGCTCGATTTGGGGGAAGTGCAGGGAGGAAAGGAAAACAGCAGAGGGGGAAAGAGGGTTGTGGCTGGTGGTGGAAGGATCAAAGGACACAGCAGCTGCTCCATTGCTTCTTCGTGAAGAACAGAGAAGAGCAGCAGGGTGCGCAGCAGTTGAGAAAGAGAGATGGGCGGCGCACCCTCCATCTTGCGGTCGTCGGCGACTTCGTCCACGGCAGCAGCATCTCCGCTCCAATCCGGTGGCCGCACGTTCGTCTCCGACGTGGCCGGGCTTGGGGCAAACAGCAGTATGGTGCCGAGAGTGAAGCGGTGTTGGTGCTCAGGATGCAGGCCGTTCTGGTGGACGATAGCACCAGCAGCAAGTCTGATGCTTGCTGTTTGCTTTGACGATTGAGAAAAATTGTAGCAGCCGGGATCAAGGGAGAAGATGGCAGCAGGGTTGGTGGTGCCTTTCGTTGGAGAAAAACAGAGAGAGGTGCTCTGCTTGCTTGCTGCCTTGGAGGGGAAAAGGAAAGGGGCTGCTGGCCGAGAGGAACAAGAGGCAAGCTGTTGGTCCTTGCAACACAAGATCAAAGGGGGAAGGCGGCAAACTTGAGCTCCTGTAGTGCAAGCAAGGTGGCTGCCTGCAGCCTGTTGATTTGCTCGACGGGCAAAAAGAAAGGCAGAAGGGCAGGACTCTGGTGGCGCAAGGGGGAGCAACATGGGTGGCTTCGATTGGAGAGGAGAGGAACATGGGAGGATGGCGTGTGGACGACGAGCGGGGAAGCGCGCGCGGCGTCGACGGCAGCGGCACTTGCAAGAACGACCGGCTCGGCTCGATGGCCGGCTCTCAGGCAACGGCGGGTCTGCGCGGCGGCGCGAGCAGGCAACGACATCTAGACATCACGCGAGCGCACAAGGCTCGTTCCAGCCACAGCTCGAAGGCTGGGTCCACAGCACGGCGATGGGGTCGTGGTGCTCACCGGTGCTCCGGGCGCGACGACGACTAGGCGTTGGTGAGGAAGGTGCGGCGGCGGACCGGCTCGGAGCAGGGAAATAGTGCAGTGAAGTGGAAGCAGGGGTTGCAGATGCTCGACGCGGCGCGGCCTTCAGCTTGAGCAGCTCGGGCTCCTGGGCGGCGCGGTCCTTGGACTTCACGGCGTCGTCGGCACTTCCTCGAACGCGGCGACCTCCGGCTTCAGGCAGTGACGGCGGTCTCCTCGGTCCGGCGGCGGAAGCGAGGCCGCTATCCCCAGGCGCGCACGGAACGCCACTGCCCTCGGGCTTCTTCCCCGCATCCTGTGCCTCCCTCCCTTCTCACCTCCTCCCCTACCCAGGTATGCGGCGGATTTGGATTTGGGGAGCAATTCCCCAAGGGGGCGGCGGCGGAACAGGGAGTGGCCGGCGCGGGTAGGATTTATAGGGCGGCGCGGTCTAGGGTTCCGGGGTGCACGATGGACGGCGGAGGGCGATTCCAGGCTGCGTGGCACGCATCCGAGCGAGCCAGCGCACTAGAGGGCGGCCGCCATGGCTGGCGTCGGCGTCCCTCTCGTCCCCACGGCTGGCGTCACGGGAGAGAACAGAGAGGAAAGGGAAAAAGGTTGGAGAAAGGAGGGGCTGACTGGCGGGCCCCGTCTGTAAGTGGCACATGCGGTGGTAGGTGGTAGACGGGCTTAAGCGGGCTGAAAGACCAGGTGGGCCGGCGGCTTGTGAAAGATAGAGCGGGCTCGGTGAACATTGCAAACTAGATCGAGGCCCAACAGAGAAAGGAGGTTTTTCCTATTGTGCTATTTACCTTAACTCCTATAACAACACAATTCAAATTTGAATTTAAGATTCAAATTTGAATTACACTCAAGTAAAATCCAAATAAGAACCAATAAACTCCAAAGTTTTCACACTAGCATTTTATATTTCCTAAATTTTATTATTTTGCTCAAAATAAATCTAGGACGTTAGGAAAGGTTAAAGAAGACATCCTTATAATTTAGGTAAGCACTCAAATTCAAACAAAATTTTTGAAATTCACAATTTTGCAAACATTAACATTCCGGGAAAATCTGGGATGTTACAACTGCCACCCGCCATGGCTGAGAAAAGCATCATTCTCTTCTCCGCAGAGTCCTTCTCCACGGAGCCCATCAAGGGAGACGTTCCTGCCATTACTGCATCTCCTAAAGGGACAGCACCTATGGAGGTAGCGTGCATCCTTGATGTGCGGCCGCTCGCTTCCCATCCTCCGGTGGAGGGCCAAGGATTAGGGGTAGCCGTGGAAGGATCCTCGGCTGTTAATGGGGCAGTGGTCCAGCCCTTCACGCCTTTGGCTCCCTGCTCCTCTGGCCGATCTGCTTCACCTGGCAAGGTGAGGAAGTCGCGGGGACGTGCCAGCAGCCCCTACCAGAGGGGAGTGGGGATTCGGCCGAAACCCGTGGTGATCCCACCGCCATCGGTGGTTCCACCGCTTCGGACCGACACTTCAGGAGCCTCAGGGGCAAAGGGCCATCCAGTCCCTGCTGCACCGTTGTCTCCTCCACCAGCTTCTCAGCCTGGGAAGCTCAAGTTCGCTAGCCTAGGCAGCACCGGCAGGAAGGGCACCCGAGCACCGGTGACTCTGGAGGCAACTGACGAGGACTTTGAGCTGGGCAGCAGCTCCACACTACGGGCACCCAGGAAGTCGAGGGAGAAGACTCGGGAAACCGAGCGATCTCCCAAGACTCTCTCTGCAGCCCGGATACCCCCGTTGGTGGAATAGCTTGGCAGGAAATGCGAGAAGCTGGAGTCCATCAGTGCAGAGCAGAAGATGGACCTCGCTGAGCTGAGGGATGACCTCCGCGACCTTCGTCGTGGCCTGTGTGCCAAGATGAGGCGCCTCTTCGAGGCCACAGGGGACGAGGACCTCTATGACACAGAGTAGAGGGCTACGCCCACTTTTCATTTTCCATAGGAGCTTAGTTAGGTTTAGTTTATTTGCTTCCATATTTGTTTCCCTTCCAAATTTTATTTCCATCATGTGTGTAAGCGTCTATTTCATTATGAACTTGAATAAAATAATCTGACTCCACCGGTCATATAACCCGGTCGATTCACATATGTGTTAGTTGCCTTTTGTTTTTGTTTGTCTTGAAGAGCCGCACCCAGGTACAAGATAGTGTGGGGGAGAGTTGCACTCTCCAAACGCGAACACGATGAATATTTGTACCCACGCTACACTCGCACAGCACGTACGACCGCTCATGCTTAGAGAACCTGAACGGAGATGCACTCTTGCACATCACAAAAACCCCATCCGGTCCACATCAACAACCAGCGCTGGTTTGCATCTCTACCTCATTTAACCATGATTCCTGAGTTCGTTATGCTCTTTTATAAAATCCTTTATAAACTAACTCAAGAAATCTATGGTGATGCTTACTCTGTACCTGTGGTTGACATGCATAAGTTTTATTCCTTGTTTATACTCTTGATGCTTGTGAACAATATCTTCATAAGGACAACATGTTCATCTAAGTAGTTGACAAGTGAGATATGGCTTGATGACATGATCTTAGCTCTAAAGGTTTTAGTTCTTGGGTTTATTTTTAAAAAAATGCTCTTGCAAGCTCCTCTTTGATATGTCCCAGTCCTACCAAAGCCATATGATGTGATTAGTTGAAAACCTTATACTCATATGCTGCTTGTTTTTTGCATTGAGCTTTGTCAAATTCTGTGACCCTTATGGGAACTCTTTTCATGCTCTCATGATCAAGATTCATGTGCACACCACCATTTCCCCCTTTGCTATTCTTCTACTCTGGAAGATACCATTGTATCATTCGTCCATCTACCTACATAAATGCTCCATCATATGCATTGATTTCTCTCTCCTTAAGTATTTTGTAAAAAGAGGCATGGCTATCATAAAAAAAAGGGGACACATGAAGGTCCCTGCGGTTATGAAAAAAAATTTGTGGGCACATGAAGGTCCACTGAAAAAAGGAGGAAATCCACGCTCTCATAAGACTTTATATATATATATATATATATGAGAGAGAGAGAGAATCATGCAATGGAGTCATTCATCTCATTCATCGAATACGGTAATAACTAGCACCCATTCCGGGCCTAGTGTCCACCTTACCATGTCCACCACATTCATACACGTGCACCTCTTGATCTGATTGTATGACTTGATTTACTCTTTGGATCCAGTTTTTGACTTTGCAATATATATAATGCAAGTATGCCTTACCATTCATATCCTACCCTGAGCTCCACATAAGCCTGTTAGAAGTAGGATGAAATAAATGTAGTCATGCCTAGGTGAGGACATACACACATTGAGCGATCTGAGAGAATCAAGGAAGGAGGCAGAGCATGATTTTTTAAAAAACATTTAAAAACCCCAAGTGCTTACCATCAGATGACTAAGGGATTCGATTCATCATCGTTCTTCTTATCAACTACCCAAGATGGCATGGTAGCCACTCCACAAAGTTCACAAGAGCAAGGTATGACCTGGAATAATTCTTATATTTGTTTCATACCATTGGTTTAACCCGCTTGATCTCTTCCCTATTGCTCGGGATGAGCAAAGGTCAAGTGTGAGGGAGTTGTTGACGGCTGTTAAGTACCTAATTCAAGGCCGTCAATCCCTGCATTTCATCATGAGAATCATGCATCGACAGTAGAATAGGGGCTTAAACTGACAATTTCCACAAGTGGCTGTACGAAAATGAATGCAAGTGTTTAGCATAAGAAATAAAGAGAAAGCACACCTCTATGATCCTAGCACTTCAGGCTCAGCCAATGAGGGGCTGCCATGCAAGCATCCCCTGGATCAACGACATCTCCAATCCAAGAGAGAGAGCCTCGGCGAATCAGAGACCGCCACGCGTGCATCACATGGATCCTATGGCCCATCAGAGCGACTAAACCACCTCAAACACACGTGTATACCGGGAACCGACCTCAGGACCCACCAAGCAGCCGCTCAGAGAAAGCGCAGGCCAAGGGGGCCCACCTGGGGTCGCCCGAACCGACCTTGGGTCGGTTGATCCTGGCCTTCCACATGCTGGCTCCTGGTTGGCTCCTGGTCACATTCCGGGGGTGCACTGGGTGTCCTCTCACTGATGCCTTGGCCTATAAAAAGAAGAGGAGGGGGTAAGAAGAGGACAACACACTTGAAGGCAACTTCTCACCTTAGCCTCTTTCTCTTCTTCTCATTCCCTCTTGGTGGAGGTGAAACCTCATCCCACCATGAGTGTGAGTGTGAGGAGGATTTAGCTTAGGTGGTGCTAGGTAGAGAGGGGAGTGTGTGGATGAGTAGAGGTGGGGTGTGATGATCCATTCTTCATCCACCATCCCTTTGTATCTCGTGAGTGACGCTGTTCTTCATTTAGACTAAAGTGAGTATTTCGTTATATTCCAATTAGACTAAAGTCGCATTCATACATGGGTGATATGTTCTAGTGTTCTTCATCTGTTCTTGATCATAGGCTTTATGTTCTAGTAGCATATCCGCGTTTGATCCTGCGGAGGAGTTACATACTAGACTTATCCGTTTGTGTGACTACCTGTCAATTAGAGTATAGGGAGTCTCCTGCATATCTGAATTAGATCAAAGTGTCATTCATATCTCTTCGTATCGTCTTGATTCCATGATGGTCAAGGTCTAGCCGTACTCGCGGGTTCGTCGCTCTGTATTCATACAGAGTGCTATAGTGTTGCTACGGGACGTCAGACGTAGTCATGCTATAGTAGTAGTCGGTAGTGTAGACGTGGTGTCTGGACTACGGGTTATCCTTCGATTGCCCTGTATCCCACGGTTTGTCTTGGGATAGGCCGCGGTAGTGACAGTCGTTGGACCCTTACGGAATCCCCCATGTTCGGATACAGGTGTAGGCAACCTGAGAGCCTGTGTGGTTCGAGGACCGGTGGTAGGTCGCTTCCTGGTGTGATGAGCGATTGACAACGTGGTGTGGACTGATTCTTGGCTAAGTATTGCAGGTGCAGGTTGCGGCTTGACTAGTGTTGGTGCAGGTGAAGAGCAAGCGCAAAAGGTCGTCGTCGGGTAGGCCTGCAGGTGTGGAGAAGACAAGTAGGCTTTGCTCGAGGGACCCGGTGGCGAGCGGGGTCAAGTGCGGGCCGCATGGTGGCAAGAACGGCAAGATGAAGTCATGGACGGTTTCTTGGTTGAGCCTCAAAACCAAGGTCGAGCCGGGACTACGTGGGAGCCGAGTCATGAGTGGAGATTGGCGGAGGCTACACCAAGTTCGCGGGATTTCCGGTGGTTCACCAGAAAACCACTAGGTTCCTTGGTTGATCCACAAAGCCAAGACCGAAGAACGGAGGTGCAGCAGCATCAGACCGGTCTGACCGGTGGGTACCGGTCTGACCGGTGAGGAGCACCGGTCTGACCGGTGTGTCCCGACGCAGTCCGGAGACTTCGAAGCGAAGGACAAGCGTCGGGATCGCAAGGCTTGCGTCGAGGCTAAGCAAGTTTGCAGTCGCTGGGCATCCGTCCGATGGTTCGACGATGAAGATTCCTAAAGTGCCCCTCAGGGGCGTGTATCCTAGTGTTAGGCCTTAGGGGTAGTTTCGTCTTTCGGTTGCCTCCATATAACCCAAGTGGTGAGAGGATGGCAGCCATCTCTTGGAACCCTAGCTCATTTTATTTTGCTATTTTCCTCTTCCATTTTTCCTTTGGAATTTCTAGGACTAGCTTGAGAGCTTCATGGTGAGATCTTGTGAGAGGGAAGGATGATCGGGCGGCAAGCTAGACCTTGTATGAACCTTCTTGGAATGTATAGATGATTCGGCGTGGTTCCTCAAGGCTTAGTTGTGTCTCTCCCATTTTTCCTTTTTGGTGATTTTTGGAGCCTTTTCTTGGCGATTTTCTTGTGGCGGTTTTGAGACCTTTCTCTTTGAGATTTGGTGGGGGATGTATGCATGAACCCTTTGATTCCCCTCCCAAATCCGTGAGTAAAGGGGCTTAATTTTGGGGTTTTCGTTGTCCTAGGGTTTGTGGTGTTCTTGGTGGAAATCCTTTGATTCCTCTTGATTCAACGAGTTTTGGTGGACCAAATCGTAGCTATGGGATGCCCATGAGGTACTCCTAGTATCCCCAAAGCCTTGTGTGAATCCGTGGAGCAAATCGGGAGATCGGGAAGTGGATTTCGGGGAGTTGACCCGCGGCTCGCTGTTCATCCCGAGCTGCCCAGGCGCTTCCGGTCTGACCGGTGCTCTTGACCGGTCTGACCGGTGCAAGACTTTTGTGAGATTTGTCTCGGGTGAACGTCTTGGTGTGTTCCCTGTTGTCATGTGTTGCTGCTGGTCAGTTCTTGGCAGGTTTCGAGGAGTTTGGCTAGGCTTTGTGTAGGGTTTTCTTTCCTTGCAGTTTGAGCTTTGGAGGTGGTTTTTGTTCCAGGGCCTAGAGAAGTCACTGAGGCTTCCTGGAACGTTTTCTGTGCGGCTGCTGTAGTCACCGGCCTGACCGGCCTTGTCCACCGGTCTGACCGGTGTCACCGGTCTGACCGGCGCAGGCCATCGGTCTGACCGGTGTAGCACAGGCAGCAAGCCGTGCAGGTTTCCGCTGTGCGTTTGGTGCGTTTTGGTTCGGAAGGTTGTGTGTTGGTTCCTAGGACCAGTAGCACTCCAGTGGCTACGTGGTCTTGGCCAACTTGGGTAGTTGAGTCGGAGACGTGTCTGGTTGCCGCGTTCATCTTGTTGGAGTAGCCATCTCCTTCGAGAGGAATTTTTATCGGCTCCCATTCACTCCCCCCCTCTCTGGTCGCCAGTTCGGTCCTTCAATTGGTATCAGAGCCGGTTCGGGTCTTTCGAGGCTCTAACCAGTCTAAGATCCAAAGATGGTGTACCAGGAACGGGGATCGGGTCCTCCGCACTTCGATGGGAAGAACTACTAGATGTGGCAGAGACGGATGGCTGCGTTCCTCCGTGGAAAGGGTCAGATCCTTTGGGATGTTACGGTGAACACAGCTTATGTTCATCCGATTAAGTTCCGTGCTCCAGGATCGAGGGATATGTTCGACGCCAACAACAAGGCGGTTGACTACTTGTTTCGTGCTCTGTGTCAGTCTGAATTCGATCGTGTTCAGACAGAGGACTTAGCTTATAGGATTTGGGAGCAGTTGAAGGATGCTCATGCTGAGAATGCTCAGGTTCAAGCTCGTATGTACGCGACTTACCGGAGAGAGTACGAGAACTTCACTCATCTCCCCGGCAAGTCTGTCGTTGCCCTTTTCCAGCGGTTTACGGTTGTGGTGAACAACATGAGAGCCAATTTGGCCGTGCTCCCATACGATGATCATGATAGAGCCGTGAAGCTTTTGCACTCGTTGGATCGCACCGTATGGGATGGAAAGGTCGAGGCTATTCTTGAGTCCGAGAAGTATGACACCCTGACTATGAACGAGCTGTTTTCCAACCTCAAGTCAGCTGAGTTGGATCGGGGTATGACTGCTCGTCTTGAGAGCCCGACTGACTCTCATAGTCTTGCTCTCGTCGGTGGAAAAGGTGCTAAGTCTAACGCTAACGCATCCTCCAGGATGTACTCTCTGTCATCTTTGATGACTTTGCCAGATGAGGAGTTTGACGTGCTTGGAGAGGACGAGCTGGTGTTGCTGACCAGGCGATTTGAGAGGTTGCACGAGAACCGGGTGAACACAAGGAAGAATCCACGGACATGCTTTCAGTGCGGCAAGCCAGGACACTTCATCGCCGACTGTCCGGAGAAGATGGAGAACAAGGACGGTTACAAGGATGGCTACAAGAACCGGTCGAGGACGGACGACAAGTACCGATCAACACGCGATCACAAGCACAAGAACAAGCACAAGCACGAGCGACGATCAAGGAAGAAGGACGGCCACGGCAGGAAGGCCCGAGCGATGGTCGGAGCGAGCGACGTCGACTCCAGCTCCGCCTACTCTTCCTCGAGCTCGAGTAGCAGCAAAGATGAAGGTGATCGGCGCAAGAACAGGAAGTCATCCAAGAACCTGAGTGGACTGAGCTGCTTTGCGAGAGATGGCTTCTGCGGCATGGCACGCAGCTCCAGCAGCAAGAAGAGTCACCAGAGTGACTCGGACTCCGACTCCGAGGACGAGGTACGTGACGAGCTTGGCATGCTTTGCGAGAGACGGCTTGGCATGTTGCTTGATAATCATGATGATATGCTTAGAGAGGCAAAGAAGATGAGGAAAGAGCTTAGGGCCTCACTAGAAGATGCTAGGAACAGAGTAGATGAGTTAGAAACCCAGAACCTTGATGCTAAGCTTGAGATAGATTCGCTTAAGGCTTCACCTGTGGTTTCTGATGAGATTGATTGTTGAGATTGCTCTGTGTACCTAGCTGATCTTACTGCTCTTAAGGATAAGCATGCCTCTACTTGTGATGAACTAGATGTGCTTAGGGTTGAAGTGGCTGAGCTTAAGTCTAGACCTGCTTTGCTAGGTGCTTGCACTTCTTGCCCTGTTTTGCATGGAAAGATTGATGAGATGCATGCTTACACTGTTTCCCTTGAGGCTAAGTTGAAAGAACCTATTCCTACTTCTTGCTCTACTTGTGAATTGCATGCTTTGAAGAATCTGGAACTTGCACATTATGTGGATCGCTTGCAGGATGAGAACAATGACTTGAGAAAAATGATGGGTTGGTTGTCGGGTCATGAACCACAGCTTAGGATGATGATAGAGGCATACAAGCGCTATGATGGGTAAGCGCTTGGGTCCGATAAGATTGGAGAGTGCAGTGGTGAGGGAGGAGAGAAGATTGGTGATATCCAAGCTCCACCAAAAACCTTTCACAAAAATGCCTATGCTCCTAAGCCCAACCCACTGAGAAACAAACTTGACACAACCCCAGATCCTCCCATATTTCCTCGCCCTACAAATGACTTTCAAAAACCCGTGAAGTTTGTGAACTCCAAGGAGAGTGAGGTTGGAGAGAAGAAGGGCGAGAAGCCGAGTGAGGTGAAACCAAGTGAGCAGCCCCAACCCAAACCTAAGCCTAAGCCCATACGGTTTCATTGTGACTATTGTGGGAGAGATGGTCACAAGGGTGAGTTTTGCTTCAAGAGGAAGCGTGAGGAGAGAATGGCTAAGGAGTGGGCTAACAAGGACAGGTACCGCCCTTCAAATGGTGTACCTAATCCTCGTATGCAAATGCCCAGGGCCAAGGTGATTGTGAGGACGGTTCTTGCTTGGGGACATCAAAAGGTGGCAGGTGGTGCTGCTGGCCGAGCACCACCGGTCAGACCGGTGCTGGTCTGGGTAGGTAGCGGTTTGGTTTCTGTGCTCGTGAGGATGCTCGGTTTGGTTCAGGAGGTCGTGGTTCTGGTGGTTGGTATGGAGAGTTTGCAGGTGGTCTGTTTGCTAGACGTTCTCCACCTCGTGCTCAATACGATGGTGGGAGGAGTCGTAGCTTTGAGTTTGAGAGGAGGAACGGTCCACGGTCTTCCTTTCGTGGTTTTCGTTCTCCTCCAGCTAGACAGGGGTGGTTCCCTAGTGGCGGTTCCCGTGGTGGTTTTCGTGGTGGTAGTTTTGATAGGCGTGATGATATGGTTTGTGCTAACCCCACTTTGGAGCAAATGGCTCGGCACTGGTTTTACTCTTTCGGTACTAACCCCAGTGATGAGTCGTTTGTTCACTCACGTGCTCGCTTTTGAATTTCAGGTGGGAGACTTGAGGAACGTTTGGTTGATTGACTCCGGTTGCTTGAGGCATATGACCGGAGACAATGGGTGGTTCTCAAGTCTCGTCCCGGTGGTGTCCAAGACATACATCACCTTTGGGGACAATGGGCGAGGGAGAGGGCGTGTGCTTTCAGAAGGTGAGATTAAGGTAAGTGACAAGGTCACTCTCAGCCGTGTTGCTCTTGTCCAATCGCTCGGGTTCAATTTGCTTTCCGTGTCCCAGCTGTTGGATGAGGGTTTTGAGGTGTTGTTTTGGCCTGGTGGTTCTCGGATTTTGGATTCTTGAGGGGACCTAGTTTGCATGGTTGTTCCTGAGGGTCAAGTGTTCCGAGCGGATTTCTCTCAGTCTTCTGGTGTGGCTTGTTACTTTTTGGTTGGTTCTTCGAGTGAGTTGTGGAAGTGGTATAGGAAATTGGGTCACTTGAGCTTTCACCTTTTGTCTCACTTGAGTAAAGTCAATTTGGTCCGAGGATTGCCACGGTTGAGGTTTGAGAAAGAGTTGGTTTGTGCGCCGTGTAGGCATGCCAAGATGGTAGCCTCTTCTCACCCGCCCCTCACCGATGTGATGACGGATCGTCCATGCGAGCTGCTCCATATGGACCTTGTTGGCCCAGCTCGTGTGCGATCTGTGGGTGGGAAGTGGTACGTCCTAGTTGTGGTGGACGACTACTCTCGGTATGCGTGGGTCTTCTTCTTGGAGGAAAAGGGGGAGACGTTTGGTTTTGTTCGAGATCTTGTCTTGAGGTTGAGGAATGAGAGGCACGGAGATGCCATACGAGCGATCCGCAGTGACAATGGCTTGGAATTCAAAAACTCTCATTTCGAAACCTTTTGCCATGATTTGGGTCTTGAACACCAGTTTTTGAGTCCGTATATGCCTCCCCAGAATGGCGTGGTGGAAAGGAAAAATAGAACCTTCTGCGAGATGGCTCGGACGATGCTCGACGAGCATAGGACTCCAAGAAGGTTCTGGGCTGAGGCGGTCAATACCGCGTGCTATGTGTCCAACAGGATTTACCTTAGGGTCCATAAGAAGAAAACCTGCTATGAGTTGATGCACGGTCGCACACCCAAGGTGAGTCACTTCCATGTCTTTGGTTGTAAATGCTTCATTCATAAGAAAGGGAAGAAGTTGGACAAGTTCGAGGCTAGATCTGTCGATGGCATTTTCTTTGGTTACACATCTCATTCAAGAGCATTTCGTGTGCTCAATCTTGAAACTAACCAAATCGTGGAGACTTGCGAGGTAACCTTCAACGAGACACAGCCACGTAGTCAGCTCATTTTTGAGTGTGCAGGTGACGATGAGCTTGGCGAGGAGATCTTTCAGGAGGAGGAGCATGAACATGGAGATGAAGAAGATAGCGGTGTGGTGCCCGTGGCTGAGCATGTACCTACTACTTCGACTACGATCGAGAACGGGCCCTCTCCCACACCTGCGACGACAAACCCAGATCAAGGAGAAGCTGCTGTTGAGGGGGAGGTAGCTTCATGGCGAGAACCTCCCCGGCGAGTTCAAGTGGATCACCCAGCCTCGAGGATCATCGATGACATCAATGAACGTACTACACGGTCAAGGGTTTGAAACAATTCTCATTTCGCTCATGCTGCTTTTGTTGCTACCTTTGAGCCCAAGGACATTGGACACGCGCTATCTGATCATAATTGGGTCAATTCGATGCATGAG
Source organism: Cenchrus fungigraminus (assembly GCA_036936925.1). Lineage (NCBI taxonomy): Eukaryota > Viridiplantae > Streptophyta > Magnoliopsida > Poales > Poaceae > Cenchrus > Cenchrus fungigraminus. The sequence continues at coordinate 36,496,649 of CM072772.1, forward strand.
GAGTTGGAGAATTTTGAGAGGAACCAAGTTTGGGAGTTGGTGGATCCTCCACCGGGGTGTAAGCCGATTGGGACAAAATGGGTGTGGAAAAACAAAGAGGGAGAGAAAGGTGAAGTGGTGAGAAACAAGTCGAGGTTGGTGGCGCAAGGGTATAGTCAGAAAGAGGGGATCGACTACGAGGAGACCTTTGTTCCCGTAGCTCGTTTGGAGGTGATTCAGATCCTTCTAGCCTTTTCCGTGGCTAAAGGGTTCAAATTGTACCAAATGGATGTGAAGAGTGCTTTCCTGAATGGTATTTTGGAGGAAGTAGTGTATGTGAGGCAACCACCGGGGTTTGAGAGTGAGAAGTACCCCCACCGGGTGTACAAGTTGAGAAAGGCGCTCTATGGATTGAAACAGGCGCCTAGGGCTTGGTATGGCAGGTTGAGGGGGTTCCTGTTTGAGAGAGGATTCGAGATGGGGAAGGTCGATCAGACCTTGTTTCTCCTCAGGCAGGGCAAAGAGATCCTAATTGTGCAGGTATACGTGGATGATATTATCTTTGGTGGCTCGTCTAACTCTTTGGTTGCAAGGTTTGCAGAAGACATGAGCAGGGAGTTTGAGATGAGCATGATGGGTGAGTTGTAGTTCTTCCTCGGCCTCCAGATCAAGCAATCGAAGGAAGGAACGTTTGTGCACCAAGCTAAGTAAACCAAGGACATTGTGAGGAAGTTCAAGATGGAGGACTCCAAGGCTATGGCGATGCCTATGAGTACGACTACAGCTCTTGATGCGGATGAGGAAGGTGAACACGTGGACCAGAAGGAGTACCGGAGCATGATCGGGTCACTCCTGTACTTGACGGTGACGAGGCTGGACATCCAATTCTCGGTATGTCTGTGCGCTCATTTTCAAGCGTCTCCGAGGACTTCGCATCGGCAAGAAGTCAAGCGCATTTTCAGGTATTTGCGTCATACTCCCGACTTCGGCCTTTGGTATTCCGTGTCCTCTTCTTTGGCACTTCATGGTTTTTCGGATGCGGATTTTGCCGGGTGTCGGTTGGAAAGGAAGTCCACTTCTGGGACTTGCCAGTTTTTGGGTTCCTCTTTGGTGTCTTAGTCTTCCCGCAAACAATCAAGTGTTGCTCAATCCACTACCGAGGCAGAGTATGTGGCCGCAGCCAGTTGTTGCTCTCAGCTCCTTTGGATCACATACACCATGAGTGACTTTGGTGAGGAGTATACCCATGTCCCACTTCAATGTGACAGCACCAGTGCCATAAGCGTTGCAAAGAACCCAGTGCTCCATTCCAAAACCAAGCACATAGAAGTGAGGTATCATTTCCTGAGAGACAACGTAGAGAAAGGGAAAATCGCTTTGATCCATGTACCCACACATGACCAGCTAGCCGATATTTTCACCAAACTCCTAGATCAAGCAACTTTCACTCGTTTGCGGGTGGAGCTTGGTGTCTGTTTGAGTTCTTGAGTTGGTGTGTGGGAGCTCCTTTGTAGCATATGTATAGCTTTCCTTTGTGCATTTCTTGCATTTGGCATGGCATATGTAACATGTGTATAGGCATCTTTGTATCTTAGGTTGCTTGCATTTTGTATCATATGCATTTTGTAGGAAAAGCTTCTCTCATATACATTGTTCACCATGATGTGCTATATATGATCTTGTGAGCTAGTTTCGTATGCTATGGTTAGTTTGGCTTAGCTCTTGATGATCTTGATTTATGCCCATGGTCAATAGCTACGTTTTTGAAAAATGAGATATGTATGCTCTCTTGTGAGTAAATGCCTTTACATGATCGTGACATGTTTTTGTGGCTTGGCTATGCTTAATTTGTGGTTGGATAGCTTATTTTGATCATATGGGGCCAAAGGCTCATTTGCCATCATGAATGTTTAGCCCCCATGCTTTATCTTGTGGGGGGGGGCATAAGTTCCTTTTTGTCGCCAAGATATTTCATGTACCAAATATAAATCTGAAAATGAAATGTAAATTGCTTGGAAAATGTGCTCCCATGTCATATGTACTTAATTTAATTTGCTTTGGGTGCTAAACCGTTGCATGATGCCTACCAATGAGAAGTCTCATATATAGAAGTAGGCACATGGCTCGGTGGCTTTGACATGACATGAGGTGCTTGTGGGTGTTTATGATGGTCTTATGCTTAGAATGGTTGTCCTAGCATGAAGTTTGTGTGGCTTTGCCATTTTGACATGTTTTGCTCATGTTTAGGACTTTGCTCATGAGAGGGTAATTTTTTGCAAAATTGCTCAATTCTATCTTAGCTTCGCCCAATGGTTGTGAAACTTGGTGATCATGTAGTTGATGTCATTACGAAGCTGTAGAGTATCTAACTTCCTCATTTGGACATGTGTAGCATTCTATGTTGAATTTTGTCTATTTGAGAAGCTCTAGGTTGAAATTTTCCTAATTTTGGCTTGATTCATGCATTGTCAACAAGGGGGAGATTGAGAGCTTGTGTGGTTCGAGGACCGGTGGTAGGTCGCTTCCTGGTGTGATGAGTGATTGACAACGTGGTGTGGACTGATTCTTGGCTAAGTATTGTAGGTGCAGGTTGCGGCTTGACTAGTGTTGGTGCAGGTGAAGAGCAAACGTGAAAGGTCGTTGCCGGGTAGGCCTCCAGGTGTGGAGAAGACAAGTAGGCTTGGCTCGAGGGACTCGGTGGCCAGCGGGGTCAAGTGCGGGCCGCATGGTGACAAGAGCGGCAAGATGAAGTCATGGACGGTTTCTTGGTTGAGCCTCAAAACCAAGGTCGAGCCGGGACTACGTGGGAGCCGAGTCATGAGTGGAGATTGGCGGAGGCTACACCGAGATCGCGGGGTTTCCGGTGGTTCACCAGAAAACCACTGGGTTCCTTGGTTGATCCACAAAGCCAAGACCGAAGACCGAAGAACGGAGGTGCAGCAGCATCGGACCGGTCTGATCGGTGGGTACCGGTCTGACCGGTGAGGAGCACCGGTCTGACCGGTGTGCGACGACGCAGTCCGGAGACTTCGAAGTGGAGGACACGCGTCGGGATCGCAAGGCTTGCGTCGTGGCTAAGCAAGTTTGCGGTCACTGGGCATCCGTCCGATGGTTCGACGATGAAGATTCCCAAAGTGCCCCTCGGGGGTGTGTATCCTAGTGTTAGGCCTTAGGGGTAGTTTCGTCTTTCGGTTGCCTCCATATAACCTAAGTGGTGAGAGGATGGCAGCCATCTCTTGGAACCCTAGCTCATTTTGTTTTGCTATTTTCCTCTTCCATTTTTCCTTTGGAATTTCTAGGACTAGCTTGAGAGCTTCATGGTGAGATCTTGTGAGAGGGAAGGATGATCGGGCGGCAAGCTAGACCTTGTATGAACCTTCTTGGTATGTATAGATGATTCAGTGTGGTTCCTCAAGGCTTAGTTGTGTCTCTCCCGTTTTTCCTTTTTGGTGATTTTCGGAGCCTTTTCTTGGCAATTTTCTTGTGGCGGTTTTGAGACCTTTCTCTTTGGGATTTGGTGGGGGATGTATGCATGAACCCTTCGTGGTTCTTTTCCCTTTGATTCCCCTCCCAAATCCGTGAGTAAAGGGGCTCAATTTTGGGGTTTTCGTTGTCCTAGGGTTTGTGGTGTTCTTGGCGGAAATCCTTCGATTCCTCTTGATTCAACGAGTTTTGGTGGACCAAATCGTAGCTATGGGATGCCCATGAGGTACTCCTAGTATCCCCAAAGTCTTGTGTGAATCCGTGGAGCGAATCGGGAGATCGGGGAGTGGATTTGGGGGAGTTGACCCGCGGCTCACTATTCATCCCGAGCTGCCCAGGCGCGACCGGTCTGACCGGTGCTCTTGACCGGTCTGACCGGTGCAAGTCTTTTGTGGGATTTGTCTCGGGTGAACGTCTTGGTGTGTTCCCTGTTGTCATGTGTTGCTGCTGGTCAGTTCTTGGCAGGTTTCGAGGAGTTTAGCTAGGCTTTGTGTAGGGTTTTCTTTCCTTGCAGTTTGAGCTTTGGAGGTGGTTTTTGTTTCAGGGCCTAGAGAAGTCACTGAGGCTTCCTGGAACGTTTTCTGTGCGGCTGCTGTAGTCACCGGCCTGACCGGCCCTGTCCACCGGTCTAACCGGTGTCACCGGTCTGACCGGCGCAGGCCATCGATCTGACCGGTGTAACACAGGCAGCAAGCCGTGCAGGTTTCCGCTATGCGTTTGGTGTGTTTAGGTTCGGAAGGTTGTGTGTTGGTTCCTAGGACCAGTAGCACTCCGGTGGCTACGTGGTCTTGGCCAATTTGTCTAGTTGAGTCGGAGACGTGTATGGTTGCCGCGTTCATCTTGTTGGAGTAGCCATCTCCTTCGAGAGGAATTTTTATCAGCTCCCATTCACTCCCCCCTCTCTGGTCGCCAGTTCGGTCCTTCACAACCATTTGCCGTGAACCAACTGTTATAGCCAGGAGGGTCCGGTGTCCGAAGCGATATCCTTTGCAGCTTGTACCCCCCTAGAACCGAGTACCTACAAGAGATTCCATACCTCTCACCTACCTCAGCAGAGATCCTGTGTCCTTGGATAGGTCACTCGTAGAGTACCCCATCCGTTCCTAGGATACGATACCCTTTGGAATACTCCCGAGGGAGAAGTGCTACAACGGTGTATCCGTGCGCTTGTGGACTCGTTCGCACCCGTCAGTATACCCGGGTGATTCTTACACGCTCACGCTATCCCGGCGCCATAGTGGTGAGGTTAAAAAATACCAACAAGCTGTTCCATATGGACTTGGTTGGTCCAGCTTGTGTGTGCTCGGCGGGTGGGAAATGGTACGTCCTTGTGATAATGGACGACTATTCTCGCTATGCATGGGTCTTCTTTTTGGCTGACAAGGGGGAGACGTTTGGTTTTGTCCGGGATCTAATCTTGAGGTTGAAGAATGAGAGGAATGGAAATGCTGTTCGACCTATTCATAGCGACAATGGCACTGAAATTAAAAACTATCATTTCAAAACCGTTTGTCGAGATTTGGGTCTCGAACATCAATTCTCTTCACCCTATGTGGCTTGTCAGAATGGTGTGGTTGAGAGGAAAAATCGTTCCCTTTGTGAGATGGCTCGGACGATGCTCGATGAGCATAGGACTCCGAGGAGATATTGGGCTGAGGCGGTGAATACCGCGTGCCATGTTGGGAACCGGATTTTTCTTCGGGCCTTCCTGAACAAGACGTGCTATGAGCTCATGCATGGGCGAGCACCTAGAGTGAGCCATTTCAGGGCTTTTGGTTGTCGGTGCTTTATTCTCAAGAAAGGTAGGCTTGATAAGTTTGAGTCGAGGTCCTCCGATGGCATCTTTGTGGGTTATGTGAGTCATTCTTGAGCATTCCGTGTGCTCAAGCTTGATACTAACCTAGTCATGGAAACTTGTGAGGTTACCTTCGACGAGACCCAACCATGCAGTTCGTCTATTTTTGAGTGTGCAGGTGACGACGAGATTGGCAAGAAGATCTTTGAGGACGAGGAGGATGATACTAGAGAGGATGATGGTTATGATGGTGAAGGTCCAGCCGAGCATGTACCCTCTACTTCCACTACGACGACTACGATGCAGGATGGCCCATCCCCTACACCAACTACGATCCAGCAAGATCAAGTGGAAGCTGCTGCTGAGGGGGAGGTCGTCTCCAGGCGAGAGGCACCGAGACGCGTTCAAGTTGATCATCCTCCCTCAAGAATCATCGGCGACATCAATGAGCGTACGACACGGTCAAGGTCCAGGAATGTTTCTCACTTTGCTCATTCGGCTTTTGTTGCTACCTTTGAGTCGAAAGACATTGGACACTCCCTCTCTGATCCTAATTGGGTGAACGCAATGCATGAGGAGTTAGAGAACTTTGAGAGAAACCAAGTTTGGGAGTTGGTAGAGCCACCACCACATTGCAAACATATCGGGAAAAAAATGGGTGTGGAAGAACAAAGAGGGTGAGAATGGTGAGGTGGTGAGAAACAAATCGAGGTTGGTTGCTCAGGGTTATAGTCAGAAGGAGGGGATAGACTATGAGGAGACATTTGCTCCAGTAGCCCGTTTGGAGGCGATTAGGATCCTTCTAGCCTTTTCTGTGGCTAAAGGGTTCAAATTGTACCAAAGGGATGTGAAGAGTGCCTTTCTGAATGGGTTTTTAGAAGAAGAGGTTTATGTGAAGCAACCACCAGGCTTTGAGAGTGCTGAGTTTCCTCACCGGTTGTATAGGCTGAGGAAGGCATTGTATGGGCTGAAACAAGCTCCACAAGCTCCCCGTGCTTGGTTTAGCAAGGGGTTTGAGATGGGCAAAGTAGATAAGACTCGTTTTCTCCTCAGGCAGGGCAATGATATCCTAATTGTTCAGGTGTACGTGGATGATATTGTCTTTGGTGGCTCGTCTCACTGTTTGGTTGCGAGGTTTGCAGAGGACATGAGCAAAGAATTCGAGATGTCTATGATGGGAGAATTGCAGTTCTTTCTCGGGCTTCAGATCAAGCAGGCAAAGTAGGCAACCTTTGTGCATCAAGCCAAGTACACGAAGACATCCTCAAGGAGTTCAAGATGGACGACTCGAAATCCCTGTCGACACCGATGAGTACGACTACAGCGCTCGATGCGGACGAGGACGGAGAGCCCGTGGACCAGAAGGAGTACCGGAGCATGATAGGCTCCCTCTTGTACTTGACGGCGACGAGGCTGGACATTCAGTTTTCTGTGTGTCTGTGCGCTTGTTTTCAGGCGTCGCCAAGGACTTCACATCGGCAGGCCATCAAGGGAATCTTCAGGTATCTTCGATACACTCCTGAGCTCGGTCTTTGGTACTCGGCGTCCTCTTCCCTTTCTCTTCTTGGTTTTTCGGATGCCAACTTTGCGGGGTGTCGAGTCGATAGGAAGTCGACTTCTGGGACATGCCAGTTTTTGGGTTCCTCGTTTGTTTCTTGGTCTTCTCGCAAACAATCTAGTGTAGCTCAGTCTACCACAGAAGCCGAGTATGTCGCTGCCGCTAGTTGTTGCTCCCAGCTACTTTGGATTACATACACGCTGAGTGACTTTGGTGAGGAGTGTACCCATGTTCCTCTCATGTGTGATAGCACGAGTGCCATTAGTGTTGCCAAAAATCCCGTGCTATACTCCAGAACCAAACATATAGAGGTGAGGTACCACTTCCTAAGAGACAATGTTGAGAAGGGAAACATAGACCTCATCCATGTGCCAACGGAAAAATAGCTCGCTGATATCCTAACAAAGCCTTTGGACCAAGCAACATTTGCTCGTTTGCGAGGGGAGCTTGGTGTGGTTTTTCCTTTTTGAGCTTCGGTTGGGAGTCTGATGTACATATGCATGTTGCATTTTCATTTCTGTATCATATCATGCTTGCATCTTTGTATCATAGATTGCATTTGTATCATATGCTTTAGAGATGTGCTTCTCCTGTATACTTTGATCACTATGATATGCTAGATGTGAGCTTATGACCTTGCTAGTGATGCTCATGTGATGTATAGCTATGCACTTGGTAGTTTTGGGATGTATATGCATGTGGATGGCTTATTTTTGAGAAAATGCTATATATGATCCTCTCTTGTGAGTTGAATGCCTCTCATGTTCAAATTGTGCACATATGGCTATATCTTGCTTAATTTGTGCTTGGGAACCATGTTCTTTTCATTTGGGGTCAAAGACCCATTTGTCATCATGAATGTTTAGCCTACATGCTACCTTGTGGAGAAGCCTAAGCTTCTTTTTGCCGCAAAGGCACTTCATGTACCATGCTTAATTTGAAATCATGAAATGGGTATATGAAATGCTTGTGCTTGAAACATGTGCTTCCATGTCATTTATGTGCTTTAAATTCTTTATCTTGGGTGCTAAACCGTTGCATGATGTTCACCATTGAGAATTCTTATTTAGAAGTGGACACATGGCTCGGTGGCTTTGACATGACATGAGATAGCTTGTAGGTGTTTGTGATGATCTTGTGATGAGAATTTGTGACATTACATGAAGTTTGTGACATTGCATGAAGTTTGTGAGTTATATGTTGTTTGTGCTCATTGTGACCATGTTTAGGTCCTATGCTCATGAGAGGGAAATTTGTGTTGAAAAATGCCTCATTTTGATCATGGCTATGTCACATGCTTATATGTCCCTATCTATCTTGTTGGCGATGCTTGTACCAAATTTGTCGCTATCATGCTTGTCTATGTCTCATTTTTAGCATGTTGTAGTGCTCTTTGTCTATTTGAGAAGAACATGGTTGCATTTGTAGACTTGATCCATGTATTACCAACAAGGGGGAGGAAAGTACCTAATTCATGCATCTAGGGGGAGTTTTGCATCAAGAGGGAGAAAAATTGGGAGAAATGCATTTGTTCAGGGGGAGCTTGCATTCATGCATTTGGGAGCTCTTTGTCTCCTGATTTTAGTTGTGCTCTTTTGCCGATGGTGTCGAGCCATTTTGCCTCACCTTGAGGAGTTGGCAATTTTGGAGCATTTTATCTCGGTTGTGTTGAGTCGTTGCCCTTGTCTTAGGGGACCGAGATTTTTCTTTCTCAAGTGGTCTTGTTTTGGCATTTGTTTAGCTTTTGATCACTTGTTTGAGTTTTTTGTTCGTTTCTTTTCTTTTTCTCTTTTTCTCTGAATTGGTTACTATGTGTGTTGTCATTGCACTCATCAAGGGGGAGATTGAGGACCGGAGCGTCCGAGGACCCTTGGATGGTCGCTCCTTGCTGTGATGAGTGATTGACAACGTGGTGTGGACTGACTCTTGACCGAGTATTGCAGGTGCAGGTTGCGGCTTGACTCGTGTAGTTGTCGGTGAAGAGCGGGCACGAAAGGTCTTAGCCTTGCAGGGCCTCCGAGGAGTGGAGAGACAAGTAGGCTCGGCTCGATGGACCCGGTGGCCGAACGGGGTCAAGTGCGGGCCGCATGGTGGCAAGAAAAGCAAGACGAAGTCGTCGACTGGAACCGGTGCAGGGTAGCGGCTCACAACCGAAGTCTGCACGCGGGGTTTGCGGCGGTTCACCACAAAATTGTTGGGTTACTTGGTTGAGCCACAAAACCATGACCAGTGGCTCGGCGGGTGGAGACGGAATCTGGACACGCTGAGAAGCTTCGATGCCGGGGGATTAGGGAGACATGCCTTGATAGTTCATTTTTAATTGATTGACTGTGGATTTGATGGATGTATTTTGTTGCTCCAAGTCTGTTTGAATAAATTGTTGCTAACAGATGAAGTTATATGAACTGTTGAAATTCATTTTCATGTTCCTGGTGCTTCAATTTTTGCACTGTAAATTCATGAAAAGCATTGAGGATTAATGCATACTTTAATTCTGCTATGCTTTGAATGTACCAGATCGACAATTATGCTTTGGACCTGTTAGCATACTTTAATTCTGATGGCCACATAATGTCAGTGGGAATTGCATCGCAGTGGTTTATAATGTAGTGATAACTACACTGTTCTATGCTTTGTCGTGAGTTTTAATTGTTTCACTGCTGTCATATATATTGTTATTGTTGGTGTCATGATGTGTTGTGAGTGTTGTTTCACTACTGTCATATATAATGTCATGATTGCTTTATCCTCTTGTTGCATGTACACATGGAACATACAATCCATCGCTGCTGAAGTTGGACAAGGAAGCAGTTGAAGGAATTTATTCTCTGCTTTGATATATAAGCATATTGTTGTGTCCCTGTCAAAATGGTTAGCACCTATCCCTGTATGCTAATTAAGTAAAATATGAACTGTGTATGTCTATGCTGATTTTATTTACGACTTGTAATGATTTCTAGTCTAATATCAGCTATTTCGCTTCTCAGAGAAAACGAATTTATCTAATAAGAATTTTGTTTAGATTTTCAGTCTTGCTTATGTTGCTCTACTGACAACCTGACATATCATCTATGCAGTCTCCCACAATAACAAACTCCTCTACCTCCAGTGCACCACCACAGCCCATCGGCGGTGAACCGTCTTCACAGGGTCACTCAGCACAGACTGCTGCGAGTAGTACTCGATCCCGCGGGTCAAGGACACAAACCAAATGGCCAGAAGACAAGTTGACTACAACTGGACTTGATGCCAATTTTTGGCCTACCCCAGATGCTGCGAGGGATAGATTTGTATTGGTCTGTGGCCTCATTGCTCGGGAGAGGGTGTCAATCAACAAGGTGGTTGATGATCTCTTACCAATTGAGAAGGAACATCTGTTCACAGCTTTAGAGGAAAAGCTAGATTACCCAGCCAATCTGGAAGAATCTGTTCGCAACAAGGCAGTTAAGGCAGCTATATCAGAGATTGGAACCTTGCAACGACGGTTCAAGGCCCATTTAAGAAAAAAATATGTGAGCGAAGAGGAGACTCCCTTTGCGAAGCATGCCTTTCTGCAGCAATAAGACTGGGACATGTTTGTGCAGGAAACCAATTCTCTTTCATTTCAGCAATTGAGGTAGGAGATGAAACAAAAGAGAGCATTGCATAACAAGCCACACAAGACGAGCAGAAAAGGTTATCGTCGTAAAAGGAAAGAGTGGGAGGAGGAGGATGCAAAGCTAGCTGCAGAAGGAAAACAGAACCCTTGGGACCAATTTTCTGGACGTTCGAGACCTTATCTGCGGGCAAAGGTAGGGAAGAAGAGGAAGAATACTAGTGAAGGAAGCAGGGACATAACATTCAGTAACCCTGCGGTGGTAGGGGTAGCAGATAGGGTGAAAACACTTGCAGCTCAGGGTAGCGATGGTTCTTTCTCTAGGGTTAGGGAGAATGATATCCTCACCGTAGCACTTGAGAGACTCCAGAGCATCGAGGTCGGGTCCGAGGCGTGTCTAGTTCACTTGGCTAGGGTAAAGGGTTTGGCGAAGAGTTTTCTAGAATGTACAGGAAGAAGAGGAGGAACAAGAGGTCTGATGATATGATGGACATAACATTTAAAACAGTTGTCCATGCTCTAAGACTACCAGGCATCGAAATACCGAAAAATGCACTTCTTCCTTCCCAATTACCAGCGCCTGTCAGTAGCAGCGAGGAAGAAGACGTGTATGGCAGTGAGGAAGAAGATGTGCATGACAACGAGGAAGAACATGCACATGACAGCGAGGAAGATGCGCGTGGCAGAGAGCAAAACCAATGGAATGTCAACGAGGACGAAGCGAATCAAGTGCACAGTGATAGTCGATCAACTTTGCTGGACACAATAGATAAGCTGACAGAGCCAACCGCGTGCAGCCTTTTGGATGGCACCGGGATTAATGTGGAGCTCGCACTAGCGAAAGTCTTTCCATTTCAAAAGTCTTGCCATGCAGTACCGATGCAGGATGGGTATGTTGTGGTGCAACCTACTTATGTGTGGGCCAATGCGGGTCACTACCCTCTGCCTGTACCAATTTATGGGGGTGACATAGCAACCCTAGCTGAGGCTCTCGTTCAAAGGATCCAATGGCCAAAGGACAGGATCCTTATACCACCCATGACGAGACATCCCAACCCTGAAGCCGCAATAGGTAGCAGGGGTACAACATTAGATGGAGGTACTTCAGCTCAGTGTCAGCAAGAGAAGGCTCAGCAGCAGCAGCAGCAGATCAGCAAAACTACGCAGCAGGAGCGTCGACAACAGCCGGAGGAGCCCAGGCAAACTCCGCCTAAGCAGCAGCTGCAACATGAGGATAAGCAACAGACGAAACAGCAGCCTTTGCAGCAATAGGAGGAGGAGCCCAAGCAATCTCCCCCTAAGCAGCAGATGCAACATGTACAGCAGCCTCTGCAACAGGAGGAGGAGCCCAGGCAATCTCCACTGCAGAAGGGGAACCAGGTCAGGAAACCTCTGTCTAAAAATGAGATTCTTAACTGTATTATTGGGATAGAACAGGAACCAAAATACAAGCCTGGTGCACCTATGTTGTCAGAAGCAGACTTAGAAGTTGCTGGACCAAATTGTGCCAGGTTGCATGCTTACGTCATGGAACATAGTACGGATAAACTTGTCTTTCTAGCAAAGGTGGATCAACACTACTTTCAAGGTGGTGGTGCTTTAATGTTAAACATTGCATTCAGTAGTGTGTATAACCTTATAACCCTGGCTTATCTGGATGTTACCTTCTTGAGCTTGTGGACATTGTAAGTCCCTTAAAACCTAAAAAGATATTTCTTTAATTTTGAGCACAACTAGGTGTATGCCTGTGCGTTGCTACGGGCAAGTTTTAAAAAGAAAAGGAGAAAAATAGATAAATTATTTAAGTCATAAACTTTAGTAGCAAATTGCGTGGCAATGATGATGGAAAGAAAGTCCAATGTGCTAATACAATTTTTCATTACAATCATCAAGACTGAGAATGCTATAACAACTCATGCTTTTCTAGTTGTGAGGCCAATGTAGCATCCAAGATAATCTCGTAGAACTTCATGTATGTTGCTTGCGTATTGGTTCCCCTTGAACGTAAGTAGGTGTATTAGAAAGCGCTTTCTCAGTTCATATGCATCATGCACATACATTATACAGATAGTTATATAAAAAATAATTAGGGTTCATGTTTTGCCATGTAGAATACCAACCAGGCAAGTTAGTGCTTGTAACCTTTCACCATCCCATGCGCGCATGAAAAGTAGAACATAATATGCAAATAATTCACTGTGTGGAAGAATAAATTGTTAGGTTTGTGCTATATAAAGAAGATCCTCATCAGTAAGAAAGTTACCTATCTATGTTTATTTGAACACCATTTAGAAATGTATGATCCCATAGATAAATATTCTCATTCCACTGGCCTTCAATATTCATGATAGTTCCAAAGATAGTTGAAGCACGTTGAATTTTGTTTAAATATTTTCGTACTGGCTGCTTACTGAACCAAGAATCTATAGGAATTGGGTCTAGTATATAGACAACTTGGGCCTTTAGGTCTAGCACAAACAGCATGAATGCTCCATTAATGGAATTTGAGCATGGAATAAGAATCTGCAATCAAAACATAGGCATTAGGATAGGGGGGTAATATTCTCTAAAAGTATACAAAGGTAAGGATTATTACCGATCTGCACTCTGACACATTGTAGTTTCTCCAAGGCCAGCTAAGAACCAATTTTGCTAACTGTTTAGTATTGAACTTCACACGAAACTGACTGCCCCTTGTGAATTGACAAGCATCCTAAAATAAAAGTTTATTAAAGCATATAAACGTGATGACAAGAGTGACTACATGCTGATAAAAATACTCACACAAAACTTCAAGTCCATGTAGTGCTTTGACACAATTCTGTTAGTTCCTTTCAACATCTCGAGTTCTTCATAAGCAAGTTTCCGTACAGCTAAGTTGAAACAATCAACATCCATTTTATGGCCAGACTTCAATGTTTCTTGTATCTTCTTCAGAGTTAAGGCAATCGGGTAAGGTTTGTTGCTTACTACCCATTCTTTCCTGTAAAAAGATTGCTTTCATATACAAGTGTGGCAACATAAAACAAATGATCTTTTAGTGATAAAATGTACATATGGAACAGCTATATCTTACCCTAACGCCTCATCATGATTGATTGACATGACATAGTTGAAAATCTCATCTCTTAACTCCTGTTGGCTCACTGGCATGGTACGAATGAAAAAAGCACATGCTTTCATATCCAGCAAGATGGCAGCTAACTTAGCACTGAAAGTCCTGTAGTATGGTAGCATCAAAATTATGCATAATCGTCGAAGAATATAAAAACTAAAAATACAAAGGTAAGTTGAACAAAGGGGGCTTACTCCAAAGTATCGGCATCACCAAGTGACTTGATATAGTTGTGAAGCATGGATATTAACTCTGCTTCTCCCATTGGCTTGTTGCTAGTGGAAGGCACATTTTGGTTGTCCCTTTTGATAATTTTGGCAGGCCTATCTAGGATTTCAGTGTCGCTTGATTTTCCTCCATCGTTGTTATCATATTCAGAATCGAGGCATGCTTTCCTCGTATTTAGTTCTGAGTCCCACAGGATAGCGATTAATTTTAATCTAAATCTTTTCATATCCTCCTGCTCGGTGGTAACAATGATTGATATTTAGATGACTTATAAATAAGAAAATAAACAGGTGCTGTCATTTCTACACAATATACCTGAGTGAAACTGTCAGAGAGTTGTGTTCCTATCCAGTATTCCATGTAATTTATCACGAACAAGCCGCATGATGAGCTAAAGGATAAAAAAAATTTGACCACAAGATTATTGATAAGAAAAGGTTATTATTTGTGATAAGAATGATGTAGTGTGTACCCATCTGTCTGCATTGGCCTTGTGATTTTCTCTCTGACAGGCCATTCTGCAATGTTAAGATGCTTCCATTTGTGTTTTTGAGCTTTTTTAGCCGTGCAACAATGCTTATATATCTCTGTAGCCCAGTTAGCTAATAACCATAGAGTCAGTTAAAAACAAAAAAAAATAAAAAAGGACTACAAAAGTAGTAGTTACTAACAGTTTCTTTAAGATCTGTTCGGCTCATTCCATCGCCTAGTGAATCGAGCACATGTATCTGACATTCTCGAGAACAGACTACTGCTAGGTACCAATGGCACTTTGAAATATTGATCGGAATGAATATCTGAATAAGAGGTTGAAGAATTAGCCACTAATATATCTATGTGTGTGTGGAGAGAGAGAGAGAGAGAGAGAGAGGTAAAAAGTTCACTTTACCATGTCATGGTCTAGATAATTATTTTCTTGATGGCAGCCACCTTAGGATTTACTTCTTCCAAATCAATCTTGCCATCACGTTTAAAAATGCTAGAAACAAATGTATTCTCTAGGAATACCTTTCCACCCTCCCTGCTACAGAGATGCCCTTCAACCCTCATAAGATGGATGTACGCACTTAAAACCTATATTTATTACAAGCAGAGAACAAAGGTTACAATTAGATTACAAAGTAATTTCCAAACACAATGTGATTTTACAAAGATGTACTTACGTTTCCATTCAAGTGACTGGAATCATGAAAAAGGCATTCCATGTCCCCTCTTGTTAAGAACACACCGTCGATGCCCACCAACATTTTGTTTTGTGGTTGCCCTCTGATTTTCTCGATAATATCTTCATTTTCTTTGGTGCAAATATAATCTGCAATAAAACACTTGCTTAATAAAAGATCAAAGGACCTTTATATCAAAATGAAAATGACAATTAATGGTTAGCAGAAATAAGTACCTGATTTGGAAACCTCAATTGTGTGAGCCTTCTTGGGTTTGTTGTAACGTGACTCCACTTTCGATGTTTGCACCTCATTTTGTAGTTTACAGCTCATTTTCTTCTCATCCCCTTTCAGCATCTGAACATCTAGGATTATGTCAAGGAGCTTGGAATTAAAAAAAATGAAGGTAACTAAACCTAAATAATAGAATATCAGCAAATGGAAATGTAATGCAACAGATAATCCAATCACCTAGAGTCTCCGAGTGATTTATGGCTGGCTGGCTGGAGCGCAGCGAGCTTAGTTGATGAGACTTTCTTCAGTTTATCATAAGCATGTTTAGCCTACGGAATGCCTAGGCCTGTTTATTTAATTGTGCTAGCTGTTTAATCAGGCTGCCGTCTTGTTCAGTTGTGGTGTCTGATTATGGAACTACAGTGGACTGTCGATTAAGTAGTGTGAAGCTTTTTAGTAGTAGAGATAATTTTTCTGTGAGTATACTGGATTAGATAGGATTGCATAATTTAGTAGTGTGTTTATACTTCCTATTCATGACCCGTCATATGCAGGGAACAAAATCAATCTTAGATGTAATCTTAAACTAATAGTTGTGATGCTTCACCCCCACCCATAAATATTCCAAAGTTTGGTTACTTTCAGAGGACATTGGTATATTCATTTTTTTTGAAACTAAAAGCTCAAAACATAGCAATTTATCCAACAATCCAGCTTGTAGAATGGTAGATTGGGCATAAACTAAAAATTAATCTATTCTGCAGTCTGTTCAAACATTTCGTTTGTACATAAAAAAATTGAAGACATATCTGAAGAACTTTGTGATGATGGAGGTTTTGAATACTGAAGACTTACATTGCATTCAGCTTGGAGATTCGTATCCACCGGCACGGGCTGTTCTTCCTTGCTCCTCTTCGTCCCCGTGCTGCTGTCATCGTCAGCCGTCACTGCTATCTGCTTTGGCCGCTCCGTGTCTTCGTCCACCTGGCTCCCCTGGCGCTCAGTCATGTCGGTTGCCATCTTATTAGTGGAGCAATGGCTGACGTGTTCCCCACCGCCGGGGGCTTGGGCCAGTGTGTCCATGGCGAGCTGTTCTTCTTTGGTCCTCTTCATCCCCGTGATGCTGTCATCTTCGGCCATCGACACGATCTGCTTTGACCGCTGCCTGTCTTGGTCTACATGGCTCCCCTGATGCTCAGGCGTGTTGGCTGCCATCTTCTCGGAGGAGCAATGGACGACGTGTTCCCCACTGCCGCGGGCTTGGGCCAGTGTGTCCATGGCAAGCTGTTCTTCTTTGGTCCTCTTCGTCCCCGCGCTGCTGTCATCGTCGGCCGTCGATGCAATCTGCTTTGGCTGTTGCGTGTCTTCGTCCGCACCGCTCCCCTAGTGCTCATGCGTGTCGGCTGCCATCTCATCCGAGGAGAAATATTGGCCGGCGTGTTTCCGACCTCCAGGGGCTTGGGCTGTCGGAGCAAGCCGTGCGGGCGACGGTAAGCTCAAAGGGGCTTGTGGAGGGCAAGCTCACACCGGTGGTGGCTAACCACAAGCGCGGGGGAGGAGAGCAGGCCCCCGTCGCTGTCCTGCCTGGGGCTGTGGGGGAGTGGAGGCGTCGCACGAAGCTCGAGAGTCAAAAGCCGTTCCGTGTGCTGTTGTCAAATGAATAGCTGCCGACGGAACGGCCCAATCAGGTGGTGGCCTTCCGCTTAAGCTGCGGGGTGCCCCATCGGGAAGCGAGGTTGGAGCAGTTCCGCGGCAAGCACCCGCAACAGGTACACGGCGAGGCATGGACGTGCACGACATCAGCACCAAGTCTCGCCTCCTCCT
This sequence comes from Cenchrus fungigraminus, assembly GCA_036936925.1. Classification (NCBI taxonomy): domain Eukaryota; kingdom Viridiplantae; phylum Streptophyta; class Magnoliopsida; order Poales; family Poaceae; genus Cenchrus; species Cenchrus fungigraminus. The sequence goes on from CM072772.1 coordinate 36,513,623, forward strand.
CGCCGCTCGTCTCATCCTCCAGGTGTGGTGAGCCGTGCCAATCTGCGTGAGGTCGTAATGGGATTGGAAGGTGTCAAGGCCTTTGTGCTGCTCGCACTGCCCTGCGCCAACGCGTACGCCGTCGATGACGTGTTCAACTGCTGGGCTGCCATGCATAATTTTTCCTCTGTAGTATCAATTAGTATATAATCATTCATAGCTCTTTTGGCTCATGCTACTTCAATTCATTCAGCTACTTATTTCAGTGAACTTGTTGTTTTAGGTAGTTGGACTCTACTCGTCCAAGATTGGGAAACATGGCCACAAAACACTACTGTCCAAGATTTGCAAGCTCGTACATACAGATGAATAGGAAAAAGATGTTGACTGATTCTGGATTGATGCCTTATAGAAATCACGATGGATGTACTCCATTGATATTTTTTCGTGTTAGTTTTACACAATTTGATGCAAATATTACTGTTCCAGAAATTCAGAACCTGAATGCTGAGTACACCGATAAATTGCATAGTTGAACTGCTGAGAACTTCATTTACACGGCAATGCAATTTAAGAGCCTCCTATTATATTTCAGCTCCATAAATTTGTATAGACGGTAACAGGGCAACACTTAAGTGGAAAACGGGCATGTTCCTTGATAAAATTCAACCCAACAGTCCATTAACTTGCCCGGTGCCTTTAACCAAAGTTGGAGAGGATGGAATCAACTACAGGTGATAGATAGCACTTTTGTTGTTAGGACCCATGGTTTTGGAGATTTAAATCTCTGAAATTCCATCTTAGGATCTGTTCGTCAGTTAACCTGAAATGCTAAAACAGTGTTGCCTTTCATTCTTTGAGTTTAAATATTCAAACTCATTTTCTTAGGATCTGTTCGTCAGTTAACATGAAATGCTAAAACAGTGTTGGCTTTCATTCTTTGAGTTTAAATATTCAAACTCATTTTCTCTTATGCGAATGCCATTACATTCTGATTATGCCTTAACTCAGTTGTGGGTTCTCAATATGAAATGAAGTTCTTGGATTAAATACTTATTTAATATTTGTGGATTTTACATTATTGTTGTTTTGTTTAATAATTTGTGTAGTGCAATATAAATGTTTGATGTCCGTAGCAACGCACGGCCACGATCCTAGTCCAAGTCTAAAGCTCAGGAACTGAAGCTCAGGAAGATGCAGGAGGCTGGAGCACAATATCTGTACTTAGCTGAATTTACCTTGCTGCCAACTCGAGGACACCACCTCTCAGCTCACTTGGCTGTCTTGTACTCATTCTTGTGTGAAAGTCTGCTAAACCTGTGTAGCTCTTGCTGTCTTGCACCTGAAACAATCGATGATGATGGCGATAATTTGATTAGAGTAGAATAAAAGCGATATAATTGGTTGCATTCAGTGATTGACTGAACTCGTCTGGGCAGGTTGTTTGTAGGGGTGGGGGGCTTGGAGTTTGTGGTCTGTACATGACACAGGTTTGGAGTCTGGTGTGCATACAAAGATTGCAACCAGCTTGGCTGCTTCGACAACAAAATGACTGAACCAACTTGCTTCCCAACAGGAAGCCTGCCTTGCAATCTTGGCACGTCTATTGCAAGCCTATGTAGCCATTCGATATCATTGTTTTATTTATGCTGACAAACAAGCTTGTTTTCTTTGAAATGGATCACTGAAGGTAAATACTTTCCCAAGCCAAATCAGGCTCAAGCATACACATCATCATTGCATGAGATAAACAAATACAAAAGCCAATCAGGCTGAAGCATACAAAGCTTGAAGAATGGCTCAATTCAACAGGCTTAGCTGCCCTCTCAAAATCAACATTCAGTGACATAGGCGGTAAATCAGATCGATAAACTACTGCTACTGCTAGCAGGATTTGTTTGACAGCTACAGAGGAATTTGAAGACAACAGCCTATCGAAGAACAGAGTCCAGATTCTATTGGTTCAAATGACCAAGAGAATTCACATCACCACATTCTCAAAAGCACAACCACAGCAAAAGGCACGGTCACTCCAACTCTTGTGCCAAAACTCCAGCTTTGCTCCACGATTACATTTATCTTCTTTGATTCAAGCAGAGGTTGGTTCACGAAGATCATTTTTGATCCTACATAAAAAAATGTTTGCAAGTAATTAATAAACACTACAAATAAAACAAATAATAATACAATTTTGACCAAACTTCCAATTATCTTTTCTTTAACTCACGTGCAACTGCAATATCAGGATCAAAGTGCAGGTCGCGGTCTAGTCAATTAAATTAGAATCATTAATTTATACCAGATTTACTCACTACGGGAGAAGGCAAATTCCCCGAGTGTCACGTGCTTCCCCGAGTGCTAAAAATCAGGCACTCGGGGAAGAGAAGCACTCGGGGAAGGGAGGCTTCCCAGAGTGTCCCGAAGGGCAGGGCTCTCGGGGAAGTTTGGCACTCGGGGAAGGCCATCTTCCCCGAGTGCAACACTCAGGGAAGAAGGACCCTCGAAAAAGAAAAGGTGCATTTCACGGCGGAAACGAACGGAGCCGTAAGTCAAAAATCTTCCCCGAGTGCCTTGGACTAGCACTCGGGGAAGATAGTCTCTTCCACGAGTGCCCATATGTGGCTCTCGGGGAAGGGTCTCTTCCCCGAGTGCTAGGCTAAGGCACTCGGGGAATTTTTTTTTTAAAGTTTTTTTGCCCCAATTTTTTTGTGAGGCCTTCCCACATCATTTCAAACTCCTTGCTCAAATTTGGGATAATTTTGAATTTTTTTGATATTTTTCTTTAGTTTTTTCATTTCATTGAATTTTTTTACATACTTCAAATTTGAACTGCAGGTGCATGCAGTAATGAATTTTTTTTATTCGAAAAATGATATTCATGATATTTGGTGTATATTGAGGTCGTATGCAGGCACTCACATGAAATTTTGAACATCTTGTTGCCGTCACATGACGAACAACTTGCGGAAAAAGTGTTTCTAAATTATAGAAAATCCGAACGAAGACCGAAAATCACAAAACTTGTCTGGGCATCGTGTTATCACATGTAGAGGTTGTGTGCAACAATTGAGAAGATTTCGAGCAAGTTGCCACGTGGGATGCCTTAAACCAAGACAACCTCCACATGTGATCAATGTGGTAACACAACGGAGATGTCTGGGTTTTAAGCATCCGACGTCCCAACTTGCTCGAAAACTTCTCAATTGTTGCACACAACCTCTACATGTGATAACACGATGCCCAGACAAGTTTTGTGATTTTCGGTCTTCGTTCGGATTTTCTGTAATTTAGAAACACTTTTTCCGCAAGTTGTTCGTCATGTGACGGCAACAAGATGCTCCAAATTTCATGTGAGTGCCTGCATACGACCTCAATATACACCAAATATCATGAATATCAATTTTTGAATCAAAAAAATTCATTACTGCATGCACCTGCAGTTCAAATTTGAAGTATGTAAAAAAAATTCAATGCAATGAAAAAACTAAAGAAAAATATCAAAAAAATTTAAAATTATCCCAAATTTGAGCAAGGAGTTTGAAATGATGTGGGAAGGCCTCACAAAAAAATTAGGGTAAAAAAACTTAAAAAAAATTTCCCCGAGTGCCCTTGTCTAGCACTCAGGGAAGAGGCGCTTCCCCGAGTGCCGAGTGGGAGCTCTCGGGGAAGAATGACTCTTCCCCGAGTGTTAAGATTAGAGACACTCGGGGAAGAAAATCGAAAAAAAAAGAAAAACCCGCCCAACCCTACAAGCTAAACCGCGCCCGCGCCCCTGTTTCAATTCCCCCCGCGCTCTGCCCCCGCTCCCCGCATCTGGCGCGCCGCCGCGCGGTCCCTGCCGCGACGCCGCGCGGCCCCGCCTCCGGCCCGCTCGCCCGCCGGCGAGCCTCGCCCCCGCCCCGCCGGCCCCGCCTCCGGCTCGCCCGCTCCCCCGCCCGCTCCCCCACCGACGCGCCTGCGCCCCCGCCGGCGCGCCCGCCCCCCGCCGGCCCGGCCCCCGGCGCCGCCTGCAGGCATCAGGCGGCCTGCAGGCCATATAGGACCAGCTTGTTGAATGATTTGGTATTTGCTTTCTCCTTTTCCTTTTTCCTTCATGGTGTTGAATTTGAGTTTTGCGCTGGTTAGTACTTCTTTAGAATACATATATACGAAGTATTTATTTTTTTTGTTAGCAACAGAAAAAATAAGAGATCCGGCCGGCCCTGCAGGCATCAGCAGATGGAGAACTGCATCTCTAGTATCTACATTAATCTCAAAGCGAGCTATCTTGATACCATATGATAAACTATTTGGAATGGACAGATTAATAAATCTGACCAGCCAATGCAATGGGGTGCAGTGCAAAATGACTGTAATAGCTAATCAGAGACTAAACAAGAAGATGTATGCGCCACATGAGCTTATTTTATATACTATACACAAACGAAGTAACATACGTACAATGACACGCACGTAAACAACACGAACGGCAACAATAATCCAAACAACCAAGCGTATACAAATTCCTTTGCCTAAGCAACTCACGACACACATGAAGCATTGATGGTATGGTAATAATTTGAAAAAGAAACCAGAATTGTTTGAGTACCACATATATCTGGAAATTTCAAGGGGCAAATGCTGGAATTGTGGATGTGTGGCCTTCGTGCCCTATATGTGTTGTCGGCCATTGAGCCGGCTTCTTTCTTGCAGGTTTTGGAAACCTCCCCATGCAAGGGAGGTTCTGCCGAAATTTTGTACTTACAGTGTTGTTTTTCTGGTTTTGCAGAGCAGCACCTCGGCTACCCCGATCGTCTTTGTTGACACTGCGGTCCTGCCTGCACAGCACCGACTCGTCAGTGCACCGACTCGCCACTGCTCCGCTAGCCTGTCTCCACCGCCACCCTAGGTATAATTGAGCTCTTTTCCTTACCGTTGTCGTACGTAGATCGGTGTAGCCCAGTTAGGCGTCTCCCGTCCGAAACAGATACGGTTGCACATATGCGAATCTTTGTATATCTATATGGCTGTATCTGTTTCGGATTGTCCACGTTTTTTGGACAGCCGGCGTATGCGTAGATGTGTTAGTTTCCATGTTTTGCTCGGATCCGAGATGGAGTTTCGGCACCACCTCCCTGTTGTTCTCCGGATACACACTCTCCCTTCCAGGACGTGTATCGGGAGAGCAGCGGGGAGGTGCTGCCGAAATTTCGTCTCGGATCAGAGTAGAGCATGGAAACTAACCTCATCTACGCATCCGCGGGTGGGATTAGGACCTATCCTTACCTATTAGACAGTAGGCACGCCGTGCAGATGCGATTGATGGTTATATTACTGCGTTATGTGTATATGCTAGAGAATGGATAACCGTGAGTGGATGTACACGAGACGCCCAAGTCAGACTCAAGTCACCCTTGAATTGATGGATAAGACCGAGATATTCTTGGACCAAGCATTTAAGGTAGCTAAGGGAGCGAGAGACACGTTTTGTCCCTGCAGCCAATGTAAAAACAAGAAGAAAAAAACAAGAGAAGTCATGATGAAGGATCTTTGCAAGTATGGATTTATGCCAAACTATACCCGATGGGTGTGCCATGGTGAAGCCTATCGTCCCAGAGAGGAGGCCGTGAGACGACGCTTCGAGGCATTTGATGGTGATGGTGGGGTAGCAGGATGGTTAGGTGACTATGAGGATGCGACATTCGCTGAAAGGCCTACGGAGGACGAGCATGATGATGATGAGGAGCCAGAGCCTAGCGCTAAGGCGTTCTTGGCCATGTTGGAGTCGGCACAGAAGCTCCTACATGAGAAGACAACGGTTTCTCAACTTGATGCCTTTGGCGCCTACTGGGGTTGAAGTCCCAGCACAACATGACTCGAGCCTGCTTTGATGCTATGATGGCAATTATTGGGGGACTGCTGCCGGAGGGTCATAATCTTCCGAGCAGCTTGCACGAGTCAACGAGACTCCTTCGGGCACTGAAGATGCCGTATGATCAGATACATTGTTGTCCGAAGGGGTGCGTCCTATTTAGGGAAGAACACAAGGATGCAAAGTATTGTCCAAAGTGTAAATCATCTAGGTATGTGGAGGTAGACAAGGGTGATGGAACGAAGGAGCAGAATGAGAACATCCCCATGAAAGTCCTAAGACATCTTCTGATCATACCGAGGCTCCAACGGCTATTCATGTCCGAGGAGTCTGCGAAATAGATGACATGGCACAAGAACGGCGTTCGATACAATCCTGACAAGATGGTACATCCAGCAGACGGTGAAGCATGGAAAAGGTTTAATGCCAACCATCGTCGCGAAGATGGAGAGGCCCGTAATGTACGCGTTGCGCTGGCAACGGATGGGTTCAATCCTTATGGAATGATGTCGGCCCCATACACTTGTTGGCCCGTGTTCGCTATCCCCCTAAATCTCTCTCCCGGGGTCCTACTTCAACGGCAAAACATATTCTTGATGTTGATAATTCCTGGACACCCGGGAAACAAAATGGGTGTGTACATGCAGCCTGTCTATGATGAGTTGATCAAGGCTTGGAATGAAGGCGTATTGACTTACGACCGAGCTAGAAAGAAGAACTTCAGAATGTATGTTTGGTACCAGTACTCCATGCATGACTTCCTAGCATATGGGATATTCGCCGGCTGGTGTGTCCACGGGAAGTTTCCATGCCTGGTATGCAAGGCAGCTTTAGAGTTCATTTGGTTGAAGAAGGGTGGTAAGTTCTCGTCATTCGACAAGCATCGACAGTTCCTCCCTCTTGACCATGCATTCAGAGGAGACACCAAGAACTTCACAAAAGGTGTCACAGTGACCGACCCTGCACCTCAGAAGATGACTAGTGCTCAGGTACATGCTCAGATAGATGCTCTCGTGGTACCGACATAGAAAGATAATCCAAAGAAGGGTAAAAGAAAGAAACTTAATCCAAGGAAAGATAAGCCAAACAAAGATCGCTTTGTGGGCTATGGTGTGGACCATATGTGGACTCATAAGTCGGGGTTAGAGAGGCTTCCCTATTTTGATGACCTTCTCCTTCCACATAGCATAGATGTAATGCACACCGAGAAGAATGTCGCCGAAGCACTTTGGGCAACACTCATGGACATTCCTGACAAGATAAAGGACAACCCTAAGGCCAGAGTAGACATGGCAACACTATGTGACAGACCAAAGCTACGCATGATGCCTACAAGAGATGGCAAACCATGGAAAAGGCCTAAGGCCGATTACGTCTTGGACAAGAAGCAAAGGACGGAAGTGATAGAATGGATGCAGACATTAAGTTTTCCTGATGGGTTTGCAGCGAATCTGAGGAGGGGAGCGAACCCTAATACTGGCCGAGTCTTAGGGATGAAGAGTCATGACTTCCACATATGGATTGAGCGGCTTCTTCCGTCGATGGTTAAAGGCTACGTCCCTGAGCATGTCTGGAAGGTGCTGGCAAAGTTGAGCTTTTTCTTCCGCCAGCTTTGTGCCAAGGAGATATCTCTAAAAGTGGTTGAGGAGTTGGAAAAAACGGCACCCGAGTTGCTATGTAAGTTGGAGAAGATCTTTCCACCTGGCTTTTTCTTGTCGATGCAGCATTTGATTTTGCACCTCCCGAACGAGGTACGATTGGGGGGGCCTGTGCAGAACCGTTGGTGCTATCCAATTGAGAGATTGCTAAAGACTGTTCGCCAGAAATGTGGAAACAAAGGCAGGATTGAGGCTTCCATAGCAGAGGCATTCCTTCGTGAGGAGGTGTCAAACTTCACAACAACATACTATAGTGACAACCTTCCAAGTGTGCATAATCCATCTACTCGTTACAACGAGGACGAAAATGAATCGACCCTCAGCCTATTCAAAGGGCAACGTGGGAGATCAAGTGGAGCGGTCACAAAGTTCTTGACCAATCCAGAGTGGCGCAAGATCATGCTCTACTTGTTGACGAACCTTGACGAAGTCGACAAGTATCAGAGGTAAATTCTCAACGAACTTGTTACATACTTCATACATTTTCTGCATCCAACAACCTTGTTGCTTGTCGGTGCAGGGAATTTTTTGATCAATACTGGCATCATCGAAGGCCACCTACTGACCATGAACGAGAGAACCTTCTTCTTGAACATGATTTCATTACATGGTTTCAAAGAAAGGTACCTTCTGGCCAACTTAGGTCGTTTTCCAAGTTTGGTGTTGATAGTTGGCTAATTTCATTTCTCTCCTGCTTGAGCTTGCAGTGCAAAAGTGATTTGTCTATAAATGTCGAATTACGACAAGTGGCCAGAGGCTTTGACTACAAGGTCTCGTCATTTAACGCTTATGACGTGAATGGATATCGCTTTCACACAACAAGCTACGAGAAGAGTCGACCCAATCCAAGGACCACCAATACCGGAGTATTTACGCCAGGCGTAAACGAGGAGCATGGGGAGCCTGAGGACTATTATGGCATAGTTGAAGAAATATACGAGCTCGAATTCCATGGTGAAAAAGCACCTAAGCCAGTCATATTCAAATGCAAGTGGTTTGATCCTGAAGCATCGAAAAAGTCCCCTAAATTTGGGATAGTCGAAATTAGACAGGATTCCTTCTATATAGGAGAGGATGTCTATATTGTGGCTCAACAAGCCAGGCAAGTTTATTATTGTCCATATGCTTGCAAAACCGACCCACGTCTTAAGGGTTGGTATATTGTGCACAAGGTGTCACCACATGGTAAATGTGCTCACCCAAACGACGATGATTACAACTTGAACCCACCCACGCATGACGGGGAGTTCTATCAACAAGACGAGGGGCTACCAGGGATGCTTGAGATAGACTTAACCGAAGATATTGAAATGGAAGTTGACGAGGAATGGGTTGTTGACGAGGAAGCTGCAGATGAGGTGCATGATCCGAGAGACTTGAAAATGCTTGACGGACTACAACTAGACAATGACAGCGATGAGGATGAGGCTGTTGACGATTTGGAGGCTATTGATAGTGATGACGATACCTATCGTCCAGATAATCCCGATCACGAAGAATATTAGAAAACATGTAATACTTCTCGTTTTAATACTTGTAAATACTTGTAAATATTAGAAATACATGTAATACTTCTCGTTTTAATACTTGTAAATACATTTTCTTTGTTTTGCTTCCTTGCTAAGTACTTCTCGTTTATCTATACTAATATTGGTTTATTTGTTTTAATTGCAGGTGATGGGGCCCACTAGGAGGTGTCGCTCGGCTTACTCGAGACCGAGGGACACGTCAGTGGTTGGGGAGATGGAGGCGCCAGTGGTTGGGGAGCCGGAGCCGTCAGAGAGGCAGAGGAGGGCGAGGGGCAGGCCCAGGCTGGAGCCGTCGATTGACCACGACCTCGGCTCCTCTCGCTCTTCTAGGGATGACGTCCCTCTCCAGATGTACGACGAGGGGGTCCGCACGCGTCCGAGGGGGGGTTCCGCACACGTCCGAGGAGGGGGCAGGGGGTTCGACTTCCACTGCATCCTCGAAAACCTATAAGCGAGGTCCCAGCCAGCTCCCGAAGCGACCGATTCCTGTTGACCGCCGCCCACTGATTGCACCCGAGGGGGATAGGTAAGTAACTTCATATGTTCTTCATTTGATATATAGAAAAATCATAATAAGAACTAATAATAACTATTATTAACCACTTGTGCAGGAACTGGATACTTGTTGAGGAGGGGGTGGAGGCTCGCAATGTCAATGGGATCTTGGGACTTCTGTGTAGGGAACACTTCCCTGGCCTGGTGTACAAGTCAGAGGAGGATGTGGAGGGAGAGTTACCCTCGTTTGACCAGTACGCCCTCTTCCCTGCAGATGAACCGTACAGAAACTTGGCGGATCAGGTGATTTCGGAGTTGTGGGTAAGCCTTTCTCACTCTATGACCCTCATTTCATTGCTTTCATTGGTCATTCTTGAAATAAAATAATGGATACCTCGTGTCTTTATGCACGACTTCTTCAGATGCCAGCCGGGACAGGAGGAAAGGGCGTATCAGGTGGCTTACGCTTCTTGTAAAAGGCGTGTCTCGGACTTGTATTATGAGGCCCGCCTGCAGGCGCACATTGACTACAACACCACCTACCGTAAGAGAACAATCAACAGAACTCAGGCGCAAAGTGAGACAGAGATTCTGACAAGGGAGCAGTACCTTGAGGTAAATAGAAAACGTCTCCTATTGATCTCTTTTCAGATTACTTATGCCTAATTTGATCTTCTGATGGCTTGTAGGTGATTCCGAGCTGGTGCGCCACCTTTTGCGATTGCTGGGCTGCTGTAGTGGAGAAATGGTTGGACGCGGACTGGCAGAAGGTGCACCAAGAGAAAAGAGAGCACCGTATGCTGATGCCAGGTGTACCTCACCATCAGGGTAGCGCCAGCCTCAGCAAATACAAAAAGACATATGTAAGTCGCCACCACCACTTGTCTAATCTAGCCGCGCTCAATTCTCCATGATTCCTGACCACATGTTGCCTTTTTTTGTAGGAGGCGGCGCACGGTGGCCGGCCAATTGGCCAACTCGCGGCGTATGCTCTAGCCCACATGGGCCCGGCAAAGTCCAACATCGAGTACAACCCGGATGCGGGCCCAGAGGCGTACACCAACGCCAGCGTCCACACTCGCCTTAGTTCGTACACGGAGGCATCAAGGTCAGTCCACGGGCCAGACTACGATCCGAGGACCGAGGACCTTGATCTTGAGCTGGTGATGAGGATTGGGCAAGGTAAGAAGCATGGGCGGTTCTACATTGGCGACGGCATCCTCGATACGGGCTCCACTCCTCCTCTCGACCGCCTACGAGCCGCGAGCACGAGCTCTAGTGTGCCCATAAGCCAGCGGCCCACAACGATGGCGTCACTCCAGGTAAGTATTCTCAGTTTCATTCGTCGTTCTTTGACTTTTACGTTCCTTAGCTCTGCATTATTGGAACATTGGTGTCAATTGTTGCAGGTCGAGATGCAGCAACTTCGGGCCCGGTAGGAGTCCCTGCTGGCTCAGCGGGAGGCCGAGCGAGAGGCTGAGCGGGTCGAGCGGCAGGCTGAGCGTCAAAGGATACAAGCTTTGGAGGCCCAGCAAGAAGGTCTGCTCGAGTTCGTGAAACAACTTGGGGAGAAGCAAGGTTGGGAGATCCCGGCACACCTGCTTGCACCAGCAGCAGCAGCACCACCACCACCTCGTCGAGAGTCCACTCCGGTGAGTATGAGTACGGTTGTTTTACTTTATGTGCTCATGCTTAGTGTCAAACCTAGTGATGGCCTTCGTGTCGGATTTGTTGATGTGACGGCCTTCGTGCCGGATTTGTTGATCTGTCGGCCTTCGTGCCAGAAATGTGGTTGTCGGCCTTCGTGTCGACCTTCTTCTTGCAGGTTTTGGAAACCTCCCCGTGTAGGGGAGGTGCTGCCGAAATTTTCAACTTTTCTTTACACTCAGATTTTTATCTTGTCACTCACTTCTCTTTCTCAGCGGCACTCGGGGGCGTCGAACCATGTCGGAGGGTCACCGGCGTCGCATGTCGGAGGGTCGCCGGCGTCGAACCATGTTGGAGGGTCGCCGACATCGCATGTCGGGCCAGGCTAGAGCATCCGGGGATCGCACGTTGGGACATCCCGACCCTCCCAGTCGTGAGCCGCCCGCGGAGTCGTTTTTATGTATTGCACTTGTGAACTTGGAATAATGTGTACTGAACGTGTGGTTTGTAATATATTTTGGATTCCGGACATATTTGGTCGTTTGATATTTAAAACTGTGGTTTGTGATATATTGATCTTGATTTGTGGTTTATTTGTGTGTATATGTATATATATATATGCTTTGTTGGTCACACAAAAAAGCAAAAAACAAAAAACAAAAAAAAACACAAGGGGGCTTCCCCGAGTGCCTTGGAGGCGGCACTCAGGGAAGGTTTTTTTCTTTTTTAAAAAAAAGGGGCTTCCCCGAGTGCCGCCTCCAAGGCACTCGGGGAAGGTTTTAAAAAAAATCGGGGGGCCTTCCCCGAGTGTCTACGAGGAGACACTCGGGGAAGGTTTTAAAAAAAATCGGGGGGAGCCTTCCCCGAGAGTCTACGAGGAGGCACTCGGGGAAGGGTAATTAAAAAAATCCGAATTTCTTCCCCGAGTGCAACACTCGGGGAAGAGGGTTAAAATAAAAAAAACCTAATTTTTTCCCAAGTGTTGCACTCGGGGAAGAGTTCGAATTTCTTCCCCGAGTGCAACACTCGGGGAAGAGTTTTAAAAAAAGGCGCCAACGGCATTAAATCTTCCCCGAGTGCTACCGAGGCACTCGGGGAAGCCTTCCCCGAGTGTACGATTTTTGGCACTCGGGGAAGGCCTCTTCCCCGTGAGCCGCATCCCCGGAAGCTCTTCCCCGAGTGTTGCACTCGGGGAAGGCTTCCCCGAGTGTTTTTGGCCCTTCCCGAGTGCCTCAAGCACTCGGGGAAGCATGTGGCTGCCGTGGTGACTATTGCACTGCTGATATTTCATAGAACACAGTCACTTGCAAACTTACCATAGCGGTTTGCATTTAACATTGTCACCACAACAATAGGACTTTCCTCTGCTAGTGTTCCCCAGATACTTAGGTTTCTGGTCACTAACTTATCCCATACAACTATCTTCATAATATTAAAGCTACAAAATAAATTAGCATTGGAAAATAAACACAACATGAGAAACTAAATATATGAACTTTGAATTACATAGATACTATGATTTGAAAGACATATATACATACGTGCCATCCATTAGAGTGGTATTTATAACTGGGATCTTTCGATTGTAGTCACTCTCCTTTTGTCCAATTGAACTTACATATAAGACCATGCCAATAGCATCTAACATGTAAACAGAAAAACAAATCATGTTTACTAAAGAACACTTATAATATACAAAGGGCAATTAAAGAACTTACCAATATATGTATCATTATCCATTGTGAACTCCCAGACTCTGTCAAAAGGTATAAATGGTGGGAATAGTGGGATCATCTTCTCAGTCGCATTCTTCACCTCATTCACCATTGTCACTGAGGTGAAACGACACACATAGTGACTATCTGCAAACTTGTAATACTGAGATCTCATGGCTGGTTCCGCAGACATCCGCGACACATAATATACTCGCCCCTCTACAATCAAATCCTGGAATCGATCCACATCGCCATCATATATGACAGCAGCCATTTTCTTACCCTGTTAAAAAAAATAGATAGCTTGTGACAAAAAAAAACAAGATTTTTGTATCAATTCAATGTAACAATCTTGAAATTAATAAAACTTCCTTTATCGAAAAAAGCTAGTGACAAAAGAATTTCTATCAAAATATAAACTGCTGCATATGAAAGTAAATGTGCACATAGGTATCACATTCTCATCCAATAACACCATGTCGAGCCTCTTTCTGCCAGGACCAAATCTCTCGATATGGAACTTGTGGTATACTCGGACATACATAGTCCACTTGGTATAAGGATGCACATCCTCAAATGTCGGGATGCGTGGTGCTTCAACTCTCTTACGCTTCAATGACCTCACCATGTCCTGCAAAAAAAGTTGTTGTATAATAGAATCTAGAAACAAGAAAAAAATTTAAGCTGTGCACAATCTGAAAGCTTCCAATCTGCTAGCTACCACTTGAGCTTCCAATCTGCTAGCTACCACTTCCAATTAGCAAAATATAGCAACATGGTCTTTTTTTTCAAAAGAAAAGATCTCGGCATAAGAACTGAAAGCTCCAAGAAACGTTCATAGAACAGAATAGTAGGCAATCAATAGACAACTAACTAACATTATGGACAATTCAGCATCAATTCCAAGGAAACTAAACTGAGAGCATGAGACAAGGGCATCACCTTGTTTCAAACAAGAGCTCCTCAGACTGCACACCTTTTTTTCTTCAAGAACTTGTAGAAATGTAACATCAAACATTGTCGATTCAGATTAAAGTCAACAGAGAATAATAGAACCGAAGCCAACTTTTGGCAGAGAATCATACCTTTCCTTAGTTCCTCGCTTGGTACTTCTGTACCTAACAACACTCACACATATATATAGCTACAGGATTTGGGCAGCAGGGAAATTTGTATCTGAAAAATGGCGCGCACGTGCGCGCGCGAGAGCCCGCGCGAGAGAGCGTGCGAGCCTGCGACAGAGGGATCTGCGGCGATTTCATTTGGAAGTGCAGTCCGGGATTTCCGACGACACCAAGGCCCCGAAGGGACTGAGCTTGGCTGCTTGGGAAGAGGCGAGCTGCAGCAGGCATGATGAATCCTATTGCTCTATCATGAAGCCTACATGTACTCGGGAAGGGAATAGGCGACAAAACGGCGAGCCCAGTAAGAGAGGGTGGCAGAGACAGAGAGCAGCGTGGTGAGGAAGAGACAAGGAGATGCATCAAGGTAGGGAAGGGGAAGAGATTTTGTTGAGAGATACTTCTCCAATCAGGGAATGGGAGGAGTATGCATAAAGGCAGGGAAGGGAGGTGAGAGATTTTGTTGAGAGATATGCCTCCAACCAGGGAAGGGAAGGAGTACTGCAGCAGCGCTACTTTTTTAAGAGATAAGAGATGAATGTATACTGTTTGCACGCCTTTGACCACGGTCATTTACTCATCTGAGAAGAGATGCTCCGGAAATTCTCTGTTTGACAACATTAAAAATGTGATAGATCAATATCACAGGACGGGTGAGAGAGGATCTGCAGCGTCATCCACCAGCGAGAGAGGCAAGCTCCAGTTGTCATCATGGAGCCTGTTACTGCTTCATGTTGTGTTAATCGATGTTTTGGAGAAGACAATGCGTGCTTTGGCAAAATGAGGTACTTGTCATTGTCAGGTCTGGATGCCGATGCAGGACCTGAAATGTTCTGTTTCAAGTGAAAAATCTGCTGGTTATGTTAGGCAGATCATTTGTAAAAATCTTTTCATTTCGTCAGGTCTTCATTTTTTGTTTCGTTTTGTTAGACCTTTTCTTATCCTTTTCATTAATATCTATGCCCATATGTTGCTACGTGAAATTTTAGAATTTCCGCACGATTATAGTGTGCAGCCAAAGGGAGGAAACTGCAAAAGCAGAAAAGTCTTGATAGCTCAACATAGTCATTCAGTAATTATATGGTTCTCGAGGGAGCATAAATGCCTATAATTTTGATACACCAGGCACTCCAAATCTAAATTTCTTGAATTGGACATTCCATTATGACTGACACTTGCAGTAGCAATTGGACATGCAAAAAGAACAATTTTGACTTGGTTAGTGCACACATATATACCTGACTACTAAGTTCTTAAAATTAGAGGAACTGAAGGCAATGGACTGTGAATCTTCTACAGACCACGAGTTCTGGGAAGCTACATACTATCAGAGAATATGCAGGCTACTGCAATAATCCAACCAACAGAAATAATAATTCCGTCACCAACAGTACCATAATTCTGTATCTATGCCGATGAGCAGCCATAAGCCCAGTTGGTATGCATCTAAGAAAATGAAAGAAAATAAAGTGAGTGCACAGTAGATTATCCAATAACAAGCAGGCTCCATAGACCATGATAGCTTACTCATACGCGCAAGCAGTGGCAAAAAATAGTAGAAGTTTGGTTCTCATAATGCAATGGAAGAAATGGATACAAAATTTCAGAATGAAGAGACCTTGGCAATCGTTCTCAAAAAAAAAAGAGAGAACTTGGCAATCTGGTTTACCCATTTTCATAGGCAGCAAGCCCAAGGCGGTAGAGGAGATGAACAGGACAAATAGATAGGGATGGGAAGTGGAAGATACGCTGCAAGATATGGCTTGGGTGCTCTTTGCTTGGTAAGTGGTCCCGCCAGTTCTTGGGTTATCGTTGCCTGTCAAGTGGTCCCACCCAGCGGCGGATCCAACGGTGGGTCGGGGGGCTCCAGCCCCCCTACCACCCTGGATCCAATGGTAATCCTACAAAATTTTCATAGAAATTTTGAGGAGGAAGAAGGAGAAGAGGAAGAAGAAGGAGGGAGGAGGAAGAAGATGAAGGAGAGCCCCCCTACCTCCCAATCCTAGATTCGCCACTGATCCCACCAGTTCTTATTTATAGGAGATATTAATTTGGTTACTACACCAACATTTCCCTTCTATTTTTTACAATATTTTTACAGGAAGAAAACACATTCATAGCTCATACACTTTTGTTCATCATAAGGCGCATGGTTTTACACCAGCAAATTTCACATACATTCCAACAAAATAAAATATATGGTACATATGGTAATAGCCACGAATAAGGTCTGGACAAATAAATTAAATACAACATTGAGCCAAGTTGCAAATAATTGTTCCCTTTCTCTGCACCTCCTCCACCTCCGGTCCTCGAGGACCTGAGCAATGCCATCATGCCGACCCTGTTTCTTCTCCTTTTTCCCTACAAACTGGTTGTTTGCATATGAGCAATAACAAAAGCGCTATGCAAAATTACACTACTAAGCAGTAGCAGAAGCACTATCCACTTGACGGTTATTTGTACAACCAAAAAAGAACAATCACACTACAATTCAGTTGGATGGTACTTGAAGAATACTGGTATAGAAAAATGCTCACACTCAATTAAGGTATTTGGTAAAACTCCTTGATGTGATGCTACATACTGTGCAAAATTATTGGATAAACTGAATTGGATGCTCACACGCCTAATATTGCTTTCACACTGACATTATCACTGATATTATGCATGGATTTCTTAATATTCAGATATGATTGTAAGAAATTCAACATTGTGCAGCTGCACATGTTAATGACTATCAATTCTTAGGCATGCCCATGTAAGTTCACATCAACATTCTGTAAGTTTAGATTGCATTTCTTTACCTATGTGGACTTGACCAAGTACAGGTACTGCAACTGTAACTGACAACAGTAAACAGTAGTTATAAGATTAATATATTCTGAATAGTTCCATGAAATAACAAGATATGTACCAATTATATTTTATTAGAAAGAAGATATTACCTTCACTAATTGGTTAGGACCTCCTTATAGACAACATTCTTTGTGTATGTACCACCAATGGTTGAGATCCTTTCTTTCACCTTCTTATTAGGCCTTTTCTTCTCCTTTTGATTAGTATTTTTCCTCTCAGCATTAGGTGGGAGGGCGAGGATCCTGATGTTGGATCTAGAGGTGGCTCTAGAGAGAGCAACATACAATTGACCATGAGAGAACAGGGGTTCAGGCAAGTACACAACGACGTTGGGAATAGTTTGCCCTTGTGCCTTGTTCACTGTCATGGCAAAACTGAGCCTAATGGGAAACTACTTCCTCTTGAACTGGAAAGGGAACATCTCATCATCAGAGGGGCATAAGGGTATCTGGGGTAGAAAAACCTGCTTCCCAGCATGCTGCCCCAACACAATTTCTGCGTCGATGGTGTTTCTTTGGAACCCCCGAACCACCAGCCTCGTACCATTGCAAAGTCCATTTGCAGGATAGATATTCCTAAGTAATATGACTGGACAGCCGATCTTGAGCTTTAACACATGTGGAGGTAGCCCGTTGGGCGTTAAAGTGTTAAGGAACTCTGATGGGTAGTAGTTGTGTGGATCATCTACCGCAGAGTCAAAACTATGATACACTGTCTACCCTCCTTGGAAACCGCCGATCATCTTCATATTAATCATATCCACCCAGTCATTCCGTGTAGACAAAATAGCTCTTGAAGTGATGTAGTCTTTGTTTGACATGTTTTCATTGAGCCTTGGAAAAATGCATTCGATTAGTGTATCAAGATCATTGTCACCCCCAGTATATGGCACACATATCTCGTCTGGAAGACGAACATCGCCATCACTGTTAACCTCCACGGTACCACCGCCGATGCGCAATAGGTAATCCGCAAACCACGGGTCACTCTGTGCCCTCATGTTGTGCACCAGCTTCAGGTGACGCATGGAATCCCAA
This sequence comes from Cenchrus fungigraminus, assembly GCA_036936925.1. Classification (NCBI taxonomy): domain Eukaryota; kingdom Viridiplantae; phylum Streptophyta; class Magnoliopsida; order Poales; family Poaceae; genus Cenchrus; species Cenchrus fungigraminus. The sequence goes on from CM072772.1 coordinate 36,531,514, forward strand.
AGATAGGACCTCCGTAGGGAAGCGTTGACTATCTGAGCCCTTGACCCCTTTCGAACAACAGGGAGGACTTGTCTCAAATCTCCACCGAACACAATAGTTTTGCCACTAAATGGTAGCTCCGGTCGGTTCATTATATCCCTTAGGCTATTGTCAAGAGCCTCCACTGCTTGTCTCTTCGTCATAGATGCCTCGTCCCAAATTATGAGAGATGCTGCCTGTAGTAGCTTCGCAGTACCACTCTGTTTCGTGAAGCTACAGAAACCACCATCATTGCTAATAAGAGGTATCTTGAAGCGTGAGTGAGCAGTTCTCCCACCAGGCATTATGGAGGCTGCAACACCAGATGTGGCTGTCGCAACAGCAAGCTTGTTTTGACTACGTACTTTTGCGAGCAAAGCCCTATACAAAAAAGTCTTTCCCGTGCCACCAGGTCCATCAACAAAGAACAGGCTGCCATGGTCGGTGTCAATGGCTGACATGATCTCATCATAGGCAGCTCTTTGCTCATCGTTTAGGGACTCTGAAAGAGCCATATCATTGACATTAATCTCGATGCTTGCCTCCTCAAAAATCTCACGTGGAGTACCGCTAGTGTTGTCATATGTGTCGTCGATATGTGGAAGAGGAAATGACTTTATGTCCTTCCCCATTGATTGCAACATATTTCTAATGTCAATCAGAACGAATTGTTCCACGGCAGCTGGAGATGGATTATTCCGCCGATAATCCTCTGACATCACGTCAACATGTTTCTGCCATAATTTGAACACATCGCTTGGCTCACAGAATACTAATATTGTTGCAAATAGCCTCTGCAATGAGGATGGCATTTGGAACAAAGTAGCTTCAGTCAGACACTCATCTAGTGTGTTGTCTTGTTCGATCAAACCCCTTTTCTCTGCTGCTTCACGGAAGGTTGGCTGGATCACACCGTTAACTGTTCTTAGATGCTCATAGGAGGTAGCACCAGGAACATGGTTTAGGAGAATTCTGAGATAGTAGCGTTCTCCCTCAGCCGGATGAGCCGAGACGATTCTACCAATCTGCCCACCTGTCTTACGTTCTCTTGGTTTCCAGAACTTACCATCCTCGTGCCAAGTAAAAAACTCTGGGAAATCACGATACAAGATACCATGAGCACTTTCCTGTATCTGGTTTGCCTCAAAATATGCTATCAACATTGATGTATCGGCTCCTGGGCGGTTAACCACATGTTCAATCTTTTCGCGTTGATGAAAAGATACCATGTGCATGTCGGGAAGATGTAGTTGTAGTTGTTTTACAGGTGGCCAGTTCTTACTCAAGTCAAAGCCATATATCCTCCACAAGGCTTCTGGGGGGTCACCCACTGAGCATCTCTATAATGCTTGATTTCATCAATGTTCCCTTTGTCATCTATCTTGTCAGCCTCTCTCATGGCCACAGACGCCCGATCATGGCCCTTGTATATGTACTGGAACAAGTATTTCACAGACTTGATGCTACCACATGCTTCAACATTGATGTGACAATTGAATAGCCGTAGCAGGTAAGGGTTGTAAGGGACAACCCATCTATTGTCCAGCTCATGTCCCCGAACTGTTTCCTTACGCCCATCGTCACGTCTCCTGTAGATGGGGTAGGAATCCTTGCCATGTGAAGTAGTTTCACAAAAAGGGCGAGGATAACGATTCTTACATGAAGCACGACCCTTTGTACATGGGCAATTGGGATTTAGCAAGCCACACGGTCCATGCATCATATGCTTGGTAACCATCTTGTATAGCTCTGGTTACTTTTTCTTGTTCGGGAGCTCGGCTGATATGAGAAGATCATATTGCTCCGGGCACGTGAGCTTGAACTTCCTGTGCATGATTAGTAGAAAATGGGCATGCGGTAAACCCCTCTTTTGGAACTCCACCACATATACGTAGGCTCGGACCTTCCCAAGGATGTCATAATCAAGCAACCTCCTCTTCAGTTCCTCCAACTTCGCCCTAAAGACCTGGGTTACAATATCTGGATGGTCCTAAGGTGTCTGGCCGGGGTAAAGTTCATCCTTGATCTCATCCCAGTTAGGATTGCATGTCATAGTAAGGAAGATATCTGGTTTACCAAACTTCCACACCAAAGCCATGGCATCCATGTACCGCCGCGTCATATCTCGCGGCCCACCGATAAATGATGTAGCTAGCACAGTGCGCTTCCCAACAGCATCTGCTCGACCTTCACCCGCATGCAAGCTGTCCACCAAACCTTGATATAGGTCAGCCCTTATTTGTGCTTGATTGTTACGGATGTAGTCTAAGCGAGAGCTCTCAATCTTGATGTATGTGTCGACCGCAAATTGCTAGATCTTCTGACAACCCGCCTGAGAAAATATTGTACTATCGCCTAAACCAATCCACTTTGTCCATTAAGCGACAGTAAAGTATCATCCCGTCGTAGGTTTCCGGGTCAAAGCCCGGTAAATCACTCGGATAACACACAGAGGATCGAACATATGCATTAAAACTCACACGAAGGCGAGTCCAGAGTACATTACACAAATTAAATCCAAATTACACCTAAGGGTTAATTATTACAAACCATGGTTCAAGACATGATAAGTAAAAGTTCAGAGCTCAAAAACAGCGGATAAAAAAAACTAGCGATACGGTCGACATCACAGGAGGCCATCCGTGATGCCATCACTCGTCGTCATCCACCCATTCCAGCTCCCAGCCGGGTGGAATCTCTCCAGGCCAAACAACACCTGCAACAACATTTTTATAGCAAGGCTGAGTATACTAATACTCAGCAAGACTTAACCGTCGGGTGATAACTACATCACCAAACTCTAGACATGAGAGGTTTTTTGGCCGGTGGAGTTCTTTTGCTGAAAAGCAACAAAGAGTAGGTCCTTACTTTCAATATTTTAGCTCAAATTCTAGTTAATTACCATTTCTAAGTTGAGCCATCTATTGCAATCAAGAATTGTACAATACAATTAATCCACGTAGTAATATTCACATAGTTCCATCATTAAGGGATATCATGGCCAGTTGATTAAGCAGTCTTAGATAATGGTGAGAGGCCGACAATCGATTGGTTTATATCCTTGCAAGGTGGACCTAAACACACGGAAGAATGCATACCCCAAGAAAGTCCAAACAAAAGCGAAACGGGGTATGCACCGACCAGGCGGTTCCCGTCGACCTTCAACTCAGGATCAGAACCTACATTCCTTGGTACAAGGCTTACTGGATCGCTCCCACATGAACATCCAGACTCACACAGGTACCACACTGTTGCAAGCAGGGGGACACATCCTTGTGCCCCAAGGGTAGTAGGGAAAGGTTCCCTCGCTGCGTAAATCGGGTACTAGGCTTACCGGTTCCATTCCCGACAAGTGCTTAGTACGTTCAAAAGCTTAGCCCACGAAAGCCACTGGACCGGAGCCCACATCCCATGCTCTTACCACATGAGCAATCCATTTATAAAGATCTTATGATTCCAACATAAGAACCTATTCTCACGAGTGACGAACATCACTCGACTTGTACCGGTGCTATAGCACAGCAGCTATCAACCTAGCATACTAGTAAAAGAACATAGGTACCTAGGGATCATGCATCTAGGGTTTCATTCAACTCCTGAAACGTAAATGCACAAACATAGCAAAGGTAATTGCATAATTTTAAAAAGGAGAGTTAATGATCCGGGGCTTGCCTTCGCCGGCAAGGTTGGCCTTGGGCCCTTCTGGACTTTGGTCCAGGTCTTGCTCTACAGCGACGTAGTGCACGTCTCCATCAGCTCCTCTGTCTCCTCCTTCCGGCACAAGCGTACAGCTACCGTCGGGAAGATCTACACGAGGATGCATATGCAAGATTCAATTGACGATTTTAATTTAATTAATTACAAAACAACATATGACAACCATGGGTTGCATGGTTGACCACATTCACCTAGATAAACACATATTTGGTAAATTCTTTCTATTAAAGTAATGTCCTGTGGTGCTTGATTATTTATTCTTTTTGATGGTGATTGTGTACATATTTATATAAATTAATTAATTTAATTTCACAAAACAGCAAGGGTGTGGTGTTAACCTTCTTAGCATGCTTCACATCACATTCATAAGGTCATTAGGTGTGGCATTGGTGATTTTCCAATTTAACTTAATATTAAGCTTCCATTGGCTTCCATTGTTTTTATTCATAATAAAATCATAAAAAGCAGTGAGTGGTGTTTTCTAGGCTCTATAACTCTAAGCAAAGTCACTGAACACACATGCACACTTGTAAGAGCTATGAATTAAATATACTGAAAAAGACAAATTTTATCTACCAAGGCAAGATAAATGCATATAAAAAATAATTAGGCAACAAAGGGATCCCAACTTTCTCACACATGACCTCTGGTGCATTTAGCATCAAGGATAAATATGCCACCAACGTATACATCAAGGGCTACTATAGATCTTGAGCTATGCAATTATATTAAAAATTAAGCATAAATCAAGGATAAATATTTTTGACAGATATAAAATCATGATTAATTCACCAGAGGTGCATTTAGGCATAAAAAGATCATATCCAGAAGTTGGGTACAAAAAGATATTATTTTACGCTATAAAATTCATTTAAGCAGATTCATCATAAATACAAAATAAATCATATTAAACGATTTACTCAGTAACTTTGCGCACTTTTTGGTGCAGAGACTACACATGGCATTACTCACAACATATCCAAAATGCAGCTTGAGATCACTTGTAGATTTTAAACTACAGCAAATCTAGTTCAAACTGAATTCAATTTTTCATCCAAAATTTATGAGTCAAAAGTATGGTCATGCTTTGTGAAAGTTATTGATTTGCTCACACGGAACCCAACAAAATTGGTTTGGCATTTGTCTGATTTTTCTACTATTTTCTATGATTTTTCTAAAATTCAGCAAAAGCCATACACTATTTAAGATTTAGTTTTGCATGCAGGTCCCTGGAACCTTTTTGTTTCTCACAGATATGCCCTTACTTTGCACATGAGACCCTGGGAAGAAAAAGGACCTCGCAATGTGGTCCTTGGGGGCGGCCGGCGGCGCGGACGGCCGGATTCCGGCGAGGTCGCGACCGGAGCTGGCCGGGGAAGAGGTGGGGAAGGGGCTAGGGTCCACCTACGACCGATTCGTGTAGCTGGATGGGCCTAGGGGAGTTCCGGCGAGCTTGGGCGGTGGCACCCGGTGGTTGCAGCCGCGGCGGCTGGAATCCCGGCGACGGGAAAGCTCGTTCGGGGCAACAAGCGGTGGTGCAAGCTCTAGTAGGTCCTAGAGGAGGGGCAGGGGTGGTCGCACGGCCGTGGGAGTGATCGGAGGGGGCAGCTCATCGTGGAGGTGGCAATGGCGCGCGGCACAAGTAAGCGGCAGCGACGACGACACGCGCGGGAGCGCTTGGCCTCTTTTATAGCGGACGAGGGGCGCAATGCTTCGACGCGAAGGAGCTGGCGGCGCGAGGAGGGGACCCGGAGACATCGCGCCCGTGGCAGGGGGGACCGGCGCGGCACGGCGCGGACATGGGGGGTCCGGCGCCGGCGCGGCCGCGTGGCGTCGCGGGGCAAAGCGGTCGAGGGGACCCGGGACAGGGGCGCGGCCCACTCCTTCCTGCACCTGGCAAGTGGCAATCACGACCTCGGCGTCCGGGCCCCGCCAGCGGCGCGGGTGCGCGCTCTGGCGCCGTCGGCGCGCGACGTCGCGCGGGAACGCGTTCCGGCGCGAAAACAGTTTGGGGTAGCCCTGTTCGACCGAGTTTATCTCACAAAACTTCAACTAAAGTGCTTCAAGAAGTTTATACCAAAGTTGTACATCTCACTACCCTCTACAACTTCTACAAAGGCTCATAGGGGTTTCGATCAACAGAATTTGCATAAACTGCACGCCAAGTTTGCATTTTTCTTGGCGCCGATGAATAGTAATTGAAGGCGTTGACCAAGCTTTTTCACCCCTTTCCACTTCAAATTTGAAATGCCACTCAACATGAAAGTTGTGTCCCATGAAAAACTACACAACTGTTGTATTGGGAGAATTTGAAGTGTTTAGGTGAATTTTGGAGAACGCGGCAAAAGTTCTAGGCAAGGTATTAGGGTCCGTGGGTTTGACTAGGGGTTTGACCCTATCTTTGACCAAGGGCTTAAGCACTAGAGATGTTGACTTGATTAAGAGGATGATTAGCACTAATTAACCCTTGATTAAAAACACGGGGTGTTACAACCTACCCCCTTTAAAAGGAATCTCGTCCCGAGATTCGGAAATTAAAGAGAAAGGTAGGGGTAAGGTTCTTACGGTTTCGCGATTGAAGAAAACCCGGATACTTGGTGTTGAGAAAATGCTCGGTCTCCCAAGTAGCTTCTTCTTCAGTATGGTGACTCCATTGTATCTTGTACATCTTCACGGTATGTCTCCTGGTATTTCTTTCTTTTTGATCTAGCACTCTCAACGGATGCTCGACAACTGAAAAATCTGGCTCGATCCAAGCATTCGCTTCCGTGATTACCTCTGTCTCGGGTACCTTCACACCTTTCTTCAATTGTGTCACATGAAACACATTGTGCACAGCCGAGAATCGATCCGGAAGTCGGATGCGATAAGCGACTGGTCCGCATACCTCGATGATCTCGTAAGGGCCGATATAGCACGGGGCTAATTTCCCTTTGACTCCAAACCTCTGTACACCTTTGGTCGGTGAAACCTTGAGGTATACGTAATCACCCACTTCATAGTGTCGGGGCGCTGTTCCTTTATCATGATAACTCTTTTGCCTCATTTGAGCTAGCTTCAAATTCTCTCTTATCACCTTCACTTTCTCTTCTGCGTCTTTAACTAAATCTGGGCCAAAGAGCGTTCGCTCTCCGGCTTCTGACCAATTCAAAGGAGTTCGGCATCTTCGTCCATAAAGAGCTTCAAATGGTGCCATCTTCAAACTAGCTTGATAACTATTGTTATAAGAGAATTCGGCTAAAGATAGACACTTGTCCCAACTCTTATCAAAATGCATGATGCTTGCTCTCAGCATGTCCTCCACAATTTGATTGACTCGCTCGGTCTGACCATCGGTCTGAGGATGATAACTTGAACTACGAATCAATTTGGTTCCCAAGGATTCATGCAATTGTTCCCAGAAATGAGCCACAAATTGAGTACCTCGATCAGAAACAATGGTCTTGGGAATCCCGTGCAGGCGCATGATTTGATCGACATAGAGTTCTGCATAATCTTGAACGGAGTAAGTCGTGTGCACTGTGATGAAATGAGCAGTCCTGATCAGTCGGTCCACTATAACCTAGATAGAATCCTTCTTTCTGGCAGTCAGGGGTAAACCCACAATAAAATCCATACTTATGTCATCCCATTTCCATAAAGGTATGGTCAATGGTTGAAGCACACCGGCTGATTTCAAATGGCTGGCTTTGACTCGATGGCAAGTATCACACTCTGCCACATATTTAGCTATGTCTACCTTCATGTTTGACCACCAAAAGTTTTTCCTCAAATCTTGATACATTTTGGTGCTTCCGGGATGAATAGAGAATTTGGAAAGATGAGCTTCGTCCAAAATTTCCTTTCTGAGTTCCGGATCAGCAGGAACTACAAGACGTTGCTCAACCATACTACATCTTTTGAATCCTTATGGAAACAACTATATTTGGGGTCTTCTTCAGCTAATTTCTGTTTTATTAGCTGGACGCCTTCATCATTGAGTTGAGCCAAAACGATTCTGTCATATAGATTGGACTCAGCAGAGATAGCATTCAAATTTCCTTGCTCTACAATTTCCAATCGAAGCTTCCTCAAGTCTTCACATAAAGTCTCACTATACGATTCCACAGTTAAGCAGTTGCAGTGAACCTTACGGCTAAGAGCATCTGCAACAACATTGGCTTTTCTGGGATGATAGTGCACTTCTAGATCATAGTCTTTTATCAATTCTAATCATCTTCTCTGTGTCATATTCAAATCCGATTGGGTGAAGATATACTTAAGACTCTTGTGATCGGTGAAGATATTACAGCGGTTTCCCATAAGATAATGCCTCCAAATCTTGAGAGCATGAACAACCGCTGCTAGCTCAAGATCGTGGGTCAGGTAATTCACTTCATGGGGTCGAAGCGATCGTGAGGCGTAGGCAATGACTCTATTTTCCTGCATGAGAACACAACCGAGACCAGTGCCCGAAGCATCACAAAAGACTTCGAACGGTTTAGAATTATCCGGCTGCACTAGCACTGGGGCTGTAGTCAAATGTTGCCTCAACGTGTGGAAAGCTTTTTCACAATCTTCGCTCCACACAAACTTGACTCCCTTCTTTAATAGTTCAGTCATAGGTTTAGCGATCCTGGAAAAATCCGAGATGAAACGACGATAATAGCCTACTAAACCCAGAAAACTGCGGATTTGATGTACGGTCTTGGGTGGTTTCCAATCCATAACCTCTTGTACCTTGCTAGGATCCACAGATATGCTTTCCTTGGAAATAGTGTGCCCCAAAAATTTCACACTATCCAACCAAAATTCACATTTGGAGAACTTGGCATAAAGCTTGTGATCTCGCAAATGTTGCGAAACAATTCGAAGATGTTCTGCATGTTCTTCTTCATTCTTGGAATAGATTAAGATGTCATCAATGAATACCACTACAAACTTGTCCAGTTCCGTCATCAATACGGAATTCATGAGATACATGAAATAAGCGGGTGCATTGGTAAGACCAAAGGACATCACCAGATACTCGTAAAGACCGTATCAGGTGGAGAAAGCTATTTTGGGAATATCACATGGCCTGATCTTTATTTGATGATACCCTGATCGAAGATCAATCTTGGAGAAAACCTTGGCTCCAGCCAACTGATCGAAAAGAACATTGATGCGGGGTAAAGGATATTTATTCTTGATGGTTACCGCATTGAGAGGTCGATAATCCACACATAACCTCAAGCTACCATCTTTCTTCTTCACAAAGAGAGCTGGGCAACCCCAAGGCGAAGAGCTTGGGCGAATATAACCTTTATCTAGCAACTCTTGAAGTTGTGTCTTCAATTCTGCCAATTCCTTGGGTGACATACGATAAGGTCTTTTGGAGATAGGAGCTGTGCCAGGCTGAAGTTCGATGACAAACTCGACATCTCTGTCGGGTGGCATACCCGGCAATTCATCAGGGAAAACATCCGCAAACTCTCGAACCACTAGAATTTCTTCCAGATGAGAAGTGATTGCCACATAAGAACAAGGATTTACACCATCTCTGAAAGGTAGGTATAGAGTCGTGGCTCCAACAATTGGTGAGTTGATTTCTACCATTCGCTCAGAGGCATCCAGTATAACCTTATGCCGGTTCATCCAGTCTATTCCTAGAATGACATCCATGCCTTCCAATCCCAAAATGATAAGGTCCATGTCAACTGTCCTGCTGCCTAATTCCAAGGGTACTCCCCTGGCCACCAACTCGGAAGAGATGTTCCCTCCCGCTGTTTTAATCGTAAATGCCTTATTGGTATTGCAAGAATTTAGTCCTAATTTGTTCAGCGTCTTTTCATTCATGAAACTATGTGTAGCACCAGAATCAAACAATATCTGGATAGGTTTGCCTCGAATAGAGCATGTGCCCATCATTACTAGTGCTCCTTCTGGAATATCAACCAGAGAAGTGAAGTTGAGTCTGCCCTTCCTGGCTTGAGCAATCTTCTTCTTGCCCTTGTTGCTGGGTTTGGAAACTTGTCCCTGATTCGGCTGAGTTAGCTGGTGTTGTTTATTGGTCTGGCAAGGTTGTAGGCATGCTTTAGCGAAGTGTCCTGGATCACCACATTTGAAACAATGACGCCCACTGCTACCACTAGGAGGGATGGGTACAATAGGCTTTGGAGTCTGCTGTTGAGTGTTGGGGAAGTGAAAATTTTCTTGAGGCCGATCTTGGGACTGCTTAGTCCATCTTTCCGACTGTAATGCTTGCTGGAAGTCCGGTGGAATCTTCTGTACCATGGGAAAATTGCGAAGCTGCGCATTATTGGGCATGGAGTTAGCCTTTCTCTTCCTCTCGGCTTGGGCCCTCTTCATGGCATCTTCCTGTGAGATAGCTTTATTCACTAGCATGTGGCAGCTATCAAATTTTACCAGATTCAGCCATCCACACAATTCACTATTAAGGCCTTCGCGAAACAGCTCCATCTTCTTCATATCTGTATCCACATGATATCCTACATACTGGCAGAGGTTATTAAACTTCTGCGCATATTGATACACCGTGTCTGACCCTTGCTTAACTCTCTCATTTTCCTATCGGTAAGTGCTTTAGGAATGTGGTGGTCTCTGAAAGCCTTTTTGAATTCTTCCCAAGTGATTTCATACCCAGGCTGTTGCATGGATTTGTAGTGTTCCCACCACATCAAGGCAGAACCACGAAGCTGCAATGCCGCGAATTTAGCCTTGCGTCCTTCTGAACATGGCAAGGTAAACACCGCGAACATGGCTTCAATAGCCCGAATCCAAGCATCAACATCAAGGGGTTCTTCCACCTCAGTGAATTGCGGTGGATTCATATCCAGAAAGTGCTTATACTCGGTCACGTGACTTTGGGCATCAATTCGATTCCCATGGAACTGCTGCTGCTGCGATTGCAGCTGCAGGTGTAGAAGAATTTGGCGCATCATCTCGGTTGCAATTGATGTCGTGTCCGGTGGTGGTGGCGGCTGGTTGCGGCCACTAGAATCACCGAACCATTCGGAGTGCTGCGTGTCGAGCCCACCATCTAAAAAATTTGAGTTTCCATTAATCACACATTCGTAAGCTTGTTCAACAAGTAGAACATGTACGACGAAAACTCAAATTGACCAAACAGTCACACTCGAGACAGTCGCACTGCATCGAAATGACAATTTCAAAATTCCAAAACCAAAGTTCTCAAAATTTTCAAAATTTTCTGGCAACTTGGTAAGTTCGAGAGACAAGACTTGGCATTCAAGGGTTAAGCTAGGTTAGCTAGGATCAAGGTCTAAAGGTGCAAGATTTGGAGTGACGTGTTCCGGAAAAACGACAAGACCTAGGTTCATTATCTGAGCATAGCTTGAGATCTGAAAGCCTATGATCATGAAATGATTTTTCAGCAGAAACTTGGATAGATATAGAGTACTTGGGTATAGATCACCTATACGGAAACTCTGCAAAAAGGATCTAAGAAAAGGTCACGACAACAGGGTCAACTAGACGGTCCAACAACAACACTTAAGATTCGATTTAATGATTGTTATTGTTGTCATTATGATCATTATTTAAGGAGAACAACACATGTGATCTTTTAATCATTCAGCAGTTTTTTTATCATGATGCAAGAACGACCTATTCGTCCTCACTAAGCAATTAAGCCAACTTGGAGTTAGTGCTGGTGGCACGGCAACAATTACGTTTCTCCCTATAATAACTAGTCGAGACTATCGCTACTCACTTAGCGACTTACAAAACGTGGTTAGTGTACCTGCAGAAGATCACAGAACACATCGAACCTTTCGTGCCAGCACTCACGAAAGCGTCCACATACATTACCGTTCACTATAGAAACGGCACCCATGCGTTTATCGCTGCATTTACCGCGTCCAACCTCGAACACCCTCCGTTGAATGGAGTGTATCCTTGCCTCGCATATTCATAATGCGGAACGCACACGTATGGCAAAACGTGGCGAGACACAGACGCGACGGTGGGTTCCCATTGGATTAGGTCCCATCCATCCCTCACATGACTTTCATGTGGTACCACTACGTATGGCAAAACGTGATGAGACGCAGACACGACATGCGTTCCCATTGGAATAGGTCCCATCCATCCCTCACAGGACTTTCCTGTGGCACCACCACGTATGGCAAAACGTGATGAACTAGTATGGTTGTGCAAGAAAGTAAGTTTTGACAAGAATAAAATGTGCTGGAAGTTAGCAAAATAAACCATAGATTTGTAAGCCACCTGAAAGAACCCAAAAATTCCCTCTAGGGCCTCTCGGTCTATTTCCATCCTTAACGATCCAACGTATTTTACAATACAACCAATCTTGGCAAGTTTTATTCAAAAATAAGTGATTAAGGTTGTTAATTAAACTCCGGTGCCTATAATCGCTCTGGTACCAGCTGTGACAACCCACCCGAGAAAATACCGTACTATCGCCTAAACCAATCCACTTTAGCCATTAAGCGATAGTAAAGTATCATCCCGTCGTAGGTTGCCGGGTCAAAGCCCGGTAAATCACTTGGATAACACACAGAGGATCGAACATATGCATTAAAACTCACACGAAGGCGAGTCCAGAGTACATTACACAAATTAAATCCAAATTACCTCTAAGGGTTAATTATTATAAACCATGGTTCAAGACATGATAAGTAAAAGTTGAATGACTGGATTGGCGACCAGAGAGGGGGGGACTGAATGGGAGCCGATAAAAATTCTTCCCCGAGGACATGAACTCGGTCTATATCCCAATTGTCATCCCAAAATGCACCTCGTGCCTAATTGCCAAGATGACACGAGTCAACTAGTGACACGCTCACCTTAGGAACAATTTGACACCTTAAAAACGTAGCGTAAGTAAACACAAAATGAGGCACCTAAAAGCTTGCATAATGGAAAAGCCAAACCACAATTAAATCTTCACTCACTAAGCATGTATAAGGTTAATTTCATAAAGACTAAGCAACATTAGCAAGAGACAAGACATTGAAATCATAAAGTGGTTAGCTAATAAAAGAGATAAACAACGAAGCAATCTCAAGTTAATTAGCTAGAGACAAAAAGCAATTAACTTGCTACCGATCAGCACATGCCTCCAAATAAATTAGCAAGCCAACACATGTGTCAGGCAACAACTAATATTAATTCAGCTAACAATGATTATTTAATCACCAAGCAATGATTGACTAATCAACAGTGTTTGTAGCTTGAAAGTGATATATCCTAGTTGAATTAATTCTGGTGCCGAACAGTGCAAACCTGAAGTGCAAGTGGCTACTGGATGGAGACGCTGGCCTGCTTGCTGCTGCACTGGGCAGTTGCTGTCAGCGTTGCTGGGCTGCTTGCCTGACTGGTCCACGATCTGCTGTTGGCCAGCCCGAGATGTCCAGACGCCGGCCTGCTGCTGGCCCGATCGAAGCTGGTCGGCCTGCCTAGCACAGCGCACGTGCCCCTGCCACAGCTGCGCCTCGCGTGCAGCGCTCGTGCGCCAGCGCGCTCGGTTGGCCCCCTGCACACGAACACGAACACGAACACGAACAGAGAAGAACAGGGCAAAGCAACGAAGAACAACCCAAACTTCGATCTAAAAAACCGCCCTAAATTCTCCACGAATCCGGATGAAATTTGAGCGGTAGATGCATAACCTCGAGGGCTAATGGATCTGAGAAAATCTCTACCAAAACTCAATTATTCGTCTCGGATTTTGAGATCAACCGAGACCCTACCAAGAACTCGGCTTTTGAGAAAACTTCAAATCCAAGCCGAATCCGTGTGGGATTTGAGGAGGGATCATATCAATGTTGCTCACAAAGATCCTAGCAACAATTCTCTCAAAGAAATCCCACTCGAAACGGCCTCAAATCCGACGAACGAAAATTCCTCCAAAAATACCTCCGAAAATGCAGAAAAAGAAAAACGCACGGGATTGAAGGATTTGATACAAGATTAAGAAGAAGTAATCACTACGATTCACTTAGCCATATCCGGTTACAAGCCACTCACAAGAATCACAAATCTTAAGTGGCAAAAAGCTCAAAACAAAGAACCACTCTCTCCTCTCTACCTCTCACCAAAAGCACTCCAAAATGAAAGAGCACTCCAACCCAACTAAGCCAAAGAGATGGCTGAAATTCAGCCACTCCTCCTATATATAGGTCCTCCGGAAAAAGACCGAAGTACCCCTATACTAGGAGTTACAACACAAGCCCTCAGAGGGGCATTTTGGTCAACACATGAAGTTCTCCATAGGACGGCCGCGCATCCACCGCAAACCCGCGTAACCACTACGCAAGTCTTGCGATCATGCCGCGTGTCCTCCGCTTCGAAGTCTCCAGAAGCCCCACGGCACACACCGTTTTGACCGATGCTCCTCATCGGTCAGACCGGTCCGACCCACCGGTCAGACCGGCCTAGTGTTGTAGCCGTGCACGCTTCGGTCTTCGGTCTTGTCTTTGTGGCTCAGCCAAGTAACCTAGTGATTTTGTGTTGAACAACTGGAAACCCCGCAGACTCGGTGTAGCCTCCACCAATCACCACTCATGACTTGGCTCCCACGTAGTCCCGGCTCGACCTTGGTTTTGAGGCTCAACCAAGAAACCGTCTACGACTTCATCTTGCTATTTTTGCCACCATGCGGCCCGCACTTGACCCCGCTGGCCACCGGGTCCCTCGAACCAAGCCTACTTGTCTTCTCCACACCTGGAGGCCTCACCGGCAACGACATTTCGCACTTGTTCTTCACCTACACCAACACCAGTCAAGCTGCAACCTGCACCTGCAATACTTAGCCAAGAATCAGTCCACACCACGTTGTCAATCACTCATCACACCAGAAAGTGACCATCCACCGATCCTCGAACCACACAGGTCCTTAATCTCCCCCTTGATGAGTGCATTGACAACACACACATTTTGGTAACCAAAAAGAAAAGGAAAAGAAAAGAAACGACTAAAAGGAACTTCAACAAGTGATCGAAAACCAAAAGAAAGGTAAAGAGCAAGATCACTTGAAGAAGACAAGTCTCGGTCCCCTTAGGCAAGGGCAATGGCTCGATACAATCGAGACAAAAACAAGCTCAAGCAAAGAGCACAAACCACCAAACCAAAGCTCGAAAACCACAAAGAGCTCCCCTGCACACATGCAAGCTCCCTCTGAACCAATGTAACTCCCCCTGGACGAATGCATGCAAACCTCTTCACAAAACAAAGCAGCTGCCTCAGCTTTGCTCTGACCGGTCTCCACCTCACCGGTCAGACCGGTGCCCAACATCTGAACAGGGCCAGCACTCTGACCGGTCAAACCGGTGACCTCGACCGGTCAAACCGGTGACCTCGACTGGTCAGACCGGTGCCCACCGGTGCCCAACAGAGTCCAGAATTGGCTCGAAACCACTTGAAAACCCTCTAAATGCATTCAATAGACCAAAACATGCTCAAACTTCTCCCCCTTGTTGACAATGCATGAATCAAGCCAAAATTAGGAAAATTTCAACCTAGAGCTTCTCAAATAGACAAAATTCAACATAGGATGCTACACATGTCCAAATGAGCAAGTTAGATACTCTATAGCTTCGTATGAACATAAACTACAAGATCACCAAGTTTCACAACCATTGGGCAAAGCTAAGATGAAATTGAGCATTTTTGCGAAAAATTCCCTCTCATGAGCAAAGTCCTAAACATGAGCAAAACATGTCAAAATGGCAAAGCCACACAAACTTCATGCTAGGACAACCATTCTAAGCATAAGACCATCATAAACACCCACAAGCACCTCATGTCATGTCAAAGCCACCGAGCCATGCGTCTACTTCTATATATGAGACTTCTCATTGGTAGGCATCATGCAACGGTTTAGCACCCAAAGCAAATTAAATTAAGCACATATGACATGGGAGCACATTTTCCAAGCAATTTACATTTCATTTTCAGATTTATATTTGGTACATGAAATATCTTTGCGACAAAAAGGAACTTATGCCCCTCCACAAGATAAAGCATGGGGGCTAAACATTCATGATGGCAAATGAGCCTTTGGCCCCATATGATCAAAATAAGCTATCCAACCACAAATTAAGCATAGCCAAGCCACAAAAACATGTCAAGATCATATAAAGGTATTTACTCACAAGAGAGCATACATGTGACATTTTTGAAAAACATAGCCATCAACCATGGATATAAATCAAGAGCTAAGCCAAACTAACCATAGCTTACCAAACTAGCTCACAAGGACATATATATCATACCATGGTGAACAATGTATATAGGAGAAGCTTTTCCTACAACAATGCATATGATACAAAATGCATGCAATCTTAAGATACAAAGATGCCTATACATCATGATACATATGCCGTGCAAAATGCAAGAAATGCATAAAGGAAAGCTATACATATGCTACAAAGGAGCTTCACCACCAACTCAGGAAACCAACCACACACACAAAGCTCACAAACGACCGACTCCTCGAGGGGAGGCAAAAGGGCTCGACACCACCGGCAAAAGAACAAAAGAGCACAAAACTCACAAGCTCTCCCTAAACATATGCACTAGGGCCAAAGAGCATACAAAGCTCACCCTAAGCACACATGATAGAGCAAAGAGCACACTAAGCACACAGGCTCCCCCTAAACTCATGCATTATGTCCAAAGAGCATACAAAGCTCACCCTACACACATGAGAGAGGGCAAAGAGCAAAAAAGAACCCGAGTGGCTTGACCAAAGCCACACACTTCCAGGTCACAAAACTACTTACCTTGACCACTCCTTCAGAAATCACCCGTCCTTGTCCACCATCCCCGAAAGTGATGTTCCTCTTTGACACCACCGGGGTGAGGCCAGAGAACCACTCCCAATCTCAGCCAAATGTTCTTCAAGCCTCCCACCTGCAACTCAAAACCAAGAACGAGAGCGAGCAAATGACTCAACACCGGGGTTAGTACCAAAAGAGTCAAACCAGTGCTGAGCCATCTCCTCAAAAGTGGGGTTAGCAAATTCCATCCTATCACACTTAGCAAAGCTGGAACCACCACAGGGAAACCACTCCCGTCTCGCTGGAGGAGTACGAGCACCACGAAAGGGAAAGCATAGTCCGTAGTCCCTCTGAGACTTAAAACTATGACCCCTCCCATACTCGTATCAACCACGAGGTGGAGAGCTGTGACGCCCCAGGTTTTTAATTAGCACTAATGACCAGTCAAACCCTTTGACTTGGTCAAATCTTGGTCAACCTGGGTCATCACCTCGAAAACCTAGCCAACAATCACCCATGAACATCTTAAGCAAGTCAACACCCCTTGCCTTGGTCAAAACCCTAGTCAAAGTGGTCAAACCCCTTAGTGCCCACACCTTGTCCTGGAACTTTGGCCATGTTCTCCAAAATTTGTTTAAATACTCAAAAATCGGCCAATATAAAAGTTGTGCAGAATTTCATGGGACACATTTCATCTTTAGGGTGGCTTTTCAAATTCAAAGAGGAAATAGTTCAAAAATCCAAGTCAAACTCAATTTCACTATTCATCGGTGCCATGAAAGTCAGCAACTTTGCCTGCAGTTGATGCTCAAACCATTGCTCAAAACATAGGTCGACCTGCACAAAAAATTTCTCCTATACCCCCTCTATAACTTTGCTTTTTGGCGGTTTTGAAGTTTCATTTGAAAATTTCAAGTTTGGAGCGGTCAAACACAGGTAAATGGATTTGAATTTCGGCACCGGCGCCTTGGACCGCGCTCCCGCGCCGGCGCGTCGCGCCGCCACGCGGCGTCTCAGCATCCGGGTGCCCCCCTGCCTCGCCGGTTCGCCGTATCCCGAGGTCCGGCACCATCATTTGGCGCCCGCGGCCCGAGTAACCTGGAGACGCGCTCCTCCACGCGCCCGCGCCCGCCAGCACCCTGGCCGGACCCCCGCCGTGCCGCCCGCCGGTGACGCGCTGTGCAGGCTGCCGCGCCTGCCCTCTCTCTTCCCTCCCCCTTCCTTCCTTCGAGGCGAAGCCCACACGCCCCCACAGCCTCGCCCGCGCCTATAAAAATCACCCCCTTTTCCTCCCGCGCGTGTGCACGCGTCCGCCGCCCGCCATTGCCGCCGCCGCCGTGAGCTTGCACCTCCGCCAGCTCCCGCCGCCGGCCAAGCACTCCAAGCTCACCCCTTGACCTCGCTCGAGCTTTCCCCGTCGCTTGTTGACCGGCATTGCTGCTCACCTTTCCGGAATTTGCACCGAGGCGGCTGCTCCGCCGCGGCCGCACCACCGCCGCTCGCCGGAGCCGCCTCCGGTCACGCCACCACCGCCAATCAACCCAGGGTGAGCTCAATTTCAACCCCAGTTCATTTGTTGCTCACCTCCGGCCCCACATCGCCGGCGGACCTCACCCCCGCCGCCGAGGGCACGGATGTGAAGTTCCAAGGACCTGTTTGTGAACCAGGGACTTGTTAGCAATGAAAGTAATCTTAGTTTTCTTG
The DNA here is from genome assembly GCA_036936925.1 of Cenchrus fungigraminus. NCBI lineage: Eukaryota > Viridiplantae > Streptophyta > Magnoliopsida > Poales > Poaceae > Cenchrus > Cenchrus fungigraminus. Next base: position 36,549,699 of record CM072772.1, read on the forward strand.
CAACTAGGACTAGCACATTAGAAAAATCATAGAAATTCGTAGAAAAGTTAGAAAAATACAAACCCAATTTTTTTGGTTTCAGTGAGACTAGATCTACAACTTTTACAAAGCATGACCATACATTTGACTTGTAGATTTTGAATGAAAATTCAAACTCAATTTGACACACATTTGCTGTAGTTCAAAATCTAGAAAATCTATGGAGTTGAATTTTGGATATGTTGCTAGATATGTCATTTGTAGGCTCTGGACAAAAATGTGCACAAAGTTGGTGAACCAATCTTTTAATATGAATTATTTTGCATTTATGCTATTTCTGCCTTATTGATTTTTGTAGAAAAAGAGAAATAGATTTTTGTGCTCAACTTTTGGCTATGCTAATGAAATGACTAGATTCAACTTTCCTGCATTTATCATGATTTTAGCTCTGTCAAAAGTATTTATTCTTGTTTTATGCTTAGATTTACATTTAAATGCCTAGTTCAAATTTTAAAATAGTTCTTGATGTGTTTGCTAGTTTCCTAGACTTGTTTAGGGTCAGAGATGATGTAGGAGTCAGTGTGACTCCAGAAGTGTTTTATTTATTTAATTATGCTTTTCCCATACTTTGGTAGCTAGGAAATGTCATTTTTTGGTAGATTTGTTTTGTGGCTCAATTAAATATGAATTTTTGATCAGAGGCCTTGTTTAGGTAAATAGAGCTTAATAGATGTCACCCACTGAATTTTATGAAGTTATTTTATGAATAAAAGCAATGGAAGCCAATTAGGCTTAATAATTAAGTTAAATTGGAAAATCACCAACTACACCCCTAATGACCCTATGAATGTGATGTAAATCATGCTAAGAAGCTTAATACCACACCCTTGCTATCTTGTGAAATTAAATTAATTTATTTGCTTAAATATGTACACAGTCACTATCAAAAAGATTAAATAATAAACCCCCACTTGTCATGCCTTTAATAGGAAGTTTATGCTAGATGAGTGCTTATCTAGGTGAATGTGGCCAACAAGAGTTGGATGTGATAATTAATCTCTCACTTCACTCAATAATCCTGCATATGCATTCCGTGTAGAACTTCCTGACGGTAACTACTCGCTCGTGCCGGAAGCCGAGGAAGGAGGAGCTGACGCGGAGCTGCAGTACGTGGAGGTGATCCAGGACACCGAGGAGCCCCAAGCTAACATTGCTGACGAAGGCAAGCCCCGGTGCATTAACCTAAGTGTTTTTTTGGAAATTTATGCAACTATCTATGAATGATTGTGCATTTACGTTCAGGAGTTGGAATGAAACCCTAGATGCATGATCCCTAGGTACCTTTGTCCTTTACTAGTATGTTAGGTCGATAGTTGCTATGCTATAGGACCGGTACAAGTCGAGTGATGTTCGTCGCTCGCGAGAATATGTTCTTATGTTGGAATCATAAGATCTTTATAAATGGATTGCTCATGTGGTAAGAGCATGGGATTGGACTCCGGTCCACTGACTTTCGTGGGTTAAGTGTTTGAAAGTACTAAGCACTTGTCGGGAATGGGACCGGTAAGCCTAATACCTTAATGAGGCGGTGAGGGATCTTACTATTACTCATCTTGAGATGCGTCTCACGGCTAGCTACCGGTGGTGCATGTGTGATTCTGGGCGCTATGTGCGGCGTGCCAGATAGCCTTGTGCCAAAGACTGTAAGATTTGATCCTGAGCTGAAGAGTTTTGGGAACCGCCTGGTTGGTACACTCTTGGTGAGTACACTCTTCCGTGTGTTTAGGTCCACCTTGCAAGGTTAAAGCAATCGGTTGTCGGCCTCTCACCGTTATCTGAGACTACTTATCCAACTGGCCATGATATCCCTAATGATGGAACTTTGTGAATACTTATGTTTGATTAATTGAATTGCACAACTTATGTTTGCAGTAGCTTGCTCATGTAGAAACGAGAAATCAACTAGAATTTGACCTAAAATACTAAAAGTAAGGACATACTCTTTGTTGCTTTTCAGCAAAATAACCCCACTGGACCAAAAAGCCTCTCATGTTTAGAGTTTGGTGATGCAGTTGTCACCCGACGGGTAAGACTTGCTGAGTATTAGTATACTCAGCCTTGCTATAATGTTGTTGATTTCAAGTAATGCTTTGAGTGATGTGTGGCCTGGTGAGATCCCTTCTGGCTGGGAGCTGGAGTGGGTGGAAGACGAGGAATGAATGCATCATGGCAGGCCTCCAGTGATGTTCATCGCAACGCTTAGTTTAATTCCGCTGTTTTCGAACTCTGAACCCCGTTTATCATGTCAAGTACATCAGTTTGTAATAATTAAACCCTTTGGGGCAGATTTGGATTTAATTATGTATTGTACTCTGGACTCGCCTTCGCGTGAGTTTTAATGCATGTTGTCGATCCTTTGTTGCTATGTAAGTGATTTCACCGGGCTTGACCCGGCAACCAACGACGGGATGATACTTTACTGTCGCTTAATGGCCAAAGTGGATTGGTTTAGGCGATAGTACGGTATTTTCCTGGGCTGGTTGTCACAAGAGCGTCCAGCAAACTCAACACCACCAGACTTAACACACCTACCACCTGAACCACGACCAAAGGAACCAACTCGAGCAGCAACACGAACTCGAAGACCAAACTGACTTGCTCTCTGAGGTCCACTAGTCTGACCGGTCACCCTGACCGGTCTGACCGTTGCCTCTCGGCCAGCAAACCTGCTTCGAACAGAAGCACTCCAAACTCCCCAAGCCGGAGCGCGCACACACAGCCTCACATGGGGAAACACCAACCAAGAACCGCTCCAAGTGAGAGAAGAACCACCAAAGATCCCAATTGAGTACCATGGAAAAGATACCAATTGAAAGATCACAAATGTCTACCAAAAGCCACACCCTCAAAAACAAATCGCCTAACGAGTGAAGCCAAGCTCCCCCTTAACCAAAGACAGCTAGCAATGCAAAAGCTAGGAAAAGAAAGACCAAAAGAAAAGCTCTAAACCCAACCGAAAAAGGGAGAAAACCAAAAGAGGAACAAAGCACAACCCCAAGACAAAGCAAGCCCAAAAACCAAAGAACTCCCAAAACATGCTACACAATGCATTTATAATACGAAACAAGTTAAATAAAGCATTGTAACATGATTTCACATCATATATGAATACAAGCATGGGCTAACAAGCATGTCATCAAGGTGCAAACCTATACAACTAGCTTAACCGAAATGATACCAATGAATAACATGCCAAACATGATAAGAGAACTAAACAAAGACATGATACAAGATCATTTGAATCAACCACCAAGATATATTACAAAACTAGCATGATAATGTATACATGGGGGACAAACATGCTAATAAGAGAGAGTGACAAAGAGCTAGCTGAAAATGATATGGATGAACAACATGTCATAACCACAAGGGGGCAACCATAAAGCATGGCATGATGTTCATATATATCATCCACCACAATATCATACAAAAGATAGCAAGATAGGTATACAAGATCACAAAGCTATCATGAACAAGGTGGCTAGCCTACCATGGTTTATACACAAGCATGACACAAGAGCAAAGCATGCAACAGGTATACAAGTGAGTACAAAGAAAAAAGGAAAACTCACTCTACATGTGTACAAAGGCTTTCAAGAGCCATCCAAAGCGGTGTGGAGAACCATCATTTCTTGATCACCTCACAGACAAAAGATCAAGTACCATCGAGCTCATGTTCTCCAACCGCGTCTCCACACCTACACACAAGGAGACGAAAAAGACCGAGTCTTGGATCCCAAAGGGTTAGCAAGCACATATTTGGGAATCCAACACTTGGTCACACGGGTGAGCGATGCACTCAACTTATCATGTGGGTTAGCATGATGCAAATGTCGGTTCGAAAGGAAAGGTTTTTGGACACTCTTAGAACCATGGCTCAAAGGAGCAACCCGTGAAGAAAAACGAGTGCTACCACAAGCAAAAAGGCAAAGGTCCCTCGAGGTCGTATGAGAAGAACCAACACAAGCACCACGGGAAACATGTCGCAGACCAACACAAGAAGCACTAGAAGCATGTCCACGAGCATGGCCTAACTCACTAGAAAGTGTGTCATAAAACCCATCCACAAATTGTGCCTTCTTAGGCGCACAAGTGTTCATGCCATGAGAAGGGCTATGAACAACCAAAGGCCTAGAAGCACCGGCTCGCCGCATTCTCTTTGCCCGGCAGCAGCAAAAGCTCTCTTGATGCCCATCCTTCCCACAATGAGAGCAATGGTACAAAGGCCTGTCGGGAGGCATGGTCCGAGTGGATGAATCACCATTCTCTTGTAAGTGAGAAGTCCCTTGGGACCTAGTGCAAGAAGCATCAACCTCAACACTCGACTTGGTGCCAACATTAGAATCACACATGCCATGAGAAAGGCTACGTGGCTTCTTAAAAGCTTTGGCACGCACACGTCGCTCGTGCTTGACACGGCGAAAGCAAAACTCAACGGTATGCCCATCCTTCTTGCAAAAGGTGCATTGGAACTTCGGTTTAGGAACATGAGTTCCAAAAATGTGAGAAGCACCTTTGCCATCCGACACATCTTGGGCAACACCGGAGGAAGCAACAAGCTTAGAAGTAGCTATGAAAGAGCTATCTGAAGCACTAGCACACTTGGTACCATCCAAAGACTTACGCTCAAGAGAAGAAGTCGACTCCGGTTGAGAAGAAGCAAATTTAGAAGCATCAACATCGGAGTGACAATAAATGTGAGAATCCAAACCCTTAGCACAAAGACTCTTGCATTTTGTGCGCAAAACCTCATTTTAAATTTGAGGCGCTCACAAGTACCACATGTCATATTTCTCAAATTATCGATTTCCTTCTCAATGCACTTAGTATATGTGGTACGCAAGAGTTCATTTTCTTTCTCAAGGTTGGCACTCATCTCATCATGCACAACCAACTTGGCACTCATATCATCGCGCATCTTTTTGAAAGCCAAAACTTCACTTTCCAAATCAAAGCAAGAGGTGCAAATGAGACCACATGAACAAGTATCATCATTTACATCAACTAAAGCATCATCATCATCACAAGAAGTATGGCAAGGATCCTCTACAAGCAACAAAGAGCACTTGCTACAAGGCATAAACTTCAACTCACAAATTTCAGCCCTAGCATGCTCAAGATCATCTACACATGTGGTGTGAGTCAATTTTAATTGATTAAAATCAGCAAGCAAAGACTCACAAGAGGTACATGGTAGGGAAGCACTTGACTCTAGCAAAGCAATCTTACTCCTAGCCATATCTAGTTCATCATTCAAAGCAACACAAGAGTTGCAAGGCATAGAAGCATTGAATTTCAACAAGTCAGTTTCAGATTGCAAGTTAGTAAGAGACAAGTTTAAATCTTCATTCTCTCGAAGAAAGGTGCCAACATCATTAGCATACTCAAGATTTTCTCCCCTAACAAGTTTATTTTCAGCAAGCAAAGCATCACAAGATTTGCAAGGCAAAGATGCATTGAAATGCAACATTTTAATTTCAGATTTTAGGTGAGCAAGAGAGGAGTCCAACTCAACATTCTTAGCATGCATGGTATTACAAGAGTTGCATGAATTCAAACCACAAGACTTCCAATGAGCCATACCACATTTCAGCCTAGCAAGAGAACATTTCATCTTCTCATTTTTCCTACGCAAGGCATCACACAAATCCATGTTTCGCTTATGCAAATCCCCACAATCATCTTCACAATCATTCAACCTATCGCATAGGATCAAGATGCCTTTAGCAACCGTACCTTGGTTCATGTCTCTTAGCTTGCGGTAGAGCTCGCCCTTCTTGAGATCACCATCTTGATAGTCCTCAATGAGGGACATCATCTCCTCCACTCCGGTTTCCGCCTCAACCTCCATACTCTTCCTGCTCAAAGAACCACAAGGAGAAGAGCTTGGTGCCATTCTCAAAGCACCGGTTAGGATTAGCGAAAAATAAGCTCAAAACTCACAAACCAAGACCATAAGCAAAAACGAGCTCAAAGCGACCAAACCAACACTGCAAAGCAAAGCACCCCTTCTCTTTTAACTCCCTTTGGATCTTAGACTGGTTAGAGTCATAAAAACCTGCAACTGGCTCTGATACCACTTGAAGGACCGGATTGGCGACCAGAGAGAGGGGGGAGTGAATGGGAGCCGATAAAAATTCTTTCCCGAAGAGATGAACTCGGTCTATATCCCAATTGTCATCCCAAAATGCACCTCGTGCCTAATTGCCAAGATGACACGAGTCAACTAGTGACACGCTCACCCTAGGAACAATTTGACACCTTAAAAACATAGCGTAAGTAAACACAAAATGAGGCACCTAAAAGCTTGCATAATGGAAAAGCCAAACCACAATTAAATCTTCACTCACTAAGCATGCATAAGGTTAATTTCATAAAGACTAAGCAACATTAGCAAGAGACAAGACATCGAAATCATAAAGTGGTTAGCTAATAAAAGAGATAAACAACGAAGCAATCTCAAGTTAATTAGCTAGAGACAAAAAGCAATTAACTTGCTACCGATCAGCACATGCCTCCAAATGAATTAGCAAGCCAACAAATGTGTCAGGCAACAACTAATATTAATTCAGCTAACAATGATTATTTAATCACCAAGCAATGATTGACTAATCAACAGTGTTTGTAGCTTGAAAGTGACATATCCTAGTTGAATTAATTCTGGTGCCGAACAGTGCAAACCAGAAGTGCAAGTGGCTACTGGATGGAGACGCTGGCCTGCTTGCTGCTGCACTGGGCAGTTGCTGTCAGCGTTGCTGGGCTGCTTGCCTGACTGGTCCACGATCTGCTGTTGGCCAGCCCGAGATGTCCAGACGCCGGCCTGCTGCTGGCCTGATCGAAGCACGCCGGCCTGCCTAGCACAGCGCACGTGCCCCTGCCGCAGCTGCGCCTCGCGTGCAGCGCTCGTGCGCCAGCGCGCTCGGTTGGCCCCCTGCGCACGAACACGAACACGAACAGAGAAGAACAGGGCAAAGCAACGAAGAACAACCCAAACTTCGATCTAAAAAACCGCCCTAAATTCTCCACGAATCCGGATGAAATTTGAGCGGTAGATGCATAACCTCGAGGGCTAATAGATCTGAGAAAATCTCTACCAAAACTCAATTATTCATCTCGGATTTTGAGATCAACCGAGACCCTACTAAGAACTCGGCTTTTGAGAAAACTTCAAATCCAAGCCGAATCCGTGTGGGATTTGAGGAGGGATCATATCAATGTTGCTCACAAAGATCCTAGCAACAATTCTCTCAAAGAAATCCCACTTGAAACGGCCTCAAATCCGACGAAAGAAAATTCCTGCAAAAATACCTCCGAAAATGCAGAAAAAGAAAAACGCACGGGATTGAAGGATTTGATACAAGATTAAGAAGAAGTAATCACTACGATTCACTTAGCCATATCCGGTTACAAGCCACTCACAAGAATCACAAATCTTGGGTGGCAAAAAGCTCAAAACAAAGAACCACTCTCTCATCTCTACCTCTCACCAAAAGCACTCCAAAATGAAAGAGCACTCCAACCCAACTAAGCCAAAGAGATGGCTGAAATTCAGCCACTCCTCCTATATATAGGTCCTCCGGAAAAAGACCGAAGTACCCCTATACTAGGAGTTACAACACAAGCCCTCACAAGGGTATTTTGGTCAACACATGAAGTTCTCCATCGGACGGCCGCGCATCCACCGCAAACCCGCGTAACCACTACGCAAGTCTTGCGATCATGCCGCGTGTCCTCCGCTTCGAAGTCTCCGGAAGCCCCACAGCGCACACCGGTTTGACCGGTGCTCCTCACCGGTCAGACCGGTCCGACCAACCGGTCAGACCGGCCTAGTGTTGTAGCCGTGCACGCTTCGGTCTTCGGTCTTGTCTTTGTTGCTCAGCCAAGTAACCTAGTGATTTTTTGGTGAACCACTGGAAACCTCGCAGACTCGGTGTAGCCTCCGCCAATCACCACTCATGACTTGGCTCCCATGAAGTCCCGGCTCGACCTTGGTTTTGAGGCTCAACCAAGAAACCGTCCACAACTTCATCTTGCTGTTCTTGCCACCATGCGGCCCGTACTTGACCCTCGCTGGCCACCGGGTCCCTCGAACCAAGCCTACTTGTCTTCTCCACACTTGGAGGCCTCACCGGCAACGACCTTTCGCACTTGTTCTTCCCCTGCACCAACACAAGTCAAACCGCAACCTGCACCTGCAATACTTAGCCAAGAATCAGTCCACACCACGTTGTCAATCACTCATCACACCAGGAAGCGACCATCCACCGGTCCTCGAACCACACAGGTCCTCAAAAGTTCAGAGTTCAAAAACAGCGGATAAAAAAAAGCTAGCGATACGGTCGACATCACAGGAAGCCATCCGTGATGCCATCACTCGTCGTCATCCACCCATTCCAGCTCCCAGCCGGGTGGAATCTCTCCAGGCCAAACAACACCTGCAACAACATTTTTATAGCAAGGCTGAGTATACTAATACTCAGCAAGACTTAACCGTCGGGTGATACCTACATCACCAAACTCTAGACATGAGAGGCTTTTTGGCCGGTGGAGTTCTTTTGCTGAAAAGCAACAAAGAGTAGGTTCGTAGCTCAAATTCTAGTTAATTACCATTTCTAAGTTGAGCCATCAATTGCAATCAAGAATTGTACAATACAATTAATCCACGCAGTAATATTCACATAGTTCCATCATTAAGGGATATTATGGCCAGTTGATTAAGTAGTCTCAGATAACGGTGAGAGGCCGACAATCGATTGTTTTATATCCTTGCAAGGTGGACCTAAACACATGGAAGAATGCATACCCCAAGAAAGTCCAAACAAAAGCGAAACGGGGTATGCACCGACCAAGCGGTTCCCGTCGATCTTCAGCTCGGGATCGGAACCTACATTCCTTGGTACAAGGCTCACTGGATCGCTCCCACACGAACGTCCAGACTCACACAGGTACCACACTGTTACAAGCAGGGGGACACATCCTTGTGCCCCAGGGGTAGTAGGGAAAGGTTCCCTCGCTGTGTCAATCGGGTACTAGGCTTACCGGTCCCATTCCCGACAAGTGCTTAGTACGTTCAAAAGCTTAGCCCACGAAAGCCACTGGACCGGAGCCCACATCCCATGCTCTTACCACATGAGCAATCCATTTATAAAGATCTTATGATTCCAACATAAGAACCTATTCTCGTAAGTGACGAACATCACTCGACTTGTACCGGTCCTATAGCATAGCAGCTATCGAGCTAGCATACTAGTAAAAGAACATAGGTACCTAGGGATCATGCATCTAGGGTTTCATTCAACTCCTGAAACGTAAATGCACAAACATAGCAAAGGTAATTGCATAATTTTAAAAAGGAGGGTTAATGATCCGGGGCTTGCTTCGCCGGCAAGGTTGGCCTTGGGCCCTTCTGGACTTTGGTCCAGGTCTTGCTCTATAGCGACGTAGTGCACGTCTCTGTTAGCTCCTCCGTCTCCTCCTTCCGGCACAAGCGTACAGCTACCGTCGGGAAGATCTACACGAGGATGCATATGCAAGATTCAATTGACGATTTTAATTTAATTAATTACAAAACAACATATGACAACCATGGGGTGCATGGTTGACCACATTCACCTAGATAAACACATATTTGGTAAATTCTTTCTATTAAAGTAATGTCCAGTGGTGCTTGATTATTTATTCTTTTTGATGGTGATTGTGTACATATTTATATAAATAAATTAATTTAATTTCATAAAACAGCAAGGGTGTGGTCTTAACCTTCTTAGCATGCTTCACATCACATTCATAAGGTCATTAGGTGTGGCATTGGTGATTTTCCAATTTAACTTAATATTAAGCTTCCATTGGCTTCCATTGTTTTTATTCATAATAAAATCATAAAAAGCAGTGAGTGGTGTTTTCTAAGCTCTATAACTCTAAGCAAAGTCACTGAACACACATGCACACTTGTAAGAGCTATGAATTAAATATACTGAAAAAGACAAATTTTATCTACCAAGGCAAGATAAATGCATATAAAAAATAATTAAGCAACAAAGGGATCCTAACTTTCTCACACATGACCTCTGGTCCAAAACTAAGCTATGCCACCAACATATACATCAAGGGCTACTATAGATCTTGAGCTACGCAATTACATTGAAAATTAAGCATAAATCAAGGATAAATATTTCTGACAGATATAAAATCATGATTAATTCACCAGAGGTGCATTTAGGCATAAAAAGATCATAGCCAGAAGTTGGGTACAAAAAGATATTTATTTTAAGCTATAAACTTCATTTAAGCAGATTCATCATAAATACAAAATAAATCATATTAAAAGATTTACTCTGTAACTTTGTGCAATTTATGGTGCAGAGACTAGACATGGCATTACTCACAACATATCCAAAATGCAGCTTGAGATCACTTGTAGATTTTGAACTACAGCAAATCTAGGTCAAACTGATTTCAATTTTTCATGCACAATTTATCAGTCAAAAGTATGGTCATGCTTTGTGAAAGTTGTAGATTTGCTCACAAGGAACCCAACAAAATTGGTTTGGCATTTTTCTGATTTTTCTACGATTTTCTATGATTTTTCTAAGATTCAGCAAAAGCCATACACTATTTAAGATTTAGTTTTGCATGCAGGTCCCTGGAACCTTTTTGTTTCCCACAGATATGCCCTTACTTTGCACATGAGACCCTGGGAAGAAAAAGGACCTCGCAATGTGGTCCTTAGGGCGGCCGGCGGCGCGAACAGCCGGATTCCGGCGAGGTCGCGACCGGAGCTGGCCGGGGAAGAGGCGGGGAAGGGGCTAGGGTCCACTTACGACCGATTCATGTAGCTGGATGGGCCTAGGGGAGTTCCGGCGAGCTTGGGCGGTGGCACCCGGCGGTTGCAGCCGCGGCGGCTGGAATCCCGGCGACGGGAATGCTCGTTCGGGGCAACAAGCGGTGGTGCAAGCTCTAGTAGGTCCTAGAGGAGGGGCAGGGGTGGTCGCACGGCCGTAGGAGTGAGCGGAGGGGGCAGCTCGTCATGGAGGTGGCAATGGCGCGCGGCACAAGTGAGCGGCGGCGACGACGGCACGCGCGGGAGCGCTTGGCCTCTTTTATAGCGGACGAGGGGCGCAATGCTTTGACGCAAAGGAGCTGGCGGCGCGAGGAGGGGACCCGGAGACACCGCGCCCGAGGCAGGGGGGACCGGCGCGGCACGACGCGGACATAAGGGGTCCGGCGCCGATGCGGCCGCGTGGCGTCGCGGGGCAAAGCGGTCGAGGGGACCCGGGACAGGGGCGCGGCCCACTCCTTCCTGCACCCGGCAAATGGCAATCACGGCCTCGGCGTCCGGGCCCAGCCAGCAGCGCGGGTGCGCGCTCTAGCGCCGTCGGCGCGCGACGTCGCACGGGAACGCGTTCCGGCGCGAAAACAGTTCGGGGTAGCCCTGTTTGACTGAGTTTATCTCACAAAACTTCAACTAAAGTGCTTCAAGAAGTTTATACCAAAGTTGTACATCTCACTACCCTCTACAACTTCTACAAAGGCTCATAGGGGTTTCGATCAACAGAATTTGCATAAACTGCACGCCAAGTTTGCATTTTTCTTGGCGCTGATGAATAGTAATTGAAGGCGTTGACCAAGCTTTTTCACCCCTTTCCACTTCAAATTTGAAATGCCACTCAACATGAAAGTTGTGTCCCATGAAAAACTACACAACTGTTGTATTGGGAGAATTTGAAGTGTTTAGGTGAATTTTGCAGAACGCGGCAAAAGTTCTAGGCAAGGTATTAGGGTCCATGGGTTTGACTAGGGGTTTGACCCTATCTTTGACCAAGGGCTTAAGCACTAGCGATGTTGACTTGATTAAGAGGATGATTAGCACTAATTAACCCTTGATTAAAAACACGGGGTGTTACAAAAGACGCCCGCCATGTAGTATGGGGTTAAATATTCCTGGCCGCATCTGGAATCTATAGCAGTAGTAGTCACGCACAGAGACACATTTATTTCCAGAATATCCTACATACCAGCATTTAGAATTAGTGACCTTGATATCACAACCTAGGATGGATAATGTATAAATTAAGACAAAAAAATACCTAGATTATCATCATTATTACCCTCAGCACGAGCTTTACGGATCGCACGAGCAGCATTCACTTCAGACATACTCACACCAACCTTTGGAATCATGTTGTGCCACCCAAGTTCACCTCTAGGGAAGAATAGCGGGTATGCCAGAGGAACATAGCAGCCACGATATGACCGGATGCCATGAATAGACCTATCCTTCCCTTGCAGGACAACGCTATTTTGGTACTGACCTCGACGTTTGCTCCCCTCGACCCACACGGCGGCCACCTTTGATGTGATTAGAACATTATATGTTCTCTGATCTAGCCACTGGTCAATGTTTAATGTCACATGATAGTCCTCGAGGTGTTCAATTTGCCCCACACTCCTAAGGTGTTCAGAGTATGGGTTGCCACGAAGGAACTAACCAACCTTGCTATAACCTCCTTATCCCTTTCTAAGCACTGTTCACGACACTTGCGATACCGATGCTCAAGAGAAGGATCATCATCATAAAAGTAAAGCTCCAGATGTTTGGGTTCTGTTCCATCTACGCCAAATGATCGTATGTTGTGGTAAATCTGTCCATGGGCCCGAAATGTGTAGACACCACCATTCCTCATATCGGTGGTCATATGATCGAGGTGGCAGTATAGAGAAGTGAATGAGAAATGTCCATTGAAAAACCTGATGTTTTGACGAAAGTGCCTGGCATCACTATCTGAACTCGACCATAGCCTCATGAGTTCAGGTGGTGTGTCCGGTGTTGTTAGATGAATCTTTCCCTTGCGACAACAAAATCCTGGTGGTTCGAACTCAAGCTTTCTTGCATTACAGTGGTTGCAGTTCTCAACGGGCTTTAGCATGTGAGTGCTCGATGGTACATTGCTATAAACCTTATCATATGGATCAGGTATGTCGGCGATTAAATCAGATTCATCATGAGTATCTTCGAGTTCAACATCCTTGTCGTTTTCTTCATATGAAGTGTGGCAGTTAACATTTGTTAGACAATGTTAAGCAATATATGAATGCATGTTGAAATATTTTTCGCAATACCTTGACCTGCAAATAGGTACCCCTCATCCTCTTCTTCATCCTCTTCGTCAAATATCACGTCCTCATCTGCATCTATTGCATCAAAACACTTTTTGTCAACACAAGACCAATGTACTCAGTTCTTGACAAATATCAAACCTATAATGATCTAAAATAAAGAAAATTACCATCCTGAATAATGGCTGGTCGTTTCTGGGCTATTTCATCAACTTCAGAACCTGCATCGGTTAATCCTTTTAAATAGAATGTGAGTGCAGTTGAGAGAGAATAAAGTTATATTAGACTTATCAAAAGGAGTAATTATTTAAAAACCAACAAAATTACCGTGATCAGTAATTAATGGTTGTGTTTGGGTAGGTATGTCCACCTGAGGGCTTGGACATATACTTCCTACCAAATAGAACAAGAATACAGTTGAGGAAGGTTAATGGTGTATTGGACTTATTGAAAATATTAGTAATTAAAAAACATAAAGAACTTACCATTGTCAATAACACCATTTTCAGCCATGGCAATTTCATCAACTGAACCATTGGCTCTTCTTCCAATGGCTGACTCAAATTTTTGATTTTGTTAGGCTAATAGTGAATGTCTTTCTCCAGGTGTGACATGATGTCTATGAGTTATGTGTGCAGGATGCATATCACGGGTTTCGACATTCGATATTTGGTCACTTGTTGACTCAATGTAAACAAGTGTTCTGTTGACCTTCGGAGTAGTCCAGTCATGGGTCAATATGGATCCACAAGGACCATATCCATCCACATTTGGGTTCTCCATGGCGATAGACTCTGGATTGAGAATGCTTTTCTTTAACTCCTTTTTCCTTTTCTTACATTCTCTGATCGCCACCTTCCGCGCAGGCATCTTATTATGCGACCTCTGCTGTTCATTTCTGGCTTTCCTCACTGCTGGTGTCATTCTCTTGTACCGCTCACTATTAGCTATGCTCCTTGATTCTGACGAAAATGGACAGTATGTCAAAAGGAAAAATGTTCAGACTTTGTTTCCATGCAACTTGGTTATTTTTATTCTATTTATTATTTGGATATTTTAGCTATCTGTTAAGGTATTAGATATGATAGATGACACAAACCAAGCTGAAGATGGTTTCTTATGGGTTTTCTTGAAGATTCAGATTTCTCAATTTCTATCCCATCAGTGGTATTCTTTGTTTTCTGAATTTCTATCCCATCAGTGATTGTTCTATACTGCATTTAGATACTGATATGCCTCTGCCATGATGCTGGTTGCAGTGAGTTTCAGATATAAGCCTATAATCAATTTCCCTCTCTTATGTGACTGAATGGGAGGGTGGGGAGGAAAACTACACTTTCTCGGATTGTAAGTATCAATCTTTATCACACTTTTCGTCACCATATTCTGTGAGTTATTTATTTTGTAAGACTATATTTGAAAACAACAGAAAAATAATTACTAACCAATGTCTGATACAGCTGGTCCAAAGTTTCAGTAACTAAATTTGTTTACATGCTGTTTTTACATGAAATTCTAATTAAAATTGATGTTGCGAAAATCTTGGGAAGTAAGTATAACACCTATATTATTCACAGGCCCAAGATAGGAATACATAGCATAAGTTGCCCCGAACTTCATAGACTGTACATATCTAGTGTCTGCTTCATTGAGATGCCCCTGTCTTTTACAATACTCCTACTTGTGCTAGGAATCACAAACAGCTCGCTTAAGTAAATTTTCTATAATCTAAAGATGGAAAGATATATAAGATCTCTAAAGGTGTACCAGGTATGTGTGGTCACCCATATGAACTATATTAGTGGTTGCTTCTTGCGATCAATGCAATGTGTAATTGTGTATCATACTACCAAACATAAAACTCCAGGATGCAAATATGGATGCCGGTGACGGTGTCACTGGCCGGGTGTAATGGCTTTAGAGATGTGCCATCTATCAGCATTTGTCTATTTTTTATTCTCTTAGCCTTACTATGCTTAGGCAACATTAAGCAATCTACATCGGACATTAAAGATGTTCATTTCAGAATGTATTGAGTTATCTGAAACTTTGTACATTTTCAGGAGTAAAGCCAGAAAAAATAGAAGAGGGTCTATCACCTAGGCATTGTGCATTATGTCTGGTTGGTGAACCAATAATGCTAAATGCAAGCTATACTGCAGGCACATATCTACTTTTCTGGTTACAGATGCTCAATTTCCGGAAAAGATTAAGATGTTGAAACCAATGACAGGTCATATTCTCAACAGACATAATCAGAATACCTGTTTCTTGCATGGGCATATTTTCATTGTCACCATGTCGCGGCTGTGGTTGGTGTGATTCGGTCCTATGCAACCAATCATTATTTTCATCATCCACATTCTCATTGCTCAATGCCGCATTTCCATCTACATATCATTTTACAACATATAAGAAACAAAGGGCAATGAAAGCATAAATCCAAATAAAAATCAAATGTCACCTTACCCTTCTTTCTTTGACGGGCTTCACGACGTTTCTTATTTTTTTCCATCTTTTTCTCGATTGACATCACTGCATACCAGGCTCTTGCCCTTTCCCGCCTGCGTTCATTAGCATCTTGAATTTGTGGTTGAAACTTATGACCCGATTCCTCAATGCCCTCATTGCCTGCACAACATAAGGATGGCTTCAATCAGTGACGTATTATACTGCCAACACTACAGTACCTAGCATATGACACTGTCATATTCAGTCCCCAATGACAATACCTGGGTATTCGAAGATGATGTTATCATTATCAATATCCTGTTGCTGGTACGAATCAGTATTTTCATCGGGACCCTTGCTTACATTGTGGAGTTGGGACGGAGCACCATCTACAAATTAATTTCAGAGCATGTAATAAGAAACTAATTGCATAGAATCTAAAAATGGATGGATGGATCACCTTTCTTTCTTTGATGGGCTTCACGACGTTTCTGTTTTTTTCCATCTTTTTCTCCATTGACATCGCTGCATACCGTGCTCTTTCCCTTTCCCGCTTGCGTTCATTAGCATCTTGAATTTGTGATTGAAACTTATGACTCGAGTCCTCAATGCCATCGTCGCCTACACAACATAAGGATGACTTTAGTCAGCAACAAATTATACTGCCATCCTCAGTCGAACACTACAGTACCTAACATAACACACTGTCATATTCAGTCCCCAATGACAATACCCGGGTATTCGGAGATGATGTTATCATTGTCAACATCTTGTTGCCGGTAGGAACCATCAGTATTTTCATCGGGACCCTTGCTTACATTGTGGAGTTGGGACGGAGCACCATCTACAAATTAATTTCAGAGCTTGTAAGAAACTAATTGCGTAGAATCTAAAAACGGTTGGATGGATCACCTCTCTTTCTTTGTCGGGATTCACGGCATTTTTTATTTTTTTTCATTTCTTTGGTCGAGAGACATTGATGCATATCGGGCTCGATCCTTTGCTCGTTTACATTCTTTAGGGTCAATGAGTTGTGGCCTTGTTTGGGAACCCCTGATGGTATTTGTCACATCTCCTAATGGAGTGCGACCTCCACTCATTTGTAATGTATCCATTTGCCAGATTCTGATAACCACAAATCAAACAAGAAGCAACGGATTTATACAGATCGGCCAAGAGTACTCAACCAAACAGTGGAAAAAGAATGAACTAAGTCGCACAACATGATAATTACAATACAGACTCGTTTTAATTCAAGAACTATCAATGTGAATAAGCTAATTTGAAAAAAAAACCACAGACTCGTTTTAATTGCTCTCACGCGTCCACACATTTCGGCCCAATCGGATATTTATGCTGCTCGCGTCCCTAGCCTAAAAGTGGAACTGGGCCGGGATTCGTCCCTCCACATGGGCTCGGAGCCGAGATATTGTAACGCCTACTCAAAAAAAAAAAGCTCGCCTGCGCCTTACTCCATCTGGACCGTTCATCCAAGATCGACGGCTGGACGTCAACACTGGACGAACAAAACCACCGCGGTCTCTCGGCGCTCCCCAAACCCTAGCCATTTCGCCCCTCCCCCCGCCGCACTCGAGCCCGTGCGTTGCCCAAACCCTAGCCAGAGGATGAGGGCGGCGCCACCGTGAAGAAACTACCCCCCTCTCGGAACCAAGAAACTACCTCCCTCCCGACCCCGCGGCGGTGACCCTCCCAACCCCGCGGTTGCTTCCCTCCCTACCTCACCGGCGACACAGCGGCGGGCACCCTCCCTACCTCCCTCTCCCATGGCCGCGGCTCTTCCATCAAACACCCCGCGCCGGTGTGGACCTTCTCGCCGGAGCGCACGTGCGGCTCAGACGCGGCTCCTTCGAGGAGCTCATCACCGGTGCATGGGGAGATCCGCTGCGGTGCGGTTCGCGCCTAGTTGCGGCGGCAGCGACGGCGCGCATGCGGCTCCGTCGGTTCGTTTCGCGCCTGGCGGGGGTGGCCCCACCCGCGAGGCTTTGCATTTGGGCATTTTGATTCTGGAATCTGGATTTGGCTATTTGGGCATTTTGATTCTGGATTCTGCATTTGGGCATTTTTACATTTGGGCATTTTTACATTTGGGCATTTTGCATTTGGGCATTTTGATTCGGGATTCTGGATTTGGGCATTTTGATTCCCCTCCTTCTAATTTCTTTCATCTCATTCTGAACGAACACAATTGCATTTGGGCATTTTGATTCCCCTCCTAATTTCTTTCATCTCATTCTGAACGAACACAAGCATCTCATTCTGAACAAACATTTGGGGATTCTTAATCGAACAAGCATATCATTCTTCTTCTTAATCGAACACAAGAATCTCATTCTGAACAACAAGTTTTGCATTTGGACATTTGGGGATTCTTAATTAAACAAGCACGCTTACTGGCAGCTGTGGTTGTTGCTCCTCCTCCCCCGTGCGGCAATTCCGTGCGCTGGAGGGGTGGGCGATGAAGATGGCTTCAGGAGGCAGCGACGAGGGACGACGGGCGTGGTAGATGGCGGTTTGAAAGAGGTGGGTGCGTGCGTTTTGTAGAGCGGTGGATTGATTTGAAATTTGAACTCGTTGGTATGATTGGTTCGGCAGGACGGTGGGCGGATGGGGTGGGGCAGAGCCGCAGAGGCACGGACTCGCCCGTGGTTCCGTCGGCAGAACGCCGGGGGGCAGAACCACGGGGTGAGACGTTGCCCTTACGCGTTTTTAGTGGTAGAGAAGTTCATGCATGCTAACAATTTGATTTTTTGTAGGAAAATGATGGACAAGGTAGCGAAGATGCAGATCAGTGTTGGGTTTTTAGATCCAGATATTTTCACTACCACAAATATTTCTCAGCATTCTGGCCTTGTAATAAAAGCAATCGCAAATGCAATGAACAACGACTACGTGGTGGGTGCCTACTACACTAGCCACTAGGTAACACTAATCATCTGTATGAAGTTCAAAGTGGTTTGGTATCTAGATTCTTCTAAAGAACATCCCGCGCGAAAGTTCACAGACCTCAAAGCTGTTGTGGACTGGTCAGTATCTTGTCGGTTTTGTTCACAAAAATTCAATCTTTTAGTGTTTCTAATCGGTATTGCTGATCATGCAGGGCCTTTGGTACATGTGCACAGGACGGAGTGACGAAAGGAAAGAAAAAAAATCCAAAAGCCACAACACTCAAGCACAAACCAAATCTCGATGTAAGACCGAGGTTTTTTTATGGTCCCTTCTTACCTATTTGGTACTGCATTAACTTGTCATTTTGGTACCTCGATGCGGTGTGCTCAGCAGCCACGGCGGTCCTCTTTGTGTGGATTCCATGTGGCATTCAATATGTTAAGACTACTCGATGACATACCTGACATCAAGAAGGCTGCTGTAAGTAGATAATAATGCTCAACCTTGTCTTTGCTCATATTATCCATTTGATTTTAGAAACTAATTTCTACTTGTATTCTCATAAATGACTGTATTTTGCAAGATTTCAAAGCTGCAGTAGATGTTTCCACAAGATCTAAAGCGGGTCCGGGAGATGCTGTGCGAGTACATTCTTAAGGAGACCATCGACCGAAAGGGCAACTTCTATAATGGTGCACCGTGAGTTCATTGTAGTCAGAAACTTGAAACTTGCGGCATTCAGTCTTCTTTAGTCAGGTGTTGTTGCCTGAGAAAACCAACTTGGCTTGCTTGGTTGGGGTCAGATGCTACCTGGTTCAGGCAGTTTTCTCATGACTCCATCCAAACAAGCCCTGATGAGTAACTTGAAACTTGATGTGATCTTGCTTGTCTATAAATGTGATTTTGCTTGTCTATATCTGTGATGTGAGAATGTGTTTGTGATATCTCCTTGCTGTGGTGGCTGCCATATCCTGGCTGGTTCCAGGATGGCAGGATGCAGCGCTTGATGGCTTCCAAATCCTGGTTGGTTCCAGGATGCAGCCGGCAAGCAGGCAGGTTACTATAGGGGTGGCATAATTAAAGCTCGTTACAAACACTGATCAGTGAGTAACAGGCTTCATTCAGAACACCCGTTACAAACATACCAACAATGTAACGGGCAGCGTAAAAGCCCATTACCAATACTGACCGGTGGGCCCCAGAACTTGGCCCGTTCGTCGAGATAGAGGAGACGCGGGTTGACAGCATGCGTCTCCTTTAGTCGAGAGACAGTAGACACACGTGAAAACAGATGCATCTCATTTTGTCGAGACAGAGGAGACGCAGGTTCACAGCACGCGTCTCCGATGTTGAGTTCACAGTAACGGGCTCTGTTTTGGTGTCCATTACCAAAGTTCCCTTTGGGCGTAGAGAAACAGCAATTTCACGTGACCGGTGACTAGTTGTGGTAAGGGCTGTTGTTTGATGCCCGTTACGAATCCTAGTTGTGCTGAGACGCACGGGAAATAGACGCGTCTCATTTCGTCGAGACAAAGGAGATGCTGGTTTACAGCACGGCTCTCCGATGTTGACTTAATGTAACAGGCTTTGTTTTGGTGCCCGTTACAAAAGTTCGCTGTGGGCCCAGAGAAACAGCCATTTCACGTGACCGGTGGCTAGTTGTGGTAACGATTGTTGTTTGATGCCCGTTACGAATATGTGTTATTAGTAACGGGCATCAGCCCGTTACCGTATAACCCTGGCTTCTCTAGATGTTACCTTCTTGAGGTTGTGGACATTGTAAGTCCCTTAAAACCCAAATAATATTTCTTTAATTTTGACCACAAAGTTCATGCATGCTAACAATTTGACTTTTTGTAGGAAAAATGATGGACAAGGCAGCGAAGATGCAGATCAGTGTTGGGTTTTTAGATCCAGATATTTTCACTTCCACAAATATTTCTCAGCATTCTGGCCTTGTAATAAAAGCAATCGCTAATGCAATGAACAATGACTACGTGGTGGGTGCCTACTACACTAGCCACTGGGTAATACTGATCATCTGTATGAAGTTCAAAGAGGTTTGGTATCTAGATTCTTCTACACAACATCCCCCGCGAAAGTTCGCAGACCTCAAAGCTGTTGTGGACTTGTTAGTATCTTGTAGGTTTTGTTCACAAAAATTCAATCTCTTAGTTTTTCTAATCGGTATTGCTGATCATGCAGGGCCTTTGGTACATGTGCACAGGATGGAGTGACGAAAGGAAAGAAAAAAAGCCAAAAGCCGCAACACTCAAGCACAAACCAAATCTCGATGTAAGACCGAGGTTTCTTTATGGTCCCTTCTTACCTATTTGGTACTGCATTAACTTGTCATTTTGGTACCTCGATGCGGTGTGCTCTGCACCATGGCGGTCCTCTTTGCGTGGATTCCATGTGGCATTCAATATGTTAAGACTACACTACGTGAAAAAACTCACTTCGGTAACGGGCATAGATTGCCTTTAGTAACAGTAAAAGCGCCCGTTACCAATCAAGTGTTACAAATGAGCGAAGAAAGATAACGGGCTGATGCCCGTTACTGATAACACATATTCGTAACGGGCATCAAACAACGACCGTTACCACAACTAGTCACCGGTCACGTGAAATGGTTGTTTCTCTAGGCCCACAGGGAACTTTAGTAACAGGCACCAAAACAAAGCCCGCTACATCAAGTCAACATCGGAGAGCCGTGCTGTAAACCTGCGTCTCCTCTGTCTCGACCAAATGAGACACATCTATTTCACACGCGTCTCAGCACAACTAGGATTCGTAATGGGCATCAAATAACAGCCGTTACCACAACTAGTCACCGGTCACGTGAAATGGCTGTTTCTCTGGGCCCAAAGGGAACTTTGGTAACGGGCACCAAAACAGTGCCCATTACTGTGAACTCAACACCGGAGACGTGTGCTGTGAACCTGCATCTCCTCTGTCTTGATGAAACGAGATGCATCTGTTTTCACGCGCGTCTGCTGTCTCTCGACTAAAGGAGACGCGTGCTGTCAACCCGCGTCTCCTCTATCTCGATGAACGGGCCAAGTTCTGGGGCCCACCGGCCAGTATTGGTAACGGGCTTTTACGCTGCCCGTTGCATTGTTGGCATGTTTGTAACAGGTGATCTGAATGAAGCCCGTTACTCACTGATCAGTGTTTGTAACGAGCTTTAATTAATGCCCGTTACAGATACGTAGGCCACCCCTACAGTAACCTGCCTGCTTGCCAGCTGCATCCTGGAACCAGCCAGGATTTGGCAGCCATCAGGGGCTGCATCCTGCCATCCTAGAACTAGCCAGGATATGGCAGCCACCACAGCAAGGAGACATCACAATCTCATTCTCACATCACAGATATAGACAAGTAAGATCACATCAAGTTTCAAGTTACTCATCAGGGCTTGTTTGGATGGAGTCTCTTGAAAACTGCCTTTACCAGGCAGCATCTGACCCCAACCAAGCAAGCCAAGTTGGTTTCTCAGGCAACAACACCTGACT
This sequence comes from Cenchrus fungigraminus, assembly GCA_036936925.1. Lineage (NCBI taxonomy): Eukaryota > Viridiplantae > Streptophyta > Magnoliopsida > Poales > Poaceae > Cenchrus > Cenchrus fungigraminus. The sequence continues at coordinate 36,571,727 of CM072772.1, forward strand.
AAAGAAGACTGAATGCTGCAAGTTTCAAGTTTCTGGCTACAATGAACTCACGGTGCACCATTATAGAAGTTGCCCTTTCGGTCGATGGTCTCCTTAAAAATGTACTCGCACAGCATCTCCCAGACCCGCTTTAGATCTTCTGTAGAAACATCTACGGCAGATTTGAAATCCTGCAAAATACAATCATTTATGAGAGTATATGTAGAAATCAGTTTCTAAAATCAGATGGAGAATATGAGCAGAGACAAGGTTGAGCATTATTATCTACTTACAACAGCATTCTTGATGTTAGGTATGTCATCGAGTAGTCTTAACATATTGAATGCCACATGGAATCCACACAAAGAAGACCGCCATGGCTGCTAAGCACACCGCATCGAGCTACCAAAATGACAAGTTAATGCAGTACCAAATAGGTAAGAAGGGACCATAAAAAACCTCGGTCTTCCATCGAGATTTGGTTTGTGCTTGAGTGTTGTGGCTTTTGGTTTTTTTTTCTTTCCTTTCGTCACTCTGTCCTGTGCACATGTACCAAAGGCCCTGCATGATCAGCAATACCGATCAGAAACACTAAGAGATTGAATTTTTGTGAAAAAAACCTACAAGATACTGACCTGTCCACAACAGGTTTGAGGTCTACAAACTTTCGCGCGGGATGTTGTTTAGAAGAATCTAGATATCAAACCTCTTTGAACTTCATACAGATGATCAGTGTTACCCAGTGGCTAGTGTAGTAGGCACCCACCACGTAGTCGTTGTTCATTGCGTTTGCGATTGCTTTTATTACAAGGCCAGATTGCTGAGAAATATTTGTGGTAGTGAAAATATTTGGATCTAAAAACCCAACACTGATCTGCATCTCCGCTGCCTTGTCCATCATTTTCCTACAAAAAATCAAATTGTTAGCATGCATGAATTTTGTGGTCAAAATTAAAGAAATATCTTTGTAGGTTTTAAGGGACTTACAATGTCCACAACCTCAAGAAGGTAACATCCAGAGAAGCCAGGGTTATAAGGTTATACACGCTACTGAATGCAATGTTTAACATTAAAGCACCACCACCTTGAAAGTAGTGTTGATCCACCTTTGCTGGAAAGACAAGTTTATCCTTACTGTGTTCCATGACGTAAGCATGCAACCTGGCACAATTTGGTCCAGCAGCTTCCAAGTCTGCTTCTGACAACATAGGTGCACCAGGCTTGTATTTTGGTTCATGTTCTGTCCCAATAATACAGTTAAGAATCTCATCTTTAAACAGAGGTTTCCTGGCCTGGTTCCCCTTCTGCAGTGGAGATTGCCTGGGCTCCTCCTCCTGTTGTAGAGGCTGCTGTACATGTTGCATCTGCTACTTAGGGGGAGATTGCGTGGGCTCCTCCTTCTGCTGCTGCAGAGGCTGCTGTTTCGTCTGTTGCTCATCCTCATGTTGCAGCTGCTGCTTAGGCGGAGTTTGCCTGGGCTCCTCCGGCTGTTGTCGATGCTCCTGCTGCGTAGTTTTGCTGATCTGCTGCTGCTACTGCTATTGAGCCTTCTCTTGCTGACACTGAGCTGTAGTACCTCCATCTGATGCTGTACCCCTGCTACTAGTTGCGGCTTCAGGGTTGGGATGTCTCGTCATGGGTGGTATAAGAATCCTGTCCTTTGGCCATTGGATCCTTTGAACGAGAGCCTCATCTAGGGTTGCTATGTCACCCCCATCAATTGGTACAGGCAGAGGGTAGTGACCCGCATTGGCCCACACATAAGTAGGTTGCACCACAACATACCCATCCTGCACCGGTACTACATGGCACACCTTTTGAAATGGAAAGACTTTCGCTAGTGCGAGCTCCACATTAATTCCAGTGCCATCCAAAAGGCTGCACGTGGTTGGCTCTATCAGCCTATCTATTGTGTCCAGCATAGGTGATCGACTATCACTGTGCACTTGATTCGCTTCGTCCTCGTTGACATTCCAATGGTCTTGCTCTCTGCCACGCACATCTTCCTCACTGTCATGCGCATGTTCTTCCTCGCTGTCATGCGTATCTTCTTCCTCGTTGCCATGCACGTCTTCTTCCTCGCTGCTACTGATAGGCGCTGGTAATTGGGAAGGAAGAAGTACATTTTTTGGTATTTCGATGCCTGATAGTCTTAGAGCATGGACAACTATTTTAAGTGTTATGTCCATCATATCATCAGACCTCTTGTTCCTCCTCTTCTTCCTGTACATTCCAGCAAACTCTTCACCAAACCCTTTACCCCAGCCAAGTGAACTAGACACGCCTCGGACCCGACCTCGATGCTTTGGAGTCTCAAGTGCTACGGTAAGGATATCATTCTCCCTAACCCCAGAGAAAGAACCATCGCTACCCTGAGCTGCAAGTGTTTTCACCCTATCTGCTACCCCCACCACCGCAGGGTTACTGAATGTTATGTCCCCACTTCCTTCACTAGTATTCTTCCTCTTCTTTCCTGCCCTTGCACGCAGATAAGGTCTCGAACGTCTAGGAAATTGGTCCTAAGGGTTCTGTTTTCCTTCTGCAGCTAGCTTTGCATCCTCCTCCTCCCACTCTTTCCTTTTACCACGATAACCTTTTCTGCCCCTCTTGTGTGGCTTATTATGCAATGCTCTCTTTTGTTTCATCTCCTGGCTCAATTGCTGAAATGAAGGAGAATTGGTTTCCTGCACAAACATGCCCCAGTCTTGTTGCTGCAAAAAGGCATGCTTCGCAAAGGGAGTCTCCTCTTCGCTCACATATTTTTTTCTTAAATGGGCCTTGAACCGCCGTTGCAAGATTCCAATCTTTGATATAGCTGCCTTAACTGCCTTCTTGCGAATAGATTCTTCCAGATTGGCTGGGTAATCTAACTTTTCCTCTAAAACTGTGAATAGATGTTCCTTCTCAATTGGTGAGAGATCATCAACCGCCTTGTTGATTGACACCCTCTCCCGAGCAATGAGGCCACAGACTAATACAAATCTATCCCTCGCAGCATCTGGGGTAGGCCAAAAATTGGCATCAAGTCCAGTTGTAGTCAACTTGTCTTCTGGCCATTTGGTTTGTGTCCTTGACCCGCGGGATCGAGTACTACTCGCAGCAGTCTGTGCTGAGTGACCCTGTGAAGAAGGTTCACCGCCGATGGGCTGTGTGGTGCACTGGAGGTAGAGGAGTTTGTTGTTGTGGGAGACTGCATAGATGATATGTCAGGTTGTCATTAGAGCAACATAAGCAAGACTGAAAATCTAAAGAAAATTCTTATTAGATAAATTCGTTTTCTCTGACAGGCAAAATAGCTGATATTAGACTAGAAATCATTACAAGTCGTAAATAAAATCAGCATAGACATACATAGTTCATATTTTACTTAATTAGCATACAGGGATAGGTGCTAACCATTTTGACAGGGACACAACAATATGCTTATATATCAAAGTAGAGAATAAATTCCTTCAACTGCTTCCTTGTCCAATTTCAGCAGCGATGGATTGTGTGTTCCATGTGTACATGCAACAAGAGGATAAAGCAATCATGACATTATATATGACAGTAGTGAAACAACACTCACAACACATCATGACACCAATAATAACAATATATATGACAGTAGTGAAACAAATAACACTCACAACAAAGCATAGGACAGTCTAGTTATCACTACTTTATAAACCACTGTGATGCAATTACCACTGACATTATGTGGCCATCAGAATTAAAGTATGCTAACAGGTCCAAAGCATAACTGTCGATCTGGTACATTCAACGCGTAGCAGAATTAAAGTATGCATTAATCCTCAATGCTTTTCATGAATTTACAATGCAAAAATTGTAGCACCAGGAACATGCAAATGAATTTCAACAGTTCATACAACTTCATCTGTTAGCAACAATTTATTCAAACAGACTTGGAGCAACAAAATCCATCCATCAAATCCACAGTCAATCAATTAAAAATGAACTTTTAAGGCATATCTCCCTAATCCACCTTGACATGAATATATAGCAGATTGGGTGGACTACATTATAAACCACTGCGATGCAATTCCCACTGACATTATGTGGCCATCAGAATTAAAGTATGCTAACAGGTCCAAAGCATAACTGTCGAACTGGTACATTCAAAGCATAGCAGAATTAAAGTACGCTAACAGTTCCAAAGCATAACTGTCGATCTTGTACATTCAAAGCATAGCAGAATTAAGTATGCATTAATCCTCAATACTTTTCATGAATTTACAGTGCAAAAATTGTAGCACCAGGAACATGGAAATGAATTTCAATAGTTCATATAACTTCATCTGTTAGCAACAATTTATTCAAACAGACTTGGAGCAACAAAATCCATCAATCAAATCCACAGTCAATCATTTAAAAAATGAACTATCAAGGCATGTCTCCCTAATCCACATTGACATGAATATATAGCAGATTGGGTGGCCGAGCAGAGAGAGGACGTTGGGGGTTCAAGCAGGACTAACCTCTGTGGCGAATGAAGTAGTTGTTCTCGTGATGGTCGGAGGGGCCGAATCCACGTCGGCTCGTGGCCTGAGGTGGCCGGCTCGTCGTCGTGGTCGGGGATGACGGATCTGCGTCAACCGTCTTTAGGTTGGCTGGGAAGCCGTCCAAACGCCAGTAACGACTTCCTCGTCACCGTCGTCACGCAGGGAGCGGTGGGGCTGGAGAAGAGCAGGGTTGCGGCGGGGAGAGAGCGGCGAAGGCGAGCGGGGAGAGTGGCGGCGGCGGTGGGGAGAGTGCGGGCATTGTGGATCTGTCTAGCGAGGAGCCGAATATGTCCCCTGAGGAACTGCGCACTTAACTGTGTTTAAGGAAATTACTGGCGTTCCCTTGAACGGCTCTCTGGTGGAATTGGAACTCCATAGGAATTATAGTCAATATAGGTGGGAAATTTTGAATAGCCCGCGCACAGTTTGCCTGCTGACGCTGACGCGTGGGCCAGTGTCATTGGCAACGATGGTTAGTGAACCCGCATCGCCTTTGTTGGCAGTTGGGTCCGGGCGGGCGGGCAACGGTTATCTTTTTATTTTGGCTGCTGACGCTGACGCGTGGGCCAGCCACTATTTTTTTCGAATGAAACGTGCTTCCCTAAAATATTAGAGCCCATACTAAAAAATCATAAAAATACGAACAATTCGTATTTGGACATTTAGTATTTGAATAAAATATGAATTCGTTTCTTCATCCCATGTTAATGATTTAATAATTCTAATAACATCTAGTGTGCTCTAAAGAATCTACAAATTGACTTGGCAACATAATTTGGGTACCTAGACTTGTCTTCAAAATTTCAAATGGTTTCGATGAAGGAATAATATACTTGTGTACAAATATCTACATCTCTCACATAGTTTCCTAGAATGTTCCTTGAACATTGAAGTTTTCCACACTTTGCAAAATGTTCGAACTCATATGCATTTGAAAACTTAACAAAACCTTGTGTTCACCTTAAGATTACGAAAATGCAAAGTTTCATTATAGGAGGTGTGGAAAACAAATATTATTTATATGTTGTACTTACATAGAACAAGATAAGGCATATAAACATTGTTCAAGAAACGGAATATACACTAAACAATGAAATTAATGAAAATACGGTGATATTAGAAAACTTTAGAAAAAAATAATTAAATTTGGACTAATTACGACGGAGAAATACATGTTACAAAATTTGATTGCAGATTAAAAATAGAAATACCGTTGGCGACGCGGGACGGATAAACTGTTCTTCATTCTCCAATAGAACAAAGGAGGAAGCAGAGGGCACCGACGCCCACCGACGCCCCCGCTGTGCCCGCTTCGACGGTTTTGACACCCAAAAGGGCACCCTAGGCCTCGTCGGTGGCAAATGAGACCACCGCAACCTTCAATTTGACTCACAAACGTGACAAATCAAATCTTGTCTATCAAAAACCGATTAAAAACCGACATCCTGATAAAATCAAATCCGCGTTTAGTAATATCTAATAATTTATATTCAAGATAGATAATGTTCATTGATGCTTGCGCCTGCATCCCGATGTTCATCCTGCTGACGGCGTACTCCATGGCGACGCTGAAGTTACGTGTCCAGAGGTCGAACTCATGACGGATGCGACACTCGGTGCTGCAGTAGTGGATGATCTCTGAGGTCTCCGGCCCGTAGCCCAAATGCAGGCGTGGGGATTCTGGATGGGCAGCAACGGAATGTCGTCATCGCCATCACCAAGCCAGTACCCCCACGTAATGTTCTCGAGATCCCGTTTGATGAGGTAGCGCAGCCATCGCAGGTTGTGGTTGTTTCGCTGCCCGTCAGGGGGCGATGGGCCGCTACTGATTTCGTGGAGCAGTGCCATGGCTTCGGGGTCTGCATGGTTGCTACGGTACTTCAGCATCACTAAGAAGTACTTTGCACTGGAGTCTTCAGCAGCGGCATCTTCGACAAGCTTCAGACCCTTATCGAGATTCCGCCGCCTCATCAACCTCTCCATCCCCTCGAAGCATAATGCCTCCGGATGATTGGCCTCGCAGAAGCGCCGCTCAAAGCACGACCTGACGTAGCAATTCTTGCACACCTGACGAAGCTCACGCAGCGACACATGCAGTAGTACCTCATCAGAATCGCAGATGCGTCGGAAGGTGCCGCAGATTTGATTACGAAGGATCAAAAAACGAATGACGGGCTCATCCTTGATGGAGTGGATGATGATCTGGGTGATAAGATCATCTGGCAGCAGCAACATCAAGCACACCGTGGCCATCAAGGAGAAGGGGAGGAAATAGAAAAGCGACGAGGGTTGAAATTGAAGACGACGGGGTTTGGAAATAGAAAAAGGCGACTCGGCCATCTAAAACAATAAATGGAAATTGAAAAGGCACCGCAGATTGGCTACTGCCGCTGACGAGTGGGCCCGACATCATTGCCCCTGCCCCTTCACCTTCCCGCGTAATTGAAAGGCAACACGTGGTTTTGGACGGTTTTGCGCCCGAAACAGAGCCCGAGGCGCCGTAGTGGCACTAGTGGAGTAGTGGGTGGGGGCAGAGGCACCTGACGGTTCCACGTCTTGTCAATATAACTACCCTGCCTTCCCCTGCTTTCCCCTGCTTCTTGCATAAGCTTATCATCTCTTTCGCTTCTTCTTTCACCTCGCGATCCACCACTACAAATCTTTGGTCACCGAGATATCATGAAGGAGGAGATGCCGTTGAGTGCCCCGTCGCCAGCGAAGCGGGGACGAAGGGAGGACAAAGACAAAAGCCGTCTCTGGAGGAAGTTGGAGAAGGGGAAGGAGATGGCGACCAAGGACGCTGACGAGGAACCGTTCGTCGACGACACTAAGTTCGCCGTCGACCTACTCAGGAGCGCGTTCAGAAAGCTTTAAGATGCTGGCGAGGCCTTCGACATCAAGGCGCCTCATGAAGTGGACAAGGACCTGAGCATGAAGGGTCTCGCCTTCAGGATCCACGGGTTGGCTGAGAAGCTCGAGAACCTCCCTGTGGTCAAGCGGGTTGCCGCCACTTCGACTTCGACGATGGCGGCTCTGACGGCGACGACGGCTTCGACGGTAGCCACGGCGACGATGATGGTGGGACTCCAACGGCGGCGACCGACTAATTGATAGACTCCTCTGCCATGTATAGTAATAATGTGTGTGTGTGTGTGTGTTTGTGTCTTCGTCAGGTTGTTGGACATGACCTGCTTAGTTTGTTTGTCGATCATGAACTGCTTAGTTAATTAGTTTGGTTGTTGGATTTTGTATGTCATGAACTCGATCTAATAGACGCGAGTAGATCCATCCGCGTCTCCTATAATATGTGTTCATCCTGTTGTGATGAACTCGAGATCCGTTGTGATGAACTGGAGATCTGTTGTGATGAATTAGATCTTAGAGACAATGGATAGTAATTGCCAACGCGGGTTAGCGAATCTGCATCGCCTTTGTTGGCAGTTGGGTCCGGGCAGGCAGCCAACGGTTATCTTTTTTATATTGGCTGCTAACGCTGACGCGTGGGCCCGTCACTATTTTTTTGGAATGAAACTTGCTTCCCTAAAATATTAGAGCCCATAAAACAGCAACTAAAAAATCATAAAAATACGAACAATTCATATTTGGACATTTAGTATTTGAATAAAATATCAACAGTCACACTTGTGTGCCCAAAATTATTATAATTCGTTTGTACACCCCATGGTAATGATATAATAATTCTAATAACGTCAAATGTGCTCTAAAAAATCTACAAATTGACTTGGCAACAAAATTTGGGTACCTAAACTTGTCTTCAAAATTTCAAATGGTCTCGATGAAGGAATAATATACTTGTGTACAAATGTCTACATCTCTCACATAGTTTCCTAGAATGTTGCTTAAACATTGAAGTTTTCCACACTTTGCAACATGTTCGAACTCATATGCATTTGAAAACTTAACATAACCTTGTGTTCACCTTAAGCTTACGAAATGCAAAGTTTCATCACTAATGGTTTGGTAAAACGAATATTATTTATATGTTGTTGTACTTACAAAGAACAAAATAAGGCATATAAACATTATTCAAGAAACGGAATATACACTAAACAATAAAATTAATGAAAAGATGGTGATTTTAGAAATATTTAGAAAAAAATATCAAATTTGGACTAATTACGATGAAGAAGTACATGTTACAACATTTGATTGCAGATTAAAAGGAGAAATTCATTCGAATGGAACTGGGCCCCACAGTCATTAGCGACACAGGACTGATAACCCGCGTCAGCTTTGCTGCTCTTCCAAAAATTTACACAGATAATACAAGCAACATACAAAAGCTAATCCACTACTGATTTCCTATTCCAATACTCCATTCAAACTTCACCATTTTGTGGCGGAGCCTACAGTCTTCGCTGCAAAACAAAGATATTCCAAGCCATCCTTTATCCACGCTGCAGCCGCCGCCGTTGCCTGCGCACGGCTGATTGCCGTGCACCTGTGCCGGAGGCGGCAGCGGTTCACCCCAAATGCGCCAAGTCGAGGAGTGGATCGCACGCACGGCCTTCTCGCACAAAGGCAGACAACCCTCGTTGCTCAGCCATCTCGACGTCGTACTGCCGCCGCCCGTGACCCGCCTCATGTACCGCTTCACGGTGTCGTCGGCGGCGGCACCGCCATTGTCCCTATAGAGCAAGATGGCGTATAGATAGGCCGCCACATCGTGCCCACCCTCGGCGGCGCGCCGGAGATAATGGTTTTCCCTGTTTTCCATGAACACGGCTTTGATCCCGGAGAAGAAGCAAGCCTCCGGATTTTCGAGATCGGTCAGCATAGCAAGGAAGGCTTTGTAGGCGGTGGGGACCCACACCCAAGAAATCTCATCTCTTATCCCCTCTATCGACAAACGCTGGTCGACGTCGTGGTGGCCGCACACGCGGCGCATGGTCGAGCAAGTACCGCATAGGCTGCGGAGGTTAGCCAAGGGCCGCTCTGAGGTCGCACCGACGCGTGCCGCAATCTCAATGCGGAGGTCTTGAGGGAGGTCCAGCAGCGACGACCGGCCGAGAATGGTGACGATGAGGAGTAGGCAGTTGCTGTTTTTTCGCGGGTAGATGAAGGGGCAGGGGATCTAAATTATTTTGGAAGGAGAAGATACAGGAGATTTGTTTCCAAACACGGTTTAAGTATCCAGTGGAGACGACGTTTGGCTAATCTGTGTATCCTTTAATTGTCCATTGCAGACGACGTTTGGCTAATCCGCGTATCCTTTAATTCTACATTGGATACGACGTTTGGTTAATCCGCGTATCCTTTAATTCTACATTGGAATCACTGCCTCTCCTCTCAGCCATTGACTGGGCAACTGTTTCCCCATTGACCGGATCTGGCATCAATTTCTTGGGAACCTTCCCGTTTCCTATGCTCTTGATCTTATCGCTTCCTCTTTTTTTTTGACAACCGATGTTATCCCTTCCTTGTTTTTGCTATAAAAAGGGACCGACGCCTATCGGTCCTCCTCACTTGCTTCACTCTAGATCTAGATCTAGCTATGGCACAAAGAATAGATCTTGTAGGGTGCAAGCTTTTGCTTTTCTCTCTTCTTCCTCCTCCTCGTTCTCTCAGTTGCTAAAAGAATTCTTGTGACATGGGTGATTGGGTTGCTCATCCCTCTAGCACAGCTGCTAGAAAAATCCTTGTGATATATTTCCTTGTGATTTGGCATTAGCTGTCGGGCGAGAGTGGCCCAGAACCTCCTGCATCAGGAAGAACAAGCCGACGGAAAGATCACTGAGGTCTGGGGAGAGAAGCCCAACCCCACTACTGTATCTTTCTCGTCAAATTTGCTCTTCCTTTTGCTTTCCCTCCTCCAGGACGAGGATTTTTGAAGGGATATGTTTCCACCCTCTGTTGTATCTTTCTCTTCTGCTCACTTGTAAGCATGAAGAAGAGCAAGCGGACGGGAAGGTCGCAGAATCTGGAGCATATCTCGTCAAACTTACGTTTCCTTTTGAAGGGATATGTTCTCCCCTTCGGCTGTATTTTCCTCACTTGTAAGCATGAAGAAGAACAAGCCGTCGGGAGCATATCTTTTGCTTAGTTTAGATCTATATATGTTCCTCATCCTGGTAGTGCCTAGTGATGATGAACATAGATGGGCGCTTTGTAACCTTCTGATGTATCAATGATGACTGTAATCTGTGTGTGTGATTTTGCATCTCAAGAGACATGCTTGTGTGATTATCTGTGTGCAGTCCAATTTTTTGTATGATTTACCTACTCACTTGCAAGCATGGAGAAGAACAAGCCGATGGAAGTATATCTCTTTTGCTTAGTTTAGATCTATGTTCCTCATCCTAGTAGTGCCTAGTGATGATGAACATAGATGGCCGCTTTGTAACCTTCTGATGTATCAATGATGACTGTAATCTGTGTGTGTGATTTTGCATCTTAAGAGACATGCTTATCATTGTGCAGTCCAATTTATTTGTACGATTTACCTGCTCACTTACAAGCATGAAGAAGAACAAGCCGACGGGAGCTGGCTAATCCGCGTCTCTTTTGATGTAATCTCTGTGTGTGTGATTTCGCATCTCTTGCCCATAACAAAGGCGACGCGGGTTGGCTAATCCTCGTCTCTTTTATATTAACACCCGTTACTGATCATAATAATGTCAGCAGCCTGCAACATACTTACTGAACTGAAGCAGAATATAAACAGAATATATATAGTATCTTAGGCAGAATATATTACAAAAAGGATTCAAATTCCACCACATCCTATATATTACAAAAAGGATTCAAATTCCACCAATACATTACATCCTTTATATTACAAAACGGATTCCATTTCTACCAATAGACACATCCTGCATTACAAAAAGATTCAGCAGAAATCAGGCTTGTTTTTTCTTCCTTGATTGCTGTATATGGATTTTTTCACTATGGTCGCTTCGCAAGTACGGTGTTTTGTTAGTTCCCAAGAGTCGGGGCTTGTATGAAGTGTCAAAGGATGGAATTTCGTCAAACTGGCTGTATTCCTCCTCCTCAACAACATTTTCAACCCCAACAATCCTTTTTTTCTTGGCAGAACCACCGACCAGTTCTTCTTTGCAAGGTCAGGTACATAGAACACTTGCTCAACATCATTGGCGAAGACAAACGGTTCATTTTTGTAACCAAAGACCCGGAGATCAACACTAACATAACCAAATTTGTCCTTGCTCACAGCTCTCTTCCCATTGGTGACCCATCTACACCGAAACAAGGCTACCTTCAATCCTACATAATCAAGCTATCATATCTCCTCTATTTGACCATAATATGTGTCTGTCTCCATGTCATCATCATCATCACTGTCGTCGACGACAGCCCGTACACGCACACCACTATTTTGATAGACGCTCTTTTTATCCTGGGCCATGGTGTAAAACGTGTATCCATTGATATCCATTGCTTGGTATTTTGTAATAGTAAACAATGGCCCCGCTGCTAGATTCCTTATCTCATCGGTTATTACAGCATTGCTGCATGTCTCAACATAATCTCAGAGCCACCTGCTGAATCCTTGCATGTGCATCTTTGCAAGCCAAGCCCTACCACGGTCAGGGTTGTCTTGACGTAGTTGTCGCTTGTGCTCATTGGCAAACGGTGTAATCAGGTGCAACTATTGTATCACGGTGAAATGAGCCTTTTTGAAGGCATCTGGTTCCGGAGTGACTGACTTTTTCCCCAGGGTCCCAACACCTGAAAGCCTACCTTCATGCCGTGAGCGAGGCACACCAATGGGGTTTTGGGGGTCCATATAACCCATGGCCCACTCCACTGCGTCGATGGTCTCGTAGCCACGAACAATGGCTCCCTCCGGAAATAACCAGTTATGTACCAATGATTTCAGGAATCCAAAGAACCTCTCATATGGAAACATCTGATGAAGGTAAGATGGGCCAAGGTACTAGATCTCTCTCGCGAGGTGTTCTGTTAGATGCAGCATGAGATCAAAGAATGATGGTGGGAAGGTAGCTTCAAGCAGGCATAGGGTCTCAAAATGCCTCCTCTCTAAGTCCAATAGTTTTTCCTCATCAATCACCTTCTGTTCTATTGCATTGAAGAATAAACACAAGCTCGTGACCGCATCACGAACCAGTTCTGTCTTGATACCTCTAAGTGCAACAGGAAGAAGAGCTGTCATCAACACATGGCAATCATGAGATTTCATCAAGTTGAAATTCATTTTCATGTCCTTCACCGACACTAGCCTCTTGAAGTTTGATGAGTAGCCTGAAGGTACTTTCAAATCATGCAAAAACTAACAGAATTCTTTTCTCTCTGCCTTTGACAAGGTGATTGCAGCAATGGGAAGGTCCATCCCCGTCTCGTTTTCCTCTGCATAGAGCTCCAGCGTAATGCCCAGATCTTTAAGACCCCCCCCTTGCATTTTTTATGATCTTTTCCTTTGGACTTCTGTTGTAGCAATGTTCCACAAGTAGCTTCACACACATTCTTCTTGACGTGCATGTTGTCAATCGAATGACGCACATCCAACATCGGCCAATACTCTAGCTCCCATAGAATTGATTTCTTATTCCACTTTCCTTCTTCTTCTTCTTCACCATCTCGCTTCTTTCTTTTGCCAAGGGTTTTTTCAGTCAGTTTGGGTAACTCCTCGATAGTTTTGACGTCCTTGACTTTCAAGTGGACCAGATCTCCAGTCACATGCAATGATGCCTCTCGATCCTCCTTTACCCCATTAAACTGACAATCCATGGCCCGGTATGGATGTTTCTTGCCGAGGAAATGATGGTGCCCAATAAATACGTATTTCTTTGAATGTCTTAGCCACACTGCGCAAGTATCTTCCAAGTAGTGTGGGCAAGCTGCACCTTTCCTTTTACTCTGGCCAGAGAGGTTGCAATGAGCCGGGTTGTCGTTGATGGTGGTGAACAACATGGCGCGCATTGTGAACTCCTCATGCTTGAACTCATCCCAAACCTCCTTCACACCAGGATTCCACAGTATCTTCAAGTCATCAACTAGTGGCCTCAAGTAGACATCAATACAGTCACCAGGGTGCTTTGGCCCGGAGACTAATATTGTCAGCATCATATATTTCTGTTTCTTGCATAGCCAGGGTGGAAGGTTGTACAACGACAGCACGACAGGCCAGGTGCTATGTGTTGACCTCTGGTTACCGAATGGGTTCACGCCACCTGTGCTCATAGCAAAACGTATGCTCCTTATATCTTCGTTAAACCACGGAAAGTGGTTATTAATGTTACCCCATTGTGCTGCATCTGCGGGGTGCCTAAACTTGCCTTCTTGCTTAAGCTTCTTTCGGCCTTCCTCATGCCAACGCAAGAGTTGGGCCTCCTTTCATGTTACGAACCATCTTCTCAGCCGAGGAATGGTGCCAAGCCCTAGGGGGAGGGGACACGGAGGCGTCTGCTTTGGATGACGCCGCGGTCGACGTCCGCTGGCCCCTTTCGCCGTCGCGCACGTGGCCAGCCGGCTTGCTGCAGCGCCGGCTTTCTGAGGAGAGAAAGCGCAATCCTTAGAGCGCGCGCAGCTGGCAGCGGCGAACGGGGCAGGCCGACGGGGACTTCTGAGCAGAGAGATCAAGCGAGTGACCTTCTGAGGAGAGAGAGCGAGTGTTGTTGTCAGAACGGGAGTGGCCTTCTGAGGAGAGAGAGTGAGTGGTGTCGGAAGGAGAAGACAGAGACGAGCAATAACAGCGCGCGTCTCCGATGTGAGAAAAAAGGCGACCCTGGGTGGCAATCAGAGGAGACGAGTCCTAAGAAACGAGCGTATCCAATTGGGTCACCAGCAAAGGAGACGCATCCTAACGAACATGCGTCTCCAGTACGAAAGTTATCGGTAACGGACTTTATAGCCCGTTACCAATATGGCAATGATCAGTAACGGACTTAAACAGCCCGTTACCGATAGGGCATTGATCGGTAACGGAATTTATGAGCCCATTAACGATAGGTTTAACTTTTGTAACAGACTCGATTTAACATCCATTACAACGAATACATGTATCGGGCGTTTAAGAAGCCCGTTACCAGAAGTCCACATTGGTAACTGGTGTAGTGGAGGCAAACCCCGAGGTCGACCTGCCGCGCTTATGGGTAACGGGCGCCAAACAACAACTGTTACAGATGTGGGTGCATGTAACGGGTGTTAAGGGCCCGTTACAAAAGCTACGTGACCTATTTGAGGTTTTCACGTAGTGCTACTCGATGACATACCTGACATCAAGAAGGTTGCTGTAAGTAGATAATAATGCTACACCTTGTCTCTTCTCATATTCTCCATTTGATTTTAGAAACTGATTTCTACTTGTATTCTCATAAATGATTGTATTTTGCAGGATTTCAAAGCTGTCGTAGATGTTTCCACAGAAGATCTAAAGCGGGTCCGGGAGATGCTATGCGAGTACATTCTTAAGGAGACCATCGACTGAAAAGGCAACTTCTATAATGGTGCATCGTGAGTTCATGGTAGCCAGAAACTTGAAACTTGTGGCATTCAGTCTTCTTTAGTCAGGTGTTGTTGCCTAAGAAACCTACTTGGCTTGCTTGGTTGGGGTCAGATGCTACCTGATTCAAGCAGTTTTCTCATGACTCCATCCAAACAAGCCCTGATGAGTAACTTGAAACTTGATGTGATCTTGCTTGTCTATAAATGTGATCTTGCTTGTCTATATCTGTGATGTGAGAATGTGTTTGTGATGTCTCCTTGCTGTGGTGGCTGCCATATCCTGGCTGGTTCCAGGATGGCAGGATGCAGCCCCTGATGGCTGCCAAATCCTGGCTGGTTCCAGGATGCAGCCTGCAAGCAGGCAGGTTACTGAAGGAGTGGCCTACGTATTTGTAACGGGTGTTAATTAAAGCTCATTAGAAACACTGATCAGTGAGTAACGGGCTTCATTCGGAATGCCCGTTACAAACATGCCAACAATGTAACAGGCAGTGTAAAAACCCGTTACCAATACTGACCGGTGGGCCCCAGAACTTGGCCCGTTCGTCGAGATAGAGGAGATGCGGGTTGACAACACGCGTCTCCTTTAGTCGAGAGACAGCAGACATGCGTGAAAATAGATGCGTCTCATTTCGTAGAGACAGCGGAGACGCAGGTTCATAGCACACGTCTCCGATGTTGAGTTCACAGTAACGGGCTCTGTTTTGGTGCCCGTTACCAAAGTTCCCTGTGGGCCCAGAGAAACAGCCATTTCACGTGACCGGTGACTAGTTGTGGTAACGGTTGTTGTTTGATGCCCGTTACGAATCCTAGTTGTGCTGAGACGCGCGTGAAATAGACACGTCTCATTTGGTCGAGACAGAGGAGATGTAGGTTTACAACACGGCTCTCCGATGTTGACTTCATGTAACGGGCTTTGTTTTGGTGCCGTTACTAAAGTTCCTTGTGGGCCTAGAGAAATAGCCATTTCACGTGACCGGTGGCTAGTTGTGGTAATGGTCGTTGTTTGATGCCCGTTACGAATATGTGTTATTAGTAACGGACAACTTTCTTCGCTCTTTTGTAACACTTGATCGGTAACGGGCGCTTTGCCCGTTACTAAAGGCAATCTATGCCCGTTACCAAAGTGAATTTTTCTCGTAGTGCTTTGCACCTGAGCCACCGATGAGGGCAAGACTATGGGAGTCAGTCAGACCCTCGATTTTGGCTGTCACACCCCGGTCCACCTCAGCCGACTTGAGCTTCGAGAACAGCTCGTCTACCGTCAGAGTCTCATACTTCTCAGACTCTAGAATGGCCTCGACTTTTCCGCCCCAAATAGTACGATCCAACGAGTGCAAGAGCTTCACAGCTCTGTCATGATCATCGTACGGGAGTGCGGCCACATTCGCCCTCATGTTGTTCACAATCACCGTGAACTGCTAGAACATCGTATCGATGGACTCACCGAGGAGATGAGTGAAGTTCTCGTACTCTCTCTGGTAAGTCCCAAGCAACCGAGCCTGAACCTAACTGTTCCCAGTGTGAGTGTTCTTCAGCGTCTCCCAAATCCTACAAGCCAAGTCCTCTGTCTGAACCCGATCAAATTCAGATTGACACAGAGCACGAAACAAGTAGTCGACCGCCTTGTTGTTGGCGTCATGCATGTCCCTCGATCCCGGAGTAAGGAAGCTAATCGGATGAACATAAGCTGTGTTCACTGTAACGTCCCAAAGGATCTGACCCTTACCGCGGAGGAAAGCTGGCATCTACCTCTGCCACATCTGGTAGTTCTTCCCATCGAAGTGCGGAGAACCCGATCCCCGTTCTTGGTACGCCATCTTTGGATCTTAGACTGGTTAGAGTCCTGAAAGACCCGTAACCGGCTCTGATACCACTTGAAGGACCGAACTGGCGACCAGAGAGGAGGGAGTGAATGGGAGCCGATAAAAATTCTTCTCGAGGGAGATGTCTTCTCCAACAAGATGAACACGGCTTGACCAAATCACTTCTCCGACTCAACTACCCAAGTTGGTCAAGACCACGTAGCCACTGATGTGCTACTGGTCCTAGGAACCAACAACCACCGAAACCTACTCAAGAACTGAGAGCCAGGTGTGGTTCGAGGACCGGTGGATGGTCGCTTCCTGGTGTGATGAGTGATTGACAACGTGGTGTGGACTGATTCTTGGCTAAGTATTGCAGGTGCAGGTTGCGGCTTGACTGGTGCAGGTGTAGGTGAAGAACAAGCGTGAAAGGTCGTTGCTGGTGAGGCCTCCAGGTGTGGAGAAGACAAGTAGGCTTGGTTCGAGGGACCCGGTGGCCAGCGGGGTCAAGTGCGGGCCGCATGGTGGCAAGAACGGCAAGATGAAGTCATGGACGGTTTCTTGGTTGAGCCTCAAAACCAAGGTCGAGCCGGGACTACGTGGGAGCCGAGTCATGAGTGGTGATTGGCGGAGGCTACACCGAGTTCGCGGGGTTTCCGGTGGTTCACCAGAAAACCACTGGGTTCCTTGGTTGATCCACAAAGCCAAGACCGAAGAACCGAAGACGGAGGTGCAGCAGCTCCAGACCGGTCTGACCGGTGGGTACCGGTCTGACCGGTGAGGAGCACCGGTCTGACCGGTGTGCGACGACGCAGTCCGGAATCTTCGAAGCGGAGGACACGCGTCGGGATCGCAAGGCTTGCGTCGAGGCTAAGCAAGTTTGCGGTCGCTGGGCATCCGTCCGATGGTGCGAAGACAAGGACTTCCAATTTCACCCTCGAGGGGCATGTATCCCTAGTTAGCTAGTAAGGGTATTTTAGTCTTTCGGATGCCTCCATATAACCCAAGGGGTGAGAGGATGGCAGCCATCTCTTGGGACCCTAGCTCATTTGGTTTTCCTATTTTCCTTCCTATTTTCTTTGGATTTTCGTAGGACTAGCTTGAGAGCTTCATGGTGAGATCTTGTGAGAGGGAAGGATGATCGGGCGGCAAGCTAGACCTTGTATGAACCTCTTTGGTATGTATAGATGATTCGGCGTGGTTCCTCAAGGCTTGGATGTGTCTTTCCCGTTTCTCCTTTTTGGTGATTTTCGGAGCCCTTTCT
Organism: Cenchrus fungigraminus; assembly: GCA_036936925.1. Lineage (NCBI taxonomy): Eukaryota > Viridiplantae > Streptophyta > Magnoliopsida > Poales > Poaceae > Cenchrus > Cenchrus fungigraminus. Next base: position 36,589,723 of record CM072772.1, read on the forward strand.
TGGCAATTTTCTTGGAGCGATTTCGAGGCCTTTCTCTTTGGGATTTGGTGGGGGATGTATGCATGAACCCTTCGTGGTTCTTTACCCTTTGATTCCCCTTCCAAATCCGTGAGCAAAGGGGCTCGATTTTGGGGTTTTCGTGGCTCTAGGGTTAGAGGCGTTCTTGGTGGGATTTCTTCGATTCCTCTTGATTTGACAAGTTTTGGTGGACCAAATCTTGGCTATGGAGTACCCATGAGGTGTTCCTACTATCCCCAAAGTCTTGTGCAAAACCGTGGAGCGGATCGGGAGATCGGGAGTTGGATTTGGAGGAGTTGACTCGCGGGCGCTGTTCATCCCGAGCTGCCCAGGCACGACCGGTCTGACCGGTGCTCTTGACCGGTCTGACCGGTGCTAGCCCTTGGTGGGTTTTTGTCTCGGGGAACAGCCTTGTCCGTGTGGTTTTGTCCCGTGGTCCTGCTGATCAGTTCTTGGAGTGTTTGGAGTTGTTTTGCTAGGATTTGTGAGGGGTTCTTCTTCCTCACAGGTTGTGTTTCGTGGTGGTTTTTGTTCCAGGGCCTAGAGGATTCACTGAGGCTTCCTGGAACGTTTGCTGTGCGGCTGCTGTAGCCACCGGCCTGACCGGCTCTGTCCACCGGTCTGACCGGTGTCACCGGTCTGACCGGCGCAGGCCATCGGTCTGACCGGTGTAGCACAGGCAGCAAGCCGTGCAAGTTTCCGCTGTGTGTTTTGGTGAGTTTTGGCTAGGAAGGTTGAGTGTTGGTTCCTAGGACCAGTAGCACTCCAGTGGCTGCGTGGTCTTGACCAACTTGGGTAGTTGGGTCGGAGACGTGAGTTGGAAGCCGTGTTCGTCTTGTTGGAGTTCTCATCTCCTTCGAGAAGAATTTTTATCGGCTCCCATTCACTCTCCCCCTCTCTGGTTCGCCTAATCGGTCCTTCAATTGGTATCAGAGCAGGTTTGGGTCTTTATTAACTCTTACCAGTCTAAGATCCAAAGATGGCGTACCAGGAACGGGGTTCGGGTCCTCCGCACTTCGATGGGAAGAACTACCAGATGTGGCAAAGGCGGATGGCGGCGTTCCTCCGCGGAAAGGGTCAGATCCTTTGGGATGTCACGGTGAACACAGCTTATGTTCATCCGATGAACTTCCTTGCTCCAGGATCGAGGGATATGTTCGAAGCCAACAACAAGGCTGTCGACTACTTGTTTCGTGCTCTGTGTCAGCCTGAATTCGATCGGGTTCAGACAGAGGACTTAGCTTGTAGGATTTGGGATCAGTTGAAGGATGCTCATGCTGGGAATGCTCAGGTTCAGGCTCGGATGTACGCGACTTACCGGAGAGAGTACGAGAACTTCACTCATCTCCCCGGCGAGTCCGTCGATGCCCTTTTCCAGCGATTTACGGTCGTTGTGAACAACATGAGAGCCAATGTGGACGTCCTCCCATACAATGATCATGATAGAGCCGTGAAGCTCTTGCACTCGTTGGATCGTACCGTATGGGACGGGAAGTTTGAGGCTATTGTTGAGTCCGAGAAGTATGACACCTTGACGGTGAACGAGCTGTTCTCGAAGCTCAAGTCGGCTGAGTTGGACCGTGGTATGACAGCCAAGATCGAGAGCCCGACTGATTCTCATAGTCTCGCTCTCGTTAGTGGCAAAGGAGCTAAGTCTAACGCTAACGCATCCTCCAGGATGTACTCTCTGTCTTCTTTGATGTCTTTACCAGATGAGGAGTTCGATGTGCTTGGAGAGGACGAGCTGGCATTGCTGACCAGGCGGTTCGAGAGGCTGCACGAGAACCGGGTGAACACGAGGAGGACAGCACGGACGTGCTTTCAGTGCGGCAAGCCAGGACACTTCGTTGCCGACTGCCCGGAGAAGACGGAGAACAAGGACGGCTACAAGGACGGCTACAGGCACCGATCGAGCAAGGATGGCAAGTACCGATCGAGGCGCGATCACAAGCACAAGAACAAGCACAAGGACGAGCGACGGTCGAGGAAGAAGGATGGCCGCGGCAGGAAGGCCCGAGCAATGGTCGGAGCGAGCGACGTCGACTCCAGCTCCGCCTACTCTTCCTCAAGCTCGAGTAGCAGTGAAGATGAAGGTGATCGGCGCAAGAACAAGAAGTCATCCAGGAACTTGAGCGGGTTGAGCTGCTTCGCGAGAGATGGCTTCTGCGGCATGGCCCGTAGCTCCGGCAGCAAGAAGAGCCACCAGAGTGACTCGGACTCTGACTCCGAGGATGAGGTATGTGATGAGCTCTCTTCTTTGCGCAAGGAGAATGATGAGTTGGTTGACTTGCTTGATAACCGCGATCACATGCTTAGAGAGGCCAAGAAGATGAGGAAAGAGCTTAGGGCCTCACTAGAAGATGCTAGGAACCGTGTGGCTGAGCTAGAAACCCAAAACCTAGATGCTAAGCTTGAGATTGATTCGCTTAAGGCTTCTCCTGTGGTTTCTGATGAGATTGATTGCTGTGATTGCTCTGTGTACCTAGCTGATCTTACTGCTCTTTGAGAGCCAGGTGTGGTTCGAGGACCGGTGGATGGTCGCTTCCTGGTGTGATGAGTGATTGACAACGTGGTGTGGACTGATTCTTGGCTAAGTATTGCAGGTGCAGGTTGCGGCTTGACTGGTGCAGGTGCAGGTGAAGAACAAGCGTGAAAGGTCGTTGCCGGTGAGGCCTCCAGGTGTGGAGAAGACAAGTAGGCTTGGTTCGAGGGACCCGGTGGCCAGCGGGGTCAAGTGCGGGCCGCATGGTGGCAAGAACGGCAAGATGAAGTCATGGACGGTTTCTTGGTTGAGCCTCAAAACCAAGGTCGAGCCGGGACCACGTGGGAGCCGAGTCATGAGTGGTGATTGGCGGAGGCTACACCGAGTTCGCGGGGTTTCCGGTGGTTCACCAGAAAACCACTGGGTTCCTTGGTTGATCCACAAAGCCAAGACCGAAGAACCGAAGACGGAGGTGCAGCAGCTCCAGACCGGTCTGACCGGTGGGTCTGACCGGTCTGACCGGTGAGGAGAACCGGTCTGACCGGTGTGCGACGACGCAGTCCGGAATCTTCGAAGCGGAGGACACGCGTCGGGATCGCACGGCTTGCGTCGAGGCTAAGCAAGTTTGCGGTCGCTGGGCATCCGTCCGATGGTGCGAAGACAAAGACTTCCAATTTCGCCCTCGAGGGGCATGTATCCCTAGTTAGCTAGTAAGGGTATTTTAGTCTTTCGGTTGCCTCCATATAACCCAAGGGGTGAGAGGATGGCAGCCATCTCTTGGAACCCTAGCTCATTTGGTTTTCCTATTTTCCTTCCTATTTTCTTAGGATTTTCGTAGGACTAGCTTGAGAGCTTCATGGTGAGATCTTGTGAGAGGGAAGGATGATCGGGCGGCAAGCTAGACCTTGTATGAACCTCTTTGGTATGTATAGATGATTCGGCGTGGTTCCTCAAGGCTTGGATGTGTCTTTCCCGTTTCTCCTTTTTGGTGATTTTCGGAGCCCTTTCTTGGTGATTTTCTTGGAGCGATTTCGAGGCCTTTCTCTTTGGGATTTGGTGGGGGATGTATGCATGAACCCTTCGTGGTTCTTTTCCCTTTGATTCCCCTTCCAAATCCGTGAGCAAAGGGGCTCGATTTTGGGGTTTTCGTGGCTCTAGGGTTAGAGGCGTTCTTGGTGGGATTCCTTCGATTCCTCTTGATTTGACAAGTTTTGGTGGACCAAATCTTGGCTATGGAGTACCCATGAGGTGTTCCTACTATCCCCAAAGTCTTGTGCAAAACCGTGGAGCGAATCGGGAGATCGGGAGTTGGATTTGGAGGAGTTGACTCGCGGGCGCTGTTCATCCCGAGCTGCCCAGGCACGACCGGTCTGACCGGTGCTCTTGACCGGTCTGACCGGTGCTAGCCCTTGGTGGGTTTTTGTCTCGGGGAACAGCCTTGTCCGTGTGGTTTTGTCCTGTGGTCCTGCTGTTCAGTTCTTGGAGTGTTTGGAGTTGTTTTGCTAGGTTTTGTGAGGGGTTCTTCTTCCTCACAGGTTGTGTTTCGTGGTGGTTTTTGTTCCAGGGCCTAGAGGATTCACTGAGGCTTCCTGGAACGTTTGCTGTGCGGCTGCTGTAGCACCGGCCTGACCGGCTCTGTCCACCGGTCTGACCGGTGTCACCGGTCTGACCGGCGCAGGCCATCGGTCTGACCGGTGTAGCACAGGCAGCAAGCCGTGCAAGTTTCCGCTGTGTGTTTTGGTGAGTTTTGGCTAGGAAGGTTGAGTGTTGGTTCCTAGGACCAGTAGCACTCCAGTGGCTGCGTGGTCTTGACCAACTTGGGTAGTTGGGTCGGAGACGTGAGTTGGAAGCCGTGTTCGTCTTGTTGGAGTTCCCATCTCCTTCGAGAAGAATTTTTATCGGCTCCCATTCACTCCCCCCCTCTCTGGTTCGCCTAATCGGTCCTTCAATTGGTATCAGAGCCGGTTCGGGTCTTTATTGACTCTTACCAGTCTAAGATCCAAAGATGGCGTACCAGGAACGGGGTTCGGGTCCTCCGCACTTCGATGGGAAGAACTACCAGATGTGGCAAAGGCGGATGGCGGCGTTCCTCCGCGGAAAGGGTCAGATCCTTTGGGATGTCACGGTGAACACAGCTTATGTTCATCCGATGAACTTCCTTGCTCCAGGATCGAGGGATATGTTCGAAGCCAACAACAAGGCTGTCGACTACTTGTTTCGTGCCCTGTGTCCACCTGAATTCGATCGGGTTCAGACAGAGGACTTAGCTTGTAGGATTTGGGAGCAGTTGAAGGATGCTCATGCTGGGAATGCTCAGGTTCAGGCTCGGATGTACGCGACTTACCGGAGAGAGTACGAGAACTTCACTCATCTCCCCGGCGAGTCCGTCGATGCCCTTTTCCAGCGATTTACGGTCGTTGTGAACAACATGAGAGCCAATGTGGACGTCCTCCCATACAATGATCATGATAGAGCCGTGAAGCTCTTGCACTCGTTGGATCGTACCGTATGGGACGGGAAGTTTGAGGCTATTGTTGAGTCCGAGAAGTATGACACCTTGACGGTGAACGAGCTGTTCTCGAAGCTCAAGTCGGCTGAGTTGGACCGTGGTATGACAGCCAAGATCGAGAGCCCGACTGATTCTCATAGTCTCGCTCTCGTTAGTGGCAAAGGAGCTAAGTCTAACGCTAACGCATCCTCCAGGATGTACTCTCTGTCTTCTTTGATGTCTTTACCAGATGAGGAGTTCGATGTGCTTGGAGAGGACGAGCTGGCATTGCTGACCAGGCGGTTCGAGAGGCTGCACGAGAACCGGGTGAACACGAGGAGGACAGCACGGACGTGCTTTCAGTGCGGCAAGCCAGGACACTTCGTTGCCGACTGCCCGGAGAAGACGGAGAACAAGGACGGCTACAAGGACGGCTACAGGCACCGATCGAGCAAGGATGGCAAGTACCGATCGAGGCGCGATCACAAGCACAAGAACAAGCACAAGGACGAGCGACGGTCGAGGAAGAAGGATGGCCGCGGCAGGAAGGCCCGAGCAATGGTCGGAGCGAGCGACGTCGACTCCAGCTCCGCCTACTCTTCCTCAAGCTCGAGTAGCAGTGAAGATGAAGGTGATCGGCGCAAGAACAAGAAGTCATCCAGGAACTTGAGCGGGTTGAGCTGCTTCGCGAGAGATGGCTTCTGCGGCATGGCCCGTAGCTCCGGCAGCAAGAAGAGCCACCAGAGTGACTCGGACTCTGACTCCGAGGATGAGGTATGTGATGAGCTCTCTTCTTTGCGCAAGGAGAATGATGAGTTGGTTGACTTGCTTGATAACCGCGATCACATGCTTAGAGAGGCCAAGAAGATGAGGAAAGAGCTTAGGGCCTCACTAGAAGATGCTAGGAACCGTGTGGCTGAGCTAGAAACCCAAAACCTAGATGCTAAGCTTGAGATTGATTCGCTTAAGGCTTCTCCTGTGGTTTCTGATGAGATTGATTGCTGTGATTGCTCTGTGTACCTAGCTGATCTTACTGCTCTTTGAGAGCCAGGTGTGGTTCGAGGACCGGTGGATGGTCGCTTCCTGGTGTGATGAGTGATTGACAACGTGGTGTGGACTGATTCTTGGCTAAGTATTGCAGGTGCAGGTTGCGGCTTGACTGGTGCAGGTGCAGGTGAAGAACAAGCGTGAAAGGTCGTTGCCGGTGAGGCCTCCAGGTGTGGAGAAGACAAGTAGGCTTGGTTCGAGGGACCCGGTGGCCAGCGGGGTCAAGTGCGGGCCGCATGGTGGCAAGAACGGCAAGATGAAGTCATGGACGGTTTCTTGGTTGAGCCTCAAAACCAAGGTCGAGCCGGGACCACGTGGGAGCCGAGTCATGAGTGGTGATTGGCGGAGGCTACACCGAGTTCGCGGGGTTTCCGGTGGTTCACCAGAAAACCACTCGGTTCCTTGGTTGATCCACAAAGCCAAGACCGAAGAACCGAAGACGGAGGTGCAGCAGCTCCAGACCGGTCTGACCGGTGGGTCTGACCGGTCTGACCGGTGAGGAGAACCGGTCTGACCGGTGTGCGACGACGCAGTCCGGAATCTTCGAAGCGGAGGACACGCGTCGGGATCGCACGGCTTGCGTCGAGGCTAAGCAAGTTTGCGGTCGCTGGGCATCCGTCCGATGGTGCGAAGACAAAGACTTCCAATTTCGCCCTCGAGGGGCATGTATCCCTAGTTAGCTAGTAAGGGTATTTTAGTCTTTCGGTTGCCTCCATATAACCCAAGGGGTGAGAGGATGGCAGCCATCTCTTGGAACCCTAGCTCATTTGGTTTTCCTATTTTCCTTCCTATTTTCTTAGGATTTTCGTAGGACTAGCTTGAGAGCTTCATGGTGAGATCTTGTGAGAGGGAAGGATGATCGGGCGGCAAGCTAGACCTTGTATGAACCTCTTTGGTATGTATAGATGATTCGGCGTGGTTCCTCAAGGCTTGGATGTGTCTTTCCCGTTTCTCCTTTTTGGTGATTTTCGGAGCCCTTTCTTGGTGATTTTCTTGGAGCGATTTCGAGGCCTTTCTCTTTGGGATTTGGTGGGGGATGTATGCATGAACCCTTCGTGGTTCTTTTCCCTTTGATTCCCCTTCCAAATCCGTGAGCAAAGGGGCTCGATTTTGGGGTTTTCGTGGCTCTAGGGTTAGAGGCGTTCTTGGTGGGATTCCTTCGATTCCTCTTGATTTGACAAGTTTTGGTGGACCAAATCTTGGCTATGGAGTACCCATGAGGTGTTCCTACTATCCCCAAAGTCTTGTGCAAAACCGTGGAGCGAATCGGGAGATCGGGAGTTGGATTTGGAGGAGTTGACTCGCGGGCGCTGTTCATCCCGAGCTGCCCAGGCACGACCGGTCTGACCGGTGCTCTTGACCGGTCTGACCGGTGCTAGCCCTTGGTGGGTTTTTGTCTCGGGGAACAGCCTTGTCCGTGTGGTTTTGTCCTGTGGTCCTGCTGTTCAGTTCTTGGAGTGTTTGGAGTTGTTTTGCTAGGTTTTGTGAGGGGTTCTTCTTCCTCACAGGTTGTGTTTCGTGGTGGTTTTTGTTCCAGGGCCTAGAGGATTCACTGAGGCTTCCTGGAACGTTTGCTGTGCGGCTGCTGTAGCACCGGCCTGACCGGCTCTGTCCACCGGTCTGACCGGTGTCACCGGTCTGACCGGCGCAGGCCATCGGTCTGACCGGTGTAGCACAGGCAGCAAGCCGTGCAAGTTTCCGCTGTGTGTTTTGGTGAGTTTTGGCTAGGAAGGTTGAGTGTTGGTTCCTAGGACCAGTAGCACTCCAGTGGCTGCGTGGTCTTGACCAACTTGGGTAGTTGGGTCGGAGACGTGAGTTGGAAGCCGTGTTCGTCTTGTTGGAGTTCCCATCTCCTTCGAGAAGAATTTTTATCGGCTCCCATTCACTCCCCCCCTCTCTGGTTCGCCTAATCGGTCCTTCAATTGGTATCAGAGCCGGTTCGGGTTTTTATTGACTCTTACCAGTCTAAGATCCAAAGATGGCGTACCAGGAACGGGGTTCGGGTCCTCCGCACTTCGATGGGAAGAACTACCAGATGTGGCAAAGGCGGATGGCGGCGTTCCTCCGCGGAAAGGGTCAGATCCTTTGGGATGTCACGGTGAACACAGCTTATGTTCATCCGATGAACTTCCTTGCTCCAGGATCGAGGGATATGTTCGAAGCCAACAACAAGGCTGTCGACTACTTGTTTCGTGCCCTGTGTCCACCTGAATTCGATCGGGTTCAGACAGAGGACTTAGCTTGTAGGATTTGGGAGCAGTTGAAGGATGCTCATGCTGGGAATGCTCAGGTTCAGGCTCGGATGTACGCGACTTACCGGAGAGACTACGAGAACTTCACTCATCTCCCCGACGAGTCCGTCGATGCCCTTTTCCAGCGATTTACGGTCGTTGTGAACAACATGAGAGCCAATGTGGACGTCCTCCCATACAATGATCATGATAGAGCCGTGAAGCTCTTGCACTCGTTGGATCGTACCGTATGGGACGGGAAGTTTGAGGCTATTGTTGAGTCCGAGAAGTATGACACCTTGACGGTGAACGAGCTGTTCTCGAAGCTCAAGTCGGCTGAGTTGGACCGTGGTATGACAGCCAAGATCGAGAGCCCGACTGATTCTCATAGTCTCGCTCTCGTTAGTGGCAAAGGAGCCAAGTCTAATGCTAACGCATCCTCCAGGATGTACTCTTTGTCTTCTTTGATATCTTTGCCAGACGAGGAGTTCGACGTGCTTGGAGAGGACGAGCTGGCGTTGCTGACCAGGCGGTTCGAGAGGCTGCACGAGAACCGGGTGAACTCAAGGAGGAACTCGAGAGCGTGTTTCAAGTGCGGCAAGACCGGACACTTTTTCGCCGAGTGTCCGAAGGTGAACAACCACGACAAGCACAAGTCCAAGGACAAAGGAAGAAGATCCAAGAAGAAGGAACATGAACATGGGAGGAAGACACGGACCCGAGAAAAGATCAAGAGATCGAGCGACATCGACTCCGACTCTGAGGATGTGTCATCAAGCTCGAGTGAAGAAGAAGAAGAAGAGGACAGCAAGAGGAAGCACAGAAAGAAGAAGGACTTCGGCAAGTACTTGAACGGCCTTTGCTGTACCGCAAGCAAGACTTCGAGAGGCTGCAACAAGAAGGATGGGCTATGCGGCATGGCACGCAGCTCCGGCAGCAAGAGAAGCCAGAAGAACGCCTCGGAATCAGACTCCGACTCCGAGGATGAGGTATGTGATGAGCTCTCTTCTTTATGCAAGGAGAATGAGGAGTTGGTTGACTTGCTTGATAATCGCGATCACATGCTTAGAGAGGCTAAGAAGCTTAGGAAGGAGCTTAGAGCTTTGCTTGAAGATGCTAGGACTAGAGTGGCTGAGCTAGAAACACAGGTTCTTGATGGCAAGCTTGAAATTGATTCGCTTAAGGCTAGCCCTGTGGTTTCTGATGAGATTGATTGTGCTGATTGCTCTGTTTTCCTAGCTGATTTGACTGCTCTTAGGGAAAAGCATGCCTCCAAGTGTGAGGAACTAGATGTGCTTAGGGTTGAGTTGGCTGAGCTGCAATCTAGACCCACTTTGCTTGGTGCATGTACTTCTTGCCCTGGTTTGCATGAAAAAATTGCTGAGCTTCGTTCTCGCATTGTTTCGCTTGAGGCTGATTTGAAAGTGCCCATTCCTACTGCTTGCTCTACCTGTGAATTACATGCTGTGAAGAATTTGGAACTTGCAAAATGTGTTGATCATTTGCAGGATGAGAACAGTAAGTTGCGTGAAGTGCTGAGTTGGTTGTCTAGTCAGGAACCTCAGCTTGGCATGATGATTGCCGGTTATAAGCGCTTTGATGGTTGGGCTTTGGGATCTGTTACGTTTGGTGAGAGCAGTGGTGAGAGAGAAGGGAAATTTGGGAATATTCCAGTCCCACCACAACCCACGCCCAAAGACAAGTTTGCACCCAATCCAAACCAGTTGCTTAAACCGAGAGAAAAATCTAGTGAGAAGCCATGTGAAGAGCCTCACCCCAAGCCTAAGCTAAGACCAATCCGTTTCCATTGTGAGTTTTGTGGAAAGGATGGTCACAAGAGAGAGTTTTGCTATAAGAGAAGGAGAGAGGCGAGAATGGCTAAGGAGTGGGCAAACAAGGACAGGTACCACCTTTCTCATGGTGTGCCTGAGCCTCGTATGCCACTACCTAAGGGAAAGGGTGTTGTGCATACGGTTCCAGCATGGAGAGATAGGAGAGCTTCAGGTGAAGGCAGGTTTACTGGCCGAGGACCACCGGCCAGACCGGTCAGAGTGACCGGTCAGACCGGTGCTAGGCAGAGTGCTGGACAGTTTGGTTTCCGGGATTGTGAAGCTAGAGGGTTCAGCCTGTTTGGTCGTGGAACAGGTGGTAGGCGCTTTGAGTCTGGTGGTGTTGAGTTTGCTGGACGTTCTCCACCTCGTGATCAATACGAGTTTGGGAGAGGTCGCAGCTTTGAGTCTCAGAGGGGCTACGGACCACGGTTTCCCTTTCGTGGTACTCGTACTCCTCCAGTGAGACGGGAGTGGTTTTCCCATGGTGGTTCCAGGTTTGATAGGTTAGACGGGATGGATCGCAGTTTTGATAGGCCCGGTAGGATGGATGTTGCTAACCCTACTTTTGAGGAAATGGCCCGGCACTGGTTTGACACCTTTGGTACTAACCCCAGTGTTGAGTCGTTTGCTCGCTCTCGCTCTTGGTTTTGAGTTGCAGGTGGGAGGCCCGGAGAACATTTGGTTGATATCGGGGGAGGTTCTCCGGCCTCATACCCCGGTGATGATATGGAGGTACATCACTTTCGGGGACGGTGGACAAGGATGGGTGACTTCTGAAGAAATGATCAAGGTAAGTATTTTTGTGATCTTCAAATGTGTGGCCTTGGTCAAGCCACTTGGTTCGTTTTGCTCCTTGCCCTATCTCATGTATGTAAGGTGAGCTTTGTATGCTCTTTGACCTTAATGCATGAGTTTAGGGGGAGCCTGTGTGCTTAGTGTGCTCTTTGCTCTATCATGTGTACTAAGGGTGAGCTTTGTATGCTCTTTGGCCCTTGTGCATGTGTTTAGACGGAGCTTGTGAGTTTTGTTCTCCTTTGCTCTTTTGCCGGTGGTGTCGAGCCCTTTTTGCCTCCCCTCGAGGAGCCGGTCGTTTGTGAGCTTTGTGTGTGCGAGCTCCTTTGTAGCATATGTATAGCTTTCCTTTGTGCATTTCTTGCATTTGGCATGGCATATGTAGCATGATGTATAGGCATCTTTGTATCTTAGGTTGCATGCATTTTGTATCATATGCATTGTTTAGGAAAGGCTTCTCTTATACACATTGTTCACCATGGAATGACATATATGTCTTTGTGAGCTAATTTGGTAAGCTATGGTTAGTTTGGCTTAGCTCTTGATAATCTTGGTTTGTATCCATGGTTGATGGCTATGTTTTTGAAAAATTTCATATATATGCTCTCTTGTGAGTAAATGCCTTTACATGATCTTGACATGTTTTAGTGGCTTGGCTATGCTTAATTTGTGGTTGGATAGCTTATTTTGATCATATGGGGCCAAAGGCTCATTTGCCATCATGAATGTTTAGCCCCCATGCTTCATCTTGTGGAGGGGCATAAGTTCCTTTTTGTCGCAAAGACATTTCATGTACCAATTATAAATCTGAAAATGAAATGTAAATTGCTTGAAAAATGTGCTCCCATGTCATATGTGCTAATTTTAATTTGCTTTGGGTGCTAAATCGTTGCATGATGCCTACCAATGAGAAGTCTCATATATAGAAGTAGGCACATGGCTCGGTGGCTTTGACATGACATGAGGTGCTTGTGGGTGTTTATGATGGTCTTATGCTTAGAATGGTTGTCCTAGCATGAAGTTTGTGTGGCTTTGCCATTTTGACATGTTTTGCTCATGTTTAGGACTTTGCTCATGAGAGGGTGATTTTTCGCAAAATTGCTAAATTCTATCTTAGCTTCGCCCAATGGTTGTGAAACTTGGTGATCATGAAGTTTATGTCTTTACGAAGCTATAGAGTATCTAACTTGCTCGTTTGGACATGTGTAGCATCCTATGTTGAATTTTGTCTATTTGAGAAGCTCTAGGTTGCATTTTTTGCATTTTTGGCTTGATTCATGCATTGTCAACAAGGGGGAGAAGTTTGAGCATGTTTTGGCCTACTGAATGCATTTGGAAGGTTTTCAGGTGGTTTCGAGCTATTTTTGGGCTCTGTTGTGCACCGGTCTGACCGGTTGAGGTCACCGGTCTGACCGGTCAGAGTGCTGGTCCTGTTCACATGTTGCCCACCGGTCTGACCGGTGGTGTCGACCGGTCTGACCGGTCAGAGCTGAGCTGTTGCAGCTGCTCTGTTTTGTGAAGTGGTTCGCATGCATTTGTCCAGGGGGAGTTGCATCGGTTCAGGGGGAGCTTGCATGTGTGCAGGGGGAGCTCTTTGTGGTTTTCGAGCTTTGGTTTGATGGTTTGTGCTCTTTGCTTGAGCATGTTTTGTCTCGGATGTGTCGAGCCGTTGCCCTTGCCTAAGGGGTCCGAGACTTTTCTTCTTCAAGTGATCTTGCTCTTTGCCTTTTCTTTGGCTTTCGATCACTTGTTGGAGTTTCTTTTAGTCGTTTCTTTTCTTTTCCTTTTCTCTTGGTTACCAAAACGTGTGTGTTGTCAATGCACTCATCAAGGGGGAGATTGAGAGCCAGGTGTGGTTCGAGGACCGGTGGATGGTCGCTTCCTGGTGTGATGAGTGATTGACAACGTGGTGTGGACTGATTCTTGGCTAAGTATTGCAGGTGCAGGTTGCGGCTTGACTGGTGCAGGTGCAGGTGAAGAACAAGCGTGAAAGGTCGTTGCCGGTGAGGCCTCCAGGTGTGGAGAAGACAAGTAGGCTTGGTTCGAGGGACCCGGTGGCCAGCGGGGTCAAGTGCGGGCCGCATGGTGGCAAGAACGGCAAGATGAAGTCATGGACGGTTTCTTGGTTGAGCCTCAAAACCAAGGTCGAGCTGGGACCACGTGGGAGCCGAGTCATGAGTGGTGATTGGCGGAGGCTACACCGAGTTCGCGGGGTTTCCGGTGGTTCACCAGAAAACCACTGGGTTCCTTGGTTGATCCACAAAGCCAAGACCGAAGAACCGAAGACGGAGGTGCAGCAGCTCCAGACCGGTCTGACCGGTGGGTCTGACCGGTGGGTACCGGTCTGACCGGTGAGGAGAACCGGTCTGACCGGTGTGCGACGACGCAGTCCGGAATCTTCGAAGCGGAGGACACGCGTCGGGGAACAGCCTTGTCCGTGTGGTTTTGTCCTGTGGTCCTGCTGTTCAGTTCTTGGAGTGTTTGGAGTTGTTTTGCTAGGTTTTGTGAGGGGTTCTTCTTCCTCACAGGTTGTGTTTCGTGGTGGTTTTTGTTCCAGGGCCTAGAGGATTCACTGAGGCTTCCTGGAACGTTTGCTGTGCGGCTGCTGTAGCACCGGCCTGACCGGCTCTGTCCACCGGTCTGACCGGTGTCACCGGTCTGACCGGCGCAGGCCATCGGTCTGACCGGTGTAGCACAGGCAGCAAGCCGTGCAAGTTTCCGCTGTGTGTTTTGGTGAGTTTTGGCTAGGAAGGTTGAGTGTTGGTTCCTAGGACCAGTAGCACTCCAGTGGCTGCGTGGTCTTGACCAACTTGGGTAGTTGGGTCGGAGACGTGAGTTGGAAGCCGTGTTCGTCTTGTTGGAGTTCCCATCTCCTTCGAGAAGAATTTTTATCGGCTCCCATTCACTCCCCCCCTCTCTGTTTCGCCTAATCGGTCCTTCACTCTTAAGGATAAGCATGCTTCTACTTGTGATGAACTAGATATGCTTAGGGTTGAAGTGGCTGAGCTTAAGTCTAGACCTGCTTTGCTAGGTGCTTGCACTTCTTGCCCTGTTTTGCATGGAAAGATTGATGAGATGCATGCTTACACTGTTTCGCTTGAGGCTAAGTTGAAAGAGCCTATTCCCACTTCTTGCTCTACTTGTGAATTGCATGCGGTTAAGAATTTGGAGCTTGCACATTATGTTGATCGCCTGCAGGATGAAAATGACGAGCTGAGAAAATGTATGAGCTGGTTGTCGGGTCAGGAGCCTCAGCTCGGTATCATGATAGCGGCTTTCAAACGCTATGATGGTCAGGCACTTGGGGCTGACAAGCTTGGAGAGAACTGTGGTGAGGGAGTTGAGAGAGTTGGAGAGATTCCTATCCCACCACCAAACAGACACAAGAACAAGTTTGAGCCCAAGCCCAACCATCTCAGAAACAAACTTGACACTACTCCAGATCCACCCATATTCCCTCACCCAACAAATGATTTTCAGAAACCGGTGAAGTTTGTGAGCCCAAAGGGAGGTGAGGAAGGAGAGAAGAAGGGTGAGAAGCCGAGTGGGTAGCCCCAACCCAAGCCTAAGCCTAAGCCACAGCCCATAAAGTTCCATTGTGGGTATTGTGGGAGAGATGGTCACAAGGATGAGTTTTGCTTCAAGAGGAAGCGTGAGGAGAGAATGGCTAGAGAGTGGGCTAACAGGGACAGGTACCACCCCTCTAATGGTGTACCTGAGCCTCGTATGCAGATGCCCAGGGCCAAGGCGATTGTGAGGACGGTTCCGGCTTGGGGAGACCGGAAGGCTGCAGGTGTTGCTGCTGGCCGAGCCACACCGGTCAGACCGGTGTACTACACCGGTCAGACCGGTGAAGGTCTGGGCAGACAGCGAGTCGGATTTCGTGCTCGTGAGGATGCTCGGTTTGGTTCTAGAGGTCGTGGTTCTGGTGGTTGGTCTGGAAAGTTTGCAGGTGGTCAGTTTGCTAGGCGTTCTCCACCTCGTGCTCAATACGAGGGTGAGAAGAGTCGTAGCTTTGAGATGGAGCGGAGGAACGATCCACGGTTCCCCTTTCGTGGTTTTCGTCCTCCTCCAGCTAGAGAGGGTTGGTTCCCTCGTGGTTGTTACCGTGGTGGTGTTCGTGGTGGTAGCTTTGATAGGCGTGATGATTTGGTTTGTGCTAACCCCACTTTGGAGCAAATGGCTCGGCACTGGTTTTACTCTTTTGGTACTAACCCCAGTGCTGAGTCGTTTGTTCACTCACGTGCTCGCTTTTGAATTTCAGGTGGGAGACTTGAAGAACATTTGGTTGATTGACTCCGGTTGCTCGAGGCATATGACCGGAGACAAGGGGTGGTTCTCAAGTCTCGTCCCGGTGGTGACAAAGAAGTACATCACCTTTGGGGATAATGGGCGAGGGCGTGTGCTGTCAGAAGGTGAGATTAAGGTAAGTGACAAGATCACTCTCAGGCGTGTTGCTCTTGTTCAATCGCTTGGATACAATTTGCTTTCTGTGTCCCAGTTGTTGGATGAGGGTTTTGAGGTGTTGTTTCGGCCTGGTGGTTCTCGGATTTTAGATTCTCGGGGGGATCTTGTTTGCATGGTCGTTCCCGAGGGTCAGGTGTTCCGAGCTGATTTTTCTCAGTCTTCTGGTATGGAGCGTTGCTTCTTGGCTGGTTCTTCGAGTGAGTTGTGGAAGTGGCATAGGAAGTTGGGTCACTTGAGCTTTGACCTTTTGTCTCGCTTGAGTAAACTCAATTTGGTCCGAGGATTGCCACGATTGAGGTTTGAGAAAGAGTTGGTTTGTGCGCCGTGTAGGCATGCCAAGATGGTAGCCTCTTCTCACCCGCCTCTCACCGATGTGATGACTGAGCGTCCATGCGAGCTGCTCCATATGGACCTTGTTGGCCCAGCTCGTGTGCGATCTTGAAGGACCGATTAGGCGAACCAGAGAGGGGGGGAGTGAATGGGAGCCGATAAAAATTCTTCTCGAAGGAGATGGGAACTCCAACAAGACGAACACGGCTTCCAACTCACGTCTCCGACCCAACTACCCAAGTTGGTCAAGACCACGCAGCCACTGGAGTGCTACTGGTCCTAGGAACCAACACTCAACCTTCCTAGCCAAAACTCACCAAAACACACAGCGGAAACTTGCACGGCTTGCTGCCTGTGCTACACCGGTCAGACCGATGGCCTGCGCCGGTCAGACCGGTGACACCGGTCAGACCGGTGGACAGAGCCGGTCAGGCCGGTGGCTACAGCAGCCGCACAGCAAACGTTCCAGGAAGCCTCAGTGAATCCTCTAGGCCCTGGAACAAAAACCACCACGAAACACAACCTGTGAGGAAGAAGAACCCCTCACAAATCCTAGCAAAACAACTCCAAACACTCCAAGAACTGAACAGCAGGATCACGGGACAAAACCACACGGACAAGGCTGTTCCCCGAGACAAAAACCCACCAAGGGCTAGCACCGGTCAGACCGGTCAAGAGCACCGGTCAGACCGGTCGTGCCTGGGCAGCTCGGGATGAACAACGCCCGCGAGTCAACTCCTCCAAATCCAACTCCCGATCTCCCGATCCGCTCCACGGTTTTGCACAAGACTTTGGGGATAGTAGGAACACCTCATGGGTACTCCATAGCCAAGATTTGGTCCACCAAAACTTGTCAAATCAAGAGGAATCGAAGAAATCCCACCAAGAACGCCTCTAACCCTAGAGCCACGAAAACCCCAAAATCGAGCCCCTTTGCTCACGGATTTGGAAGGGGAATCAAAGGGAAAAGAACCACGAAGGGTTCATGCATACATCCCCCACCAAATCCCAAAGAGAAAGGCCTCGAAATCGCTCCAAGAAAATCGCCAAGAAAGGGCTCCGAAAATCACCAAAAAGGAGAAACGGGAAAGACACATCCAAGCCTTGAGGAACCACGCCGAATCATCTATACATATCAAAGAGGTTCATACAAGGTCTAGCTTGCCGCCCGATCATCCTTCCCTCTCACAAGATCTCACCATGAAGCTCTCAAGCTAGTCCTACGAAAATCCTAAGAAAATAGGAAGGAAAATAGGAAAACCAAATGAGCTAGGGTTCCAAGAGATGGCTGCCATCCTCTCACCACTTGGGTTATATGGAGGCAACCGAAAGACTAAAATACCCTTACTAGCTAACTAGGGATACATGCCCCTCGAGGGCGAAATTGGAAGTCTTTGTCTTCGCACCATCGGACGGATGCCCAGCGACCGCAAACTTGCTTAGCCTCGACGCAAGCCTTGCGATCCCGACGCGTGTCCTCCGCTTCGAAGATTCCGGACTGCGTCGTCGCACACCGGTCAGACCGGTGCTCCTCACCGGTCAGACCGGTACCCACCGGTCAGACCGGTCAGACCCACCGGTCAGACCGGTCTGGAGCTGCTGCACCTCCGTCTTCGGTTCTTCGGTCTTGGCTTTGTGGATCAACCAAGGAACCCAGTGGTTTTCTGGTGAACCACCGGAAACCCCGCGAACTCGGTGTAGCCTCCGCCAATCACCACTCATGACTCGGCTCCCACGTAGTCCCGGCTCGACCTTGGTTTTGAGGCTCAACCAAGAAACCGTCCATGACTTCATCTTGCCGTTCTTGCCACCATGCGGCCCGCACTTGACCCCGCTGGCCACCGGGTCCCTCGAACCAAGCCTACTTGTCTTCTCCACACCTAGAGGCCTCACCGGCAACGACCTTTCACGCTTGTTCTTCACCTGCACCTGCACCAGTCAAGCCGCAACCTGCACCTGCAATACTTAGCCAAGAATCAGTCCACACCACGTTGTCAATCACTCATCACACCAGGAAGCGACCATCCACCGGTCCTCGAACCACACCTGGCTCTCAATCTCCCCCTTGATGAGTGCATTGACAACACACACGTTTTGGTAACCAAGAGAAAAGGAAAAGAAAAGAAACGACTAAAGGAAACTCCAACAAGCGATCGAAAGCCAAAGAAAAGGCAAAGAGCAAGATCACTTGAAGAAGACAAGTCTCGGACCCCTTAGGCAAGGGCAACGACTCGACACATCCGAGACAAAACATGCTCAAGCAAAGAGCACAAACCATCAAACCAAAGCTCGAAAACCACAAAGAGCTCCCCCTGCACACATGCAAGCTCCCCCTGAACCGATGCAACTCCCCCTGGACAAATGCATGCGAACCACTTCACAAAACAGAGCAGCTGCAACAGCTCAGCTCTGACCGGTCAGACCGGTCGACACCACCGGTCAGACTGGTGGGCAACATGTGAACAGGACCAGCACTCTGACCGGTCAGACCGGTGACCTCAACCGGTCAGACCGGTGCACAACAGAGCCCAAAAATAGCTCGAAACCACCTGAAAACCTTCCAAATGCATTCAGTAGGCCAAAACATGCTCAAACTTCTCCCCCTTGTTGACAATGCATGAATCAAGCCAAAAATGCAAAAAATGCAACCTAGAGCTTCTCAAATAGACAAAATTCAACATAGGATGCTACACATGTCCAAACGAGCAAGTTAGATACTCTATAGCTTCGTAAAGACATAAACTTCATGATTACCAAGTTTCACAACCATTGGGCGAAGCTAAGATAGAATTTAGCAATTTTGCGAAAAATCACCCTCTCATGAGCAAAGTCCTAAACATGAGCAAAACATGTCAAAATGGCAAAGCCACACAAACTTCATGCTAGGACAACCATTCTAAGCATAAGACCATCATAAACACCCACAAGCACCTCATGTCATGTCAAAGCCACCGAGCCATGTGCCTACTTCTATATATGAGACTTCTCATTGGTAGGCATCATGCAACGATTTAGCACCCAAAGCAAATTAAAATTAGCACATATGACATGGGAGCACATTTTTCAAGCAATTTACATTTCATTTTCAGATTTATAATTGGTACATGAAATGTCTTTGCGACAAAAAGGAACTTATGCCCCTCCACAAGATGAAGCATGGGGGCTAAACATTCATGATGGCAAATGAGCCTTTGGCCCCATATGATCAAAATAAGCTATCCAACCACAAATTAAGCATAGCCAAGCCACTAAAACATGTCAAGATCATGTAAAGGCATTTACTCACAAGAGAGCATATATATATGAAATTTTTCAAAAACATAGCCATCAACCATGGATACAAACCAAGATTATCAAGAGCTAAGCCAAAACTAACCATAGCTTACCAAACTAGCTCACAAAGACATATATGTCATTCCATGGTGAACAATGTGTATAGGAGAAGCCTTTCCTAAACAATGCATATGATACATAATGCATGCAACCTAAGATACAAAGATGCCTATACATCATGCTACATATGCCATGCCAAATGCAAGAAATGCACAAAGGAAAGCTATACATATGCTACAAAGGAGCTCGCACACACAAAGCTCACAAACGACCGGCTCCTCGAGGGGAGGCAAAAAGGGCTCGACACCACCGGCAAAAGAGCAAAGGAGAACAAAACTCACAAGCTCCGTCTAAACACATGCACTAGGGCCAAAGAGCATACAAAGCTCACCCTTAGTACATATGATAGAGCAAAGAGCACACTAAGCACACAGGCTCCCCCTAAACTCATGCATTAAGGTCAAAGAGCATACAAAGCTCACCTTACATACATGAGATAGGGCAAGGAGCAAAACGAACCAAGTGACTTGACCAAGGCCACACATTTGAAGATCACAAAAATACTTACCTTGATCATTTCTTCAGAAGTCACCCATCCTTGTCCACCGTCCCCGAAAGTGATGTACCTCCATATCATCACCGGGGTATGAGGCCGGAGAACCACCCCCGATATCAACCAAATGTTCTCCGGGTCTCCCACCTGCAACTCAAAACCAAGAGCGAGAGCGAGCAAACGACTCAACACTGGGGTTAGTACCAAAGGTGTCAAACCAGTGCCGGGCCATTTCCTCAAAAGTAGGGTTAGCAACATCCATCCTACCGGGCCTATCAAAACTGCGATCCATCCCGTCTAACCTATCAAACCTGGAACCACCATGGGAAAACCACTCCCGTCTCACTGGAGGAGTACGAGTACCACGAAAGGGAAACCGTGATCCGTAGCCCCTCTGAGACTCAAAGCTGCGACCTCTCCCAAACTCGTATTGATCACGAGGTGGAGAACGTCCAGCAAACTCAACACCACCAGACTCAAAGCGCCTACCACCTGTTCCACGACCAAACAGGCTGAACCCTCTAGCTTCACAATCCCGGAAACCAAACTGTCCAGCACTCTGCCTATCACCGGTCTGACCGGTCACTCTGACCGGTCTGGCCGGTGGTCCTCGGCCAGCAGCAACACCTGCAGCCTTCCGGTCTCCCCAAGCCGGAACCGTCCTCACAATCGCCTTGGCCCTGGGCATCTGCATACGAGGCTCAGGTACACCATTAGAGGGGTGGTACCTGTCCCTGTTAGCCCACTCTCTAGCCATTCTCTCCTCACGCTTCCTCTTGAAGCAAAACTCTCTCTTATGACCATCCTTTCCACAAAACTCACAATGGAAACGAATTGGTCTTGGCTTAGGTTTCGGGTGTGGCTCTTCACAAGGCTTCTCACTAGGTTTCTCACTAGGCTTCTCACTTGGTTTTTCTCTCGATTTAAGCAACTGGTTTGGCTTGGGTGCAAACTTGTCTTTGGGTGTTGGTTGTGGTGGAACTGGAGTATTCCCAAATTTCCCTTCTCTCACACCACTGCTCTCACCAAACTTATCAGATCCCAAAGCCCAACCATCAAAGCGCTTACAACTGCCAATTAACACACCCAGCTGAGGCTCATGACTGGACACCCAACTCAACACCTCACGCACCTTACTGTTCTCATCCTGCAAATGATCAACACATTTTGCAAGTTCCAAATTCTTCACAGCATGTAATTCACAGGTAGAGCAAGCAGTAGGAATAGGCACTTTCAAATCAGCCTCAAGCGAAACAATGCGAGAACGAAGCTCAGCAATTTTTTCATGCAAACCAGGGCAAGAAGTACATGCACCAAGCAAAGTGGGTCTAGATTGCTGCTCAGCCAACTCAACCCTAAGCACATCTAGTTCCTCACACTTGGAGGCATGCTTTTCCCTAAGAGCAGTCAAATCAGCTAGGAAAACAGAGCAATCAGCACAATCAATCTCATCAGAAACCACAGGGCTAGCCTTAAGCGAATCAATTTCAAGCTTGCCATCAAGAACCTGTGTTTCTAGCTCAGCCACTCTAGTCCTAGCATCTTCAAGCAAAGGTCTAAGCTCCTTCCTAAGCTTCTTAGCCTCTCTAAGCATGTGATCGCGATTATCAAGCAAGTCAACCAACTCCTCATTCTCCTTGCGTAAAGAAGAGAGCTCATCACATACCTCATCCTCGGAGTCGGAGTCTGATTCCGAGGTGTTCTTCTGGCTTCTCTTGCTGCCGGAGCTGCGTGCCATGCCGCATAGCCCATCCTTCTTGTTGCAGCCTCTCGAAGTCTTGCTTGCGGTACAGCAAAGGCCGTTCAAGTACTTGCCGAAGTCCTTCTTCTTCTTTCTGTGCTTCCTCTTGCTGTCCTCTTCTTCTTCTTCTTCACTCGAGCTTGATGACACATCCTCAGAGTCGGAGTCGATGTCGCTCGATCTCTTGATCTTTTCTCGGGTCCGTGTCTTCCTCCCATGTTCATGTTCCTTCTTCTTGGATCTTCTTCCTTTGTCCTTGGACTTGTGCTTGTCGTGGTTGTTCACCTTCGGACACTCGGTGAAAAAGTGTCCGGTCTTGCCGCACTTGAAACACGCTCTCGAGTTCCTCCTTGAGTTCACCCGGTTCTCGTGCAGCCTCTCGAACCGCCTGGTCAGCAACGCCAGCTCGTCCTCTCCAAGCACGTCGAACTCCTCGTCTGGCAAAGACATCAAAGAAGACAAAGAGCACATCCTGGAGGATGCGTTAGCATTAGACTTGGCTCCTTTGCCACTAACGAGAGCGAGACTATGAGAATCAGTCGGGCTCTCGATCTTGGCTGTCATACCACGGTCCAACTCAGCCGACTTGAGCTTCGAGAACAGCTCGTTCACCGTCAAGGTGTCATACTTCTCGGACTCAACAATAGCCTCAAACTTCCCGTCCCATACGGTACGATCCAACGAGTGCAAGAGCTTCACGGCTCTATCATGATCATTGTATGGGAGGACGTCCACATTGGCTCTCATGTTGTTCACAACGACCGTAAATCGCTGGAAAAGGGCATCGACGGACTCGCCGGGGAGATGAGTGAAGTTCTCGTACTCTCTTCGGTAAGTCGCGTACATCCGAGCCTGAACCTGAGCATTCCCAGCATGAGCATCCTTCAACTGCTCCCAAATCCTACAAGCTAAGTCCTCTGTCTGAACCCGATCGAATTCAGGCTGACACAGAGCACGAAACAAGTAGTCGACAGCCTTGTTGTTGGCTTCGAACATATCCCTCGATCCTGGAGCAAGGAAGTTCATCGGATGAACATAAGCTGTGTTCACCGTGACATCCCAAAGGATCTGACCCTTTCCGCGGAGGAACGCCGCCATCCGCCTTTGCCACATCTGGTAGTTCTTCCCATCGAAGTGCGGAGGACCCGAACCCCGTTCCTGGTACGCCATCTTTGGATCTTAGACTGGTAAGAGTCAATAAAGACCCGAACCGGCTCTGATACCAATTGAAGGACCGATTAGGCGAACCAGAGAGGGGGGGAGTGAATGGGAGCCGATAAAAATTCTTCTCGAAGGAGATGGGAACTCCAACAAGACGAACACGGCTTCCAACTCACGTCTCCGACCCAACTACCCAAGTTGGTCAAGACCACGCAGCCACTGGAGTGCTACTGGTCCTAGGAACCAACACTCAACCTTCCTAGCCAAAACTCACCAAAACACACAGCGGAAACTTGCACGGCTTGCTGCCTGTGCTACACCGGTCAGACCGATGGCCTGCGCCGGTCAGACCGGTGACACCGGTCAGACCGGTGGACAGAGCCGGTCAGGCCGGTGGCTACAGCAGCCGCACAGCAAACGTTCCAGGAAGCCTCAGTGAATCCTCTAGGCCCTGGAACAAAAACCACCACGAAACACAACCTGTGAGGAAGAAGAACCCCTCACAAATCCTAGCAAAACAACTCCAAACACTCCAAGAACTGAACAGCAGGATCACGGGACAAAACCACACGGACAAGGCTGTTCCCCGAGACAAAAACCCACCCCGGTCAGACCGGTCAAGAGCACCGGTCAGACCGGTCGTGCCTGGGCAGCTCGGGATGAACAGCGCCCGCGAGTCAACTCCTCCAAATCCAACTCCCGATCTCCCGATCCGCTCCACGGTTTTGCACAAGACTTTGGGGATAGTAGGAACACCTCATGGGTACTCCATAGCCAAGATTTGGTCCACCAAAACTTGTCAAATCAAGAGGAATCGAAGAAATCCCACCAAGAACGCCTCTAACCCTAGAGCCACGAAAACCCCAAAATCGAGCCCCTTTGCTCACGGATTTGGAAGGGGAATCAAAGGGAAAAGAACCACGAAGGGTTCATGCATACATCCCCCACCAAATCCCAAAGAGAAAGGCCTCGAAATCGCTCCAAGAAAATCGCCAAGAAAGGGCTCCGAAAATCACCAAAAAGGAGAAACGGGAAAGACACATCCAAGCCTTGAGGAACCACGCCGAATCATCTATACATATCAAAGAGGTTCATACAAGGTCTAGCTTGCCGCCCGATCATCCTTCCCTCTCACAAGATCTCACCATGAAGCTCTCAAGCTAGTCCTACGAAAATCCTAAGAAAATAGGAAGGAAAATAGGAAAACCAAATGAGCTAGGGTTCCAAGAGATGGCTGCCATCCTCTCACCACTTGGGTTATATGGAGGCAACCGAAAGACTAAAATACCCTTACTAGCTAACTAGGGATACATGCCCCTCGAGGGCGAAATTGGAAGTCTTTGTCTTCGCACCATCGGACGGATGCCCAGCGACCGCAAACTTGCTTAGCCTCGACGCAAGCCTTGCGATCCCGACGCGTGTCCTCCGCTTCGAAGATTCCGGACTGCGTCGTCGCACACCGGTCAGACCGGTGCTCCTCACCGGTCAGACCGGTACCCACCGGTCAGACCGGTCAGACCCACCGGTCAGACCGGTCTGGAGCTGCTGCACCTCCGTCTTCGGTTCTTCGGTCTTGGCTTTGTGGATCAACCAAGGAACCCAGTGGTTTTCTGGTGAACCACCGGAAACCCCGCGAACTCGGTGTAGCCTCCGCCAATCACCACTCATGACTCGGCTCCCACGTAGTCCCGGCTCGACCTTGGTTTTGAGGCTCAACCAAGGAACCGTCCATGACTTCATCTTGCCGTTCTTGCCACCATGCGGCCCGCACTTGACCCCGCTGGCCACCGGGTCCCTCGAACCAAGCCTACTTGTCTCCTCCACACCTAGAGGCCTCACCGGCAACGACCTTTCACGCTTGTTCTTCACCTGCACCTGCACCAGTCAAGCCGCAACCTGCACCTGCAATACTTAGCCAAGAATCAGTCCACACCACGTTGTCAATCACTCATCACACCAGGAAGCGACCATCCACCGGTCCTCGAACCACACCTGGCTCTCAGATCTGCGGGTGGGAAGTGGTATGTCCTTGTTGTGGTGGACGACTACTCTCGGTATGCGTGGGTGTTCTTTCTTGAGGAGAAGGGGGAGACGTTTGGTTTTGTTCGAGATCTTGTCTTGAGGTTAAGAAACGAGAGGCACGGAGATGCCATACGAGCGATCCGTAGTGACAATGGCTCGGAATTCAAAAACTCTCGCTTCGAAACCTTTTGCCATGACTTGGGTCTTGAACATCAGTTTTCGAGTCCGTATACGCCTCCCCAGAATGGCGTGGTGGAAAGGAAAAACAGGACCTTGTGCGAGATGGCTCGGACGATGCTCGACGAGCATAGGACTCCGAGAAGGTTCTGGGCTGAGGCGGTCAATACCGCGTGCCATGTGTCGAACAGGATCTACCTCAGGGTTCACAAGAAGAAAACCTGTTACGAGTTGATGCACGGTCGCACACCCAAGGTGAGTCACTTCCATGTCTTTGGTTGTAAATGCTTCATTCTGAAGAAAGGGAAGAAGTTGGACAAGTTCGAGGCTAGGTCTGTCGATGGTATTTTCTTTGGTTATGCATCTCATTCTAGAGCATTTCGTGTGCTCAATCTTGAAACTAACCAAATCGTGGAAACTTGCGAGGTAACCTTCGACGAGACACAGCCACGTAGTCAGCTTGTTTTTGAGTGTGCAGGTGACGACGAACTTGGCGAGGAGATCTTTCAGGAGGAGGAGCATGAACATGGAGATGATGAAGATGGCGGTGTGATGCCCGCGGCTGAACATGTACCTACTACTTCGACGACGATCGAGAATGGACCCTCTCCCACACCTACAACGACAAACCCAGATCAAGGCGAAGCTGCTGTTGAGGGGGAGGTAGCATCAAGGCGAGAACCTCCCCGACGAGTGCAAGTGGATCACCCAGCTTCGAGAATCATCGGCGACATGAATGAACGTACTACACGGTCGAGGGTTCGGAACAATTCTCATTTCGCTCATGCTGCTTTTGTTGCCACTTTTGAGCCCAAAGACATTGGACATGCGTTATCTGATCATAATTGGGTTAACTCGATGCATGAGGAGTTGGAGAATTTTGAGAGGAACCAAGTTTGGGTGTTGGTTGACCCTCCCCCAGGGTGCAAACTGATTGGGACAAAATGGGTGTGGAAAAATAAAGAGGGAGAGAAAGGAGAAGTGGTGAGGAACAAGTCGAGACTTGTTGCTCAGGGGTACAGTCAGAAAGAGGGGATCGACTACGAGGAGACTTTCGCTCCTGTAGCTCGTTTGGAGGCGATCAGGATCCTTCTAGCCTTTTCCGTGGCTAAAGGGTTCAAGTTGTACCAGATGGATGTGAAGAGTGCTTTTCTGAACGGTGTATTGGAGGAAGAGGTGTTTGTGAGGCAACCACCGGGGTTTGAGAGTGAGAAGTATCCTCACCGGGTATACAAGTTGAGGAAGGCGCTGTATGGGTTGAAGCAGGCGCCTAGAGCTTGGTATGGTAGGTTGAGGGGGTTCCTGTTTGAGAGAGGGTTTGAGATGGGGAAGGTCGACCAGACCTTGTTTCTCCTCAGGCAGGACAGAGATATCCTGATTGTGCAGGTATACGTGGATGATATTGTCTTTGGTGGCTCGTCTAACTCTCTTGTTGCAAGGTTTGCAGAAGACATGAGCAGGGAATTTGAGATGAGCATGATGGGTGAGTTGCAGTTCTTCCTCGGGCTACAAATCAAGCAATCAAAGGAAGGAACATTTGTGCACCAAGCTAAGTACACCAAGGACATTGTGAGGAAGTTCAAGATGGAGGACTCCAAGGCCATGGCGACGCCTATGAGTACGACTACAGTTCTTGATGCGGACGAGGAAGGTGAACACGTGGACCAGAAGGAGTACCGGAGCATGATCGGGTCACTCCTCTACTTGACGGCGACGAGGCCGGACATTCAATTCTCGGTGTGTCTGTGCGCTCGTTTTCAAGCTTCTCCGAGGACTTCGCATCGGCAAGCAGTCAAGCGCATTTTCAGGTATTTGCGACACACTCCCGACTTCGGCCTTTGGTACTCTGCGTCTTCTTCTTTGGCGCTTCATGGATTTTCAGACGCGGATTTTGCCGGGTGTCGGTTGGATAGGAAGTCCACTTCTGGGACTTGCCAGTTCTTGGGTTCTTCTTTGGTATCTTGGTCTTCCCGCAAACAGTCGAGTGTTGCTCAATCCACTACCGAGGCAGAGTATGTGGCCGCAGCTAGTTGTTGCTCTCAGCTCCTTTGGATCACATACACCATGAGTGACTTTGGTGAGGAGTATACCCATGTCCCACTTCAATGTGATAGCACTAGTGCCATAAGCGTTGCAAAGAACCCAGTGCTCCATTCCAAAACCAAGCACATAGAAGTGAGGTATCATTTTCTGAGAGACAACGTAGAGAAAGGGAAGATAGCTTTGATCCATGTACCCACACATGAACAACTAGCCGATATTTTCACCAAACCCCTAGATCAAGCAACTTTCACTCGTTTGCGGGGGGAGCTTGGTGCTTGTTTGATTTCTTGAGTTGGCGTGTGGGAGCTCCTTTGTAGCATATGTATAGCTTTCCTTTGTGCATTTCTTGCATTTGGCATGGCATATGTAGCATGATGTATAGGCATCTTTGTATCTTAGGTTGCATGCATTTTGTATCATATGCATTGTTTAGGAAAGGCTTCTCCTATACACATTGTTCACCATGGAATGACATATATGTCTTTGTGAGCTAATTTGGTAAGCTATGGTTAGTTTGGCTTAGCTCTTGATAATCTTGGTTTGTATCCATGGTTGATGGCTATGTTTTTGAAAAATTTCATATATATATACTCTCTTGTGAGTAAATGCCTTTACATGATCTTGACATGTTTTAGTGGCTTGGCTATGCTTAATTTGTGGTTGGATAGCTTATTTTGATCATATGGGGCCAAAGGCTCATTTGCTATCATGAATGTTTAGCCCCCATGCTTCATCTTGTGGAGGGGTATAAGTTCCTTTTTGTCGCAAAGACATTTCATGTACCAATTATAAATCTGAATATGAAATGTAAATTACTTAAAAAATGTGCTCCCATGTCATATGTGCTAATTTTAATTTGCGTTGGGTGCTAAATCGTTGCATGATGCCTACCAATGAGAAGTCTCATATATAGAAGTAGGCACATGGCTCGGTGGCTTTGACATGACATGAGGTGCTTGTGGGTGTTTATGATGGTCTTATGCTTAGAATGGTTGTCCTAGCATGAAGTTTGTGTGGCTTTGCCATTTTGACATGTTTTGCTCATGTTTAGGACTTTGCTCATGAGAGGGTAATTTTTCGCAAAATTGCTAAATTCTTTCTTAGCTTCGCCCAATGGTTGTGAAACTTGGTGATCATGAAGTTTATGTCTTTACGAAGCTATAGAGTATCTAACTTGCTCGTTTGGACATGTGTAGCATCCTATGTTGAATTTTGTCTATTTGAGAAGCTCTAGGTTGCATTTTTTGCATTTTTGGCTTGATTCATGCATTGTCAACAAGGGGGAGAAGTTTGAGCATGTTTTGGCCTACTGAATGCATTTGGAAGGTTTTCAGGTGGTTTCGAGCTATTTTTGGGCTCTGTTGTGCACCGGTCTGACCGGTTGAGGTCACCGGTCTGACCGGTCAGAGTGCTGGTCCTGTTCACATGTTGCCCACCGGTCTGACCGGTGGTGTCGATCGGTCTGACCGGTCAGAGCTGAGCTGTTGCAGCTGCTCTGTTTTGTGAAGTGGTTCGCATGCATTTGTCCAGGGGGAGTTGCATCGGTTCAGGGGGAGCTTGCATGTGTGCAGGGGGAGCTCTTTGTGGTTTTCGAGCTTTGGTTTGATGGTTTGTGCTCTTTGCTTGAGCATGTTTTGTCTCGGATGTGTCGAGCCATTGCCCTTGCCTAAGGGGTCCGAGACTTGTCTTCTTCAAGTGATCTTGCTCTTTGCCTTTTCTTTGGCTTTCGATCGCTTGTTGGAGTTTCTTTTAGTCGTTTCTTTTCTTTTCCTTTTCTCTTGGTTACCAAAACGTGTGTGTTGTCAATGCACTCATCAAGGGGGAGATTGAGAGCCAGGTGTGGTTCGAGGACCGGTGGATGGTCGCTTCCTGGTGTGATGAGTGATTGACAACGTGGTGTGGACTGATTCTTGGCTAAGTATTGCAGGTGCAGGTTGCGGCTTGACTGGTGCAGGTGCAGGTGAAGAACAAGTGTGAAAGGTCGTTGCCGGTGAGGCCTCCAGGTGTGGAGAAGACAAGTAGGCTTGGTTCGAGGGACCCGGTGGCCAGCGGGGTCAAGTGCGGGCCGCATGGTGGCAAGAACGGCAAGATGAAGTCATGGACGGTTTCTTGGTTGAGCCTCAAAACCAAGGTCGAGCCGGGACTACGTGGGAGCCGAGTCATGAGTGGTGATTGGCGGAGGCTACACCGAGTTCGCGGGGTTTCCGGTGGTTCACCAGAAAACCACTGGGTTCCTTGGTTGATCCACAAAGCCAAGACCGAAGAACCGAAGACGGAGGTGCAGCAGCTCCAGACCGGTCTGACCGGTGGGTCTGACCGGTCTGACCGGTGGGTACCGGTCTGACCGGTGAGGAGCACCGGTCTGACCGGTGTGCGACGACGCAGTCCGGAATCTTCGAAGCGGAGGACACGCGTCGGGATCGCAAGGCTTGCGTCGAGGCTAAGCAAGTTTGCGGTCGCTGGGCATCCGTCCGATGGTGCGAAGACAAAGACTTCCAATTTCGCCCTCGAGGGGCATGTATCCCTAGTTAGCTAGTAAGGGTATTTTAGTCTTTCGGTTGCCTCCATATAACCCAAGGGGTGAGAGGATGGCAGGCATCTCTTGGAACCCTAGCTCATTTGGTTTTCCTATTTTCCTTCCTATTTTCTTAGGATTTTCGTAGGACTAGCTTGAGAGCTTCATGGTGAGATCTTGTGAGAGGGAAGGATGATCGGGCGGCAAGCTAGACCTTGTATGAACCTCTTTGGTATGTATAGATGATTCGGCGTGGTTCCTCAAGGCTTGGATGTGTCTTTCCCGTTTCTCCTTTTTGGTGATTTTCGGAGCCCTTTCTTGGCAATTTTCTTGGAGCGATTTCGAGGCCTTTCTCTTTGGGATTTGGTGGGGGATGTATGCATGAACCCTTCGTGGTTCTTTACCCTTTGATTCCCCTTCCAAATCCGTGAGCAAAGGGGCTCGATTTTGGGGTTTTCGTGGCTCTAGGGTTAGAGGCGTTCTTGGTGGGATTTCTTCGATTCCTCTTGATTTGACAAGTTTTGGTGGACCAAATCTTGGCTATGGAGTACCCATGAGGTGTTCCTACTATCCCCAAAGTCTTGTGCAAAACCGTGGAGCGGATCGGGAGATCGGGAGTTGGATTTGGAGGAGTTGACTCGCGGGCGCTGTTCATCCCGAGCTGCCCAGGCACGACCGGTCTGACCGATGCTCTTGACCGGTCTGACCGGTGCTAGCCCTTGGTGGGTTTTTGTCTCGGGGAACAGCCTTGTCCGTGTGGTTTTGTCCCGTGGTCCTGCTGATCAGTTCTTGGAGTGTTTGGAGTTGTTTTGCTAGGATTTGTGAGGGGTTCTTCTTCCTCACAGGTTGTGTTTCGTGGTGGTTTTTGTTCCAGTGCCTAGAGGATTCACTGAGGCTTCCTGGAACGTTTGCTGTGCGGCTGCTGTAGCCACCGGCCTGACCGGCTCTGTCCACCGGTCTGACCGGTGTCACCGGTCTGACCGGCGCAGGCCATCGGTCTGACCGGTGTAGCACAGGCAGCAAGCCGTGCAAGTTTCCGCTGTGTGTTTTGGTGAGTTTTGGCTAGGAAGGTTGAGTGTTGGTTCCTAGGACCAGTAGCACTCCAGTGGCTGCGTGGTCTTGACCAACTTGGGTAGTTGGGTCGGAGACGTGAGTTGGAAGCCGTGTTCGTCTTGTTGGAGTTCTCATCTCCTTCGAGAAGAATTTTTATCGGCTCCCATTCACTCCCCCCCTCTCTGGTTCGCCTAATCGGTCCTTCAAGAACGTAGCGGAACAAACACTCGAGCAGCACTCAGACCACACCGGTCAGACCGGTCACTACCACCAGTCAGACCGGTCCCGACCGGATCACCCGGACTAGGCCGCCGGATCATCCGACACTCTCGAGAGGCACACCGGGTCACTCTAGACCCCAAACCGGATCACCCGAGCAGGAAACCCCAAATATGAGAAAACGACCTCCCGAGCTCCAAACAGCACAAAACCTGAAACAGCAGCAAGCCTAGAGACTAGGGAACATAGCAGCACGTTCACCTGAGCCAAAACCCAACTCGGAGCTGCACTGGTCAGACCGGTGGAAGGCACCGGTCAGGGCCTGGGCGCTCAGGATGAACAGCGAGCCGCGGGTCAACTCCCCCAAATCCACTTCCCGATCTCCCGATTTGCTCCACGGATTCGCACAAGACTTTGAAGATACTAGGAGTACCTCATGGGCATCCCATAGCTAAGATTTGGTCCACCAAAACTCGTTGAATCAAGAGGAATCGAAGGATTTCCACCAAAAACACCACTTTTCCTCAACCTAAGAAAACCCCAAAATCGAGCACCTTTACTCATGGATTTGAGAGGAGAATCATTGGGAAAAGAACCACGAAGGGTTCATGCATACATCCCCAATCAAATCCCAAAGAGAAAGGCCTCAAATCTACCACAAGAAATTCGCTAAGAAAATGCTCCGAAAATCACCAAAAAGGAAAACGGGGGAAACAACACAAGGCCTTGAGGAACCACGCCAAATGATCTATACATACCATGAAGGTTCATACAAGGTCTAGCTTGCCACCCGATCATCCATCCCTCTCTAAGGATCTCACCATGAAGCTCTCAAGATAGTCCTAAAAATCCTAAGGAAAATAGGTAGGGAAAATAGCAAAAGCAAATGAGCTAGGGTTCCAAGAGATGGTTGCCATCCTCTCACCACTTGGGTTACATGGAGGCAACCTAAAGACGAAACTACCCCTAAGACATAAAACTAAGATACACACCCCCGAGGGCAATTTGGGAATCTTCGTTGTAGCACATTCAGACGGATGCCCGGCGACCGCAAACTTGGTTAGCCTCGACACAAGCCTTGCGATCCCTATGCGTGTCCTCCGCTTCGAAGTCTCCGGAAGGCGTCGTTGCACACCGGTCAGACCGGTGCTCCTTACCGGTCAGGCCGGTACCCACCGGTCAGACCGGTCCAGTGCTGCTACACTTCGGTCTTCGGTCTTGGCTTTGTGGATCAACCAAGGAACCTAGTGGTTTTGTGGTGAACCACTGGAAACCCCGCAGACTTGGTGTAGCCTCCCGCCAATCTCCACTCATGACTTGGCTCCCACGAAGTCCCCGTTTGACCTTGGTTTTGAGGCTCAACCAAGAAACCGTCCACGACTTCGTCTTGATGTTCTTGCCACCATGCGGCCCGCACTTGACCCCGCTGGCCACTGGGTCCCTCAAACCAAGCCTACTTGTCTGCTCCACACCTGGAGGACTCACCGACATCGACCTTTCGCGCTTGTTCTTCACCTGCACCAGCACCAATCAAGCCGCAACCTGCACCTGCAATACTAGGCCAAGAGTCAGTCCACACAATGTTGTCAATCACTCAACACACTAGGAAGCGACCATCCACCGGTCCTCGAACCAGACAGACTCTCACTAACTTGCATCCTTTGTTAGATACTAAAGCTCCTGAAGTGGATTTCTTTGAGATACCTGAAGATTGCCAGGAGACTGAGGAGATCATTGAATTGGTTCCCGTGGGTGAAGGATTTTCGGAAGATACTAATGTTGGGGTAAATATTTCACAGCTAACCCATCCCCGGTGTCTTCGGCCGTTCGGAGAAGAACAGGCGTCGGATTTGTGCTTGCCTTGGCTATTTCAGGGTGAAATCGAGGGTCGACAAGCCAGGATATGGCAAAGCTCGGGATCTTCGCTCGAGAGGGCGAAATCAACTCGCAAAATACCCTTGAGATGCTTCGCACAACGTGAAAAAGCGATGGCATGAGATGTAAAGTGTAATTGTAACGGGCCTATAAAAAGGACCTGACGGGAATTAATTAGGGGCGATTGGAAGGGGGCTGAGTTTCATTACACTCAGTCTAGTATATACTTCTTGTTCTTCGGTGTCTCTTTCTTTTATCTTAGGTTAGTTCGTTCTAGCTGTTGGCCCATCTTCGGGGAAGATTATTATCCCAAGAGTTAAGGTGCCCACCGTGTTCCGTCCCAGCAATGCCACCGAAGAAGCCACCGAAGAACCCACAACCACACCCAAATAGAGCAACCGATGATTCGTCGGAAGCAGAGAGCGAAAACCCAAGAGAGAGGCAGATAGCTGACAACATAAACAGAACTAGGGACATGGTACTATGTCCACATAACCAGAGGTGCGAAGAAAATCAAGAACGAGAAGCCGAAGATGTAGCGGAAGGAAACTTTGAGGTTAGCCTAGTGGACGCAGGGGTCGAAGATGAAGATATTACTTCATTAAGGAGAATCGAAGAAAGACTCGCTGCGAAGATGAGAGAAAGAACAATGAAAGCAAACATTCGAACCAGAGCTCAAGCAGAAGCTGCCATCCTCAGGGCGAAAGAGATACAGAATGGAGATCCAGCGCAAGAAAAAGCCAAGTACAATGAGATGTTACAACAAGTAAAGAAGAAGAGAATGTTGCTGCAGCAATTGCAGGAAGACGAAGAACAGCAAGCAATAAGACATAAAACATTACAGCTCCAAGAGAAAATGACACTTTTGTAGGCTCAACTGAATTCTCTTCACCAATAGGAACAGACCCAGCAACCTCGCAAGACGCCAGTGCAAAACAAAAAGCGAAGGCCCATAATCATAGACGAAGAAACATATGAAAATGAAGATGAGGATGACGAAGATTCCTGGTATTATGACTCAGACGAAGAGGCATTTGTGGAACGTAGACCACACAAGAGATACAGAGAATCATTCTAAAGCAAGGTGAAACCCGCTTCTCCTCTTTCATTAGAGCTCAAACAGGCAGAGTGGCCACCGAAGTTCAAGTTACCTGCATCTTTGCCAGAGTATGATTGGGAATCAGACCACAGACAGTTCCTCCAGAAATACACTGCGGCAATATCTTCGGGTGGGGAAAATGAAGGACTGATTAGGCGACTAGAGAGGGGGGCAGTGAATGGGAGTCGATAAAAATTCTTCTGTAGAGAGTCGAACTCGACTATGTCCCAAATTCACAACCAAGGATTCCCACACGAGCTTGCCAAGGTCGCGTAGTCACAATGGACCTACCAACCCTAGGAACAAGTCCCAACACAACCCAAAGCAGAAGCACAACTCAAGAGGCCAAGGACTTAGGCAAATCTGCCTGGCCAGGACAGACGGTCCGATCGACCCTCGCAGATGGTCCGTCAGGACCTGGCGGACTGTCCGTGCCGCTAGGATGGACGGTCCGTATTAACAGACAGAACCTCCAGAAACACTCCTCGAAAATACAGACGGTTCGATCCAACCCTCTGGACGGTCTGATGATGGCGGACAGTCCGTGGACCCTGCGCGGACGGTCCGTCAAGCCTGCGGATGGTCCGTCACCCCACGGCGACAGTCCAAAAACCTCACGCAACAAAACCCTAACACTTCAACAGATCTACACACGAGCTCTCAAGAACTGGACGAACACGCGACGAACTAGCAACTCGCGAACGGTCCGCCGGGACCCTACGGACGGTCCGTCCCACGCGAGCAGAAGCAGAAACAGCCCAACCCGCGAAGTCAACTCCACCTAGCCTTCCATGGATCTCCCAAACGGCTAAATGGATTGAGACAAGATTTGGCGGAGATGAGAAGCATCCCTAGGGGATGCTATGCCCAAAAACTTGAGGCCTCAAACCAACTAAAACGCTGGGAATCGATCATGAACCGAGCTCTACCAAAAAGCTAAGGTTCGACCCGAAATCCTCAAATCCAAGGCCAAATCCGGAGTTTGAGGGGTCAAGATCAAGCACAAAGATGCACAAGGCATCTATCCATGATCCCCACAAAGAAATCCAAACCCAAACACCTCAGAATCGGAGGAACAAGCTGCACACGAAAATCCAATGAAATAGCTCGAAAAAGACACGAAAATCACTCGAGCCACAAGAAGGAAATCGACGCGACCATGAAAGCTTCCATACACTCAAAGGTCAGATTCTCTACAAAACGGTGAAGAAAATCTAAGCCTATGGAGCAGGGAAATGAGAAGCAGTCCGGATGGATAGTTTGCCTAGAAACCCTAGAGCTATATATATGGAGTCCCTCTGGGTTGGGCAAATGAGCAAGCTACCCCTAGAACTTAAATTGAGATACAAACCCCTCAGGGGCAATATGGTCAAGTAGCACTCCTCTTCATCGGGCGGCCACGGCTTTGCCGCAGTTTGCGTCCTCCCGATGCAAGCCCTGCGATCCCGTCGCGTGTCCCCCGACATCGAAGCTTCTCGGCGTGCCCGGATCTCGTCTCCGCCCGCCGAGTCTCCGGTCTTGGTTTTGTGGCTCAACCAAGTAACCCGGCAGTTTTATGGTGAACTGTGACAGAACCGCTCAAATTAATTCCATATTATTGCCTAAACCACTCCACTTAGCCATTAAGCAATAATATGGAAGTAACTTGTCGTCTCTACCGGGTCAAGCCCGATAAATCACTTACATCAAAGGATAGACAATTGTACATCAAAACTCACACGAAGGCGAGTCCAGAGATAAACAAGTCACAAATTATTACATAACATCCTTCAAAGGTTCATTATTACAAACCAAGTTTGTTGCATAAAGGTAAATGGTTCAGAGTTCGAAACACAGTGGAAATAAAATACTAAACGACATAAGCAACATCACACAAGGCCATCTGTGATGCCACTAAGCACTGTCATCCTCCCACTCGTACTCCCAACCGGGTGGGAGAGAACCAGGCCACGGAAAGCCATCATCACACACATCATCACCTGAAAACATCAACAACAGCAAGGCTGAGTATACTAATACTCAGCAAGACTTAACCGACAGGTGATTGGAAAAGTCACCAACTCTCTAGACATGCAAGGCTTTATGGCTAGTGGGTTGTTTTGCTGAAAAGCAACAAAGAGTATGTCCTTACTTTCAAATTTTAGCTCCGAATTCGATTCATTTAACCATGACTAGATTAGCAACCTAATTCAAGCATGAGTTGTACATTAGAAATTAGACAAGTATACAAATTCCTTTTCAATTCCATCATTAAGGGACATAGAGTGGATGGTTAAGCAGTCTCAGGTAATGGTGAGAGGCCGACGATCGATCGATTAATAACCTTGCAAGGTGGACCTAAACACACGGGAGAATGCATACCCCAAAAATGCCAACTAAAACCAAAAGGGGTGGGGTACACACCAACTAGGCGGTTCCCAACCGTCCTCAGTTCAGGATCAAGTCCACAGTCCCTGGTACAAGGTTATCTGGTCACGGTATCTGACCTCCCAGATCCACACATGTACCACTGCCTAGTATCTGGGGATCACTCCCGGGATTAGTGGTAGAGAGTTCCCTTGCCGGATCAGGAAAGTGCTAGGCTTACCAGTCCCATTCCCAACAAATGCTTAGTACGTTCAAAAGCTTAACCACTGACATATATTAACCGGAGTCAATCCCATGCTCTTATCACATGAGCAGATAAGTTTAACAATCTTATGATTCCAACATATGAAACCTATAGCTCGCGAGTGACGGTCATCACTCGACTTTTACAGTGGTCCTAAGCATGGCAACTAGCGACCTGTCATGCTAGTATTAGAACATAGGAACCTAGGATCATGCATCTAAGGTTTCAATTCAACTCCTGAACGTAAATGCACAAACAAAACATAAAGTTGTTGCATAAGTTAGTAAAATAGGGTTATGCTCCGGGGCTTGCCTTCACTGGCAAAGTCAGACTGGAGCTCCTCCGAACTTTGGTTCGGGTCTTGCTGCACTTCTACCACGTTCACTTCTCCCTCAGCTGGTTCCCCTTCAGACTCAGGCACCAGCTCGTAGTTTCCGTCGGGAAGTTCTATATGATATGCAGATGCATTATTATTCAAGTACTCGAATTCAGAGATAAACATGGGGTGTATTGTTGGCCATATTAACCTTGACAAGTTTTTAATAATCTTTTCTTTACCAAGGAAAAGTGGATGTGTGTGAAACTTTATTCTTATTTGATGGTGATTGTGTACATATCTAAGATAATCAATTTATTTCACTTCACCAAGCAAAGGGGTGATGTTAGAAAGTATTCTTGGTGAAGTTTACTCATTTATTTAAGTTGCAACATGAGGTGATTGTAGTTTTCCTTTTATTCCAACTATTGAGCTTGATTTCATTCGAAAATCAAAATTGAAACAAAAACAAATAAACTGACCACCACCAGGTCCAGACATGCACACATTGTACTAACTAAGCTACTGACCAAACATGAGACAAAATAAAGCTATGAAATAAATATGATAAATGCAACAAGTTAAAGCTACTAGGAGCATGAATAAATCATAAATGAAAATATAGACATGATCTGAGCCTGTAACTTGGCATACAACAAGATAATGACATATTTAGCTCACACACCAAAAATTGGATCCATAACTGCAGCAAAAATTTGCATTTGAATTTAACTCAAACTATCCACCATAATTCAGAAGACTAATCTACACATGCCAAAAATACATCTCCTATTTATGAGAGCTACTACTTAGGATTATAGAGCTACTGCAGAAAACTGGACAGCATTTGCTTACCAGATAAATTTAAACAATTCATACACTAAGACTACGCTGAAATCAAAATAAATTCATAACTGGAGATACATACAAGATTTATGTGCCATTTTTCTACACAGAGCCAAGCATGATCATATTATAACCATATCCAAAATTCACATCCAGAGCATTTATACATTTCAAGTTATTCAAATTTCTCCAAACTGAAGATTTCAAAACCATTTAAAAACTATACTGAAATTTGAAAACTCCCTTTCTAGAAAAGGTATCTCTCTTCACATGGATTCCAGAACAGTTGAGTTTGTATTTTTCAGATTTTTCTACAATTTAATACGTATTTTACAAGTTTCAGGATTTTGAATCTAGTGTTTAAGATTCATTTTTCATCTAGGTCCCTGGAAACTTGCACTCAGGCCCCTGCAAAGACTTCAATCACAGCAATGCGGTCCCTAGCGGCGGGGCAAGGCCGGCCGGTGGCGGGGGACAACCGGACTCCGGCGTGCAAGCGGCTAGGGTGGGGTAGGAGCTCACCCTCGACCTTTTGGCGGCGGTGGCTGGGTCGGACGGGGTTGAAGGACCGGAACGGCGAACCAGAGAGGTGGGAGTGAATGGGAGCCGATAAAAATTCTACTCAAGAATTCGGCCTATGAACCCAAGATCACTCGGATACCTCCGTAAACTTCTCTTGCCAAATCCACGTAGCCACTGGAGTGCCACTGGACCTAGGAGCAAGATCCAACCAACAGCCTCTGAAAACACGCAGCAGAAAACAACACGAACACAGCTGCTGGACGCCAAAACCGGTCAGGCCGGTTTCTGAAACTGGTCAGACCGATTCTCTAGGACTTAGCCTCTCACAGGCAGGTGAAACCGGTCAGGCCGATTTTGTCCAGGAAATCCCCAAAAGACCTTCGAGACCAAAACCTAGCAAAACCACCTCAAGAACCTTCCAAACTTTGAACAAGAAAAGGCATAGCCTGAAGAAGACTCTCCTGTCCAAAAACTCTTCACGATAGCCCACTGGGGCTAAACCGGTCAGACCGGTTTGGGAAACCGGTCTGGTCGATTTTGCCTGCACAGTCGGGAAGAACTCAGCCTGTGGGAAAAACTCAACCTTCTCCTTGATCGATCTCCCGATTCGTCCCACGGATTCAAGTAAGACTTTGGGGATAGCTGGGGTACCTCATGGGCTACCTTTGGCTAGAAGTTCGGTCCCCAAAACCTACCCAATCAAGAGGAATCGGAAGTCAACCCTCAAGAACACCTTTCCACGAACTCCACCAAAAACCACCAAATCGAGCCCCTTTGCTCACGGATTTGGGAGGGGAATCAAAGGGAAAAGAACCACGAAGGGTTCATGCATACATCCCCCACCAAATCCCAAAGAGAAAAGCCTCGAAACCACCACAAGAAAATCGCCAAGAAAAAGCTCCGAAAATCACAAAAAAGGGAAAACGGGAGAGACACAATCAAGCCTTGAGGAACCACGCCGAATCATCTATACATACCATGAAGGTTCATACAAGGTCTAGCACGCCTCCCGATCATCCATCCCTCTCTCAAGATCTCACCATGAAGCTCTCAAGCTAGTCCTAGAAAACCTAAGGAAAATAGGAAGGAAAATAGCAAAGGGAAAATGAGCTAGGGTTCCAAGAGATGGCTGCCATCCTCTCACCACTTGGGTTATATGGAGGCTAGCCAAAAGACGAAACTACCCCTATTACATAAACTAGGATACACACCCCCGAAGGGCACTTTGGGAAACTTTCGTCGTAGCACCATCGGACGGATGCCCGGCGACCGCACTTCGCTTAGCCTCGATGCAAGCCTTGCGATCCCGACGTGTGTCCTCCGCTTCGAAGCGTCTCGATGCCCTGCGACCCCAAACCGGTCAGACCGGTTTTGGCCTGACAGCCACACCGAGTCTTCGACCTTGGCTTTGTGGCTCAGCCAAGCAACCCAGTGATTTTCTGGTGAACCACTGCAAACCCCGCGAACTTGATGTAGCCTCCGCCAATCACCACTCATGACTTGGCTCCCATGAAGTCCCGGCTCGACCTTGGTTTTGAGGCTCAACCAAGAAACCGTCCACGACTTCGTCTTGCTGTTCTTGCCACCATGCGGCCCGCACTTGACCCCGCTGGCCACCGGGTCCCTCGAACCAAGCCTACTTGTCTTCTGCACACCTGGAGGCCTCACCGGTAACAATCTTTCGCACTTGTTCTTCACCTGCACCAACACCAAACAAGCCGCAACCTGCACCTGCAATACTTAGTCAAGAGTCAGCCCACACAACATTGTCAATCACTCATCACACCAGGAAGCGATCATCCACCGGTCCTCGAACCACACAGGCTCTCAATCTCCCCCTTGATGAGTGCATTGACAACACACACTTGTGGTAACCAAAGAGAAAAGGAAAAAGAAAAGAAACGAACAAAGAAACTCAAACAAGAGATTGAAAGCCAAACAAAGGCAAAGAGCAAGTCACTTGAAAGAGAAAAGACTCGGTCCCCTTAGGCAAGGGCAACGGCTCGACACAACCGAGTCAAAAACAAGCTCAAGCAAAGAGCATAAACCACCAAAGCATAAAACACACAAGAGCTCCCCCAGCACATATGCACACTCCCCCTGAACATGTGCTAGCACTGGGCACAAACCGGTCAGGTCGGTTTCCCAAACCGGTCAGGCCGGTTCCACCAAACCAGTCAGGCCGGTTTCCAAACCGGTCAGACCGATTAAACTCGGCAGAAACTCACCCCCGAAAGCCAAAAATGCAAAAGAGACGCGCAAGCTCCCCCTTGACAGCTGGGATAAGTTCTAGGGATGCAATGCAACTTTTCTCCACCAACATTTCTCCCCCTTGTTGCCAATGCAAGAATCAAGGCTCAAATTTGAAAAAGATGCAACCTAGAGCTTCTCAAATAGACAAAATTCATCACAAGATGCTACACATGTTCAAATGAGCAAGTTAGATACTCTATAGCTTCGTATGAACATCAACTACGTGATCATCAAGTTTTACAACCATTGGATAAAGCTAAGATAGAATTGAGCATTTTTTGCGAAAAATCACCCTCTCATGAGCAAAGTCATAAACATGAGCAAAACATGTCAAAATGGCAAAGCCACACAAACTTAATGCTAGGACAACCATTCTAAGAATAAGACCATCATAAACACCCACAAGCACCTCATGTCATGTCAAAGCCACCGAGCCATGTGCTTACTTCTAGATATGAGACTTCTCATTGGTAAGCAACATGCAATGGTTTAGCACCCAAAAGCAAGTAAATTAAGCACATATGACATGGGAGCACATTTTTCAAGCAATTTACGTTTCATTTTCAGGTTTATATTTGGTACATGAAATGTCTTTGCGACAAAAAGGAACTTATGCCCCTCCACAAGATAAAGCATGGGGGCTAAACATTCATGATGGCAAATGAGCCTTTGGCCCCATATGCTCAAAACAAGCTATCCAAGCACAAATTAAGCATAGAAAAGCCACTAAAACATGTCATGATCATATAAAGGCATTTACTCACAAGAGAGCATACATATGACATTTTTTTAAAAGCATAGCTATCAACCATGGATATAAATCAAGATTATCAAGAGCTAAGCCACACTAAGCCATATCATACCAAACTAGCTCACAAGATCATATATAGCACATCATGGTGAACAATGTATATAGGAGAAGCTTTTCCTATCACAATGCATATGATACAAAATGCATGCAACCTAAGATACAAAGATGCCTATACATCATGTTACATATGCCATGCAAAATGCAAGAAATGCACAAAGGAAAGCTATACATATGCTACAAAGGAGCTCCCACACACCCAACTCAAGAAATCAAGCACACGCCAAGCTCCCCCCGCAAACGAGTGAAAGTTGGCGGCGCCCTTCGTGTGGGGGGACCTTCATCGTCACTCCCCACCGACGAATCGGAGATGTACTCCTCGATGCACTGCTGCGGCGGGGCCTAGACATCCCCCGCAGCATGGACCTTGAAGCTCCGGTCCTCCTCGTTGTGTAATGGTGCTGGGCACCAGTAGATGCCTTCACGAAACTGAAAACAAACAGAAAGAAGAGAAGACCTACGTCAATACTGAACAAGCTATCAAATGGCAAAGAAACAAGGTCGGAGACTCACCGTTTTGGAAGGTCGGTACACACTGTGTGCCTTGGGGCACTCTTGGTTGCGAATGCGCCCAGCGAAGATGTTCTTCACCCTCGCCGCCATCTCCTCCTTGAAGACCTTGCGTTTGACGACCCGGGTGGGGTCGGATTGCCCCCAGTACTCGTAAGCCGGGTGCACCCGGTCTTGGATTGGCTGCAGCAGCCGGCGCCTGAAGCAGATCACCACCGCGCCGCCGGTCAGCCCCTCCGTCTTCAACCTCTCTAGGTCTTCCAGCAGCGGCTGCAGCTCCTCCGTCTCCCGCGACGTCAGCTGATTGGTCCACTCCGGGAACGGGACGGGAGCGCGCCCCGACCTGGCAGGGAGCGCTGGCACCGGGTTGTCGAGGTAGAACCACCCCTGCTTCCAACTGGTGGTGTTGTCCGGGAGCACCAGGTCGATGTACTCCAGCTTCATGTACCGGCGCAGCATGAACCCGACGCTCCCCACGACGTCGGATTTGCCAGTCTTCTTCAGCTCGAAGAAGTGCCGCCACAGGTGGAAGTGCGGCGCTATCCTGAGGTAGGCGTCACAGAGGTGGATGAAGGATGAAATTATGGTGATGGCATTAGGGACAAGATGCACCACCTCGATCCTGTAGAAGAAGAGGAGCCCGCGGAAGAAGTCACCCGCCGGGACCCCGAACCCGCGCTCAATGTGCGCGAGGAAGACGATGGTCTCGCCGGTCCCCTCGGTGGGGAACCCCTCGCCCGCCGCCGGCCTCTAGCCGACCTCCGCCTTGGGCCTCAGCAACCCGCGGGTCGCCAAGGCCTGGATCTGCTCCTCCGTCACCACGAATGGCTCCCAGACGATTTCCGGCGCCGGGACGTGCGCGGGCTCCATCTTCTCCTCCTCTACTCCGATGGATTTGGATCTAAAAACTACAAGAGTTTTGGTTCACATGCGAGGGTGCGGCGCGTAGCGGACCTAAGCACGGCGGCGCTGTTGTTCTCTCTGAACAAGGGAGTAGCGGCGCAACCCTAGCGCGGAGCGGAAATGAAAGCAAGTGAAGGTCCACAGCCCGCGCCTCGGCCTTATATAGTTGGGCCCCAGCGGCGCAACGGGCCGCCGCGCCGAACGTCTCTCCAGCGGCAGTCACGGCGACCCAACGAATCCGCGCCGCTCGCGGATCTATCGCTCAACGGCTCTTTCGGCCTAACAGAAAAAAGGAAGTAACGGCTAGTTCTGTACGGGAATCTGCGTCCGTCAGCCCTTGGTCAGCGCCCCGGCAGACGTGGACCCGTTATGCCTTAAAATTCAAGCCCCCCAAGCATAATATTTTTGATACCACATTCAAGGTCGTCGCGACCCACGAACGACCCATGTGCCAGCGACCTACCACCTCCCCGAGGTCGTCAAGGTACCGGCAGCCTCCTAGGTCGCCTCGGCCTCCCAACGGCGGTTCACACCACGTCTCCTAGGCCCAGCTGCCTACATGCCTTCTGGGTCGCTTCGACCTACAGCGGCTAAATTCTACCACTGGCTCCGTGCTTAAAGGCTCTACCGCCCGTTGGTGACCTATCGGTCTTAGTCACAGCTCCTTGCTGAGGCCCCGCTGCCTTCTAGGTCGCCACCGACCTATAGAATTCAGGATTGACACCCTGCGTTGTGTCACTGCACAACGACCGTGTTGACCCAGGTCGGCACGGGTTCTTTTGTTGATTGCTATGACTTTCTGAAGGTCGGCGCGCTTCCACAGCCCCGCCGGGACCTAGGCCATGCCATTGCTGCCCGGGCACCTTTACACATTGACCAAAGGTACATCGTTTGCTATGCAAACATGTGCAAAAAGCTTCGTAAGCCACAAAGGACTCTGGCGCATGGCCAGTTACAAGATACAAACATATTAAAGGTCCTGATCTACCTTATATGGTGCCTACGGCGCAACCTAGACTGATGAAGCATGTCGCAAGCTTTCTTCTAGCTTCAGGACCTACTTGGAGCCCTCCACCGCCGCCGAGGTCACGGCTGCCACATAGCTACCTCTATTCTAGCCCCAGAAGGTTTCCTCTGGTGCCCCATTTTTTGCTAGGGTGCTCCCACAAGATTCCAAATTGGACCAGCTTCACCTCGGGCCTTCCCTGGTGCAGCACGGTAACCTCCTGCATGGCCTCAGGCCTCGGCTCATAAGGCCTGTCAAGGCATGTACAGCCCCATGTTGCACCTGGATTCCTCGCTGGGCGCGGGTGAAGCGGCTGATGGAGTTATCCCAACTTCGGAAGCATTCTTCTAGCTCCAGATGGCGATAACTTAGTGCTACACTCTGGTGGACGCACACAAGACCAAGGCACTACAAAATTACTAACCTATTTCGCCATAATGCTCCTGCTGGGTTCAAGTAGCAAGTTCGGCGGTCACCTATTTATAGCCACGGTGCTTGGTCCTGGAGGTTGTCTACAACCCTGCCGACGTGGTGTCCTTATCCAGTCGCTGTTACCACGTGGAGCACGAGGTTCCTGTTCACCCGTGGAGGGGTACTAGTGCGT
The DNA here is from genome assembly GCA_036936925.1 of Cenchrus fungigraminus. Classification (NCBI taxonomy): domain Eukaryota; kingdom Viridiplantae; phylum Streptophyta; class Magnoliopsida; order Poales; family Poaceae; genus Cenchrus; species Cenchrus fungigraminus. Next base: position 36,633,640 of record CM072772.1, read on the forward strand.
CTATCACCTGCCTGGTGCCACCTTTACAGACTTTGTCTCTTGCGGGTAGCAACTGCATCACTGCTCAGGAGCAGGTCTCGTGACCGTGCAGTGCACTTGTGATGCGCCACGCGACAAGGATGCTGCTGTCTGACACTCCCTTACAAGATTCCTGTCGGTTTGTCCCATATGGCGCCTGTAGCTCAGTGGACAGAGCACCTCAGGGATGGCAGAAGGTTGTAGGTTCTCTATTTGTTCTCTCTTCAAGCATCAACCCAACCATACTAGCTGATTTACTGCTCGGGGGCTACTCCATGAGTGCGTCTTGCGACGCCCTCTTTTTCTACATCGCATCGACCTACTGGAAGCCCGCTTCCACTACACCTCCGCTCGACCTCCCTTTGGTCGGCATAGGGACCTTCTTCGAGGTCACGATGATCTTTCCCTGATTACCTGACTCCGGTCAGGTCAGTGGTTCTTCAAAACGACAACGCCTCGTCTTCACTTCGACCTACTGGACCTGCGTTCCCGGAGCTTCATGTTCGACTTCGTGCGCGCTGAAGGAGATTTTCTTTTTTTTTGGATCACCGTGCACCCTACACGACATTGGCGACGTCACGCCTTTTGCTTCACCTCGACGTGACTCCGTCTCAGCCGCTACGCCTACACGTCGATCGGGGGCTTGAGAGACATGGGTACCCATGGGTACCCACCGGCCAGGGTCCTAGAGATCCCTGACAAGTGGACCCGACCTGCTAGAAGCCCCGCCGACCTGCAAGTGGGCCCAGCGACCTTATCGACAACCCCGGTGACCTTGGAAGACCCCGGGCGACCTTATCTGGATCCCGGAGGACCTGCTGGACTCGGAGCACAAGACAGGTTACTAGATCGCGGCTTGGCGCCGCCAATAGGTCCGCAGATCGCGGGATTCACCCTATAATCACGGAAGTTGACCTTCCTAATTTGTAACCGACCCTGATGAGGGTCCACCGACCTCGAGTGGAAGCCCTAGGCCGTTGACCATATAAGGCGGCTTAGAGCTCCATTCGAGGGGACCCCCCATTCACGCATAATCCCATCGCATACTGGACATAGGGTTTTACTCTCCGAAGGCCTGAACCAGTCTAAACCCTTGTGTCCCTCGCCATTCTCGCCGTGTTCCGAGTTCCATCTGTGAACTACCACCTACGCTCTTAGTTCCTGATCCCCTCCAATCAACCTACAACCGCTTGGGTCGTCCCCTTGCGGATCTGTCCAGGTCTCACCCCCTGACAGAACCACAAGATGGAAGCATGGAGGAAGAAAAATTCAAAGACATAGGAGACACTAAACCCGAAGAACCACAAGTGCCCGAGGTGGATCTCAAACCTTTTCCCAAAGGATTCAAGTATGAATTTTTGGGCCCAGACAAGACTTATCTAGTCATCGTGAGCGACGAGTTGAGTCCCGAAGAAAATGAGAGGTTGCTGAATTTATTGAAAAAGCACAAGAAGGTGATCGGATATTCAATGAACGATCTCAAAGGACTTAGCCCAGCCTTTTGCACTCATTGTATACCAATGGAAGACCAATGTAAGCCCGTAGTGGACTATCTAAGGAGGCTAACCCATGCCATGCGAGAGGTAGTGAAGAAGGAGGTTATCAAGTTACTTGATGCCGGAATCATCTACCCGGTGCCGCATAGCGAGTGGGTGAGCCCCGTACATTGTGTGCCGAAGAAAGGATGTTTGACCATGGTGAAGAATGAGAAGGACGAATTAATACCACAAAGAACTGTGATGGGATGGCGGATGTGTATCGATTATCGAAAACTAAACAAAGCAATGAAAAAAGATCACTTCCCCCTTCCGTTCTTTGACGAGATGCTCGAGAGGTTAGCGAATCACACATATTTTTGCTTTCTCGATGGATACTCGGGGTTCATGCAAATTCCTATTCACCCGGATGATCGACACAACACAACCTTTACTTTCCCTTATGGAATGTTTGCATATAGAAGGATGCCCTTCGGTTTGTGCAACGCTCCGTCTTTTCAACGTTGCATGATGGCAGTATTCTCGGAATTTATCAAGGAAATTGTTGAGGTGTTCATGGATGATTTTTCCGTTTATGGGAATACATTCATGGATTGCTTGGCAAACTTAGATAAGGTTCTCACGAGGTGTGCGGAGGTCGATCTAGTGCTAAATTGGGAAAAGTGCCACTTCATGGTGAAGCAAGGCATAGTGCTCGAACACGTTATATCCGAGAGAGGAATTGAAGTGGATAAAGCCAAAGTGGAGACGGTTGAGCAACTCCCACCTCCAACGGATGTTAAGTCTTTGAGAAGCTTTCTAGGCCATGCCGGATTCTATCGAAGATTCATTAAGGACTTCTCAAAGATCACTAAGCCTTTAACTCAACTTCTTCAAAAAGATGTGGCTTTTGACTTTGATGAGAAGTGCTTAGCGGCATTCCGAACCTTGAAAAACGCTTTAGTAAGTGCTCCCATCATCCAACCTCCGGATTTGAGTCAACCTTTCAAGATCATGTGCGATGCGAGTGACTATGCCGTAGGGGCAGTTTTAGGGCAAAGAAAGGAAGGCCGAGTTCACGCCGTAAACTACGCTAGTAAAACTCTTAATGATGCACAATTAAATTATGCGACAATGGAAAAAGAGTTATTAGCAGTGGTGTTCACTTTCGAAAAATTCAGATCTTACATCGTGAACTCGAAGGTCATAGTCTATACCGATCACGCGGCAATCAAGTATCTTTTGGCTAAGAAGGACGCTAAACCAAGATTGATTCGTTGGATCCTTCTTCTCCAAGAGTTCGATGTTGTAATTCGTGATAAAAAGGGGGTGGAAAACGTTGTGGCCGATCATTTGTCTAGGATGAACCGTGGACAAGATGACAAGGAGCCCAAAGAGGATAAGATGAGAGATGACCACCTCTACCGAATAATCGACAAGGATACTTGGATGATCGATATCATTTGAGCAATTCGGAGAATGCCTCTTGATCACCTAGATAAAAACACTCAAAGGAGGATAATATCCGAAAGTCAGAAATATTTATGGGATTCACCTTATCTCTTTAAGCTTAGGAATGATGGAGTAATGAGAAGATGTGTACCAAGAGAAGAGAGGCAAAAAATTTTGAGGAAGTGTCATTCGGCGGAATACGGTGGACACTATAGTCATTTTCAAACACAAGCAAAAGTATGGTCTAGTGGATTCTTTTGGCCAGAGATGTATGAAGATACTAAAAGATATGTTGCCTCATGCCCCGAATGCCAAAGGACCGGAAACATATCTCAAAGGAATGTTATGCCCTTGAATTAAAATCTACAAATCGATTTATTCGATGTTTGGGGAAATGACTTCATGGGGCCTTTCAAAAACTCACATGGATTTGAGCTCATCCTAGTTATGGTTGATTATGTATCCAAGTGGGTAGAGGCCATCCCATGTCGTAAAGCTTCCACAGAAGAATCCATCGCGATGATTAAGAGTGTGATTTTCCCTCGCTTCGGTACTCCAAGAATTTTGATAAGCGATGGAGGAACTCACTTCACCGGGAAGAACTTTAAGAAGTGCTTGTCCAAGTTGGGGATTGAACATAGAGTGTCTCTGGCTTATCACCCACAAACCAATGGACAAGCGGAAACATTGAATAGGCAACTAAAGAGCATCCTCAATAAGACTATAGAGAAAGGAGGCAAGGATTGGTCAAAGAAATTGGATGGAGCTTTGTGGGCATATAGAACGGCATTCAAGACACTGATAGGTATGACCCCATATCAATTTGTTTATGGCAAGGCTTGTGACTTTCCGGTTGAGTTAGAACACAAGGCATATTGGGCAATAAAAGAGATGAACCTCGATCTAGACACCGCGGGAATAAAACGGAGAATCCAAATAAGCGAGCTAGAGGAGATGAGGTTGAAAGCTTATGGAAACGCAAGCATATACAAAGAGAGAATCAAAAGATGGTATGACAAAAGACTTAAGAAGAAGGAGTTTAAAGAAGGAGACAAGGTCCTCCTCTATAATTCAAGACTCAAAACTTTCGGAAAAGGGAAGTTGCAAAGCAAGTGGGATGGACCTTACATTGTTCATTCGGTGCTCTCCAATGGAGCGGTCACCATCATGGATATGAAAGGAGATCAATTCATGGTGAATGGTCAACGACTCAAGGTGTATTTCGAACCCGATGTCGTGCCTCTTCACCATATTGATATTTTCATCATGGAGGATGAGCCCGAACATCAAGCCTAGGACGTAAAACAAGGTGAGCATTTTGTAAATAGCTCTTATTTTATTTTTCTGGAGTTTCTCGCGATATTTTACCAGGACAAATTTTCTACATGGGCTAACAATCAAAAAATAGTGGAGCACGCGAAAAACCGAACCGAACCGGCCCGCGAACCAGGGCAGGCCGGCCGGCCCGGTCCGATCGGCCCAGAGGCCCAGGGCAGCGGTTCACCACTGTTTTTCTCTGGGACGCGCGTTTTCGACTTCCATGTTCGGTCAGAAAATTTTAGGGAAGTCAAGAAAAGGAAAAGATGGGTTCTTGGGCATTCCTTCTCGGACTATTTAAAGGAACGAGATTGGAGCTCAGGAATCCATCCCAATTCACATCCTTTTGCCCCCAAGTAGCAGCCTGATGTCCCCAAGGAGCGAGGAGATCAAGCTAGGCGCCGAGAAGCCTTCGAAGCCGGAGGAGGTGAAGCGATGCGAGCTCAAGCCTACAATGGAGATCAAGAGGACCGCCCGCATCTGTTGCGGAGGGCGTGTCCCGATCGTGCCAATCTCATCTCGCCACCATGTCAAGGAGGAGGTCTCAACTCCCGTCCGAAGATCGGAGCATCTTTGGGGTATGAAGAGGAAAGACTACAAGGAGGAGTCGCCCGAGCCGAAGGACTACGGAGGGAGTGATTACTCCGACGACCGCAGCCTGACGACAATGACCTCTTCTATTGGGAGGAGGTGCCTAAAGAGCCGACTCCCGAAGGTCCAAATGGCGGCGGTGGTCCCGACGACGGCGGCGACGGTGACAATGGCGGCGAGCCCAGCGACAACGACCCATTTGGAATGCACCTGTTATGTTGTGCGGCTTGCCGTCACTCCATATCGGACCTCTATGTGTCGGTCGAGGAGTGCTTCCAAGCTATGGAGGTGATGAGGTAGAGAATGGAGGATTTGGAGCGTGTAGTCGATGACGACTACAAGTTCCTTAATCGGAACGTGAGGAAGCTATTCGGGATGGTCAGCAACATGAAGAGAAGGTGGTGCAAGGACTGTGGGAAGTTCCACTAGATGGTTAGGGTTTTAGCGTATGGTTAGGGTAAAATACGACGAGGACGTCATATGATTTTAGCGTGGGGGTGAGCTATGTTTAAAATTTTGCCTTAGTAAGTTTAGTTTGGTTTGGCTTAGAGTTTGCGAGTTAAACTTTTAGGTGTGTTTTTAAATTTTCAGCTTGAAGTGTGTTAATTTAGTGTTCGAGTCGAAAAATCAAATAAAAAGTGTCTTTTAATTTTTGTCTCATGCGATGCTTTTTCTTTCTTTACTCGTATGTTTTCCTTTAATTTTTTATATATGAGCATGAGCATTTGGTTAGAAACGTTTACCGTGGTGCTTAGTGGAGTTTTCACCTCTAAAAGTGCCCGCACCATACTTTGATCTAGAACCTTGTTTCGGTTGTGATAAGTCTGATGCTAATGTTGGAGGAGTTTAATTCCGAAAATTATATGAAAAACCCTTGTCATAAAGGTTAGCGAAAGCCCTTTTTCCAAGTTGAGAGACAAAGAAAAATCCTATACAAGGCCAACTCAATATCCGCTCCACCATAAGTGCGGTTAGCATGATGAGTTGGGCTAGGATCTTTCTCTCTTGGAAGTTTTAATTTCGAGCAATGATCATGTCCTTGTATATATCTTTTATTGCTAGCCTCGTCATGTATTCGGTAACGAGACTCTCACATCGAAAGTCCTGTACATTGCCGAATTCCATACCCAACCCATAATATCTCTTTTGTACATCGTATTCCTTGAACACAACCTATGTTCGAAGTTTCATCTCGTTCCTAGCATAGTTTTTATTTAAAATTCAGATTGTATATATGCAAGAAGTGATGAGCAAAGAGCTTCGGAAAAGAGGTAAAGATGTGAAGAGAGAGAGAGATAAGTAAAAAATATATATATGTGTATGGAAAAGAAAAGAAAAGAAAAAAAGGAAGAAAAGAAAGAGAAAAAGAAAAGAAAAGAAAAGGAAAGGAAGAGGAATAGCAAGAAAGGTATGAAGAGGGATGAATCAAGTGAAGATTAAATGAAGTGTAAGGTAGAATACCACGTTGTTGTTAAGAGACGAATCTTCCATTTTTCCAACCATGTGCAATCCGACAACGAGGACGTCATCGGTGCCTCGTAGTCTTATTTTCTTTTGCCCTTGCACATGTCCACCATTCTATATCTTCTTATCCTTGACATCCCCTCATCATGGTTTAATTCTCATGATCATTGGCTCAAAGGTAAACAACCATTAGAGGAATTTCTTAGTTTGACAATATTTGTGTTGATCTCACTAGCCAGACTTATAGCTCCATCTTACATGATATATGAGAGATTTGTGGGAGGTAAGAGTTTATGAATTGTTTAGGATAGCCACTTCATGTGAGCAACATGTGAGAACTTGGAGAAGGGTTTTTGTCTAATACCTGTTGCAGGAATTTTATTTTTGAAAAAAATCATGAAAACCCTCCGACGGAAGCAAAGAAGTAAGCATGGCTGGAATTGAGGATCTCGAGTGAAAGGTATGAGTTGTGGGGTAAATCTTGATTTTGTAAAAATTCTAAACGCCCATGTTTATGTATCAAGATCATTGCTTCATGTTTATTATATTGAAGATAAAGGATTGACTAACTTGTAAAGGAAGAATTAGCGGAGCATGTTTTCAACACCATGGACAAAGGTTCTTTTGCAAGGAACTTGCTCGAGGACGAGCAAGATCTAACCGTGGGGGAGATGTTGATAGTGTATTTTGGTACACCAAACATGTTCATTACACTTTGGTTTGAGCTTGATTATGGAACTAACCCGCCACTAGGCACACTAATGATACAACAAGTTCATCTTTGTATGTGCATTTGGAAGTGTTATGTTTTTGCAGGAAAACATGGACAAAAAGGACGGAGTCACAACAAGTTCAAAGGAGCAAATGAGGAGTTCCGTTCGTGTTCAAGTGCATGATGAAATCACTCCCAAAGGTGGCAAGAACCGAAGTGTTACAAAGGAACATCCCAGAGGATTGAAGTGTAAAAGACCGAACTTCATGCGAGAAGACCCTTTATCTTGGACGCGAAGATGATGTCGCCAAAATGATGCAATTGAAGGGGGCAAAGTGCAAAATGTCAAAAGGACCCACGGGAGCGAAGGGGCGACTGAACCGGGCTGAGATGGGCCTGGGCCGGTCGGCCCAGGCCGGCCGGCCTGGCCCATTCCCGAGGCGGTTCGGTCCCCCATTTCTTGAGCGTGAAGATGATGCAACCCTAAGTCGGTGTGGGCGCCGCCATTCGCAGGGGGAGAGCCATTCACCCGAGAGGTCATCCACAAGTGTGACAACCCGCCCAGGAAAATACCGTACTATCGCCTAAACCAATCCACTTTGGTCATTAAGTAATAATAAAGTATCATCCCGTCGTTAGTTGCCGGGTCAAGCCCGGTAAAATCACTTACATAGCAACAAAGGATCGACAACATGCATTAAAACTCACACGAAGGCGAGTCCAGAGTACAACACATGATTAAGTCCAAATCTGCCCCGCAGGGTTTAATTATTACAACCGAAGTACGTGACATGAAAGCGAAGTTCAGAGTTTCGAAAATAGCGAAATTAAACTAAACGGTGCGATGAGCATCACAGGAGGCCTGCCATGATGCCTTCATTCATCGTCTTCCACCCACTCCAGCTCCCAGTCAGGCGGGATCTCTCCAGGCCACACATCACTAAAAGCATTAGCTGAAATCAACAAATTACAGCAAGGCTGAGTATACTAATACTCGGCAAGTCTTACCCGTCGGTGACGACTACATCACCAAACTCTAGACATGAAAGGCTTTTTGGCTAGTGGGGATCTTTTGCTGAAAAGCAACAAGGAGTATGTCCTTACTTTCAATATTTTAGCTCAGATTCTAGTTGATTACTCTTTTCTAAATGAGCAAGCTATTGCAAGCATAATTGTGCACTTCAATTAATCAAACATGAATATTCACCAAGTTCCATCATTAAGGGATATCATGGCCAGTTGGATAAGTAGTCTCAGATAACGGTGAGAGGCCGACAACCGATTGATTTAAACCTTGCAAGGTAGACCTAAACACACGGTAGGGTGCCCTCACACTGGACAACCACCAGGCGGTTCCCGAAAATCCTCGGTTCAGGATAAAAGATCACAGTCTTTGGTACAGGCTATCTGGCATACCCCGCGAGGCACCCAGAATCACACATGCACCACCGGTAGCTAGCCGTGGGACGCATCCCAAGATTAGTGACGGTAAAATCCCTTACCGCCTCATTAAGGTACTAGGCTTACCGGTCCCATTCCCGACAAGTGCTTAGTACTTTCAAACACTTAACCCACGAAAGCCATTGGACCGGAGCCCACATCCCATGCTCTTACCACATGAGCAATTCCATTTATACAGATCTTATGATTCCAACATAAGAACCTATTCTCGCGAGTGACAAGCATCACTCGACTTGTAACGGTCCTATAGCATAGCAGCTACCGACCTAGCATACTAGTGAAGGACACGGGTACCTAGGGATCATGCATCCAGGGTTTCATTTCAACTCCTGAACGTAAATGCACAAACATCCATAGATAGTGGCATAAATTTCCAAAAACACTTAGGTTAATGCACCGGGGCATGCCTTCGTCAGCAAAGTTAGCCTGGGGCTCCTCGGTGTCCTCGTTCACCTCCACGTACTGCAGCTCCGCGTCAACTCCTCCTTCCTCGGCTTCCGGCACGAGCGAGTAGTTACCATCAGGAAGTTCTACACAGAATGCATATGCAGGGTTATTGTGTGGAGTGAGAGTTTACTTATCATATCCAACTCTTGTTGGCCACATTCACCTAGATCAGCACTCATCTAGTAGAATCTTCCTATTAAAGGCATGACATGTGGAGGTTTATTAATTTAATCTTTTTGATGGTGACTGTGTACACATTTAAGCAAATAAAACTATTTAATTTCACAAAACAGCAAGGGTGGATCTTTAGCTCCTAAATAAGCTACTCAACATTTTAACAAGGTCATTAAGTGAGTCATTGGGATTTTTCCCATTTAAACTTAGAGTGAAGCCTATTTGGATTTCAAGTCTTTTAATTACCAAAATAAATTATAAAAACAGGGAAAGGTGCACTGCATGTCCTAATTACCTAAACAAAGCCACTGATCCAAGATTTGTATTTAATTGAGCCACAAATTAAATATACCCAAAATGACATTTCCTAGCTACCAAAAATATGAGAAATACATAAATAAATAAAATAAGCATCTCTGTAGCCAAACTCACTCCTACAACATCTCTGACCTAAAACAAGCCTAGGAAACTAACAAGCACATCAAGACCCAATTTAAAATTTGAACTAGGCATTTAAATGTAAATCTAAGCATTAAACAAGAATAAATACTTTTGGCAGAGATAAAATCATAGTAAATGTAGGAAAGTTGAATCTAGGCATATCATGAGCATAGCCACAAGTTGACCAAAAAAATCTATTTACATTATGCTACAAAAATCATTAAGGCAGAATTAGCATAAATGCAAAGTAATACATATAAAAAGATCTATTCAATAACTTTGTGCAAAGTTTTGACCAGGGCCTACAAATGACGTAACTAGCAACATATCCAAAATTCAACTCCATAACTTTTCTAGATTTTGAACTACAGCAAAAGTGTGTCAAACTGAGTTTGAATTTTCATTCAACATATCTAAGTTAAAAGTATGGTCATGCTTTGTAGAAGTTGTAGATCTAGTGTCGCTGAAACCAACAAAATTGGGTTTGTATTTTTCTGATTTTTCTACGAATTTCTATGATTTTTCTAAGTGGCTGGACTAAGTTGCAAGGAAACTAAGATAAAGATCATTGCAGACAGGTCCCTGGTTTACAAATCAGTCCCTGGACTTCACATCCGTGCCCTTGCTCGCGGCGGTGAGCTCGCCAGTGGCGAACGGCGGTCCGAGCAGGGCAACAAATGGCATGGGTGTTCGATTGAGCTTACCACGAACCGATTGGTGGTGGTGGCTTGGCCGGAGACGGCTCCAGCGAGCGGCGGCGGCGAGACCGCGGCGGCGCGGCCGCCTCGGCTCGAATTCCGGCGAGCGCAGGCGCAATGCGGGAAAACAAGCGACGGTGGGAGCTCCACTAGGTCCTAGGGGAGGTGCTGGACGGCTTGGCCGGCGGCGGGAGCGGGCGGAGATGCGTGCTCACCGCGGCGGCGGCAATGTCGGGCGGTGGAGGTGCGTGCGCGTGTAGGGAGAAACGGGGTGCCGTTTATATATGCAGGCGAGGCAGTGGGGGTGTTGGTGCGCTTCTCCTCGAAGCAAGGGAGGAGAGGGAAGAGAGGACGGCCCGGCAGGCGAGGCGCCGGCAGTAAGGGCGGCGGGGGGGTCCGGCCAGGGCGTCGGCGGGGCGGCCACGCGCGGGGGAGCACGTCCCCAGGCGGATTTTGGCTCGGGCGGCGCGCACGCGCGATGATGGTCTCCTTGGGCGCGCGGCCGACGGCAGGGGGGTCCGGACGCCGAGCGGCAGCGGCGTATGCCGGCCGCTGCGTGGCGGCGCGGGCGCGATGCGCCGGCGCGCTGGCGCGAGCCAGAGCGCGACGTCACCGGTTCAAATTTGAACTGCCCATGTTTGCACGCCTTAAACTTTAAAATTTCAATTGAAACTTCAAAACCGCCAATGAAAGAAATTGTAGAGGGGACATAGGAGACCATATTTTGTGCAGGTTGACCTATGTTTTGAGCCACGGTTTGAGCACGAACTGCAGGCAAAGTTTTTGACTTTCATGGCGCCGAGGAACAGTGAAATGAAGTTTGACTTGAGTTTTTGAACTATTTCCCCTCAGAATTTCAAATGCCACCTTAAAGATGAAATGTGTCCCACTAATTTCTGCACAACTTTTATATTGGCAGATTTTTTGGTGTTTAGACAAAATTTGGAGAACGTGGCCAAAGTTCTAGGACAAGGGGTGGACATCAAGGGGTTTGACCACTTTGACTAGGGTTTTGACCATGGTAAAGGATGTTGACTTGCTTAAGGTGCTCATGGGTGATTGTTGGCTAGGTTTTCGAGGTGATGACCCATGTTGACCAAGATTTGACCAAAGTCAACAAGTTTGACTAGTCATTAGTGTTAATTAAAAACCTGGGGCGTCACAACAAGCTAGAGAGGAAGAAGAGGAGGGAGATCATTCGCGAGAAGGATCGCTCAAGTCCAAGGAGGCAACCACAAGTAGAGGAGGACGTCGAGGCCCTACCACAACACCCCCAGAGGAGAAGGAAGACACCGTCGGAAGCGTCACCATGATCAATGGCGCCATGTTTAGCGCCTTGATGGGGTAATCTTCTCATTTGTCTATGGGTTGTAAACGATCTTGAGATGTAATCGCTACTTTATGGTTTCAATCTATCATCTAGTGTTGAAGATGCTTTCATGTTTAAGGTTAGCTACCATGCCTTGTCGGGAGTATAGATCTCACTTCTCCCTTAGAACCCTTGAATACACTGTGATCATCATAGATCTAGTCACGAATACCTCCGCGTAGTGACAGTACGGGGGGAGGGAAAGGGCGAAACCATGGTCACAACCCCCGGTAGATTAGATCGGTTTTCATATCTCTAAGCGGATGCATGTTCAAGTATCGGAGACCCTTGCGCAAGTGTCTTTTATATATCTTGTGAGTCTCACAACCTTCTCTAGTGTAGCATAGTAGTTCTTTAGATTAGTTAGGGTTTGGTTAGTTGACTAGGTAGTGTTAGATCAAACGCTTGTAATCCCCTTGCTCCGCGGATTGACAAGAACCTAGAGAATCCCCGTGGTGAAAAAGGTGTAGGTCTGTACGCTTGCGGATCGTAGGTGGATATGAGTTTTATCTGTCAACAACTACTCTCCACTCCTTCACCTTCGCCTCTGCCCTTGCTCCGAACTGTTCTTGTGAGTCGGGTAGCGGAGGCATGGATACATACTTCTCGATGTCCGCCTACAACAAGCAACAACAAGAGTCAGTTAGACTACTTCAACAATGAGTACTCAGGGGCTATGGCCACAACTACTAACCTTCTTAGGAAGACACGAGGCAGAGTACTCCTCCACTGGGCAAGGAGTATACGGGGGCATGTCTTTGACGATTTTGCCCAATCTCTCAATGATCAACTCGTCACTGATCTCTTCCTCGTGCAACCTCGAGAAGTCATCCACCCCGGTGTACTCATACCCGAGTTGATCGCGCCCCATCAGCGGCTGGATTTGTCTCTTCGTGAAGCTAAAGGCCACATGCTCGGCCCTCAGTCCCGCCGTCCTCAAGGCAGCGATCTTCTCTAATAGCGCCGACAGCTGAAGACCTTCTTGCACGCTGGGCTCCGTGTTCCACCAAGGCTGATGCTTCGGCGGGTACCCACTCGGCTTCGACAACTCAGGATGACGGTTGTTCACATAGAATCACCGTTGCTTTCAGTCCTAGTTGTAGTTGATGAGCTTGTACGGAAGGTACTACGCGGTGACGTCTTCACGCATCTGGACTCCAGCGCCACCGACTACTCTTGGGTCATCTACGCTGGGCTGGGGCTTCAACCGAAAGAACTTCTGGAATAGTACCCAATGCGGCTTGATCCCCATGAAGGCTTCACAGAAGTGAACGAATATGGAGGTATGGAATATACCATTGGGGTTCATGTGGACATGCTCGATCCCGTAGAAGTGGAGAAGTCCACGGAAGAACTCACTGGTAGGGAGCACTAGTCCGCACTCGATGAAGCGGGAGAACATCGGGATCTCGTCTGGATTCTTCTCCATCGGGTAGGCATCCCCCGTGGCGGCATTCCAACCGTCGACGACCTTCTCCTGCAGAAACTCGCTGTTGACCTAGGTGAGGATGTCTTCAGTCTTCAACTTGGATTTCTTCCACTCCTTCGACGGATTCGGTGGAGCGGGGCGGGAAGATGATTGCTCAGCATCCCCCTTTGAAGGACCGATTAGGCGACCAAGTAGGGGGGAGAGTGAATGGGAGCCGATAAAAAATTCTTCCCCGAAGAGATGAACTCGACTATGCCCCAAAATCATAACCAAGGATTCCCACACAAGCTTGCCAAGGTCACGTAGTCACAACAGACCTACCGACTCTAGGAGAAAGTCCAAACAAGTTGCAAAGCGGAAGCACAACTCAAGAACCAAAGGACTTAGGCAAATCTGCCAGCCTAGGACGGACCGTCTGTGCACGGACCTCGGACCGTCCATGGGTTACGGCGGACCGTCCGTGATGCTAGGGCGGGCCATCCGTATTAAGCACACCGAACCACTAGAAACTCCCCGACCAACACAGACCGTCCTATCAGCACTCACAGACCATCCGAGCTCGACGGACCGTCCGTCCACCCCCGGCGGATCGTCCGCAAACCACTCGCAAATAAAAAAGACTGTCTCGATCGATTGAACACCACGGGCTCAAGAACACAACGAACTCGCGACGAACACTGAAGCCCGCGGGCCATCCGTGCACCCCGGACAGATTGTCGATCGTGCTCACAGAGCAGAACAGAACCTGAAAACCGCGAGTCAACCTCTCCTATCCATTCATGGATCTCCCAAACGGCTGCACGGATTGAGACGAGATTTTGGGGAGATGTGAAGTGTCCCTAGGGGATGCTATGCCCAAAAACTTGAGGCCTCAAACCAACTAAATCGCCCGGAATCGACAACGAACTGAGCTCAAGCACAAAGCTAGGGTTCCAACCGAAATCCTCGAATCAGAGGCCGAATCCGGCGTTTGAGGGGTCAAGATCAAGCACAAAGATGCACAAGACATCTATCCATAATCCCCACAAACAAAAGTAAACACAAATGCCTCAGAATCGACGAATTGCGCCACGCACGAAAATCCCCCAAAAAGACTAAAAAAGACACAAAAATCACTCGAGCCAAGAGAGGGAAATCGACGCAAGCATGAATGCTTCCATACAACCACAGGTTAGATTCTCTACAAAATCATGAAGAAAAATCTAGCCTATAGAGCAGGGAAAAAGGAGAGTAGTCTAGATGGATGAGTTGCCCTGGAACCCTAGAGCTATATATCTGAAGTCTCTCCGGGTTGGGCAAATGACCAAGCTACCCCTAGAACGTAAAGGAAGATACACACCCCTCATGGGCAATATGGTCAAGACTTGGATATCTTCATCAGGCGGTCACGCCTTCGCCGCAATCCGCGTCCTCCCAACGCAAACCCTGCGATCCCGCCGCGTGTCCCCCGGCATCGAAGCTTCTCGGAGGGCCCAGATCCCGTCTCCGCCCGCCGAGCCTCTGGTCTTGGTTTTGTGGCTCAACCAAGTAACCCGACAGTTTTGTGGTGAACCGCCACAAACCCCGCGTGCAGGCTCCGGTCGTGAGCCGCTACCCTACACCAGCTCCTGTCCACGACTTCGTCTTGCTTTTCTTGCCACCATGCGGCCTGCACTTGATCCCGTTCGACCACTGGGTCCATCGAGCCGAGCCTACTTGTCTCTCCACTCCTCGGAGGCCCCGCAAGGCTATGACCTTTCGCGCCCGCTCTTCACCTGCACAAATGCAAACCAAGCCGCAACCTGCACCTGCAATACTCAGCAAAGAGTCAGTCCACACCACGTTGTCAATCACTCTTCACACCAGGGAGCGACCATCCACCGGTCCTCACCCTTCTCCTCCTGGCATCTCTTGTTCGACGCCTGGGGCTTCGACGGTGATGCCTTCATCCTTCCAGTCACGAGCGTCTTCACTCGCATTCGCTCAGGGGCTATGGGGTGGCGACTACAGTGGCGGCGCTAGCAGATCTAGACTGCTGGCGGCAGTGGCACTAGCAGATCTAGACTACTGACGGCGGCGGCGGCGGCGGCGGCTGTGGAAGACCTGGAGGTCTATTAGCGAATGGCTTAGGCAGATGTGAGCGGAAAACCCCAAGGGGTTGCCATCTTATTTATAACCGCGCGGCTGGCTTAGTTCGGCTCAGTGCGGCTGACTCAGCGCGGGCAAGCAGGCTCCTCAACTTCCAGTACTCGACGCTCCGCATCTCGAGGGCTCGGCTTCAATCTTTGGATTTTGGAGGATTTCAACATATCAAGGATCAACTAAGGACACATTCTACAGTCAAGATGACCCTTGAATTCAAGAGAAGTACTCGACTCAAGGCTCGGGGGCTCCGTGCCACGTGTCCTTCAGTTTTTTCTCTAGATTTTTAGGGATAAGATTGGCAGAACTTCTGATTATCCCGCAGCTTGAATCTACAATTCGAACTAAGGCTCGGGGGCTACATTCCATATGGAATGTGATTCTTCGAATCGCATTTCCCATATGGTTTTTCATCGCAAGATATCAAGACAACACGAGTACTATTGAAGACCTTCGAGAGAAGCACTTGGGGATGCTTGGGGACTACTCGAGGAAACTTCAAGACTACTCAAAGATCAGCTGGAGCGCAAGGCAGCAGAGGACTACTACTCGGTTAGGAAGGCTAGGCATGTCTGAGCCCATGTAGAGTACTCCTAACCGTGTACGACTAGAACTCTCTCGGGTAACCCCCTTGGTAGGTTGCTGGTCTAAAACACTAACACTAACAAAATGGCTGGCTGCAGCTGCTACTGACTAACTGAAACACAAAACAAAAGCAAATATACAAAATGTAACTGTGACAACCCGCCCAGGAAAATACCGTACTATCGCCTAAACCAATCCACTTTGGTCATTAAGCAATAATAAAGTATCATCCTGTCATTAGTTGCCGGGTTAACGCCTGGTAAATGACTTGGAATTTCATACAGAGGATCGACATATGCATTAAAACTCACGCGAAGGCGAGTCCAGAGTACAACATGAATTAAATCCAAATTATTACAAACCATTGTTCATGACATGAAGTAAAGGTTCAGAGTTTGAAAACAGCAGAAATAAATAAACTAGCACAACGGTAAACATCACTGGAGGCCATCCGTGATGCCATCACTTGTCGTCATCCACCCGGTCAACAACACCTGCAACAACAGTTTTAAAGCAAGGCTGAGTATACTAATACTCAGCAAGACTTAACCGTCGGGTGACAACTACATCACCAACTCTAGACATGAGAGGCTTTATGGCCGGTGGAGTTCTTTTGCTGAAAAGCAACCAAGAGTATGTCCTTACTTTCAATATTTTAGCACAAGTTCTAGTTGATTACCATTTCTAAGTGTGCAAACTAATTCAATCAAGAATTGTACAAACAATTATTACAAGCAGTAATATTCACCAAGTTCCATCATTACGGGATATCATGGCCAGTTGATTAAGCAGTCTCAGATAACGGTGAGAGGCCGACAATCGATTGATTTAAACCTTGCAAGGTAGACCTAAACACACGGTAGGGTGCCCCCGCGAGGACAACCATCCAGGCGGTTCCCATCTTTCTTCGGGTCGGGATCAGACCTACAATCCTCGGTACAAGGCTTATTGGTACGTCCCGTCGGACCGCCTAGAATCGCACAGGTACCCCACTATTGCTGTTGCAGCAGGGGGACACATTATGTGTCCTAGGGGTAGTAGGGAAAAGTTCCCTTGCCGTGTCCATCAGATACTAGGCTTACCGGTCCCATTCCCGACAAGTACTTAGTACGTTCAAAAGCTTAGCCCACGAAAGCCACTGGACCGGAGCCCAAATCCCATGCTCTTACCACATGAGCAATCCATTTATAAAGATCTTATGATTCCAACATAAGAACCTATTCTCGCGAGTGACGAACATCACTCGACTTCTACCGGGTCCTATAGCATAGCAGCTATCGACCTAGCATACTAGTAAGAGAGCATAGGTACCTAGGGATCATGCATCTAGGGTTTCATTCAACTCCTGAAACATAAATGCGCAATCATAGCAAAGATAATTGCATAATTTTAAAAACAGCATTAATGATCCGGGGCTTGCCTTCGCTGGCAAGGTTGGCCTTGGGCCCTTCTGGACTTTGGTCCAGGTCTTGAGCTACGTCCACGTACTGCAGCTCACCGTCAGCTCCTCCTTCTCCTTCTTCCGGCACGAGCGTATATCTACCGTCGGGAAGATCTACACGAGGATGCAATGCAAGATTTAATTGGCAGTTTTTAATTTAATTAATTACAAACAACAAACGACAACCATGGGGTGCATGGTTGACCACATTTACCTAGATAAACATACATTTGGTAAATTATTTCTATTAAAGCAACAACACATGGTGTTTTATTATTTATTCCTTTTAATAGTGACTGTGTACACATTTATGCAAATTAATTAATTTAAAATCACAAAACAGCAAGGAGGTGGTCACAACCTTCTTAGAAAGATCAACATCACATGCAAAGGGTCATTAGCTATGGAGTTGATGATTTTCTCATTTAATTTACTATTAAGCTTTAATTGCCTCTATTGGTTTTATTCATAAAATAAATTCATAAAATTCAGTGAGGTGTGTTAAGAAGCACTACAAACCTACACAAAGCTACTGCACACACATGCACACTTATGAGAGCTATGGAATTAAATATACCGAAAAGAACAAAAGCTAGCTATTAAAGCAAGATAAATGCATAACAAAATAAATACACATCAAAATGATTCCAACTTTCTCACACATGGTCTCTGGTCCAAAACTAAGCTAGGAATGCAACATATACACCTAGAGCTACTATATATTTTGGGTTATGCAATTACAAAGAAAATCAAGCATATTTCAAGAATAAATATTTCTGACAATTCTAAAATTGTGATTAATTCACCAGAGGTGAATTTTGGCATAAAAAGATCACATGCGGAATTTGAGTACAGAAATCTAATTATTTTTAGCTAAAAAAATCATTTAGACAGATTCTACATAAATAGAAAACAATTCATAGAAAAAGATTTACAACATAACTTTGTGCAATTTTTGGTACAGAAGCTAGTCATGGCATGACACACAACATATCCATAATTCAGCTACAGAGAACTTGTAGATTTGGAGATACAACAGATCTATGTGTTTCCTATTTCTATTTTTCATGCAAAAACTATCAGGAAAACCCATAGAGATGCTTTACAAAAGTTGTAGTGTTTTTCACTAGGAATCCAGAAAAATTAAGTTTGTATTTTTCTGAATTTTCTAAGATTTTCTATGGATTTTCTAAGTTTCAGCCAATGCCATATATTATTTCAGATCTGGTTTTTCGATTAGGTCCCTGGAACTTTTCTGCCCTTTACAGATATGCCCCTGCATCACGGTTAGGACCCTGGAAAGAAAGAGGGGGTTGCAATTGGGTCCCTAGCCATGGAGGGCGGCGGTTCCGGCCAAAATCCGGCGAGCCGGCGGCGCGGATGGCCGGGGAGAGGGTGGGGCATTCACGATGATTACCTAGGGGTCGATTTGCGGCCGAAACTTGAGCGGAGGAGCGGCCGGCGGCGGTGTTCGTCGATGCTCGGTGGCGGTGGCCGCCGCGAGCTGCGCCCCGGCGAGGCGGCGGCTCGGCCTAGGCAATGCGTGGCCCAAGCAGCTCCAGGGGACTACGGGGAAGAGCCTAGGGGGCTTGGTTGGCACTGGGCACTAGCGGAAAAGAGAGTTCACCGGCGACGGCTTCACTGGCGGACGGCGGAGCGCGGTGTGCGCCACTGGTGCGGCGCGTGCGAGGAGGAACACGGCGGCCGTTTTTATAGCCCGGGGACAGGGAGAGGGGTGGCCTGACTTCGCCGCTAAGGGTCCTCCGGCGTTAATGCTGTGCGTACGACGGCCGGCCTCGGCAGGCGTGCTCGGCAGAGAGACGCGGTCAGACCA
Organism: Cenchrus fungigraminus; assembly: GCA_036936925.1. Taxonomy (NCBI): domain Eukaryota; kingdom Viridiplantae; phylum Streptophyta; class Magnoliopsida; order Poales; family Poaceae; genus Cenchrus; species Cenchrus fungigraminus. Next base: position 36,652,669 of record CM072772.1, read on the forward strand.
GTGGGGAAAAACGGCAGGCGGCCGGGCGGCGAGTGCGGGAGCTCCGCGTGGCACGAGGGTACGTCCCGAGGGGTGCGGCGCACGGACCGGTGGTCGCGGGCCCGCCTCGGTACGTGTGTACGGCGGCACACGGCAGCGTGGCGGCGGTGATGCGTGGCGGTGCGCTCTGGAGTGCGGGAACGCGGTGGCGCGCGCGACGTCGCGCGTTCCGGCATGATTTCCATTCTGACTGCCACTGTTTGACCGCGAATAACTTTGAAAATTTGAACTAAAGTGACCCAAGGTGATTATACCAAAGTTGTAGATCTCACTACCCTCTACAACTTTTACAAAGGCTCTATGGTGTTTTTCTCAACGGATTTTGTATAAACTGCTCGCCAAGTTCCTGTTTTTCATGGCGCCGGTGAACAGTGCCGACTGGCGTTGACCGAGCTTTTTCACCTATTTCCACTTCAAATTGCAAATGCCATCCAACATGAAAGTTGTGCCTCTCGAAAAACTGGACAACTTTTATATTGGGAGATTTTGAAGTGTTTAGGTGAAATTTGGAGAACGCGGCAAAAGTTCTAGAAGGACTAGGTGTGTCAAGGGGTTTGACTAGGGTTTTAGCTAGGGTTTGACCAAGCTTTGACCAAAGGTTGCCCACAAGTGTGTGGACTTGATTAAGAGGATCATTAGTGATTGTTGACTAGGTTTTCGGGGTGATGACCCAGGTTGACCAAGGTTTGACCAATGTCAACAGTGTTTGACTCGGTTGATTCGGTCATTAGCACTAATGATGCTAATTAAAAACCTGGGGCGTCACAGTAACTAGCTGAGGCACACCAGAAGAACAGCAACATCCCCCCCTAATCCTAGGCGTGATCAGCAATCTTCAGAACTCCAATATGCACATAGAGCTCCAGGTAACAAACTCGGCCAAGTGCCTTAGTAAGGATGTCAGCCAACTGCTACTCTGTTTCCATATACACAAGGTTGATCTTGTTTTGCTCAATGCATTTCCTGATGAAGTGATAGCAGGTCTTGATGTGCTTGCTTCTATCATGGAACACAGGATTCATGCTTAATGCTTTGGCAGACTGATTGTCCACCCTCAGTTCCGGTGCTCCAGACTCTAAGCCCCACCATGTCACTCAGCAGCCGAGCTAGCCAGACGCCTTGACATGCCGTAGTGGATGCAGCTATGTACTCTGCCTCACGTGAGGAAAGAGCAATCACCTTCTGTTTTGAGGATTTCCAGGTGATGAGACTGCTGCCAAGGAAGAAGACGACCCCACTGGTGCTCTTGCGGGAGTCCAGATCGCCAGCCATGTCTGCATCATTGTAACCAATCAATCTGGGGTGTACTCCCTTCCCTCTGTTGTAGAACACGCCATGGTTGCATGTTCCTGCAATGTATCGTAGAATCCTCTTGACATCATGAGGACCTGGTGTGATGAGTGATTGACAACATTGTCTGGACTGATTCTTGGATAAGTATTGCAGGTGCAGGTTGCGGCTTGACTGGTGTTGGTGTAGGTGAAGAACAAGCGCGAAAGGTCATTGCCGGTGAGGCCTCCAGGTGTGGAGAAGACAAGTAGGCTTGGTTCAAGGGACCCGGTGGCCAGCGGGGTCAAGTGCGGGCCGCATGGTGGCAAGAACTGCAAGATGAAGTCGTAGACGGTTCCTTGGTTGAGCCACAAAGCCAAGATCGAGCCGGGACTTCGTGGGGGCGAAGTCATGAGTGGAGATTGGCGGAGGCCACACCGAGTTCGCGGGGTTTCCAGTGGTTCACCAGAAAACCACTAGGTTCCTTGGTTGATCCACAAAGCCAAGACCGAAGACGGAGGTGCAGCAGCATCGGACCGGTCTGACCGGCGTACGACGACGCAGTCCGGAGACTTCAAAGCGGAGGACACGCGTCGGGATTGCATGGTGTGCGTCGAGGCTACGCAGGGTGCGGTCGCCGGGCATCCGTCCGATGGTGCGACGACGAAGATTCCCAAAGTGCCCCTCAGGGGCGTGTATCCTAGTGTTAGGCTTTAGTGGTAGTTTCGTCTTTCGGTTGCCTTTATATAACCCAAGTGGTGAGAGGGTGGCAGCCATCTCTTGGAACCCTAGCTCATTTCGTTTTGCTATTTTCCTCTTCCATTTTCCTTTGGAATTTGTAGGACTAGCTTGAGAGCTTCATGGTGAGATCTTGAGAGAGGGATGGATGATCGGGAGGCAAGCTAGACCTTGTATGAACCTTCATGGTATGTATAGATGATTCGGCGTGGTTCCTCAAGGCTTGATGGTGTCTCTCCCTTTTTCCTTTTTGGTGATTTTCGGAGCCTTTTCTCGGTGATTTTCTTGTGGTGGATTTGAGACCTTTCTCTTTGGGATTTGGTGGGGGATGTATGCATGAACCCCTCATGGTTCTTTTCCTCTTGATTCCCCTCCCAAATCCGTGAGCAAAGGGGCTCGATTTTGGGGTTTTCCTCCCTCTAGGGTTGAGACGTTCTTGGTGGGATTTCTTCGATTCCTCCTTATTTAGCAAGTTTTGGTGGACCAAATCTTGGCTATGGAGTGCCCATGAGGTGTTCCTACTATCCCCAAAGTCTTGTGCGAATCCGTGGAGCGAATCGGGGGATCGGGAGTTGGATTTGGGGAGTTGACCTGGGGGCTGCTGTTCATCCGGAGCTGCCCAGGCTTGACCGGTCTGACCAGTGCTCGTGACCGGTCTGATCGGTGCAAGGCCCTTGTGGGATTTGCCTCAGGTGAACTGCCTAGTTCGTGTGTCTTTGGGCTGAGTTGTTGCTGGTCAGTTCTTGGTAGGTTTCGAGGAGTTTGGCTAGGCTTTGTGTAAGGTTTTCTTCCTCAGCAGTTTGAGTTTTGAGGTGGTTTTTGTTCCAGGGCCTAGAGAAGTCACTGAGGCTTCCTAGAACTTTGCTGTGCATCTGCTGTTTGTCACCGGCCTTACCTGCCAACTCCACTGGTCTGACCGGTGCCATCGGTCTGACCGGTGCCATCGGTCTGACCGGCAGGAGCCATCGGTCTGACCGGTGTGGCATAGACAGCAGGCTGTGCAGTTTTCAGCTGTGCGTTTGGGGTGTTTGGTTCAGTTGGTTGAGTTGTTGGTTCCTAGGACTAGTAGCACTCCAGTGGCTACGTGGTCTTGGCCAATTGGGTAGTTGAGTCGGAGACGTGTTTTGGTTAGTCGTGTTCGTCTTGTTGGAGTAGACATCTCCTTCGAGAAGAATTTTTATCGGCTCCCATTCGCTCCCCCCCTCTCTGGTCGCCAGTTCGGTCCTTCAAGTGGTATAAGAGCCGGTTCGGGTCTTCATTGACTCTAACCAGTCTAAGATCCAAAGATGGCATACCAGGAATGGGGTTCGGGTCCTCCGCACTTCGATGGCAAAAACTACCAGATGTGGCAGAGGCGGATGGCGGCGTTCCTCCGCGGAAAGGGTGAGATCCTTTGGGACGTTACGGTGAACACAGCTTATGTTCATCCGATTAACTTCCTAGCTCCTGGATCGAGGGACATGCACGACGCCAACAACAAGGCGGTCGACTACTTGTTTCGTTCTCTGTGTCAATCCGAATTCGATCGGGTTCAGACAGAGGATCTAGCTTGTAGGATTTGGCAGGAGCTAAAGAATGCTCACACTGGAAATGCTGAGGTTCAGGCACGGTTGTATGCGACCTATGGGAGAGAGTACGAGAATTTCACTCATCTCCCTGGTGAGTCAATTGATGCCTTGTTCCTGCGGTTCACGGTGGTTGTGAACAACATGAGGGCCAATGTGGACGTCCTCCCGTACGATGACCAAGATAGAGCCATGAAGCTCTTGCACGCGCTGGATCGTACTATGTGGGATGGAAAGGTCAAGGCCATTCTTGAGTCAGAGAAGTATACCACTCTGACGGTGAACGAGCTGTTCTCTAAGCTCAAGTCAGCTGAGGTTGATCGTGGTTTGACATCCTGTCTCGAGAGCCCGACTGACCCTCATATTCTTGCTCTCGTCAGTGGCTCAGGTGCTAAGACTAACGCTAACCCATCCTCCAGGATGTACTCTTTGTCCTCTTTGATGTCTTTGCCAGACGAGGAGTTTGACGTACTTGGAGAGGATGAGCTGGTGTTGTTGACACGGAGATTCGAGATAATGCACGAGAACTGGGTGAACTCAAGAAGGAACTCGAGGACGTGTTTCAAGTGTGGCAAGACCGGACACTTTTTCGCCGAGTGTCCGAAGGTGAACAACCACGACAAGCACAAGTCCAAGGACAAGGAAAGAAGGTCCAAGAAGAAGGAGCATGAACATAGGAGGAAGACACGGACCCGACAGAAGATGAAGAGATCGAGTGACGTCGACTCTGGCTCTGAGGACGCGTCATCAAGCTCGAGTGAAGAAGAAGAGGACGATAAGAGGAAGGACAAGAAGAAGAAGAAGAAGAAGGACTTCGGCAAGTACTTGAACGGCCTTTGCTGTACCGCAAGGAAGACTCCAAGAAGCTACAACAAGAAGGATGGACTTTGCGGCATGGCGCGCAGCTCCGACAGCAAGAGAAGCCAGAAGAACGCCTCGAACTCAGATTCCGAGGATGAGGTATGTGATGAGCTCTCTTCTTTGCGCAAGGAGAATGAGGAGTTAGTTGACTTGCTTAATAACTACGATCACATGCTTAGAGAGGCTAAGAAGCTTAGGAAGGAGCTTAGGGCTTTGCTTGAAGATGCTAGGAATAGAGTGGCTGAGCTAGAAACACAGAACCTTGATGCCAAGCTTGAGATAGATTCGCTTAAGGCTAGTCCTGTTGTTTCTGATGAGGTTGATTGTGCCAATAGCTCTGTTTTCCTAGCTGATTTGACTACTCTTAAGGAAAAGCATGCTTCCAAGTGTGAGGAACTAGATGTGCTTAGAGTTGAATTGGCTGAGCTGCAATCTAGACCCACTTTGCTTGGTGCATGTACTTCTTGCCCTGGTTTGCATGAAAAAATTGCTGAGCTTCGCTCTCGGATTGTGTCGCTTGAGGCTGATTTGAAAGTGCCTATTCCTACTTCCTGCTCTACTTGTGAGTTGCATGCTGGGAAAATTTTGGAACTTGCAAAATGTGTTGATCGCTTGCAAGTTGAGAATGATAAGCTGCGTGAGGTGCTGAGTTGGTTGTCCTGTCAGGAACCTAAGCTTGGTACGATAATTGCCAGTTTTAAGCGCTTTGATGGTTGGGCTTTGGGATCTGATAAGGTTGGTGAGAGCAGTGGTGAGAGAGAACCACAAAATGCACCCAAGAACCAGTTTGCACCCAAGCCAAACCAGCTGCTTAAACCAAGAGAGAAACCAAGTGAAAAGCCGAATGAGAAACCTAGTGAGAAACCTTGTGAAGAACCTCATCCCAAGCCTAAGGCAAAACCAATCCGTTTCCATTGTGAGTTTTGTGGGAAGGATGGTCATAAGAAGGAGTTTTGCTACAAGAGAAAGAGAGAGGCGAGAATGGCTAAGGAGTGGGCGAACAAAGATAGGTACCACCCTTCTCATGGTGTGCCTGAGCCTCATATGCCACTACCTAAGGGAAAGGGTTTTGTGCATACGGTTCCAGCATGGAGAGATAGGAGAGCTTCAAGTGGAAGTAAGTTTGCTGGCCAAGGACCACCGGCCAGACCGGTCAGGGTGACCGGTCAGACCGGTGCTAGGCAGAGTGTTGGATAGTTTGGCTTTCGGACCTGTGATGATGGTCATTTCAGTTCTTTTGGTCGTGATGCTTGTGGTAGGCGCTTTGAGTCTGGTGGTGTTGTGTTTGCTGGACGGTCTCCACCTCGTGATCAATACGAGTTTGGGAGAGGTCGCAGCTTTGAGTCTCAGAGGAGCTACGGACCACGCTTTCCCTTTCGTGGTGCTCGTACTCCTCCAGCGAGACGGGAGTGGTTTTCCCATGGTGGTTCCAGGTTTGATAGGATGGATCGCAGTTTTGATAGGAGCGGTAGGATGGATGTTGCTAAAACCACTTTTGAGGAGATGGCTCGGCACTGGTTTGACACTTTTGGTTCTAACCCTAGTGTTGAGTCATTTGCTCGCTCTCGCTCTTTGTTTTGAGTTGTAGGTGGGAGGCTCAGAGAGCATTTGGTTGATTTCGGGGGTGGTTCTCCGGCCTCATACCCCGGTGGTGTCAAGAAGGTACATCACTTTCGGGGATGGTGAACAAGGACAAGGGACTTCTGAAGGAATGATCAAGGTAAGTAAATTTGTGACCTTCAAGTGTGTGGCATTGGTCAAGCCACTCGGTTCGTTTTGCTCTTTGCTCTATCTCATGTGTGTAGGGTGAGCTTTGTATGCTCTTTGGCCCTAATGCATGTGTTTAGGGGGAGCCTGTGTGCTTAGTGTGCTCTTTGCTCTATCATGTGTGCTTAGGGTGAGCTTTGTATGCTCTTTGGCCCTAGTGCATGTGTTTAGGGGGAGCTTGTGAGCTTTGTATGCTCTTTGGCTCTTTGCTCTTTTGCCGGTGGTGTCGAGCCCTTTTGCCTCCCCTCGAGGAGCCGGTCAGTTGTGAGCTTTGTGTGTAGTTGGTTTTCTGAGTTGGTGGTGAAGCTCCCTTGTAGCATATGTATAGCTTTCCTATGTGCATGTTTGCATTTGCATGGCATAATGTATAGGCATCTTTGTATCTTAGGTTGCATGCATTTTGTACCATATGCATTTTGGTAGGAAAAGCTTCTCTCATATACATTGTTCACCATGATGTGCTATATATGATCTTGTGAGCTAGTTTGGTATGCTATGGTTAGTTTGGCTTGGCTCTTGATGATCTTGATTTATACCCATGGTTGATAGCTATGTTTTTGAAAAATGATATATGTATGCTCTCTTGTGAGTAAATGCCTTTATATGATCTTGACATGTTTTTATGGCTTAGCTATGCTTAATTTGTGGTTTGATAGCTTATTTTGATCATATGGGGCCAAAGGCTCATTTGCCATAATGAATGTTTAGCCCCCATGCTTTATCATGTTGAGGGGCATAAGTTCCTTTTTGTCGCAAAGACATTTCATGTACCAAATATGAATGTGAAAATGAAATGTAAATTGCTTGAAAAATGTGCTGCCATGTCATATGTGCTTTATTTACTTGCTTTTGGGTGCTAAACCGTTGCATGTTGCTTACCAATGAGAAGTCTCATATTTAGAAGTAAGCACATGGCTCGGTGGCTTTGACATGACATGAGGTGCTTGTGGGTGTTTATGATGGTCTTATGCTTAAAATGGATGTCCTAGCATGAAGTTTGTGTGGCTTTGCCATTTTGACATGTTTTGCTCATGTTTAGGACTTTGCTCATGAGAGGGTGATTTTTCGCAAAATTGCTCAATTCTATCTTAGCTTCGTCCAATGGTTGTGAAACTTGGTGATCATGTAGCTGATGTTCATACGAAGCTATAGAGTATCTAACTTGCTCATTTGGACATGTGTAGCATCTTGTGATGAATTTTGTCTATTTGAGAAGCTCTAGGTTGCATTTTTTGCATTTTTGGCTTGATTCATGCATTGGCAACAAGGGGGGCAAGTTTGAGCATGTTTTGGCCTACTGAATGCATCTAGAAGGTTTCCAAGTGGTTTTGAGCAAGTTCTGGGCTCTGTTGGGCACCGTTCTGACCGGTCGTCGTCACCGGTCTGACCGGTCAGGTGTGCTGGCCCTGTTCAGATGTTGGGCACCGGTCTGACCGGTGCTGTTGACCGGTCTGACCGGTCAGAGCAAAGCTGATGCAGCTGCTCTGTTTTGTGAAGTGGTTTGCATGCATTCGTCCAGGGGGAGTTGCATTGGTTCAGGGGGAGCTTGCATGTGTGCAGGGGGAGCTCTTTGAGGTTTTCGAGCTTTGGTTTGGTGGTTTTCGCTCTTTGCTTGAGCTTGTTTTGTCTCGGTTGTGTCGAGCCGTTGCCCTTGCCTAAGGGGACCGAGACTTGTCTTCTTCAAGTGATCTTGCTCTTTGCCTTTCCTTTGGCTTTCGATCGCTTGTTGAAGTTCCTTTTAGTCGTTTCTTTTCTTTTCCTTTTCTCTTTGGTTACCAAAACGTGTGTGTTGTCAATGCACTCATCAAGGGGGAAATTGAGGACCTGTGTGGTTCGAGGACCGGTGGATGGTCGCTTCCTGGTGTGATGAGTGATTGACAACGTTGTGTGGACTGATTCTTGGCTAAGTATTGCAGGTGCAGGTTGCGGCTTGACTGGTGTTGGTGTAGGTGAAGAACAAGCGCGAAAGGTCATTGCCGGTGAGGCCTCCAGGTGTGGAGAAGACAAGTAGGCTTGGTTCAAGGGACCCGGTGGCCAGCGGGGTCAAGTGCGGGCCGCATGGTGGCAAGAACTGCAAGATGAAGTCGTAGACGGTTCCTTGGTTGAGCCACAAAGCCAAGATCGAGCCGGGACTTCGTGGGGGCGAAGTCATGAGTGGAGATTGGCGGAGGCCACACCGAGTTCGCGGGGTTTCCAGTGGTTCACCAGAAAACCACTGGGTTCCTTGGTTGATCCACAAAGCCAAGACCGAAGACGGAGGTGCAGGTCTGACCGGTGGGTCTGACCGGTCTGACCGGTGACGACGCAGTCCGGAGACTTCAAAGCGGAGCACACGCGTCGGGATCGCATGGTGTGCGTCGAGGCTACGCAGGGTGCAGTCGCCGGGCATCTGTCCGATGGTGCGACAACGAAAATTCCCAAAGTGCCCCTCGGGGGCGTGTATCCTAGTGTTAGGCTTTAGTGGTTGTTTCGTCTTTCGGTTGCCTCCATATAACCCAAGTGGTGAGAGGATGGCAGCCATCTCTTGGAGCTCATTTTGTTTTGCTATTTTCCTCTTCCATTTTCCTTTGGAATTTCTAGGACTAGCTTGAGAGCTTCAAGGTGAGGTCTTGAGAGAGGGATGGATGATCGGGAGGCAAGCTAGACCTTGTATGAACCTTCATGGTATGTATAGATGATTCGGCGTGGTTCCTCAAGGCTTGATGGTGTCTCTCCCGTTTTTCCTTTTTGGTGATTTTCGAAGCCTTTTCTTGGCGATTTTCTTGTGGTGGATTTGACACCTTTCTCTTTGGGATTTGGTGGGGGATGTATGCATGAACCCCTCATGGTTCTTTTCCCCTTGATTCCCTCCCAAATCCGTGAGCAAAGGGGCTCGATTTTGGGGTTTTCTTCCCTCTAGGGTTGAGGCGTTCTTGGTGGGATTTCTTCGATTCCACTCGATTTAGCAAGTTTTGGTGGACCAAATCTTGGCTATGGAGTGCCCATGAGGTGTTCCTACTATCCCCAAAGTCTTATGCGAATCCGTGGAGCGAATCGGGAGATCGGGAGTTGGATTTGGGGGAGTTGACCCAGGGGCTGCTGTTCATCCCGAGCTGCCCAGGCTTGACTGGTCTAACCGGTGCTCATGACCGGTCTGACCGGTGCAAGGCCCTTGTGGGATTTGGCTCGGGTGAACTGCCTGGTTCGTGTGTCTTTGGGCAGAGTTGTTGCTGGTCAGTTCTTGGTAGGTTTCGAGGAGTCTGGCTAGGCTTTGTGTAGGGTTTTCTTCCTCAGCAGTTTGAGTTTTGGAGGTGGTTTTTGTTCCAGGGCCTAGAGAAGTCACTGAGGCTTCCTGGAACTTTGCTGTGCATCTACTGTTTGTCACCGGCCTGACCGGCCAACTCCACCGGTCTGACCGGTGCCATCGGTCTGACCGGCAGGAGCCATCGGTCTGACCGGTGTGGCACAGACAGCAGGCTGTGCAGTTTTCTGCTGTGCGTTTGGGGTGTTTGGTTCAGTTGGTTGAGTTGTTGGTTCCTAGGACCAGTAGCACTCTAGTGGCTACGTGGTCTTGGCCAACTTGGGTAGTTGAGTCGGAGACGTGTTTTGGTTAGCCGTGTTCGTCTTGTTGGACTAGACATCTCCTTCGAGAATAATTTTTATCGGCTCCCATTCACTCCTCCCCTCTCTGGTCGCCAGTTCGGTCCTTCACATCATTTGGGTGTTCTTGATGTGGTTCCTCCATGAACCGGGTAAGCCAAATCAGGACGGGTACGGAGCAGGTACCTGAGTCCACCAATGATCCGCCGATACTCAGTTGCATTCACCAGCGGTGTGTCACTGTCCTTCTTCAACTTCAACCTCTGCTTCATGGGTGACAGACTCAGATTACACGAACTCATGTTGCTTCTCTCAAGCAGCTTCTGTGCAAAAGCAGTGTGACACAAAGAAATTCCAGCAGGGCCTTGGGTTACCTCGATTCCCAAGTAGTAGGAGAGTAGGCCGAGATCGCTCATGCGGAACACCCGATGCATCTCCTGCTTGAATGCCTTGATTTCCTTGCTGCAAGCACCAGTGATGATGAGGTCGTCGACGTAAACAACGACGACCAGCCGTGATTGTACTAATGTTTTTGAATAGTAATGGAGTTGATTAGTGAAGCTTAAGCAAGGTTGACTAGTCAAACCCCTTCTTAAGTGGTCAAAACCCTAGAGTCCTTATACCTCTCTATAGTGTCTTGGCCATATCTCAAAATTTTTCCTAAACACTCAAAATTCTGCCAATACAAAAGTTGTTCCTCTTTTCCAGGAACATAATTTTCATAATTGGCGGCATTTCAAATTTTGAGTGGAAAATGTTCAAATTCGAGGTCAAAGTCAAGTTGAACAGTTCTGCCAAGCTCTACAACCTGCCAACTTGGACAAGCATTCCCAACCAAACCGTTGCTCAAACACCATGTCGCCCTTTGTAAAAGTTGTTGAGATATAGTCCCTCTACAACTTTGCTTTTTGGAGAAATTCAAGTTCCATTTAGAATCTTTTAATTCAAACGCCATGAAGGGGCGTTGACCGGCTAAGCTGGCACGCTCGGGAGCTAGAGCACGCGCTCTAGCGCGTCGCGGCGCCGACATCGCGCAGCACCACTGTCACGTGGCCGACGAGCCCCGCCGCCACAGTGTGTCCTGACTAACGTAACAAAGTGGGACCCAGGCATGGCCCCATATCCCACGTTCCCCGGGTGGAAATCTCCCGGCAGACGCGCGCGTGGGCCACATGTTCGCCGCCGAGCCGTGCCGTCGCCGTCGCACAATCACCACCGCCGCTCTGACCGGCAACTTGGCTTCAATCCTTGGCGGCCACTCCTCAACCTCGGAACAGCTAGTAGGAGGCTGCGACATTCCTTGTGTCACGCGCAAACCGTCTGCGCGGCCGCCACGCGGCACCTGCCGGCGAAGGCCCACGGCCGAGCCCGATCACCTCGCGGCCATTGGCCAGCGCTGCGGTGAGCCTTAAGGGCGAAGCCTCACCCTGATCCTGCCCCTTCCCTACTATAAAAGGGAGGCGCAATGCCTCCTCCGCGCGACAGCAGCTCCGCTGGCCACCATTGTCGCCACCACCGCCAAGCTTGCTCCTCTGCGCTTCTCCACAGCCACCCGAGCACTCCTAGTCCTCATCTACCCCTCAGAACAGCTCTACGAGCCGCGCCTCGCCGTGCATTGTCGTCGACCGCGCTGAAGTTGGAGCAGAGGTGGACCGCACCGCCACTGCCTCACCGCCGGTCATCGCCGGAGGCTTCTCCGACCTCGCTCCGCCACCAATCGACCAGTGGTGATCATCTTGTCCACCCCACGCCATTCCCGGTCAAGTCCGGCCAACTATCACCGCCGGCGAACCTCCACTGCGCTGCCAAGGGCTTGGTTGTGAGGATTGAAATCTTTCCAGGTACTTAGTTGTAGAATCCAAGGGCATGGATGTGAAATCTAGAAAGTTTCTAAGGGTCTCTGTGTAAATAGATTCTTTGAATCAAGGTTTGAAATCCTGAAACTTGTAAAATGTCTAGAAAATCGTAGAAAAATCAGAAAAACGCAAATAAATAAGTTTTGGAATCCTTGTGATGGGTACTACCTTTTCTAGAAAGGCAGTATAGTATTTTTGTAATTAGTTTTTAAATTAAATTTGAATCTCTGTTTGATCTAGATTTGTTGTAGTTAAAAATATACAACTGTTTTGATGCTGGATTTTGGATATGTTGCTTGTAATGTCATGAGTAGGCTCTGCATGAAAAATGGCACATAGTTCTGGTGTAGATCTTTATTTATGATTTATTTCTTAGTTATGCAAGATCTGTCTTGATGCTTTTTATAGTCCTTTTTGTATATCTTTTGTAGCTCATCTTTGGCACGTGGCTTAGTTATGCTTGTGTGCATCCTAGAAAAATATGATATATTTTTATGACTTGATTTTCTGCCTATTTTTTATTTATGCATGTGTAGCTATTTAAATGCATAGTTTAAATTCTGTTTAGAATCTGAACTTGAATTTTTGGTGTGCTCTCTGTTCTTACTATGCTAAGCTTGTGCTAGAAAAAATAGCCTTGTAGTAGTTGTGGTTCGCTCTGAATAAATTATGTTTGGTATATTAAGATGAAATTTGTTATTTTTGTATAAATTAATCTAGATGGCTTCTGGAGCTAAATTTTGGTGTGAAGTTATGTTTTTAACATATCTGTATGTGTGCCAATTTATAGGACCAGTGCACATGTAGATTCTCCAGAATAAATTTATCTTGATTTTGGTTGCTTAATCTTGTCCTATTTTTCATGCTTAGCATATAACTTTGTTTGTGGTGATTTTTGCTCAGTAGCTATGTGGTCGAAACATGAACTTATATAAAATATGTCTTTGTATGTTTTATGTACAGTTTTTGACCTTTTCTTAAATGTGTACACAATCACCATCAAATTAAACAACACCTTTTCTTTTGCAAAGAAATGTTTGTTAAGCTTTTATCTTGGTGAATGTGGCCACTCATAAACCATGAGCTTTACCTTAGTTTTCAGAAATGTAATCTTGCTTAAGTTCACCAAATAATATTGCATATGCATGCTTCGTGTAGAACTCCCCGAGGGTAGCTACGCTTTCGTGCCCGTGGGTGACGAGGAAGGATCCGGAGGAGAGTTGCACCAGTTGGAAGTGAACCAAGACCCGAACTAGGTTTCGAGAGAGCTTCAGGCTAACCTCGCTGAAGAAGGCAATCCCCAGAGCATAACCTTAACTTTTCCTAATTATGCAACTATCTATGTTTATGTTTGTGCATTTATGTTTTAGGAGTTGTTTTGAAACCATAGATGCACGATCCCTAGGTACCTATGCTTATAGTAGTATGCTAGGTCGATAGTTGCCATGCTATAAGGACGCGGTTCCAGTCGAGTGATGTTCGTCACTCGCGGGATATAGGTTCTTATTGAAGGACCGGAACGGCGAACCAGAGAGGGGGGGAGTGAATGGGAGCCGATAAAAATTCTACTCAAGAATTCGGCCTATGAACCCAAGATCACTCGGATACCTCCGTGAACTTCTCTTGCCAAATCCACGTAGCCACTGGAGTGCTACTGGACCTAGGAGCAAGATACAACCAATAGCCTCTGAAAACACGCAGCGGAAAACAACACGAACACAGCTGCTGGAAGCCAAAACCGGTCAGGCTGGTTTCTGAAATCGGTCAGACCGATTCTCTAGGACTTAGCCTCTCACAGACAGGGGAAACCGGTCAGGCCGGTTTGGCAAACCGACAGGCTGGTTTTGTCTAGGAAATCCCCAAAAGACCTTCGAGACCAAAACCTAGCAAAACCACCTCAAGAACCTTCCAAATTTTGAACAAGAAAAGGCATAGCCTGAAGAAGACTCTCCTGTCCAAAAACTCTTCATGACAGCCCACTAGGGCTAAACCGGTCAGACCGGTTTGGGAAACCGGTCAGGCCGGTTTTGCCTGGACAGTCGGGAAGAACTCAGCCCGTGGGAAAAACTCAACCTTCTCCTTGATCGATCTCCCGATTCGTTCCACGGATTCAAGTAAGACTTTGGGGATAGCTGGGGTACCTCGTGGGCTACCTTTGGCTAGAAGCTCGGTCCCCAAAACCTACCCAATCAAGAGGAATCGAAAGTCAACTCTCAAGAACACCTTTCCACGAACTCCACCAAAAACCACCAAATCGAGCCCCTTTGCTCACGGATTTGGGAGGGGAATCAAAGAGAAAAGAACCACGAAGGGATCATGTATACATCCCCCACCAAATCCTAAAGAGAAAGGCCTCGAAACGACCACAAGAAAATCGCTAAGAAAAGGCTCCGAAAATCACCAAAAAGGGAAAACGGGAGAGACACAATCAAGCCTTGAGGAACCACGCCGAATCATCTATACATACCATGAAGCTTCGTACAAGGTCTAGCTTGCCTCCCAATCATCCATCCCTCTCTCAAGATCTCACCATGAAGCTATCAAGCTAGTCCTAGAAAATCCAAAGGAAAAATGGATAGGAAAATAGCAAAGGGAAATGAGCTAGGGTTCCGAGAGATGCCTGCCATCCTCTCACCACTTGGGTTATATGGAGGCAACCGAAAGACAAAACTACCCCTAAAGCCTAACACTAGGATACACGCCCCCGAGGGGCACTTTGGGAAGCTTTGTCTTCGCACCATCGGACGGATGCCCGGCGACCGCACCTCGCGTAGCCTCGACACAAACCATGCGATCCCGACGCGTGTCCTCCGCTTCGAAACACTTCGGTGCCCTGCGACCCCAAACCGGTCAGACCTGTTTTGGCCTGACAGCCACACCGAGTCTTCGGCCTTGGCTTTGTGGCTCAGCTAAGCAACCCAATGGTTTTCTGGTGAACCACTGCAAACCCCGCGGATTTGATGTAGCCTCCGCCAATCACCACTCATGACTTGGCTCCCACGAAGTCCCGGCTCGACCATGGTTTTGAGGCTCAACCAAGAACCCGTCCATAACTTCATCTTGCCGTTCTTGCCACCATGCGGCCCGCACTTGACCCCGCTGGCCACCAGGTCCCTCGAAACAAGCCTACTTGTCTTCTCCACACCTGGAGGCCTCACCGGCAACGACCTTTCGCACTTGTTCTTCACCTACACCAACACCAGTCAAGCCGCAACCTGCACCTGCAATACTTAGCCAAGAATCAGTCCACACAACGTTGTCAATCACTCATCACACCAGGAAGCAACCATCCACCGGTCCTCGAACCACACAGGTTCTCAATCTCCCCCTTGATGAGTGCATTGACAACACACACATTTGGTAATAAAAAGAGAAAAGGAAAAGAAAAGAAACGACCAAAAGAAACTCCAACAAGTGATCAAAAGCCAAAGGAAAGGCAAAGAGCAAGATCACTTGAAGCAGACTAATCTCAGTCCCCTTAGGCAAGGGCAACGGCTCGACACAACCGAGACAAAAACAAGCTCAAGCAAGGAGCAAAGACCATCAAAACAAAAGCGCAAAACACACAAGAGCTCCCCCTGCACATATGCACACTCCCCCTGAACATGTGCCAACACTGGGCACAAGCCGGTCAGGCCGGTTTCCCAAACCGGTCAGGCCAGATTTCAAACCAGTCAGACTGATTAAACTCGGCAGAAGCTCACCCCAAAAGCCAAAAATACAAAAGAAATGCACAAGCTCCCCCTTGACTGCTAGGATAGGTTCTAGGGATGCAATGGAACTTTTCTCCACCTTTCTTTCTCCCCCTTGTTGCCAATGCATGAATCAAGGCTCATTATGGAAAAAATGCAACCTAGAGCTTCTCAAATAGACAAAATTCACCACAAGATGCTACACACATCCAAATGAGCAAGTTAGATACTCTATGGCTTCGTATGAACATCAACTACATGATCACCAAGTTTCACAACCATTGGGCGAAGCTAAGATAGAATTGAGCAATTTTTCGAAAAATCACCCTCTCATGAGCAAAGTCCTAAACATGAGCAAAACATGTCAAAATGGCAAAGCCACACAAACTTCATGCTAGGACAACCATTCTAAGCATAATACCATCATAAACACCCACAAGCACCTCATGTCATGTCAAAGCCACCGAGCCATGTGTTTACTTCTAAATATGAGACTTCTCATTGGTAAGCAACATGCAACGGTTTAGCACCCAAAGGCAAGTAAAATAAGCACATATGACATGAGAGCACATTTTCCAGGCAATTTACATTTCATTTTCAGATTCATATTTGGTACATGAAATGTCTTTGCGACAAAAAGGAACTTATGCCCCTCCACAAGATAAAGCATGGAGGCTAAACATTCATGATGGCAAATGAGCCTTTGGCCCCATATGATCAAAATAAGCTATCCAACCACAAATTAAGCATAGCCAAGCCACTAAAACATGTCAAGATCATATAAAGGCATTTACTCACAAGAGAGCATACATATGGCATTTTTCATAAACATAGCTATCAACCATGGGCATAAACCAAGATCATCAAGAGCTAAGCCAAACTAACCATAGCATACCAAACTAGCTCACAAGATCATATATAGCACATCATGGTGAACAATGTATATGAGAGAAGCTTTTCCTATCACAATGCATATGATACAAATGCATGCAACCTAAGATACAAAGATGCCTATACATCATGTTACAAATTGCGATGCAAATGCAAACATGCACACAAGGAAAGCTATACATATGCTACAAAGGAGCTCCCACACCCAACTCAAGAAATCAAACAAACACCAAGTTCCCCCCGCAAACGAGTGAAAGTTGCTTGATCTAGGGGCTTGGTGAAGATATCGGCTAGTTGGTCATGTGTGGGTACATGGATCAAAGCGATTTTCCCTTTCTCCACATTGTCTCTCAGGAAATGATACCTCACTTCTATGTGCTTGGTTTTGGAATGGAGCACTGGGTTCTTTGCAACACTTATGGCACTGGTGCTGTCACATTGAAGTGGGACATTAGTATATTCCTCACCAAAGTCGCTCATGGTGTATGTGATCCAAAGGAGCTGAGAGCAACAACTAGCAGTGGCCACATACTCTGCCTCGGTAGTGGATTGAGCAACACTCGTTTGTTTGCGGGAAGACCAAGACACCAAAGAAGAACCCAACAACTGGCAAGTCCTAGAAGTGGACTTCCTATCCAACCGACACCCGGCAAAATCCGCGTCCGAAAATCCATGAAGAGCCAAAGAATAAGACGCGGAGTACCAAAGGCCGAAGTCGGGTGTGTGACGCAAATACCTGAAAATGCGCTTGACTGCTGGCCGATGCGAAGTCCTCGGAGACGATTGAAAACGAGCGCACAGACATACCGAGATTGGATGTCCGGCCTCGTCGCCGTCAAGTACAGGAGTGACCCGATCATGCTCCGGTACTCCTTCTGGTCCACGTGCTCACCTTCCTCATCCGCATCAAGAGCTGTAGTCGTACACATAGGCGTCGCCATGGCCTTGGAATCCTCCATCTTCAACTTCCTCACAATGTCTTTGGTGTACTTTGCTTGGTTCACAAATGTTCCTTCCTTCGACTGCTTGATCTGGAGGCCGAGGAAGAACTGCAACTCACCCATCATGCTCATCTCAAATTCCCTGCTCATGTCTTCTGCAAACCTTGCAACCAAAGAGTTAGACGAGCCACCAAAGACAATATCATCCACGTATACCTGCACAATTAGGATCTCTTTGCCCTGCCTGAGGAGAAACAAGGTCTGATCTACCTTTCCCATCTCAAAACCTCTCTCAAACAGGAACCCCCTCAACCTGCCATACCAAGCCCTAGGCGTCTGTTTCAACCCATAGAGCGCCTTTCTCAACTTGTACATCCGGTGGGGATACTTCTCACTCTCAAACCCTGGTGGTTGCCTCACGTACACCTCTTCCTCCAACACACCGTTCAGAAAAGCACTCTTCACGTCCATTTGGTGCAATTTGAACCCTTTAGCCACAGAAAAGGCTAGAAGGATCCTAATCACCTCCAAACGGGCTACGGGAGCAAAGGTCTCCTCGTAGTCGATCCCCTCTTTCTGACTATACCCTTGCACCACCAACCTCGACTTGTTTCTCACCACTTCTCCTTTCTCTCCCTCTTTATTTTTCCACACCCACTTCGTCCCGATAGGCTTGCAACCAGGTGGAGGATCTACCAACTCCCAAACTTGATTTCTCTCAAAATTCTCCAACTCCTCATGCATCGAATTGACCCAATTATGATCGGATAATGCGTGTCAAATGTCTTTGGGCTCAAAAGTAGCAACAAAAGCAGCATGGGCAAAGTGAGAATTGTTTCGAACCCTCTATCGTGTAGTGTGTTCGTTGATGTCGCCGATGATCCTCGAAGCTGGATGATCCACTTGAACTCGCCGGGGAGGTTCTCGCCTTGAAGCTACCTCCCCCTCAACTGCAGCTTCTCCTTGATCTGGGATTGTCGTTGTAGGTGTAGGAGAGGGCCCGTTCTCGATCGTAGTCGAGGTAGGAGGTACATGCTCAACCACGGGCACCACACCGTCATCTTCATCATCTCCCTGTTCGTGCTCCTCCTCCTGAAAGATCTCCTCGCCAAGCTCATCATCACCTGCACAATCAAAGACAAGAGAGCTACGTGGCTGTCTCGTCGAAGGTAACCTCGCAAGTCTCCACGATTTGGTTAGTTTCCAAGTTGGGCACACGAAATGCTCTAGAGTGAGTAGCATAACCAAAGAAAATACCATCGACAGACCTAGCCTCAAACTTATCCAGATTCTTGCCTTTTTTCAGAATAAAGCACTTGCATCCAAACACATGAAAGTTACTCACCTTGGGAGTGCGACCGTGCATCATCTCATATCACGTCTTCTTTTTGAATGCTCGAAGGAAAATCCTGTTCGAGACATAGCACGTGGTATTGACCGCCTCAACCCAGAACCTCCTAGGAGTCCTATGCTCATCCAGCATGGTCCGAGCTATCTCACACAAGGTTCTGTTTTTCCTTTCCACCACGCCATTTTGGGGAGGCGTATACGGACTCGAAAACTGGTGTTCAAGACCCAAGTCATGGCAAAAGGTTTCGAAACGAGAGTTTTTAAATTCCGAGCCATTGTCACTGCGGATCGCTCGTATGGCATCTCCGTGCCTCTCGTTCTTCAACCTCAAGACAAGATCTCGAACAAAACCAAATGTCTCCCCCTTCTCCTCCAAAAAGAAGACCCACGCATACCGAGAGTAGTCGTCCACCACAACTAGGACATACCACTTCCCACCCGCTGATCGCACATGAGCTGGGCCAACAAGGTCCATAAGGAGCAGCTCGCATGGACGCTCCGTCATCACATCGGTGAGGGGCGGATGGGAAGAAGCTACCATCTTGGCATGCCTACACGGCGCACACACCAACTCTTTCTCAAACCTCAACTGTGGCAATCCTCGGACCAGCCTGAGTTTACTTAAGCGAGACAAAAGGTCAAAGCTCAAGTGACCCAATTTCCTATGCCACTTCCACAACTCACTTGAAGAACCAGCCAAAAAGCAACGAGCCACACCAGAAGAAAAAGAGAAATCTGCTCGAAAGACTTGACCCTCGGGAACGACCATGCAAACTAGATCCCCTCGAGAATCCAGAATCCGAGAACCACCAGGCCGAAACAACACCTCAAAACCCTCATCCAAAAGCTGGGAAACAGAAAGCAAATTGAATCCGAGTGATTGAACAAGAGCAACACGCCTGAGAGTGACTTTGTCACTGATCCTTACCTCACCTTCAGAAAGCACACGCTCTCTCCCATTGTCCCCAAAGGTGATGTATGTCTTGGACACCACTGGGACGAGACTTGAGAACCACCCCTTGTCTCCGGTCATATGCCTCGAGCAACCGGAGTCAATAAACCAAACGTTCCTCAAGTCTTCCACCTGAAATTCAAAAACGAGCACGTGAGCGAACAAACAACTCAGCAATGGGGTTAGTACCAAAAGAGTAAAACCAATGCCAAGCCATTTGCTCCAAAGTGGGGTTAGCACAATCCAAAGCATCTCGCCTACCAACGCTATCACCACGAGAACCACCACGAGTACCACCACTAGGGAACCACCCCTGCCTCGCTGGAGGAGAACGAAAGCCATGAAAAAAAGACAGTGGACCGTTCCTCCTCTCGATCCCAAAGCTACGACTCTTCCCACCCTCGTATTGAGCACGAGGTGGAGAACGTCTAGCAAACTGAATACCACCAGAACCACCATGCCAACCACCTGTACCACGACCAAAGGAACTGAAACGAGCATCACCACGACCATGAAGACCAAACTGGTCACCCTACTGCCTCCAAACTAGTTTGACCGGTTCTGGAACCGGTCTGACCGGTCTCTCTGAAAGGGCACCCCAAACCGGTCTGACCGGATTCCAAACCGGTCTGACCAGTTTATCCCGGCTAGCAAGGTCCCTTCCTCCTGAACCACTCTTAGTTCCCCAAGCCGGAATACTTCTCACAACAGCCTTACTCCTGGGTAGTGGCATACGAGGCTCAGGTACGCCATTGGAAGGGTGGTACCTGTCCTTGTTAGCCCACTTCTTAGCCAATCTCTCCTCACGCTTCCTCTTGAAGCAAAACTCATCCTTGTGACCATCTCTACCACAATACTCACAATGGAACTTTATGGGTTTTGGCTTAGGCTTGGGTCGGGGCTGCTCACTCGGCTTCTCCCCTTTCTTCTCTCCAACCTCACCTCCCTTTGGGTTCACAAATCTCACCGGTTTTTGGAAGTCATTGGTTGGGTGAGGGAATATAGGTGGATCTGGAGTTGTGTCAAGTTTGTTTCTGAGATGGTTAGGCTTGGGCACAAACTTGTTCTTGTGTGTGTTTTGTGGTGGGATAGGGATCTCTCCAACTTTCTCATCTCCCTCACCACTGCTCTCTCCAAGTTTGTCAGCCCCAAGTGCCTGACCATCATAGCGTTTGAAAGCCGCTATCATGATACCAAGCTGAGGCTCCTGACCCGACAACCAACTCATACACTTCCTCAGCTCATCATTTTCATCCTACAAACAATCAACATAATGTGCAAGTTCCAGATTCTTAACCGCATGCAATTCACAAGTAGAGCAAGAAGTGGGAATATGTGCTTTCAACTCAGCCTCAAGAGAAACAATGTAAGCATGCATCTCATCAATCTTTCCATGCAAGAAAGGGCAAGAAGTGCAAGCACCTAGCAAAGCAGGTCTAGACTTAAGCTCAGCCACTTCAACCCTAAGCACATCTAGTTCCTCACACTTGGAGGCATGCTTTTCCTTGAGAGCAGTAAGATCAGCTAGGAAAATAGAGCAATCAACACAATCAACCTCATGAGAAACAACAGGTGAAGCCTTAAGCGAATCTATCTCAAGCTTAGCATCAAGGTTCTGTGTTTCTAGCTCAGCTACTCAGTTCCTAGCATCTTCTAGCGAGGCCCTAAGCTCCTTCCTCATCTTCTTTGCCTCTCTAAGCATATCATCACGGTTATCAAGCAACTTGCCAAGCCGTTCATTCTCCTCACGCAAGAAGGGAAGCTCGTCACGTACGTCATCCTCGGAGTCAGAGTCCGAGTCGCTCTGGTGACTCTTCTTGCTGCCGGAGCTACGTGCCATGCCGAAGAAACCATCTCGTGCGAAGCAGCTCATCCCGCTCAAGTTCTTGGATGACTTCTTGCTCTTGCGCCGATCACCTTCATCTTCGTTGCTACTGGAGCTCGAGGAAGAGTAGGCGGAGCTGGAGTCGACGTCGCTTGCTCTGACCATCACTCGGGCCTTCTTGACATGGCCGCCCTTCTTCCTCGATCCACGCTCATCCTTGTTCCGATGCTTGTGCTTGTGATCTTGCCTCGACCGGTGCTTGTTGTCCGTCCTCGACCAGTGCTTGTAGCCATCCTTGTTCTCCACCTTCTCTGGACAGTCAGCGATGAAGTGTCCTGGCTTGCCGCACTGGAAGCATGTCCGTGTCGTCCTCCTCGTGTTCACCCGATTCTCGTGCAGCCTCTCGAACTACCTGGTCAACAGCGCCAGCTCGTCCTCTCCAAGCACGTCGAACTCCTCGTCTGGCAAAGACATCAAAGAGGACAAAGTGAACATCCTGGAGGATGGGTTAGCGTTAGACTTAGCACCTGAACCACCGACAAGAGCAAGACTACGGGAGTCAGTCGGGCTCTCAAGACGGTCCATCAAACCACGATCGACCTCAGCTGACTTGAGCTTAGAGAACAGCTCATTCACCGTCAGTGTGGTATACTTCTCTGACTCAAGAATGGCCTCGACCTTTCCATCCCACACAGTATGATCCAGCGCGTGCAAGAGCTTCACGGCTGTATCATGGTCATCGTACGGGAGGACGTCCACATTGGCCCTCATGTTGTTCACTACCACCGTGAACCGCTGGAACAAGGCATTAATTGACTCACTGGGGAGATGAGTGAAATTCTCATACTCTCTCCGGTAAGTCGCATACAACCGTGCCTGAACTTCAGCATTTCCAGCGTGAGCATTCTTCAGCTCCTGCCAAATCCTACAAGCTAGGTCCTCTGTTTGAACCTGATCGAATTCGGATTAACACAGAGCACGAAACAAGTAGTCGACCGCCTTGTTGTTGGCGTCGAACATGTCCCTCGATCTAGGAGCTAGGAAGTTAATCGGTTGAACATAAGCTGTGTTCACCGTAACGTCCCAAAGGACCTGACCCTTTCCGCGGAGGAACGCTGCCATCTGCCTCTGCCACATCTGGTAGTTTTTGCCATCGAAGTGCGAAGGACCCGAACCCTATTCCTGGTACGCCATCTTTGGATCTTAAACTGGTTAGAGTCAATGAAGACTCGAACTGGCTCTGATACCACTTGAAGGACCGAAACGGCGAACCAGAGAGGGGGGGAGTGAATGGGAGGCGATAAAAATTCTACTCAAGAATTCGGCCTATGAACCCAAGATCACTCGGATACCTCCGTAAACTTCTCTTGCCAAATCCACGTAGCCACTGGAGTGCTACTTGACCTAGGAGCAAGATCCAACCAACAGCCTCTGAAAACATGCAGCGGAAAACAACACAAACACAGCTACTAGAAGCCAAAACCGGTCAGGCCGATTTCTGAAACCGGTCAGACCGATTCTCTAGGACTTAGCCTCTCACAAGCAGGGGAAACCGGTCAGGATGGTTTTGTCTAGGAAATCCCCAAAAGACCTTCGAGACCAAAACCTAGCAAAACCACCTCAAGAACCTTCCAAATTTTGAACAAGAAAAGCCATAGCCTGAAGAAGACTCTCCTGTCCAAAAACTCATCAAGACAGCCCACTGGGGCTAAACCAGTCAGATTGGTTTGGGAAACCGGTCAGGCCGGTTTTGCCTGGACAGTCGGGAAGAACTCAGCCCGCGAGAAAAACTCAACCTTCTCCTTGATCGATCTCCCGATTCGTTCCACGGATTCAAGTAAGACTTTGGGGATAGCTGGGGTACCTCGTGGGCTACCTTTGGCTAGAAGCTCGGTCCCCAAAACCTACCCAATCAAGAGGAATCGGAAGTCAACTCTCAAGAACACATTTCCACGAACCCCACCAAAAACCACCAAATCGAGCCCCTTTGCTCACGGATTTGGGAGGGGAATGAAAGAGATAAGAACCACGAAGGGTTCATGTATACATCCCCCACCAAATCCCAAAGAGAAAGGCCTCGAAACCGCCACAAGAAAATCGCCAAGAAAAGGCTCTGAAAATCACCAAAAAGGGAAAACGGGAGAAACACAATCAAGCCTTGAGGAACTACGCCGAATCATCTATACATACCATGAAGGTTCGTACAAGGTCTAGCTTGCCTCCCAATCATCCATCCCTCTCTCAAGATCTCACCATGAAGCTATCAAGCTAGTCCTAGAAAATCCAAAGGAAAAATGGATAGGAAAATAGCAAAGGGAAATGAGCTAGGGTTCCAAGAGATGGCTGTCATCCTCTCATCACTTGGGTTATATGGAGGCAACCGAAAGACAAAACTACCCCTAAAGCCTAACACTAGGATACACGCCCCCGAGGGGCACTTTGGGAAACTTTGTCTTCGCACCATCAAACGGATGCCCGGCGACCGCACCTCGTGTAGCCTCGATGCACACCATGCGATCCCGACGCGTGTTCTCCGCTTCGAAACACTTCGGTGTCCTGCGACCCCAAACTAGTCAGACTGGTTTCACCAACCGGTCAGACTGGTTTTGGCCTGACAGCCACACCGAGTCTTCGGCCTTGGCTTTGTGGCTCAGCCAAGCAACCCAATGGTTTTCTGGTAAACCACTGCAAACCCCGCGGACTTGATGTAGCCTCCGCCAATCACCACTCATGACTTGGCTCCCACGAAGTCCCGGCTCGACCTTGGTTTTGAGGCTCAACCAAGAACCCGTCCACAACTTCATCTTGCCGTTCTTGCCACCATGCGGCCCGCACTTGACCCCGCTGGCCACCGGGTCTCTCGAACCAAGCCTACTTGTCTTCTCCACACCAGGAGGCCTCACCGGCAACGACCTTTCACGCTTGTTCTTCACCTGCACCAACACCAGTCAAGCCGCAACCTGCACCTGCAATACTTAGCCAAGAATCAGTCCACACAACGTTGTCAATCACTCATCACACTAGGAAGCGACCATCCACCGGTCCTCGAACCACACAGGCTCTCACTTATGTTGGAATCATAAGACTAGGATAAAATGGTTGCTCACGTGGTAAGAGCATGGGATCTGGTCTCCGGTCCAGTGGCTTTCGTTCGTTAAGCGTTTGAACGTACTAAGCACATGTCAGGAATGGGACCGTTAAGCCTAGTACCTGATTGAGGCGGCTAGGGATTTTTCATTTACTAATCCTGAGTATTCACCTGCCCAGCTTGCAACCGGGAGGAGGGGTACATGTGCAAGAGGTGGTGCGTGCTGTTACATGGGCGTCCACTGAGCCTTGTACCCAGGACTGTAATCTCTTATCCTGAACTGAAGATCGACGAGAACCGCCTGGTTGGTGTGTACCCCACCCCTTTTGGTTTTACTTGTCCTTTTTGGGGTACGCATCCTCCCTTGTGTTTAGGTCCACCTTGAAAGGTTATTAATTGGTCGATGTCGGCCTCTCACCATTTGTAACACCCTGCCCACCAAAGCCACACCGCCCAGCCCTTCCGTAGGGGCGGGCACGCGTACACATAGCACCCTGCTTACACTTTCGTCCTCGCTTCGTGTAAAAGGGTTAACCCGAGGGTGGTATGGCTGGTGGACAAAGGCTTATAAGTTGGCTCCACCATTACTCAACTAGTAATGTGGCACTAAACACGCGCAACTGCGCTCATGGGCCACTCATGGGCCATCCAAATTGGGCCGGGTGTGACATTCACCCCCCTCTAAGAACCTGACATCCTCGTCGGTCCAACTCACCCGTCAAGTGTCGACCCATACGCCAAGCCGTGTGTCCCATCTCAGGTGCATGCATATGTCCGCACACTGACCCGAGCGAATGTCCAGGAACCTTCCCTCTTAGTGCACGACCGTACGTCCAGTGCCGACCCATATGCCATGTCGTGTGTCCCATCTCAGGCCCACATGCGCCATGCGTCCTATGCCCGCACACTGACCCGTACGCGCAACCGCGAGGGTCAGCTCTGATACCATTTGTAACACCCTGCCCACCAAAGCCGCACCGCCCAGCCCTTCTGTAGGGGCGGGCACGCGTACACATAGCACCCTGCTTACACTTTCGTCCTCGCTTCGTGTAAAAGGGTTAACCCGAGGGTGGTATGGCTAGTGGACAAAGGCTTGTAAGTTGGCTCCACCATTGCTCAACTAGCAAAGTGGCATTAAACACGTGCAACTGCGCTCATGGGCCACTCATGGGCCATCCAAATTGGGCCGAGTGTGACACCATTATCCGAGACTGCGTAACAAACTGGCTACCATGATCCCTTAATGATGGAACATATGGATAATATTGATGTTTGCTTAATTGCTTGCACAACTACTTGTTTAGCACAGGTGCTTACCTATAATGGTTAATAAACTAGAACTTGAGCTAAAATATTGAAAGTAAGGATCCACCCTTAGTCGCTTTTTGGCAAAACAAACCCACCAGCCAAAAGCCTTTCATGCCTAGAGGTTGGTGATGTAGTTATTGTTGATGGCTATAAAGTACCACTTTTATGCCGTCAACTCCTGCATAAAATAAATGGGAAGTGATCATCAACACTAGGATAAGGCTTTATACTGACAATTTCCACAAGTGTTGGTGTTTCTAGCTTTTGATGCAGGACAGGCCAAAATACACATAAAATGATATAGCTGAGAGCAAGTGCATTAATGGCATGAATATAGCATCATCATAAACAGTCCCAAATGCCCATTTGGACTGCACCATTGTGACGGGCTCGTCGAGACGATCGAAATGGATATATCATTTGCATACATCGGAGCCCGGATGAGAGAGATATGCACAGGACATCATGTGGGCCCGGTGGGACCCACACTAGGCCATGTGGCAACGTGCTGGCACACAGGATGCCATGTGTCTATGACACCTCATCAATCCAAGAGAAGCACCTCCCGACGAATCAGACGCCGCCACATGTTCAGCACAAGGATTCAAGGGCCCACAACCCGAGCAAACCGCCTCCAACCGACCCATACACCTGGAACCGTCATAAGGGACCACATATCAGTCACTGGGAGAAAGCACAACGCGAGACGTGGTGGGGCCTGGTCGGCTGAACCCTTGGATCGGCCGAACCGACCTTGCCACGGATCGCCATCTGCTTCCACGTGGTGCTCAGTGATTGGTCCTACAGTGGATTCCCAGGTGCCCAAGCTGTTCTCTCGCTGGTACCTTGGCCTATAAATAGAAGGGGAGGGGGTAAGAATAAGGACACACCATCCCACTCAAGGATGAGAGCTTCCCTTCAAAGGAGAGGCCTCTCCTTGGTAGATTAGAGAGTAGGAGAGTGAGAGAGGGATTTGTACCCTTGTGGATGCTTCGTTCTTCATTTAGAATAAAGTGAGTATTTCTACATTTCCTATTTAGACTAAAGTAGCGTTCATGCACAGGTGAATAGTTCTTGTGTTCTTCACTTGTTCATGATTTAGAGGCTTGTGTTGTTCATGAGCTTAGCCTTTGATCTTCTGGTGTAGTCCATAAGTTGCTAATTCCATTTGTATGCCTGCTAGTCCAATTAGAGTAAAGTGGATGCTCCTGCATTCTAGTTTAGACCAAAGTCCTTCCATGATCCTTGTATAGATAGTGGTTACCTGAGTGAGTTCTGGTCTCTCCCTCGTGGGTTCGTCGCTCCGTCTTCGTACGGAGTGCTATAGTGTTGCTACGGGACGTCAGACGTAGCTGTGCTATAGTAGTAACCGGTGGTGTAGACACGGTGTCTAGACAACGGGTTATCCTTCGATTGCCCTGTATCCCACGGTTTGTCTTGGGGTAGGCCGCGGTAGTGACAACCGTTGGACCCTTACGGAATCCCCCACATCCGGATACAGGTGTAGGCAACCATTTGCCGTGAACCGACAATTATAGCCAGGAGGGTCCGGTGTCTGAAACGAGAGTTCCTAACCGAGAGATTGTTCTCAACTCTGCCCACTATCAGCAGGATCCTCTCCATCTTCATCTCGTCCTATAGAGTTGTGTCCTTGGACCATAGCTAGGTTAGGAGGTAGCACACACCGTTCCTTGGATTCGATACCCTTGGGAATACTCCTGATGTGAAGTGCTACAGCGGTATTTCTGTGCGCTTGCGGATTCTTTCGTACACGTTGGTATACCCAAGTGGATCTTACACTCACGCTAGGTGTACAACTAGTGGTGAGGTTAAGAAATACCAACAAGCATTTCTGGCGCCGTTGCCGGGGAACAGTTGCCGTATCTATCTTCGAACATAGTGGTCCTCGTATCTATCTTTTTCGTTTTCTTGAATTCTACCTTTACCCCCGCTACCCATTGAGATGCCTTCCTGTCAAAGCCTCTCTACCCCTAGGGGCAAGTTTGTCTTAGAGCAACCATCAACTTCTTCATCTAGCTGCGTACTTCGTCCCGACTTTATAGCCATGGTTCGGAACCGACCATTCTCTGGAGCCATCAGTGATGATCCTCATGATCATTTAAAGGAGTTCGAAGAACTGTGTTCGTGCTTGGTAATCCCCGGTATGACACAGGAATCTTTGAGGTGGAAGTTGTTCCCTTTCTCTCTCGTAGACAGAGCGGAGCAATGGTACACCCGCACGATAGGGAGTGTAGACAATTGGGTAGAACTACGAGATGACTTTTGTCACTCGTTCTCCCCTTTTGGACGCTCAGAGTTGCTACCGTGTGAATTCCGTGAATTTGACCAATTAGAGGGTGAGTCTATAGTACAGCTTGGGCTAGGTTCTCACACCTGTTGGAGCTTAGCTCAGACTTGTCTATACCCGAAGATGTATCATTGTGCCCCTTTTACACGAGGTTAGACATGGAATCTGCACGAGAGCTCGACCTTCTAGCTGGAGGTTCGTTCAAACATCAATCCCCAATGGAAAGAAGAGAAATCCTAGAATTCTTCTTAGAAGCCTCTTCTTCCCATACCAGTCACAGCGAACCCCACCAGGAATTAGAGTCGATCGAAGAGAGTCTCTTAATAGACGAATTTGAGCTTCGACCCTGCACATCCTATGATTTGTCTAGAGAGCCTTCTCCCGAACCGCGAACACCGAAGGAAGAAGAGATTCAACCTTCGGAGTTCTCTCACGTATTCGAGGATGATTCTTCCAGAGACATTATAAATACCTTAAATCACTATAGGCACGAGAATCCTACGGCATTGATAGACCTTTAGGAGGTCCTCGATGAAGTTTGGAATCATGGGACCATAGTGGATTGGTCGCCTTAGAAATCAAAGCCTACTTCCGAAGCAATTCGGGTTAGCTCGATTTCCACGACCATCCATTGTTCCATGAGGGGAAACACTGCAGATGCTGTTCATGACCCTACTGTTGGAGCTTGCATCATACTAGAGGTCCTTCTAGACACTCTGGTGGGTGACATGCCCCTCACCCCGACTGATAGATATCTCCAAAGTCCTAAGTGGAACTACCTTTTCCCATGTCGAGGGATTGCTAGGGACGTGCCGATCATCATAGACGAGATCGAGGTGTGCTTAGATTTTCATATCTATGACATCATGGATTTCGATCTTCTCCTAGGCTTCCCATTGGATGAACTTCTTGATAAATCTCAAGGGAGCCTAGATCATAAGCTTAGGGAATCCGATTTCGCCACTTCTATCACAGGTCCAGGACTTCCACTGGCAAATCCTCTTCCCAAGCAAGACCCGCTCGAGAAGATGATGCATGTATCTCCGTTCGCATCATCCGAGGCCGTTCTCATTGAGGTTGTAGGCTTTCCTACTCCTCATGAGAATGACTTGGAAGATTCTCTTCACTTCTGTGAAGGCGAATGATCATCATCCCTCTCGATCGAGTTTGAGCCTCTTCCCACTGGCCCGTATCTTGTTGCTTTTGATCATGATTGAAAGTCGATATTTAGCTTTCATGATAAATCTCTTGAGATAGAGAACTCACGGGCCATGAAAATTTGTGAGGCACCGACTCTGGAATTCATAGGAAAGGATTCCATTGATGAGCATGGTAGCTTCATCCTTGATATACCGTATGAACCATGCTCGCATAATCCCTCTCCAGAGTCAGCCATGCTTAGTGCACTGACCACACATAAGGGCTACAACCACCTTTTGGTCCTCTATTGCAGAATGTTTAGAAGGTTGATTGTGGATGCATATGTTTACCATAAGCATAACAGATTTCGTGTGTACACTATGGCACTAACCTTGCAGCTAAAGCTTCACTAATACATCCAAGATTGGTGGTGAGACGGGAATGACACCACCAATGATAGCTGCAAGATGAAGTTCCCCTGGTCGAGCTTATGACCATAATAAACAAAGCACTACCAGGAGATAGCCTGGATTAGCATAGGTTTTATTTCCCTTTTCGAATAAAAGCAAGAACATGTTTTTAAGATAAAGTTGTCCTTCGAGTATTTTTGGTCACTAACCTTTCAGGTGGAGATTGAAAAGAACGGTGGACAGCAATGCCTAAGAACATGTGAGCTACATCAACTACAACACTCCGGTAAGATTTTGGTGAGGGAATATTTACAAAAGAAGCTTGGTCTCCACACACTTGAGTTTTGCTGCACAACAATGCAAACTCCAAGTGTGGGGGAGGTATGTGAGCATCCTGGGTAAAGTTCCTCTCATGCCAAATCTTATCCTGGTTTATAAATGATGTAAGCTCTCTCATCTTGCCTGATTAGCTAGGTAAGTCCTGCTTTTGACTTTAAACAAAGCCCTTCCGGGAGGTTGCCCGAGGTTCACCATTATGCGCTCATGCTTATGTTCCCTTTGAAAATAATTTGATCATGCTTGCATGCCTCCTTTATCTTTGCTCGTATGCTCTGGTTTGAGTGTTTGAGGCATCATACATTCATAGATTGTTTTAAATTAAGTATGGTGCTTAGGTTAAAACTGTCTTCTTCAGTCAAAACAAAACATGGTGTTGAGTTTTGATTGATGAATCTTAGAGTTATGTTTTCATAAGATCTTGGTTGCATGTATGTGGACTAACCCCTGCAGATAATCATCAAATTCAAACGGGCAAGTCATCAAGTTAGATTCAAATGGGAAGGTAAGTAAAGGTTTGGATTCATGTTGCACGACATACAAATGAGGTGCATATGACCACTCGAATGTCCAAGGTAAGTATATCCTCCTTTGTTTATGGAGTGCAATATTGATCTAACCTTGCTTGAGCAGATGACATGGTGACGATAATAAAAAAACAAAAAAAATATTTGCTTTTGAATAAAGGCTCTATGGTTCTCAAACCAGTAGAGTCCATCTCTTTGTTTCCACTTTTGCTTGAAGAACAACACCAGGTACAAGAACAAGTGTGGGCGAGTCCTCTCGATCTCATCATCATCATCATATCCACTCGAGAACTCCCACACAAGGGCTGCACGACAGTGATGGTATGTGCACCCTTCATCTCACTCTCTACCTACGAGTTTGAATGATCTTCAATTCTTATCTAGTGAATCAAACTCAAATCATGGTGCTCTACCTGCTCTACATGATTCCTGTGGTTGGTCTGCTTATGTTTTATTCCTTACTCATTATCTTGATGCTTGTGAACAAATATCATTAGGGAATTCATGCTCATCTAAGTAGTTGGTGTTTGAGATATGGTTTGATGATATGATCTTCTCTCTTAATGCTTGAGTGCTTGGGAATTTATTTGAAAAATCTGAAAACTCTTTGCAAAACTCCTCTTTGATATGGCATAGTCCTACCAAAGCCATATGATGTTCTAGTTGAAAACATTATACTCATATGCTGCTTGTTATTGCATTGAGCTTTGTCAAACCATGTGACCCTTTCGGGAATTCTTTTCGTGCTTTCATGATCAAGATTTATGTGCACACAACCATTTCCCCCTTGCTATGCTTCTACACTAGAAGTTAGCATCGTAACATCCATCTATTCCACCAAATAAAGCTCCATGCATTGTCCCATGATTTACCCGTCTCCAAATATCTCCAAAAGAGACTGGGCTATGCAGAAAGAAAAAAAAGAGAAAGACATGCTCAAAAAGCATGACAAAAAAAAAGAAAAAAAAAGAAAAAGGAAAAAAAGAGAAAAGAAAAGGAAGATAGCCCATGTCTCAAATATTTCAAGAAGGAGAGATGAGAAAATCAAGCAAAAGGAGTTTCATATTTTTGATGGTAATAACAAGTACCTACTCCGGGGTTAGTGTCCACTTTACCATCACCATAGCATTTCATCATGTATGGTAATAACTAGTATCCATTCCGAGCCTAGTATCCACCTTACCATACCCATCATACCCATACATGTGCACATCTTGATCTGATCGTATGATTTGATTTTCTTCTTGGATCCAGTTTTTGACTTTGCAATATATGTGAAACAAGTATGTTTTATCTTTTATCCTACCCTGAGCTCCACATATAGCCATCATTAGAAGTAGGATGAAGGAAGGCAATTCTATGCCTTGGTGAGGACATATACACATTGAGTGATCTGAGAGAATCAAATGAGGAGCTAAGCAAGGT
This sequence comes from Cenchrus fungigraminus, assembly GCA_036936925.1. Taxonomy (NCBI): domain Eukaryota; kingdom Viridiplantae; phylum Streptophyta; class Magnoliopsida; order Poales; family Poaceae; genus Cenchrus; species Cenchrus fungigraminus. The sequence continues at coordinate 36,684,536 of CM072772.1, forward strand.
TTGTTTTGAAAATTATTGCAAAAATCCCAAGTTACTTGACATGATGAGCAGAAGTGATTTGATTCATGACCATTCCATTCCACAACTACCCAAGATGGCATGATAGACACTCCACAGAGTTCACAGGTACAAGGTATGGTTTGGAATATCTCTTATGCTTGCTTCATATCCCTGGATATCATGTCCCACTTGATTTGTTCTCCCTTTACTCGGGACGTGCAAAGGTCAAGTGTGGGGGAGTTGTTGACGGCTGTTAAGTACCACTTTTATGCCGTCAACTCCTGCATAAAATAAATGGGAAGTGATCATCAACACTAGGATAGGGCTTTATACTGACAATTTCCACAAGTGTTGGTGTTTCTAGCTTTTGATGCAGGACAGGCCAAAATACACATGAAATGATATAGCTGAGAGCAAGTGCATTAATGGCATGAATATAGCATCATCATAAACAGTCCCAAATGCCCATTTGGACTGCACCATTGTGACGGGCTCGTCGAGACGATCGAAATGGATATATCATTTGCATACATCGGAGCCTGGATGAGAGAGATATGCACAGGACATCATGTGGGCCCGGTGGGACCCACACTAGGCCATGTGGCGACGTGCTGGCACACAGGATGCCATGTGTCCATGACACCTCATCAATCCAAGAGAAGCACCTCCCGACGAATCAGACGCCGCCACGTGTTCAGCACAAGGATTCAAAGGGCCCACAACCTGAGCAAACCGCATTCAACCCACCCATACACTTGGAACCGTCATAAGGGACCACATATCAGTCACTGGGAGAAAGCACAGCGCGAGACGTGGTGGGGCCAGGTCGGCCGAACCCTTGGATCGGCCGAACCGACCTTGCCACGAATCGCCATCTGCTTCCACGTGGTGCTCGGTGATTGGTCCTACAGTGGATTCCCAGGTGCCCAAGCTGTTCTCTCGCTGGTACCTTGGCCTATAAATAGAAGGGGAGGGGGTAAGAATAAGGACACACCATCTCACTCAAGGATGAGAGCTTCCCTTCAAAGGAGAGGCCTCTCCTTGGTAGATTAGAGAGTAGGAGAGTGAGAGAGGGATTTGTACCCCTGTGGATGCTTCGTTCTTCATTTAGAATAAAGTGAGTATTTCTGCATTTCCTATTTAGACTAAAGTAGCATTCATGCATAGGTGAATAGTTCTTGTGTTCTTCACTTGTTCATGATTTAGAGGCTTGTGTTCTTCATGAGCTTAGCCTTTGATCTTCTGGTGTAGTCCATAAGTTGCTAATTCCATTTGTATGCCTGCTAGTCCAATTAGAGTAAAGTGGATGCTCCTGCATTCTAGTTTAGACCAAAGTCCTTCCATGATCCTTGTATAGATAGTGGTTACCTGAGTGAGTTCTGGTCTCTCCCTCGTGGGTTCATCGCTCTGTCTTCGTACGGAGTGCTATAGTGTTGCTACGAGACGTCAGACGTAGCCGTGCTATAGTACTAACCGGTGGTGTAGACGCGGTGTCTAGACAACGGGTTATCCTTCGATTGCCATGTATCCCACGGTTTGTCTTGGGGTAGGCCGTGACAGCCGTTGGACCCTTACGGAATCCCCCACGTCCGGATACAGGTGTAGGCAACCATTTGCCGTGAACCGACAATTATAGCCAGGAGGGTCCGGTGTCCGAAACGAGAGTTCCTAACCGAGAGATTGTTCTCAACTCTGCCCACTATCAGCAGGATCCTCTCCATCTTCATCTCGTCCTATAGAGTTGTGTCCTTGGACCATAGCTAGGCTAGGAGGTAGCACACACCATTCCTTGGATTCGATACCCTTGGGAATACTCCTAAGGTGAAGTGCTACAACGGTATTTTCGTGCGCTTGCAGATTCTTTCGTACCCGTCGGTATACCCAGGTGGATCTTACGCTCACGCTAGGTGTACAACTAGTGGTGAGGTTAAGAAATACCAACAGTTATCACCCAACAGGTAAGTCTTGCTGAGTACTAGTATACTCAGAGCAACTCCAACAGTTTGGCAAACCAACTTGGCATCCATCTAATTTTGGCAAAACAAGAAAAATTGGCCTCCAATAGTTTGGCAAACCAACTTGGCAAAAATAGAAACTTGGCAAAACTCACCTCCCTGTGTGCATATATGCGCGCTCCGATCGTGGTTGCCGTCGGCGTTTCCCTGTAGGTGGGAGGATGAAAAAAAGAAATAAAGAATAGAGAAGGATTCCTAATGTAAGTTTTCAAGAGGTGGAAGGGTATAAACATAATTTTGTTTCTCTCAGGATTCCTTATGTAACTTAGATCTGGGTTTGGCAAGTGAATTATGCCAAATTGTTGGACATGAACTCTTTTTTTACTTAGCATGTCTTTTTAGAATCTTGGTAAAACACAAGATTTGCCAAGTAAAATTTGGCAAACAATTGGAGATGCTCTCAGCCTTGCTATCTATGTTGTTTTCAGGTGATGCATTGAATGATATGTGGCCTGGAGAGATCCCACCTGGATGGGAGCTTCAGTGGGTCGAGGGTGATGACGAAGAATGATGATGTCATGGATGGCCTCCCGTGATGTCACATGATGTTTAGATTTCTGCCGTTTTAAACTCTGAACTTTTCATGCTATGTTGAACAATGGTTTGTAATAAATGGAGCCCATGTGGGCCGGTTTGGATTAATGTTGTTAAGTACGCCAGACTCGTCTTCGTGTGAGTTTTGATGTATGCTACTCTCCGATCATGTTGTTATGTAAGTGATTTATCGGGCTTGATCGGGCAAACAACGACAATGTAACTCGATGTTATCGCTTAAGGGCCTAATGGATGGGTTTAGGCGATATTACGGAATTATTTTGGGCGGTTTGTCACAGCTGGCATCAGAGCTCGAGTTAGTATACACCAGAGTTAATTAGTAACCTTAATCACTTTTTTTCGAATAAAACTTGCCAACTTTGCTTGTATTTGCAAAAAGGCGTTGAATCGTTAAGGATGAAAGTAGTCCGAGAGGACCTAGAGGGATTTTTGGGTACTTTCAGGTGGCTAGTAAACTATGGTTTGTTGTTGCTAACTCCCAGCACTTTTCTTTGGCCACATGTTTCATACGTGTGTTGTGCCGCATCATGAGTATGCGAGGGTCGATAGGGCAATCCATTCCACGGATCCTATCTTCTTGGTTGGATGCTCACGTGTTTCATATGTGCGCTTTTCCGTATGTAAAGCATACAAAGGATGACATGTTCTATTCAAGATGAACATGTCATGGGTTGTGATGTTACCACGTTTTGCCATATGTGTGCATGATTTCGCATTACGAACATGCGAAGGGTGACACCCTCCATTCAAAAGGGGTGTGTCTCATGTTGGACGCTATCCATGCAGTGTTAAATGCATGGATGCCATTTCTATAGAGAATGGTAGTGTTTGGGGATGCTTCCGCGACGTGCTGGCACGGAAGGTTCTTTTCTTGCAAGTACACTAACCACGTTTCGGTAGCTAAAAACATTTGGTATCCAACTAGTAATTGTAAGGAGAGACGTATTGTTGCCTTACCACCGGCACTAACTCCGATTTTGGCTTGATTACCTTGAGAGGATGATTAGGTCGCTTTTGCATCATACTAAAATCTACCAAACTTAAAACTAGTCACAAACCTCTGCATGTGTGCTCTCTAGCTAAGTAATCTTTCATAAGGACCCTTCTATGCTAGATTGATGTTCACTGGTAGCGCCGGAGGCTTCTGTATGCTCCTTTAGTCCCGGTTCAACTTTAGAGCCGTGACTAAAGGCCTTTCGTCGACGTGGACCTAATTGGGTGTTGTAGCCGGCCCCCTTTAGTCCCGGTTGGTATCACCAACCGTGACAAAAGGGGAGGCTCCTAACGACTCTGCCCAGCAATTATTGCCGCCGAACTTTAGTCCCGGGTGGTGTTACCACCCGAGACTAAAGGGTACCCCTTTAGTCTCGGGTCATAACACCACCCGAGACAAAGCATTAGTCCCGGCAGGTGTTACCACCCGAGGCTAATGGTCGGCGTCCATATAAACACCGTACCTCCTTCTTCCTCCCGTCACCCGAGCCATTGTTCACCGTACTCACCCGCAAGCTCAAGCTCCTCCTCTCCATGGTGACTCAAGCCTAGGGTGTTTCTGCGAATTTTTAATTTGTGAAGATTTCTCTCCTCCAAAGTGTTGTCAAGGTTCGAATCTTCATCCTCCCTTCATTTGATGTGATTAAATTTTGTTTTATGGTTTCGAGATGGAGAAAATAGAAACTTTAATTTGTAGCTAGGTAGGAGGAGCTTAGAGAGATGAGATTTTGTATATATACGTGAAAATGTAGTTAGGATGGTACTAGCATTGTTTCTTGTTTCATTAAATTTGTATTAAGCATTCTCTTATTTTATTATTTTTCATATAGAGACAAAATTGAATTTTACTTGTACATATAGTTTATAAAATATATGCTCATAAAGAAAATAATAGACATACAAAAAATGTACTAGGTATTTCCATTCTTTCATCGTTTAGAAATGCTTTTATTTCTAGGTAGCTATAGGAGGAACTAGAAGATTAAATTCTTTTATTAAGTACTTTTTTATTTTTATATAGAATAAATGTAAGTATTCTCTTATTTTTCTTATTTTTGTTATACAGCCCCACATCCTACCTAGCTACAGTCGTACATCACTGGCTAGGTGGGGACTATAGCTTGGTGATGTAGGACTGTAGCTAGATAGGAGATGTAGGGCTGTAGCTTGGTGATGTAGTACTGTAAGTGGGAGAGCCAGGTGTATATGATGGTGAGGTGAGACTGTTGTAGTTCTCGAAGCATCTGGGTCGTCTGAGTCGCGGGTTCATAAAGGTTATGTACATTAATAATAGTGTTGAATTCTATCCCCTTTTGTTTTTTTATTTATGCATATATTGAATCCAATCTATATATGTAAACTAACCCTACTTTTTGTGAATAATGTGTGTTATTTTGATTTGGATATAGTTTGAGCTAACAATGTCGTCGTCAAGTGGCGTTGGTAATGGCGCCCATGGCCGTGGCATAGTCCGTCGCCGTGGCGGGTGTGGTGGTCGTGGCCTTGGCTGTGGAGGTCTTGGTGGCGGTGTTTGGGAGGACCTGTTGCCTCGACGTCCAAGATTGCACTTTCACTACGAGATTACCTTGCAAATGGGTGATCCGGCACATGTAGCCAACGTGGTAATATAATAATAGAAATTAATTTACTTTACATAAATCTTTTTCATTTCACATGGAAAATCTATAATTTTAGTTACATATATAATTATTGTAGGTTATCAACAATATCAAATGGCTCAGAGATATTATCGATGATAGAGCGGTACACATCCTACAGTGCAAATATGAGCGTGTTGATGAGAACATGGCAAGAGTGTATATCTCTTTCACCATGGATTCAACCTCTTCATCACTTGAGGAATCTTCATCGTCACCATCATCACCATCATCTTCGCTTGAGCTTCCATGAGTAGCCATCCTACTCAACACCTTCTCTTGTTGGCTTGAGAGGGCATGGCTTGTGCTTGGAGAAGATGGTTCTTGAGGCTTTTCTTGGGACGCCTTCTTGGACTCGGGCATGATTTGAAGCTCATGTGCCATGATCTTGCTCAAGATTTGAGATGACTTCAATTCTTCAAGCTTTCTCTCATAGATGATAGCCTTCACCAAGTCATAGTCGGGCTTCCGGAGACTTTGAAGGATCTTGCGGTTGATGTTCAAGTCCGTGATGTTCTTCACACCTAAAGCATTGATTCTATTGACAAGCACATTTAGGCGTGAGTACATAGATTCGACATTTTCATTTGCAAGTTGCTTGAAGCTATTGAATTCCTCAAGGAGACAACCATAGCGTTCATTAGCAACTTCTTTTGAACCCTCATTTTGCTCCTTGATGGTTTTCCATAGCTCATGAGCATTTTCACAAGTAAAAACTCTATTGAAAACGCCTACATCTAGTGAGGACAAAATGATACTCTTAGCAATCACATCAAATTGCTTTTCTTTTCTAGTACCATTTTTCATGCCCTCATCGGTGACTCTCCAAACATCAAGGTCCCTTGCTTGGAGATAGGCCTCCATGAGAACCTTCCACCGAGGATAGCCCGTGCCATCGAAATGTGGAGCCAAACCTAAGGTATCCACCCCTTTCATTCCTCTAAAGAGCAACTCACTAGGCGGTGAAGCCTAACCGTTCCAATGAGCCGGTTTTCACAATTTACCAATCGAATTGGTGTTTCCTTGTGAAGGAAGTGAGTCCCGGCTCTGATACCACTTGTAGGGAATCGGATGCCCGTTAGCCTAAGAGGGGGAGGGGGTGAATTAGGCAACTTAAAACCTTAACCTATGGCTCACTCAAATTTTACACAAAAGTAAACTAGAACATACTATCTATATGTGCAACTACGGTTGTTCTAGTGTGAAACTCCCATCCCAAAACAAGGTTTGCAACCTATAGCCATTCCTAGCAAGATACTACTCTAGGAAAGTAAAGGCAAGCAAAGATTGCAATAGAGTAAATGCGGAAACGTAAAGGGGATGAGAGGAAGCAAACTCTTGACACGCGATTTATCCCGTGGTATCGGTAGGCACTAAGCCACCCCTAGTCCACGTTGTTGAAGCACTCACACAAGAGTATTGCTTCCCGGTCACCAAGTCTCTCCCAAGAGCACTAACTTGACTTGCCACAAAGGCTAGCCACTTAGGCACTTGTCAAGCTCCCTTGGTCACCTTGATGCCGCCTCCACTAAGGAGCTTCTCCACCAAGGAAGGGGGTCTCCACGTCCCCCGCACAAAGTGTCCTCGCCGCTCCACACCAAGCCGGAGGGTCGATGACGATTGCCGGTGAGCCACTTAGGCCCCAAGGCTTCCGGCGAACCTTGTACAACTGGATTCACTCAAGAATCACCTCACAAGGTTGGCACAACCTTGCACTCACTCAGCTCTAAGCTAAGCCTAGCACTAAGCACATACACTAAGCATATGCAAGTCTATGGATGAGCAATTAAGCACTTGGATGGATTGGATATGATCTTCTAGGTGTCTTGAACTCTCCTGCACTTCCACACAATCCAGCTACCTCAAATGGGTGAGTGGAGGGGGTATAAATAGCCCAAGGCATCAAACTAGCCGTTGGCTAACGTCCACTGAAAAAGGTACCGTCGGATGATCCGACGCTATATTTTCCAGGGCGTCGGTTCATCCGGTGCCCCTCCCACGTCACTTAGCCGTTGAGGTTCTCTGACACAACTGCTCCGACGCTATGCACCGACGGTGCGTCGGATCATCCGGTGCTGAAGACTCCGCGCTCAAGTCGCCTCTGTTAGCTTCCAATCGACCGTCGGATAGACCGACGCTTCTCCTTGTCCAAGGCGTCGGATCATCCGGTGCTGAAGGCTTCGTCTTGGCGCGTCTCTGTATGAATTCAAACTGAGCGTCGGATAGACCGACGGGGTCCCCACTCAGACCGTCGGATCATCCGGTGCTACTGTCTTCCTTGCTCTTCCTCTGCAACTCGTCCGACGCTACTAAATAATGGACCGTCGGTTCATCCGACGGTACCTAGGGTTTGACCCTGTGTACCAACTCGTCCGACGATTGCACCGACGCTTGTATTTGAGGGACCGTCGGTTCGTCCGACGGTGTCTTTTCTTTTCCTTTTCTTGCTCGGTTTTGACCCTTGAAAAATACACTATCTTCTCAATTTGGCATATGGTTTTCTTGCATCCTTGAGACCTAGAAGTGTCTACAAAGACATGCTAAAACAATAGGGTTAGTCCCAATGATCATGTTGTCATGAATCACCAAAATCAAACTCGAACTAATGGCATATGAGGCCATGTTCGCTACAATCTCCCCCTTTTTGGTGATTTATGACAACACAACCAAAGCAAGCATAAATTTGCAAGAATTGACAGAATTAGAACCACTTACACTTGCTTGGATGCTTACCATCATCCAAACTCCCCCTAGATCAAACTTCCCCCTTTTTGATCTTCATGTTCACATTCTCCCCCTTTGGTCCCATATCCTTGAAACCACTTGTAAGCATCCTTGAGCCCACTTGTAAGCTTAAGCCACACGCTTGCTTTGGTCTCACATTCTCCCCCTTTGGAATAAAATCTCCAAAAAGTCCAAAGCAAACAGGTCCAAGGAAACTAGCAAGATCTAGCAACCATAGCTTAAAGGAGAGATGTTAAATGCAAGGGAGAAAGCCGCATGAACCATGATCCATATGTATGATATCGATGAAGATACCACATGTGAGGATAACTAAGGTGGATCACATGCTCATGAGACTAGCATGATACAAACTAAGCTCCCCCTAAGTGTGTGCATAAAAAGAATACCACTTGCAAGACAAGGGTAGTGAGAGACAAGTGCACAACTACAAACTTGTAAAACAAGGAAGCTTAGAGCATATCATGCAAAGAGGTAGCTTAAAGGACAAGAGATAAGACAAATGGGTTCTTGTTACATTACCACTTGTAGATATCACTTGTAGTCTTTTGATCATTGCATACCTCCAGGGGATTGATCCTCTCTACCTTGTTGGCACCACATTGAGATGAGCCACTTGGAAATGATATCACTAGGTGACACCACTTGAAAGAAGCTTGCATAGAAGACACTTGGGGTACCACAAGGATTAGGAATGTATGAGTACATTGCCTTTGAACTTATATAGAGACATAAGCTCGCAAGGACATGACTCAATAGCATAAAGCTCATATTGCTATATTCACTCTATTAGAGATGTTAGATCACATTTAGAGTGAAATAGCATTCTCTTAGAATGAAACACCGCACCGGAACGCGTCGCTAAGGGACTACATAAGATAAGCTTGAAACAAAGTTAGTCCCATAACCAAACCATGGGATGAGCTCCCCCTAAATGTGTGCATTTAGTGTTTGAATCACCAACCAAATGTATGCACATTGTTTATGACAACAACGGGAAGCTTACCCTATAGCTTGCTCATGATGCAAAGAGATATGTATATGAATACATGCACCAAGAAAGAACAAGTGTAGCTTTCCTACACACTAATCAAACCATGTAGATTGCTCATGGGTTAGCACATGACACAAGCAATCTACCATATGTAAACATTGCAACTAATGCAACCTAAACAAGGCAATGGAGCTACAATGATACAAGAGATGGGTATTAGTTTCCATTACCTCAACCGGGGAACTTGGGCAACACATGTCCAATTTGCAAGCTTGGCTTATAGGCTTGAACCTTCTCATCTTGATTGTACCAAGCCTCCCAAGACCCCGCACTCAAGGCCTTCAAGTGGCCTTTGGAACCCAAACCATTTGAGGTCCCTTCATGTTGGTGATGACTTCCTTGGGCACCCAAATGGGTTGGTTCCAACCCCGCTCCTCCTTCATCTTCCCAACCTTGTATGCAACCACCTTGCCATTAGCCTTCTTCTTGATGACGTAGGTGTTGCTCTTGGTCTTGTTCTTGCGGTTGGGCTTGGTGTAGATGAGGGAGCTCTTGATGATAGGCTTCATCTTCTTCTTCTCGCCCTTGTCCATCTTCTTGACAAATTGAGGGCATTTGTAGAACTTGTGCCCTTCTCCATGACACTTGTAGCAAGTCACGGTTTCACCCTTCTCAAGCTTCTTCACCATGGGATCACGGTTATCTTGAGAAGGTTGGACGTTGCTCTTCATGTCTTGAGAGACTTTCACTTGTTCTTCATCATTCTTGCCCTTGCCCATCAAGTTTGCCAACCTCTCTCGGAGCCATTTCACTTCTTGCTTGAGCTCATCATTCTTCTTGCCTATGAGACAATCACATGTTTCTACAACAACATTCTCATTGCAAGATGGCGAGCAAGATTCATCAATTAAATCAATGCAAGAAGTTGAAGCATCTACCTTGGAGATAGGAATTGCGCAAGGAATAGATGTTTCATCAAGCTCAAAGGAATTACTTGTTTTAGTCTCATTGCTCTCAAGCTTAGATTTTAGCTCATCACACTCCTTGCTAAGCAATTTGAATTTGCACAACAAATGTTCATAATTTGTAGCAAGGGTGTCACTAAGATCATTGAGAGCATTGAGTTCTTTAATTTCATTAGCTTGTTTTTCAAGCATTCCTTTTTGCTCATGGACTAGCTCAACAAGATCATTAAGAGAGGTGGTGTCGGATTCATCATCACTTACATTGTTCTCCATACCTCGGGCCATAAGGCACATGTGTGGTGATGATGAAGAGCCATGCATGAAGCGGGTGGTGAAGTTCTTTCTTGATTCATCACTTGAGCTAGAAGAACTTGATTCTCCACCACTTGTCCACTCACAGACGGCGATAGTTGCTTCTTGCTTTGGCCTCCTCTCCTTGACCACCTTCTTCTTGGGCTTGTGCTCGATCTTGGTGAACTTGATGTGTTGATGATAACGCCCTTCTCTCAAGTGGACGTTGTAGCCGTACATGTTGACTTTCTTCACATACTTGAAGATCTTCTCCACGTACTCGGCCACCATGGATTCAACCTCTTCATCACTTGAGGAATCTTCATCGTCACCATCATCACCATCATCTTCGCTTGAGCTTCCATGAGTAGCCATCCTACTCAACACCTTCTCTTGTTGGCTTGAGAGGGCATGGCTTGTGCTTGGAGAAGATGGTTCTTGAGGCTTTTCTTGGGACGCCTTCTTGGACTCGGGCATGATTTGAAGCTCATGTGCCATGATCTTGCTCAAGATTTGAGATGACTTCAATTCTTCAAGCTTTCTCTCATAGATGATAGCCTTCACCAAGTCATAGTCGGGCTTCCGGAGACTTTGAAGGATCTTGCGGTTGATGTTCAAGTCCGTGATGTTCTTCACACCTAAAGCATTGATTCTATTGACAAGCACATTTAGGCGTGAGTACATAGATTCGACATTTTCATTTGCAAGTTGCTTGAAGCTATTGAATTCCTCAAGGAGACAACCATAGCGTTCATTAGCAACTTCTTTTGAACCCTCATTTTGCTCCTTGATGGTTTTCCATAGCTCATGAGCATTTTCACAAGTAAAAACTCTATTGAAAACGCCTACATCTAGTGAGGACAAAATGATACTCTTAGCAATCACATCAAATTGCTTTTCTTTTCTAGTACCATTTTTCATGCCCTCATCGGTGACTCTCCAAACATCAAGGTCCCTTGCTTGGAGATAGGCCTCCATGAGAACCTTCCACCGAGGATAGCCCGTGCCATCGAAATGTGGAGCCAAACCTAAGGTATCCACCCCTTTCATTCCTCTAAAGAGCAACTCACTAGGCGGTGAAGCCTAACCGTTCCAATGAGCCGGTTTTCACAATTTACCAATCGAATTGGTGTTTCCTTGTGAAGGAAGTGAGTCCCGGCTCTGATACCACTTGTAGGGAATCGGATGCCCGTTAGCCTAAGAGGGGGAGGGGGTGAATTAGGCAACTTAAAACCTTAACCTATGGCTCACTCAAATTTTACACAAAAGTAAACTAGAACATACTATCTATATGTGCAACTACGGTTGTTCTAGTGTGAAACTCCCATCCCAAAACAAGGTTTGCAACCTATAGCCATTCCTAGCAAGATACTACTCTAGGAAAGTAAAGGCAAGCAAAGATTGCAATAGAGTAAATGCGGAAACGTAAAGGGGATGAGAGGAAGCAAACTCTTGACACGCGATTTATCCCGTGGTATCGGTAGGCACTAAGCCACCCCTAGTCCACGTTGTTGAAGCACTCACACAAGAGTATTGCTTCCCGGTCACCAAGTCTCTCCCAAGAGCACTAACTTGACTTGCCACAAAGGCTAGCCACTTAGGCACTTGTCAAGCTCCCTTGGTCACCTTGATGCCGCCTCCACTAAGGAGCTTCTCCACCAAGGAAGGGGGTCTCCACGTCCCCCGCACAAAGTGTCCTCGCCGCTCCACACCAAGCCGGAGGGTCGATGACGATTGCCGGTGAGCCACTTAGGCCCCAAGGCTTCCGGCGAACCTTGTACAACTGGATTCACTCAAGAATCACCTCACAAGGTTGGCACAACCTTGCACTCACTCAGCTCTAAGCTAAGCCTAGCACTAAGCACATACACTAAGCATATGCAAGTCTATGGATGAGCAATTAAGCACTTGGATGGATTGGATATGATCTTCTAGGTGTCTTGAACTCTCCTGCACTTCCACACAATCCAGCTACCTCAAATGGGTGAGTGGAGGGGGTATAAATAGCCCAAGGCATCAAACTAGCCGTTGGCTAACGTCCACTGAAAAAGGTACCGTCGGATGATCCGACGCTATATTTTCCAGGGCGTCGGTTCATCCGGTGCCCCTCCCACGTCACTTAGCCATTGAGGTTCTCTGACACAACTGCTCCGACGCTATGCACCGACGGTGCGTCGGATCATCCGGTGCTGAAGACTCCGCGCTCAAGTCGCCTCTGTTAGCTTCCAATCGACCGTCGGATAGACCGACGCTACTCCTTGTCCAAGGCGTCGGATCATCCGGTGCTGAAGGCTTCGTCTTGGCGCGTCTCTGTATGAATTCAAACTGAGCGTCGGATAGACCGACGGGGTCCCCACTCAGACCGTCGGATCATCCGGTGCTACTGTCTTCCTTGCTCTTCCTCTGCAACTCGTCCGACGCTACTAAATAATGGACCGTCGGTTCATCCGACGGTACCTAGGGTTTGACCCTGTGTACCAACTCGTCCGACGATTGCACCGACGCTTGTATTTGAGGGACCGTCGGTTCGTCCGACGGTGTCTTTTCTTTTCCTTTTCTTGCTCGGTTTTGACCCTTGAAAAATACACTATCTTCTCAATTTGGCATATGGTTTTCTTGCATCCTTGAGACCTAGAAGTGTCTACAAAGACATGCTAAAACAATAGGGTTAGTCCCAATGATCATGTTGTCATGAATCACCAAAATCAAACTCGAACTAATGGCATATGAGGCCATGTTCGCTACACCGACGCCGCCTCATCGGCGGCGCAGAAAGATATGCCGGCCGGTGCGGATCTCGGGAACGAAGTGATCTCGGAAGTGCAGGGCATCGCGATGCAGACGGGTACCCCTCCTCGAGTTCCTCGCCAATCGACGTGGTGAGTTCGTTTAATTTCTCTTCTGCTAATTACCTTTAGTTATCTTGTTTTGATAATTAACGTATCCGTTATTAGTTCTCCCATCCCACCGCTAGAGGTTGGAGTTAGTTAATGTACGAGATGGGCTTGAATGGTAATCCTAGAGCCATGCACGACACCAGACGCCGCGCCCAGCGCCGGCATTAGCCTCTGCTCCAAGCCTCTAACGATTAAACGAGGATACCCCTGCAATCTGTCCTGCACGCGAGGCAAGGCATGTCATCATGTCTTATAATTAGTTTTGTGCATAGATTATTGATTATGAGAGCACGAGAGTGATTTCTCATACATTGAGTGCTCGGATAGTGTTCAGAGATGCAAATCCTACCCGTGTCCTTTTTTTTGTTTGAACGAACCGCACAAGACAGTGCATGTTTGATTGATATAGCAGGAAAAAAAATATAAGACTACAATCCTGGGAGATTGTAGGCAGGAAAAGAAAAGAAAGAAAAAAGAACTATACTCGCCCGGTTGGATTAGGACATCAACGCGGGTTACTACTCAGCACTCGCCGGTTGGATTGGGACATCAACTCGGCCGCAGCACAAAATTCAACAAGCGACAACAGAGATGAAACACAAACCACAGCACCCACCCCACAAACCACACTGTATAGAAGATGTTGAAGGCCACAGACGTGAAGTAGCGCCGAAAGAGGATCGAGGGGGCAGACATCACCACACCAATAGGGACACCGCCGTGCATGACCCTTCGCCGCAGAGCTGCTGCATCAAGGACCCGTGTCCTTCTTATTTACCCAGGGTACCCTTCTGCGCCGCCCCTCTAAGCAATCCTAACCGTGGCCGAGCGCCTCTACAGCTCCGCTTCCGTGTCGGCCACCTGGACCGCCGACCAGGCCGGACCTGCCATTCCGCAGCCCTTTATCCCCGCTGTTCACATTGGGGCAGAACCAGCTCTCAGTACTGGTGCACAACCATCATTTAACGTTAGTTGTCTTGAGATGCAAAAAATCACATTAATTTCAGCAAATCATCTCCGTTCAGATTGGTTGCTAATAAATTACTGCTATTCAAATTCTTGAGATGCATAAGGTGATGCGCAAGTGTAAATTATTGTTCAATTTTTAATCTGAACATAAGCTGCTGCTTGAGATTGTAAAGAATGTGGTTCTTGTGTCATATGACAACAATGGTTGCTGACAACATTAATTTGTTTATCGATACATTGATTGAGGAAGGGCGGTGATTTTTAATTCATTCTGTGAGGATGGCATGATTTGGTCAATAAAATGATGTCAAATGGTGATTAGCTTGTATCGCTCGGCCATTATTTATTAACTACTTGGTAACCAGAACTCCACTTGTGTCCCAAATTTAGTGACTTGTGTTGATCATAGCTGTTTAGTTTGTATGTTCAGTCCTATGCCGTCGTATAGTGAAATTTCAACATATAAGTGAGCAGTAAATGGGCGATGGCTACTGCCCACTATATGTTGGCGTGGATGGCTGTAGCGCCACCCATGGACATTCCATAACACCTGAAGTGGGTTGTAAATCATGTCTCGATTTTCATCACTGTGCAAAATCCTCATGAAACTTGCACAGCAGGTAGTCAAGTTCATCTCAATTAAATGTATCCAATTTTACAATTTGTTGTGGTAACTTCACCTCCCAGCTTTTAGATCGTTTCATAGGCCAATCACTTTCAGTTTTTGATGAACTATTTAAGTTTAGGGGAAATGTGCTCTTAGTCCATTAGTCAATAGCTTGAATTTAGTTTTTATGTATGGGCATGATATGTAATCTTCATCTCAACAGCAAAAAAAAAACAGAGATTGTACTCCACTTTCAAATCTTTATCCTTTCAACCGTATAGTTGCGAAGATTTCACCTTACACTATCTTACAAAATGAGCATGGTTCGCAATTTCGCACGTAGTCCGGAAGGAACTCAGATTTAGCAAATATGTTTTTTACGGCCTAATGTTTTTGCTTGCTGTGAACAAAAATGCCCATGTTATCTTGTGCACTTGTTCTTTTGTAGACCAGTATTCATATTAGTTTGTTCAGTTGCAACTCTCAGTAATGTAGAAATTGTTTCATAAAAAATGTAGAATTGCCTGTTCTATCAGATTTTTTTCTTACTTTACCTTGTTTGCTTTTTTTTTATCTATCAAGTGACTTTTGGTTCTTGGATGCTGTTGCATAGAGGTTTCTCTATTAAATGCTTTAACTTTTGTATTTTTCCTTTTTGTACTGCAGCTGGAGATATATATCAAACCGGTTGAGAATCATACAATGGTGGTTGATCGAAGGACTGTACCTTTCAGTTATACAGAGAGATAACATGTTGTCTTAGATCATTCTAGTTCAGTTCACTAATTTGTATCCATTGGCTTCAGATTTTAGATTAGACTCTTCCCTTCAGAGGTTGCAAAAGAAGATGAAAACTGCTACTTTTGGTAGACTTTACACTTGTAATAGAGATGGTGTTCCGGAAGTGAACACTAATATTCTTATGATTGAGTGTGCTTGTAAACTAATAGGTCATATAGTAAGGTTTTTTTTATTACAGTTTGAGATGAAACAACTGTTTTTTATATGAAACTACGGTTGCAAATCATTATTGGAAATTAATCGTAGAATCTACAAAAATACTCCCTCAAGCTAGTTCATATTTTAATCAATTTACTTATTTTAAACGTCATATATTTAAGAATGAAGATAGTACTCAATATGTAAAACTGTGGTAGGAACATTCTTATATGTGCATACACACGTACTCCCCTCCGTATCGAAATATTTGTCGTTATTGACTTTTTTTCACAATTTTGACCATTTGTCTTATTCAAAAAATGATGCAAGTATCATTTACTTTGCTTGCTACATGCTTCATTATTGTAGGTATTTCAAATTTGGCCTATTCTTTTATATATTTGCGATAATTTTTTGAATAAGACGAATAGTCAAAGTTGGAAGAAAAAGTCAACAGCGACAAGTATTTCGATACGGAGGGAGTATTAGATAAAATATGAAAGAATCATTCACGGGAGTTCAACTTCCCGAATGTCCAGCGGTCAAAAAATCCATCAGCTGAGCCTTGCACATTCGTTGACAGTTTCACACGTGACCGTGATGTATAAAAAAAAGCGGAACGGAACAGCTGAGCCTTGCACATTCGTTGATAGTTTCACACGTGACCGTGATGTATAAAAAAAAGCGGAATGGAAGGAAGAAAAATGAGTAGTGGACGGACCAAGAAAAAGAAAAACCGGAGTGGTTAGACCGGGCGGCACCCGCGCGGCATGTGGTGCTGGCGCGGGACTCGGACGCTCGGGCTGGAGCCGGAGGTGGGCTCAGGTACTGAATAATCAATACTCAGTACCTTGGGTATCAAATAATAGAGTCATATATATATATATATATATATATATATATATATATATATATATATATATATATATATATATATATATATATATATATATATATATATATATATATATATATATGAGTTTTATCTACTCCCGGGTGTAGTTACTCCCATACTTGTATCTCACAAATTAAAAGGTATCTTTGCATATTTGAGGTTTCTAAAAAAAAGTATGTACACATACTTGATTTTAAAAAGTGGTATGTGAACATACTATTTTTTTTATGTGTAAGGAAACATAAAATTAGTGAACATACTCATGTTTCAATACAGTAAAATAACATACATCACAAAGTGCAAAAAATTATGAGTTCTACTGAAATTTTTTCATGATTATCACTTTGATAAATCTTATTTTAGGTATGTGAACATACCCCAAGTGATAAATGGGTATGTACACATACACAAAGTGGTTTTTTGAACGTTAGAGTAACTACACCCGGGAGTAGAATGAATTTTGCTATATACTGTTTTGCTATAGTGCACCTGGGTGCATTCCGTATAGAGAATGCACCCACGCTTATTGCAACTAGTTCTTGTCCAGTTGCAATTGGGCTCATTCTGGTTGCAATTTGTTCACATCGGGTTGCAACTAGGAGTCTAGTTGCAATTGGTTCATATCCAGTTGCAATAGAGTCAGATTCATTGTAATTAGTTCCGTCGAGTTGCAATTAGTGTAGTGTCACAGTTGCAAATCGGTTAGTCTCTTGGTTGCAATTGGTCCGTGCGTAATTGCAACTGGTTCGCGCCTAGTTGCAGCTCGGTTGGGTCTAGTTGCAATTGGTTCGCGTCAAGTTGCAATTGGTACGTCAAGTTGCAATTGGTTCAACTGTGAAGTTGCAACCGCAGGGTCTGTGCATTTGCTATACAGAATGCACCTAGGTGCATTTTAGTATGTATATATATATATATATATATATATATATATACAGCGACACGGTCACCAAAGCACAACTTTGACTTCTCTTTTCTATAAAAATCTTTATTGAAAAGTTATATATGTATATTCTTATGAAAGTAATTTTCAAGACAAATCTATTTATATGATTTTCACATTTTCAAACTCAACGACTTAAAAGTTATTCATGATTTATATTCCCAATGTTTGACTCAAACCTTGTCAAAACGACTTCTAATAAGGAACCGGAGGAACCGGAAGGAGTATGTGTGTGCTATTCTACACCTCAGGTATAGAATCCTATTCTACACCTCAGGTATAGAATCCTATTCTACACCCTAGCACCCAAACCAACCGGCCGAACCAGCCAGCCAACGCACACATACAATCCAACCCAACCTCCCCGCGTGCCCGTCATCCAGCCCTCGGACCCGACCCGCTAACTCCCACCCGACGTCCCGACCCCACCTTTCCATCTCCACCGGATCTCAGTTCACGATTCCCTTTCTGTTTTTTCCTCCAAGCGCTTCGGTAGCGGCAAATCGAGGGCTGCGGCGGTGGCGGCGAATCGAGGGCCGCGGCGGTGGCGTTCGTGAGCGCCGGCGTTGGGTCTCGAGTGGCGGTGACGGGGAAGCAGATCGACCACTTCCCCTTCCCCCCACTCCGTTTGGTTCAACCCCTGAAGCTTCTCTATCCGACGGTGTCGAGCGAGTGGGGCGGGCGAGGCTGCAGGTTGCGAGTGGCGGCGACGACGGCGGCGGCGGCGGTGGGCCGCGAGTTCCCCTCCCCTCTCATAGCCTCCCAAGCATTGGCACTGCACGAGCGGCAGCGATGACTGCAATTCGCGATTCGCAGGAAACGAAGCGAAGGACGACGACATTGGAGGGATGTTGCGTGCTCGGGACTGGGTGTGGCATCCTCGAGCGGCAGTTCTAAGGAATTGAGGTGACAATCTCACACTGCAACATCCCCTCCTGTTACCGATGCACCAATTTTTATCATTCTTTTTTCCCCCCAATGTTGTGGGCATGTAGCTCATAAATATGCAGTACCTTTTCTGTATGCCCATGGGGGTTCTCCGGGCTTGTGGTTTCATGTAGGTGTGATATGGTGTGACTAAATTCAATAATCCAATGTAGAGC
The DNA here is from genome assembly GCA_036936925.1 of Cenchrus fungigraminus. Taxonomy (NCBI): domain Eukaryota; kingdom Viridiplantae; phylum Streptophyta; class Magnoliopsida; order Poales; family Poaceae; genus Cenchrus; species Cenchrus fungigraminus. The sequence continues at coordinate 36,703,099 of CM072772.1, forward strand.
CCAGCAAACTTGGTGAATCACCGACCACCACAATGATGACAGTGACGATTTAGTTCAGTAATTTATTTGAGCATTTTCGGTTTCAGCGCTAGGGGGTAGCTGAGATGCTTTGTAATTTCTGAGGTTTAGTACTGCATACACATATTACCAAACCTCTGGCTTTAACCTCTCTTTTTTTATATAATTGCAGCTTACTAGTTAATGGTCAGGTAGCCATGGTTTTTTCATGGTTCTTTTTGTGTGTCATGGCCTCATGGGGCTCTATGGGTTTGTGGTTCATGCAGTTAACAGTGAGAACGTGGCTCAAAACTCAAAATTCAATGTGGCCATTAATTTGTTTCAGTAATACGGTATTATGTGTGCATTTTTCTTCAGTAGTTCAGTAAGTACATTTTAGTATTATGTTGATTCCTAGTTGATTTTTTCACGCCAACAATGGATGGGAACTAATTTCAGATAGGAAGCTGCTTGTATCCTAGACTCCTGGCAACAATATTTTTTTAACGGCAATTTGTGGGGGAGTTCCTCCTGGCAACAATGTGGAACTATTAAATACAATAAGACTTCAGTAATCATTCCTTTCATAGTCCAAGTGATTTGTGGTATGTTCCATGTTGATTACTGACGAGTGATAGAAACTGTGCTTTGAGCTATGTTGGTAGTTTTTCATGTTGTTAGTAATCTTCTTTTTGGTTCAGTAATTTTCAGTAATTAGGGGCAATTGATAGGCGCAAATGCTGCCCCCTTTTTCTATTATATTTTACCCAAATAACCTTCTGTGCAGACAAAATTTAATATTAGTAACATGCGTTGTTTCATTGGCAACTTTGAGATATTAGGTAATTCAATAATCATGTGTCAATATCAGTAATCATGTAATCATAGCCTTTATGATCCGTGCTCCATTCACCGAGCAGCCTCATTTTTCAGTAGTTCGAGAGTATACAATTCTAGGGTTCAGCTCTTCAACTACTGGTATTGCACATTTAGTACAACACCTTTTCTCAGTAATTATGTTCAGCAATCTATCAGATTCGTTTCAGTAGTCAATCAATTGTGTTCAGTAATTAATCTTGTTTAGTAATCCATGATATGTAATTCTGAAATAGCTGCTGAAGTGATGAACCAATACAAATTTAGTTGTTTCCAAGCAAGAGTAAATAATGCGATTTAGTAGTTCGAGCAGTACCAGTACCCCCCCTCCTCCCTGTGGTAAGCTTTTCAAAGTTTCAATTCGTTTCAGTTATTTTTAGTAATCAAGTAGTCCTTCAGTAATTAAGCATAGTATAAACTTCATTTGTTCAATGCCACTTTCGAGAGTAGTCTATTCATTTAAACATTCTTATTCAGTAAAATGTGCAGCCTTCAATATATGCTCAGTAATCTGTGCATTCATCCCCATCAATATATGTTTAGTAATCTTTTGCTCAGTAATACATGTATGTGCTCAGTAATATATGCTCAGTAATACATGTTTGTGCTTAATAATACATCAACATATGCTCAGCTCAGTAATATATACTTAGTAATATTTGCTCAGTACTACATCAACATATGTTTAGTAATATATCCTCAGTAATACATCATTTTTATGTTCAGTTATACATATATGTGCTTAGTAAATCATGTATATTATTTGTTTTTTGCTACTAACACATGAAACTTTGCAGTGCAACAATGAGAATCGCCTACGGTTGCAAGCGACAGCAATTGCAGGAATTCCAAGCAACATGAAACTCTACAATAATGCAAGCTCTCCCCTCTGTGTGTCCCTTGGCAATTTCCTTCAACAAAGAGGCATGGTTTGTTTGACCTGTCGTGCATGGATGGCGCAACATTTTTCGTGTTCCGTAGTTCGTGAACTTCCAGAGGTACTATTGTTTTGTTCAAAAAACTGTTAGCATCTAGGTTCAGTTCAGGGGTATGTTATTCCATTAATCTATTCGAGCCTTTTTCATTAGCCTTTTACTGAACATAGAAAGGGGCAAGCTGGTCATGGATTTTTTATTTAGCTATTTGTTTGTTCAGTAATCCTTGTTTACTGCATAGCACTTTCTTTGTTGATTGAGTTTAGTACATTCGATATTCAGTTTTTTGTTCAGTAATGTTTTGCTTGAGTTATTAGCATCTTTTGGAGTATCCTGGGGCTACTTTTGTCAGTGTTCAGTACTGCTTTTGCTTTTTTAGTAAAATGCATTGATTTAGTAATTTAAGTGTTTTGGTCAGTAATGTGACACAATTAGCATGTTAGTAATTTGTAGTTCAGTAATCCATACCTTCGGTAGTTCTAGAGTTACTACAATAATCCCTGAACCTTTAGTAGTTCTAAATACTGACACTCAGTAATCCAGTTTTATGAACTCATTAAGCCATCCATGTACACCAATAGTATCTCAGTAATCAAGTATCCGAAACCACTAAGCATAATTCTTAGCATTTTATACGCGTGCTACTGAGATGGAGGGAGGAACCACTGCGATGAACTGCTGTGTTGGGCAATACTCACCTAGCATTAACTCAGTAATCCCAGGAATATGATGTCAGTACATGTGTAAGGACTTGCACAAGATGTGGACAAAACATGTGTGCAAGGTTATAATAAAACTATTATAGTTTCAGTAATTTTAATGTAAACTCAGCATGATGCTTTTTTCGATTCAGTAAGTGATGCACTTTCAGTAATTCAGCAAAACAATATCATGTATTCAGTAATTGCATAAATCAGTAACATATGTGTGTGCTTACTAATATATGCTTAGTAATTACATGTATGTACTCATCAGTAATATATACTCAGTAATACATTAATATATGTCCAGTAATATATGTTTACTAATCTTTGCTCAGTAATACACATGTGCTCAATAATATACGGTCGGCAATTACATATATGTTCAGTAATCATTATTCTTCTCTTCAGTAATTTTTCTCATGTGATTCAATAACAATGATTAGTCCCTCATGTGGTGATTAAGAAAGATGATATAGGCATGAATATCAGTAATTCAGTGATTCGGGATTCAGTATTCATGTAATCTACACAATCTCAGTAATTTCAGGTGCCGAGTTGTTCAGTAATTCTCATTAATCTTTTCTCTTCAATACTTAATTTATTCTAGATTTTTAGCAATAATTTTTTCATCTGTCCTTTTTGTTCTTTTATTTTGCAGTAATTCTTCATTGGTATTTTTATTTTTCTTCAGTGTTTTCATTTTAGCTACCTCCACATTTGATATTTCAGTAATTTTCTGCTTTACGCTGGATTACACATAATACTCAGTATTAAGAGATTCAAGCCTATAGTTTTGGGTTGCCTATCTTCAGTAATTGAGATCCATCAGGCAATACTGGATCTCATTTTCGTGATACTTCATTAACCAACGAGATTGAAATCATTTGTGCTTCCCCTCGAGTGAGCAACAAAATTAACCACGCCTCTTTGTTTCCTCATTGCAGCATTTGCAAGAACTAATTCGACATTCCTGCCAATTGCAAGGCGATGCCAACAAGCCACTAAAATTTGTCAATCTGACATCATCCACCAAAGCAAATCCATTCTGAATCTTGATTTTTCTATAACGGCCGTGGACCTGGGAGCATGCAGAGCGCAGCAGGAATGAGAGCGCCGCCGCCGTACAGATTCAATCACCAGCAAAATTAGCCAAATCGAATTGGGGGACGCGATTGGGCTCATCGGAGCCCAACCATGCTCCGTCGAGCTCCGCCTGCTAGCTGCACCCGCACGCTTCAGGAAGAGTGCAGCGTTACGGCGGCAGAAGCTTTGCCGGGCTCCACGCTGTGCATTTCCTCGCGCTAGCGCTCGCCTCTGGCCGTGCTGCGCTCGCTGCTCGATCCTCCCGGCTCCCGCGCGCTCGCATGCTCGATGTAGGCTACGACCCGCTCACAACTTGGGGGCTCCTATGCACCGCTGGAATTTTCAGATCGATTCGTGGGGACTCGTGCGCTACTCGCCTAGCATCTCCACCGCCCAGCTTTGCGCCCTGGAGCTTGCCGGAACCAGCGAGCCACCACAACTCCTCAGCTCGCCGCTTGACGCACCACAGCTCGCGTGCTACGCTGCTGGGCCCCTTTTTCCGCGCAGCGTCATGCCCCTGCTTCCAAGCGCGCGCCGCCGCCGCCCCCCGCGACTCTGCTTCAGCCCCGACCCAGCTCGCGCTCGCTGGTCGCGTCGCTCCGCGCCGCTCCCGGCTCGCGCTCGTGGAGGGACGAAGAGGACGGAGCACGGGGCGGGTTAACGGGTCGGGAGGAGCAGGGGGTGGGATCTGATCGGACTGGGTTGGATTGCACCGGTTGGTTGGATGTTGGGTCGATGGGTGTAGAATTCATTCTACACCTGCGGTGTAGAATAGTACTGCCGTGTATATATATTCTAAAATGCACCCAGGTGCATTTTGCATAGCAAATCCATAGATCCTGCGGTTGCAACTTTGCAGCTGAACTAATTGCAACTTGACGTACCAATTGCAACTTGACGCGAACCAATTGCAACTAGATCCAACCGGGCTGCAACTAGGCGCGAACCAGTTGCAATTACGCACGAACCAATTGCAACCAAGAGACTAACCGATTGCAACTGTGACACTACACTAATTACAATTCGACGGAACTAATTACAACGAATCTGACTCTATTGCAACTGGATATGAACCAATTGCAACTAGACTCCTAGTTGCAACCCGACGTGAACAAATTGCAACCAGAATGAGCCCAGTTGCAACTGGATAAGAACTAGTTACAATAAGGGTGGGTGCATTCTCTATACAGAATGCACCCAGGTACACTAGAGCAAAACAGTATATATATATATATATATATATATATATAGTATACTCTGTAGCCGACCGTAGAATAGCTTATTCTATGGCCAAGCCAACCCACCGTGCCAGCCAGGTTCCAAACTACTAGTCGTGTTCCTATTTCTGCGCCGCGCAGGTCCCTTGCCCGTTCCTCTTTAGTCACCGTAATAAAGCGCATGACCCACTCAAGCCGTGTAGTAATTGAGTGGAGGGAACCCCAGTCCGTGATTAACGCTGCATGTTACTAACCAGAAGATGCATGCATGATTTACGAGAATAAACCATAGTTTTATTATTTTTCCTACCCGTACCTACAAAGTGCAAATTCAGTTATCACCCGAATACATTACCACTTTATTGTACTGACACGAGAACCGTGCCTGCACTATATATATCGTGTTCCAGTCAACACGTGCATGCAAGTGCACAATGGTTACGATAAACCATATATAGTTCTGCGATTTTGTCTACCAGCACTTGCAAAGTGCAAATCCACTTACAAGAATAGTACTCTACTTTAGCAATATATTAGGTCCATTTACTATAGATATTTTTAGTAGGAAAAGGAACCATTTACTATATTTTTTATAGGTTACTATACTTTTTTAGTAGGGAAAGGAACCATTTACTATATTTTTTAATAGGTAAAGGAACCATTTACTATACTTTTTATAGTAGGGCAAGGAGCCAAATAACTATATTGGGTTATTGACAAAGAGGGATCTACCTGAACTAGTAATTGAAAATTTTAAATGGCTAAGACATAATTGAGATGGGAGTACCCAAAATTTAGCCTCGAGCGGTTCCAATAAACTTAGTACTATAAGATGGAACAAATTTACCAAAACACGAATGGTAGACACAATATTTTTCCAAATGGCGTGATCAATTTACCACACAGTACTTACTAGAATAGTGAATTGTATTTACCATACTAGTAAAGTGCACGTGCGACACGCACGTCTTTTCAATATATATATATATATATATATATATATATATACCGGCGAGGGCGGCGAGAGGAGGAAGAAGATGGAAAGAGATGGTCAACACCGGTCCCCGCAGTTCTATTTATATGGGTCCCGCCGCGGACGCCCGTTGCGGATCTATCGCCGCAACAGGTATGCTACAACGGCTATATGCCGCTAATTTCAAATCAGTTGGAATGCATTAATTTTACACCAAGGAACATGACCGATTTTCATTACCAAGGCAACGAAATTATATATATATATATATATATATATATATATATATATATATATATATATATATATATATATATATATATATATATATATATATATATATATATATATATATATATATATATATATATATATATATATATATATATATATATATATAAAGTTTAAAGTTTCACATCTAAGAATTCAATCTCACTCACACCATGCAACATTTCCAATATTACGGCGGGTAATCGTGTCATATTTATAAGACTGGGCTGGCGACGTTCACCTGCCCGTCCACATGGAAGGAAAGGTGGTCGTGTTGACAAATTAAATTAAACTACCAAAAAATGAGAATATCAATCAAGGGTGGGGGCGTGGGTACCAAAGTGTGGATAAGCCAGCGAAAAAATATGAAGATTTGACATTACGGTAATGATGGTGATCATCTATCTGTCACCTTTACGGTGATCATGGTGATCTAGCCAAATCAACTAAAAATCAGAATTTTGGTGGGGCGCTTGTGAAGGTGAAACACAACCATAGAAGATCCAACACCCTCCCCACATGCGTACGATACACCAGTGCGCGAGAGCGGCACAGCAAGAGACCCAGTGGCACGCGTCGACGAGGAATTGGACGCAGCGATCCACGTTCGGGAAAAAGTGGCGCAGCGGGAGACAGAGAGGGACGCGGCGACGGATGATTGGATGTAGAGGAATCCATCCAAGACAGCACGTGTCGGGTCTGCTGTTGCGGAGGCCGCGGCGGATCACTAGCTGAAACCTCGTACTGACGCCAGAAGGGACGAAATCAACTTCGAGTCCTGGGCCAGCCGGGGGATGCATGAAATATCTACCTGCATTTTTTTTGCGAGTGTGTGTGCGTCCACATTGTTGACATTTACTTCATGAACACTTGAGGCGCCCTTAGTAGCATCTACATGTAAGATATTATTCCCTCTGTTCATGAAATACATGCAATTCTAAATCTTTTCACACACCTCAATAAGAAGAAATGACAAATTAGATTTAGATTACATTTAATCACTAAATATTAATTAAGTAACAATGGCCTCACAGATAGAAATGACATGGCATAATTAAAACATTCATGTGATGCTATAGCATTGTACCCGAGATAGAAAAGTTTACATTATTCCAAAATAATAAGAATGCAACTTCCTCAAATTGTGTGATGTAAACATGACGTCACATTATTTAAATTAAAATAGAAAAATAGATACAGTTTTCAATCGACAATTCCACATGTACATGGAATTTTGTCTCCGTACAAGTCCATGTCCATGCCTGCGTTTCCACGATTGCCATTCATCATGTGATCGTATGCATCCGCCATAGAAGGGTTCTCCTGTATTGCACGTGAACATTTTTGTAGAATCCTAACACGATAAGAACGTTTTTCAACTGCTATTTTTATATCATCACTAGTCACTGTCAAACGTCTCAGCCCATCTCTGATATCTACAAGGACATGAAATCTAACTATATCAGTATACCAATTTTTTCGTTGGTCAATGGATAATAAAAAAGATTGTAACCTTGAAGCAGTGAACCCCAAGGGCATCTTTCATTGTCAAAAAAATGATGGAACTATGTGGTGAAGATTCCAACGAAACTGCATATTTAAATTGGTAATAAGAAAAAATGTTTCAAAGCTAATACTACACAATTTTTGAATTAAATAATGAAGCCATACCTCTATCACGATTGACAAGAACCTTAGTAGCCATCACAAACTTATTTCGCAAGTCCGCTTCAGCAAAAATTTCACTATGACCCTGTCTGTAGCTGGTCAGAACTCGTAGGAATGCGACACGGTCACTGCACATGACAACTAAAATCATAAGATATCAACCAATGGCGAAAAAACATAATGAAATGCATATGTATAGAGATAGTTTAAGAGGGTGACCTTGTGTCCACCAAGCAAATTTCACGAGTACCAAATGGACTGTATTGTTGCCGATCCCAAGGACCAACTGAAGCAATAACAGCAAACACATCTACCACGGTGCCATGCGGTTCAGACATAGCATCAGACAGATCCTGCACGAAGGCAGACGAGAACGTCACTGTCGTCGTCATTTGGGTAGGCTAATAGGATGAATGGCTGTTTTTGATTGGTCTGGAGACTTTTTTATAGAGTTATACTTTATTTATTTGGAATGAAATTATATATTAACTGTGGAAATAAATCAACATGGAATCACTATAATCCCTGTTTCCTAAAATAGTGCTAAATATCTTGATGGCGCATGAAGCAATTGGATTATTTTGATTCCCTGACAATATATCGAGTTTTAATTTACATGGAATGATATAGTCTTACGAATGGAAATAAATTTACATGGAACCACACTAATCTATGTGTACCTAAAATACTTCTAGATATCGTGATGGCTGTAGTCATGTGCAATGGAAAGAAGGTGTAATTTTATGGAAGTTGATAATACGGTATAATGAACCTGATACTTGCAAAATAACTTGAACAATAAATGAAAACGGATCCATTTTTACCAAAAATAATATGGATCGCAATTTTAAGTGTATAAATTGTCAAGTGTTGGCGTGGAATGGTGTAAACTATGCATGCACCTGAAGCATAGCATAACACATACCAAACAACCATGGCTCCCCCTTCCGCACGACATGTTGGTGTGAAATGGTGTCAACTCTCCACGGACCTATGCGGCACGATCATCGACCGTATCGACCAGATGGATGCGATGAACTTCTGGGCGACATGCGAATCATGGCGTGATGCATGCCTTGAACTCGGCACCAAAATTCTAAAGTCAGGTATGTAACTTTACAGTATATTTTATTTTCAAATCGTCATCTGCACATATTGTGTCCAATCAATATTTTTATGAGTTTGCATATGTCGCATTATTTATCACCTTTGAAAATACTTGTTTCATCACCAAACGTAGGAACACCTACGCTACTGACATCTAGGCCAGACAATGATGGTACAAATGTGGAAGAATCCCTTGCAGAGGGGGCGTTTGGTATGCATTCTTTTGATGATCTGACTGCATTCTGCATCGAAAAAGAGTCATTGAAACACAGGGTGTGGGTAGGTGGCAAGGATGACTGGGTTGTCATCTCGGACAACAGGTGCTCCCTGACCCTTAAAAACATTGTAACGGGAGATACAGTACCCCTTCCGTCATTAACAACGATGGGCCAATTTGAAATCAGCCCATACTATGATTTAGAGATTGTTGGTGAGCCATGTAATCTTAAACTCCGGCGCATTGTACTATGCCAGACGCCTTCAAGCAAAAAGGGTTACTTGGCAATTGCACTTTTTGACAATGGATTGATAGCTTCAACTTCGAAGGGGGAGGTTGGATGGAAAACGTTTAGGCACCCAACGTTTTGGGAAGGATGCATGGGGTACTATGTAGCTTGCAACGTTGATGCCGTTCTTCATAAAGAAAGGTTGGTTGTTGTCGATGAGGATGGTTGCATGTATTCATGGGACATTGAACGTCCACAGGAATACCCTTTGAATCTGACTCGTCCGAAGCTACCTCATTTTGAGGAATCCCCAGAGGTCACATTCTACCTAGCCAAGTCCCCAGTTGATGAGCTTTTGGTGATCTGTGTGCATGGTAATGACAGAAAGTACTATGCACCCTCCTTGCGAGCTCTTGTCAATGAGCATGATCAGTTTTATAACATCGATGCAATGACAGTCTACAAGTTTGATGAAAAAAAATAACATGGCAGCGCATCCATACAATTGGTGGTAAACACTCCATATTCATTGGGCTAAACTATCCATTCCACATGGAGAGTGAGTGGATCAAGCCAAACAGTGTGTGTGTAGCTGATTTGGCCGATAATGATGTCGTTATATTCTCCATGGAACCAGGAAAGGAGCAGAGCATGCAATTGATCGATCTCCCCACGAAAGAAGGGGCTCGTTTGTTGGACAGGCATTCCATGAGAACACCGATGTGGTTTCGCCCAACACGACCGTCGAGAGCAAATAAGCTCCTCTAGTTTACTACTTTTTTTTGCTCTGCATCTAGTGTCATGTTTCTATGCGCTATCCATAGTGTCACTTCAGATTGGATTGCAATAAAGAGTTTTTTGCTTTCTTTCTTAATTTCTTTTTACTCGAGACGTTGTTCTCTCTTTTTCATAATTGGAATCACCTCAGTTGGAATGTATTCATGAGTTTAACTATCTCATTTCAATAAATATTAATATTAATAAGTTATGTTTTCCTAGGTTGTAACGCATTCATGAGTTTACTTCCAATAATAGCTTCAATCTCACAATTGCACGAATTGCTGGACAACAAAATAAAAAAATTGCGGCATTTTACTATCCCATAAATTTGAAATATACAAAAGAAGTAGCCGCATATGATCCGCTGGCCGCAGACGATCTGGGCGACGCATGATCCCATGAAGATCCGCTTCCCCCGTGCGTGTGACTTGGTAACCAGGGGAATAAAAGGCCGACACGCGGCACTTCAGGGACGAACGCGAGTCCACCCCTTCCGCACTTGTGATCGGTGTCACGACACGTTGGCCAAATGGGAGAGGCAGTTTGTGCGCCGAGGGGGGTTTCTTAGACTCATTATCGGATACTGATGCTGGGACAGGCACAACAGCCTCGATTCACGGGCAAAGTACCTTGAAACTGAGTTCATGCATCAAATCATGTATTTTTCAAACGAATTTGTGTAGCTGACATGCAAATTTTCACCAAAAGATTGGTACTACATCAAACACTTGATGATCATGGTTACAATTAGGTGAAATTCAAATTGAACGTGACAATTAACAACAGACTTTTGAACAATGTCAAATGTCAAAAGTACATACATATTAATACGTGTATATATACAGGGATTCTAAAGTAATTCATCAAACCACAAATTGGTTTCTATCCTTTTGCTGCATGCATGACATTTTTCCGTATGTGTTTGTGATTTTTTCAATTTTTTCACAAAAGGGTATGTATGGAGATCCTAAAATAATGCACAAAATCTTAATTTCATCTATTTCCTTATTACTTAATATGGTTCGTGCATGACAGTTTTCCGTGATTGTGGTTCAGTTATTTTTCTATTTTTTATTTATTTTGTTTGCAAAGAGATAAATTAGTTTATCCTTCTTTAAGCAAGTTCCCTGGTTAAGTTTCGTGGATGTCACAGCATGATTGAGAAGAAGTAGTGAGTCGCATGTATCCTGGTAGACGACGCGGTGTGGGTGTAGCAGTTTGCGGATGGGTGTGCGTAGCGGCGGGCAGCACGAAAGGCGAGGTTGATGGCGCTGCAGGGGAACGAACATGATTGGCTGGATCGGCTGACGGCGGGGTCTGGGCTACATGGCGGCACGGCGTTGGGAGCGGGCGAATCCCACGGACGCGGATGGTCCGAGGTTGTTTGCGGGGGCGCAGGCAGCGGATCCAAGGTGGATGTGCTGGGATCCGGTGCGGAGGACTGGGCTGTGTCCTGCTGCGCAAAAGGAAACTGATTTTCATACAAAATTGCATGGCGAGATATAATCAATTTACGTGATTCAAAATCCAAACAACGATAACCCTAGTGCTCATGTGAATATACTCCAGAAAAACGCAGACTAATCTATGTGTATAGAGCAGCCCACACACCTCCCATGCACATGGTTCCAATCTATCTTTGAAATCATGTTTTTTTACGTTTCTTGTTTTCTTTCTGAATTTATCTGTACTTGATACATTGAGTTTACTTCCAATATACAATACTTTAAAACATTAATATTTATTTATTATTTTTATAATTTATATTTATTATTTATATATGTATCTATGGGCATTGGGCGTCAAGGATAGTGGATGAACACGGTAATAATGTAGGCTATAAATTACAAATAACTTTTAAAAACACACGTACCAAATATCAATCTCTATATAATCTCTACAACTATGGGCACCGTATATTGGATGCCTTAATTCATAGCACTTAATTTACATCATTTTTACTAACAATATTTTTCATTGCTCGCCCCCCATGCATGCCTTACAAGAAATCTCAATTCGTATGGGATATTGTCCACGCACTCATTCATCCTGTGTTGAAGCAAATCAATCAAGAACCACCTTCTGAGAGTATTTGAATCCTGCAGTTTAATAGTGTGCAGAAGTGAGTATTTCCAAATAAGAAATCAATACACATGATACAGAGAAATAGGATCTGTAAGACGCACATCTCGTAGCTGAGCACACATGTGTTCCCCATCCCACAAGTCCATGTAGTTGATGATTACGTAACCTGACATGTTCCTGTACAAACAATATGTACACGTGTCAATGTGTCAAATTAAAGCATGGGTAATTACGTGAGCCAAGTAAAATTACCTGTCCCTAGTTTTTAGCAAACCTGGTGCTAAGCTGCGTATCCAGTCATATACGTCATCATTCCAATTTGGGTTCACCTCTTCCATAACAAGGTCAAGCACTTTTCCAATTTTCTGTATGTGAGGTCGGGTCGTCACCTGGTAATCAGTTGTGATCCTGCATTGTATCAAATATACGTATTGTCCTACGACCCAAGTGAAAGGAGAACATGATGTATGTTCCCAAGCACCGAAATGGTATCATAATCTACGAGCACTAGGAGTATGAAGCCAGATCACAAGCGAAGTAGTACTGATGCTTGTAAATAATATATGGTGCATTTGAGTAATGCTACATCTTACCTCATTGCATTTAGATAATGGCACACCAACGTTAGGCCACCCTTCAAACATTTCTTTCAGCTTCTTACGATCTGGGACAACACGATGCTTGTAGTAACGTCGGTAGTTACAGTCCACCTGAATAGCTAATGAAAAGATGAGTTGAATAGCAGTTTGAACTCAGGGCTTCTCATTAGTGGGTAATGGGTTGAATACATACACAAAACTTGAGGTCCAAATAGTATGGCATCGGTTCTCTAAAGAACACGGACTCATCAGCTTCAATCATCCAAACGGCCATGTTGAAGCAGTCCACGTCCATTGGTTTGCTCGTATCAAGTATTTCCTGAATTTGTTTCAGTGTGATACGTATAGGATATGGCTTGGAACTTTGCACCCACACTTTGCTGAGAATAATATATATATTATTCCAACTTAATGCAATGTGATCTACATGTTCATCAACATAAATAAAGTGTAGAGAAGCATTTACCTCAAGTAATCTTCCCTTTGAATTAATAAAATGCTCTGGCAAATTCCGTAAGAAAGATCCACTTTACTCATTGAACTTATACCAGAAAGGATTTCAGACACTATCCGTTGCGAGATCGGTATGGTTTTCGAGTTATTTTGATTAGGAGCTTCTGTACTGACACTTCCCCCAGTCGAAGCTGACACGTTGGAGGGATCCTCGAGAATAACAATGTTCAATGGCGCATGCAGGATAATAGCTGCTAATTTGAACCTGAAAAAAGTCATGTACTCCTACAAAAAGAAAACACGTTGAAATCCAACATTTTTCACGCCGAATTGTATATTGATTAGACTGGTGATTACCTGTGTTACTTCGTCTGTTAGTCGTTCTCCCGTCCAATACTCCATGAAATTCAGCATGAAAAGTCCGCACGATACTCTATTTGGAAAATTTGAGGAGGTATATAGAATTTAATTTTGATTTGAGTTCAAAATTTAAAATTATCCATATAAGCAATAATAAATCAAAATTAAATGTATGCAGTTGTACCCATCCGACTGCATCCGGTATTTGAAGACTTCATTTGGAGGACAAGAGTGTACGTCAAGGTCTGGCCATTTCATACCTTCAGTCTGTATGAACTCTCTTACTATATTAATTTGGAATGCTATACCATTAAGCTGATGCAATTCATTATACAAATACACCACAATGAGAATAAAAAATGAATGTGTTTGGTAATAGATGAAGAAAACTTGTAATTTATCGGAAACCAACACTCACGATGTCATTAGCCATCTGACGATCAAATGAGTCTCCAAAGGAATCCAGAAACTGAATTTCACGCCTAGGAGCATTAATCACCATAAGGTGCCAATGGAAGTCTTTAATGTTAACAAGAATGAATACCTAGACGTTAAAAAAGTCGTGTTAGGTGGTCGATATATGTTTGATAATTTTTTTCTAAGAATCACACTTACAAGGTCATGCTCGATATAGTTGCCGACTCTTTCAAGCACACCATCGGTATTTCTATCTACTTCGCTATGGTTATGCTGATACTGACCGTACTTTAGGTGCATCTCCGAATTTAAGGTAGTTTCCAAATATATGTCGCGTCCATCCCTATTGTTGAGGTTTGTTTGACCCTTTATGCAATTTATGTAAACATCGACGACCTGCAATAACAAACATAGAAGACATTGACCATTTTCATCTATACATAAAAATAAAAAACAATTGGCTGTATATAACTTACATCGGACTCTACATGTGCTTCTGGATCTAAAAGACATTGAAAATGTTTCCTGGTAGCATAGGAGTCATTGACCATGGCAACTTTTGTCTTCCCATCGAATAACATTATTGAATCAATTATTATAATATCATGCATGTCACATTTATAATCTTCAACCAAACACGAAAAGATTAGCATTATAGTTTGGGATAATGAAAATAATTATTCATGGGGACAAATATGGTACCTTGAACACTGATTTGCTTTACATGTGCTTTTTTGGGCTTGTTGTGACGGTGGGATTTCTCTTCAACACGTGTCATAACATCTGAATCAGTTGCCTTCCTCACGACATCTTTAGTTGAATCCAATTTGGTGTTAATCGAAAAACTCTCGCTGGTCCCAATGGGAGAGACTCGTTGGGAAACTTCTTCATTATTACTCAGAACATTTTCCGTTATGTCCATGCTTGTTGTTCCTCCATCAGAGAATAGTGAAGTAATGAGCACTGAATCATTAACTGCAGCAGATAATACCTTACCATCAACGATTGATGCATGCTTATGTACTCCTGGAGTATCAGTCTCCATGTTATTGTTAGTCAGTTCCATCGAATCATCGACGGTTCCAAGGTTGCCCGTGGACGCAGTTTCATCATTTATATCCGCCATGGATTCCTCTTGAGTATGAGTGGCCATAGGATTGACACTCGATTCCATCGAATCATCGACGGTTCCGACATCGTTGCTGGTGGATGCAGTTTCATCTACGACAAAAGCCATGGGCACGGCCAGATCTAACATGCATGGGTTCAAGAAAACATTAATTGATAATCAAGAACAAATAAAAAATGTCTTTTAGTATCTATATGTATACACACACGCAAATATATATATAGTATATATATATATATATATATATATATATATATATAGATAAAAAATAATTAAGACACGTATATGAGGAACTGATGAGTGCACTTACGATTGTTGACGATGTTGTGCGGTTGATGATGAATGGCCTCGGTCTCGACAGCAGGGACTATGATTGTAGTGGTCTGTGTGCATGGGAGGTGTGTGGGCTGCTCTTCAATGCTGATATATATATATATATAAGTAATATGTATAGATTTATATAGATATATTTAGCAATATATAACTTTCCAAAAATAAAGGAATCAATGTCATCATGCCGTGACATCAACGGAACTAAATCAGTGAACTTGTTAATAGAAGGAGAAACAAATTGATATCTTTCCAGACAAAATAAATAAAAATAGAAAAATCACAATCACGGAAAATTGCCATGCATAAACCATTTAAGGAAATCAAGGAATTTAATATTTTATGCATTATTTTTGGAATCTCCAAATCATCATAAATTGGTTTCTATCCTTCTGCTGAACGAATGACATTGTTTCCATATGTGTTTGATATTTTTTCAATTAGAAACCAATCTTTGTAAATGTACACGTATTTTTTTGTTTCTATTATGCCATAATGGACAAGCTATCATAAGAATGGAAGTGTAAAATTAAAAAGGGTACTCCCTCCCTAATCTATGGAAGGCCCATATCTTTTTACAAAATGACCAAGTGGTGAAAACCATATCTCGTTAAACTCCATCTCGCTGATTTCTTGTGGATGGAAAACTCCATGACGGAGGCTGTAGGCAAATGAAAAGAGCAGGGCTGGAGCAGCAGATCCGATGAGCGCCGCACGCGTTTTACTCCCGAGGCGAGTAGTCATATGTTTTAACTACGGCGCGGATTAACGAAGCGGTCAACACCCGTGGAAAACAGGAATAGGCCTTCCCTAGGTTAAATTTTTCAACTTCCTAATGGGACTTAGACAGGTGAATGGAGAGAGTTGTGTGAATGGAAAAAGGAATGGAATCCACCGGAGATGCATCGTTGTCTTCACCTCCTCAAATGCGGCGCCCAGATATCCATCTATAAAAACCGCTCCAACTTTGCAAATGTTTTTACTCCGCCCACAAATACTACCACGTCATTTTTCCAATTCCTCTTCCAAGTCACCGAGAAACTTTCACTATTAGTTCCACAACGCCATGCCGGACAGCTTCAGGTGGGGGTCAGATCCGTCTTCGGACGAGAAGGAGCATCTACTACCCGGCGAGAAGATGAGCTCCGACGACTCCCCAAGCGACTCTCCTCCACCATCGTCACCTGACTGGTCGTTCGAAGATGACTG
This sequence comes from Cenchrus fungigraminus, assembly GCA_036936925.1. Lineage (NCBI taxonomy): Eukaryota > Viridiplantae > Streptophyta > Magnoliopsida > Poales > Poaceae > Cenchrus > Cenchrus fungigraminus. Next base: position 36,719,737 of record CM072772.1, read on the forward strand.
GGAAGAGAAGCCCCCATCCGAGAGTGATAGTGACATTAGCGCCATTATGGCGATGGCGGAGTTACACCCCGCCGTCACACCAGATGGTGAAGGGGAAGATGAAGAAGACGAAGATCAAGACGAGGACGAAGGATACGTGGCTGACTTCGATGAGGAGGAGCACCGTGTACGCAAACGGATCAAAATTTGGTCGAGCCCATCTCCATCATCGTCGGACCCAGGCAGCCCAAGCGTTGGTGGCAAGGCCAAAGAACCTCCACAGAACACTGGGATGGCTGATGATCCCATCATCATAGACTAATAATCGCATGATGTCATATCAATGCGATTATATTTATCTTTAATATTTATGTTTATCTTTAAGTATCTTTATCTTTTATCTTTTTTCTTTTTTATCTGTAATGGAAAACTTTAATATATTTGACGAGTTTTGCTCGGGCCCTAGTAGTAACGTCTCATATATTTTAACTGTTTGTACGCACGATGTTTTTGGGCATTGCAATACGTCAGCATGCAAGATAGCATGCACAATTATGCGAGCATTCATAACATATATTTCATTCAATTTTAGGCTGAATAGTTCATGTGCTGGAATTATAACATAATTAACATGTCAAATAAGAGACACAAGAAGAAAATAATAAACCAAAAATGATACATGTCTTGCCTTTAAAACATCGTCATGTGGATTGATACTTGATACGAGGGCAAAAAAAAGAAAAGGCCAAAAAAATCTATACTATAAAATTTGACCCAACGGGACCAAACTGCAACCCAAATTGTGCTCAACCCGATGAGGAGCCCAATTTAGGTTACATTTGGCCCAAAGTACGCCCGTGAAACAGATAACAGTACAGATTATCCTCAAAAATCAGTGCAACAAAATATTTGTCAGAAAATTATGCCTGAAAATTCGTGAATAATTTATGGAGAGCACCAAAACATATAATATCTACTTCTTTATTTCACAAGAAAAGGGACAGAGTGCATTTTGAGTGTGCACAAAATTTTATTTTATTGATAAAGATACATTGCTGTATCAACTAAGAACCTCTACATATGGGTGTGCCATCCCTCTTGTCCTGGGAACCCATCGTCGTATATAAGCTAATAGTAATAACTACCTCCACAGATGCACCTGCCACCTTTGTCGTCGACCATTCCACATACGCAATAATCATCTTCATTATCAGTATCCATAAGCAAACGTTTTCCGTCTATCATAAGTTTAAAAGCATCGCGTGAAGACCGAGGAAACCAAGCTTGATTATGTACTGGATCAACATTGTTTATCTCATTTTCTCGTGCAGCTACTGCAGCCGTAATAGCATCACGCAGAGTACAATCATTTCGCAAACCATCCCTAACTCCTGCACAATCAGAATATGAATGAACGATGTAACAAGAGTGCACATAATGGATAAAATCACATGAACAAATGTTGTCACTAAAAATATTATACATCACCTTCAAGGGTAGTTAGCCATGGATACCCTTCGTTTTGAAAGAATGTAATAGACGCATCGTGTGAATCCTCTAGGCAATCTGGATAATGGAATAAAACAAAAGTATTCATTAAAATTTAGACATGACACGTTGTGGAACGAAAATCCAATGATATTGATATGGAACTCACATCTATCACGGTTAACAAGGACATTTGTGGCAATGACAAAATCATTGTGCGTATGGGGATGGGTGAATAAACTGCCATATTCTGTGTATTCATCGGTGAGGACACGAAGAAATGCTATGCCGCTACATGCAAAAAATGAATCACACGTAATATTACATTATATAACATATATGTAGAGAAATCATAAACAATAAGAATCACATACTAACCTGGTGTCCTTCAAACAAATTTCCCGTGTGTAGAACGGCTTGAAACCCTTTAATTCAGTTGGGCCAATAGATGCTACAACGGTGATGACACATACTTCGGTACCATGGGGCTGTGCTAGAGCAGCTTCTAGCGTGAGGAAAACTCCAGATGAGATCATTGTCGATTTTGTGGGTGGGATACCGCACACATGAGTGCTCAACCTACAAGGGTTAAATAGCGCATCAATTATATCTTATTATGGAATTATAACAAATTCATTAATTTGTTACTATTTAATGTCTTACTTGACTTATTATCATTGCCATCATAATCTATAATTATGGTATGATATCCATAATTATAGATTATGATCTCCTTGTATGGTTTTGTCCATGCAGGCAAGTCGAGAATTTTCTATACTAAAATTTGAAGGACCGATTAGGCGAACCAGAGGGGGGGGGAGTGAATGGGAGCCGATAAAAATTCTTCTCGAAGGAGATGAGAACTCCAACAAGACGAACACGGCTTCCAAATCACGTCTCCGACTCAACTACCCAAGTTGGCCAAGACCACGCAGCCACTGGAGTGCTACTGGTCCTAGGAACCAACAACCACCTACACCTACTCGAGAACGCAGCGGAAAAACCAACTCGAGCAGCTACTGGGCTACACCGGTCAGGCCGGTGAGCAGCACCAGTCAGACCGGTCCCTGCTGGCAAAATCTGAGAACTTCCACAGAAGGCCTCTACACCGGTCAGGCCGGTGTAGCTCGCCGGTCAGACCGGTCCAAGCCAGGAAATCCCAAATCCACCAAACTGACCTACCGAGTTCCAAACAGGACCAAACTCAAAACAACAGCAACACGGGACAACAACGAACTCACCCAGACGTTCACCTGACGCAAAACCCACAAGGCCTTGCACCGGTCAGACCGGTGAGCAGCACCGGTCAGACCGGTCAGGCTGGGCCGCTCGGGGATGAACAGCACCCGCGGGTCAACTCTCCCAAATCCAACTCCCGATCTCCCGAATCGCTCCACGGATTTGTGCAAGACTTTGGGGATAGTAGGAACACCTCATGGGCACTCCATAGCCAAGATTTGGTCCACCAAAACTTGCTAAATCAAGAGGAATCGAAGAAATCCCACCAAGAACGCCTCTAACCCTAGAGCCACGAAAACCCCAAAATCGAACCCTTTTGCTCACGGATTTGGGAGGGGAATCAAAGGGAAAAGAACCACGAAGGGTTCATGCATACATCCCCCACCAAATCCCAAAGAGAAAGGCCTTGAAATCGCTCCAAGAAAATCGCCAAGAAAGGGCTCCGAAAATCACCAAAAAGGAGAAACGGGAAAGACACATCCAAGCCTTGAGGAACCACGCCGAGTCATCTATACATACCAAAGAGGTTCATACAAGGTCTAGCTTACCGCCCGATCATCCTTCCCTCTCACAAGATCTCACCATGAAGCTCTCAAGCTAGTCCTAAGAAAATCCTAAGGAAAAATAGGAAGAGAAAATAGGAAAGCAAATGAGCTAGGGTTCCAAGAGATGGCTGCCATCCTCTCACCACTTGGGTTATATGGAGGCAACCGAAAGACGAAAATACCCTTACTAGCTAACTAGGGATACATGCCCCTCAAGGGCGAATTCGGAAATCTTTGTCTTCGCTCCATCGGACGGATGCCCAGCGACCGCAAACTTGCTTAGCCTCGACGCAAGCCTTGCGATCCCGATGCGTGTCCTCCGCTTCGAAGATTCCGGACTGCGTCGTCGCACACCGGTCAGACCGGTGCTGCTCACCGGTCAGACCGGTACCCACCGGTCAGACCGGTCAGACCCACCGGTCAGACCGGTCTGGAGCTACTGCACCTCCGTCTTCGGTTCTTCGGTCTTGGCTTTGTGGATCAACCAAGGAACCCAGTGGTTTTCCGGTGAACCACCGGAAACCCCGCGAACTCGGTGTAGCCTCCGCCAATCACCACTCATGACTCGGCTCCCACGTAGTCCCGGCTCGACCTTGGTTTTGAGGCTCAACCAAGAAACCGTCCATGACTTCATCTTACCGTTCTTGCCACCATGCGGCCCGCACTTGACCCCGCTGGCCACCGGGTCCCTCGAACCAAGCCTACTTGTCTTCTCCACACCTGGAGGCCTCACCGGCAACGACCTTTCGCGCTTGTTCTTCACCTGCACCTGCACCAGTCAAGCCGCAACCTTCACCTGCAATACTTAGCCAAGAATCAGTCCACACCACGTTGTCAATCACTCATCACACCAGGAAGCGACCATCCACCGGTCCTCGAACCACACCTGGTTCTCAATCTCCCCCTTGATGAGTGCATTGACAACACACACGTTTTGGTAACCAAAGAGAAAAGGAAAAGAAAAGAAACGACTAAAAGAAACTCCAACAAGCGATCGAAAGCCAAAGAAAAGGCAAAGAGCAAGATCACTTGAAGTAGACAAGTCTCGGACCCCTTAGGCAAGGGCAACGGCTCGACACATCCGAGACAAAAGCATGCTCAAGCAAAGAGCACAAGCCAACAATCCAAAGCTCGAAAACCACAAAGAGCTCCCCCTGCACACATGCAAGCTCTCCCTGAACCAATGGAACTCCCCCTGGACGAATGCATGCAAACCACCTCGCAAACAGAGCAGCTGCTTCAGCTTTGCTCTGACCGGTCAGACCGGTCACCATCACCGGTCAGACCGGTGGACAAGATCGTCCAGCACCTGGGAACTACATCGGTCAGACCGGTGTACCTCACTGGTCAGGCCGATGCCACCTGGGAAACTGCCCGAGCTCAAAAATAGCCCGAAACCACTTGGAAACCTTCTAAATGTATGCAGCAAGCCAAATCATCCTCAAACTTCTCCCCCTTGTTGGCAATGCATGAATCAAGCCAAAAATACAAAAAATGCAACCTAGAGCTTCTCAAATAGACAAAATTCAACATAGGATGCTACACATGTCCAAATGAGCAAGTTAGATACTCTATAACTTCGTAATGACATCAACTACAAGATCACCAAGTTTCACAACCATTGGGCGAAGCTAAGATAGAATTGAGCAATTTTGCGAAAAATCACCCTCTCATGAGCAAAGTCCTAAACATGAGCAAAACATGTCAAAATGGCAAAGCCACACAAACTTCATGCTAGGACAACCATTCTAAGCATAAGACCATCATAAACACCCACAAGCACCTAATGTCATGTCAAAGCCACCGAGCCATGTGCCTACTTCTTGATATGAGACTTCTCATTGGTAGGCATCATGCAACGGTTTAGCACCCAAAGCAAATAAAATTAGCACATATGACATGGGAGCACATTTTTCAAGCAATTTACATTTCATTTTCAGATTTGAAATTAGTACATGAAATGTCTTTGCGACAAAAAGGAACTTATGCCCCTCCACAAGATCAAGCATGGGGGCTAAACATTCATGATGGCAAATGAGCCTTTGGCCCCATATGATCAAAATAAGCTATCCAACCACAAATTAAGCATAGCCAAGCCACAAAAACATGTCAAGATCATATAAAGGCATTTACTCACAAGAGAGCATACATATGAGATTTTTCAAAAAAACATAGCCATCAACCATGGATATAAACCAAGATTATCAAGAGCTAAGCCAAACTAACCATAGCTTACCAACCTAGCTCACAAAGACATATATATCATTCCATGGTGAACAATGTATATAGGAGAAGCTTTTCCTAAACAATGCATATGATACAAAATGCATGCAACCTAAGATACAAAGATGCCTATACATCATGTTACATATGCCATGCCAAATGCAAGAAATGCACAAAGGAAAGCTATACATATGCTACAAAGGAGCTCCCACACGCCAACTCAAGAAATCAAGCACACACCAAGCTCCCCCCGCAAACGAGTGAAAGTTGCTTGATCTAGGGGTTTGGTGAAAATATCGGCTAGTTGGTCATATGTGGGTACATGGATCAAAGTTATCTTCCCTTTCTCTACGTTGTCTCTCAAGAAATGATACCTCACTTCTATGTGCTTGGTTTTGGAATGGAGCACTGGGTTCTTTGCAACGCTTATGGCACTGGTGCTATCACATTGAAGTGGGACATGGGTATACTCCTCACCAAAGTCACTCATGGTGTATGTGATCCAAAGGAGCTGAGAGCAACAACTAGCTGCAGCCACATACTCTGCCTCGGTAGTGGATTGAGCAACACTTGATTGTTTGCGGGAAGACCAAGACACCAAAGAACCCAAGAACTGGCAAGTCCCAGAAGTGGACTTCCTATCCAACCGACACCCGGCAAAATCCGCGTCTGAAAATCCATGAAGCGCCAAAGAAGAAGACGCAGAGTACCAAAGGCCGAAGTCGGGAGTGTGTCGCAAATACCTGAAAATGCGCTTGAATGCTTGCCGATGCGAAGTCCTTGGAGACGCTTGAAAACGAGCGCACAGACATACCGAGAATTGGATGTCCGACCTCGTCGCCGTCAAGTAGAGGAGTGACCCGATCATGCTCCGGTACTCCTTCTGGTCCACGTGTTCACCTTCCTCGTCCGCATCAAGAGCTGTAGTCGTACTCATAGGCGTCACCATGGCCTTGGAGTCCTCCATCTTGAACTTCCTCACAATGTCCTTGGTGTACTTAGCTTGGTGCACAAATGTTCCTTCCTTTGATTGCTTGATTTGTAGCCCGAGGAAGAACTGCAACTCGCCCATCATGCTCATCTCAAATTCCCTGCTCATGTCTTCTGCAAACCTTGCAACAAGAGAGTTAGACGAGCCACCAAAGACAATATCATCCACGTATACCTGCACAATCAGGATATCTCTGCCCTGCCTGAGGAGAAACAAGGTCTGATCGACCTTCCCCATCTCAAACCCTCTCTCAAACAGGAACCCCCTCAGCCTACCATACCAAGCTCTAGGCACCTGCTTCAACTCATACAGCGCCTTCCTCAACTTGTACACCCGGTGGGGGTACTTCTCACTCTCAAACCCCGGTGGTTGCCTCACAAACACCTCTTCCTCCAACACACCGTTCAGGAAAGCACTCTTCACATCCATCTGGTACAACTTGAACCCTTTAGCCACGGAAAAGGCTAGAAGGATCCTGATCGCCTCCAAACGAGCTACAGGAGCGAAAGTCTCCTCGTAGTCGATCCCCTCTTTCTGACTGTACCCCTGAGCAACAGGTCTCGACTTGTTCCTCACCACTTCTCCTTTCTCTCCCTCTTTATTTTTCCACACCCATTTTGTCCCAATCGGCTTACACTCTGGAGGGGGGTCAACCAACACCCAAACTTGGTTCCTCTCAAAATTCTCCAACTCCTCATGCATCGAATTAACCCAATTATGATCAGATAGCGCGTGTCCAATGTCTTTGGGCTCAAAGGTGGCAACAAAAGCAGCATGAGCGAAATGAGAATTGTTCCGAACCCTCGACCGCGTAGTACGTTCATTCATGTCGCCGATGATTCTCGAAGCTGGGTGATCCACTTGCACTCGCCGGGGAGGTTCTCGCCTTGATGCTACCTCCCCCTCAACAGCAGCTTCGCCTTGATCTGGGTTTGTCGTTGTAGGTGTGGGAGAGGGCCCGTTCACCATCGTCGTCGAAGTAGTAGGTACATGTTCAGCTGCGGGCACCACACCGCCATCTTCATCATCTCCATGTTCATGCTCCTCCTCCTGAAAGATCTCCTCGCCAAGTTCGTCGTCACCTGCACACTCAAAAACAAGCTGACTACGTGGTTGTGTCTCGTCGAAGGTTACCTCGCAAGTCTCCACGATTTGGTTAGTTTCAAGATTGAGCACACGAAATGCTCTAGAATGAGATGCATAACCAAAGAAAATGCCATCGACAGACCTAGCCTCGAACTTGTCCAACTTCTTCCCTTTCTTCAGAATGAAGCATTTACAACCAAAGACATGGAAGTGACTCACCTTGGGTGTGCGACCGTGCATCAACTCGTAACAGGTTTTCTTCTTATGAACCCTGAGGTAGATCCTGTTCGACACATAGCACGCGGTATTGACCACCTCAGCCCAGAACCTTCTCGGAGTCCTATGCTCGTCGAGCATCGTCCGAGCCATCTCGCACAAGGTCCTGTTTTTCCTTTCCACAACGCCATTCTGGGGAGGCGTATACGGACTCGAAAACTGGTGTTCAAGACCCAAGTCATGACAAAAGGTTTCGAAGTGAGAGTTTTTGAATTCCGAGCCATTGTCACTGCGGATCGCTCGTATGGCATCTCCGTGCCTCTCGTTTCTTAACCTCAAGACAAGATCTTGAACAAAACCAAACGTCTCCCCTTTCTCCTCAAGAAGGAACACCCACGCATACCGAGAGTAGTCATCCACCACAACAAGGACATACCACTTCCCACCCGCAGATCGCACACGAGCTGGGCCAACAAGGTCCATATGGAGCAGCTCGCATGGACGCTCAGTCATCACATCAGTGAGAGGCGGGTGAGAAGAGGCTACCATCTTGGCATGCCTACACGGCGCACAAACCAACTCTTTCTCAAACCTCAACCGTGGCAATCCTCGGACCAAATTGAGTTTACTCAAGCGAGACAAAAGGTCAAAGCTCAAGTGACCCAACTTCCTATGCCACTTCCACAACTCACTCGAAGAACCAGCCAAAAAGTAACGCTCCACACCAGAAGACTGAGAGAAATCAGCTCGGAACACTTGACCCTCGGGAACGACCATGCAAACAAGGTCCCCTCGAGAATCTAAAATCCGAGAACCACCAGGCCGAAACAACACCTCAAAGCCCTCATCCAACAACTGAGACACAGAGAGCAAATTGAACCCCAGCGATTGAACAAGAGCAACACGCCTGAGAGTGACCTTTTCACTTACCTTGATCTCACCTTCTGACAGCACACGCCCTCGCCCATTGTCCAAAAAGGTGATGTATGTCTTGGACACCACCGGGACGAGACTTGAGAACCACCCCTTATCTCCGGTCATATGCCTCGAGCAACCGGAGTCAATCAACCAAACGTTCCTCAAGTCTCCCACCTGAAATTCAAAAGCGAGCACGTGAGTGAACAAACAACTCAGCACTGGGGTTAGTACCAAAAGAGTAAAACCAGTGCCGAGCCATTTGCTCCAAAGTGGGCTTAGTACAAACCAAATCATCACGCCTATCAAAGCTACCACCACGAACACCACCACGGTAACCACCACGAGGGAACCAACCCTCTCTAGCTGGAGGAGGACGAAAGCCACGAAAGGAAAATCGTGGATCGTTCCTCCTCTCCATCTCAAAGCTACGACTCCTCCCACCCCCGTATTGAGCACGAGGTGGAGAACGCCTAGCAAACTGACCACCTGCAAACCTTCCAGACCAACCACCAGAACTACGACCACCAGAACAAAACCGAAAATCCTCACGAGCACAAAACCCAACTCGCTGTCTGCCCAGACCTGCACCGGTCTGACCGGTGTAGTGCACCGGTCTGACCGGTGTAGCTCGGCCAGCAGCACCACCTGCTGCCTTTCGGTCTCCCCAAGCCGGAACCGTCCTCACAATCGCCTTGGCCCTGGGCATCTGCATACGAGACTCAGGTACACCATTAGAGGGGTGGTACCTGTCCTTGTTAGCCCACTCTCTAGCCATTCTCTCCTCACGCTTCCTCTTGAAGCAAAACTCATCCTTGTGACCATCTCTCCCACAATACCCACAATGGAACTTTATGGGCTGTGGCTTAGGCTTTGGCTTGGGTTGGGGCTGCTCACTCGGTTTCTCACCCTTCTTCTCTCCATCCTCACCTCCCTTTGGGCTCACAAACTTCACCGGTTTTTGGAAATCATTTGTTGGGTGAGGGAATATGGGTGGATCTGGAGTAGTGTCAAGTTTGTTTCTGAGATGGTTAGGCTTGGGCTCAAACTTGTTCTTGTATCTGTTTGGTGGTGGGATAGGAATCTCTCCAACTCTCTCAACTCCCTCACCACTGTTCTCTCCAAGCTTGTCAGCCCCAAGTGCCTGACCATCATAGCGTTTGAAAGCCGCTATCATGATACCAAGCTGAGGCTCCTGACCCGACAACCAGCTCATACATTTTCTCAGCTCATCATTCTCATCCTACAAGCGATCAACATAATGTGCAAGCTCCAAATTCTTAACTGCATGCAATTCACAAGTAGAGCAAGAAGTGGGAATAGGCTCTTTCAACTTAGCCTCAAGCGAAACAGTGTAAGCATGCATCTCATCAATCTTTCCATGCAAAACAGGGCAAGAAGTGCAAGCACCTAGCAAAGCAGGTCTAGACTTAAGCTCAGCCACTTCAACCCTAAGCATATCTAGTTCATCACAAGTAGAAGCATGCTTATCCTTAAGAGCAGTAAGATCAGCTAGGTACACAGAGCAATCATAGCAATCAATCTCATCAGAAACCACAGGAGAAGCCTTAAGCGAATCAATCTCAAGCTTAGCATCTAGGTTCTGGGTTTCTAGCTCAGCCACACGGTTCCTAGCATCTTCTAGTGAGGCCCTAAGCTCTTTCCTCATCTTCTTGGCCTCTCTAAGCATGTGATCGCGATTATCAAGCAAGTCAACCAACTCATCATTCTCCTTGCGCAAAGAGGAGAGCTCATTACATACCTCATCCTCGGAGTTGAAGTCCGAGTCGCTCTGGTGACTCTTCTTGCTGCCGGAGCTACGAGCCATGCCGCAGAAACCATCTCCCGCGAAGCAGCTAAACCCGCTCAAGTTCCTGGATGACTTCTTGTTCTTGCGCCGATCACCTTCATCTTCACTGCTACTCGAGCTCGAGGAAGAGTAGGCAGAGCTGGAGTCGACGTCGCTCGCTTCGACCATCGCTCGGGCCTTCCTGCCACGGCCGTCCTTCTTCCTCGACCATCGCTCGTCCTTGTGCTTGTTCTTGTGCTTGCGATCGCGCCTCGATCGGTACTTGCCGTCCTTGCTCGACCGGTGCCTGTAGCCGTCCTTGTAGCCGTCCTTGTTCTCCGTCTTCTCCGGGCAGTCGGCGACGAAGTGTCCTGGCTTGCCGCACTGAAAGCACGTCCGTGCTGTCCTCCTCGTGTTCACCCGGTTCTCGTGCAGCCTCTCGAACCACCTGGTCAGCAATGCCAGCTCGTCCTCTCCAAGCACGTCGAACTCCTCGTCTGGCAAAGACATCAAAGAAGACAGAGAGTACATCCTAGAGGATGCGTTAGCGTTAGACTTAGCTCCTTTGCCACCAACGAGAGCAAGACTATGAGAATCAGTCGGGCTCTCGGTCTTGCCTGTCATACCACGGTCCAACTCAGCCGACTTGAGCTTCGAGAACAGCTCGTTCACCGTCAAGGTGTCATACTTCTCGGACTCAACAATAGCCTCAAACTTCCCGTCCCATACGGTACGATCCAACGAGTGCAAGAGCTTCACAGCTCTATCATGATCACCGTATGGGAGCACAGCCACATTGGCTCTCATGTTGTTCACAACGACCGTAAACCGCTAGAAAAGGGCATCGACAGACTCACCGGGGAGATGAGTGAAGTTCTCGTACTCTCTCCGGTAAGTCACGTACATCCGAGCCTGAACCTGAGCATTCCCAGCATGAGCATCCTTCAACTGCTCCCAAATCCTACAAGCTAAGTCCTCTGTCTGAACCCGATCGAATTCAGGCTGACACAGAGCACGAAACAAGTAGTCGACAGCCTTGTTGTTGGCTTTGAACATATCCCTCGATCCTGGAGCAAGGAAGTTCATCAGATGGACATAAGCTGTGTTCACCGTGACGTCCCAAAGGATCTGACCCTTTCCGCGGAGGAACGCTGCCATCCGCCTCTGCCACATCTGGTAGTTCTTCCCATCGAAGTGCGGAGGACCCGAACCCCGTTCCTGGTACGCCATCTTTGGATCTTAGACTGGTAAGAGTCAATGAAGACCCGAACCGGCTCTGATACCAATTGAAGGACCGATTAGGCGAACCAGAGAGGGGGGGAGTGAATGGGAGCCGATAAAAATTCTTCTCGAAGGAGATGAGAACTCCAACAAGACGAACACGGCTTCCAAATCACGTCTCCGACTCAACTACCCAAGTTGGCCAAGACCATGCAGCCACTGGAGTGCTACTGGTCCTAGGAACCAACAACCACCTACACCTACTCGAGAACGCAGCGGAAAAACCAACTCGAGCAGCTACTGGGCTACACCGGTCAGGCCGGTGAGCAGCACCGGTCAGACCGGTCCCTGCTGGCAAAATCTGAGAACTTCCACAGAAGGCCTCTACACCGGTCAGGTCGGTGTAGCTCGCTGGTCAGACCGGTCCAAGCCAGGAAATCCCAAATCCACCAAACTGACCTACCGAGTTCCAAACAGGACCAAACTCCAAACAACAGCAACACGGGACAACAACGAACTCACCTAGACGTTCACCCGAGGCAAAACCCACAAGGCCTTGCACCGGTCAGACCGGTGAGCAGCACCGGTCAGACCGGTCAGGCTGGGCCGCTCGGGGATGAACAGCACCCGCGGGTCAACTCCCCCAAATCCAACTCCCGATCTCCCGAATCGCTCCACGGATTTGTGCAAGACTTTGGGGATAGTAGGAACACCTCATGGGCACTCCATAGCCAAGATTTGGTCCACCAAAACTTGCTAAATCAAGAGGAATCGAAGAAATCCCACCAAGAACGCCTCTAACCCTAGAGCCACGAAAACCCCAAAATCGAGCCCTTTTGCTCACGGATTTGGGAGGGGAATCAAAGGGAAAAGAACCACGAAGGGTTCATGCATACATCCCCCACCAAATCCCAAAGAGAAAGGCCTCGAAATCGCTCCAAGAAAATTGCTAAGAAAGGGCTCCGAAAATCACCAAAAAGGAGAAACGGGAAAGACACATCCAAGTCTTGAGGAACCACGCCGAATCATCTATACATACCAAAGAGGTTCATACAAGGTCTAGCTTGCCGCCCAATCATCCTACCCTCTCACAAGATCTCACCATGAAGCTCTCAAGCTAGTCCTAAGAAAATCCTAAGGAAAAATAGGAAGAGAAAATAGGAAAGCAAATGAGCTAGGGTTCCAAGAGATGGCTGCCATCCTCTCACCACTTGGGTTATATGGAGGCAACCGAAAGACGAAAATACCCTTACTAGCTAACTAGGGATACATGCCCCTCAAGGGCGAATTCGGAAATCTTTGTCTTCGCTCCATCGGACGGATGCCCAGCGACCGCAAACTTGCTTAGCCTCGACGCAAGCCTTGCGATCCTGACGCGTGTCCTCCACTTCGAAGATTCCGGACTGCGTCGTCGCACACCGGTCAGACCGGTGCTCCTCACCGGTCAGACCGGTACCCACCGGTCAGACCGGTCAGACCCACCAGTCAGACCGGTCTGGAGCTGCTGCACCTCCGTCTTCGGTTCTTCGGTCTTGGCTTTGTGGATCAACCAAGGAACCCAGTGGTTTTCTGGTGAACCACCAGAAACCCCGCAAACTCGGTGTAGCCTCCGCCCATCACCACTCATGACTCGGCTCCCACGTAGTCCCGGCTCGACCTTGGTTTTGAGGCTCAACCAAGAAACCGTCCATGACTTCATCTTGCCGTTCTTGCCACCATGCGGCCCGCACTTGACCCCGCTGGCCACCGGGTCCCTCGAACCAAGCCTACTTGTCTTCTCCACACCTGGAGGCCTCACCGGCAACGACCTTTCGCGCTTGTTCTTCACCTGCACCTGCACCAGTCAAGCCGCAACCTGCACCTGCAATACTTAGCCAAGAATCAGTCCACACCACGTTGTCAATCACTCATCACACCAGGAAGCGACCATCCACCGGTCCTCGAACCACACCTGGCTCTCAAAATTCAAGTAATTAATTATGGATCTTTGTTGATAAATATAATAATCAACATCACCATGCTGTGACATGCGGGCGAATCATTATGATTTTTTGGAACTAATTAATCTCTTTCCTAATCCTAATTCTAAATCCTAACTAAAAAAATGAAAAATGTAAAAATAATAAATAAACCAACGAAGAATTGCAATGCATGGATCAGCCGGAAATTGTGAATTTATGCAGTATTTTAGATTCTCCTTATGAACACTTTTTAGCAATACGTTTAAAAAAACGACCGCAGGTGCAGCAGGCACACCGGATCTGTGTGATTTGATCAGGCGTGTAATCCGAGAAAGATCCGCCTGAACCTCGTACTGAAGCAGTCAGAAAATCAACCTCGTGTCCGGTGTCAGAATCCGGTTACATAAAATCTTGATTTGCAGCTGAATTTTCATGATTTTGACCCCCTAAACTTGAGGAGGTTATACGTACGGTTAGCTTAATGTTCGGACATATCATTACGTTTTTTTATCCCCTAAAAAGTTCCTCTCGAAAAAGGAAAAATCAACTGTAGAGCACGCGTCAGCACTCATATTCACGTTTATTCATGTTCTTATAGTGTAGATAAATGATGATGACTAAAGACAACTTTCCCGTGAATACGATAATATAAGATATTAATATTGGCAAAAACTGAAATCTCATTCATGGTATTTATTGATTTTAATTTCCATCAACCGTGATACATCAATCATACAAACCAAGATAGTGAACACAATGAAATTCAACAACTATATTACGACAATAATAACTTTTCCCTAAAACCTTCGAGCAGTCCTCTTGATGCCCAATTGCAAGAAATACAAGAGGACGATTGCTGTCAACTCCCACTTGGAAATCGTTGTTGCCAAGTATTTGATGTACAAGGCCGTTAACAACTTCAATGACATCTAACAGCATGACATTGATGCGGCACCAGAACACACGGTCCTGCACACCGGCCGAGACACGAAGTGAGTGTAGAAGGTCCATGCATATGCTTATGCACCATCCTTTGTGATAGCTTGAAAAATAGTCTCCAAGTATACGTGGCTCATCATGGACTTGATCGTCAATATGCAAGGAAGCCCTAACGGCTTAACGCTAATATAGAGTGAATATAATTATGTTAGAACAAGATGACATGATAAACAAAATAATAACTTTGCAACATTTTGGGACAAAATTGTACCTTCGATACATGAGAATTCCGAGCCAGCTGCTAACCTTATGATGGTTATCGATGTACCATAATGTGCATCTAAGCAACCTGAACATAAAATAGAGGCACTCGAAGGTGTATAGATGTATATTTCTGAACTATGTGAAAACAAATTAAATATGGATAAGTTTGGTATGTTTTACCTGAAACATGATTCACACTAACACGTGTGGCAATAAGCATGCTTCTGTTAGCGCATGCATCTAACAAAATACGTAAAGTGACATCGCTTGGATCTGTTATAAGTCGTAGAAACACAACGCATCTACACAAAGAATTCTTTAGTGTCACAGAAAGCTAGATAACACAATTTACTAATTCAATCTAATAATGTTTTAACGTACCGGTTGTCTTTTATGGCGACCTCCCTGATAACATGATACCCAACGTGTTGGAAAATCATACCAACGTGGCAAATAATACCCAAGGTATCAACAAGAGCACCGTGAGAACTTGTCATTGCGTCGGCCAATGACACAAAAGATGCGAACGAAATCATCATGTTGTATGAATGCATTTATAAAAAGATCTATGAATGCGAACTTCCAGTATTGTATTGTATTTATATATGAGGTGTGAGGGTTCCAGATAGAAGGAATACGTAAAGTTTGGCAATAAATAATCTGCACGTGGGCCAATACCTTTTTAGCGAATAGCGAACTAATCAAGCAAGTACTATTACATATACGTCATGCTATATTTATAGAAATAGATATTTCTAAACTCAAAATGGCCGCACAACCAGAGAAGTTGCCTCACAAGCCAACAGTCAAATTAAGAAATTAAAATTTACTATGATCTACAAATCACGCCACAATATGGGTTTGTACTAATCACGCATCACTACGTTCTATTGCTTTCCAACACGCGTCAATGCATGTTGCCGTTAGCGATTCGTTCTATTGCTTTCCAACACGCGTCAATGCAGGTTGCCGTCAGCGATTCTCCGACACCGTGTTTCCCCAGCCGTGAGAGGTAGCTGCTGATTTCTCCTCACCCCGACGCTATTGTTGCATCCTTGGTTTTTAGACATGTGCAACACTATAAAAATATTTTTGTTATTATGATTTTTAGATACGTGCGTGTCGCACGTACATTTTGCTAGTTTTGATTGATTAGTGTTACAATATTCAATATATCTTTCATTATCTAGTTTCTAGATATTTGTGCGAGTTCGGTATTTATTCCCTGCACATCTTTTTTTATTCCTTGATTAAATGTCAATTTCCTAATTTGATTGGTGGATTGTGAGGCAACTTCTCTGGTTCTGCGGTCATTTTGAGTTCAGAAGTATCTTTTTCCAAAATATCAAAGAAATATGCAGATAAATTAGAGAATATAAAATTTCAAAAGTATCTTCGAGATGCTATTATGGGCTCCCTTTATTTTACATACCAATAATTACATTTACATGATCCATTCACACATGCATAGTACTGTCTATTTTTTCTCGTGATGATGTATATACAGAAAATTGTGTTGCATTATTTGTCACGTCCTAAAAAACATTATGAATGTTGGTCTGGTTCCTATCAGTGTTTTTGACTGACACGTCATCAATGCAATGACACATACCAGTGCATTTATGTTGGTATACAAGTTTGTTGGCATGATTGTAGCATTATTTATTATTAGGTTCTCAGAAACGTAATTTAAATGCTTTCAAAAAGTAAATTATATCACTATTAAACTATTATTTATTATATTACATTATAATACTTTAGGACTTTAGGTAATGCGAAACAAATTCTAAAAAAGCAATGACATAGATGAGGACATTTTCTTTATATTTATTTCATGAAACACGACCTTTAAAGACTGACGAAGTAGCTAATTATTATAAATCAGTCCTCATCCGAATTGATGATGATAACAGGATCCTCTATGCTGTCACCAGGACGATGAGGCTCTTCATCATCGTCAGGAAACAAGTCGAACCATGTTATGTCCACCTCAACCATGTCCTCATCTAACATTGTGATTGATGGGCTCAAGAGATCCAAAGCATGACCCGATGTAATAGTCTTGCTAGGCTGTTGGAGTTGATCCTGAGAAAAAATGAAGGAAACATCAATAAAAAAACACATGAGATACCCTACTGTTAATTCATACTTACTGTTGTGTCCAACCCCAAGTTTGCAGGATTCGACGGAGGTCTCATCTTCTTTCCTGAGACATTGCGAGAGTCATCTGTGCTCCTATCATTTTGATCACTGATCATTAACTCTAGAGATTTGACTTCCTCTGAATCAAACTTGTTGCTAATAAAGGCATCGGCGAACTCCTCCTGAGGAAAAAAACAACAAGTAACCGTCAATGGACCAAAATATACGATATAAAAGACTGATCATTCATACTTACTGCTGTGAGCAACTCCAAGTTAGATGGATGCGACGGGGCTCTCATCCTCTTTCCGAAGCAATTGCGAGACTCATCTATGTCACCATTAATTTTCTTCCCCAGCAAGATATCAGGTACTTTTTCTTCCTCCACTGGGATGCCACCGGTGGCGAAGTCTGCTTGAACTTCATTGAAGCAAGGTGGGTGGCTACGGGTCGGGGAGGTCATCGCGTGAGTACGAACATTACGTGGTATGACAGATAATATATATAGGAACATAGACAAAATATGGTATGTAAAACATTCCAAACATATGCTTCCCTGTTGCTATGAATGTAACACCAGGGTTTCATTTACACACATATATTTGGGAACATGATTTCAGTGGACGATATGATACCCACATCAGCTTTAAGGGCCCTCTATTCATTTCCTTTCTATCTTTTATACTAAGCCGGTTAACTTATATCTATTTCCTAAAAAATAATCATGACCCCAGTGATTTTCTTTTGTCTTTTTTCCAAAATTCCAAAAAAAAGAAGCCATGTGCTGCTTCTGCTAGTTTTGAAGTACACACTATCCCGTTGGCCGCCGATGATCCGGTGGGCATGCTTGTGAATTGTGATCCAAGGGGGCCCATGTTCCCCCCTATTCAAATTGTGTCGCCGGTTGTTGATTCTGGTGCATGCAGGATAGGGTCGTGTCGCCGTCATACTCCTCAATGTCGTGCCCATCAACAAATAAATTTCTACAAGTTCTCGTTAATAATGATCACTCTTCGTTATCACACTCCAACCTTCCCTCTTAATATCCTTCGTTGTCACACTCCATTCAATAATGCACAATACCCATATTGATCATTTTTTTTAATTTTTAATAGATAATAGAAATAATGGCTTTAATTAATATATATTGACACCCATTAAACCACGTATCCCTATTAACTTTGATGGCACAACGCACTAATGTATAAGAATGAAAACCAAACAATTGGTAATTGGAGCACCAGATGATCCCGGAGTCTCCACGAGTGCGCCATGTGATGATGATGCCGTCGGCACGTGTCGCTCCATGTCTGGACCACGCTCAGCTCAGGCACACCGGCTGCCGCCGCCGCCGCTGGCTGCAATCCCGGTGTGGATGCGGCAAGTCTATCAGCGCCGAGGCCAAGCAGATCAGCAGGCAAATCAGCCTCGGGCTGCATGCTTGTCTCCCACTGCGCAACAACAAGAAATACATGATCCGGAACCACAATTTCTTACCGATTTTGATCAGCTCCGGGACCATAATTTTTCCAAGATTTATTCATAAATTACTATACATAACACAATTAATACTTGGGTAATTATAAAATTATTCATATTATCCATTTATGCAAAAAATGGATCTTTTACATAGTGAGCCGTTGGACAGCAAATATATCTTTTACAATTAATATGGTAAGTACATTATAAAGTCAAATGAAGGCTGATCTCTTCCTTGCAGTCTTCACGTCTGGTTTATTGCAAAATAATGGCATGTATTTAGATCGAACAGCGATGACCTCTTTAACACATTCACGAACCTCATAGTTCCGGCGTAATGCATTCCTTACAACTGCCAGGGAACAAGATCAATACACAAATTAATAATTTGATTTCTTTCACATAAATTAAAGGAAATGCTAATAAATATTACCATGAAGTGATGACACCAACGAAGTCTGCGGCCAAGTTTGACAAAAATTTATTGTAGTACAAGTAGTACTGGTCAAGCATTCTGAATACCCAACAACACAATGAGTACAAACACATATGATACTGTCAAGATACAGTACACAATTTTTTGACTGTGCGAATGTTACGTACGCATATGCTGGTCCACAGAAACCTTCCCAAGAAACACAATATGGTTGTTGACATCTGCATCAAGGAATACCCTACCTACTAAAACATCGTCTCGTCTGACACACACACACACACGAAGGAATGCTAGTGAACTGTAAATATTTAATGTAACATGAGAAAGAGTATATTATCAAGAACATAAGTAGTAATTAGCATTAAGATGAACAAAAAAAACTAACTTCGAATCCGCCAAACAAATCTCCCGTACTCCATGAGGAGGCATGTAATTATAATCAGTTGGACCAAATGACGCAACTACCGCTGCAACATCAACCGCAGTCCCATGAGGTTGAGCCATCGCGTCCTCTAGTTTCATGAAAGCATAGGTATTGATCTGAAGAACAAATTGCATCTCAAAAGCAGTCATATCATAATCATAACATCATTAATAATTAATAATTAATTTAATAATTAATACAGAGTTAAAATAAGATGAAAACTTCACCATTGTATGTTATCCTTTGATGACTCCGGTGCGATGAAACAAATACGTGAGCCTTATAGCTCAGAAAGAAGAAATAAGATGCCTGCTAAAAAACACTTATTGCAGGGACTATATATAACCTGTTTGAAAATAATTAAATTGGCAATAAATCAAAGGTTCCATAAATATGTATTAGATCTGAGGAAGGTAAGATTGTGCACCTCGTGTTTGGAATGCGTGCTGACGAATTGTCTTCTGTTACAAGCCTTTGCCTATAGAGGGGGAAAAAATTCGGGGCTATATATAACCTATTTCAAAATAATTCCCAATAAATCAAAGGTTCCATAAATATGGGTTAGGTCTGAGGAAGGTTGGATTGCGAACATCATATTTGGAAGCCTTTGCTTGTAAATCTCGTGCTCAAGATTGATCCTACAGGGAACAAATCCAAATCCAAATCCAAAATACATAAAAACACAAAAAATTTGGGCACGAGATTGCAAAAGGTCCCCTAACTACGGGGAAAATCGCTCTCTTAAAACAAACATCGCTAAACGAGCTCCCCAAATCAACCGCAACTGAAACATGAACAAAGCCCACGACCTGCGGAGGCCCAACGACCTCCGCAGCCCATCAAACAACCGCACCAGCCACCCTCGAGCGAACCTCCGCTTCGCTCGAGGGTCGGACGGCACGCGGGTGAACTTCCGCCTCGCTCGAGGGCCTGGCACCCCTCGAGTAGCTTTTCGCCTCGCTCGAGGCTCCCCCCTCAACCCGCGGTGCTCTACCTGCTCCTCTCGACAGGGGCATTAGTTGCCCCGTCACGCCGCAGGCGCCACGGTCAAAAGACAGATCCCCGCCACGTCGATTCCCTGACACAGCCCGGGAATCTGGCCCCGGCACTGTGCGGCCAGGCCGCCGCTGTTGCACCATCCCGGGCGCTGTGTGAGTACTGCACACTCGCTGTGCAGAGAGACCGGGGTCAATCACAAGCATTATGCCGCCTGCTCCAGTCCTTCCCCCACTCCGTGCCCCTTGAAAAGGCATAGGAACACCCTCGAGAGGCGTACGACCGGCGACCAAGCGCACGACCGGGGCGCGCGCGGTGATGTGGGATGAGCAAAGCACGTCTTTTCCATCATCTCTCACCCGGTGCGGCCATCCCCGGCCCTGTGCCACCATCCCCGGCGCTATGGAGCCTTGTTCCCACCGGGACGCCACCACGCCAGCCCCTGTGTCGCCCACGCACTCCCGTCAGCAAGACCCTCGAATTGGTGTACGAACGGCCACCTGACGCGGACGTCGGCTGGATCACCCTCGAAGCTGCCCTCAAGCAAGCGCGGAAGCCACCACGACGCCCACAGGGGCCGGGATTCGCCAAGGCATCCATCAAATCGCAAGTACTGCACGCCGGTATCTTAACAGTATGCAAGAAACCACGCCGATTTTTGTTTGATGGGCCGTATGGGCTAATTTCAAAAGTAAATGACAAATATAATACAACAAAAATCTTGTCGTTTGCATACATGGGCCAAATTCTTATAACGGCCAGCCAACCTTTTTCCATCACGTATATAGGACCATAATAAAACATTTAATCATTGATAAAATATTCGTACATTTATTAAAAATCGACGGGAAATTATCATAGAAACTTTATTAATCCCAAACACTAATATAATTGTTTGGTATTAGACATTTATTATTACAGCATAAATTGAGAAATCTTGAAATATTCATACTAACTGCAAACGCTCCGTTCCTCATCACCTGCGCCTTGGTTCCCTTCTTGAGTGACAAGACAGGCAGTGCAACTGCAGCTCACAATTGACGCGTCCTAATATGAGTTACAAAACCAAATAAGGTACTCAACCATCGTCTTATTGAAATTAATAATAAATCAAGGACCAGAAATAGACTGTAACCTGTTGTTTAATGGAGTTGTAGGCCTGAACCAAATTGGTGTGCGCATCATTTGTCTTCTCAACAGACGAGCCCTCGGTGTGCATGGATAATTCAGCTTTTGAAACAGCTTGTACACTCCATCTTCACTTCCAAACACAATAACATCAGAGTCAAGAATATTGGACACGTATACCCGATTAGGCTCTATTCCATTCCATGATCCGTGGAAGGGATAGTTTAATCTAACGAAAATAGATGTGCCAAAATCGAGTGCATCCATGTGTATCCATGTCCCGCCGGCATCGTCGTACTTGTACAGCCTCATGCATTCTACCGTCTCGAACTTGTTGTGTTTGCTCTCGAGGACCTGGTAGTATGGTTTCTCAAGCGCTTCACCGTGTCCTTGAACAGCTATGAGAATAAGATCGTCAAAAGGAGACTTATCGAGGTAAAAGACGGTTTTGGCTGGGCTGCGGACATAAGGATACTCTTCGTATGTTACTGTAACCTCATCATCACCCATGCGCCACGAAAAAACAACACCATAAATGTCAACAACAACCAACGATTTTTTATGTAAGGCGGCATCACCAAAAACTTCTGGAAAGTATGGTTGCTTTTCGATGAAATATTTTTGATAAGTGATGGTTCTCCACCCGGCGTCACCTTTTGTTGTGTATCCTATTTCCCAATTATCGAATAGAGAAATTGCCATGTGACCCCCTCTGTCAGATGGTGTTTGACATAAAACAATTCGACACAGTGTACGTGTGCAATCTTGAGATGCTTGAATAAGATCCAATGACTTGTCAGTTGCATACATATCCATAGTAGAAAACGACGGTAGCCCAACTGTTGCCCCAGTGATTAGGTTCAATAATTCGATATCGCACCTGTTGCTCGAGACGACAAGCCAGTCGTCCTTCCCACCAACCCAAACCTTGTTCTTCATAGATTTCTTGTTAGATCGGAATGACAAACACCGTGCAACATCGTGTATACCAAACGACCCATCTCTCAATGATTCAGGAGTGGTGCCGCCTCCTATATTAGGTCTAGATGTCAGCAATGTAGGGAAGCTTGAAAAGGATCGAGATTAGTTAATTTGCAGATGAATTCATAAGTACTGATAAATGATATAAAGTAATCAAATGAAGAAGCTATGTACCTGATATCAGGCGTTTCGCATGTACGTGCCTGCAACATTCATACATTGATTTGGATGTTGTCGAGACGTTTTAGGCATCTAGGACATCGATACGATCGATGATTTCGCTCCATGCATCCGCAACTAGGTCGACCCATCGTGGGCTTGATTGAGAACTCATGTCGCTCATAAATCTCAATACACCGTGAGAGGCACATGAAAAAAATAGGCCATTTAAATAATGGATGCAAACAAGGTGTGCCGGAGGTGATTTATTTAGAAAGTGCAGATGCAGATTTTCGTCTATGGATTATGGTATGAAAAGTACTGATTTTGTAGATAGAAGGTCGTCTACAAAGTCATTATTTATAGTATGGACTTTTATATTTCCGTAATATTTTGGATTTGTAAATAGTTGCCTTCATATGGATACGTATCATATATTATGATGTATTATGTGCGATTTACTGCCTAATCTTACAAAAAATAAGTGTGGCTCGTGTCAATTCGTGGTATATATATATACATCAATGAGTACCGTCACATGGGATGCTTGATCGTACAACTGGATCAGTTATTTTTATTTTGCAACTGGATCAGTTAATATCATGCCCACAAATAATGTATTAATAATTAAGTATATTAAATATACCGCTACATAAATCCTGTGCGCAATAATACTAAGTGTACAAGTTAACACATAACAAATTTCATTCCAATATCGATAAAAAATGTATGATTCCAATACTTCCCTATATACAATGTTCTTAGTCTTTTTACCAGAAGGACCAGCTAGAACATTAGGTTTTGCCAAAACCCATGTCGTTTTACGCGCAACTCCTCTAGACAGTGCTACGTAGAATTGACCATGGGAGAAGACCGGTTCGGGAAGGTATACTCCAACAATTGGAATTGTCTGACCTTGTGCCTTGTTTATAGTCATCGCAAAACTTAGCCTGATCGGAAACTGCTTCCTCTTCAACTTGAATTGTAGCGTCACATCTTCTGATGGGGAAAGAGGTATCCTTGGAAGGAAAACACGCTTACCAGCATGTTGGCCGTTTATAATCTCAGCATCTATTGAGCCATTACAAAGACCATTGTGCGGGTCAAGATTGCGAAGTAGGATCACAGGGCAGTTTTTCTTGATTCTGAGTATATGAGGTGGCAAACCATTAGGGGTGATAGATTTCAAAAAATCAAGTGGATACATGTTGGTAGTGTCGTCATCGACAGTGTCATGGCTGAAATAAACATGTTCATCTCCCAGAAACTGTTTGATCATCCTAGCATTCATAGCATCGACATGCTCATTTCTAGTTGATAAAATTGCCCGCTCCCGCATATATTCTGATGAAGTGCAATTACCTTTCAAATCAGGAAACACATGCTTTATCAGAATATCGATAGACTCTTCGGATTTATACTCAACCAAAATATCTGATGGGAGCCACACATAGTCATTAGCATCGCTCTCTTCTAAACCATTACCGATCCTCAAAAGGAAATTAGAGTACCATGGGTCACTCTGTGCTCTCATGTTCTGCGACAACCTGATCTTATGTATTTTATCCCATATGTGCGACCTTTGCAAGGTTGCATCTGTGATCTATGCTCGAGTGCCATGTGGCACAACAGGAAGAACTTGTCTAAAGTCCCCTCCAAATACAACAACCTTACCACCAAAAGGATCTTTGCAATCCATTATATCTTGCAAAGATCTATCAAGGGTTTCAACAGCTTGTCTTTTTGTCATGGCCACTTCATCCCAAATAATTAACGATGTTGTATGCAAAAGAGCTGCCATTCTGCTTTGTTTAGAAAAGTTGCAGACTGTATTATCACCAAGTTTTATTGGGATCTTGAATCTTGAATGTGCAGTACGCCCGCCAGGCATGATAGAAGCAGCAATACCCGATGTTGCAGTTGCAACAACAATCAATCCCATAGAATGAACCTTGGCAAGTAACGCTTTGTACAAAAACGTTTTACCAGTACCTCCAGGTCCGTCAACGAAAAAAACCCGACCTCTCTTATTCATCACATGATCCATAATTGAATTGAAACCAGACCGCTGATCAGAATTCAACAAACCTATTATATTCAAATCATCCTTGTTGAAAACTACATTTCTCTCTTCTGTTAGCTCCCTGTAGTAATCTCTGGTTGCATCTGTACATTGGTAAAATTAATTATCATACATAATCCATAAATGTAAATTATGTATATATACTAATACTAAATACTAACAAAACTTAAGTAATAATTATTAGACAGAATTATTATTATTTTGATTAATACTTAATTTCATAAGTAATATAACATGCATTGTGAAAAAAGTACCTGATTCATCAAGATGGGGTAGCCCAAAATCTTTTATATCCTTCCCCATGGATCGCACAATGTCGGCTACATCCCTCAGCACCAACTGTACTATGTATGATTCATCTCCGACATTGCGGCGGTAGTCCTCAGCCATCGATTCAAAGTGATTGTCCCAAAGTTTACGTATATCAGCATACTCACAAAAAACAGCTATGATAGAAAACATGCGCCTTAATGCCCAAGGCATTTGAAAATGTGATGCTTCAGTCATTGCTTCATCAAGCGATCCATCACTGGTAATAAGCCCGAGCTTCTCACAAGCGTCTCTAAAAGTAGGGCATACAACACCTCTAACAGTTCTAAGGGACTCATACGATGTTGCACCTCTAACATGATTTAGAAGAATGCGAAGGTAGTACCTGCACCCTTCAGCTGGATTAGCATAAACTAACCTTCCAATTTGGAATTGTTGTTTCCTCGGTTTCCAATATTTACCAGACTTGACCCATATATAATGTTCCGGAAATTCTCTGTACAAATATTGAGGTGCTTTGGGATCTTCGATGTTCATCTTGAAATATTCAGTTAGCATAGATCATTGAGAAAGGGCACATGCTGCAACCTCTTCAAGGCTATCTGTATCATTGAAAGGTACCATATGCATTCCAGGGAGGTGCACTTGCATCTGAAGGACAGGTGGATACATGCTGTACAATGGAAAGCGATATAGTCGATAGAATGCCTCTATTGCAGTAATACATCTTGCTTTTCTGTACAGCTTCACTTCATTTATTTCAATAGGTCCATCGGTCGTACCCACTTCAATAGAGAATGAAGCGCTGTCATGTCCTTTATAAATGTATTTGTATATATATTTGATAGACTTGATGCTGCAACAAGCCTCGACATTGATATGACAATTGTAACGCATCAAGAGAATAGGATTGTATGGAACCACTGTTGATGGTTCAAAACCGTGATCAAGTTCACCGCAAGCGTACGGGTGACTTGGTGCCTTTTGCACCAAGGAGGGTCCTCCCTAGATTTGTCAATACAAGGATCGGAAGCAAACTCCTAAGGCTATCCATCTAATCTAATAATCTAACCTATCATGAAGCGTTGATTACATAAAGGTAACATACAAACATGAAGGGATGTATGGATCTCATCCACCTAGCCATAAAGGTAAACACCAAAGGGTAACCCTAGCCTATCATCTTCTTGTTGCTGTTCCGGCCAAGGTGACAAACCAATCTAAACCTATACTATGATAAGGAGTACAATCGATATGAAGTAATCCGATATGGAGTGGTCCGATACACGTTCATTCGCCGCTTTCTCCTCCACCGTACTGTCACTACGCAAGGATAATCATCACCGAACGACAACCTCGGTCCGTGCACTACAACGATGTATCCGCAAGAGATAGACTAACCACCACGATTAGACCTATTCCTACTAAAATCATATGCTAGCTACACATATGGATAAAACACTCATCGATGTAGATCAAAGTAGGACAAGATATGATTACATCACCATCGAATGTTGAAGGTACAAATGACTTGACGAATTCAAGTCGCGGCTCCGGAACTCCACCATGGCTTCCCCACGCAGGGCCAACCATGGCGGCTAGGGCATGGCCTAAGCCATCTCCTAGGCAACTCGAGGACTTGCGGCGGCCGTCGGCTTCCTCTCGGTGCTTCTCCTTCGTGTCGGCGGCTCTCTGATGAATGGATGGATCCCCTCCTCCCTCCTTGGGCGCCCAAGGGGTTGTATTTATTCCCTTGGGGAGCCTTGGGGCATGCTCCAACTTGCCTTGCACGAGATCTTCCTTGGGAGAGAAGCAAACTTGGTTTCCATAAACTCAGCCTCGTCCAGATTTTCCTAATTCGCAGCCCTTCCTTGCCGGCGCCATATTTCCAACGTCCGGACTCCAAATAATGCAAATTCAGTCTCCAGATTATGTGCCACGAAATTATCTCCAACTTTGGTATTCATTAGTTTCCTTGAAAACGAAGATAAGATCCGCAAAACAGCCTCGGAAGATAATCTGTCTGATTTCGGACTTGTCTGCGCAGCTGGTATTTCGGGGGCCATATCTCCTAGCTCCTTGACCTAAATTGGGCCTTCCATATGTCCAAATCGAAGCTATCGTCGAGGCCCACAACTTTGGTAGTCAAACTTTGGCCATCAGAGGCCATTTAAGTCTCCGAATCTGCACCGAAAGATCATGCTGTTCTGGGCTGCGAGAATATCTCTCAAGCTGAGTTGATCTCGTTGGTAAACCTCCAAGTTCCCGGAGTTTTACGCGTTGATGCTTTGGTCCTTGGATCATTTGGAGTCGTGTTCACTTCATGTCTTGACTTATGACGGGCTTCATGATCTTCTCATAAAGTGCTTGATGAACTTTACCCGAAAGTACTCCTTTAAGCGCTTAAATTCTGCGTAAACAACATACTCCAAAAACCACATGCGAGTGCGAACTTGTCATATCAAGGGGGTTAGTACCATTAGTTAGGATATCAAATACGTGCAAATGTTGACGGTAAACTCGTAGCTAGGTGTACCAAAATCGACCGTCAACATACCCCCATGCTTATACCTTGCTCGTCCTCGAGCAAGTCCAAGATCTTTGCTTAACTTGGAAATCAGCATTGCCCTTCAATGTCTTTCCTACACTTAGTTATACACAACAAGACATATTGCTCTCTCAAGTATTTAGCATTTAAGGTTCAAGTTTTGACTGGCTAATTCATCATGGAAGGTAAACTACCATTAAAGAACATGACACAATAAAACAAATATAGTGCTCTCAAACTTAATCAAACTTCAAACCTTTACCTTGTTGCATCGTGAAGAGTTTTCAAAAAGTTGCACATCTAACATAAGTGAGATTCTCTTGCAAAAGCTCATGCAAACACTCATCTCGTCAAGTCACTCAAGCCTACACTAGATTATTCTCAACCTATTCTACTCTTATATGAAAGTGGAAAGCTTATGTGGAGCTTGGTAGGTAAAAACAATCCTAGCAAAACATTATACTTGAAATATTATCAAACTAAGAGAGAGATCTATTAGAATTACCGAGACTAGTCAAAAAAGCCATGAAAAATAAATGTTGGAAATAGAGAGAGAGATGAAACACACACATTTAGAAGGGTGGACATGTGCAAGTGGCAAATGGGTGATCCCGAGACATGAATGAAGTTCTCGTTATCGGATTGCACATGGTTGGAAAAGATTGAGTATGGACTTGTCTTCAAAGCTCTCTAAGATTTAAATGAAAGCGAAAAAGAATCGAGGAGCATTTTCATTTTTCTCTTCTTTGTTTTTTCTTTTCTTATATTTTTTTCTTTCTTCTTCTCTCTTTTTTTTCTTCATTCATTTTTTCTTCTCTCTTTTTTTATTCATCATTTTTTATGCTTCTCCGAACTTTTAAGCAACATAGTACTTGCTATAGCAGTCCTCCCCCATGCTTAAATGATTGCTCGTCCTCGAGCATTGAAGTGAGGGGACCTATGGCTGCTAAAGAAGTACAAAATCCTTGTATTCCTTTATAAATCTTTTGAAATCTTCAAGGGCATCCTCCATGTCGAAACTCCGCACAACTTAGTTGCATTGATGAGTCCCTCCATATGTTATATGTCTTGAAATCTTTGCTAGAAAATCTTCAGAAAATTCATCGAAAGATCATCCATACTCAACTTGGGTTGTGGTCAAGGAGGTAATCACAAAAAGATGTTTTGGGTTTAGGGTGGATGCCCAGCGAAGTTTGTGAAATTTCCAATGTAGAAACTCACTATTCATGGACAAAAATGGCTAGCATGAAAAAGATACGCAAAGGAATGACTAGCTTCTTAGTCTCGTACCACAGAAATCAATCCTAATACAACTCATCAAGATATAAGTTTGCAAACTAAAGGTTATATCATGAAAGAACTTATATGTGTATAGGCTTTGGTAGGTAGAGCCTTGCAAGAGATTCACAAATGTAGATAGCATAAAGATTTTAAATAAAACAAGTACAAGGCATAGGTCATCGGTAAACTTAAATCAAAGAGCAACATAAAGTATGTGGGTCTTAAAAATTAGTTATTTAACCCCCACAAATGAAAAAGCCGGTATTTAATCAATTTAAGTTCCTTTTAATAGAGAGCAAATAGTCATGTTATATAAAACATCATGCAAGTAAAACAAGGTGGCAACTTTCATCACTTTTCCATAAGCAAGACATACGAATGATATCATCGTGGTAAGCTCAAAAGAGATGGTGATTCATTTATTAAAAAATAAAACTAACAAACCTAGGTTGTCCTCCTAGTAGCCATGTTATTGATCGAGAGATAAATACAAAGGTTGTTTATGGTTGAAAGCATATATGTGCAAGTATTTAAAAGGAGATGAATAAAGATAAAGTTAAGGGTGAGTTACCGTCTTTTTCGATGCTCGTAGTGAAGTGCAGCGTGGCCTCCCCCATGCTTAAGCATTGTGCTTAGCATGGAAAAATAATGATGAGCATCTTGTGATGAAGGTGATCCTTGTACTCCACGTGGCCTTGTTCCGTTTCGTCCTTCAAATCTTCCCCCATGCTTAGCGTGTTGCTAAGTGTGGAAGAACTTGAATCGCTCGTAATCCCCTATTGCCATGTGTTTGAGAATCATCTTCACTTCCTTGCCTTTGTTGCTCAGTTATCCTTCAACTTCTTCTTATTATCATCAAGCCATGGTTCCAATCCTTCATCATATTGTCATCACCGACTTCCATCCCGTCCTTGTCGCTGCCTCATCTTCCACAGTTTTCCTTTTTACTTCCAGAATAGAACATGTACTGAAACACCACTCCAAGTTGAAGTTTATGAAATTATCTTTCCAATGAGCCATCATTCGCATGAAACGGGTTCCGAACAAGAGAGTTGTGCCTATTTTACTCCGGTGATGCAATCTGTCCAAAGCTGATTTCAGACGCGCAGCGCTCAATGTTTCTGCCATATCTCCTTGTACGGGTCTTCAAAATTGATGATTCTTGATGAATTGGAAAGGAGATTTGAAGGAGCTTCTGAATATTAACTTTTATTCCATTGCACATCTCTGAACACATGCTCAAATCTTGATGGAAACAGCGACTTCCTTCTCAAGCCTTGTAGATGACTAACGATCTTGATTGCAACTAGTCAAGAACTCATGGGAACACCTCGTCATGCCTGCAAAACAAATCAAATGCACATTCTACCCCCGGGGTGATGGTCGGGAGTAGAAACAATTGCTAACAAACCAAATACATCCCTAAGATCTTAACTTGTGGCATAGCTTACTTAGTAAAAAGAAAAGAGAACCTAATGAGTGTACGTGCGTGTAGGTGAAAAAAATGCGAATGAGAGGAAAATATACAAACAAAGACAATGTTTACACCTAGTTCTAAACACCATGTTTACAACTAGGTTGCCGAATTCCTCCATAGCCACAAAGGTTTATTTATCCAAGGTTAAAACACCATGTCTATCCCAAGATTAATAATTCTTATAGCACAAGAAAAATAAAGCTCAATGCAAAGTTTATATACCAACCAATGCACTTATGGAAAATAGCAAGGTTTATTGAACTAAATGATGATGGTCTGCAAGCAAGTTTAAAAACCACGTTTACACAAGGTTGCTAAGGAAAATGCCCATATGAAGCATTAACATGGAAATAAAGCATTCATCAAAAAGTTTTGCAAAGAAACCAAGCTAAGCTATGCATGATAGAACAAAGGGGTTGATGCAAAATGCAAATGCAAAAAGGGGTTAGTAAAAAGGGTCAGCAATGTTTGCAAAGGCTTTCGATGTCGCCCCTCAATAAAGACAAGCAAGTCACTTTATGAGAGGTAGAGTCTTGTCAACAAAATTTTTATCAAAAGACCTAATCAAACATGCTAACAAGGTTTTAAGGTAAGGCTTGTGGGTATCCTATATTTTTGGCTTAAGATAAGAATTTTGAAAAGATAAGTCGGGTGAAGAAATTCTATCTAAGGTGGTTTTGGAAAAGAAGAAAAGAAAACAAGGGTTAGATTTTTGGATACAAAGCAAACCTATGGTTTTAGGATTACTAAAGGTATGAGGGGTTTTTCCTAAGGGTTTAGGATGAGGCTAGTCAAAATTTTAATTAGAAAAGGGATAGAGATAGACTTGGTCGGATTGACATAAGTCGATTCCTCCCTTTGTTGGCTTGGGTGCTAGGTGTGGTTTGATAGGAAGGTTTAGGCAAAGATGGTTTTTTTGTTTTTCACAAAAAGGGTTTTAAATATGATATGCATCATGCAACAAAATGCAAGGGTGGAGAACAATGTGGAATGAAGTGCAACATGATATAAATGAACAAAATGACATGACATGATATGGTGGTGATCTAAACCAAAATGAAAGTTAGTCTAAGTTAACTAGCCACAAGTTTAGAATCAAAAGGGATCATGCTTCATATTTCTCTCTAAAAAGACACAAATAAAAAGACTCTAAACACTAATAAGCACACAAAAAGGGTCTACAAGTTTTCCAAAATCAAGTAGCGTAGTGCTCACTCAATATATATTTAAAGCATACAACATGTGGTTGTGACATTTATTAGAGCATTGGTACGATGTTACTTGAAGCTTTCAAATAAAGAACACAATGTAGACTTGTCATAGTTTATATAGATATATAAAAAGATCGGGTTGCCTTCCACAAAGCGCTTCTTTTTAAGTCATAGAGCTTGACTTTCTCACGTACCTTTTTATTGTTGTGGAGTCATGGTTCTTTGTGCGAGAATCCAAAGTAGCCATGCAGCTTGATGTTGCCTTATGAAATCGGTCGTAGTCCGCTTCCAACATCATCATGTGTTGAGTCGTGCCTCTTGTGTCTTCATTCATCCATGATCCAGAGGGTTTGTTTTAGTCCTTAGGTTCTGAATTTCATCATGTACGTGTTGTGGAACCGTTGCCCCATCTTCTCTTTATTGACACCATGTCCATCTCCTCTATCTTGTCGTCATCGCCTTGCTGCTGCCTCTTCTTCGTGGATTTACCCCTGCATCCAGAACAGAACATATACCAAAATATAGTTCTATTGAAAAAATTATAAAATTACCTTTCCAATGGGTACTCATTCGTCTTAATCGGAGTCCGAATGAGAGAGCTATGGCTGTTTCAACTCAGCACTGCTTGTTGTCCAGAATTTCAGCACGTGCAACCTTCGGTGATTCGGCCATATCCGCTCGTAGGAACCTCCGATTGCCTTGCCGCTTGATTCGTTGGAACGTAGACTTCATGAGGCTTTTGAAAATCCAAATATATCTTATGCTTTATGCTGAGGCTCATGCAAACATCTTGATGACATCGCTATCCTTTCGTTCATCAATCCGGAGATGTATGTGTGGTCTTTATCTTGAAGCCTTTTAGGGCACCATGTCACGCATCCCTTGGCTTCAAAAATCATTACCATCACTGCATGAGCATGATGGTAATGGAATCCTTCTATATCGTGCTTGACATGGTCATTTCCGAAATCTATAGCTCGAACATACAAACCTCCAAAAGACATTAGTCTAAAAACTTAATCGACACATAGGCATACCTTGTTCATCTTTGTTTGCTTTGGGTGGGGGCTCGATACCGGATGTTGGGCCACAAACCAAGGTTAGCACCTACCACTAAAGAGCAATTCTTTGCGTAGCCATCAACTTGGTTGAGCGAGGTTGGACTTGTCGAAGTCCGAATGTTGAAATCTTCTTGATCGCTTTGTGTCTAGGGTTTTACCTGCATTCAAGGACACAAACAAGAAACACAGGGTATATGCAATAATAAAATTAGGGTTAGTTAAAAAGAAAGATAGATCTCCCTAGGGTTCGAGTTGCCGATCCCCGGCAACAGCGCCAGAAAAAGGGGCTTGTTGACGGTTCAAAACTGTGCTCAAGTTCACCGCAAGCGTACGGGTGACTTGGTGCCTTTTTCACCAAGGAGGGTCCTCCCCAGATTTGTCAATCCAAGGATCGAAAGCAAACTCCTAAGGCTATCCATCTAATCTAATGATCTAACCTATCATGAAGCGTTGATTACATAAAGGTAACATACAAACACGAAGGGATGTATGGATCTCATCCACCTAGCCATAAAGGTAAACACCAAAGGGTAACCCTAGCCTATCATCTTCTTGTTGCCGTTCCGGCCAAGGTGACAAACCAATCTAAACCTATACTATGATAAGGATTACACTCGATATGGAGTAACCCGATATGGAGTGGTCCGATACACGTTCATTCGCCGCTTTCTCCTCCACCGTACTGTCACTACGCAAGGATAATCATCACTGAACGACAACCTCGGTCCGTGCACTACAACGATGTATCCGCAAGAGATAGACTAACCACCACGATTAGACCTATTCCTACTAAAATCATATGCTAGCTACACATATGGATAAAACACTCATCGATGTAGATCAAAGTAGGACAAGATATGATTACATCACCATCGAATGTTGAAGGTACAAATGACTTGACGAATTCAAGTCGCGGCTCCGGAACTCCACCATGGCTTCACCACACAGGGCCAACCATGGCGGCTAGGGCATGGCCTAAGCCATCTCCTAGGCAACTCGAGGACTTGCGGCGGCCGTCGGCTTCCTCCCGGTGCTTCTCCTTCGCGTCGGCGGCTCTCTGATGAATGGATGGATCCCCTCCTCCCTCCTTGGGCACCCAAGGGATTGTATTTATTCCCTTGGGGAGCCTTGGGGCGTGCTCCAACTTGCCTTGCACGAGATCTTCCTTTGGAGAGAAGCGAACTTGGTTTCCATAATCTCAGCCTCGTCCAGATTTTCCTGATTCGCAGCCCTTCCTTGCCGGCGCCATATATCCCACGTCCGGACTCCAAATAATGCAAATTCAGTGTCCAGATTGTGTGCCACGAAATTATCTCCAACTTTGGTATTCATTGGTTTCCTTGAAAACGAAGATAAGATCCCCAAAATAGTCTCGGAAGATAATCTGTCTGATTTCGGACTTGTCTGCGCAGCTGGCATTTCGGGGGCCATATCTCCTAGCTCCTTGACTTGAATTGGGCCTTCCATATGTCCAAATCGAAGCTATCGTCGAGGCCCACAACTTTGGTAGTCAAACTTTTGCCCTCAGAGGCCATTTAAGTCTCCGAATCTGCACCGAAAGATCATGCTGTTCTGGGCTGCGAGAATATCTCTCGGGCTGAGTTGATCTCGTTGGTAAACCTCCAAGTTCCCGGAGTTTTACGTGTTGATGCTTTGGTCCTTGGATCATTTGGAGTCATGTTCACTTCATGTCTTGACTTATGACGGGCTTCATGATCTTCTCATAAAGTGCTTGATGAACTTTACCCGAAAGTACTCCTTTAAGCGCTTAAATTCTGCGTAAACAACATACGTCCAAAAACCACATGCGAGTGCGAACTTGTCATATCAAGGGGGTTAGTACCATTAGTTAGGATATCAAATACGTGCAAATGTTGATGGTAAACTCATAGCTAGGTGTACTAAAATCGACCGTCAACAACCACCCACCTGTTGTCTAACCAATGGTTCCTCATGAATACTTGTTGACCATCATCCCGTCTTCTATATACTGGGTATGCATCTTTCCCTTGCTGCGTATGGTCAGAAAACTGTCGTGGATAGTTGAAACGACACCCCCCATCAATCATACATGGACACTTTTGATTAAGAGTCCCACAGGGGCCGTGCATCATGTGGGTGCATACCAACCTATGAAGCTCTGGATATTTGCTTTGATCAGGCATCTCAGCTGATATGTACTTGTCAAAATCATGAGATCCGTTCAGCTTAGAAGTTTTCTCCATAATCAATAAAAAGTGTTCATGGGGTAGTCCCCGTTTCTGAAACTCAGTAACATGTGCCCAGGCTGCAACTTTACCAAAATGACCCTTTACGATCATGAAGTCATGAAGATCACGTAGCTTAGCATGGTAGACTCTAGCCACAACATCGGGTCTATCTTGCGGGGTCTGACCGGGTAGCAATTGGTCTGTAATTTCTGGCCAATACGAATTGCATGTCATTGTAGCAAAAAAATCAGGACGCCCATACCGTGCTACCAAAGCCATAGCATCCATAAAACGTGAATGAACATCCCTGTCAGAACCTGGAAAATCCTTTGACAACACGATACGTTTACCAACCTTTCTGGCATCAGAATCACCAAGTGCCAAGCAATCTACGATACCCTGTAGAATGACAAACCCACATAAATTAACATAAAAATGAACATTTATTTGGTATTTATCTATACAATAAACTACGTGTAATTTCCAATTCACACTAACCTGATAAAGATCTGCTCGAATAATTTTCTGGTGATCAGGGTTGGAGTACCAATCAAGCCGCATTGATTCAATTTTTATGTACATATCAACAATCCACTGCTGGAAGAGACGTCCGCCACGAAAAAAATACATTAAATACACCATCTCGTATTTGCATTAGATAACAATAATACTCCCGAGCGCTGACATGGAGCCTCGAACCTAGTATTCATATTTTCAGTCACATGTAATTTTCCATAAATAGTGTAATTTTCAATGTATCAATATATTATATATACAAGTGCAAGAAAAGTCATGGAAAAAACATACCACCATCTTAGTCATTTTCACCCCCGTCGTTATCATGACCACCGTTACCATCGTCATCCACATCGCATCAATGACTGCATCATGACAAGTAAGTTAGATGGATCTCGAGAAATGTTAATTAAACAGCCGACAAGCTTATGTTCTTACTAGAATCTTCAACTGACAATGCAAGCACTAACACAGTCTTTCTCATCATTGCATTTTTCCCATTTCCTTCTGACGTTATATTAGACGTGTCGGAAGCATCATCTGAAATTCATGGTAATTATAAGTATTTTTAATCTATATATCTATATACTATGAATAACAAAACAAACATAAAACATTTCCATTATATAATGTGAATTTAAAATATTAAAACATTTCCATAGAAGACGTACCTTTATTCTTTTTTTGTGTATTTTCGTTTTATCCTCGGGAATCGTGGAATGGGATTTTCTTCCAACAACACCTTTTTGTCTTCCCACCCTGTCTCACCACCAGGGTAGAAGAGCGGGTAAGCTAATGGGTCATAGCAACCATGATAAGCACGTATAAAGGTGGCATGCCCAGAATTTGCATAAATCATTATACTTCGCTTGAATTTTCGTTGCTCATCAGAACCATCTTGCCATATCGCAGCTACCTGGTCCATTGTAGGTGCATTAAACCTCCTTTGATCAACAGAAATTCTTGTATTTAACTCAATCTTGTACTCTTCGATATTGCCTGATTGCCCCAGGATTTTGAAATTATGTAGGTAAGGATTCTTAGCTACATCGCTCAATATCCGAAGGATCTCCTGGATCAAATTCTGGTCAAGATGAGGAGATCTGTTTCTTCTATGCACCATACTCTCATCTGTGTCATAAAAATACAGCTGCATGTGGCGTGGTCCCTTCCCACCAGGTTTTAATTGGTCAATCTGGTGATAAATTTGACCATGTACCTTGAATGCATAAATCCCGGTGCCTATGTTTAAATAAAATAAAAAAATCAACATAAAGTTACTAATATCACAAAAATAAAATAATGCATACAATTCTATATATACCTTTGGCTGTGGCTAGGCGTTCGTCAACGGTAACACCGAATGATGTGAACGAAAAATGCGAGTTGAAATAACGTATGTTATTTCTAAAATACTTGGCATCACAATCTGTTTGACTCTCAAATAAACGACGTATTTCAAATGGTAGGTCATGCACATAAATGTGAACCTTCCCTTTTCTGCAACAGAACCCTGGCGTTTCGCTACTGAATTTCAAAGCACCACAATACTCACAATTTGGAACTTTCCGCAGCAGGTGATGTTTTTTTGGTAAGTCTTTATACACCCATTGGTATGGATCTTCTTTATTTACAATAACCACATCAAAATACCCAACGTGTCTTGTATTTTACCACTGTTAATAAGCAACAACGAATGTAAAAAGGTTTTAGAATTCACAATAAAATAAGAATGTTATTGTTATTACATAAGCAATTATGTTATTTACCTTAAATTAAAAATGTTATTACATAAGCAATTATATTAATTACCTTTCTCATAGCTCACTCTCGGATCATCATCTTGGATGTCATCACGCGAACCTTCGTTTGGATTGTTACAATCTAAATCCTCCTCTACAATATTTTAAATAATACAAAACATGAATATATATTATTTAGTCAAGAAACTCATAATAGTTACGAGAGCAAACCTGGTAAGGCAATATCAGGATCGTTCGGCTCCCAAACACCGATTCCTTTTGAGGGTAACCTATTGTTGTTATCAGCATTGCTAGCGCCTAATAAAGGTGATAAATTAATGAAATTTTAATTACTTAATTAACCTGGTACCAAATAATAACCATTTCAGAATTATACATACCTTGGTTGACACATCTTGATGCTGAACGTGTAACCACGCCTGTTGCAACAGACTGATGTGTCCTAGGCGTTGCTGCAAAGTAAATACAAAACTCATTAATATGTAATATCTATTTATATTTTTATATTTTTTACTACAAAGCACTTTAGACATTCAATAGGTGTATACACATAGAATCATGCACCTTCGTCACCACTAAGACCAGTTGCTACACGAACGAAAGGCGACAGAGTTTGTTTCGTCGCCACAGATTGACGGGAGCAGGCGGCATAGTGCGCCGCCCCGGTCGTGCGCTTGGTCGCCGGTCGTACGCCTCTCGAGGGTGTTCCCATGCCTTTTCGAGGGGCACGATGTGGGGGAAGGACGGGAGCAGGCGGCATAATGCTTGTGATTGACCCCGGTCTCTCCGCACAGTGAGTGTGCAGTACTCACACAGCGCCCGGGATGGTGCAACAGCGGCGGCCTGGCCGCACAGTGCCGGGGCCAGATTCCCGGGCGGTGTCAGGGAATCGGCGTGGCGGGGATCTGTCTTTTGACCGTGGCGCCCGCGGCGTGACGGGGCAATTAATGCCCCTGTTGGGAGGAGCAGGTAGAGCGCCGCGGGTTGAGGGGGGAGCCTCGAGCGAGGCGGAGACCCGCTGGGGGGGCGCTGGCCCCTCGAGCGAGGCGGAAAGCTACTCGAGGGGTGCCAGGCCCTCGAGCGAGGCGGAAGTTCGTCTGCGTGCCGTCCGACCCTCGAGCGAAGCGGACGTTCGCTCGAGGGTGGCTGGTGCGGTTGTTTGATGGGCCGTGGAGGCCGTTGGGCCTCCGTAGGTCGTGGGCTTTGTTCATGTTTCAGTTGCGGTTGATTTGGGGAGCTCGTTTAGCGATGTTTGTTTTAAGAGAGCGATTTTCCCAGTATAAATTAATGAAATTTTAATTACTTAATTAACCTGGTACCAAATAATAACCATTTCAGAATTATACATACCTTGGTTGACACATCTTGATGCTGAACGTGTAACCACGCCTGTTGCAACAGACTGATGTGTCCTAGGTGTTGCTGCAAAGTAAATACGAAACTCATTAATATGTAATATCTATTTATATTTTTATATTTTTTACTACAAAGCACTTTAGACATTCAATAGGTGTATACACATAGAATCACGCACCTTTGTCGCCACTAAGACCAGTTGCTACACGAACGAAAGGCGACAGAGTTTGTTTCGTCACCACAGATTGCATTGTACAAACCCCATCAGTCCTTGAAGTTTTTTTTATATAAATGTTCGTGATAATAATAAATGAAAACATAAACAGCGTATGTATGTTGAATCTATACTATAGTTGCGTTGCGTTGCAACGCATTCATAGTTGCGTTGCAACTAAAAATGCAGAGGAATTTATTAGATAAATATAAAATTTATTTAAAACGAAACCTTGTTCGGTTGTAGTGCCATCAAAAACATGCGCGAAAGGAGGAGTTGAATACAACACAGATTGCATGCTACCAACCATTCCAGTTTCTGAAAAAATTACTATGAAAAAATTAATTACCAAATAAGACGAAATAAAATGAAGGGAGCGTCGGTAGGATCTGTGTTGAATGGTCGTACCATTGTCACCGTTTCTTTTGGAACGTCTTTTGTCGTTTTTCGAAGATCTTACTTCATCTGTTCGACGTTCATATTTTCTCTTATCTTTCGATCTGGCCTTTTCCAATTGATGACGACGTGAATCTGTTAAGAATGTTAAAAAATAAACATAATGGAATTATTAATTTTATAATTCATTTATGCAACAAATTGTATTTAATTAATTTATAATTAATTTACCTGGAACTACATTCTCTGTTCTTGTACATGAACTGTTGCGGCGAAGCCAACTATCATCGTTCTCATGTTCAGACAACACAGATCCTGTTGTTAAACATTCACAAATTTGAGACAATCCAATTTTTAACGTATCTAAACTACAAAGTTTACTTCATGTAGACCGATACACAAATGTTCTATTTAATAATTTACCATTGTTAGTTTGACGAGTCGCCACTTCAGAGGCCTTCTTATGTGCGTATCTTTCTCTCCTCTTGGCGTTTATGGCATCCTTAGATGCCGCGTACCATTGACGTTGTTGTTCTCTCTTCTGAGCCTTAGCATCTAACAAAAAAATATTCAATAGTTTGAAATTATAAACCCAAAAAAGCAAGCTTCAACAATGGATCCGTAGAAAACTCAACCTGCGTTGGGACGAACCAAAACTTGGTTACTCACGTCACCAAGAGGTACACGAACTTGTTCTTGGACAGGAACATCTAAAACACAGAAAATTTAAAAAATCATAAACCAAAAAGTGGTATGGATGAACAAACAAAAATACATAATACATAATAACCATAAAAAATCATACCTAACGATGATGATGTGTCATTGGACACATTAGGGTTCCCACTTCTCTGCCTTTTGCGTCCCCTAGGCTGAAGTCGACGTTCGGCCATAAGAGTAGGCTGAAAATTCTAATTTTAGGGGGGAAGCGAGGGCGGCAACGACTGAAAATGGTGCAATGAGAGTTCTAATTTGGAAACCAAATTTTTATATGAAAGGAAAGAAAACAAACAATGGAAACCATTAATCAAGGAGGAAATGAAATGTGGGTATTTGTGGAAGCTGCATTTTATTTGTGGAAGTATATCAAACCTTCCAAAATGAAAATGTGGGTACAGGAGGCGGGTAAACAAGGCCACCACACCTTCCAAAATGAAAATGTGGGTATAGGAGGCGGGTAAACAAGGCGCTGGTGAAAAAATTAAGCCAAAATCGCCAAAAGTATTTTCTAACGTCGAAGTAATGGTCCCCCCCCTTCGTCCGACCGAATTGATGTTTTTGGTGGGCCTTTTATGATAGGTGGGTCCTCCTATGAGGGGTACGGGGGTAGAACTTTTGGTGATAATTGTTTTCAAAAGAACTCGTTCTTTATAGTATAGATAAATATGGTCGTCAATCTACCACAAAGCTATTTACAAGAGTGGTGTCATAAGTTTACAACAATGGTATTTATCAGACTATTGTCATCAATTTACCAGTCTTTTTAAAGTTCTTTGTTTTTTTTGTTCAGAATCTGAGTCCATATTACAAGAACAGATTAATTTTAAAATTTAATCTTTTGCACAGCTCAGAGTGAAACATTATATCTTTCCTTGCCAACTTGACTAAATTACACATGATAGTACATCAACAGTAAATAATATATGAAAAGTTGTCTTATTCTTTACAGTTCGTTGCTTGTAACTGTTAGGAATCGGATGCTCGTAGCCTAAGAGGGGGAAGGGGTGAATTAGGCAACTTAAAAACCTTAACCTATGGCTTCACTACTTTTGCATCAAGTAAAACTAGAACATACTATCTAGATGTGCAACTATGGTTGTTCTAGTGTGAAACTCCCATCCCAAAACAAGTTTTGCAACCTATAGTCAATCCTGGAATGATACTACTCTAGGAAAGTAAAGGCAAGCAAAGATTGCAAGAAAGTAATGCAGAAACGTAAAGAGGGATGAGAGGAAGCAAACTCTTGACACGCGATTTATCCCGTGGTATCGGTAGGTACTAAGCCACCCCTAGTCCACGTTGTTGAAGCACTCACACAAGAGTATTGCTTCCCGGTCACCAAGTCTCTCCCAAGAGCACCACTTGACTCACCACAAAGGCTCGCCACTTAGGCACTCGCCAAGCTCCCTTGGTCACCTTGATGCCGCCTACACTAAGGAGTTTCTCCACCAAGGAAGGGGGTCTCCACGTCCCCTGCACAAAGTGTCCTCGCCACTCCACACCAAGCCGGAGGGTCGAAGATGATTACCGGTGAGCCACTTAGGCCCCAAGGCTTCCGGCGCACCTTGTACAACTTGATTCACTCAAGAATCACCTCACAAG
Organism: Cenchrus fungigraminus; assembly: GCA_036936925.1. NCBI lineage: Eukaryota > Viridiplantae > Streptophyta > Magnoliopsida > Poales > Poaceae > Cenchrus > Cenchrus fungigraminus. Next base: position 36,761,046 of record CM072772.1, read on the forward strand.
GTTGGCACAACCTTGCACTCACTCAGCTCTAGGCTAAGCCTAGCACTAAGCACATACACTAAGCATATGCAAGTCTATGGATGAGCAATTAAGCACTTGGATGGATTGGATATGATCTTCTAGGTGTCTTGCACTCTCCTGCACTTCCACACAATCCAGCAACCTCAAATGGGGGAGTGGAGGGGGTATAAATAGCCCAAGGCACCCAAGGAGTCGTTGGCTAACGGCCACTGAAAAAGTAAGCGTCGGATGAACCGATGCTATGATTTTCCAGGGCGTCGGTTCATCCGGTGCCCTCCACGTCACTTAGCCGTTGCATCTCCGCTGACACAACTGTTCCGACGCTATGCTCCGACGGTGCGTCGGATCATCTGGTGCTGAAGAACTCTTCGCCAAAATGTCTTTGTTGGTTTCTTCGTAACCGTCGGATGGACCGACGCTTTCTCTGACCATGTCGTCGGTTCATCCGGTGCTTAAGGCTTCGTCTTGGTGCGTCTCTGTCTTGATTCAAACTGAGTGTCGGATAGACCGACGGTGTCCTCTCTCAGACCGTCGGATCATCCGGTGCTACTATCTTTGCTGCTCCTCCTCTGCAATTCATCCGGTGCATCTAGAAACTGGACCGTCGGATCATCCGACAGTGTCATCTTCATTTTGCCTGCTGCGCAGTGTACCAAGTGCACCGACGCTTGCACCAATGGTACCGTCGGTTTATCCGACGGTGCCCTTTTTCTTCTTTTCCTTTGCGTCTTCAACTTGGATCTTTGCTTCAAGTTGACATACTTAACATACTTAACATGCCATCACTTATAGCCTCAAAATATATACCTAGAACTACATTCTCCGTTCTTGTATATGAACTGTTGCGGTGAAGCCAGCTATCATCGTTCTCATGTTCAGACAACACAGATCCTGTTGTTAAACATTCACAAATTTGAGACAATCCAATTTTTAACGTATCTAAACTACAAAGTTTACTTCATGTAGACCGATACACAAATGTTCTATTTAATAATTTACCATTGTTAGTTTCAAGAGTCGCCGCTTCAAAGGCCTTCTTATGTGTGTATCTTTCTCTCCTCTTGGCGTTTATCGCATCCTTAGATGCCGCGTACCATTGACGTTGTTGTTCTCTCTTCTGAGCCTTAGCATCTAACAAAAAAATATTCAATAGTTTGAAATTATAAACCCAGAAAAGCAATCTTCAATAATGGATCCGTAGAAAACTCAACCTGCGTTGGGGCGAACCAAAACTTGGTTACTCACGTCACCAAGAGGTACACGAACTTGTTCTTGGACAGGAACATCTAAAACACAGAAAATTTAAAAAATCATAAACCAAAAAGTGGTATGGATGAACAAACAAAAATACATAATACATAATAACCATAAAAAATCATACCTAACGATGATGATGTGTCATTGGACACATTAGGGTTCCCACTTCTTTGCCTTTTGCGTCCCCTAGGCTGAAGTCGACGTTCGGCCATAAGAGTAGGCTGAAAATTCTAATTTCAGGGGGGAAGCGAGGGCGGCAACGACTTAAAACAGCGCAATGAGAGTTCTAATTTGGAAACCAAATTTTTATATGAAAGGAAAGAAAACAAACAATGGAAACCATTAATCAAGGAGGAAATGAAATGTGGGTATTTGTGGAAGCTGCATTTTATTTGTGGAAGTATATCAAACCTTCCAAAATGAAAATGTGGGTACAGGAGGCGGGTAAACAAGGCCACCACACCTACCAAAATGAAAATATGGGTATAGGAGGCGGGTAAATAAGGCGCCGGTGAAAAAAGTAAGCCAAAATCGCCAAAAGTATTTTCTAACATCGAAAAAATGGTTTCCCCTCCCCCCCCTTCGTCCAACCGAATTGATGTTTTTGGTGGGCCTTTAGTGACAGGTGGGTCCTCCTCTGAGGGGTAGGGGGTAGAACTTTTGGTGAGAATTATTTTCAAAAGAACTCGTTCTTTATAGTATAGATAAATATAGTCGTCAATCTACCACAAAGCTATTTACAAGAGTGGTGTCATAAGTTTACAACAATGGTATTTATCAGACTATTGTCATCAATTTACTAGTCTTTTTAAAGTTCTTTGTTTTTTTTTTGTTCAGAATCAAAGTTCATATTACAAGAACAGATTAATTTTACAATTTAATCTTTTGCACAGCTCAGAGTGAAACATTATATATTTCCTTGTCAAATTGACTAAATTACACATGATAGTACATCAACAGTAAATAATATATGAAAAGTTGTCTTATTCTCGACAGTTCGTTGCTTGTAACTGTTAGGAATTGGATGCTCGTAGCCTAAGAGGGGGAGGGGTTGAATTAGGCAACTTAAAAACCTTAACCTAAGGCTTCACTACTTTTGCATCAAGTAAAACTAGAACATACTATCTAGATGTGCAACTATGGTTGTTCTAGTGTGAAACTCCCATCCCAAAACAAGTTTTGCAACCTATAGCCAATCCTAGCATGATACTACTCTAGGAAAGTAAAGGCAAGCAAAGATTGCAATAAAGTAATGTGGAAACGTAAAGAGGGATGTGAGGAAGCAAACTCTTGACACGCGATTTATCCCGTGGTATCGGTAGGCACTAAGCCACCCCTAGTCCACATTGTTGAAGTACTCACACAAGAGTATTGCTTCCCGGTCACCAAGTCTCTCCCAAGAGCACCACTTGACTCGCCACAACGGCTCGCCACTTAGGCACTCGCCAAGCTCCCTTGGTCACTTTGATGCCGCCTCCACTAAGGAGCTTCTCCACCAAGGAAGGGGGTCTCCACGTCCCCCGCACAAAGTGTCCTCGCCACTCCACACTAAGCCGGAGGGTCGAAGACGATTGCCGGTGAGCCACTTAGGCCTCAAGGCTTCCGGCGCACCTTGTACAACTTGATTCACTCAAGAATCACCTCACAAGGTTGGCACAACCTTGCACTCACTCAGCTCTAAGCTAAGCCTAGCACTAAGCACATACACTAAGCATATGCAAGTCTATGGATGAGCAATTAAGCACTTGGATGGATTGGATATGATCTTCTAGGTGTCTTGCACTCTCCTGCACTTCCACACAATCTAGCAACCTCAAATGGGTGAGTGGAGGGGGTATAAATAGCCCAAGGCACCCAAATAGCCGTTGGCTAACGGCCACTGAAAAAGTAAGCGTCGGATGAACCGATGCTATGATTTTCCATGGCGTCGGTTCATCCGGTGCCCTCCACGTCACTTAGCCGTTGCATCTGTGCTGACACAACTGTTCCGACGCTATACTCCGACGGTGCGTCGGATCATCTGGTGCTGAAGAACTCTTCGCCAAAACGTCTCTGTTGGTTTCTTCGTAACCGTCGGATGGACCGACGCTTCCTCTGACCATGGCATCGGTTCATCTGGTGCTTAAGGCTTCGTCTTGGCACGTCTCTGTCTTGATTCAAACTAAGTGTTGGATAGACCAACGGTGTCCTCTCTCAGACCGTCGGATCATCCGGTGCTACTATCTTCGCTACTCCTCCTCTGCAATTCATCCGGCGCATCTAGAAACTGGACCGTCGGATCATCCGATGGTGTCATCTTCATTTTGCCTGCTACGCAGTTTACAAAGTGCACCGACGCTTGCACCAATGGCACCATCGGTTCATCCGACGATGCCCTTTTTCTTCTTTTCCTTTGCGTCTTCAACTTGGATCTTTGCTTCAACTTAACATACTTAACATGCCATCACTTATAGCCTCAAAATATATACTAAGTCCTCATTTTTACAATGAGTAACTTAACATGTGCATGGTATGTTAACTTGTGGTATGACCTGTTAACTTGGGCATGGTATGTTAACTTGTGGTTACATCCATGGGACCTAGGAACGCCTACAAAGACATGCTAGACAATGTGGTTAGTCCCATTACTTGTGTTAGTATGAATCACCAAAATCAACTCGAACAAATGGCAAATGGGGCCATATTCACTACAGTAACACTGGAAAAAGCGGTCTAGTCTAGGCAGTTTGCACTCAATATGAGACGAAAGAATGCAACCATACCAGTTTTTGAGCTTTATGAATTATAAGAAGGCAGATATATCTGGTTTATTGTTGCTCACCACAGACCAACAAAAAAGCACAGAAAGATTGGATGGACAGTGAACAAAACTCTACTAATCCAAGAGGAATTGGCTGCTAATCTACAGGAATGCGCTGCTAATCCAAAGGGATTCAGAGGGAAAACAGATCTTGACACCTCGCTAGCAGCATCGATGGAACTTGGCACGCAAGATCAAGAGCCTGCAAAAGAAATTTGTTTTCTCCATTTTGAGATCCAAAAACACATGTCGCTAACCAGATTTTTGAAAGAGGAAAAAGCTAGCAAATCGAACGAGTGATGCTCTGCTACCGGTTTTCCAGCTTCTCTGGGGCATTCACGTGAGCATCAATTGTGCACCAGTTTCATCCGCTTAGTCGATCTGCAAAAATTCGTAAGAGTACAGGCCAGCCATGGCCCATGGACGAGGAAGGGAAGCTCACCGTGCCATGACGCACTGCAAGCGCGGTGAGGAACTAAGGAAGTGTGGATGCATGCGTCGCCGGCCGTGTCGTCGACCCTGTCGTATGTCTTCCCGTGGACACAATCAGCGGTAAGCCGCTCCACATGAGGTCGCCGGTGCGGCAGGGTGTTGCCGTAGCGAGGAGAGAAGGGACCACCGTAAGGCTGCGCCGTTGCTCCGATCCCACCGATGGGAGCCGCCGCCACATCCCAACCCTCTCATCGACGAAAGAATGATGGCAGCCATGTTCGGCCGCGCGCGCGTGCGTAATGATACGGGAGAAATTTTAGGATTGTTTTATGTATAATTAATTGGCGGGGACAACAGCTCAGTCGAGCCTGATTTCCTCGGGGAATTAAAACGAGCATAACTTGGGGTCATGGCAACTGTTAGTAGAGCAGAAACGAAAGGTGTGCGAGGCGTGGGGCGACGCGTTGGTTCGTAAGTTGGGTCCGGCCACAGAATTATCTATTCTGTGGACGGCTACACAGTAATTGTTCCCTATATATATATATATTTATATATAAGATTTTTTATTCATTCTTCATTAATTTGTTTCTGTGACATATATATATTGAACTTTCATAAGGTTATTATATCTCATCATCATCTGATTGTGTGTAGGATCGCTCTGGTTCTACCTATGCTTCAATTAGCTTCCGTGTGATTCTTAATCAAGTCGTGGAAAGAGTTGGGGTGGATTACTATGGTGGGGAGCCGTTTTTCATCAACAATTAGAAGAGTCAAGCAATTCTAACTTTCTACAAGCCAGCAGAACCCGAGGCTCCATTGTTTGATGTTTGCAGTGCTGTTTGTGACAGTCCTCCGGAAGCAGAGGAGAGTGCACTAATATGCGTTCTAACTTATTTTGGGGGAGTTCTAGGCTGAACGATTGCAGACATTAACCATATTTCATATCTACAAGCGCGTGCTGCTGATCAGTAACATTATGCATGCATGGATCAGGCTTTGTACCGTACCCTATTATATGATCTAGCTTGTATTAAGTAGCTAGCTATGTGAACCTTTATGAACTTATTAATTACTATTAATTAGCTACTTTATTATGAACTCACGTACTGTCTTCAAATCATCAACATGTTCAGTAAGTATGTTTATCATTCTGAGTTCGTTTGGTACTATTTTCAATGTAACTGAATTTGCGCTTAGGGATTCTGATGAATACCATGCATTCAGATATATATTGCTCTACCTCCAGTACCGATAAGAGCGAGCTGCGCAAGCATAATGTTTTCAGTGACACCTCTCAGGAGGTCAGCTTCAACATATATATACTAGCTCTCTTAGACACCTTTTCCAAAGAGTGAGAGAGAGAATGTCGACATCTTGGTTGAACACCTTCCTCCGTCGGTACTAGAGGTACGTGCGCTATATATGTCAGCTTCTAGCATTTAAACCAGTACTTGAAACACATATCTGTGAACTCATGTATTGTTTTCAAATCATCAACATGTTCAGTAAGCATGTTTATCATTCTGAGTTGGTTTGGTACTATTTTCAATGTAATTGCATTTGCGCTTAGGGATTTTGATGAATACCATACATTCAAACATATATTGCACTACCTCTAGTACCGATAGGAGCGAGCTGCCCAAGCATAATGTTTTCAGTGACACCTCTCAAGAGGTCAGCTTCAACATATATATACTAGCTCTCTTAGACACCTTTTCGAGAGAGTGAGAGAGAGAATGTCGACATCTTGCTTGAACAGCTTGCTCCGTCTTTACTGGAGGTTACGTGCGCTATATATGTCAGCTTCTAGCATCTAAACCAGTACTTGAAACACATATCTATGAACTCATGTATTGTCTTCAAATCATCAACATGTTCAGTAAGCATATTTATCATTCTGAGTTGGTTTGGTACTATTTTCAATGTAATTGAATTTGCGCTTAGGGATTCTGATGAATACCATGCATTCAGACATATATTGCACGACCCCAGTACCGATAGGAGCGAGCCGCCCGAGCATAATGTTTTCAGTGACACCTCTCAGGAGGTCAGCTTCAGGATATATATACTAGCTCTCTTAGACACCTTTTCTAGGGAGAGAGAGAGAGAATGTCGACATCTTGCTTGAACAGCTTGCTCCATCGGTACTGGAGGTTACGTGCGCTATATATGTCAGCTTCTAGCATCTAAATCAGAACTTGAAAGACATATCGATGAACTCACGTATTGTCTTCAAATCATCAACATGTTCAGTAAGCATGTTTATCATTCTGAGTTGGTTTGGTACTATTTTCAATGTAATTGAATTTGCACTAAGGGATTCTAATGAATACCATGCATTCAGACATATATTGCACTACCTCCGATACTGATAGGAGTGAGCTGCCCAAGCATAATGTTTTCAGTGACACCTCTCAGGAGGTCAGGTTCAGCATATATATACTAGCTCTCTTAGACACCTTTTCCAGAGAGTGAGAGAGAGAATGTCAACATCTTGCTTGAACAGCTTGCTCCGTCGGTACTGGAGGTTACGTGCGCTATATATGTCAGCTTCTAGCATCTAAACCAGTACTTCAAACACATATCTATGAACTCACGTATTGTCTTCAAATCATCAACATGTTCAGTAAGCATATTTATCATTCTGAGTTGGTTTGGTACTATTTTCAATGTAAATGAATTTGCGCTTAGGGATTCTGATGAATACCATGCATTCAGACATATATTGCACTACCTCCAGTACCGATAGGAGGGAGCAGCCCAGGCATAATGTTTTCAGTGACACCTCTCAGCAGGTCAGCTTCAGCATATATATACTAGCTCTCTTAGACACCTTTTCCAAAGAGGGAGAGAGAGAATGTCGACATCATCTTGAACAGCTTGCTCCGTCGGTACTGGTGGTTACGTGCGCTATATATGTCAGCTTCTAGCATCTAAATCAGTACTTGAAAGACATATCTATGAACTCACGTATTGTCTTCAAATCATCAACATGTTCAGTAAGCATGTTTATCATTCTGTGTTGGTTTGGTACTATTCTCAATGTAATTGAATTTTCACTTAGGGATTCTAATGAATACCATGCATTCAGACATATATTGCACTACCTCCAGTACCGATAGGAGTGAGCTGCCCAAGCATAATGTTTTCAGCGACACCCCTCAGGAGGTCAGCTTCAGCATATATATACTAGCTCTCTTAGACACCGTTTCCAGAGAGTGAGAGAGAGAATGCCGACATCTTGCTTGAACAGCTTGCTCTTTCGGTACTGGAGGTTATGTGCGCTATATATGTCAGCTTCTAGCATCTAAACCAGTACTTGAAACACATATCTATGAACTCACGTGTTGTCTTCAAATCATCAACATGTTCAGTAAGCATATTTATCATTCTGAGTTGGTTTGGTACTATTTTCAATGTAAATGAATTTGCGCTTAGGGATTCTGATGAATACCATGCATTCAGACATATATTGCACTACCTCCAGTACCGATAGGAGCGTGCTGCCCAAGCATAATGTTTTCAGTGACACCTCTCAGCAGGTCAGCTTTAGCATATATATACTAGCTCTCTTAGACACCTTTTCCAAAGAGGGAGAGAGAGAATGTCGACATCAGCTTGAACAGCTTGCTCCGTCGGTACTGGAGGTTACGTGCGCTATATATGTCAGCTTCTAGCATCTAAACCAGTACTTCAAACACATATCTATGAACTCACGTATTGTCTTCAAATCATCAACATGTTCAGTAAGCATATTTATCATTCTGAGTTGGTTTGGTACTATTTTCAATGTAAATGAATTTGCGCTTAGGGATTCTGATGAATACCATGCATTCAGACATATATTGCACTACCTCCAGTACCGATAGGAGCGTGCTGCCCAAGCATAATGTTTTCAGTGACACCTCTCAGGAGGTCAGCTTCAGCATATATATACTAGCTCTCTTAGACACCGTTTCCAGAGAGTGAGAGAGAGAATGCCGACATCTTGCTTGAACAGCTTGCTCTTTCGGTACTGGAGGTTATGTGCGCTATATATGTCAGCTTCTAGCATCTAAACCAGTACTTGAAACACATATCTATGAACTCACGTGTTGTCTTCAAATCATCAACATGTTCAGTAAGCATATTTATCATTCTGAGTTGGTTTGGTACTATTTTCAATGTAAATGAATTTGCGCTTAGGGATTCTGATGAATACCATGCATTCAAACATATATTGCACTACCTCCAGTACCGATAGGAGCGTGCTGCCCAAGCATAATGTTTTCAGTGACACCTCTCAGCAGGTCAGCTTTAGCATATATATACTAGCTCTCTTAGACACCTTTTCCAAAGAGGGAGAGAGAGAACGTCGACATCAGCTTGAACAGCTTGCTCCGTCGGTACTGGAGGTTACGTGCGCTATATATGTCAGCTTCTAGCATCTAAACCAGTACTTGAAACACATATCTATGAACTCACATATTGTCTTCAAATCATCAACATGTTCAGTAAGCATATTTATCATTCTGAGTTGGTTTGGTACTATTTTCAATGTAAATGAATTTGCGCTTAGGGATTCTGATGAATACCATGCATTCAGACATATATTGCACTACCTCCAGTACCGATAGGAGCGAGCAGCCCAGGCATAATGTTTTCAGTGACACCTCTCAGCAGGTCAGCTTTAGCATATATATACTAGCTCTCTTAGACACCTTTTCCAAAGAGGGAGAGAGAGAATGTCGACATCAGCTTGAACAGCTTGCTCCGTCGGTACTGATGGTTACGTGCGCTATATATGTCAGCTTCTAGCATCTAAATCAGTACTTGAAAGACATATCTATGAACTCACGTATTGTCTTCAAATCATCAACATGTTCAGTAAGCATGTTTATCATTCTGTGTTGGTTTGGTACTATTTTCAATGTAATTGAATTTTCACTTAGGGATTCTAATGAATACCATGCATTCAGACATATATTGCACTACCTCCAGTACCGATAGGAGTGAGCTGCCCAAGCATAATGTTTTCAGCGACACCTCTCAGGAGGTCAGCTTCAGCATATATATACTAGCTCTCTTAGACACCGTTTCCAGAGAGTGAGAGAGAGAATGCCGACATCTTGCTTGAACAGCTTGCTCTGTCGGTACTGGAGGTTACGTGCGCTATATATGTCAGCTTCTAGCATCTAAACCAGTACTTGAAACACATATCTATGAACTCACGTATTGTCTTCAAATCATCAACATGTTCAGTAAGCATATTTATCATTCTGAGTTGGTTTGGTACTATTTTCAATGTAAATGAATTTGCGCTTAGGGATTCTGATGAATACCATGCATTCAGACATATATTGCACTACCTCCAGTACCGATAGGAGCGTGCTGCCCAAGCATAATGTTTTCAGTGACACCTCTCTGCAGGTCAGCTTTAGCATATATATACTAGCTCTCTTAGACACCTTTTCCAAAGAGGGAGAGAGAGAATGTCGACATCAGCTTGAACAGCTTGCTCCGTCGGTACTAGAGGTTACGTGCGCTATATATGTCAGCTTCTAGCATCTAAATCAGTACTTGAAAGACATATCTATGAACTCACGTATTGTCTTCAAATCATCAACATGTTCAATAAGCATGTTTATCATTCTGAGTTGGTTTGGTACTATTTTCAATGTATTTGAATTTTCACTTAGGGATTCTAATGAATACCATGCATTCAGACATATATTGCTCTACATCCAGTACCGATAGGAGTGAGCTACCCAAGCATAATGTTTTCAGTGACACCTCTTAGGAGGTCAGCTTCAGCATATATATACTAGCTCTCTTAGACACCTTTTCCAGAGAGTGAGAGAGAGAATGTCGACATCTTGCTTGAACAGCTTCATCCGTCGGTACTGGAGATTATGTGCGCTATATATGTCAGCTTCTAGCATCTAAACCAGTACTTGAAACACATATCTATGAACTCACGTATTGTCTTCAAATCATCAACATGTTCAGTAAGCATGTTTATCATTCTGAGTTGGTTTGGTACTATTTTCAATGTAAATGAATTTGTGCTTAGGGATTCTTATGAATACCATGCATTCAGACATATATTGCACTGCCTCCAGTACCGATAGGAGCGAGCTGCCCAAGCATAATGTTTTCAGTGACACCTCTCAGCAGGTCAGCTTCAGCATATATATACTAGCTCTCTTAGACACCTTTTCCAAAGAGGGAGACAGATAATGTCGATATATTGCTTGAACACCTTGCTCCGTCGGTACTGGTGGTTACATGCGCTATATATGTCAGCTTCTAGCATTTAAACCAGTACTTGAAGCACATATCTATGAACTCACGTATTGTCTTTAAATCATCAACATGTTCAGTAAGCATGTTTATCATTCTGAGTTGGTTTGGTACTATTTTGAATGTAATTGAATTTGCGCTTAGGGATTTTGATGAATACCATACATTCAGACATATATTGCACTACCTCTAGTACCGATAGGAGCGAGCTGCCCAAGCATAATGTTTTCAGTGACACCTCTCAAGAGGTCAGCTTCAGCATATATATACTAGCTCTCTTAGACACCTTTTCCAGAGAGTGACAGAGAGAATGCCGACATCTTGCTTGAACAGCTTGCTCTGTCGGTACTGGAGGTTACGTGCGCTATATATGTCAGCTTCTAGCATCTAAACCAGTACTTGAAACACATATCTATGAACTCACGTATTGTCTTCAAATCATCAACATGTTCAGGAAGCATATTTATCATTCTGAGTTGGTTTGGTACTATTTTCAATGTAAATGAATTTGCGCTTAGGGATTCTGATGAATACCATGCATTCAGACATATATTGCACTACCTCCAGTACCGATAGGAGCGAGCCGCCCAAGCATAATGTTTTCAGTGACACCTCTCAGCAGGTCAGCTTCAGCATATATATACTAGCTCTCTTAGACACCTTTTCCAAAGAGGGAGAGAGAGAATGTCGACATCAGCTTGAACAGCTGGCTCCGTCGGTACCGGAGGTTACGTGCGCTATATATGTCAGCTTCTAGCATCTAAATCAGTACTTGAAAGACATATCTATGAACTCACGTATTGTCTTCAAATCATCAACATGTTCAGTAAGCATGTTTATCATTCTGAGTTGGTTTGGTACTATTTTCAATGTAATTGAATTTTCACTTAGGGATTCTAATGAATACCATGCATTCAGACATATATTGCACTACCTCCAGTACCGATAGGAGTGAGCAGCCCAAGCATAATGTTTTCAGTGACACCTCTCAGGAGGTCAGCTTCAGCATATATATACTAGCTCTCTTAGACACCTTTTCCAGAGAGTGAGAGATAGAATGTCGACATCTTGCTTGAACAGCTTGCTCCGTCGGTACTGGAGATTACGTGCGCTATATATGTCAGCTTCTAGCATCTAAACCAGTACTTGAAACACATATCTATGAACTCACGTATTGTCTTCAAATCATCAACATGTTCAGTAAGCATATTTATCATTCTGAGTTGGTTTGGTACTATTTTCAATGTAAATGAATTTGCGCTTAGGGATTCTGATGAATACCATGCATTCAGACATATATTGCACTACCTCCAGTACCGATAGGAGCGTGCTGCCCAAGCATAATGTTTTCAGTGACACCTCTCAGCAGGTCAGCTTTAGCATATATATACTAGCTCTCTTAGACACCTTTTGCAAAGAGGGAGAGAGAGAATGTCGACATCAGCTTGAACAGCTTGCTCCGTCGGTACTAGAGGTTACGTGCGCTATATATGTCAGCTTCTAGCATCTAAATCAGTACTTGAAAGACATATCTATGAACTCACGTATTGTCTTCAAATCATCAACATGTTCAGTAAGCATGTCTATCATTCTGAGTTGGTTTGGTACTATTTTCAATGTAATTGAATTTTCACTTAGGGATTCTAATGAATACCATGCATTCAGACATATATTGCTCTACATCCAGTACCAATAGGAGTGAGCTACCCAAGCATAATGTTTTCAGTGACACCTCTTAGGAGGTCAGCTTCAGCATATATATACTAGCTCTCTTAGACACCTTTTCCAGAGAGTGAGAGAGAGAATGTCGACATCTTGCTTGAACAGCTTCCTCCGTCGGTACTGGAGATTACGTGCGCTATATATGTCCACTTCTAGCATCTAAACCAGTACTTGAAACACATATCTATGAACTCACGTATTGTCTTCAAATCATCAACATGTTCAGTAAGCATGTTTATCATTCTGAGTTGGTTTGGTACTATTTTCAATGTAAATGAATTTGTGCTTAGGGATTCTTATGAATACCATGCATTCAGACATATATTGCACTACCTCTAGTACCGATAGGAGCGAGCTGCCCAAGCATAATGTTTTCAGTGACACCTCTCAGCAAGTCAGCTTCAGCATATATATACTAGCTCTCTTAGACACCTTTTCCAAAGAGGGAGACAGATAATGTCGATATATTGCTTGAACACCTTGCTCCGTCGGTACTGGTGGTTACATGCGCTATATATGTCAGCTTCTAGCATTTAAACCAGTACTTGAAACACATATCTATGAACTCACGTATTGTCTTCAAATCATCAACATGTTCAGTAAGCATGTTTATCATTCTGACTTGGTTTGGTACTATTTTGAATGTAATTGAATTTGCGCTTAGGGATTTTGATGAATACCATACATTCAGACATATATTGCAATACCTCTAGTACCGATAGGAGCGAGCTGCCCAAGCATAATGTTTTCAGTGACACCTCTCAAGAGGTCAGCTTCAGCATATATATACTAGCTCTCTTAGACACCTTTTCCAGAGAGTGACAGAGAGAATGTCGACATCTTGCTTGAACAGCTTGCTCTGTCGGTACTGGAGGTTACGTGCGCTATATATGTCAGCTTCTAGCATCTAAACCAGTACTTGAAACACATATCTATGAACTCACGTATTGTCTTCAAATCATCAACATGTTCAGGAAGCATATTTATCATTCTGAGTTGGTTTGGTACTATTTTCAATGTAAATGAATTTGAGCTTAGGGATTCTGATGAATACCATGCATTCAGACATATATTGCACTACCACCAGTACCGATAGGAGCGAGCTGCCCAAGCATAATGTTTTCAGTGACACCTCTCAGCAGGTCAGCTTCAGCATATATATACTAGCTCTCTTAGACACCTTTTCCAAAGAGGGAGAGAGAGAATGTCGACATCAGCTTGAACAGCTGGCTCCGTCGGTACCGGAGGTTACGTGCGCTATATATGTCAGCTTCTAGCATCTAAATCAGTACTTGAAAGACATATCTATGAACTCACGTATTGTCTTCAAATCATCAACATGTTCAGTAAGCATGTTTATCATTCTGAGTTGGTTTGGTACTATTTTCAATGTAATTGAATTTTCACTTAGGGATTCTAATGAATACCATGCATTCAGACATATATTGCACTACCTCCAGTACCGATAGGAGTGAGCAGCCCAAGCATAATGTTTTCAGTGACACCTCTCAGGAGGTCAGCTTCAGCATATATATACTAGCTCTCTTAGACACCTTTTCCAGAGAGTGAGAGATAGAATGTCGACATCTTGCTTGAACAGCTTGCTCCGTCGGTACTGGAGATTACGTGCGCTATATATGTCAGCTTCTAGCATCTAAACCAGTACTTGAAACACATATCTATGAACTCACGTATTGTCTTCAAATCATCAACATGTTCAGTAAGCATATTTATCATTTTGAGTTGGTTTGGTACTATTTTCAATGTAAATGAATTTGCGCTTAGGGATTCTGATGAATACCATGCATACAGACATATATTGCACTACCTCCAGTACCGATAGGAGCGTGCTGCCCAAGCATAATGTTTTCAGTGACACCTCTCAGCAAGTCAGCTTTAGCATATATATACTAGCTCTCTTAGACACCTTTTCCAAAGAGGGAGAGAGAGAATGTTGACATCAGCTTGAACAGCTTGCTCCGTCGGTACTGGAGGTTACGTGCGCTATATATGTCAGCTTCTAGCATCTAAATCAGTACTTGAAAGACATATCTATGAACTCACGTATTGTCTTCAAATCATCAACATATTCAGTAAGCATGTTTATCATTCTGAGTTGGTTTGGTACTATTTTCAATGTAATTGAATTTTCACTTAGGGATTCTAATGAATACCATGCATTCAGACATATATTGCTCTACATCCAGTACCGATAGGAGTGAGCTACCCAAGCATAATGTTTTCAGTGATACCTCTTAGGAGGTCAGCTTCAGCATATATATACTAGCTCTCTTAGACACCTTTTCCAGAGAGTGAGAGAGAATGTCGACATCTTGCTTGAACCGCTTCCTCCGTCGGTACTGGAGATTACGTGCGCTATATATGTCAGCTTCTAGCATCTAAACCAGTACTTGAAACACATATCTATGAACTCACGTATTGTCTTCAAATCATCAACATGTTCAGTAAGCATGTTTATCATTCTGAGTTGGTTTGGTACTATTTTCAATGTAAATGAATTTGTGCTTAGGGATTCTTATGAATACCATGCATTCAGACATATATTGCACTACCTCTAGTACCGATAGGAGCGAGCTGCCCAAGCATAATGTTTTCAGTGACACCTCTCAGCAGGTCAGCTTCAGCATATATATACTAGCTCTCTTAGACACCTTTTCCAAAGAGGGAGACAGATAATGTCGATATATTGCATGAACACCTTGCTCCGTCGGTACTGGTGGTTACATGCGCTATATATGTCAGCTTCTAGCATTTAAACCAGTACTTGAAACACATATCTATGAACTCACGTATTGTCTTCAAATCATCAACATGTTCAGTAAGCATGTTTATCATTCTGAGTTGGTTTGGTACTATTTTGAATGTAATTGAATTTGCGCTTAGGGATTTTGATGAATACCATACATTCAGACATATATTGCACGACCTCTAGTACCGATAGGAGCGAGCTGCCCAAGCATAATGTTTTCAGTGACACCTCTCAAGAGGTCAGCTTCAGCATATATATACTAGCTCTCTTAGACACCTTTTCCAGAGAGTGACAGAGAGAATGTCGACATCTTGCTTGAACAGCTTGCTCTGTCGGTACTGGAGGTTACGTGCGCTATATATGTCAGCTTCTAGCATCTAAACCAGTACTTGAAACACATATCTATGAACTCACGTATTGTCTTCAAATCATCAACATGTTCAGGAAGCATATTTATCATTCTGAGTTGGTTTGGTACTATTTTCAATGTAAATGAATTTGCGCTTAGGGATTCTGATGAATACCATGCATTCAGACATATATTGCACTACCTCCAGTACCGATAAGAGCGAGCTGCCCAAGCATAATGTTTTCAGTGACACCTCTCAGCAGGTCAACTTCGGCATATATATACTAGCTCTCTTAGAAACCTTTTCCAAAGAGGGAGAGAGAGAATGTCGACATCAGCTTGAACAGCTGGCTCCGTCCGTACCGGAGGTTACGTGCGCTATATATGTCAGCTTCTAGCATCTAAATCAGTACTTGAAAGACATATCTATGAACTCACGTATTGTCTTCAAATCATCAACATGTTCAGTAAGCATGTTTATCATTCTGAGTTGGTTTGGTACTATTTTCAATGTAATTGAATTTTCACTTAGGGATTCTAATGAATACCATGCATTCAGACATATATTGCACTACCTCCAGTACCGATAGGAGTGAGCAGCCCAAGCATAATGTTTTCAGTGACACCTCTCAGGAGGTCAGCTTCAGCATATATATACTAGCTCTCTTAGACACCTTTTCAGAGAGTGAGAGATAGAATGTCGACATCTTGCTTGAACAGCTTGCTCCGTCGGTACTGGAGATTACGTGCGCTATATATGTCAGCTTCTAGCATCTAAACCAGTACTTGAAACACATATCTATGAACTCACGTATTGTCTTCAAATCATCAACATGTTCAGTAAGCATGTTTATCATTCTGAGTTGGTTTGGTACTATTTTCAATGTAAATGAATTTGTGCTTAGGGATTCTTATGAATACCATGCATTCAGACATATATTGCACTACCTCCAGTACCGATAGGAGCGAGCTGCCCAAGCATAATGTTTTCAGTTACTCCTCTCAGCAGGTCAGCTTCAGCATATATATACTAGCTCTCTTAGACACCTTTTCCAAAGAGGGAGAGAGAGAATGTCGATATATTGCTTGAACACCTTGCTCCGTCGGTACTGGTGGTTACATGCAGTATATATGTCAGCTTCTAGCATTTAAACCAGTACTTGAAACACATATCTATGAACTCACGTATTGTCTTCAAAGCATCAACATGTTCAGTAAGCATGTTTATCATTCTGAGTTGGTTTGGTACTATTTTGAATGTAATTGAATTTGCGCTTAGGGATTTTGATGAATACCATACATTCAGACATATATTGCACTACCTCTAGTACCGATAGGAGCGAGCTGCCCAAGCATAATGTTTTCAGTGACACCTCTCAAGAGGTCAGCTTCAGCATATATATACTAGCTCTCTTAGACACCTTTTCCAGAGAGTGAGAGAGAGAATGTCGACATCTTGCTTGAACAGCTTGCTCCGTCGGTACTGGAGGTTACGTGCGCTATATATGTCAGCTTCTAGCATTTAAACCAGTACTTGAAACACATATCTATGAACTCACGTATTGTCTTCAAATCATCAACATGTTCAGTAAGCATGTTTATCATTCTGAGTTGGTTTGGTACTATTTTCAATGTAATTGAATTTGCGCTTAGGGATTCTGTTGAATACCATGCATTCAGACATATATTGCACTACCCCAGTACCGATAGGAGCGAGCCGCCCGAGCATAATGTTTTCAGTGACACCTCTCGGGAGGTCAGCTTCTGCATATATATACTAGCTCTCTTAGACACCTTTTCTAGGGAGAGAGAGAATGTCGACATCTTGCTTGAACTGAAGGACCGATTAGGCGAACTAGACAGGGGGGAGTGAATGGGAGCTGATAAAAATTCTTCTCGAAGGAGATGGGAACTCCAACAAGACGAACACAGCTTCCAAAACACGTCTCCGACTCAACTACCAAAGTTGGTCAAGACCACGCAGCCACTGGAGTGCTACTGGTCCTAGGAACCAACAACTAGCAAAGCCTACCCGAGAACATAGCGGAAAACCAACTCAAGCAGCTACTGACCTGCACCGGTCAGACCGGTCCCTGCCGGATCTTCCGGACTGAGCTGCCGGAACACCCGACACTCTCCAGAGACGCACCGGGTCACCCTGGACCTTGAGCCGGGTCACCCGAGAAAGACTTGGCAATTTCCACAGAAAAGTCCCTACACCGGTCAGACCGGTGCAGCTCACCGGTCAGACCGGTCTGAGCCTGGAAACCCCAAATCTGCCAACTTGACCTCCCGAGCTCCAAACTAAACCAAACTCGAAACAGCAGCAACATAGGACAACAGGGAACTCACCAAGACGTTCACCCGAGCAAAACTCAACAGAGAGTCTGCACCGGTCAGACCAGTGTGAGGCACCGGTCAGGCCGGTGTGACCTGAGTTCTCGGGATGAACAGCGCCCGCGGGTCAACACCCCCAAATCCAACTCCCGATCTCCCGAATCGCTCCACGGATTTGTGCAAGACTTTGGGGATAGTAGGAACACCTCATGGGCACTCCATAGCCAAGATTTGGTCTACCAAAACTTACTAAATCGAGAGGAATCGAAGAAATCCCACCAAGAACGCCTCTAACCCTAGAGCCAAGAAAATCTCGAAATCGAGCCCCTTTGCTCACGGATTTGGGAGGGGAATCAAAGGGAAAAGAACCACGAAGGGTTCAAGCATACATCCCCCACCAAATCCCAAAGAGAAAGGCCTCGAAATCGCTCCAAGAAAATCGCCAAGAAAGGGCTCCGAAAATCACCAAAAATGAGAAACGGGAAAGACACATCCAAGCCTTGAGGAACCACACCGAATCATCTATACATACCAAAGAGGTTCATACAAGGTCTAGCTTGCAGCCCGATCATCCTTCCCTCTCACAAGATCTCACCATGAAGCTCTCAAGTTAGTCCTATGAAAATACTAAGGAAAATAGGAAGGGAAAATAGGAAAACCAAATGAGTTAGGGTTCCAAGAGATGGCTGCCATCCTCTCACCACTTGGGTTATATGGAGGCAACCAAAAGACTAAAATACCCTTACTAGCTAACTAGGGATACATGCCCCTCAAGGGCGAATTTGGAAGTCTTTGTCTTTGCTCCATCGGACGGATGCCCAGCGACCGCAAACTTGCTTAGCCTCGACGCAAGCCTTGCGATCCCGACGCGTGTCCTCCGCTTCGAAGACTCCGGACTGCGTCGTCGCACACCGGTCAGACCGGTGCACCTCACCGGTCAGACCGGTCAGACCCACCGTTCAGACCGGTCTGATGCTGCTGCACCTCCGTCTTCGGTTCTTCGGTCTTGGCTTTGTGGATCAACCAAGGAACCTAGTGGTTTTCTGGTGAACCACTGGAAACCCCGCGAACTCGGTGTAGCCTCCGCCAATCACCACTCATGACTCGGCTCCCACGTAGTCCCGGCTCGACCTTGGTTTTGAGGCTCAACCAAGAAACCGTCCATGACTTCATCTTGCCGTTCTTGCCACCATGCGGCCCGCACTTGACCCCGCTGGCCACCGGGTCCCTCGAACCAAGCCTACTTGTCTTCTCCACACCTGGAGGCCTCACCGGCAACGACCTTTCACGCTTGTTCTTCACCTACACCAACACCAGTCAAGCCGCAACCTGCACCTGCAATACTTAGCCAAGAATCAGTCCATACCACGTTGTCAATCACTCATCACACCAGGAAGCGACCATCCACCGGTCCTCGAACCACACATGGCTCTCAATCTCCCCCTTGATGAGTGCATTGACAACACACACGTTTTGGTAATCAAAGAGAAAAGGAAAAGAAAAGAAACGACTAAAAGAAACTCCAACAAGCGATCGAAAGCCACAGAAAGGCAAAGAGCAAGATCACTTGAAGAAGACAAGTCTCGAACCCCTTAGGCAAGGGCAACGGCTCGACCCATCCGAGACAAAACCATGCTC
The DNA here is from genome assembly GCA_036936925.1 of Cenchrus fungigraminus. Taxonomy (NCBI): domain Eukaryota; kingdom Viridiplantae; phylum Streptophyta; class Magnoliopsida; order Poales; family Poaceae; genus Cenchrus; species Cenchrus fungigraminus. The sequence continues at coordinate 36,780,657 of CM072772.1, forward strand.
AAGCAAAGAGCACTAACCACCAATCCAAAGCTTGAAAACCACAAAGAGCTCCCCCTGCACACATGCAAGGTCCCCCTGAACCAATGCAACTCTCCCTGGATGAATGCATGCAAACCGCCTCGCAAAACAGAGTAGCTGCTTCAAACCGGTCAACCACACCGGTCAGACCGGTGTGCTAGGTCGCCCAGCACCTGAACCTCACACCGGTCAGACCGGTGTACCTCACCGGTCAGGCCGATGACCACCTGGGAAAAACTGGGAACTGCACGAGCTCAAAACTTGCTCGAAACCACTTGGAAACCTTCTAAATGCATGCAGCAAGCCAAAACATGCTCAAACTTCTCCCCCTTGTTGACAATGCATGAATCAAGCCAAAAATGCAAAAAATGCAACCTAGAGCTTCTCAAATAGACAAAATTCAACATAGGATGCTACACATGTCCAAATAAGCAAGTTAGATACTCTATAGCTTCGTAATGACATCACCTACAAGATCACCAAGTTTCACAACCATTTGGCGAAGCTAAGATAGAATTGAGCAATTTTGCAAAAATTTACCCTCTCATGAGCAAAGTCCTAAACATGAGCAAAACATATCAAAATGGCAAAGCCACACAAACTTCAGGCTAGGACAACCACTCTAATCATAAGACCATCATAAACACCCACAAGCACCTCATGTCATGTCAAAGCCACCGAGCCATGTGCCTACTTCTATATATGAGACTTCTCATTCGTAGGCATCATGCAACGGTTTAGCACTCAAAGCAAATTAAAATTAGCTCAAATGACATGGGAGCACATTTTCCAAGCAATTTACATTTCATTGTCAGATTTGAAATTGGTACATGAAATGTCTTTGCGACAAAAAAGAACTTATGCCCCTCCACAAGATCAAGCATGGGGGCTAAACATTCATGATGGCAAATGAGCCTTTGGCCCCATATGATCAAAATAAGCTATCCAACCACAAATTAAGCATAGCCAAGCCACTAAAACATGTCAAGATCATATAAAGGCATTTACTCACAAGAGAGCATACATGTGACATTTTTCAAAAACATAGCCATCAACCATGGATATAAACCAAGATCATCAAGAGCTAAGCCAAACTAACCATAGCTTACCAAACTTAGCTCACAAGGACATATATATCATACCATGGTGAACAATGTATATAGGAGAAGCTTTTCCTAAACAATGCATATGATACAAAATGCATGCAACCTAAGATACAAAGATGCCTATACATCATGAAACATATGCAATGCAAAATGCAAGAAATGCACAAAGGAAAGCAATACATATGCTACAAAGGAGCTCAAACACACCAACTCAAGAAATCAAACAAACACCAAGCTCCCCCCGCAAACGAGTGAAAGTTGCTTGATCTAGGGGTTTGGTGAAAATGTCGGCTAGCTGGTCATGTGTGGGTACAAGGATCAAGGCTATCTTCCCTTTCTCTACGTTGTCTCTCAGAAAATGATACCTCACTTCTATGTGCTTGGTTTTGGAATGGAGCACTGGGTTCTTTGCAACGCTAATGGCACTGGTGCTATCACATTGAAGTGGGACATGGGTATACTCCTCACCAAAGTCACTCATGGTGTATGTGATCCAAAGGAGCTGAGAGCAACAACTAGCTGCGGCCACATACTCTGCCTCGGTAGTGGATTGAGCAACACTCGACTGTTTGCGGGAAGACCAAGACACCAAAGAAGAACCCAAGAACTGGCAAGTCCTAGAAGTGGACTTCCTATCCAACCGACACCCGGCAAAATCTGCGTCTGAAAAACCATGAAGAGCCAAAGAAGAAGACGCAGAGTACTTTGCTTGGTGCACAAATGTTCCATCCTTTGATTGCTTGATTTGAAGCCCAAGGAAGAACTGCAACTCACCCATCATGCTCATCTCAAATTCCCTGCTCATGTCTTCTGCAAACCTTGCAACAAGAGAGTTAGACGAGCCACCAAAGACAATATCATCCACGTACACCTGCACAATCAGGATATCTCTGCCCTGCCTGAGGAGAAACAAGGTCTGATCGACCTTCCCCATCTCAAACCCTCTCTCAAACAGGAACCCTCTCAACCTACCGTACCAAGCTCTAGGCGCCTGCTTCAACCCATACAGCGCCTTCCTCAACTTGTACACCCGGTGGGGGTACTTCTCACTCTCAAACCCCGGTGGTTGCCTCACATACACTTCTTCCTCCAACACACCATTCTGGAAAGCACTCTTCACAACCATTTGGTGCAACTTGAACTCTTTAGCCACAGAAAAGGCTAGAAGGATCCTAATCGCCTCCAAACGAGCTACGGGAGCAAAGGTCTCCTCGTAGTCTATCCCCTCTTTCTGTGAGTACCCCTGAGCAACAAGTCGTGACTTGTTTCTCACCACCTCTCCTTTCTCTCCCTCTTTATTTTTCCACACCCATTTTGTCCCAATCGGCTTACACCTAGGTAGAGGGTCAACCAACTCCCAAACTTGGTTTCTCTCAAAGTTCTCCAACTCCTCATGCATCGAATTAACCCAATTATGATCAGATAGCGCGTGCCCAATGTCTTTGGGCTCAAAGGTGGCAACAAAAGCAGCATGAGCGAAATGAGAATTGTTCCGAACCCTCGACCGTGTAGTACGTTCATTCATGTCGCTGATGATTCTCGAAGCTGGGTGATCCACTTGCACTCGCCGGGGAGGTTCTCGCCTTGATGCTACCTCCCCCTCAATAGCAGCTTCGCCTTGATCTGGGTTTGTCGTTGTAGGTGTGGGAGAGGGCCCGTTCTCGATCGTCGTCGAAGTAGTATGTACATGCTCAGTCGCGGGCACCACACCACCATCTTCGTCATCTCCATGTTCATGCTCCTCCTCCTGGAAAATCTCCTCGCCAAGCTCATCGTCACCTGCACACTCAAAAACAAGCTGACTACGTGGCTGTGTCTCGTCGAAGGTTACCTCGCAAGTCTCCACGATTTGGTTAGTTTCAAGATTGAGCACACGATATGCTCTAGAATGAGATGCGTAACCAAAGAAAATGCCATCGACAGACCTAGCCTCGAACTTGTCCAACTTCTTCCTTTTCTTAAGAATGAAGCATTTACAACCAAAGACATGGAAGTGACTTACCTTGGGTGTGCGATGGTGCATCAACTCATAGCAGGTTTTCTTCTTGTGGACCCTGAGGTAGATCCTGTTGGACACGTAGCACGCGGTATTGACCGCCTCAGCCCAGAACCTTCTCGGAGTCCTATGCTCATCGAGCATCGTTCGAGCCATCTCGCACAAGGTTCAGTTTTTCCTTTCCACCACGCCGTTCTGGGAAGGCGTATACGGACTCGAAAACTGGTGTTCAAGACCTAAGTCATGGCAAAAGGTTTCGAAGCGAGAGTTTTTGAATTCTGAGCCATTGTCACTGTGGATCGCTCGTATGGCATCTCCGTGCCTCTCGTTTCTGAACCTCAAGACAAGATCTCGAACAAAACCAAACGTCTCTCCTTTCTCTTCAAGAAAGAACACCCACGCATACCGAGAGTAGTCGTCCACCACAACAAGGACATACCACTTCCCACCCACAGATCGCATACGAGCTGGGCCAACAAGGTCCATATGGAGCAGCTCGCATGGACGCTCAGTCATCACATCGGTGAGAGGCGGGTGAGAAGAGGCTACCATCTTGGCATGCCTACACGGCGCACAAACCAACTCTTTCTCAAACTTCAACCGTGGCAATCCTCGGACCAAATTGAGTTTACTCAAGCGAGACAAAAGGTCAAAGCTCAAGTGACCCAACTTCCTATGCCACTTCCACAACTCACTTGAAGAACCAGCCAAAAAGCAACGCTCCACACCAGAAGATTGAGAAAAATCAGCTCGGAACACTTGACTCTCGGGAATGACCATGCAAACTAGGTCCCCTCGAGAATCTAAAATTCGAGAACCACCAGGCCGAAACAACACCTCAAAACCCTCATCCAACAACTGGGACACGGAAAGCAAATTGAACCCCAGCAATTGAACAAGAGCAACACGCCTGAGAGTGACCTTGTCACTTACCTTGATCTCACCTTCTGAAAGCACACACCCTCGCCCATTGTCTCCAAAGGTGATGTATGTCCTGGACACCACCGGGACGAGACTTGAGAACCACCCCTTGTCCCCGGTCATATGCCTCGAGCAACCGGAGTCAATCAACCAAACGTTCCTCAAGTCTCCCACCTGAAATTCAAAAGCAAGCACGTGAGTGAACAAACGACTCAGCACTGGGGTTAGTACCAAAAGAGTAAAACCAGTGCCGAGCCATTTGCTCCAAAGCGGGGTTAGCCCAAACCATATCATCACGCCTACCAAAACTACCCCCACGAACACCACCACGGTAACCACTACGAGGGAACCAACCCTCTCTAGCTAGAGGAGGACGAAAGCCACGAAAGGAAGATTGTGGACCGTTCCTCCTCTCCATCTCAAAGCTACGACTCCTCCCACCCTCGTATTGAGCACGAGGTGGAGACCGTCTAGCAAACTAACCACCTGCAGACTTTCCATACCAACCACCAGAACCACGACCACCTGAACCAAACCGAGCATCCTCACGAGCACAAAAACCAGACCGCTGTCTGTCCAGACCTGCCCCGGTCTGACCGGTGTAGTGCACCGGTCTGACCGGTGTAGCTCGACCAGCAGCACCACCTGCAACCTTCCGATCTCCCCAAGCCGGAACCGTCCTCACAATCGCCTTGGCCCTGGGCATCTGCATACAAGGCTCAAGTACACCATTGGAAGGGTGGTACTTGTCCTTGTTAGCCCACTCCTTTGCCATTCTCTCCTCACGCTTCCTCTTGAAGCAAAACTCGCCCTTGTGACCATCTCTCCCACAGTAGTCACAATGAAACCGCACAGGGCTTAGGTTTAGGCTTGGGATGGGGCTGCTCACTTGGTTTCTCTCCACTCGGCTTCTCAACCGGTTTCTCCTCACTAGGCTTCACACCCTTTTCCCCAAAGAACACATTCCTCAAGTCACTCTTGAACTTGATGGGTTTTTGGAAATCATTTGTGGAGTGAGGGAATATGGGAGGATCTGGGGTTGTGTCAAATTTGTTTTTTAGTGGGTTGGGCTTAGGAGCATAGGCATTTTTGTGGAAGGTTTTTGGTGGAGCTTGGATATCACCAATCTTCTCTCCTCCCTCACCACTACACTCTCCAACCTTCTCCGAACCAAGCGCTTACCCATCATAGTGCTTGTATGCCTCTATCATCATCCTAAGCTGAGGTTCATGCCCCGACAACCAACCCATCATTTTCCTCAACACATCATTCTCATCCTGCAAGCGATTCACATAGTGTGCAAGTTCCAGATTTTTCAAAGCATGCACTTCACAAGTAGAGCAAGAAGTAGGAATAGGCTCTTTCAACTTATCCTCAAGCGAAACAGTGTAAGCATGCATCTCATCAATCTTTCCATGCAAAACAGGGCAAGAAGTGCAAGCACCTAGCAAAGCAGGTCTAGACTTGAGCTCAGCCACTTCAACCCTAAGCACATCTAGTTCACCACAAGTAGAGGCATGCTTATCCTTAAGAGCAGTAAGATCAGCTAGGTACACAGAGCAATCATCACAATCAATCTCATCAGAAACCACAGGAGAAGCCTTAAGCGATTCTATCTCAAGCTTAGCATCAAGGTTCTGGGTTTCTAGCTCAGCTACTCGGTTCCTAGCATCTTCTAGTGAGGCCCTAAGCTCTTTCCTCATCTTCTTGGCCTCTCTAAGCATGTCATCGCGGTTATCAAGCAACTTGCCAAGACATTCATTCTCCTCACGCAAGAAGGGAAGCTCGTCACGTACCTCATCCTCGGAGTCGGAGTCGGAGTCCGAGTCGCTCTGGTGACTCTTCTTGCTGCCGGAGCTACGAGCCATGCCGTAGAAGCCATCTCCCGCGAAGCAGCTCAATCCACTCAAGTTCTTGGACCCCTTCTTGTTCTTGCGCCGATCACCTTCATCTTCGCTGCTACTCGAGCTCGAGGAAGAGTAGGCGGAGCTGGAGTCGACGTCGCTCGCTCTGACCATCTCTCGGGCCTTCCTGCCGCGACCATCCTTCTTCCTCGACCGTCACTCGTCCTTGTGCTTGTTCTTATGCTTGTGATCGTGCCTCGATCCGTACTTGCCGACCTTGCTCGACCGGCGCTTGTAGCCGTCCTTGTAGCCGTCCTTGTTCTCCGTCTTCTCCGGGCAGTCGGCAACGAAGTGTCCTAGCTTGCCGCACTGAAAGCACGTCCGTGCTGTCCTCCTCGTGTTCACCCGGTTCTCGTGCAACCTCTCGAACTGCCTGGTCAACAACGCCAGCTCGTCCTCTCCAAGCACGTCGAACTCCTCGTCTGGCAAAGACATCAAAGAAGACAGAGAGTACATCCTGGAGGATGCGTTAGCGTTAGACTTAGCCACTTTGCCACCGATGAGAGCAAGACTATGGGAGTCAGTCGGGCTCTCAAGATGGGCTGTCAAACCACAATCAACCTCAGCAGACTTAAGCTTAGAGAACAGCTCGTTCACCGTCAAAGTGGTGTACTTCTCGGACTCAAGAATGGCCTCGACCTTTCCATCCCACACGGTACGATCCAGCGCGTGTAAGAGCTTCACAGCTCTATCATGGTCATCGTACGGGAGAACGTCGATGTTGGCCCTCATGTTGTTCACAACCACCGTGAACTGCTGGAACATGGCATCAATAGACTCACCGGGGAGATGAGTGAAGTTCTCGTACTCTCTCCGGTAAGTCGCATACAACCGTGCCTGAACCTCAGCATTCCCAGCATGAGCATTCTTCAGCTCCAACCAAATCCTACAAGCTAAGTCCTCTGTCTGAACCCGATCGAATTCGGACTGACACAGAGCACGAAACAAGTAGTCGACCGCCTTGTTGTTGGCGTCGAACATATCCCTCGATCCTGGAGTAAGGAAGTTAATCGGATGAACATAAGCTGTGTTCACTGTAACGTCCCAAAGGATCTGACACTTTCCGCAGAGGAACGCTGCCATCCGCCTCTGCCACATCTAGTAGTTCTTCCCATCGAAGTGCGGAGGACCCGAACCCCGTTCTTGGTACGCCATCTTTGGATCTTAGACTGGCTAGAGTCAATGAAGACCCGAACCGGCTCTGATACCAATTGAAGGACCGATTAGGCGAACCAGAGAGGGGGGAGTGAATGGGAGCCGATAAAAATTCTTCTCGAAGGAGATGGGAACTCCAACAAGACGAACACGGCTTCCAAAACACGTCTCCGACTCAACTACCAAAGTTGGTCAAGACCACGCAGCCACTGGAGTGCTACTGGTCCTAGGAACCAACAACTGCCAAAGCCTACCCGAGAACACAGCAGAAAACCAACTCAAGCAGCTACTGACCTGCACCGGTCAGACCGGTCACCTGCACCGGTCAGACCGGTCCCTGCCGGATCTTCCGGACTGAGCCGCCGGAACACCCGACACTCTCCAGAGACGCACCGGGTCACCCTGGACCTTGAGCCGGGTCACCCGAGCAAGACTTGGCAATTTCCACAGAAAAGCCCCTACACCGGTCAGGCCGGTGCAGCTCACCGGTCAGACCGGTCTGAGCCTGGAAACCCCAAATCTGCCAACTTGACCTCCCGAGCTCCAAACTGAACCAAACTCGAAACAGCAGCAACATAGGACAACAGGGAACTCACCAAGACGTTCACCCGAGCAAAACTCAACAGAGAGTCTGCACCGGTCAGACCGGTGTGAGGCACCAGTCAGGCCGGTGTGACCTGAGTTCTCGGGATGAACAGCGCCCGCGGGTCAACACCCCCAAATCCAACTCCCGATCTCCCGAATCGCTCCATGGATTTGTGCAAGACTTTGGGGATAATAGAAACACCTCATGGGCACTCCATAGCCAAGATTTGGTCCACCAAAACTTGCTAAATCGAGAGGAATCGAAGAAATCCCACCAAGAACGCCTCTAATCCTAGAGCCAAGAAAACCCTGAACTCGAGCCCCTTTGCTCATGGATTTGGGAGGGGAATCAAAGGGAAAAGAACCACGAAGGGTTCAAGCATTCATCCCCCACCAAATCCCAAAGAGAAAGGCCTCGAAATCGCTCCAAGAAAGGGCTCCGAAAATCACCAAAAAGGAGAAACGGGAAAGACACATCCAAGCGTTGAGGAACCACGCCGAATCATCTATACATACCAAAGAGGTTCATACAAGGTCTAGCTTGCAGCCCAATCATCCTTCCCTCTCACAAGATCTCACCATGAAGCTCTCAAGCTAGTCCTATGAAAATCCTAAGGAAAATAGGAAGGGAAAATAGGAAAACCAAATGAGCTAGGGTTCCAAGAGATGGCTGCCATCCTCTCACCACTTGGGTTATATGGAGGCAACCGAAAGACTAAAATACCCTTACTAGCTAACTAGGGATACATGCCCCTCAAGGGTGAATTCGAAAGTCTTTGTCTTTGCTCCATCGGACGGATGCCCAGCGACCGCAAACTTGCTTAGCCTCGACGCAAGCCTTGCGATCCCGACGCGTGTCCTCCGCTTCGAAGTCTCCGGACTGCGTCGTCGCACACCGGTCAGACCGGTGCTCCTCACCGGTCAGACCGGTACCCACCGGTCAGATTGGTCAAACCCACCGGTCAGACCGGTCCGATGCTGCTGCACCTCCGTCTTCGGTTCTTCGGTCTTAGCTTTTGGATCAACCAAGGAACCCAGTGGTTTTCTGGTGAACCAGCGGAAACCCCGCGAACTCAGTGTAGCCTCCACCAATCACCACTCATTACTCGGCTCCCACGTAGTCCCGGCTCGACCTTGGTTTTGAGGCTCAACCAAGAAACCGTCCATGACTTCATCTTGTCGTTCTTGCCACCATGCGGCCCGCACTTGACCCCCCTGGCCACCGGGTCCCTCGAACCAAGCCTACTTGTCTTCTCCACACCTGGAGGCCTCACCGGCAATGACCTTTCGTGCTTGTTCTTCACCTGCATCAACACCAGTCAAGCCGCAACCTGCACCTGCAATACTTAGCCAAGAATCAGTCCACACCACGTTGTCAATCACTCATCACACCAGGAAGCGACCATCCACCGGTCCTCGAACCACACATGGCTCTAATGAACAGCTTGCTCCGTTGGTACTGGAGGTTACGTGCGCTATATATGTCAGCTTCTAGCATCTAAATCAGTACTTGAAAGACATATCTATGAACTCACGTATTGTCTTCAAATCATCAACATGTTCAGTAAGCATGTTTATCATTCTGAGTTGGTTTGGTACTATTTTCAATGTAATTGAATTTGCACTTAGGGATTCTAGTGAATACCATGCATTCAGACATATATTGCACTACCTCCAGTACTGATAGGAGTGAGTTGCCCAAGCATAATGTTTTCAGTGACACCTCTAAGGAGGTCAGCTTCAACATATATATACTAGCTCTCTTAGACACCTTTTCCAGACAGTGAGAGAGAGAATGTCGACATCTTGCTTGAACAGCTTGCTCCGTCGGTACTGGAGGTTACGTGCGCTATATATGTCAGCTTCTAGCATCTAAACCAGTACTTGAAACACATATCTATGAACTCACGTATTGTCTTCAAATCATCAACATGTTCAGTAAGCATATTTATCATTCTGAGTTGGTTTGGTACTATTTTCAATGTAAATGAATTTGCGCTTAGGGATTCTGATGAATACCATGCATTTAGACATATATTGCACTACCTCCAGTACCGATAGGAGCGAGCTGCCCAAGCATAATGTTTTCAGTGACACCTCTCAGTAGGTCAGCTTCAGCATATATATACTAGCTCTCTTTGACACCTTTTCCAAAGAGGGAGAGAGAGAATTTCGACATCTTGCTTGAACAGCTTGCTCCGTCGGTACTGGAGGTTACGTGCGCTATATATGTCAGCTTCTAGTATCTAAATCAGTACTTGAAAGACATATCTATGAACTCAAGTATTGTCTTCAAATCATCAACATGTTCAGTAAGCATGTTTATCATTCTGAGTTGGTTTGGTACTATTTTCAATGTAATTGAATTTTCACTTAGGGATTCTAATGAATACCATGCATTCAGACATATATTGCACTACCTCCAGTACCGATAGGAGTGAGGTGCCCAAGCATAATGTTTTTAGTGACACCTCTCAGGAGGTCAGGTTCAGCATATATATACTAGCTCTCTTAGACACCTTTTCCAGAGAGTGAGAGAGAGAATGTCGACATCTTGCTTGAACAGCTTGCTCCGTCTTTACTAGAGGTTACGTGCGCTATATATGTCAGCTTCTAGCATTTAAACCAGTACTTGAAACACATGTCTATGAACTCACGTATTGTCTTCAAATCATCAACATGTTCAGTAAGCATGTTTATCATTCTGAGTTGGTTTGGTACTATTTTCAATGTAAATGAATTTGTGCTTAGGGATTCTTATGAATACCATGCATTCAGACATATATTGCACTACCTCCAGTACCGATAGGAGCGAGCTGCCCAAGCATAATGTTTTCAGTGACACCTCTCAGCAGGTCAGCTTCAGCATATATATACTAGCTCTCTTAGACACCTTTTCCAAAGAGGGAGAGAGAGAATGTCGATATATTGCTTGAACACCTTGCTCCGTCGGTAGTGGTGGTTACATGCGCTATATATGTCAGCTTCTAGCATTTAAACCAGTACTTGAAACACATATCTATGAACTCACGTATTGTCTTCAAATCATCAACATGTTCAGTAAGCATGTTTATCATTCTGAGTTGGTTTGGTACTATTTTCAATGTAATTGAATTTGCACTTAGGGATTATAATAAATACCATGCATTCAGACATATATTGTACTATCTCCAGTACCGATAGGAGTGAGCTGCCCAAGCATAATGTTTTCAGTGACACCTCTCAGGAAGTCAGCTTCAGCATAGTGAGAGAGAGAATGTCGACATCTTGCTTGAACAGCTTGCTCCGTCGGCACTGGAGGTATATATATATATCGGGAGCGTATCAAGTGCAAACCAGCCCACCTGTGCAAACAATGCAAACTACGATCTGAAGCGCACGATCCTCGTCCGATGGCTAGCGAGAGAGGTGGGGTCATTTTACGAAAACCCGCCCGCCAGCCCCCCAAACCAGTCTCGGCAATTTTGCAAATGAGCCCCCGGCCCCTAATCCCCCCTCGTCTCCATGGCCGGTGGTGGCGCGGTGCGCTCCCTGCCTCCGTCCATTCCTTCTCCACGCTGCACAGGGGGTCATTCTCCCCGCCTCCGTCTAGACACTTTTGCATAAATTCGAAGAGAAAAAGTTTGCACTTAATCCATTGTGATTGGACTCCATGGCCGGCGGGCGCTGGGCAGCTTCGGACCAGACATCCCCATGGACGGTAGGGTGGAGCTATGGGCGCAACGGCTGGTGGAGCAGGAAGCTCCGAAGCTGGCGCCCTCGCCGGCTGGTCGAACTCAGGGGTGCATCAGTCCGCGCAAAGACGGAAGACAGTGCCGCCTCCTCCCTTGCTCATTCGCGACGGATGCGGAGCAGGGACTCGGCCAGCTCGTCTCCGGCCTCGATCTGTGTCTCGACTCACCGAGGAGCTTGAGCACGCTTGCCGTCCACTCTGCCGCGTCCTCCTCCACACTGCGGAGTAGCAGGTCGCTCGGAGCTGCCCGCGGTGGCCGACGTCGGAGGTGATGGTGGTGCACGGGCGGCTCGTCGATGACGAGGTGGAGGTGGAGTGCTGCGGCCGGTTTCTCCTCTCTCTCCTGCTCACTTCGCCCGCGCTTCTCCTCTATTGGCGAGAGGACGCGGCGGCGGTCGCACCTACCTCGTGCGAGGAGCGACAACGGCGGTCCGCACCTCTACCTCGCCGTCACTGCGCTCGCCGACCCGCTACGCCCGACGCCACGTCTCCGGTGGTGGCGCCCCCTGCCTTCCGAGCACGGGCCCATGGTGGGCCTCGTCTTCATGGCCGGCGGCGGTGCGATGTGTTCCCTGCCTCCGTCCGTTCCTTATCCACACGACGCGAGGGATTAGGGGCTGGCCAGCTGGGGGGTCATTTGCAAAATCCCTGAGACTGGTTGGGGGCTGGCGGGCGGGTTTTCGTAAAATGACCCCACCTCTCTCGCGAGCCATCAGATGGGGATCGTGCGTTCCAGATCGTAGTTTGCATAGTTTGCACAAGTAGGCTGATTTGCACCTGATACGCTCCCATATATATATATATATATATATAATGTATATTCTACTCCCTGTGTGTTGAATAATATTCAACACTCCGGCGGAGCGCTGCCCAACCAATCCACTGGACTTCTGCATCCTTTTGATCTCCCACAACCGTAAAAACCTTCCCAAAACTTAAATCCCTATAACCCGCAAGTGTCATAACTATCATTTATAAATTTTTTTAAGGCCTCTTCCTGCAACTTTTCCCACAATTACTGTCTCGATTTTGCATTCTTTTCATTTCCTACCATTCCGGACTATTCGAGGATACTTTCCACCGGTGCAGCCCATATCCACGAAGCCGCACATGACGCCCTTGCGCCGCTTCCGCGAGTATCATTTCTAGTGAACATGAGCATGTGGGTGAAGGATTAGCCACACCGGACCGAATTCGTCATCCTAAAGTGGCGAAGTCGGCGGGGCGTGTGCGGCGGCGCAGCTGCACGGAGGCCGATCTGCTGGTCTGGCCCCCCATTCTTACTCACACCTGGTAAACTCGCTTGTCAATTTGTAGACTTCTTGCCTGTTGACTCGCTTATACTATGCAGAATTGTAGAGCTATGGTACAACACTGCTAAGTCCGGATGTGTAGATTCAAGACCCTCCGTACGACCGTGTGTTTCATGCGAATTTCGTTGTCATTGATTTGTTCCCCTCAAATTATACTTCTACCGCTGAAACTTCAGACACTAATTTTCTATCAGTTGATTTTTTTTTTCTGGCAGGGCCATGGATCTTGTACCAGGTAGTCGCAGCCCCTTATATTACAAACATTGTGGTTCATCTACCACCGGGGGAATCCATGTAGTGATGGATCTTACAAGCAGAAGACCAATTTCATTGTAGGCAAGTTGCTCCATCAAGTTCCGTTTCATCTAGTCTCCGTTGTGTTACTATTACAATCTATTGTACTTTAGTAGTAATTATTTCTCCATTGTGTTACTATTACCTTTTTTTTATCTCACCCAGTATTTTCTTCCTCGCTTGATTGAGCTTGAATACTGATGGATGTGTGGCACGATTGATTTTCATTGTAAAAATTTGGATTTTTATGCTTAGTTGTACATGATGTTCAGGTACTAAAATAGCAAAATGAATCTGCACAATTGTGTTATACCAAATGATTACTTCATGTTTTGGTGGCCTTCCTACGGATATTACTTCTTTTACGGTGGCTGACTGTAAAGTTCAAAAGATCATTTTATCGTCATGTCGCATATAAAAATAATTATAAATTTTTATTGACATCTCACTCCCACGGATTTATCGTGCAACTCACACCGACTGGTGCAATATAGATTGATACATTTTTTTATTGTCCATGATGAAACTGGAGTAATACTAGCTAGTTTTACTCCACCGATTGAAAATTTGCAATCTAGGCCCCAAGCATAACCTGTTGGTAAAAATCATTTTCAATTTGGGAATCACGTGTGAACAATAACAGGCAAAAAAATGTCTTCAATGCTCTTTGAGAGATGAATTTACTACTGTTTTAATGTGATTTTAAGGTCGTCGGGGGAAATCACTGACCTCCGAGTACCTCGCGCACCAGTGCGGCTGTAAATTGGTATTGGAAATTAACTACATATCCTAAATTCTTTTGGTGACGCATGCAAGAATATGACAAGCTTAACCGTACCCTCTCTCTCTCACCATTAGATTTGAATAAGGGCAATACATGGAATTTCTTATTAGATTTGAAATCTGCTCCTCAAAATTGAAAAAATACTCCTTTTGTCACCATCAGTTGGGTAGTAGTCCTGCTGTAAATTAGAAAGATACACCTGAGGAAGCTTAAATACTACTCTTGTCAATACTTCATTTGATCATTTGCAAAATACTCATACAAGTGAAAAGCATTTTCTTAAAAAAATTTGCTGAGCAATGAAAACAATACTCTAGTTTATTAGATAAAATATGCATGATATTTTTAAAAAAATATTCATAACATTCGAAAATTACTCGTCCAAGTTGGAATGATGTGTTAATGCCTGTGAATTCTCATATTTAATAGTATTGGTCAACTTTGCTTGCATGCAAGACAGTAATCAAATTTTACCCGCGCAATGATAGAACGCTATCCTGATTATTGAATGCATGTGTGCCTACATGCCGAAGCCCCGGGTCTACACCACGAATAATAATGTGTGAGTAAAAATAATCTTCAATGTACACATATGTATACATACGCGCACAAAACTAAACGATGAGCTAAAGACTAGATATTTCACAAAAAATGATTCGACATCCCAGCAGGAAGCAAAACGAGCACCTTAATCACAGGGCAGAAGAATTTTATTTCTTCGGATGAAAATGAAGTAATAACGAGAGGTCTGGCCAATAAATATTTAAAGACACAGGGAATATTTTTTTCCCAACAGAGAATTAATGAAATTGAAGATAATTCTGTGGAGCATACTCTTCTAGTCTTCTTGTGGACCAAGCAGTAAAGTGTCATGCAATTACACATCAAGCTAGTGCAATCGTGTGATGTGTTGTGCAATGCACAATGTCAGCATAACTATTACTCCTCTAAGTCAGTGCATTGCAATATTCTTCTTCTATTACTCCTCTGAGCTTATAATTGCTACTTATCGTATTCAGCCATGAAACTTTACTCCCTCATGTAGCAATATGCATATCTCGCAGGGATCATGCTTGCATGTTGTGCATAATACCCGCATACCATCAAAGCCTTGAAGGAGCTTGGCACCAGCCGGTCATCACGCATCGACAGTAAAGCATGCACAGAGGATAATTAATCTCTATGAGGAACAATGAAAATTATTTTGAGGAGTTATTAGCTGGAGCAAATCAAGCACCGCCGCCCATGGCTTATTTCCTTAGATGCGATCCATGCTTTTTTAAACTTAGAGACATGCATGATTGCAGGCGAGAGGCTCATGGCAGCAATCAAAATACATGGCGCTGCGCACAAGTGAGCATGACTCCTCCCACGAGGAGATGAGGTCTGCCAGCATCCGTGTTGAGGGCATCGATTTGACCGCCAGCCTCCAGTTGAATGCTCATCTCGTGCTTGCCTCAGCCATGGGCTTCGCCCGACAAAACTGCTATGCCTTGGCTCCTCCAATCGATGCAAATAAAACAGAGGCAGTATTGATACTACAACTCTTCGATGGGTTTTTTGAGTAATTGCCACCAATTAAGTGCAGCACAATTAAAAACGGAAGCGCAAGGAACTCGTGGTTTGATTTTACTACTGCATGACCAAACTACGTAATTGTGTGATTAGAGAGAGCTCGCCGGATATATGTATGTATGTGTGTATATATATATATATGTGTGTGACTCTGCTATTTGGTACCCAGGGTACCAAATATTATTCTGTACCCGAGCCGTTCCCCACGCGCCGGAGTCGCTCCCCACGCGCCCGATCCTTGTTCCGGTTTTCCTTCGCACTCGATCACGCGGCGGTCCGCTGGTTCTGGTTTTCCTTCGTTCCGCTTCCTACGATTCGGTGTTTTTTCTTTGGGCGGTTCGGTTCGGTGTTTTGTTTAGATTTTCTGTTATTTATTTTATATAAGCCGTGCGCTGGATTTTATAACCAGCTCAAACTATAGAGAAACCACTGGCGATAGGTAAGTTATTAGATGCCATTAACTAAGTGGGATCCGAACCAAATATTTCACATAAAAGAAATATCATGTATTAAATATTATAATATCCGCATCTGTTACAATCATAAAAATACTTCAGCCGTTAACAAAATCTTTCTACAATGCTTCAAAAAATCATTCATTATTAATTACGCATCTGGGTAATGTTTTTGGGCTCACGGGTGAGGAACTTATGGTCGAATCACAAGCAGTCACCCCAGAGATCTTAAAAAAAAGGTGTCACAACAGCAAAAATCTACCTCTGCGATCCATCTGGAAAGTATACATTGTTGATTTTGCGACAGGCAGGCAGCTAATCCCAGTTGTCACAAAGTCTTGTTTTCTGGTAGAATCAAGACTACAAGGACAAAGGAGTGTAGTAATTGTATGATAAGACACTAGTTTTGTCCCAGGAACTTCCTCTGCCCCCAGCTGATGGAGAGATTGGCATGCTCTGGCAATGAGCTCCATGATCTTCACGGCAACACCGAGGAAGCTCAGGCTGCAAGCTGACGCAACCAGCTCGCCTGTTTCATATCGCAGACATTTCATAATAACCATGCAAAAAAGAAGCATAAAGATTTAGTGGCCCCAAAAATGATACTATGACCATTATTAAAAGTAGCAGCTCCATAGTATATGTCTTTGTTACCGTGGCAGCTAATAAGCCAACCATAGTCACCACATCCTTTTAGATAGAGTAGTACAAATATTACAGTAGTATATGTGATTTCAGGCATAAGTGAAATCGTA
Organism: Cenchrus fungigraminus; assembly: GCA_036936925.1. NCBI lineage: Eukaryota > Viridiplantae > Streptophyta > Magnoliopsida > Poales > Poaceae > Cenchrus > Cenchrus fungigraminus. Next base: position 36,797,251 of record CM072772.1, read on the forward strand.
AATAGGTGACATCATATTCGAAAGAAAAGAAATGAATTATACTAGCCATGGAAGTAATGAAATGAATTATACATGGGATCAGGGTTTCATTCCAAATAACAAAGGTAGTTCTAAAATATTTTGTGAATTCCTACAGCTCAAATAACAAATAATATCAGATAGTCCTAAAATTGTACGGCCAATCAAAAATTAGAACAAGCCATAAGACATTATATATTTCAGAAGAAGGTCTTCATCGACGGCGGGCCAAAACCACACAAACAGTTGCAGGCTAGCAGGTAACACACTAGAGACTTTGACAAATTTCAGCTAAAACTATTAAACTGAACTAGTGAACTACCCATGCATCCACCAATTCACTCACACGTGCTGCAGCTAGATGCTTGCCATTGATTTGAATTGACAAGATTCATTTCTGAATGGAATGAAAACAAATATTCGGAGAAGGTTGACCTGGCAAATTAATTTGTGGAGCTAAAAAGCTTCAAGGGACTTATTACAATTATGAAGTCTAAACTAGCCTGCAAAATCAATCTCTAAACTCCTTATATCGCTTTTGTGCTAGTTGATAATAAATAAACAAGCACACTAAAATGAGACTTTAACCATGGACATAGGATTTGAACCATTGTTTGGTAAAGTTATCTTCAGGTACCTAGAGACGGCAAATGATTTACCTTGCCGCTGATTCAGCAAAAGCAGAAGCCACAACTGGAGGTGCTGGTCCAAGGAGGCAATATGAAGGATCGGAGCTGCATACCCTGTCAGCAACACCATGTCATTGTATCCCCCAGATCACATATGACCTAATTTGAACAACAAGCTTGACAAATCATCTGTATGTTTGCATTTGCATAAGATAATCCTAAAAGGCATACATAGACTAGGTACAGGAAAGAAGAAGCATATGTACCAGTGCACCACAAAAAGATTTCAATAAAGGTTACTCTGAAACAGGAACCATATCTTCTTATTAGCTCTGATAACAGAAAATTAGAAATCCTGACTATGTATGCATGAGAGGCGCATTATGATCACCACCTACATCAATATGAACCATGGAAATTAGTACTGGATACAAACTAATCACCCATTCACACAGAACATCAAAGAAAAATTTAGGATATGCCATATCAAAATCTCTCATCCTTGGTCCAATTTTGGTCCAATGTTGCTGTGCTTCGACCTGCTTATGACAACATGCTGCTGGCATCCACCCAAAATCCTGCTGCTAGCTGTAGCATGGATCTGATGCAGATCCATGCAAGAGAAAGAGAGGATCAAAACATAGGAGATGTATCTAGTCTTTTGTGCAACCAATTATCTTATCCTGGAACGAGGGAGGCCACAGGCTTCGAGAAGATGGTTCCATTGCTAGGTGATTTGAACGGAAGAGATGACTTGGCAAGGACCACTTCATGTCAAACAAAAATAAAGGCAGATTTTTTTGTTCTTTGTACTCGACAGGATTTTTGGGTTTGATATGCATGGTAGCATCATATCCTGAAAAACACTAGAAATGTCACGTGGATATTTATTTAGAAAGTTCAGATTTCAGATACCAATATTCAGTATTTAGTTAACAAAAATAATTTATGAATTCCATATATCAATTTTCAACATATTGGTAACAAAATATTTATGATTTCCAGCACCAATGTTTAGTATTTTGGTTAACAATATTTCTGTTTTAGCTGGTGGGAGAGATTCGTCTATAGAATTAAATCTAGGATCCCGACGGGTGGGCTTTGTAAAATATAAATACCAACAGAAACTTCCATGGTAGATGAACAGTTTCGTGTCAATCAACAACATAGTGACAAATGATGCAAAAAAAACTATAGAAAAATGACATTTGTCACAACTGTGTGAACAATTGGCCAAAAAACCTTTGGTCCAGGTAAAGAACGTTAACCGAAATAGCAGGTTTAATGTTCAATTGTACCCTGTTAATTAACTGAAAAGCAGTCTAAAAGACTAGAACGGAATGGCAGAGGCTAAAAATTACTTTGACATGACTAAAATGGCCATGGCAAGTTAATTTTTTTTATATCAGTCATATAACTGATGAAACCTGAAATTTAAGACAAATTATGCTATTGATTAATCCAACAAAACATATACCTCAATTGAACAGTCGCGCATGCGCTCTCCTTGATTCCACATCACTGCACATCGTTGTGTGTCTGCTCATTGCCACCAGCTCGTCAGCAAGGGATGGAAGTCACAGCAAGACCGATCCAGCATCCCTGTAAAGATATGAACTCAGTAACAAGGATTGGAACAGCATCCAATCGGATGAAATCTCATCCAATCCGGATCGGAACAGCTGCCAATCGGATGAAATCTCATCCAATCGGAGAGGGATTTGAAGGATCATACATTAAAAGGGCAGCGGATCAAAAGAAATCACATCCAATCAGTGAGGCATTTAAAAGGGCGACTGAAGAGAGGAGAGAAAGGGGGAGGTGCACGTGTGCTCACCGACGATGAACACACCGGCCGAATCAGCGAGGAGCTGCGTTCGCCCACCGACCAGCTGGAAGATGCTGAGGCCGAGCTGGCGGCAGCGGCGGAGGCCGTGTGGCCAGGGGCGGTGGCGACAGAATGGAGCCCAGACGTGCGGAGGACCGGGGGCAGCGGCGAGGGGTTGGGGTCGCGAGCGGGCGATGGTTGGGGGGCGGCGGGAGGGGACGGAGTCGCAGGCAAGGGCGGCGACGACAGGAAGCAGCTCCTCTGCAGTCGACTGCAGAGTGCTGCTGCCACTGCAAGTGGGCCCTCGCGCCCATCGGCCCCACGCGGCAGTGGCTGCAGTCGACTGCAGAGGATCCCAATCCGCGACGACACGGGGTGGAAGGAGGACGGGAGGCGTGTGCGGGACGGAACGAAAGAAACTGCCGCCGGTTTTCCGGAACCCAAAACAGGAACTTGGGAGGATAATAAGAAAAAGGGTTATTTGGTTCCAGGCCATTACTATTTTTCAGAGTTGGAGAAACGCCACTACTATTCACGTATTTTGAAATTTGTCATTACAATTTTTAACTTCCCTCAAATATGCCACAAAATACGTATGAAGACGAGTCGGGCCCAGCTGCAGGCGTATACGAAGACGTATATCTCATTCTCCTCTAAATGACATGCGGGTCTCATTTGTCAGCATCATCTTCTTCCTCCTCTCATCCTCTCTCCCCCATCTCTCCTTCTCCCGTTGGCGCCCCCTCTCTCCTTCTCTCCCGCCCGGCCGACGAGTGAACCAGGGGGCGCGGTAGAAGGGAACGGCGGGTGGACCTCCGATGCTGGCCCTCCTCCCTCCGCTGCCCCCACGAAGCCAGAGCAGGGACGCGGCGGCCAGGCCCGACCTCGCGCGCCTCAAGACCGGATCCGGCATGGCGCGTGCAGGGGCAGGGCGGCGACGAGCACAGGTGCTGGGCAGCGACGCACCGCCCCGGCCGCCGCCTACCCCTGCCCTCGAGGCCGCTTCGTGCCGGAGCTCATGGCCGCCGTCTTCAGGGACGACGTCGCCCCGCAGCATTGCGCCAAGGCCGACGTTGGGTGCGGCGCCACCCGTCGACCATTGCGCGTCCGCCGCCTCCCCTGAAACCGGAGGCGCACGGCGACCGACGCCTGCACCTCGGCCTCCAGCGCCTGAAGCTCCTCCGGCGGCGCGCACCCTTCCCCATCCTCCGACGGCCGGGCAAGGCGCAGGCAAGCCGCCGACACGAGGGCCTCCCGGTCAGGCACCTGGACGTCGCCCGCTCCTCCCGGTAGCTCCCTCTCCCTCCGGCGAGGTCGCGTTGCGCCCGCCCGCTCCGACGAGGCCGCGCCCTCCCAGATGCTACTGAGTGAGAGAGAGAGGATGGGAGGGGCGCCGGCGGTAGAGAAGGAGAGATGGGAGAGAGAGGATGAGAGGAGGAAGAAGATGATGCTGACAAGTGGGACCCGCATGTCATTGAGAGGAGAGTGCAAATACAATGAGATATACGTCTTCGTATACGCCTGCAGCTGGGCCCGACTCGTCTTCATACGTATTTTGTGGCATATTTGTGGGAAGTTAAAAATTGTAATGGCAAATTTCAAAATACGTGAATAGTAGTGGTGTTTCTCCAACTCTGAAAAATAGTAATGGCCTGGAACCAAATAACCCTAAGAAAAAAAGGGAGAAAAAACCAAACCGGGTGCGAGGCGAGCGGGGTGGCCGTGGGAGGTCGGAGGACGGGTCGGAGGGTGCTAGAGCGGTCGGGTACCGAATATTATTCGGTACCAGGGTACTATATAATATACCCCTCCATATATATATATATATATATATCGGACGAGTTGTATCTACTCTCGGGTGTAGTTACTCTCATATATCTCACAAATTAGAAGGTACCTTTACATACTTGAGGTTTCTAAAAAAAAGTATGTACACATACTTGATTTTTAAAAGTGGTATGTGGACATACTATTTTTTTATGTGTAAGGAAACATAAAGTTAGTGAACATACTCATGTTTCAATATAGGAAATAACATACATCACAAGGTGCAAAATTTTATGAGTTCCACTGAAATTTTTTCATGGTTATCACTTTGATAAATCTTATTTTAGGTATGTGAACATACTCCAAGTGATAAATGGGTATGTACACATACTCAAAGTGGTTTTTTGAAAGTGGGAGTAAATACACCCGGGAGTAGAATGAATTTTTCCGATATATATATACATATATATATACATATATATATATATATATAGGAAAAATCCATTATACTCTCGGGTGTAGTTACTCCCACATTCAAAATACCACTTTGTGTATGTGTACATACCTATTTATCAATTGGAGTATATAGACATACCTAAAATAAGATTTATCAAAGTAATAATCATGAAAAAAATTCGGTGGAACGTGTAATTTTTTGCAACTTGTGATATATGTTATTTCCTATATATAAGCAAGAGTATGTTCACAAACTATGTATTTCCTCATATATAAAAAATGGGTATGTCCACATACCACTTTTGAAAATCAAGTATGTGTACATACTTATTTTAGAAACCTCAAGTATGCAAAGATACCATATAGTTTGTGAGAAACAAATATGGGAGTAGTTACTCTTGGGAGTAGAAAAAACTCGTCCTATATATATATATATATATATATATATATATATATATATATATGTGATACTAAAATGCACCCAGGTGCATTCTGCATAACAAATGCACAGACCCTGCGGTTGCAACTTCGCAGCTGAACCAATTGCAACTTGACGGACCAATTGCAACTCGACGCGAACCAATTGCAACTAGACCCAACCGAGCTGCAACTAGGCGCGAACCAGTTGCAATTACGCACGAATCAATTGCAACCAAGAGACTAACCGATTGCAACTGTGAAACTACATTAATTGCAACTCGACGGAACTAATTACAACGAATCTGACTCGGTTGCAACTGGATACGAACCAATTGCAACTAGACTCCTAGTTGCAACCCGACGTGAACAAATTGCAACCAGAATGAGCCCAGTTGCAACGGAAAAGAACTAGTTGCAACAAGGGTGGGTACATTTTCTACACAGAATGCACCCAGGTGCACTTATACTGTTTTGCTATAATGCACCTGGTTGCATTCTGTATAGAAAATGCACCCACTCTTGTTGCAACTAATTCTTGTCTAATTGCAACTGGGCTCATTCTGATTGCAATATATATATATATATATATATATATATATATATATATATATATATATATATATATATATATATATATATATATATATGTCAGCTTCTAGCATTTAAACTAGTACTTCAAACACATATCTATGAACTCACGTATCTCTATGATATGAATCCACAGCCAAGCTCTGCAAAACTACAGAGTCACGTCGCCTGTATATTTCCAGCGTTGGATTCCAATCCAACGACCCAAACTTCTCAAGAATAACATCTGACAAAACAGAACCTTTCTAGAACAACCGGGGCCCATCTGGAACTACCAGGACGGAGGAGCCCAGAACCACCCTCACGCCCCTACGCCTGCGCGTTTGACCCTGATCCTTTTTTCATCTTCATATAGAAAGAAAATCGGCCTTCGTCATACTCCCCCCTTCATTCATGGAGTTGGAGGAATCCACAAGAGGCCCGCCCATTCATAATTGCATAAAAGAACCATTCTTTTTATTTTATGAAAACTCTTGTTCCAAACAAGCATACTCGTGAACTAGCGATAGATAAAATCCTCTCCGGACGGCTGGATCCTCTCTCGTTTTCAAAGAAAAAGCGAAAAAAATTGGATTCCTCAGTCTCCCGCAGCCGCAAAACGAAGAAGGTAAACTCCTCCCCTTCCGAGCCCATCTACTGTCTTGTAGCTTCTCCTCATCCCAATGGTAAAAATCTTTCCACCGAGCTGTGACCACGACCCTCTGTAGCCACTTCCTCTCTCCCCTCCTCGTCTTCTTCCTTTGCAGCCCGCCGTGCCCAGCCATAGCACTGCAACACGGGATCTTGACCCACTCCTCCTCACGACCTACCCGCGCCGCCCGATTTCTCACCACTGACCTCCTTGGCCCCTCTCTCTTCCTGGCGATGAGCTGTACGGTGTGCGGCGGCGGAGGGCTGAGTGGCGCTTGGGAAGAGAGGGAACGACGACGGGCGTAGAGAAGACCGGCGACCGGCGCGAGGAATAGAGGGAGAACCCGGCACCCTGTGCGCGGGACGGCTGCATAGGAGGCTGGCGACCAGAGCTGGGAAGAGAGGAAGGGGCGAGCGCCCAGTGCGCGCAGCACGAGGAGAGAGTATGGCGTGGCGGCCGGCGCAAGGAGAGGTGGAGGCGCCTTGACGCAAATCCTACAATTAACTTAATTTATGCAACCTGTTTAGAGTACAACTATTATTAATGTTCAGAAACACATTAGCATTCTAATCATAGTTAATATTTCTTTTTAACATTTTACAGGACTACAAACGCGAGTCATAAAGAAGAACAACAACAAAAATAGCTGGAAAGAGGTAAATACTATTCCTACCATGCACTTATTAGAAGTTATTTTTTATTCGCACAATGTTTTCCTAATATTGTCAATTTCCCTACCTTGAATTTGTGTATTAATTTAAGTACGCATTCAAGCTCACATCTAACTTGGTATTGTTCCCTTTACTTAATACTGTTGACTGGATTTTCCTTAGAAATATCACCATGGTATACAGAAAAAGAAAAGCTCCTGCTACTCCCTGATAGTAACCAGATGAATGCCAAAAAAAATAGAACAAATAGAACTCACAAAATGTCAAACAACAATAAAAGGAAAAAGCCAGCTGCAGAGTCAAACTCAGAAAATAAAAGAAAAAAACAATGCATACATATTGATGTTACTCATGGTTATTTATCATTAAATCAAGGTATTGTTTCATATACAACAAATTATATTCAATATTTGAAAGAAACATATGAGCAGAGGTCATATATAGGAAAGCCCGAATATATTTGTACATATTGCAGTGCATTCTTCTGGTTTGATGAGAGAAATATTACTGATTCAAGGAAAGGAAGGAAATTGTATATTCTAACTGTTGCAAACATGGACAAATCAAAATACCATCTTTTAAGGAACCACCTGAATTTCTATCTAGACTAGTAAACAATAAAAATGAACCAACATCAAAGCATTTTCTTCCAAAAATAAGATAATATAATAGTCTATTTGCATTCACATCAATGGGTGGTAATATTGACAAAGACATTAATAGTGGCGAAGGTCCATATGTATTTCGCATCAATGGACAAGTACATCATAGAATAGGCTCTCTACTACCTTTACCCCATCAAAGTCCAAAATTTGCTGAACTATATATATTTGACACAAAAAATGAAATTCAAAATAGAATACGAGCACTACAAAAAGAACAACCAGCAGAAAATGATTTGAACGTAGAAATAATCAGTAAGCTTAAAGAAATGCTTGATAACAACAATCCATTAGTTAAAACATTTCGCCAAGCTCAAGATCTTCCTGAGAAACATAATGGTGTTGATATTAGCATTCGCATTATAGGAGCAACCAAAGGAGATCGAATTCAGTATGATACAACCCTCGAACAATACAAGAGAGACATTATAGTTAGTAGTAAACAAAAAGGATTACAATGTATATCCATATTTTATCCAGCTTATATGGCACTACAATATCCATTATTGTTTCCATATGGCGAGCGGGGATTCCAACTAGGCATACCTTACTATACAGTTAAAAATCAAAAAGAAACAAAAAGAAAAAGAAATACAGTAACATTACATGAATATTATAAATACCATATGCATTTCCGACCTAATCAACCAAATCCATATTTATGTTATGGTAGATTATCAAAACAAGCTATTATAGATGCTCGTGTAATGGAAGATGAAGATAGGCTTGGATATATTGCTAGAAATCAAGATAAATTAAGAGCACTATCTTCAAGGTGTCTTTGATGCTGTAGAAAAAGGATTAAATGATGGAAACAAAATTGGAAAACGAGTCTTGTTGTCATCAAGTCATGTTGGCTCAAGACGTTATGTAATACAAAGTTATCATGATGGTATTGCTATATGTCGTGTATATGGATCACCGGATTTATTCATAACATTTACTTGTAATCCAAAATGGCCAGAAATAATTGTAACTATCCTAGAAGGGGAACAACCGAATGATAGACCTGGCATTATAGTTTGTGTATTCCACATAAAACTAGAACAATTACTTCAAGATATTGGATCTGGTGCAATTTTTGGTTCAACACTGGCTCTACTATATTCTATAGAATTCCAAAAAAGAGGATTACCACAAGTGCATATCTTAGTCTGGATAGACAAAAAAGGAAATGAAATAACACCTGAAATGATAGACAACTGGATATCAGTAGAGATACCACATCCGTCTGATGATCCTTTAGGATACATTCTTATATCAGAACATATGATGCATGGCCCTTGTGGGATATTAAATAAAAATTGCCCGTGCAAGAAAAAAAGGAAGATGCTCAAAGTTTTTTCCCAAAGAATTTCAGAATGAAATTAATTTTACCGATAATGGTTTCACACAATACTGCCGAAGAGATACCAATATTTACATACGTCGACATAATAGCAACTTGGATAATAGATGGCTTGTACCTCATAATTTACAGCTTTAAAAAATACCAAGCTCATATTAATGTTGAGTATGTAAACAAAAGTAAATTATTAAAATACTTATGCAAATATGTAAACAAAGGACCTGATAAAGCAAAAGCTATATTTGAACGTATTAAGAGAAATGTAGATCCACCAACAAATGATGAAACCAAGGATATAGACGAGATAAAAGAATATCTAGATTGTAGATATATTTTTGAACAAGATGCAATGTGGAGACTACTTGGATTTGATATACACTATCATTGGCCACCAGTAGAAAGACTCCCTGTTCATCTACCTTTTATGAACATAGTAACATTACAGAAAAATGCGAAGTTAAAAGCTATTATTTCTGATCCTAAAAAACAAAAAACAATGCTTACAGAATGGTTTGAGGCCAATAAAAAACATGAAGAAGCTAGAGACCTTACATATTGTGATTTCCCATTAAAATGGATGTGGGATAGCAAAAATAGAAAATAGGTCAAAAGAAAACAGGGTTTTTAGATTGGATGTTTATATTATGCAAACCCAGTAGAAGGTGAACGGTTCTACCTTCGTATGTTACTCATGATAGTTAAAGGAGCAACAAGTTATGAAGACATCGGAACATACAATGGTATTTTATACCAAACTTTTAAAGAAGCTTGTACAGCAAGTGGTTTACTAAGCGATGATAACGAATGGTACAAAGCTTTTGATGAAGCTGTGAACTGGGCGACAGCATCACAACTAAGATATCTATTTGTAACAATGCTTATATTTTGCAATTTGCAAGATGAAAACAATTTCTATGATAAAAATTGGAGGAAAATGGTAGATGATATCGAAATGCAATTAATTATCAAACACCATCCAATAAAATATTATCCTATTGACATAGAATTAAAAGATCTACTACTTCTAGAACTTGAAGAAATTTTGATCAAAAATGGCAAAAGCATAAAAAAATATAGCCTACCTCAAAGAACCACACAATGTTTCCTAGAAAAAGACAACCGTTTCATAGGTGAAGAACTAAGCTATAATACAGATTATCTAGAAGAACAAGCTAATAAAATGTACCTTCAATTGAATGAAGAACAAAGACATGCTTTCCAAGAGATAATAGATAGTGTACTAAACAACAAACCGAACATTTTCTTCATAATTGGACACGGAGGAACTAGAAAAACATTTTATGGAATACAATTGTATCATACTTACGAGCACAACGCAAGATAGTATTGACAATTGCATCATCAGGTGTAGCCTCACTACTACTTCCAAATGGAAGAACAGCTCACTCAAGATTTAAGATTCCGCTAGACAATGATGAATTATCTTTCTGTGATATAAAAAGAGGAAGTAAATTGGCTGAGCTACTCATGCAAACTAACTTAATTATATGGGATGAAGTAATAATGACAAATCGACAATGCTTTGAAGCACTCGATAGATCACTAAAAGATAACAAAGCATCAAATGTACCATTTGGAGGAAAAGTTGTTGTCCTAGGTGGAGATCCTAAACAAATTCTTCCGGTTGTTGAAAATGCTTCAAAAACACAGATTATAAATGCTTTGATATTTAAATCGTATCTCTGGGAAGGAGTAAAGAAATTAAAATTGCATAAGAACATGCGTTTACAAAAAGTACAACCGAACAGCTTCGAATATGAAGAACTAGATAGATTTAGCAATTGGATCCTAGATATTGGATATGGTCGAACTAAAAGTAATGATGCACATGATGAAGAGAATGACAAAGATAGTTCTGTAGTTGAAATACCAGAAGATTTGTTACTATGCACAACAGGAAACAAAATAGATGGATTAGTTCATTTTGTATTTCCAGATTTTGAAAACAAGTACAATGATGCAGACTACCTTAAGGAAAGAGCTATCTTATCAACTACAAATGACATTGTCGATGAAATAAATGATTATGTACTGAGCTTAGTACCAAATTTAGAGAGAGAATATTTTAGTGCTGACACTATATCAAACTGTGTGGATACTTGTAATGACGCTGACATATTATATCCAGTTGAGTATTTAAATACATTAAATGCAAATAATTTTCCTTCTCATAAATTAAAGCTCAAGATTGGGACATCAGTAATGTTACTAAGGAATCTCAATCAAAGCTTAGGCCTCTGCAATGGTACAAGATTGATAGTAACCAATTTAGCAGATAATATTATTGAAGCAATTATCATAACCGGTACACACATAGGAGAAATAACATATATACCTAGAATAAATCTAACAACACGTGGTAATCGCTGGCCATTTACTTTATGCCGAAGACAGTTTCCTATAAAAGTTTGTTATTGCATGACTATAAACAAGAGTTAAGGTCAAACTTTATAAGAGTAGGATTGTACTTAAGAAAACCAGTGTTTACACATGGTCAACTCTATGTAGCCATTTCTAGAGTAACAAAAAGAAATGGCCTGAAAATATTAATAGAAAATCAAGATGGTACATGTGGAACAGCCACTACAAATATAGTATACAAAGAAATAATACAAATGGTTTGATTTTACATTTTCTTTTGTGTTGCAGATGCAAGGAAACCTTGTTCTACTATCTGAGCTCCAACCAAAAGGACTGAACTATGTGATCCATGAACGTGTATAAAGAATGTGGGAGCACACTGGTGGCGATGAAAAAAATGATGTCAAGCATCTTGACCTTGTTCTGATTGATCAAAAAGTATGCATACACACAACTTCTATTTCCTGAAATCATATTACTTTGAAAATACTAACCATCTATTTCCTCACTACAAAAGGGTAATGCAATTTATACTGAAATCCCACCAAATGCTATCCCTGTTTGCAAACCTCATCTTGAAGAAGGCAAGATAGTCCATGGCAAAAATAACAGTAGAGAGAGCCAAACAATTCTACAAAGTTGTTGACCACCCTTACATGATTAGATTAAATAAGTTTACACTCATCACGGAGGCAAACAATTATCTGGAGGACTTTCCAAAGTACACATTCTCACTGACTCCTTTCACTAGTCTGCCTCACCACTTGCGCAGCAAAGAAAAATTCCTCGGTACGGTACTTTTCCTCACAGCCTAAAACTATTTATTTTGTAGTACTGTTATCGAGTTATCTAAATATCTATTTACTTTTATGTTGCAGACGTCATCAGAAGGATTATCGCTGTTTCAAATGCAGCAAATGTTTATTCAGCCTCTGGGGATATAATGCCAAGAAGAGTAATAAAGCTCCAAGAACTGAGGTAATATTAGTAATTGTTACATTATATATAGTACTAACTGATTTGAACATCAATTAAAATGTCAAAGAAATTATTCTTCATGGAAGTGTTAACATTTCATATGCAGCAATGTTGAGATAAATTTACTTGAAGTTTCATTATTAAAACATTAAAAGTATGATCCAAACACACCATACTTTTCCATTTGTTTTCTGGATTATTTTACTTCAACCTAAATGGTCACTGAAAAAAGTTCTAGGCTGAAAGCAATGATTAAGTGTTTTACTCAGTCCATTGTTTTAGTTCCATGATTGAAAATATATCAGTGGACATACATATTATTCTAAGCTGCATACTATGATTCTCCTACATTGGAATAAGAGAAGGGTCCAAAACAGAAGAATGCTCATGAATGGATTACGAAACCTCTACATATCATGGTAAATAATGGAAGGAAATCATTACCTTCAATTTCTTAGAAGCATCTTTAAATATTATTTCCTGTAACGATATAATTCAGTTGTTTCAGGTGAAACATGTAGTTAGAGTGCAGTAGTTAGGTAACTGGTTGATTAAAATAGAATTGCTACCTTCAATACTATATCAGCAGCTTGGAAAAAAACGATATTATCATTAGCAGTGGCCACACAATTCCGGTACTTTTAAGTGAAGCACCAGTACCAGATCCACTGCACATACCAAAGTAGGTTTCATGTTAAATCTTATTCACGTGAAGGCAACAAATATCTGAAATTCTGAATAAAAGCAGGACTTCCAGTTTGACACAGTTTGCTCATACAGCTGTTAAACAGTTCCTTAATTCGTAATGCTATTCTCTCAAATTATTGCAGTGAACGAACTAATGTTGAATTTCCAAAATGATCCTATGCTTAAAAAATGAAAGCCATATGAACACAATGAACATGCCCCAGCCCATGAATACCCACTGCATTATTTCTGATGCATTGCGGATTTGTGGAACATAAAAACATTATCACAAACATTCCAGAGTAATGAAAAATATTCATTTACTCACGTTTCTTATCTTCTGTATTTAACCGATGTTGGGGTCCCACGTGCCCTACGTCTCTACCTGGGGATCGTCTTCTTCACCGGTTCACCTAGGACAACGCTGTCATGCTAGGAGGAGGCGGAGTTCAGGAAGTTGAGAGTTCAGACAGCCGCCATGCCAGAGGAGGACGAGGCATCCATCATGGCAGATTGGCAGGAGGCGGAGGCCAGGAACTTAACTGTGTTTTTATTTGCACCATGTCAGTTGTTACCGTGAATTGGGTGGGGATGCAAACTTATCATTATTGCTTGAGAAGATCAGCAGGGGAGAGCGCTCGACAACGTGCGCAAGCCCCGCAGATCCTGGCGGCGGTATCCTTTGGTTGCGACGGCCAATGGAAATCTGTGAAAGGAGGTGACGGAAGGAGAACGATGTGGAGATGTCGCCACGGCTCAGCCGAGCGGAGCGCCGCACGGAGCCGAGCGGAGCTTTGCCGTCCTGAGCCGAGTCCTGGCCTCCTCCCACGTTCTTCCATTGGATTTCCAGAAGCGCCACGCGTCAGCCATCGAGCCTCGTCCTGCACGGTGCGAGTCTGCAGGACTCCTGCACAGAATTTTTTTTCCTGCATATTAAGCTGTGGCTGCTAGCTAGACCCTTTATTATCCCAAGCAGCTGGCCATTATTCCTCTCCCTAAAACATGCAGCGGCTTTGCTTCTGCGGGGGGACAGTTGGGGTGTCCCACGTGCCTGATGGAAATGGAATAAATAACTGGGCGAGATTTTTGGTTGTTGCTATATCTGGGTGCCGTGCAAATTGCCATGTTCTGTTTTTTCCTGGTGCCTGATTTTTTTTTGCTCGTGAGCTGGCATCCTGTGCTATTTTTAGCATGTTAGTAGCTAAGATGTCATCTGTATAAAATAAAATTTAATACTACTCTTTTACTACAGTGGAAACACTCTCAATATATCACTTGGTGGCAAAAGAGCTTTAGAATTTGATAGAGATGAAGTACTACGAGTTGGACAACAAAATCATGTCATAGCAATCTTTGTCGGCACTTTAATGAAAGTATATAACAAAGAAGGCCTACAGTTCTTAAGTGGAACATCAGCATGCCGGTGGTATATCAACGAAAATGACATTCTTGAGATCAAAGCTTTTCAGAAAAGGTACACATTTACCAATAAATGTCCTACACATATCTTATATATCTCACCAATATATAAGGTTTCTAATTTAAATGCTTCGTTGCTGAGTTAACAAATGTAGCCTTCCACCTACAACTCAGCTTCAACGGCTGTTCTTGCAAAATGAGGACGAGACCAAGCAAAGTTTTGAAAAGAAAACACTGCTACAACTCAAATATATAGATCCTTTCACTGAAAAGGTGTGTCCGTTTTACTGCTATGCAAGTATAACTTACTCATTAATAAATGAATTCTATCGGTAATTATATTTTGAAATGATGAAATCTGCAGGATAACAGATATGAATGCACTATTACAATTACCGGAGTGAGAGAGAAAAAACCATAGTGCTATCGTACTTGTACAGTTGACAACCACAATGTCAGATTCGAAGATAAGGCATTTAAATGCACAAAACAAGGCTGCACAAATACTAGATTTGACTGGAAGTAAGCAACAAATATTTTCCCTTTCAATAAAGTACCAAACTCAATTTATATAACCAATAATACATAACTCCATTGTACATAACATCTTTCAGGTACAAGATACCGTTCACAGCAACTGATGGAACATATACTCTTGAATTTATGATTTTTGACAAGCGAGGGACAGAATTACTTGGCAAAAATGCAGAGATTCTCAGAAAGCAGTATGACTTCATGCAGATGTTGGAATTTATGTGGGCTTGGCCCAATAATCAATTCAGAAATTCCTAAATAAATCTCAAAGGCCCATGCATATGAGTGCATAGGGGAGTAGTGGAATCCTTTAGTGCCACCTTGCTAGTGGAAGGTGGAGGGAACCAACTTATATATGGAAGTTTTTCTCATCTTCTAAAGATTAGTATGAGGAGGAGAAAGGAAGTCCACGCGCGTGCTAGCTCGCCTCGCCGGGCCGGGCCGGGCGGGGCGAAGGGCGCGGGCGCACGACACCTGCGTGAATGGTCCGCCGAAATCCGGCTTAAGCAGACCACCAGCCACGCTAAAACGTATGAAATCAACAACTAGGGTTTTGCCTCTGCTTACTGCTGCGCCGTCGTCGCCAAGACTCCAGCCTGATCGTTCGCGTGCACCTGCGACCGGGCGAGCAGGTCTCCGGAACCGTCATCTTTGTGATTCTGCACCGGGAGAAGGCGAATAAGGTTTTTGGGAAGCGCTATTAGTGCGACTGCTCCCAAACTTCGTCACGGCTTGTCTTCCGACAAGATCCAGGGGCGCTGCGTCCCGGCGTCATCTTCGTCGGGCTAATAGAAGTCTTCCGCCGCCGCTAATCGACGACAGTGACAGCGACCAGGACGATCTCAGCTTCGCTTTCGGGAATCTCTCCATCACGCTGTCATCTGCAACTTCCAGCAGCAGGTATTCTTCTTGCAATCTAGTCTTTTTGTTCTGCTTGATCAGCATGTTTAATCTGTCTAGTGTACGAGTTGTGCCTACACTAGTTGCCATGATCTGTGATATGCTTAATCTAGTTGTTCACTATGTCATGATTTATATTATGGTTTTAATCTGGAAATTGGCTAATATTTCAACAATCCAAAAACCTTACTATAGGTCTTTTCCAGTACCTATGGCTAGTTTTGTTGATGCGCTGAGGCCGGAGAAGTTCTCTGGTGCGCACTTCAAGAGGTGGTCTGTCAAGGTCACAGATTGGCTTACTGCCATGGAAGTTTTCTGGGTCAAAGATGGCTTACCTGAGGGAGATATCTCTGATGAGGATCGGAGTAAATTCCAGAAAGCTAATGATATCTTTGTAGGAGCTGTGCGTAATGTGCTTTCAGATCATTTGTTTGATTCAATGATGCATATACGAGATGCAAAGGCTCTGTGGGATCATCTGAACACTACCTATGGTGCTTCAGATGCAGGCAAGGAATTGTACATCATAGAGAGCTTTCATGACTATAAGATGGTTGCTAACAAATCCATAGTCGAGCAAGCTCATGAGATACAACGCCTGGCTAAGGAACTTGAACTCCTTAAGTATGTTACTCCCGATGAAGTTGTGGCCGGTTGCATTATTGCGAAATTGCCTTCTCCATGGAGGAACTTCGCCACAAGCCTTAAACACAAGAGAGTGAAGATAATGGTTGAAAACTTGATTCAATCTCTTGATGTTGAAGAGAAGGCTCGGGCTAAAGACAATACTGATAAGGGGAACGAGGAACATAGCGCTAGCGCCCACTTTGTCTAGAGAAACTTCAAAGGCAAGAACAAAGGAAAGGGGAAACAACGGCCTTTCAATGCCAAAGCAACTACTACCTTTAAGAAGAAGAAGAAAGACAAGTCTGAGATGCCTTGTTTCACATGTGGTGAACTTGGTCATTTTGCTAAGGATTGTCCTAAGCGTGCAGACCGTAAAGAGAAAAAGGTCAACCTCGTGACTGCATCAAGTCTGATGACGGGTATGGTAATCTTCCTACTGTACTTTCAGTATTTTAATCACCTAGTTGGTGGATTGATACGGGTGCTAATATTCACGTGTGTGATGACATCTCTTTGTTTTCTTCTTACCAGGGGCTCCAAGGTTCTTCCGTCCTGATGGGGAACGGGTCACATACTTCTGTTCGTGGTGTTGGTACGGTAGATCTGAAGTTTACTTTGGGCAAGATCGTGCAACTGAAGAACATGCAGCATGTCCCTACTATTCGCAAGAATTTTGTTAGCGTTTCTCTTTTATTAAGAGATGGTTTTAAGGTAGTGTTAGAGTCCAATAAAGTAGTTATGTCTAAGCATGGACAATTTATTGGTAAAGGCTATGATTGCGGAGGCTTGTTCCGCCTAAGTTTAGCAGATTTTTGTAATAAGTCAGTCAATCATATTTGTGGCACAATTAGTGATAATTCAAGTGTTTGGCATTCTCGTTTATGTCATGTGAATTTTGGTTTGATGTCACATTTATCTAGCTTGCGGTTAATACTAGATTTCACCATTGCCAAAGGTTCTAAGTGCCATAGTTGTGTGCAATCTAAGCAACCTCGAAAGCCTCACAAGGCAGCGGAGGAGAGACACTTGGCACCTCTAGAACTCATTCATTCTGATCTATGTGAGATGAATGGTGTGTTGACTAAAGGTGGAAAGAGATATTTCATGACGTTAATTGATGATGCTTCTAGATATTGCTATGTTTACTTGCTGAAAACTAAAGATGAGGCTTTAGACTACTTTAAAATCTTTAAGGCTGAGGCTGAAAATCAACTAGAAAGAAAGATTAAACGTCTAAGGTCAGATCATGGTGTTGAATATTTTCCTATATTATTTGATGAGTTTTGTGCGGAACATGGTATTATTCACGAGAGGACACCTCCCTATTCTCCTGAATCCAACGGGATTGCCGAGAGGAAAAACCGCACATTGACTGACTTGGTGAACGCCATGTTTGATACTGCTGGTTTATCTAAGGCATGGTGGGGGGAAGCTATATTAACTGCAAGTCATGTCCTGAATAGAATTCCGAACAAAAGTAAAGAGACAACACCATATGAGATTTGGGTTGGAAGGAAACCATCACTTTCATACTTGCGCACGTGGGGATGCTTGACGAAAGCCAATGTTCCAATTACTAAGAAGCGTAAGCTTGGACCAAAGACGATAGATTGTGTCTTTCTAGGATATGCTCACAATAGCATTGCTTATAGATTTTTAGTAGTAAAATCTGAAGTTTCTGATATGCATGTTGATACAATTTTTGAATCTCGTGATGCTACATTCTTTGAGAATATTTTTTCTATGAAAGATATGCGTAGTAATGCTAAATTCTCTACTAAAATAGCTCCTGATAATACTATACCTATCGAGTCTCCTATTGAGTCATTTGAGCAAACACTTGAGAAGGATGACAATGAAGTTTCTGTGAGGAACAAGAGACAAAGGATTGCAAAATCTTTTGGTGATGATTTCATTGTGTACCTTGTGGATGATACTCCTACCTCTATTATGGAGGCTTATGTGTCTCCAGATGCAGATGATTGGAAAGAAGCAGTTAGTAGTGAGATGGACTCGATTCTTTCTAATGGAACTTGGGAGCTATATGAATTACCATTCGGTTGTAAACCAATTGGTTGTAAGTGGGTGTTCAAAAAGAAGCTTAGGCCTGACGGTACTATTGAAAAATACAAGGCTCGACTTGTGGCTAAGGGTTATACACAAAAGGAAGGCGAAGATTTATTTGATACTTACTCACCTGTTGCTAGAATGACCACTATTAGAGTACTACTATCCTTGGCTGCCTCATATGGTCTGATCGTCCATCAGATGGATGTGAAGATAGCTTTTCTTAATGGAGAGTTGGATGAGGAGATTTATATGGATCAGCCTGATGGGTTTGTAGTAAAAGGTGAAGAGCAGAAGGTGTGTAAATTATTGAAATCTTTGTATGGCTTGAAACAAGCTCCTAAACAATGGCATGAGAAGTTTGACACTACTTTAACTAGTGCGAGCTATGTCATTAATGAAGCTGATAGGTGTGTGTATTATCGACATGGTGGGGGTCATTTTGTTATACTATGCTTATATGTAGATAATATTCTAATCTTTGGAACAAACATGGATATTATAAATGAAGTCAGGTCATTCTTGTCAAAGAGTTTTGACATGAAAGATCTAGGAGAAGCTGATGTAATTTTAAACATCAAGTTGATTAAGGAAGAGAGTGGGATTACTCTATCACAATCTCACTATATTGAGAAGGTCTTGAGCCGTTTTGGCTATATGGATAGCAAGCCTTCTCCAACACCTTATGATCCTAGTGTGACATTGCGAAAGAACATGAAGGATACCAGAGATCAATTGAAGTACTCTCAAATTGTTGGTTCACTCATGTATCTTGCTAGCGCAACTAGACCAGATATCTCTTTTGCTGTGAGCAAGTTGAGTAGGTACATGTCCAGCCCGGGTGATGATCATTGGTATGCACTAGAAAGGGTCTTGCGTTATCTTAAAGGTACGATAAGCTATGGGATTCACTATTCCGGGCACCTAGCTGTGCTAGAGGGATATAGTGATGCGAACTGGATTTCTGATATTGATCAAATCTATGCCACTAGTGGGTATGTCTTTACCCTTGGAGGTGGCGCGGTGTCATGGAGGTCTTGCAGACAGACTATTTTGACTAAATCAACTATGGAAGCTGAACTTACAGCTTTGGATACAGCATCTGCAGAGGCAGAGTGGCTGCGTGAACTCTTATCTGACTTGCCGGTGGTTGAAAAACCAATACCGGCTATCCTTATGAACTGTGATAATCAAACAGTAATCACTAAAGTGAATAGTGCTAAGGATAATGTGAAGTCAACAAGACACGTTAAAAGACGTTTGAAGACTGTCAGGAAGTTGAGAAACTCCGGAGTAATTACTGTATCTTATATACAAACAGACAAAAACCTGGCAGATCCCTTTACAAAAGGGCTATCACGGAATGTGATAGAAATTGCATCTAGGGAGATGGGTATGGGACCCATGTGAGTTTATAGTAGTAGTAACCCAACCTTTTTGATCGGAGATCCCATGACTAAGGATCTGGGAAAAACAAGCTATTGGTAAACTGAGGAGAGTATAATGATAACCCTCTCTATGTGAAGATGCAATACTCTCAGAGCAATGAGGCACTGTGAGGTAGGTTGGCGAGGATGCCTTAATATGTTCTATTAACTTTAACGAGTAAAGATGCTGTCCTACAGAGCATTCTTGAAAGAACATACCTATATGAGCTTGACTGTTAAACGTCGCAGTCTATGAGACTTGGGTGATCTCTAGTAAACTCATGAAGAGACTAAGGAGTATGACGTATATGCTCCAACCATGGGGTAAGGCTACTGGCAGCCAAGTACTAGTTTGGCTTTGAGTAAAGCTTGTTCGCACAAAACTTGCAATTCAAGGCGTAGTCCATTGTTCAAGTTGTGAATAAGTGTAGCTTGAAGTTCTAGGCGGAAGTTCAACTTAACAGTCTCTGCCGAAACACTAGTATATCAAACAGTAGTGAGAACAGGAAAATCTCTAAATGGGCATTTGAGATCTGGTGGGGGATTGTTGAAATTTATGTGGGCTTGGCCCAATAATCAATTCAGAAATTCCTAAATAAATCTCAAAGGCCCATGCATATGAGTGCATAGGGGAGTAGTGGAATCCTTTAGTGCCACCTTGCTAGTGGAAGGTGGAGGGAACCAACTTATATATAGAAGTTTTTCTCATATTCTAAAAACTAGTATGAGGAGGAGAAAGGAAGTCCACATGCGCTCGCTCGCCTCGCCTCGCCTCACCGGGCCGGGCGAAGGGCGCGGGCGCACGGCACCTGCGTGAATGGTCCGCCGAAATCCGGCTTCTTGCCTTGCGGGAGCGCGGTCTCCTTTTGCAGTTTTAGTTTTTGGTCTTTTGGTTTGCTGAGTCCTAAACGGACTCAACTCAGAGTCCTACTCGTGATTGTGTTTCACGAGGTCGGTTTCCCGAACTATATAAGCAGACCACCGGCCACGCTAAAACGTATGAAATCAACAACTAGGGTTTTGCCTCTGCTTACTGCTACGCCGCCGTCGCCAAGACTCCAGCCCGATCATTCGCGTGCACCTGCGACCGAGTGAGCAGGTCTCCGGAACCGTCGTCTTTGTGATCCTGCACCGGGAGAAGGCGAATAAGGTTTTTGGGAAGTGCTATTAGCGCGACTGCTCCCAAACTTCGTCACGACTCGTCTTCCGACAAGATCCAGGGGCGCTGCGTCCCGGCGTCATCTTCGTCGGGCTAATAGAAGTCTTCCGCCGCCGCTAATCGACGACAGTGACAGCGACCAGGACGATCTCAGCTTCGCTTTCGGGAATCTCTCCATCACGCTATCATCTGCAACTTCCAACAGCAGGTATTCTTCTTGCAATCTAGTCTTTTTGTTCTGCTTGATCAGCATGTTTAATCTGTCTAGTGTACGAGTTGTGCCTACACTAGTTGCCATGATCTGTGATATGCTTAATCTAGTTGTTCACTATGTCATGATTTATATTATGGTTTTAATTTGGAAATTGCCTAATATTTCAACAGCAGATTCCTCCTGAAGTGCTCGCGTATGTAGGACATAAATTCACTTTTATAGTCAAAATCTTATACAAAAGCATAGATGCACCTGAACCTTCATTTGAAGTTGTCCTCATCAAAGACAAATTTGGAAAAGAGGCATTCTTTCCTAAGCCTGGATCATGTCAAGTGTTATCAATTGGGTCCAGCTCAAGTGCATCTGGACCATATGAAAATTTACCACTACTTGTTCCTATAGGATCCAAAAAAATTGAGCATCAGGTACAAATCTAAAACATTCATGTTTTTAAGAAATTTTGTTCTATATGCATCAAAGTATTGTATACCCTTATTCTCAACATCATATCAGGCTCTACATCAAATTGGGGAAACAGAAAACATGGACTTTGATCAACAATCTGGCAACAACACAGAGGTATAAATATTTCTACATGTATACGTCTACAAACCTATTGCTTCAAATATAATCGTTAAATGCAAAAATTCATATTTGCATAGCTAAAACAGGAACTTGAAGATGACACTCCAAGGTTGAAAAAGATACGCTCACAGTAAAGGAGCGACCAACAAGGTAATAATTAAATTGATCTTTTTAATAAGCTAAATCTTGGCAATAGACCTATTCATCTTACAAAACCACTGTTTTCTTACAGATCTCCCTTTTGTTGTCTAAAAACAACTTTTGCAACCGTATATACTGCAGATTGCTTATGTAAAAGCTTTTGGAATTTTGGAAAGTACTCATTTTTTGTCACATGTGTATCCTCCGCAACTATAACTTTTGTTTTGACTGCAAGGTGAGAATAAACATCTAATCTATTAAACTTAGTCGGTTTTCGATAAAAATCAAATCATCCCTTCATTAACAACTTCACGTGAATAACAATACAGACTGCTGTTACCTACTTTTGGAAATCCATGAGCTTGTCCGAACACTATGAGAAGACCATTGATTTCCACCCGCATGAAAAAACTAGCAACTTAGATAAACAGGTCGAGCCCACTAATCTCATCACATTAAATTGAATAGGTACGACTTTCAAATATTCATTTGTACCTGAATTGACAATCAACTATCTACTTGGTCTTGCAGGGTCATAAATTATGGATGCAGATCTCACCCCACAAAGTCATCAGCCAAGCCTACCCTATTATTGCTTCTCCTAGCCTCCGCGTGCTATCTGTTCAATTAGTACTTACAAATATTGTCACGGATAATCAATTTAGCTGCGTACCATAAACACTTACATTACTGGAATTTTAATCAGCAGTATATACTTGCCTCAAGAATCTATGGTTGTGCTCATTCTCACATATGATAAAGTATTGCTATCTTGTTCAATTACTTGTTCCAATACATTTTTAATAAAACGGCCATCACATTTGGCAACACTGGTTCCATAAGGCAATCGCGCGTCAAAAGCGCGCCCTGTTTTCTAGTTGTCTCCAAATCATCAACATGTTCAGTAAACATGTTTATCATTCGGAGTTGGTTTGGTACTGTTTTCAATGTAATTGAATTTGCGCTTAGGGATTCTAATGAATACCATGAATTCAGACATATATTGCACTACCTCCAGTGCCGATTGGAGCAAGCTGCCCAAGCATAGTGTTTTCAGTGGCACCTCTCAGGAGGTCAGCTTTAGCATATATATACTAGCTCTCTTAGACACCTTTTCTAGAGAGTGAGAGAGAGAATGTCAACATCTTGCTTGAATAGCTTGCTTCGTCAGTACTGGAGGTTACGTGCGCTATATATGTCAGCTTGTAGCATTTAAACCAATACTTGAAACACATACACCCGGCAAATAAATGTTGACCTGAGTCCACCGATGAAAAGATCCGGAATGGTGTCAAACTTTGACACAAAGTCATTTATCACTTGATTCAATTAATGATGCATAAACTGACTCAATTGAGTTTTTTTTATAGTTATTTCAAATGAAGCATGCCTGCTTGCCCAACATTTGGAACATATATATGAAGATTGTAAACGAAAATTAGAAAGAATTGTTTCAATTCTTGAATTAATATGTGCATAGAAAAGTAGGTTTTTTGTTCTTAACTAAGTATAATTTTGCGTGGCACAAATATTTTAACTAATGATTTTTTAATGTTCCAAGCAAAAAGAATGAGAAAAATGAGGAAGGAAAAGAGAAATGTTAACTTCCCACGCAAAATTGCACTTCAGTCCCGGGTGGTGTTACCAGTCGAGACAAAAGGACCACCTTTTCTCTCGGGTGGTAACACCACCCGGGACTAAAGGGCGAAAATTTGCCTTTAGGGGGGCTCCCGCGCGATACACCCCTTTTGTCACGCGTCATAACACCACCCGTGACAAAAGGGCGGCCTTTAGTCTCGGGTCGTAACACAACCCGGGACTAAAGGCGATTTTGTCTCGGTTCGAAACTCCACCAGCGACAAAAGGGGTCGGGGAGTATATAAGCCACCTCACCTTCCAGATCGGCACTTAGCCGCATTTCGCCCGAATCCCCGCCTCGTCTCCGTCATCGTTGCAGCCGTTGCCGCCGTCCTCACCACGCCCCTCCCCGATGCGTGCCGCCGCGCCCCTCCCAACGCGCCGCCCTCCCTGACATGCTGCCCCTTCCCGTCACGCGTGCCACGCTGCCCTCTCCCGCCGGTCGGCTCGGTCGACGTCCATGCGCCCCGCGCGGCCCCACCCTGACGCGATGCCCGCCATGTGGTCCGCACCTCCCATCCCTGACACACCGCCACGAGGCCCTCCCCGACGTGCATCTCCTCCCCAACGCACCGTCCTCCCACCGCAGCACCGGCCGGCGGCGTCCCCCTCTCCTCCACTCGCTACCTCTCCCCGACCGTACCAGCCGGCCAGCCCGACCGGTACGCCGCGCCACCGCTGCTTGCCGAGGCCCCCCGTGCGGCCACCGGTCGGCGTGCGTGCGTGCGCCGATGACCGGCCGGGCCGCTCGCACGCTGGGGTGTTGCCTTGCTGACGCAAGCTCGTGTAATGCTTGCGTCGGCAAGCGTTTTTAATTAATTTTTAATTTATTTGATTTAGTTTATCAATTGATATGCATGAAAAGTTTTAAATATATAGGAATGGAAAGAAAATTTAATTAGAAATAAATCATATATATATGTATGTAATGCTTTGTATATTTTTGTGTATATATATAGTCATACATATAAATTTATTAGTTTCGACACCTACGACTATGGACTAAATTCTTATTTGTGTATTTGAGTTCTTAATTGTTTACTAATACACAATTTCATAGTTTGATAGTTCCGAACCCGACGACTGTCGCGTTGGCTCGAACAAGTGACTTCCCATCACCTCCCCGTCATTCTCCCACACGGCACCGCTGTCCACAAGCATCGTTCGTCCACAAGTTAGTAGAAATATTTCGACTTAGTTTAATGAAAATTTTTTGTTTATTCCATAAATTCATAGTAAATTCTTGTTTACTCTAGAAATTCATAGAAACCTGTTGTTTATTCCAGAAATTCATACAATATTGTTGTTTATTCCAGAAATTCAAAGAAAATTCTTGTTTATTCCAGAAATTCTTAGTAAATTCTTGTTTATTCTAGAAATTCTTAGAAAATTGTTGTTTATTCCAGAAATTCATAAAAAAATATTGTTTATTCTAGAAATTCATAGAAACTTGTTGTTTATTCTAGATATTCAAAGAAAAATCTTATTTATTCTAAAAAATCTTAGAAAATTCTTGTTTGTTCTAGAAATTCATAGCAACTTCTTGTTTCTTCCAGAAATTCTTAGAATATTCTTGTTTATTCTAAATATTCAAAGAAAAATCTTGTTTATTCTAGAAATTCTTAGAGAATTCTTTTTTGTTCAAGAAATTCATACCAAATTCTTTTTTATTCCAGAAATTCTTAGAAAATTCCTGTTTATTCCAGATGGATGACAATCATGACAACCTTATGGCCGACACTATTGCTAGTGGTACAAATACCATTGCAACCTTCACCGACGAGGAGTGTAGTCAGGCGGACATGTTCTTGAACATACCTCCGACTGAGGAGGATGCCGCCCTGTCGAGGACACAACAACAAATAATGAGGACAATGCTGGAAACAATGAGGAAAGTCTTGTGAATGATAGTATGGAAAGTTCCCACGAGGTGTGTGTGTATATATATATATATATCATGCATTAAGTTCATAATTATTATTTCTCTAACCTTAATTCTTACATAATTAATTAAATAACGAATCTGCAACTTGTTGGCTTCAGGCTCAATATCAAAAAAGACAAAGAGAGGGTGTACACAAGTACTCACCAACCATGTCATGTATTATATCACAGAAGTGTCAGAGGTTGGCCAACCATGTGCTCCAAAAAAAGATCAAGGACACGTATGTGTCATAGTGCGGGGCCATTGTAAGGGACAACGTGCCCATCAACTATAGAGAATGGAAGAGAAAAGCAGATAATCCATACGTGGTTCCAGACTCAGTGAAAAATTTGTTGTGGGATGAAATCCTAAAACACTTCACAATTCCTGAAGGCGTTGAACCAAACGATGTGAAGCGTTGGACTCTCACAAGGATGGCAACTCAATTTCAGAAGTTCAAGCAGCAACTAGATAAAGATTATATCAAGAAGAATCGAACTCCAAATTGGATTGAATATCCCAAGTTAAAAGAACACTGGACGTCCTTTGTGGAATACAAGAAAAGTGAAGATTTCACCAAGGTGAGTGCACGAGGGAAGAAAAGTCGTGGTAAGAAGGGGCATGACCATCATCTTGGTCGAGGTGGTTACGCACTTTCAATTCCCAAGTGGCGGGAGATGGAAGAAGACCTTCTCGCACAAGGTACCATACTAGCAGTCTATGAGTGGCCCGAGCGAGTGAAGAATTGGTATTATGCTCATGGAGGCACAATTAACTATGAAGATGGTACCCTTGAATTCCCACCCTCGTTACGAGAGGCTGCACTTGAGATATTGAAAATAATTGAAGATGTCAAAGCGGGGAGAGTGAAGGTTGACAAAGAGATGGATGAGCTCACTATGGCGCTCAGGAATCCAGAACACCCAGGACGTTGCAGGGGCTACGGGGTGGTACTGTGGAAATTTGCTTTCAAGGGAGACTTTGCCACCTATTGAAGCCGCAGAAGAAGAAGAGAGCGCGAAGAGGAGGAACGACACCAAGCGATAGAGCAAAGACTTAAAGAACAGAAAGAAAACATGATGGCAGATATTGAACGGTAAGTGGCCGCCACCATAAATGAGATGGCCCAATCTGGAGGACTGCCCCAAGTACAAGTGGATCCTTTTGCTCGCAAAAGCAATTGTGCTTCCACAGAGGTCCCCGAAGAGCAAAAGGCAATAGAAGGAGTTCAAGTGGACGACATCCAACGGTACCCTGTGGATGACATCTGTCGGCGCACCCCATGTGAGCTACACAAGCCATTCGACAACATCAAAATGAAGGTATGTATAATTCATGCTATTATTAGCTCAATAATTGATGCATATGACTTCGAAATTTCTAGACAAACATTCACAATGACGGTATAATTCATGCTAATAACTAATTCATTATTATTTCTCTACATATATACAGGTGGCGGACGAAAGTGCTTTTGCGCATTTTCCTGGACAGACAAGCCATGGCATGCCGATTCCACCTGGCTACGCCTCAGTTAGTGTAGAGAACATTTGTCAACCTGCTTTTGAGGAGCTAGAGCTAGATATCCCAGGAGGTGATGGGGAAAAGACACTTAAGGATGCGCAACACGGTATCATATTATGGCCAAAACGTTACATCGTCATAATCCCCGTGAACGATGGATCTCCAAGAGATCCCCTGGAGCCTCCGCCATCATCTTCAGGGCCGTTATCACTACCTACTCGCTCACTGTTGACGGCTGCTAAGTACCAATTTTACACCGTCAACTCCTGCATAAAATAAATGGAAAGTGATCATCAACACTAGGATAGGGGTTTATACTGACAATTTTCACGAGTGTTGGTGTTTCTAGCTTTTGTTGCAGGGCACACCGAAATACGTGCTAAATGGTACAGTTGAGAGCAAGTGATCTAATGGCTTATATAGGACGTCATCATAAACAACCTCAAATGCTTTGCGAAGCTCTTGTCGAGACGATCGAAATGGATATATCATTTGCATACATCGGAGCCCGGATGAGAGAGATATGCACAAGACATCATGTGGACCCGGTGGGATCCCACACCAGGCCACGTGGCGACGTGCTGCCACACAGGCGCCCACGTGTCCATGACACGTCATCGATCCAAGGAAACACACCTTTGACTAATCAGGAGCCAGTACACGGATCCAAGGGCCCACTTCCCCACGGAAACAGGCTAGAAACACCGCAAACACCCCCCATACCTACCTTGGGACCCACGTCGCAGTCACCCAGACGAAAGGCGGCGCGATCGGAGCCGACCCGGGATCGGCCGACCCCACAGGTCGACCGACCCCACCTTAAGGCGGTTCGCCCCCATCTTCCACGTGTCGTCTCCCCGTTGGATCCTATGCGCATTGCCGGGGTGCTTGGGGTGTTCTCACACTGGTGTCCAAGCCTATAAATAGAAGTGGAGGGGGTAAGAATAGGGACACACAACTCCTCTCCTCCTCTCTCATTTTCTCTCTTGAGAGGAGAGGCTCTCCTCTCCTCCTTCTAGAGTGTAAGTGTGGAGTAGTTGATTAGATCAAAGCTAGGGAAAGAGTGAGAGGTATGTACCTCTATGGATGCTCGTTCTTCAATTAGAGTAAAGTAAGTATTTCCGCATTTCCTATTTAGACTAAAGTGCAAGTGATATGTTCTTGTGTTCTTCGCCTGTTCATCATTTAGAGGCACGTGTTCTTCACGAACACGCCTTCTCGATCTAGTTGATTAGGTGCACAAGTTTGTATCCCGTTTGTATGACTAGTCTACTAGAATAAAGTGGATGCTTGCATGCTCTGATTAGAATAAAGTGCCTTCATGATTCCTTTCTAATAGTTTATGCTAGGTTGCATGAGTAGCCTTTTTCCTCTACTAGTGCGTAGATCCTGGGTTTATGCATTCGTTCGCTGCAAATCGTTCGTATACGTCGGAAGCATAGTACAGGACCGAGTGCTCTCTCGTATGCCTTTAGTATAAGCTAGTAGTACCTATAGTGAGTGAGATCAGTTCTCTTCCGTGGTCGTAGTTCTATTAGTACAGGGTGCCGTAGTCCGTTGGCTATGGCAGTAACCACAGCGTGGACGTTGTGACACGCTACCGGTTATCATCCGTTCGGCTTATCCCAAGGTTAGGTAGAGGCAGTCCAGGAGGTGGTGACAGCCCTTCTGGCCCTCGTTGATCCTCCGCAGCTGGATATAGTCAGAGCTCCTTCCACATAGATCCGCGTACCGGAGTCGCCTGTTGAGTCAGGGCTATCGGTACCCTAAGCCAAGTTCTATCTAGAGATCGACCTTTAATCTCATCTATAGTGCTTTCTTTAGGAATCCTCTCTATCCTTGCTTCTTATCTGGGTGTGTCCTTGGACTGACTGTACGAAGTTAGTGCACACACGTTCCCTTGGATTCAATACCCTTGGAATACTCTTAGGTGAAAGCTACAACGGTATCCGTGTGCTTGCGGATTTATTTCGTGTGTCGCTAAAATACCCAACACTCACCTTCTCCGCAAGAACCATACAATCCGGGAGAAGCGAGCTCCAGCGATCACGATGATGACATCCCTCCCAATTTACCTCAGCAACAATCGGCCACAGAGCACGCACCACAGAGGACTCGAGTAGAATCTTGCAAGTCAGTGCAACCACCAAAGAAAAAATGACCAACAAAGAAAAATCCTAAGCCAACGAAGCTACCATGGGAGAGGACAGAAGAAGAAACAGACGCGATTTCAAAACAAGAAGTCGCGGATTGGTTTGCAAAACTGAGAGAAGATAGTCGACGTGAACTGCTGGAGGCCAAAAAAATAAAGGTCGTCCGCAGAGACTCAAGGCTTTCATACACGAGAAGGAAAAAATCAAGAAAAGGGTAGAGTTGAAAGTGGACTATGACCGTTCGGTGGACAAGTCTTATAAAAAGAAGAGACGACGATTGTCGTCAAATAGTTACATCGAGCAAATACCTGCGTCAACGTCGGGGACTACCACAAACAAGAACAAGGAGAAGCAAATAGATGCACCGACTGACTTTGTTGCAGGCCTCAGTGCAGAAGAACAAGCAGCTCTTGAAAACATGTCTGCAGAACAACTAGCTCATGTCATTGATTTTTATGAACAAATAGGGATGCCAGTTGGTGGTATTCTCGGCCTTCAAGACCTACCAGCAGATAAAAATTTTGTACCTAGATGGCGCTTTGAGCACAGACAACCTATAGTGAAGCCAGAATTGGTCAAGAAGCTCCCAACTAAGATGCGCAAATTTCATGATTGGTACTTGAAGAAGTCAGCTGAAGGCCTGGAGATGTTTGGTATGCTCATGAGACCTGCAGATTTTGCCCTTCAAAACGAGAAGGTGGTCTGGCTCCAATTCAAAGATATCTATGAAGTTAACCATCTGGACGCCGTGAGTACCGATCTTATGATGGTCTGGTGTTTGTAAGTGGCATATTTTTATATATTTATTAATAAATTTATTACATTTGTCGATCTACTAATTAACATTTGGCTTTCTTTTTCTGTAGCCTGCAACTTACTGAGATGCAAAGCAAGGGTTATTCAAATGTTGCTTTCATGGACCCATCAAAAGTTAACCAATCCGAGATCTGGGACTAACGAAAAACAACAACCGAGACATTTTTTAGGACCTTATCTGAGTTTCATTACAAGAATTGTGTACTACTACCTTACAACTTCAAGTAAGTATGATTGTCATCTAATTATCCTTGTTAATTCTATTTAGTCAATTCTAATCTTTATGAGCATGCATACAGTTTCCACTGGATTCTACTGATAATCAGTGTCGACAGAAGCAACATCATGGTGTGGGATTCATTGAGAAAAGATCCCTCACAATACCAAGACCTTCAAGAAGTATTTCACGAGTAATAATTCTATCTATGACATTTTCTTTGATGCAATATATATATTTAGCTTTTATACTAACACTGTATCTTTTATTATTTTCCCTCAGAGCTTGGACCATGTTCATTGCAAACCACCAAGGACCATTTCGACCATCAATTAGATGGGTCACTGATTTTCCGGTACGTAATTCAAATAACAACTTCAGATTGGGAATATTTAAAATGTATAACACCAGTATTTCATAATATGGTCCCCTCTCCACTTTAGTGTTTGAGACAGGAACAAGAAAATAATTTATGTGGGTACTACATCTGTGAGCACATACACACTTTCGCTTCAAACTCAACAGATTATACTGTAAGTAAAATAAACCTATTACAGTAATACATCATTTTTATCCTCTTTTATATATTTAATCGTTCGGTGTAATATATTAACCTATTTGCAAATTACAGAAGGATATAAAAAGGGACGCACTCATTGAGAAGGATCGTCTCTTGACAATTCAAGAAGCTCTCATGGGATTCCTCCTGGACGAGGTGGTTGATCCAAAAGGAAAACATTTTTTGTGACAACCATCCAATTGACCGCCTCACCTCCGAGGAAAGTTGAGACTACAAATTTGAACTGAATGATATTTTGATGTATATATACTATAGGGTTTAGGGTTTTGATGTATATATACTAGTTTAAGAAAATACTATTTATTTTGATGTGTATAAATTATTATGTGTATATACATTTATAAGTTTATATATGTAGATATATAGGTTTATATATAAGTCTAAGTGCGTATATGGTATATATATAGACAGGTACACATAGATACAAATGCATATACATATACGTACATATAAGGGTGAGACAACAATTAGAATATACGCTCAAATTGAAAACAAAAAAAAGAGACGAGACCCTTTAGTCACGGTTAGTATTACCAACCGAGACTAAAGGGGGTGGGCAAATACGAACTGGGACTAAAGGACCCCTTTAGTCCAGGTTCGTTCACCCGGGACTAAAGGAGGGAGCCTTTTGTCTCTCATCATTAGTCCCGGTTGAACTTGAGAGACCTAAGGCCTCTACCAACCAGGACTAAAAGGCCTCTCCCTACCAGTGTGTTAAAGGTTGTTTTTCTGTTCAGTTTTTAGGACTGCTTGCTGCTTGATTTTTCTCGGGTAATCTAAAAAGTTTGACTAGATGATCTCTACCAAAAATGTTCCTTGTATAGTCTAGTTGCTACCCGCAAAGTTTCACAGCCATAGGGTTAGTAAATCTGGAGTTATGATCTTTTTAGTGCAGTGATGTACTGCTGTTTTTCTGGTGTACAGCAGTTCAAACTTTGATCGTTTCAACCATGTTCCCATCAGTTTCAGATTGACCTTTGAATACCAAAAATGTGTCTCCTTTCATCACTGAGTTGCTGACAAAATTTGGGAATTTTTGGGGTATCGGATTGGGAGTTGTGAATTTTTTTTATCAGAACCGCCAAATTTTGCCGTCTAGCATGTTACACTTGTATTGAAGTTTAATATGCGCTTGTATTTTGTACAGATGGTTGCCCCTGCAGTTTACGAGGTTGACGCTGACGGTACGATTCGTACCGGCAGTTTGCACTGGGAGGGCTTTCCTCACCTTGCGTGGGAGGCACTCCAGGGCTCCGGTTACCCTACTCCGCCGACTTACGAGGCGTTGGAGTTTGTGGACTCCGTCACCGTGCCACCCCACCCGGACCACCGGTACTAGCCCGACTTGAGCTTCGTGTTCTATGGCCTTTGCGGTCCTGAGTCGGTGGAGTCGGCAGCGTTGAAGCTGCTGACCGACTTTTGTGACCACCAGCCGATGGAGGTGGCGTTGTCACTGTTCGGGTTGTTTCCTGCTGTGGACCCGCACAATCCCACTTGGCGTGACCGTGTGGACCACATTGAGGAGCTCACCTTGCTTGTTCCTCCAGAGGATACCACCCATACGCTGACACGTTGTATGGATGCTTTGTTCACTCTTCGGGCTCTCCGCCTCTCCACTGAGGCTATGCTGAGCCAGAGGCTTGAACTTGGTTACGCCGCTTGGCATGAGTTGTACGCGGCCTACCAGCAGCAGGGAGTTGCTCTTGCTCAGACTCAGTTGAAGAACATCGTGCTACAGGACACCAGAGCACAGATGGAGGTAGAGAGAGGTGACCACTTGCAGAGGATTCTTGATCTCCAAGTGGAGAACGACGATTACCAGCAGCATGTAGCCAATGCCGATGCAGAGAGGCTTGCGCTTGTTGAGCACATAGCTGAGATGCAAGAGCAGGCTATGGAGGATGAGGTTCACGTGGAGTTGTTGCAGGCTCTTGTTGCTGCACAACCACCAGTTCCACCTGCAGCAGAGGCACCTCCCGAGGACCAGCAGGCACAATATGGACTGGACGAGGCGAGTGCTGCAGGACTACCCCCACCGACACCGCCCGCTTCACCAGCAGTGAGCGATGGTTCCGTGGGTAACTAGATGTGGTAGTGTGTAGTAGGTTTGACCTATACTCTCGAGTGCAGCCGCTTTTGGAAGGTTGTGATAGGCTGACTTAGGAGTAATCTTTTGTGCAGCACTAGATGCTTTGTAACCCCTCATGTAATTGTTGGTGATCCCAAAAACTTGACATCTTGTAATGTTGTGGTTGAAAACCAATCTACAGCGTTGTGATGAATGTATAAATTAATGTGAGTGTTGATCAAATCTAGACTTGTGTTGAATACCAAAGTTGTAAGAATTCCATTATGGTCATGCTCACCAAATTTGACGTTCCTACCAAGAGTTATGCAATTTTTAGCGAACATCTGCCTGCTGTATAAACAGCCAGACAGAGCCTCGGTAATGGAACATTTTGAGCAAGTTAACCATGGTTTTGGCCTCCAAATGAATACCATAGTTGGAGACTAAAAAATTTTACACCTACTGACCAAATTGGGGAATTTTTAGACCTTGGAGCAAAGAGTTACGAATTTTATGCTCAAAAGCTGCGGTGCTGCCCGGTTCTAAATTTTCTGTGAAATTGAGTTTTCTTCATGCATATTCTACTTGTTGTTTGATGAAGCAAGCTTATGAATATGAATTTAATGAGAATTCATATTTTTCAGATGGTGGAACTGACCCGCAGTACGCCCAGAGGTTTTGGTGATGCTAGTGGTAGCAACCCGCCACCGGCACCACCTCCCAACATGACCCCAGCGGAGGCTTTCGTTGCTGCCCAAACGGAAGTGGTGCATCAAATCCTCCAAACGCAGAAGCAAATCGCTGAATGGCTACAGCAACAACCTCCCCAGGAGCCAAATCATGATGGCTTAAACTTGGTCACTAAATACGAGCACTTCTTGGCAATGAAGGCCCCGACTTTTGCCAAGGCAGATGAACCCCTTGAAGTCGATGCATGGATCAAGGCCATTGAGGCCAAGTTCTCGGTGTTTATGCTACCATGCTCAGAGAAGCGCAAGGCCGGCATTGCAGCCCTGCACCTCCGTGGTGAAGTCCTAATGTGGTGGGAATACTTCAAAAACATGCAGTCGGCTGGCCACGAGGTCACTTGGAATGAGTTTAAGCAAGCTTTCAAGGACCATCACATCCCCAAGGGACTCGTGGACAAGAAAATGAGAGAGTTGTTGGCTCTCAAGTAGAGATTAGACACTGTGTATCAGTATGCACAGAAGTTCAATAGTCTCTACCAGTATGGGGGGCATCACGTGAATAGTGATGCGAAAAAGATGGAATGTTTCAAGGAAGGACTCAATGGGGACTTGTATGAACGACTGAACTTAGTGGATCCTGATAGCTATCACGAGTTGGTTAACAAGGCCATCTCTCAGTAAGAGGCCCTGACAAGGGCACAGAGAGATCGAAAGAGACATTGCTTCAGGGAGTGGGCAAAATAAAAAGTTCTGCTTTGTTAAGAAGGGTACACAGGGTTCCTCCCAGTCATCTTCATCAGGACGCTGGGAGATGAGGCCCTGTAAGAACCAGCAGTCCGGTAACTTTCGTTACCGCAGTACCCAGCAGCAAGCTCCTAAGCCCTATGCTCCCCCATGTGATGTTGGTGATCGTTGTTGCTACAATTGCAATCAGCTCGGGCATCATGCTAATGAGTGCCCCAGCCCAAGAATACTAACCCCAACCAGCAAGGTTAGAGGTCTGGAGCTAAGCAGAACTACCATGGCAAGAAGCCAATGGTTCAGGTGAAGAAGGGCAAGCTCAACTTCACCACCATGGATGACATTCTAGAGGGTGCTGCCATCCTGACGGGTACATTCTCTATTCACGGCAAGCCTGTTAAGATTTTGTTTGATTCCGGTGCCACACATAGTTTTATGAATGAGGAGTCAATAGCTAAGTTGGATTTAAACACTTGTCCGACTAGAGATGCCTTTTTAATTGCCACGGCAGGAGGGAAGGTTCCTTCCAACACTATAGTTAGCAGAGTACCTTTGGAAGTGGGTAACTTGGTTATACCCACCACCCTTGTTGCTCTAAGGCTAGGTAGCCTAGATGTGATACTACAAATGAATTTGATGGCACAACATAAGGTTATCCTATATATAGCAGAGGGTAATTGACATTCGATCGCCCACTGCTAGACATACCATGATGTACCTTCCTTCATACAGCGGTATCAATCTGTGCTCTTATGCGACCATCACTTCCCCTCTTGAAAGTATTCCGGTGATTTGTGAGTATGCCGATGTTTTCCCCGACGAATTGCCTGGCATGCCACTAGATCGGGACATCGAGTTTGTAATTGAACTTCAACATGGTACAGCTCCCATTTCTAAGCGAACTTACTATATGCCACCCAAGGAGCTAGCTGAGCTGAAAAGTCAACTCCAAGAATTGCTAGATAAGGGTTTTAGCCGCCCTAGTTCATCTCCTTAGGGCTGTCCTGCTCTTTTTGTGAAAAAGAAGGATGGTAGTTTGAGGTTGTGTGTTGACTACCGACCTCTCAATGCAGTGATAATAAAAAATAAATACCCTTTGCCCCGCATTGATGTTCTTTTTGATTAATTGGTTGGAGCCAAGGTCTTCTCCAAGATTGACCTTCGATCGGGCTATCATCATATTAAAATCGGACCTTGTGATATTCCGAAGACCCCCTTATCCACTCGATACGGCCTTTATGAATATCTGGTCCTGTCCTTTGGACTCACTAATACCCCAGCCTACTTCTTGTACCTCATGAACTCCATTTTCATGAACGAACTGGACAAGTTTGTAGTGGTTTTCATCGATGACATCTTGATCTACTCCGAAAACGAAGAGTAGCATGCGAAGCATCTTCGCATTGTTTTGCAGCGTTTGCAAGAACATAAGCTTTATGCTAAATTCTCTAAGTGTGAATTCTGGTTGGATAGTGTGAAATTTTTGGGACAGACTATTTCCAATGAAGGCATATCTCTGGATCCTAGCAAAGTCCAAGAGGTGATGGATTGGAAGCCACCTATGTCCATACACCAAATTCGCAGCTTTCTGGGTTTAGCAGGCTACTATCACCGATTTACTCCTGATTTCCCCAGGATAGCCAAACCTATGACTGAGTTGCTTGAAAAGGGAGTAAAATTCGTGTGGAGCGAGAAATGTGAAAAAGCCTTCCACACTTTGAGACAACACTTGACATCAGCTTCAGTGTTGGCACAACCGGATATGTCCAAACCGTTTGAGGTCTATTGTGATGCTTCGGGCACTGGCCTCGGTTGCGTTATTATGCAAGATAATCGGGTCATCACCTGTGCCTCATTAGCACTTCGACCTCATGAAGTGAACTATCCAACTCATGATCTTGAATTACCAGCGGTTGTTCATGCCCTAAAGATTTGGAGGCACTATCTTATGGGAAATCACTGCAATATCTTCACCGATCATAAAAGCCTCAAATATATCTTCACCCAATCAGATCTGAATATGAGGCAAAGGAGATGGTTGGACTTGATTAAAGATTACGATCTTGAAGTAAATTATCACCCAGGCAAAAGCAAATGTTGTTGTGGATGCTTTAAGCCGAAAGGTTCACTGCAACTGCTTGTTGGTAGACCCCTTTGGTGACACTTTATGCGAAGAGTTGCGAAAACTTCGATTGGAAATTGTGGAGCATGGAAGTTTAAATGCCATCTCCCCTGAATCCACTCTCTTCGATAAGCTTGCCCTAGCCCAATTGAAAGATGAGGAAGTACAACTAATAAAGCAAAAAATAACTGAAGGGGACCCCAAATATAAGTGCTTCCGTAAAGACTCAAAGGATGTTGTGTGGTTTGACCAACGTCTTGTGATTCCTACGGATCCGGAGCTTAAGAAAGAAATTTTAGATGAGGCTCATCTCTCCAAATTTTCTATACACCCGGGAAGTAGCAAGATGTACCAAGATGTGAAGGAGAATTTTTGGTGGTCTAATATGAAAATAGACATTGCAAAGTATGTATCGGAATGTGACACTTGCCAGAGGATCAAGGCAAGCCATTTGAAAACAGCCGGTACACTTCAACCTTTACCCATACTTCATTGTCGGCTTACCACTCACCTCCAGGAACCACGATTCCATTTGGGTGATTGTGGACCGACTCACTAAGACCACTCACTTCATTGCGGTTAATACCATCTATACGGTCAAAGAATATGCAGAAATTTACCTTGACTGCATAGTTCTCTTGCATGGAATCATCTCAGACAGAGGCCCTTAGTTTGTGGCCTATTTTTGGGAAAAGTTGCATCAATCCTTGGGAACCAAGCTGATTCGTAACTCTAGCTACCACCCTCAGACCGATGGTCAGACGGAAAGGGTGAATCAAATTGTAGAAGATATGCTACGAGCTTTCATTATCCACTTTGACAAAAGCTGGGATAAATGTTTGGCCTTAGCAGAATTTTCTTACAATAACAACTATCAAGCTAGTTTGAAGATGGCACCATTTGAAGCTCTCTATGGATGGAAATGTCGTACCCCCTTGAATTGGTCACAAGCGGGTGAGAGAAAATTCTTTGGCCCAAATCTAGTTAAGGAAGCCGAAGAAAAGGTGGAGGTAATAAAGGAAAATCTGAGAGCAGCACAAATGAGACAAAAGTGATATCATGATGAAGGAAGAGCCTTCCGACAGTATGAAGTTGGAAGCTATGTGTATCTGAAGGTGTCGCCCACTAAAGGTGTGCAAAGATTCGGGGTAAAAGGAAAATTAGCTTCACGAAATGGAATTACATACGAAAATTAGCTCTACCGAGGATTCGGCGTATAAACAACATCCAAGAAATGGAATTACATACGAAAAAATGTCATAAATGAATAGATGTTGATTTTAGAATAATTCAGAAATAAATATCATCAAATTTGGATTATGGATGACGGAGAAATATGTGATACAGAATTTGATTGCAGATTAAAAGGGGAAAAGCAAACTGTTCTTCATTCGAATAGATCTGGCCCCGCCCATTCATTGGCGATGTGTGGTTGTTAATCCATGTACCATTTGCGCCTCCGAACCTTTTTAATAAACGCTCCGCCCCGCCTTCCGCCTTCTATCCCCTTCTTCGGCTTCAGCCTTCCTCATCTCCGTCACAGCCTCGTCTCCGTCGCAGGGATGGCCCGCAACTCTAGGGGGAGGTTGTGCAAGGAGGAGGCCCCGCGGCCACGTCCCCGTCCGTCTTTCTCGGTGCTATCCGCCGCCCCCGCCAAGAGAGTGAGGTTCTACGGTGACGAAGAGGAGCCGTCCCCATGCGCCGCCCCCGTGCTTCTTCTTCGGTGCTCCATGGAAGAGGCCAGTTCTTCATCGAACCTGGGGGAGGAAGCGTACACGCGCGCAAGGGCCAAGTTGGCGGACTCCAGCGACACCCGCCATGGAGAGGCAGGGTTTTTTTCCTCGACACGAAGGAAGAAACGGTCCACGCGCATTGAGGTGAGCGCGGACTACTTTGGTGACGACCCGGGCAGAAGAGTGGTGGTAGACCTCATCTCCTCCGGCAACGACTCCAGCAACAACTCCGGTGACGACTCCGGCAACAACTCCGGCGATGATTCTGAAGACCATGAGGCAAGTTCTGAAACCATCGCGCACGATTTGTCCTTGTACCTTCACACCTTCACTGATCAATTGTTCTAATGCATCAATTTCCATTTGTTGTAGGAAGTTGATGCACATGACATTGATAGGATTTGGACTGAAATCAACAAGCTCAAGGAATCGGCTGAAGAGAAGCAGGCAAGTTTTGAAACCAATTGGAGCTAAATAGCTTTCTTGTAAGAAGTTACAACTGTTATAAAACTTGCATCAATATAATTTGCCTTTGTTTTAGGAACGTGCTGTTACTCAGGATGACTTTGACTACATCTGGAAAGGAATCGACAAGCAGGATGAGCAGCTTAAAGCCGTGCAAAAGAGGCAGGAGATTGAACTTCTAAAGAAGAATGTTGAGCTGGCAGAAAGAGTTGCAAAACTAGAGACAAGGATAGCTGAACTTGAGGCAACAGCACAAAAGAAGTCATCTAGCTAACTAGTTCCCTTACAGCTACAATCTAGTTTGGTGATGCGTCCAGCTGATGCAGTCTTATTTTGGTGATGTGCCCTGCTGATGCATGTCAGATGTGAATATGTTTGTTATGAGTTAGTTTGCTTGGTGATGTGAATTTGTGATGCATGTCATATGTGAACATGTGATGCCATATATGCATATATCTTAAAATATGTAGAATATGCTCCTTTGACTATTTGTGTTTCTCTAGAATTTTTCCTGCTGTATTATAAAAACATCACAACATTCCTTACACTAATTTCGGACAATGGAGCACTTGTTGGCAATGCGGGTTAGTGTACCCGTGTCGCTTTTGTGGGCCGGGCAGGCAACGGTTATCATTTTTTAAATAGGCTTCTGATGCTGACGCGTGCCCGACACTTTTTTTCTGAATTGAAACTTGCTTCCCCTAAATATTAGAGCCCATAAACATCACCTCAAAATTCATAAAAAATACGAACAATTCATAGTTGGTAATTTAGTATATGAATAAAATATCAACATCCACACCTGTTAACCAAATTTCTTAAAATTAGATTTTTTTATCTCATGTTTATGATATAATAATTAAAATAATGTCTTAGTGTGTTCTAAAAGTTCTACAAATTGACTTGGCAACATAATTTGGGTCCCTAAACTTGTCGACAAAAATTCAAATGGTTTCGATAAAGGAATATTATACTTGTGTACAAATGTCTACATCTCTCACATAGTTTCCTAGAATGTTACTTCAACATTAAAGTTTTCTACACTTAACCACATGTTTGAACTCATATGCATTTGAAATTTTAACATAACCTTGTGTTCACCATAAGATTACGAAATACAAAGTTTTATTAGTAATGGTTGTGTAAAACAAATATTATTTCTATGTTGTACTTATAAGGAACAAGATAAGGCATATAAACAACATCCAAGAAATGGAATTACATATGAAAAATGTCATAAATGATTAGATGCTGATTTTAGAAAAATTCAGAAACAAATATCATGAAATTTGGATTACGGATGACGGAGAAATACGTGATACAAAATTTGATTGCAGATTAAAAGGGGGAAAAGTAAACTATTCTTCATTCGAATAAATCTGGCCCCGCCCCTTCATTAGCGACGCGTGATTGTTAATCCGCGTATCATTTGCACCTCCGAAACCTTTTAATAAACACGTATGATTTTTGGGAGATTAATGACAGGAGGGGCTTAATTTCTTTTCCTTAGTCTTTGAGTCAAGTAAAAATAGGCCTTGGATAAATGAACGGATGGAGTAGCAGAGTACTTGACTACATTACTTGTTTTAAGGCCCACACAAGCCCACTCGTGCTAGGGTTAGTAGGGAAAGACGCCTCTCTCACGCAGTCTCCTCCCACTCTCCCCTCGCGCCGCCGCCGCTTCCTCCCCCTCGCCTTCGTCCCCCTCACCTTCGTCCCCCTCACCTCCCCTCACGTCGCGACGCAAGCTACACCCCTTCACTGAGATGCGCGCCACACCTCTGACAACAAGATCTGGAGGAGGAGGGACCCAGCGGCGGTGACGACGATGACGACTAGAAGAGGGATCCAGCGACGACGACGACAACTGGGAGGAGGAGGGATCCAGCCACGAGGTCGACGCGAGGACGAGGACGTGGCGACAAGCAGGCAACGACGAGGAGTAGAGATTCCTCCGCTCTGACAGTGACAAGGTGATCCTTTGTATAAGTACATGTGGACATACTTAGCTGTTGATGGTATACATACTTAGCATTTCCCTTTAGATTGACTCTTATATTTGGTTTTGCTCTTGTTCCCTATGTACATGTGCACATTCTCTCCAAGTTGAATAAGTACCTCATCAGCAACAGAGGCAGCCAGCATCTTCCTCTTTAAAATGGTAAGGTCGCATTGCCTGAACTAATTTTTGGTTACTGAATTTTGCATTTATGTTAATGATTTACCATAGAACCAATGATATTATAGTGGCCTAAAGTAGTTACTGTAATTGTTTTCTTATGTGTTTTCTTATGCTTAGCTGCTACGCATGGTTAACTAAAAATGTGTTCTACTTGTCTCCTATTGTAGCTTGTCTCCTGGGAGAGCTAGCAGTATGGTCAGTTTTTTGTGCTATTCTTGGACACTGAGCTGACCTTTCTCATAATCCCTTAACCATTAATTCACCGGATAAATGTGATGAGGACTATAGACTTGGGCCACAAGATGAAGAAGAGGGATATGACATTGCTAGTGAAGAACAAGACCAGGTGGGTGGGGCTCCGCGCCGAGGCAGAGCGCCAAGGGCGGCCACAAAGTGGCCAAGTGACACAATGATAGTCACTAAGGTCGAGATAGGGGGATGCTAGTACCATTGACATAAAAGCGCAGGTTCATGACGCTTGCGGGACTCATTGCTAGACAAAAGATACCTTTGCATTTGCCAGAAATCAAAGAACTAAGCAATGATGAAAAGTGGGATTTGTTTGATAAGCATCTGCCGAAACACTTGAAGTTCCAGGAAGGTGTGAAACCACAGACATTCAATCTTTTCTAGAAGATGGCAGCCAAGGCATGGAGATAATTCAGATTCAGCTTAGGCGAGATTTGATCAGAAAAGGGCTTGAGCCATTTACAAGGCACCCGTTTATCGACCCGGAACAGTGGAAGGAGTTCGTGAAACAGCAGGAAACCGAGGAAGCCTCATCTGTTAGTGTCAGGTTCAAAGAACTTCGAAGCTGGAACACAAGCGAGCACAGCATGGGTCCAGCTGGTTATACTGTGAAACGACCACAACAGGAGGAAGAGGACAGACAATTAGCTGCTGCTGGGATCCCCAACCCATAATACACCTACCCTGACGATCGTTCCAAGAATTGGCTGCGAGCAAGGAGTAAGCTTGTGATTAAAGACCGTGCTGCCGTGATAGTGTTCAACAACAAAGAAATTAAAAAATTGGCTGCAGACATCAAGGAAAAGAATGCATGTACAGAATCTTCAGGAACGGCAGGGCAGAGGGAGTATGATGTGCTAAGTCAGTGCTTGGGCCGCCCTGAACAACCAGGTCGTGTGCGTGGTGTCTCCAGCTACCAGGGCTGGAAGTATGCATGGCCTCAACACACTTCCATGTACATGAAGAGGAAGAGGGTGAGGACCGACGCATCAGTTGATAAGGAAAAGATAAAGGAAGAAATCAAGCAAGAACTCAAGGCTGAGATGCAGAAGGATTTGCTTGCCATGCTGGGAGAAGGGGGTACCAGGTGGTGTTGTCACCAGTGTCCAATCGCGCAAGCCCTTCACCCGCTGCACTGAAGAGCAGCTGTGCGTTTGCTGATAATATAGGTTTGATCAATGGCACTGCAGAGTTGACGGAGGTGCACTGTAACGATCGTACACAGGAAGACCTTATAGGCATGTTGACTGAACCCGCACACTGTGGCCTATGTATCATGTGGAGGGGTGTTGAATGTGGGGGCTACAATTGGTGTGGTTCATCCAGAGCAGACTACGCTACAAACAGTCCCGATTCATGAGGACTGTGTTGTGGTTGATGTGTTGCATGTATATACTGTCTTTGTGGATGAAGCGCTGGAATACCCTCCTAATGATGAGGTGACGACACTCGGACAAGCTGTAGGACAGAGGATACAGTGGAGAAGGTGTCGCATTCACAACAAGGGAGCACCAACATAAATCTCGTTCACAGGCTACGGTACAGATTCCTTATAGTTCACACAGTACGGGACAGGTTCCTTCCTCACATGGTTCCCCACCACCACCACCACCACCTCCTCCTCCTCAATCCCCACATCCGCAAGACGTTCCATTCTCACCTTCTCCTCCTCCTCGTCGTCCTGAAAAACTTGCATCCCCACACCCGCAAGATTCACCAAAGATTATTCCATCCCCACCTCCTTCTCCTCCTCGTCATCCTGAAAAAACAGAAAAACTTGCATCCCCACATCCGCAAGAAACACCAAATATTCCATCCCCACCTCCTCCTCCTCATGAAACAACAAAACCTACACCCCCAAACGAAAGTGCTCAAAACAATCATGCCAAAGCAGGAGCCCATATTGATGTGTTGGCTGATGTTGATAAATCTGTTGACGACATTTCGAAGAAAGCTGCAGGTACATCTGGGCCTAATACCTCTGTAATAGCTCCTGGTGAGACACCACCGTTACTAGGCAACCAGAGTGATGTGTTGGCTAATGCTGATAAATCTGTCGACGACATTTCGAAGAAAGTTGCAGGTACATCTGGGCCCAATACCTCTGTAATAGCTCCTGGTGAGACACCACGGTTACCAGGTAAGAAAGCCCTTGAGAAACCTTCAGCCATTTCAAAGTAGCAAGAAAAGAAACTTGCCAAAAATAAAAGCTCTACACCACCTACAGCAGGCAAGAAAGCCCTTGAGAAACCTTCTTCAGCCATCTCAAAGCAGCAGGAAAAGAAAATTGCCGAAAATAAATGCCTACTAGAAAGCGATCTGAGAGAAACACCAAGAAGAATCCTTGGACTATGACTAACCCAAATTACAAATTTGGAAAGAGCATTCTCAGTGCTGCTGTACTCAATGTGGCTGCTCCTTGTACTAGAGATCTCCACACATTCTTCATACAATGTTGTAAGGCACAAGATAATTATCTGATTATTGTCGCACTTCGGCCCGGGACCAGCTGGTGGCCTAAGAGAGAAGAATCGTCAAACAAACTCCACCAGATACCTGTGCAACTCAGTGATTTGTACGATCTCTTCAGGTTGGATGCTCTGGATGTGACACTTATCCGTTGCTTCATCTTGTAAGTTGCTTGATAATTTAATCTGCTTCTCACTAATCATTCTCTATCGAAATGTTCTTTTTGCCTCACATCATCTTTACCATGTATTTTGCCTCCTTACACTTTGTTTTTTCTTACTAATAGGAATATGGTTGTAGAAGTTGAGAAGACGGGCACCGCAGTTGGCTTCCTTGATCCTGAATGCTTTAACTTGACAATGTTGAGCAAGGCTCACTCTTTAGATTTTGCTGCGTCCTATATGAAGCGTGCCTTCCAACCATATGCTAAAAAGAAACTCATCCTTGCTGCTTATCTTAGTGACAACCACTGGATTGCAATGGCGATCCTTCCGAAGCAGAAGAGGGTCTTGTATGTTGATTCATTGAAGAGCCTTAAGACTGATATTTCCCTTTTGAAAAAATGCATTAATGAGTAAGTTTTTTCTTTCTTAACCTGCAAACTTCCTCAACAAACTCTGCAGAGTATATTAATAGTGCCCTAACCATTGTTGCATGTTTTGTTGTAGGGGTTGGGATAGTTACTGCATCGACAAGAAGTTGCCCCGCAGCACCTTGGAACATGACAATGACGTTAAGGTACATATCACTTATTTCCTTCATGTAGAAGCTAGTACTAAAGCTTGCGTTTACTTCTTCTCGATCACCACTATTTTTCTTTGTACATTTATTGTAGTGCCACCAACAACCTTGTCA
The DNA here is from genome assembly GCA_036936925.1 of Cenchrus fungigraminus. Lineage (NCBI taxonomy): Eukaryota > Viridiplantae > Streptophyta > Magnoliopsida > Poales > Poaceae > Cenchrus > Cenchrus fungigraminus. Next base: position 36,841,814 of record CM072772.1, read on the forward strand.
TTCCAGACTCTGCGGCTTCTATTGTGCCTATCACATGCTTAAAGTAAAAGGTAAATTGAGGGAACAGGTACTTTCTTGGGATCTGCATTTGTAACACCTGCAACGGAGCACAGTTCTTGCTTATTAGCACTGCACATGTTTGGTAACCACCTATATATGTGTGCTGACTGGTGACATTGTTATATCCAGAAATTTGAGCAACCGGAGCATGATCTCCACGAAAACACGTTGGTCTATATTCGTGATAGAACTACCACATTCCTCATGGAACAGGTGATTACAGTCAGAGGAAAATTTTATGCTGATGATACTGTGTGGGCTAATATTATATATGGTTCTTAGGAAATTTTTACATTCCTCCTTGTCCCATGAATTTTGTGATATTATTGTCAAGCTAGTGGACTATGGCTGTGATATTGTTGTCAAGCCAGGGATGCTTCTTTACTTGTGAGATGATGATGCTGAATTTTGTCATATGAAACATGTGAATTATGTGGATTTCTGTGAATTTGGATGCTGGATCTAATTTCTGTGAATTTTGTCATATCTTGGCTTGTTCCAGGATGGCAGGATGCAACCCCTGATAGCTGCCAAATCCTGGCTGGTTCCAGGATGCAGTCGGCAAGCAGGCAGGTTACTATAGGGGTGGCCTACGTATCTGTAAAGGGCGTTAATTAAAACTCGTTACAAAATCTGATCAGTGAGTAACGGGCTTCATTTAGAACGCACGTTACAAACATTAAACCAATGTAATGGGCAGTATAAAAGCTGTTACCAATACTGACCAGTGGGCCCCACAACTTAGCCATTTCGTCGAGATAGAGGAGATGCGGGTTCACAGCAAGCGTCTCCTTTAGTTGCGACAGAGGAGACGCGCGTACACAACACACGTCTCCTTTAGTCGAGAGACAAGAGACACACGTGAAATAGACGCGTCTCATTTCGTCGAGACAGAGGAGACGTAGGTTAACAGCACGCGTCTCCGATGTTGAGCTCATGTAACGGGCTCTGCTTTGATGCCCGTTACCAAAGTCCCCTGTGGGCCCAGAGAAACAACCATTTCACGTGACCGGTGACTAGTTGTGGTAACGGTTGTTGTTTTATGCCCGTTACGAATACGTTTTATCAGTAAAGTGCATCAACCCGTTACCTTTCTTCGCTTATTTGTAACACTTGATCGGTAACAAGCACTTTGCCCGTTACTAAAGGCCATCTATGCCCGTTACTAAAGTGAGTTTTTCACGTAGTGTTAGGAAGCAGTCCAGACGGATGAGTTGCCATCCAACCCTAGAGCTATATATATATCGACAAGTCTTGGATATTCCCATCGGGCGGCCACGCTTTTGGCGCAGTTCGCGTCCTCACGACGCAAGGCCCGCGATCCCGCCACGTGTCCCCCGCATCGAAGCTTCTCGGCGCGCTCGAATTCCGTCTCCACCCGCCGAGCCTCCGGTCTTGGCTTTGTGACTCAACCAAGGAACCTGACGGTTTTATGGTGAACCGCTGCAAACCCCGCGTGCAGACTCTGATTGTGAGCCACTACCCTATACCGGCTAATGTTCACAACTTCGTCTTGCTTTTCTTGCCACCATGCGGCCCGTACTCGATCTCGTTCGGCCACCGGATCCATCGAGTCAAGCTTACTTATTTTTCCACTCCTCGGAGGTCCCGTAAGGCTAAGACCTTTCGTGCCTGCTCTTCACCTGCACCAAAGCAAATCAAGCCGCAACCTGCACCTACAATACTCGACCAAGAGTCAGTCCAAACCACGTTGTCAATCACTCATCACTAAAGAGTGACCATCCACCGGTCCTCAGCTCTTGGCCCCTTGACCCGCGCCATGATCCGAGGTTCATGCGCTATCCCGCACGGGAGTCATGCCGCGGGTCTTCAGCGGAGCACGGAGCCGTGGCGACGTGCGCCATCCCGCACGCCTAGCTCACGCCGCGCAACTCAGCCAGCGCCTAACAGAATGGCTGGCCACAGCTGCTACTGACTAACTGAAACACAAAACAAAAGAAAATATACATACTCTAACTAGCTGAGACACGCCAGGAGAACAGCAACATATTCAGTAGTCGAAACTTAGGCCAACCAAGTTGAACCATAAGAATAGTTGGCAGAGCAAATGAGGTATTAGTTCTTCAATGTCCATGCCATTAGCCGGCAGCCATGCCATGCCCATGCCTTCAACACATGTTGACATATCATTGTAATTTCTGATTAATAAGAACATAGCAAGCAGCTCAGTGCCATAACAAACTACAACCAGTCATACAATCAGTCAGATTACAACTCTCATAGGTAGCTGTAAATCTCAGAATACGTAAAATTTTAAATCATGATGTTGATGTTGCAGCATATAAAAAATGATAAATAGAGCAAGCAGAAAGAACCAGATCCAATCCACATATTAACTGTTTACATCATCCCTCAGAAAAAGACAATATAATCACATCATCGCTCAGAAAAATTATAATTACAAAACAAATAATGAAGGAAAGATGGTAAAAAAAGTGTCACAGCACACAATTTTTTGCCATCACATGTAAATCAAAATGGTAACTGAAGTAAATAATTCTAGAAAGAACACTGAACGAGTTTACTTGATAGTGGTATTAGCCAAAGTTCCCAATAAGTGGTATCTCTGGAAGCTGCTGCTCTTTTTGGTGACCTTTAACAATGTTTCTGTTCAGTGTATGACTTACAAGAAATACAAAAACACTATCACCGAAATGGGTTACTCAACCTTGTAAAAATGTGTGGTGCGTCCAAGTACAACAGTCTGGCACCATGAGCATCAGCTCTCACTGTATGTATATAAGATGATACTTAAAGTTCATTAGGAAGAAGGAATCAAATGGCCTAAAGCTTTCTCTACAACATCTAATGAGCAGCACTGCAGCAGGATGTTTACAAAGTTGCCAATCATCAGGCACAAAATTTTTCTTGCATAGATAATGCAAATTGCACCATATTGTTCTCAAGAGAAATTGAAGTTCAAGTTTTCATGGTTCACCTTCTAACATTGTTACCTTCAACTTTCAAATAAGATTATCCTTCTAACATTTTTACCTTTTGCCACGAAAGACAACTATGATGTCTGTGAAATAGATAAGTTGTGTATGTTACCAATGGTCTTTGCAGGAGCATTCACCATTTACAAAGTGATGGTAACGGTTAACATCTCTTATGATAATTTCACGCTGCACAATCTGTGAAATCAGCTTGATGACAACATGACAGTCCTCGCAAACTCGAAGATTCTTTGTCACAAGCAGTTTTGTCCCAGGGGGTGTACTAATGAGTCCAAATGCAATGGCCAACCTTTCGCTGTGGCCCCTGACCATGTTCCTCTTTTCATCATCTTCCACATTATGGAAAACTGGAGTGGTGTCAGGCACATAGCCTGCTTGACTCATGAGACCTTCCAATCTGTCCAACTCTGCATATATTTCATCAGACCTAGGATGAGAAGCATCATCAACAAGAAATCCGTGAGATTTCCCTTTCAATTCGATCCAGCTACAAGCAATTATCTTCTTCAAGCCTCTATTGCTCATCAGCTTCCTCACCCTTGCAGCATCTTCCCATTTCCCAGACTGAGCATATATATTTGATAGAAGAACATAATTACCAGCATCTTCAGGCTCCAGTTCAATCAATTTCTGCAGGGCTAATTCAGCTAGCTCAACATTTTTGTGGATCTTACAACCATTAAGCAGTGCACCCCATATCCCTGAATCTGGTTCCACCAACATCCCACTGATCAGATCAGAAGCTTCTTTGAATTTACCAGAGTGACCCAGAACATCTACAAGGCAAGTGTAATGCTGCACTGTTGGCTTGATGGAATACACACTCACCATCAGATCAAAGACTTCTTTTGCTTCTTTTGCCATCCCTCCATGGTTACAAGCAGATAGAACCCCAACAAAAGTGATATTGTCAGGCATCACTTCAGCCTCACTCCTCATTTTGCTAAACAGTGCAAGTGCTTCATCGGCATGGCCATGCATCCCATATCCACAGATCATAGAATTCCAAGAAACAAGATCTCTGTGCTCGAGTTGCTCAAAGACAACACGTGCCACCCTGACTAAACCGCTCTTTGCATACATGTCCAGAAGGGAAGTTTTCATCTTGTCCTGTAACCCAAACCCTCTCCTCCAACCATACCCATGAAGCTCCCTCCCTCTAGGCAGCGCAGCCATGTCAGCTGCAGCTGCTATTGCGCTCACCAGAGTAGCGATCGTTGGAGCAACACCTTCAGATGCCATGTCATGGCACAGAGCAAGCGCCTCTGCCGGTCACCCGTTCTGCCCACACGCCGCAATCATCGAGTTCCACACCACGGCGTCCCTCACAGCGGTGCCATCGAACACCTCCCGAGCCTCGTCCACGCACCCACACTTAGCGTACATGTCGACGAGCTCCGCGCGCACAAACACGTCCACTACCCCCTGTGTGTGCGCCACGTGCTCGTGCACCTCCCGGCCGGCGGCGAGGTCCAGGAGCGCGGCGCACGCCTTGAGCACCGGCGGGTACGTGAAATTGTCCGGCTCCACGCCGCCATAGGCCAGCATCGCTCGGTACATCTCAATGGCCGCCTCGCGGGGCCCGTCCCGCGCGTAGGCGCGAATGAGCACGTTCCACAAGAACACGTTCCGCTGGCGGGGCATTCCGTCGAACAGGCGCCGAGCGTGGGACACATGGCCGCAGGAGGCATAGAGGTCAACGAGCCTAGTGGCGAGGGCCGGGTCAAGGCCGAGGCCGGAAACAAGGAGCCTCGCGTGGAGCTGCCGGCCGGGCCGGACGGCTCTGGCGAGGACGCAGGATTGGAGGGTGGTGGCGTAGTGGTTGTACGAAGGAGATGGACACGGGGGGTGGAGGGAGGGGCTTTGTGCTGGAGGTGGGGATGGAGATGGGGAGGATGCGGCAATGGATGCGAGCCGGAGATGGGTGGTCGTGTGAAGGGAAGAGGCGAGGAGGAGGCGGGCGGGAGACGGCGAGGTTATTGATTTTGAGAGGACGGAGGGCAGCATCCTCCGGCCGCTGCACGACGATGACCAGCGATCGTTGCTGGACAAAGTATCCCTGCTGCTGCAGTCCACTCACATGCTCCCTCTTGAATAACAACAACCGTTGATTTCTCTACTGGTGGCTGGTAAAAATAACACGAGTCTAATTCGTTTATTAGAATTCGGTCGGAATTTGATTTAAATATGCAAGAAATTTAATTGCAATCCTAAAGCCTTGAGGGATACTTGTCGGTGTTATTTTTACCAATCCAACGTTCCAAAGGTCATTACCAATCTAAATACACCAAGAAAATTATACACAGAAAATAAACATATTTGCATCCAACGCCCAAACTTGTTTGGATCAAACTCATCACTCATTCTCTCCCCAGTTCCCCACACTCCCTCCGGACCGAGTACCACCCCCACCTATCCCTCTCACTGACATTTTTTCCCTGAAAAAAAATGAAACACCATCCTCCTTTTCCTCCTCCTCTCTCTCTCCGTCCGCTCCAACCGCCCTCTGGACTTGCGCCGCCTATGCTCGTAAAATATTTAGATTGTAGAGATAAAATGATTTTTCTAGTATGCAAGATATGCAATATATAATGCTACATATTCAGAATGTAGTTTCTCAGACAATATTTTTACTATATGCTTGTACCCAAGTTAAAATTCAGGTGTTGTTCATATTCATATTTTCTTCCATAACAAACAAAACTTTTACCAATTCACATTCTTATTGAAAAATCACAAGAAAGAAAATGCCCATATGAATGGTTCAGTAAGAAGCAATAAGAAATGGTTTACTCCCTTCTTCCCATAAAAAGTGCAATTCTAATTTTTCTAGAATAATTAGTGGTGGTGCGAAAAGAATCTAGTATCCCTATTTTTTAACCAGACCTGATTACTTAATTAGGCAAGTAATTAGATCTATTTTCTAGGATTGCACTCTTTGTGAGATTTTTTTCAAATGCTAGGATTGCATTTTTCACGGAACAGAGGTAGTATAAGATTAAAACACTCATTTTCCGCAAAGAAGATAGTACAGCCCTACACTGCAAACTAAAAAGCCACAACAAACACTAGCAAAAAAAAATCCATATCTAGTGATTCAACATGACAAGGTAAATTATATTTCCAATCACTTTAATCTGCAATCTTCAGTTAACCATGACAATTGCAAATTGCACAAACACCTCTGGTCTGGTGGTTAGAGCACCTTCGTAGCATCAAGCAGACTCGAGTTCGACTACATATGGACACGAATTTAACAAGATAGCTAGGGGCATTCCCTAACTATTTTTGCAGGTGGCGGTAACTAATTATAGAAACAGACGAAAACCATTGGAATGAAGCGTGTCGCATGAAAAAAAACAGAGAATGACCTAAATGAATAGTTGGAAGAGAGCTCTCGCGAACTCGCGAGTAGTACGCTCCTAGTAGTATTCGTCCCTAACTATTCTTCTCCACCTCCCTCTCATCGATTCCTTCAGATCTTACCACCGCTGTTGCCGCATCTCGCCTCTGCCGGCCCCTTCCCTCCTTGCTCTAGCGTTCGCGCCGCAGCGGGTATGGAAAGGGTCCATTCCTTCTATACATTAGTTTTAGGAGACCCGAGATAGGTGTTCCCCTAGCTGCTTTTTTTGTCGACGTCGTCGTCGCCGTTGCTGCTACGGCAGCCCCCGTCGCCGTCGACGAAACTCCATCCAAGGCATGTTTAAATAATCTCCCTCCTCTCCACTACTGTCCGCATCTCACCCCGCTCCATCTGCTTCGCCTCTACTGCATCGCATCCGAGGCCTTCTCCGACCCACCACCACCGCAAATTCACTCCGCCCCGCCATCCCCCAAGCAGCCATGGTTTTTGCAGATTCAAGCTCCTACCAAGCACATCATCATCCTATGCTGGCTCGACGACTTCTCTATCACCAGAGATCACTAGTAGAAATGTGAATATCTATGACGATTTCCTAGTGACGTTCTGGATATTCATCATGGAAGTGGTCTCTACCATGACGAATTTTATAAATACGTCACAGATAATGAGTGATGGCGCCAAGCCACTAAAAATAATGACGAAACACAGTGGATCGTCACCAAACAACGAACCTGTTCGTCACAAATGAATCATTTCAGTTCTGCCCGTGAGGAACCAATGACGAACGCAAATGGACGTCACAGAACAACAACGTTATCGTCACAACACAATTTGAAAAAAAATAACACGGATCTGGTCCTACATGCAACACGTGTAATTGTGTGTCCCACCATGGGTCCGGGTCCCGCATACGGTTCCACCATCCATTCCCATGCATTCCAAATCCACGTGGCTACGTCGGCCCCACCACCGCATGGTCCCACTGGACAGAATCGGCCACAGGTGGGCCCAGCCGCAGGACCACGTGGTTGTCCACATCAACATGGACCCCACCACTGTGGTCCCACGACACAGTGGTACCACTGCCATGTGGCTACGTGGGCCCACCGCCCCTTGGTCCCGCTGGACTGAATTGGTGGGCCACCACAAGTGGGCTCACGATCCCACTCAACATCACAAGTGGGCTCGGTTACCTTTTTTTTAAGCAGCCCAGATGCATTGGGCCGGCCTTCTTCGTTCTACCTCGGGCCGGCCTTGTTTGGTTTTTATTTGGCCTAGGTTTTTATTTTGGCCGACCTTGTTTGGTTTTTATTGGGCCCAAGTTTTTATTCAGCAAAAAATGTGCTTTCCTTAGGGTTCGAACCACAGACGGGACGACACCGGAGAGGAAGTCTTACCACTGCATCATTCACAATTTTTTGTTAGAGGAGTATATATTTGTTTATTTAAACTAACATGAATCCCCCTGTTCAATAAACTAACAAACCGAAACTCATTCTGTCGTGGCGGCGCACACAACACACCTGACGTGTGGAGGGGGCAGAGGCGTGAACGGCGGGCGGGCGGGCGGCTGCGCGGCAGCATCCTCGGCGGGCGGGCGGGCGGCGGCGTCCCCAGCGGGTGGACGGTGGCTGCTGTGTGGAGGCGTCCCCGACACACGGCGGTGTCCTCGACGCACAATGGTTGTCAGGGGATGAGACCTGGACAGATCCGCTAGGGGGCTACCCAAGCGGATTGCAGGTTAATGGAGATCGAGAGACCAAGAGCGGAGATGGTTATGCAGGGTTGCACACGGAACTCGGCGAGACACGGGGGACACGAGGGTTTATACTAGTTCAGGCCTCCAGAGAGTAAAACCTTGCGTCCAGTTGGTGGTGTAGTATTGCTTGTGCACAAAGATCAGGTGTCCTTGGAAGGGCGCCCAAGGTCGTCTTATATTGGCCGACGGACTAGGGTTTCCGAGGTCGGTGGACCTAGAGTCCTGGTCGGTTACAACAATGAAAGCTATCTCTACGGATTACAGTAGATATCTTGTGATATCCGGACTGGTGGGCGCTGCCGCGCTGACTCTTGTTCTTGCATGCCAAGTCTTGAGGGCGTCTCTGAGGTTGTGGATAAGGTCTTCTGGGCCCACATGCAGGTCGACGATTCGTCTGGTAGGTCGGGTCCACTTGTCAGGGACGGCTGAGACCCTGGTTAGTGGGGACCCATGGGCACCCATGTCTCTCAAGCCCCGATCGACATGTAGGCGCGACGACCTTGATGGAGTCACGACGAAGCTTGGAGAAGCAGGTTGAAGTCTTGGCACCATCAACAGGTCGGTAAGGGTGCACGACGATCAAAAAGAAAAATGTCTTCGATCTCATGCGAAGTCGAACGCCGAACTACCAGGAGCTTGCTTCTGGGAGGTCGAAGCGGAAGGCAAGCTGCCGAAACCATGAATCCGCCGACCAGATGTAGGTCAGTTGAAACGGTGTAGGTATGCCGACCTCAGCGAGGCCTCGGCGACGCATGTAGCGGTGTCAAGTGCCGAACAATCAGAAGCTAGCTTCCAATAGGTCGAAGCGACATAAAGGAAGTCAGAGGGTGTCGAAGATGCACTCTGGGAGTAGCCCCCGAGCAGTAAAGCGAGCATTATGGTCGGTTTGATGGTCCAAAAGAAGAACTTACGTCCTTTTGCTTAGGAAACAGAATGCTCTATCTGTTGTGCTAATAGACCAAAATAGGCAAAATCTTGAAAATGCCAAAAGAGTTCGTGACCGGAGTCACAGGGTCACTGTATGGTCATGGGAACTCTATCCACCAAAGAAGGACAAAGGCACCAAGTTATTGTCAGGTAGGGGAAAGGCACGCCACATGTCCTCACGGGTGTACAGAGGCCCGTGTTCCACATGGCAACAGTGCTGGATAAAGACAAGCGCAGTTAGAACGGGCTTTGGTTATAAATAGAGGCATGAACCCTGAGGTGAATTAAGCCTTTGTAGGTCATGGGGGCTCGGTGTAGTAATTTTTCCACTCCATGGACATGCATCCGTCCACTAGAGCATAGGGAACAATGTTGTAGGAGCTTGGAGCTAGAAGAATACTTGCGAAGTGTGAAGAACTCAATCATCTTCTTCTCCTGCGTCCGACGATGACGCCAGGAGAGGCCAAATGTGATGCTGGTGGTTGTAGGTAAGTCTTTGGCATTGAAAAGAGCTAGCCAGAGGCAAGGTCCATCAGCTATGCCGGGGAGGTCTTCACAAAGATCCTGAAGCAAGAAGTAATCTTGCAATGTGGCTTGTTATGATAGGGAGCATAGCAAGTGTCGTCCAATGTAGATCGGGATCTCCAACATCTCCATCGTGGAGATGAATGTATTTGTAACTTGTGACAAGCCAAGGGCCAAATTCCTTGGAGATGAAAAGCAACATGCACTAGTGTTGTTCCATCCCTGATGTAGAACGACGCTGTAGAGACGCCTGGGTGCCAAAGCATAGCTGCCAAGGGCCCAGTAGGGCAATCATAGAGCGTCGACCTCTAGGAGGCCTTAATAAACCAGGAGAGGAGCATGCCGACCTAGAGTCGTGCCACGACATGTGTTTTGTGGCACAACGCATTAGCGACCTTTTAAGAACTAGAGTCAGGAAGACCTGAGAGGCAACTGGGCCTTGCCGACCTCAGAAGGTGGCCACTAGGCCAAGAGGTCGCCAACATGCAGAAGGCCATTAGCATAGAGTCGTTGGAGATTTGGACAAGCCGTTGTCACAGGACCACCGGCATAGAGCCGTTAGGCATGGGGAGCCGCTAGGCACGGAGAGCCATTGGGCGCGGGGTCATTGGATCCGCTGTGAACCACAATATAAGGCGGGGTGGAGGGTGCAGGGCTCACTCCCTTGCCATTTCGCTCGACGCTTTAGGGTTTATCTGCATCGCCGCCGCCACCAGAGACATTTCCACAGCTGCAGCACCGCCTGGAGTCATTCGCGTCGCTGCAGTAGGGCTCGCTGCCTCCGCCGCGCATCTCGCTAGCGCCCATCGCCGCATGCGCATCAAAACCCTAGCCTTGATTAGATCTAGATTCACCAGGTTCGACGAGGAGGAGATGGCGGAGGAGAAGATCCCCAGTCCGGAGGCGGTGTGGTCGCCGTCGGAGATGACGGAGGAGCGGGTCTAGGCCCCGGTGGATCGCGGGCTGCTAGGGCCAAAGATCCAATTGGATTGCAAGGCAGCTGCCGATGAGGTGTTCCCTAGTGAGAACACCGAGGAGGCAGTGGTCTTCGCCTCACACTTCGAGCGGGGATTCGGAATACCTACAGGGGATTTCTTCCGCGGACTGCTCCAGTACTACCACATTGAATTGGTAAACCTCGCCCCCAATTCAATTATTGTGGTTTCTACTTTTATTCATTTGTGTGAGGAGTACTTGGGGATTCTACTACATTTCGACCTGTGGCGGTATTTCTACCAAGTGAGGAAGAACGGGAAGGGCAAGGTGGTCGGAAGCCTGGGTTTCAACTTATGACTCGGGATGAAGACCCAGTACATCGACATAGAGCTGTCGGACAACACCAAGAAGTGGCAGTCCAAATGGTTCTACATCGCGAACCAAAAGCCAGAGCTGCCCAAGAGGTCGGGTCGCGCGCCGGAGAAGATCTTGGAGTGGGACATCCAGCCGACCTCCCACGAGCAAGAGGCCGTTGACCTCTTGCTCGCCGACCTCGCCAAGCTGAAGGTGGCAGGCCTCACAGGCGGTGCTGTGGCGATAAGCTTCAGTCGTCGCCTGGTGCAGCCGATCAAGGATCGCGTCCACCCATCGTACGAGTACTGGGGGCAGACGGATCTGACTCGGGAGATGAATCGGAAGGTCTCCAAAGAGTAGGTGGTGGCACGCATGTGCCAATTCTTCTGCGGCACGATCCACAACAAGACCTTCCTGAAGGCACACTCATTTGTCCGCCCAGCCGACTCGGTATGTACTCGAATCGACCTTCTTGATCTTCTCTTGGGTATAGTATCCGATGTCAGTTGATCTGTTCCGTCGAGTGGCCGCACCCTTTACATGTTTATCGATGAATCCTTCAAAATTGCTAATCTGGAACGTGCCCAGACTGAACTCTGTTGCACGACAAGATTCTGTTCGCTTGCTGGTGGATTCTACCAGGGCAGACATTGTGTGTCTGCAAGAAACAAAGATGGAAAATGTCTCTCAAAGGGTCGTGCCCTCAGCTCTAGGGGCGAATTTTAGCCATTATATGTTCGTCCCTTCTGTTGGTGCAAGTGGTGGTATACTCGTGGCTGGAAACATGATCTGGGACCTGCTCGCTCCTCTCGTGTGGACGCTTACAGTGCCTCTATCCAATTCCAGTCGGCAGGCAGAGAGCCTTGGTGGCTTACTTGCGTGTATGGCCCTCAAGGTAATGATGATAAAATAAACTTTCTGCAGGAACTACGTTTAGTTCGCACACATTGCACTGGTGCTTGGGTGGTAGCTGGAGATTTCAATCTCATCTACAAAGAGGAAGACAAGAACACTTCAAATCTTAACCGTGTGATGATGGGCCGATTCCGAAGAACTATCAGTGATCTGGCACTGAAGGAAGTACCTCTAAATGGTCCTAAGTTTACGTGGAGTGGAGGTGGGCTCTCCCTGACACTCAGTAAGCTTGATAGAGTGTTCTGTTCAATGGAATGGGAAAATGAGTTCCCTGACTGTTTGTTGCAAAGTTCTGCATCGATGGACTCTGATCACTATCCTCTTATTTTGGGGCTAAGTGACCTCCATCATGGCAAGGGAAGATTTCACTTTGGATCATTTTGGCCACATCTGGATGGTTTCCAGGACGTGGTTGCAGATACCTGGAATTCTGTTGAGGGGCGATGTTGTCCACTTGAGACCTTATCTCTGAAACTTAAAGCTTTAACTAGAGCTCTGCGGAGTTGGAGTCAGAGAAAGGTTGGACACATAAAAAGCGCAACCAGAGGGACCTGAAGGTCGACCTCGTGGTTGCTATGCAGACCTTGCAGAATGACCAAGTCTCCATTGTAGGGTTCGAGGTTGAGATGGCCGACCTCAAGCAGGCTGCAAGCTACGTCATGGAGATGGCGGTTGAGGGGATAAACCAGGGGTAATCATCTTAGCTCCTAAATCCCCAATCCATGAAGGGTAAGAGCAGGCCACATCCGCAGCGGCCCAACATCAACACAGGCCCAACATCTCCCGGGACGGCAGCCTGGCACTATCCACGGATCGGCTCCAAAATAGGTGTTCGCCCCGCGCGACCTAAGGGAGTGCCCCGTCCTCACAGCTACGTCGGGAGAAGACTCCGTCTTGCACGACCTAAGGTTCCGTCACTAGCAGCTCACCGAAGCCCCCCCCCGACGAGGGCCGCAACGCGGCGCGGGCGGGTCCGCGCCACCCGGGACATGCGGGAGCTGCAGGGCGGGCGGATCTATGTTGTCAGGCCATGATGACATTTTCCCCGGTGTGGGAAGCAGACTGCCCTGGCGTCCCATCACCTAAATACCAAACAGTGGCAAAGGATAGGCGAATTCTTCACGTGTAAGGCATCGGACATGCGCGACCCGATCAAGCGGCTATGAGAAGGAGGGTTGGGGCTTGCACGAGAAGCCCCGACCTACTAGTCCCGCGGGGCCCTAAGTCGGGGAGAAGCTGGCTTGGAGCAGGAGCCACCGGCTACGCCGCCCTACGAGGACTACCGCGCCTAGCACGACGTACGACGCCAACCCAAGACGAAGGCCCACGACGCAGCATTGTTCCAGCACTGTTGCAGCACTGTAACAAGACACCATTTTACCATCCTAACCCTTGTACACCGGCCCCTCTTGAACTATACAAGGGGAGGCTGGCACCGTAAACAGGGGCGATCGAAGAACACAGACGAAACACACACACACAATACTAGAAGATAGCTCACACGATCACACTCCTCTCTGTGAGACTCCTCGTAGAAACACTCCCACAGAGCACTTCAAGATCTCCACCGCACATAGAGACTTGGGACCCGTTCCCTCTCTCGACCTAACCTCGTACCCCCTACAACAAGCTCCTGTGGGCATATAGAACACTCTCTTGAACTGGATGTAGGGCCCCTCGCGGTGCCTGAACCAGTATAACCCCTGTGTCTCTAGGCCCAACCATCCGGATCAGACGCACGAAAGTACCAAAATTTATTTGTCAGCGGTACCAAACCCCGACAGTTGGCGCGCCAGGTAGGGGCACTTCGTGTGTCACGACGCCACCAAGGGTCCGGATGGCCCATTCCGACGAGCAACCGGTGCGCGGCACCATGTTGCGCTTTGGCTCGCTGGATTTCGTCTTTGACAGACCAGTTGAGTCTCTAGCTGGGGCCGTTTTCTCGCGCTTCCTACCCGACGCTCCCGAATCTCCTCAGGTCCAGCAGCCTGAGGAACCTCGGTCGATGAAGTCCGCCGCCGACCGGGTTTGGGACCTGGTTGGCCACGACATGGGGGCCGGCTTAGCGCCGAACCCGTCCCAGGAGCTTTTTCGCTTCACGGCGTACGCCACCTCCATGCTTGTCTTTGGCCTGCAGGGGGTGGAGAAGCTGTCCTGGGACGAGTTCAAGCTCTGCTATGACTCCATGTACCCCGAGGGATAGATGTGGCTACCCTGCGGTGGGACGGGTGCCCTCGCTGCAGCGGCAGACCACTGTCCGGTCTCCTCAGAAGCAACCCAGGCGAGCTGCGATGAGGTCGAAAGTGGGGCGCCCCTCCAAAAGAGGGCGTCGACGCCGCACGACCTGACATGTGAGTGCTTCGTCCTTCAGCAGCATGCCAACGCGGTCCACTCTGCCCACACCGATGTAACACCCTGAAATTTTCTAATTTCAGGATGTTAATAGGAAGAATAATTAAACAACGATTTTCTCATAATTTTAAAATTTTTCAACATTAATTTTCTATACAGGAAATTTAGTATAAAAATCATTGTTTGTTTTTCTAAATCAAATAAATTGATTTTCTGCGTGTTGCATTCATTTCGATTGCATTTGTTTTGTTTGAGATAGTGTTTTCAAAATCATAAAAAGATCAAACCCAAATCTCTCCACATCTCTATCTATCTTTTTATGGTACATCCAACTCATTCTCTCTTTGTCTATGTTTCCAACCCATCTGGCTATCTTCCTTTTCTCGGCTCAAATCTTTGCTCGGCCCAGGAGCAATCACAAGTTGTCGGCCCGTTATCCATCGGCTGGCCCAACTCACCCTCTCCCTCTTTCGTACCGCTGACGGGTGGACCCCACCTGTCATCCCACCCCTTCTGATCTGACCCGAGCAAGACTCGAGTCCGAGAACTTGCTCGGCTCCCGTACATGTGCCCTGCCCACGCTGCTTGCCTCCCCGGCCTTGCGCCCGCTCGCCTTCCCGTGACGTTCGCTGTCCGTCTAACCTGTCAGCTCCGTGCACCCAGTCGCATTGCTTCCTCTTCATCGACATGCAAACGCCGTACGTCAGGCCCTCTCTCACCTCTGGCCAACGCTCCACGCTCTCGCGTGCCCGTGCGTTGCGCCGGCGCTCGCGCCGCATGGACTCGTGCATTGCGTCGCGCCGCTCGGTCGTCGCGCCTACTTCCCCGTGCCCATGTGCCGCTTGGCTCCCATGCGCGACACCTTACACCCACAGCTGGATCCCCGTGACGCGCCGCACGTCTCGTTCGGCTCTCGTGCGCTAGCCGTGTCTCTAGCACCGCCGCGCCTGCTCTCCTCCTGTGTCGCTCAGCCTCTCTCTGCACCGTGTCTGTGCGGCACCCCTGCGCGCTGCTCGCCTCCCACGAGCACACCGCGAGCCGCACCTGAAACCGCGGCCTCACCGCATCCGTGCATGTGTCGCTGCTGTTGTACTGCCTCTCTTCACCTGCCTGCATGCCCGCACACACGCTCGCGTTTGCGCCGTTGCCGCTGTCGCTCTTCGCCTCTTGTGTGCCGCCTGCCTGACTCTTGTGCCTGTACGTCACTGGCCACACACCTCGACCGCCTCTGTGCCTGTCGTGCGGTGCGTGCCGCTGGGCCTCTCTGCGTTGCGCGTCTTGTATGTACGTCGCATCCCTTCCGCCTCTTCTCCCCGTAACCGTCTCCACCAAAATCCATCACGCCATTAATGACACTGCTCATCACCTTCTCCATCCTCCACCTTTCGCCGGCACCGTGCCACAGTCGAGCTCCTGCTTGCGTCCGAGTCCGCATCTTTCACCCCTTTCTGCCGCCGCTATCTTGCGCCCTCATGCACCGCGGTTGCACCGCTCGGCTACCTGTGCGTGAATAGATTGCCGTCCTGGCGACCCATCTCTCTCCTTCTGCACACGACCGAGCCAAGCTCGAGTCTTTGCGCCACCGTGTTTCGCCTTCCTGTCACGTCCGGCCTCCCGTTTCCGCTCACCTCCCCGCTCGTGCCGCGCCGCTTCGCTCTTCCACCGCTCGTCGCCGGAACACCGCCGACCACGCGTACCCGAGTCGGCTGCCGCACGTTTGTCCGCGTCGTGTCACCAGCGTGCTGCCGTGCCGCCTCCGCCCGGGCATGGTCCTTGGCCTCTACACATCGCGCCTCTCGCATGCACGCCGCGTCCTCTCCGCTTTCTCTCCCCAAAATTGCTGCCCTCTTTACTCCTTTCCAGCCATAATAGCCATCACAATAATCACCATCAATGGTCTTCATATGAGCCGTCGTTGCCATTTCTTTCTCTTGCACCAGTGTGGCCATCCATTTTTCCCTCCTCCAGCAGTAAACACTCCACCTCTGTTGGCTAGTTAATACCCAAGCCTACATGCACGCGCCAGCACCTTCACTTCACCTCTCATGCATGCATGCACGCACGGTGCCTTCTTCCCTTCACCTCTCACGCATGCATGCACGGTTCCTCCTTCACTTCACCTCCCACACATGCATGCGCCAGCACACGAAACTGTCGTCACCCTTTTCCTCTTCCAGAAACGGACGCCACCACGCGTGCCTTCAATGGCCGGCCGCCGTTCTCCATCTGCGTCGCCTATAAAGCTCGAGGCCGAGCCTCCTCATTCTCCTGCTGGTCGCACGCCGCCTCGCCTTGATCTGCACAACGCTGCCGCCACAAGCAGCCGGACGAACAGAGCGCCGCCGCGCACTGGTCATGCCCGGTTCGCATGCACAGGGGCGGATGGAGCCGAACCAAGCGGCCACCACCACGGGCTTCGCGAGTCCAAGCCGCATGACAGCCGCTGCTCATCGTCGTCCGCTCACCAATGGAGCACCGTCGGCTTCTTCCTCTGCGCAGCATCGCCGTGAGGAGCCGAGCAGAGCACCTCCGGCCTAGGCCTTGCCTGCTAATTCGCCGGCCAGTAACCCCGGAGTCAAGCCGGCGCTACCCCATGCTTCGTCGCTGAACCAGTTAGCTCTCATCGTCTCCCTACTGCAGGAAGAGCGCCGCCGGCCATGCCGATGTTGTCGCCGGCCGCCGTCTCCTCGATCTGTTCGACTTCGTTTCCGGCCGCATCTAATTCCGGACACCGTTGAGCACATTCTCCTTTGGTGAGCACACTTTCCTATAGACCCTGAGATCCCTTCTGTTCAACGTGCTTTCTGTTTTGGATTCGCCATAATCTTCCAAGGAAAATGATGTTCGCAGCTGCTGCCGTCCCGTTCAACGAGAACGTTGGAACTTCTGTCAAGAACTCAAGCTCAATCACAAGCATTGTTACACCTCCGCTGCCTTGCCAACCTTTTACAGTACTGCTGACTCCTGTTGTCCATTGTCAGTTCATCGTCGACCATCAGGCACTGGTGAGAAGTATTCTGGTGCTGCCCTCCTTTTTGCATCTTGACGCTGTAAACATGACGAGCACTCTGTAGTTTAGCAACACTGTCATGGACAGTAGCACAACAGTCCACACATGCTAGTAACCACGAACTAGCACCCTGTTCAATCCATGCTTGCATGTGCTTGCCTACATTAGAAAGCAAGCAATCACTACAAATACATCTTCATGTTATCTTGCAGTACGTAGCTCTCTAAACACATGCATGCCACTGTTCCAACAAGCCACCACATGTTGCACATGTTACGTATACTATCTGGATGCAAACCAATGTCACATCTAAACTAGTTTTATTCTTGTCCATATCATCTTGCTAAGAATCATGTACGTACATGCATATGTGGTCCCTTTCGACAAGTATACATAAGCTAAAACTTATAGGTTCACTCATATGTTGAGTTCCTACATACCTTGCTTACTTGATGTCATCTTTTCATCATGCTGATGTCATTTACACCTTGAAATAATCTATTAGTAATTCCATAAAAGTCTAGCTTTACAATCTAAGCCCCTGGAGAATCTTGAAATATCCGGCCGAATCTTTGTGTCTTGCCAATCTTCTATGATAGCCCTCCATATCTACTCTTAATCATGTTTATATCTCTAATCCTTGTTTAATCTATAGATCCCACGTTTTAGCCCGTTTAAGCTCGTTCTTGTTGCGTAGCTTCGTCTCAAAATAAAATACACGCTAGTCATGATGTTTACCCTAAAATGTGTTTTACAAATTTATTTTAGATTAATTTGATTAATATCTTCTAAACTTGTTTTCTAAATAAAATGTAACTAGAGCTACGCTTCGCTTTTCATATATAAATGTTAAATTGATTAATCTATATTCAATCTGCTTTCCAAATAAAAGAAACATAGGCTATCTCGAGTTTTCTTAATTACATGTTAATTTGACTAATATGAATATGAATGTGTTTTTGAATTATAATTTGCCTAGTTGAACTTGAAATATAAAGTTATACGCTTAGATGCTTTTACATGCTTCTTTTAGAATTAAAAGTTTAATTTGCATAAATAATACTTGAATGTTTATAAATAAAATTTGACTAAGTTCTACACCGTTCTTTTATATATAATTATAACTTACTTAATTATTAAATAGGGTATTTCTCTGAAATAACCTATATGAACATGATTTTATTTAATTAAAATATATCAAGCTCATACTCTTTGTGTGATATAATCCAAATATCTCGATAGTTCCGCTCTCAGCGTTTCTTACGTTCGCGATCCTAGAACCAAACCCTGCTCTCTTTTAAAACCATGTCTCTTTGATTGGTGTACTACTCTTAGTCGTTCTTGTTTGTCTGCTTTGCATGTTTGTGCCCGATGTTTGCTTCGAGTAGAAGATCGAGCTGTTGTTCAAAAGTCATGAAGATCAAGAGAAGTTGTTTGAGAAAGAGGAAGTTCAGTTTTTAAGCAAGGAAGGCAAGTGGTTTTCCTCCCCTGCATATTCTACTTTGTCCTATTCATGAGCATAACAATTAAGTTTACTTTATGTTGTATTGCATAATTTGATGGGAATACCTTTGTAAGGACTTACCTAGTCTTTTTATCCCCATCACCTTGAACACCCTGGTTTAAAATAAATGTTTTGGGTAGATTATGCTTAGTTGCTTAACTTGGGATGGTTGAAATGGATCTTTATAAAAAAGTTGATCATGGTAACTTTGGTGACATATGTGGTTAATAACAAGATCATATGAATTAATCGGAACATGGAGAACCACCCAGGAAAACAGTGCAACCACAGTCCATATGGCTCTGGCTTAGCCAATTAATTAGGTGTGTGGAATTTTGTGATAGCCTTATCCGAAAGGAGCAGAGGTGGTCAGAGTTTAAGGGGTATAGCCCGGTCCTCTTGGCCGCAGCCTTTGCTAAGGTGCTGTCCACTAGGGAGGGTTATGGTCCGCTCTGCTACTGTAACTATGCGGGCTGTTGGTCTTCTGCATACCTTTGTAAAGGCTTCGTAGCGTCCCTATGCAATCACACCTCGGAAGTGTGGTATGATGCTTGGCCAGCATCGCATGGTTGGGTTCAAAGTTCTTCGGAACTTTTACGCGAACTGTGGGTAAAGTGTACGACCTCTGCAGAGTGAAAACTGATCGATCAGCCGTGCTCACGGTCAAGAGCGGCCTGGACCCTCACATGATAATCAAACATAAAGATGGAATTAAATCGTGGTTTTCATATGGTTTTGAGATGAGATGCTTTCCTAAATGCTTAAGTGGGTTGGTATGAACTTACATCTAGTAAATAAGTGTTTGCTAATAAAATTTGACCAACATTAAAAATGCTAACCGCTGCAAAACCTTAACCTATCCTTGATAGCTTTGCATCTTCCCCCACTTGCTGAGCTCCAACCATAAGTGTGCTCACCCTTGCTAAACCGCTGTTCAGAGAAGAAGAAGAAGGTGTATGATGTCCAGAAGATGGTGCTAGGCGTACGCAACCCCCAGTCGATTGCCTGTGAAGTTGGAGCCTTTGCTTTCCAGGATTCCGCTGTAAATCTCTGATAATCTCTCTTTCTTTACGTGATATTGTTTCTGTTATTCACTATGATGTCACTATATGTATGAAACTAGATCCTGGCATACATATAGCTATCACTTGGTTTTCTTCGGAAAATCGGGTGTGACAGAGTGGTATCAGAGCTATATCGACTGTAGGACGTAAGCCTAGATAGAAATGGTTGCTTTCTACTCTAAAAACAATTCCTACCTTACCCTTGACCATTCTAAGAATTATTCTCACTCTTTGATCTTTTTCTTTTCTTAAATCCTCTTTTGATATTCTTGTTTCTAACTTATCCTTGTACACATATCTCCTCCTTCAATTTATTTTCGATATATCTATCTTCTCATTGAAACTCTCTTTGCTTCTCTAGTTGTATTGCTTTGGATTCTTATTCTTTGATTCTTATTCCAAAGTAATAACATTCAAAATGTTTTTATGATCTGTGCCATCTGACATAAAGTCTTCTCCGGTCATCTAAAATTCTGAAAAATGAATCTATCAGTTCATCTCTTTAAGAAGCATCACATCCAAGCTTAAGAGGATCCCTTAACCATAATAACAACGTGTAGCATCGTTCCCTTGATCATGTGCTGTCTGGTGAAGCTCTGTGTTTGCTTGATGATGGTTGTCTTTATGACCTTGTTTGAGTTGGTTCTTTGTATTGATTGTTGGTGTATTGTGGGTCTTCTACCTACAATGACATCAGTTGTCTAGTTGGGTTCTTCTTTTGTACCTCCCACCTCCTTGTTACCATCCTTTCTTTGGGCTATTTCAATGGAGGACATCAAGATGGAAGGTGAAGACAACACCAACGTCAGCAAGCAGACGTTATCGCCATCATCAATTTCTACATGGAAGCAAGTTGAAGAAAAGAACGTCTTCCTCTCATCTCCCTAATCTCACTCTCTAATGAAGCTTTCAAGAACCAAGATGAAGATGATTGCATGGAGATTCAACACGGTACACATAAAGATGAAAGACTATCAACTCGCCATCAGAATCTTGTTTGACTCCCTATTCTTTGTTTCTTCTCTCTCCGAATCTCGGGACGAGATTCTGTTTAAGGGGGGTAGATTTGTAACACCCTGAAATTTTCTAATTTCAGGATGTTAATAGGAAGAATAATTAAACAACGATTTTCTCATAATTTTAAAATTTTCCAACATTAATTTTCTATACAGGAAATTTAGTATAAAAAAATCATTGTTTGTTTTTCTAAATCAAATAAATTGATTTTCTGCGTGTTGCATTCATTTCGATTGCATTTGTTTTGTTTGAGATAGTGTTTTCAAAATCATAAAAAGATCAAACCCAAATCTCTCCCCATCTCTATCTATCTTTTTATGGTACATCCAACTCATTCTCTCTTTGTCTATGTTTCCAACCCATCCGGCTATCTTCCTTTTCTCGGCTCAAATCTTTGCTCGGCCCAGGAGCAATCACAAGTTGTCGGCCCATTATCCATCGGCTGGCCCAACTCACCCTCTCCCTCTTTCGTACTGCTGACGGGTGGACCCCACCTGTCATCCCTCCCGTTCTGATCCGACCCGAGCAAGAATCGAGTCCGAGCACTTGCTCGGCTCCCGTACATGTGCCCTGCCCACGCTGCTTGGCCTCCCCGACCTTGCGCCCGCTCGCCTTCCCGTGACGTTCGCTGTCCGTCTAACCTGTCAGCTCCGTGCACCCAGTCGCGTTGCTTCCTCTTCATCGACATGCAAATGCCGTACGTCCGGCCCTCTCTCACCTCTGGCCAACGCTCCACACTCTCACATGCCCGTGCGTTGCGCCGGCGCTCGCGCCGCATGCACTCGTGCACTGCGTCGCGCCGCTCGATCGTCGCGCCTACTTCCCCGTGCCCATGCGCCGCTTGGCTCCCATGCGTGACACCTTACACCCACAGCTGGATCCCCGTGACGTGCCGCACGTCTCGTTCGGCTCTCGTGCGCTAGCCGTGTCTCTAGCGCCACCGCGCTTGCTCTCCTCCTGTGTCGCTCAGCCTCTCTCTGCACCGTGCCTGTGCGGCACCCCTGCGCGCTGCTCGCCTCCCACGAGCACACCGCGAGCTGCACCTGAAACCGCGGCCTCACCGCATCCGTGCATGTGTCGCTGCTGTTGTACTGCCTCTCTTCGCCTGCCTGCATGCCCGCCCACATGCTCGCGTTTGCGCCGCTGCCGCTGTCGCTCTTCGCCTCTTGTGTGCCGCCTGCCTGACTCTTGTGCCTGTACGTCACTGGCCGCACACCTCGACCGCCTCTGTGCCTGTCGTGCGGTGCGTGCCGTTGGGCCTCTCCGCGTTGTGCGTCTCGCACGTACGTCGCATCCCTTCCGCCTCTTCTCCCCGTAACCGTCTCCACCAAAATCCATCACGCCATTAATGACACTGCTCATCACCTTCTCCATCCTCCACCTTTCGCCGGCACCGTGCCACAGTCGAGCTCCTGCCTGCGTCCGAGTCCGCATCTTTCACCCCTTTCTGCCGCCGCTATCTTGCACCCTCATGCACCGCGGTTGCACTGCTCGGCTACCTGTGCGTGAATAGATTGCCGTCCTGGCGACCCATCTCTCTCCTTCTGCAGACGACCGAGCCAAGCTCGAGTCTTTGCGCCACCGTGTTTCGCCTTCCTGTCACGTCCGGCCTCCCGTTTCAGCTCACCTCCCCGCACGTGCCGCGCCGCTTCGCTCTTCCACCGCTCGTCGCCGGAACACCGCCGACCACCCGTACCCGAGTCGGCTGCCGCATGTTTGTCCGCGTCGTGTCACCAGCATGCTGCCGTGCCGCCTCCGCCCGGCCATGGTCCTTGGCCTCTACACATAGCGCCTCTCGCATGCACGCCGCGTCCTCTCCGCTTTCTCTCCCCAAAATTGCTGCCCTCTTTACTCCTTTCCAGCCATAATAGCCATCACAATAATCACCATCAATGGTCTTCATATGAGCCGTCGTTGCCATTTCTTTCTCTTGCACCAGTGTGGCCATCCATTTTTCCCTCCTCCAGCAGTAAACACTCCACCTCTATTGGCTAGTTAATACCCAAGCCTACATGCACGCGCCAGCACCTTCACTTCACCTCTCATGCATGCATGCACGCACGGTCTATATGTGTATCAATGTTCGTTTGGATAGCAAGCGGACAAATCCTCCGTCATAGTCAAGGGATCCTTCTTCCTTTAATTGTGAACCCAAGGTATCGAATCCGTGGAACAAAAGTGTGACACAAGAACCAATGCAATAAAGCTAAGAACACTTTAATCTTCGAAAGGATGTTGCTTTTGCATCTAATCTAGAAAACATTAAGAAAACAAATCTAATCTAATAAACTCTGGAGGTAGCAAGAGATAGAGAGGGGGAGGTAAAACCAATCTAGATAGATTGGATCGAGCTCTTGTTGTAGTTCCAAACAAAGACGAACATAGCAAATGGAATCTCATAAAAATCCTCTTTAAATCGTGGCTTCCGTTCCAACTCCGAAGACGCCCGCCTTTTGGAACCTTCGTCTTGTCACGACGCTCCCCTATTCGTGCGGGTTAGCCTAGGGTGAGTCCAAAGGACAAGATGAAATCATTTGGTAGGTTAGGCAGGCACCTCTAGCCAGCACAGCTACAAGAACACCCTATGCAATCTATCTCGATAATAGATCAGGGAGGAACAAAACCCAAACAAAGACAAAGTTGTAGAGAAAGCACTTGATCGCTAATAATCGGATTGCAATTTGATAATTCATCATAACGAATGATACATGGACAAGGTTACCACCGGGATCCTACTTTGATCTTGCTCCTAGCTCCTTGAACTCCGACGTGGTCTTCCTTGCAAGGTTCCCACACCGGCTAGGGAAACCCTAGTCAACTATCTCGACCCTCTCCTCTCTGGAATGGTGACCCTCTCTTCTCTGCTCCTCGGTGGTGAATAGCTAATGAATTCGTGCATGGCTCTTGGCAGGGGGACTATAAATACCCCGAGGGTCGTCTAGGTCAAAGGGGGCGACGAATGGACCCAAGAATGGGCTGGGCCGGCCGGCCTGGTTCGACCGGCCTGGGCCCATCCTGGCCCCGTTCGTGGCCTCCTTCGTCGGTGCTGCTTCTCGTGTCTTCTGGAACTTTCCCCGTTCTGCATGTGGGCCTTTGGCGTCAGTTTATCTGCGGTTTGGATATGGCTCCTTGTCGTGCAAGCTTCAGCATTTTCTGTCCAGGTCCTCAAAGTTTTCTTCCTTCACGGTTTGGTCCTTGGACTTCTTGGAGTCATGTTCACTTCATCTTGTACCAGGCTTCATGATCTTCTCACGAGGTGCTTGATGAACTTTACCCGGAAGTCTTGTATTTAGCGCTAAAGTCCTGCAAAAACAACAAACTCCAAAAACGACATGCAAGAGCGAACTTGTTATATCAAGGGGGTTAGTACCAATGGATAAGATATTAAATTGATGCCAACACCGAAGGTAAACTCATGGCTATGTTGATAGAAATTCACCGTCAGCAGAGAGCTCCGCGGAAGGTGAGCCCACTTCACCTGATGCTTCCGCTAGCGATCGGCCCCTGCAAGGCGGGGACGATCACAAGCGGTAGCGTGCCCGCCTCGACGAGCTCGACGAAGCTCGGAGAGCACTCTAGGAGGAGCAGGTGAGCCTCCACCATGAGCTAGGTATGGAAACCGCAGCTACGCCTGCACACAAACGCGCGTAGGAAGTACGCCGTTGCATCATCGGCGACATTCACAGGACTCCTGTTGCCAAACGGGCCTCTCAGAACCTCGCCGCGGCGGCCATACTCCTCAGAGCCGGCCCTGAGCCAGCAACTCCGGAGGAAAAGAAGCTACGTTAACATCTTCAGACACTCCTCGACGCAGCCGCTGTCCAACAGGCGGAGAGTTCGGCGTCCTAACGGCGGGAAACTCGAGCTCAGCTCCGGAGCGTTCCGCTCGACGCGGGTCCTCACGTCCGTCGGGGCAACCAGGCCACGTGGAGAGCGTCCACTCGCCCGCCAAGTAGAAGGTCGGCTACAACCGCGGCACGCGAGGCGCATCCTCGGCCCGCGGTAGGACCATGACCAGCGGCGGCCCCGGCGGCGAACGCCGGCCGCGAAGAGGGTAGAACCGGAGGCATGGGGGCCGCTATGATAGCAGTGAAGACCGGAGCCGGAGCCTGATGCCCGACCCCCGAGATCCGCAGGCCTTCGGCACGAATGTGCTCGCCGCTGCCCCGCCGTCTCGATATCATGCTCCAACCACGGTCACGAAGTACGACGGAGAGACAAACCCGAGCGTCTGGCTCGAGGACTACTGACTTGCTTGCCACAACGGCAGAGCGAGCAACGACCTATTCATCATCAAGAGCATCTCGCTATACCTCGCTGACTCGACGCGAACTTGGCTTGAGCACCTTCCCCGAGGGAGGATCAGCAACTAGGCTCAGCTCCGAGACGCCTTCATAGGGCACTTCTAGGGCACCTACGCCTGCCCTGGCAATGCTTGCGAGCTGCGCCATTGTCGGCAGAAGAAGGGTGAAAGTCTCCGTGACTACATCCGCCGCTTCTCCAAGCGTTGCACCAAACTCCCCGACACGGCGGACAACAAGGTCATCACGGCCTTCCAGGATGGTACCACGTGCGAGACCCTTGTCCATCAGATAGGGCGAGTCAAGTCGAATACCATCCGGAAGCTCCTCGACCTAGCCACTAACCACGCCGACAGGGAGGAAGCCGTCGCTTTCAGCAAGAGGAAGCCCGGGGAGGAACTGGGTGAGGCTCCGACCACTCGGCCAGAGAAGAAGAAGGAGGAGGAGCGGAAGCTCCGCGGCGGCAACTTGGTGGCGGCGGCCGACAAGCGACCGCCTAAGCCTAAGACGGGCCCTTCGAGGGATCACTTCGAGAAGATGCTAGAAGCCCCTTGCCCCTATCACGAGGGGCCGGTCAAGCATGCCTTGAAAGATTGCAACCTCATGAAGAACTACCTCGACGAAGCTCCAAAGAACAAGCCGCAGGATGCGTCCAAGACCGGTGCCACCAGGAACGCTGACAACAACGAGTTCCCAAGGAAGACGGCACCGTCATGATGATCTTCGGCGGGACGCCCGCTCGCCCGCCAATGCGCAAGCAAAAGCGCATCCTGCAGGAGATCTACCACACCGAGACGGTCGTACCCTCGTACCTTAGATGGTCTCAGACGGCCGTCATGTACAACCGGGCCGATCACCCCGACCACATTCCATAGCCGGGGGCTTACCCCCTCATGGTGGCACTACTGTTCGGCACCAAACGGGTGGACAAGGTGCTCATGGATGGGGGTAGCAGCCTCAACATCGTCTACATGTCCACCCTCGATAGCATGGGAATCCAGCGGTCCCAACTCCGCCCGTCGTCAACTCCGTTCCACAGGGTTGTACCCAGGACGGAGGCGGTCCCGCTTGGGTAGATCGACCTACCGGTCACCTTTGGTACCAAGGGATACTTCCGCAGGAGACGCTCACCTTTGAGGTGGTCGACTTCCCGGGAACGTATCACGTGATTCTCGGAAGGTCGGCGTATGCCAAGTTCATGGCGGTCCCCAACTACACCTACCTCAAGCTGAAGATGCCCGGGCCGAAGGGGGTGATCACCATCGACACCAAGTTCCAGCACGCCTACGAGTGCGATACCGAGTGCTTCTAGTTCGCGGAGGCCCTCATCCGGTCCGAGAAGATTGCCACGGAAACTCTGACTACGGACCTCGTCGATGACATCATAATGGCTGAACAGGCCTAGAATAGCTACGTCGTCTGTACCCTTGCAAAAGTACCATGTACTCCTTATGCTTATGATGAATAAAAGTGTCAGCACTTTTTCCGTTTTTCCACATCATAAGTACAGCTTTCGAAAAAAGCTTCCTTGGTGCAAGCAATCCTGAGCAACATACCATTTTACGGTTCCTGACCTAAAAACTCCTTGTTGCTCGGGGGCTCCATCCAGGAGCACGATGCCCCTCTCTTTTTAAAATAGAAAAGTTTTTTCTGAGAAAACTTTCCAAGGCACGCCGCGCTAACTCAAGAACGGGGAGGGAGGAACCAACAACTATCTGTCTACGCTCGGCCGAGTACTGACGCCTCCGCAGCTACACGTACAAGGTTCCACGAGCTACGTCCGGGATGGTTAGGTCGACTCCTTCCCTACGCTCCTAAGTTCAGTGATAAGCGCTACCTCGACTCCTTTTTTCTTGAGAAGTAACTCGATACCCGACCTATCCGAACCTTTCGAAAGAAGCTCGAGGGTTGCTGGCTTAAGGGGACCCCGACAGGACTAAGCCTGGTTGATGCTCTCGAGTCCCTACGCTCTGGCAACTACGGGTCAGAGTGAAACCAGCGACGTCCTAAGGGCACCCTTACTAGCCTAAAGATCTCGAGCCCCTCAACGAGGGAAAAGAAAAAGGAACCGAGTGCCGAATCGAAAAGAAAAAACCCTTGCCCAAAGGAGAAAATTGCAAGTTTATTACGCAACAAGCCGCTAGTGCTAATAAATTGTTTTCTTGTGATTTAGTGCTCGTCATCAAGCCATCTCAGGTCCTTCGCTGTGGAGTCAGGAACCCTTCTGGTGAACTCGGTGCTCCCCGTCAGGATCTGGGGGTAACGGTGATCCTCGTAACAAAGAACCCATCCACCTGCCAGCGCCTCGCAATCCATGTCGGGGTAGTGTGAGAGGAACATGGCCACGACTCGGTGGACCAGCTGTCGAGCCATAGCCATCCCCCTTTCGCTCAACTCCACCAACCATCCCGATGCGCTCCACCAAGGACGCCCCGTCACCAACACCGATGCCCTCCAGCAGCTGCACGACGGCTTGGGTAACCGCCCGGTGAGTTCCTTCTCTCTCTAGGATGGTCGGCCGGGCCGCAGCAGTGGTCTGGGAGGACAGCTTGAGCATTGCGGCCCTCTCTGCGGAAGATAAGAAGATGAGGCGCACACCATCGAAAGACACGAGCAGGACAAGACACGGCGACACTTACCCGTCAAGCCCTCGGCAAGCAACGACACAAACGCCGCCAGCTCCTCTTGCTTGGTGATGGTCTTGTTTATCCAGGCGGCGTCAGCCACCCCCTTGTTCCGCAGGTTGTCGAGCTCAGCACACGCGGCTGCCACAACAGCAACCACCGCAAGGCCGTCAGCAAGCAGACATAGGCTCGGAGCCAGAAGATTACATGAGGAGGTCGGCTTACCGGTCAGCTCCTTATCACGATCGATGGCGACAACCAGCAGCTCTCTCCGCTCGTCGACGGTGATGCCGACCTAGTCTCGCAAGGCGGCGATCTGCCCCTGGCCAGGCTCGAGGTCGCGGATGGAATTCGCCGCAGCTTCGGTCAGCTCTGCCACCCGCGTCTCTAGAGTGGCGCACTTCCTGGCCGCCTCCTGCACAGTAGTGTCAGAAGCGGACCGCGCACCCTCCACCTGCTGCAGGGCCTCGGCCAGCTTCGACGAGAGAGCCATCTTCTCCGCTTCAACGACCGCCAATCGCTCCGCCGACGACGAACGAATGGCGGCCAGCTCTGCCTGTCTCTGCTCCACCTCCGCCCGAAGAGCGTCAGTCGCTTTCCAGTGGTCGGCCTGCTAGTGGATGAACCGGGATTTGGCGCCACTACGCGGCACGAACTCCTGTTCGAGAAACAACCCCAACAATAACAATGAGGAAAATCACGCGAAGTCGGGCAAGAGAGAAGACCCAAAGCCTGAGGTATACCATGGCAGCGGCGGCAATTTCTTCAGCTGAGGCCGCGTGCCGCCGAATCGCACGCCCAAGCCGCTTGGCCGAGGTGCGCTCCTCCTCATCGTCGACGTCGAGCACCACCTTGTTTGGGTCGCCCCGGGCAGCAATTAGTAGCGTGCGACGACGGGCTCTGCTGTTGGGAACGGGAACCAGTGCCCCTCGGAGCTCGTTCGGCGTGCTCACCCCAGAATCAGAACGGGGGGTTGGCGCAACGGTGGGAGGAGTGTCCAAGAGTGGCACAAATGACGAGCTCTCTGTGCCCTCTCTCCCACCCGTTGCATCGCCGTCACCCCGCAGAGGCGCTCCGGTGTCAAACTCCTCACTCTGAGTCTTGGAGGTCAGCAGGACCCCCGCGGCAGGCGTGGCCACGACCGGATCCTCTGGTGTGACCATGGCTGAGTCCGCCTCGGCCGCGATCGCACCCCTAGAAGAAGAGAAGGGTGAGACACCGGGCGCGCCTGCACCGGCAGTGTCTCCCTCGACGGCAACACCGAGGGTAACTGCTGGGGCTTCAAGTCCCCCGTCGGCGGGGGCATCCGTGATCACGACGCGGTCGCCTACTGCCGCACTCAAGATCTGCAGGCGCAACTCTGTTTCAAGCACCGCCAGCGCCTCCGCCGATGGTGGGGCCCCCGATGTCGTAATGCCAAGTTGGCGGAAGCTGTCGCTAGAGCTGTCACTCTTTCACGACGTCTCCTGGGTGCACGGACTTGCAACACTTTTCTCCTCTAGGGGCCCCGCGGGAGGGGCCTCGGGAGCCGCCTGCGACGCAGCCACCGACGCCGGAACAACAACTTTCCGCATGACACGACGAAGTGATTTCTCTGGCACTGGCTCGAGCGTCCGGTCGCCGGGAGGCATCCTAAAAAGCAGAGCATTCAACACAAAAGTCGTCGGGCAATCCTTACCAAGGATAGGAGAGATGCTCACCTTGCCGCAAAAACCCAAGCCCTCTTGGGCTCCGACGACGACAGCCAGCACGAGGCTCGCTTGCCGCCGGACACTAGGGGACGGTCGCACCACGAAGAAATTGCCTCCTCATCCCGTCGCCTCTCTACCGCGGCTCCCGCGATCGCAGGCAGAAGGGACCGTGAAGAGCACGCCTCCTCGGCCAGCGACATCAGCACGAGAAGGACGATGCGTCAGATGCTCCCTCAAAGATGACCACGACATGGGGGAAGCCGAGTTGCGCCTCCTCTCCTCCCGGTTCGAGTCGCCAGGGCAGGCTGTCGCCCCGCGGTCAGCACGGCAGGGCCAGTCCGCCGACTACTCACGACTGTGGTCCCCGTGGTGGCGCTACGTAAGGAAGGATGCGACGTCCTATCGCGAGCACCCTCACCACCCTGACGCACCTTGGGAAGCACCTGAGCTGCGCGAGAAATGGTGGTTGGCCACTACGGGACCCCCGAGGTCGACGACGAGTAGCCCTCAGTCGCTTCTCCCACCGTAGGCTCTGCCGCAGTGACAGCATCGTCATCGTCATCGTCCTCTTCCGAAGTACCAGGCGGCAGCTCCCGGTCCTCGTCAGAGGAAACGTCCTCATCCCCGGCTCTCCTCCGGTTCGCCCGAGCGTCGTTCTGGCCGTGCTTGGCGATCTCCGCCGCCTTCCACGCCTCGTGGCGGTCCTTCTACTTCCTGAGCTTGGTTGCGACAGCGCGGTTCCGCGCGCTCTCTCCTAGGAGCAGGGCGCGGGCATGTGTCACTTTCCAGCCTCCAGCCTGCGGAAACCACGCACCGAGCGTGAGGAGGAAGGGACAAAGGAGGATGAGGAAGAAGACCCAAGGGAAAACTCACTAAGGTCACCGTGCCTGTGTCCGAGAGCATCAGGAATAGATTGTCAGGCAGCCACTTGGGGCCGCCGGGGATGGCCTGTCGGACGTGGTGCCGCACATCGCCCATTGAGGGTAGGGGGTCGGCGGTCACGGTTCCCGCGAAGGGATCCCGTTCGGTAGTCATCTCGAACAAGCGGAGAGATCGACGCCGCAGCGGCACGACCCTTCTCGTGAGGTAGCCGCCAATCACGGCCGCAAGGTCGACTCCGTGTCCTTGCAGGGCCTTGAGTGCCTCCAGGCACCCGGAGAGCAGCTTCTGGTGATCCTTCTTCGGGGCCCATCCGACCAGGTGTTGACGGCTGTTAAGTACCTATTTTAAGGCCGTCAATTCCTGCATTTTACCACAAGAACCATGCATCCACAGTAGAATAGGAGCTTATACTGACAAATTCCACCAGTGGCAATGCAAAGATCAATCCAGGTATTTAGCACAAGAAAAGGGAAGAAAACACACCTCCATGATCCAAGCAATTCAGGCTCAGCCAATGAGGGGCTGCCATGTAGGCATCCACTGGATCCATGACGTCATCAATCCATGGGAAGAAGACCCGACGAATCAGGAGCCACCACATGTGCGTCACATGGATCCCATGGCCCACCTACGCGTCCAAACCGCCTCAAGTCCACATGGGCACCCGGAACCACCTTAAGGACCCACCTGACAGCCACCTGGAGAAAGCACAACACAGGAGGACCCACCCAGGGGTCGGCCGACCCCACAGGTCGGCTGAACCGCCTTTGGGTCGGCTCATCCTGGCCTTCCACGTGTGGGTTCCTAGTTGATTACTTGCCACATTCCAGGAGTGCTCGCGGCGTCTCACGAAGTTTTCCATCCCCTATAAATAGAAGAGAGGGGGGGGGGGGTAAGAAGAGGACAACACACTTGAAGGCAACTTCTCACCTTTGTCTCCTTCTCCCCTCTCCTCCTCTCTTGGTTGAGGTGAAACTTCACCTCACCATAGGTGGGTGTGTGTGGAGGATCTAGCCTAGGTGGTGCTAGGTAGAGAGGCAGTGTGAGTGAGTGAGTGAGTGAGTGAGTAGAGGTGAGATGGTGATGATCCATTCATCATCCATCATCCCCTTGTACCTCGTGGATGATGCCGTTCTTCATTTAGACAAAAGTGAGTATTTCAGTATATTCCAATTAGACTAAAGTAGAATTCATGCATAGGTGATATGTTCTTGTGTTCTTCATCCGTTCTTGATCTTATGCTTGCGTTCTAGTTGAACTATTCCTTTGGATCCTGTGGAGAAGATGCATAAGTTGTTTATCTGTTTGTATGATTGCTCGTCAATTAGAATATAGTGGATGCTCATGCATATCTGATTTAGATCAAAGTGTCATTCATATCTCCTGTCGCCTATTTGATTCCATGATGAGTGAGGCCTAGCCCGTACTCGCGGGTTTGTCGCTCCGTATTTATACGGAGTGCTATAGCGTTGCTACGGGACGTCAGACGTAGCTGTGCTATAGTAGTGATCAGTGGTGTCAACGTGGTGTCTAGACCGCGGATTAGCCTTCATTTGCCCCGTATCCCACGGATTGTCAGGGGTAGGCCGCGGTAGTAACAACCGTTGGACCCTTTGTACTCCCCCACGTTCGGATACGACGTAGAGCTTTCGGCCAGAACCGACCTGTTATAGCTAGGAGGGAACTGGGGCCCGAAGCGAGTGTCCTTATCTCGAGCTTGCGCCCTTCTAGAATCAATACCCATAGGAGACTCCTCATCTCCTGATCTACCTCAGCAGGGATCCTGTGTCCTTGGATAGTCATTCATAGAGCTCCCCTTCTGTTCCTAGGATTCGATACCCTTTGGAATACTCCTTAGGTGAAGTGCTATAATGGTATATCCATGCGCTTGCGGATTCGTTCGTACCCGTAGGTATACCCAGGTGATTCTTACGCTCACGCTATCCCGGCGCCGTAGTGGTGACGTTAAGAAATACCAAAAAGCATTTCTGGCACCGTTGCCGAGGAACGGTTGTCGTGAATCTACGAACTTGACTGTCCTCGTATCTTTTGTTTTTCCTTTTGTTCTACCCCTACCCCCATTATCCATGGAAGGTTATCCTTGTACACACCTTCCACCCGTCATGAGTGAATTCAGAGAACTGTCCTCTTTAGGACCCATTCCATTATCACATTACCTGATTCACCCATTTCTCATGAAGATAGTGTGTTCCTCTTTAGGACCCATTCCTTCTCAGGGACGAGTCATGAGAACCCCTATGACCATGTGAGAGACTTTGAGCAATTATGCTCCACCCAGGGTAGAACCCGGATGACACAAGATGTTCTTAAGAGGAACCTGTTCCCGTTCTCCCTCTCTGGGAAGGCGAGAATCTGGTACCGCTGTTTCGGTTCTGGTCATTCTAGCTGGGAAAGTTTGAGGGCAGCTTTCTGCATCAGATTCTTCCCACTGCGACGTATCATTGCCCTAAGAACGGTAATCCTCAATTTTAAACAAGGAGAGGAGGAATCACTAGGAATGGCATGGCACCGTTTTGCCTCTTTGGTCGAAACATGCCCAGTCCTTGGTTTACCTGACCCGGTGCTTTTGCAGCATTTCTGGGTTTGTTTACTAAAACACAGTGCTATGAGACTTGATGCCCTCTCGGGAGGCACCTTTGTGTTCCTAGAGGCAGAACGAGGAAAGGAAATTCTGGGAGAAATCCGAGATTTCAGCTCCACGCCTGTCTCGGGTAGCGAAGTAGCCAAAAGAGACGATGTCGAGTTGCCTAGATCTATCTTCGAGAGAGCCCGAGCCTACACTCCGACTTTCACTTCGCGCTGGTCGAAGATATCATTCCTGATTGGCAGGAATCTATAGGAAAGAGCACCTAGTGTGAATTCTGCCTTTAGGTTCCCCTATTGTTTCTTCTCTTAAACTCACCCCTCGAGACTTAGTCTCGGAGGGAGATGGAAAGGAGTGGTTTGGGAAGGAAAATCATTTCTAGCAAGAATGGTTATCTCGAGCCTAACTATGACTTTCCGGGAGAGGGTACGATAGCATACCCCGTGCTTCATGTCAAGACTCAATCTAAGGTGCCGCCACACCAAGGGTTAGTCAGGACACTGGACCTTGATCCATAAACCTCCATATTCTTGGCCTAAGGAAGCTCGGCTTTATACCGATCAAATTCAGCAATCCACGCTATTATCTTGAGCTCAATTGTGATCGATGCCGATTAGTCAAGTGACCAAAAATTCCACTCTTCACTCCTTGACTCGATCGATGCCCGATGGGAGCATGAATGCACTCTTACTTCTTATGCACCCCTTGGAAGCTTAGGTTGACTTATGTGTCATTCTCACACTTGTGAGGACTGAATCTTAGCCAATCTAAGGAGGGAATGAACAAACAAGTTCGTCACTCTTGATTCGTTGCTCAAAATGCTCGTTTGACCCATAGCACATTACTCTTACAATTTCGGGGCCGAGCACTCTTGAGTTATGCTTTTTCTCAGAGATGAGAGCTGCCACTCTCAGAGCACTCTTCCCGTGTTTATCCTCATCATCTCTGTGGACTCTCGTATGTGGTGCTGTGGCTTTGTTAAGCTATGCAATCTTCCTAAGGCTACCCATCATAGTCCCCCTAGGATTGTTGCGACGATCATCAATATCATATTATGTATACAGCTTGCATCGTACATGTGCACTAACCTTGCAGGAAACAAAACTATCATACACACTATACCTGAGAGAATCTGCAAGGAGGACATATGTGGTTGAGCAGGAGAGCACTATATGATACCCCAAGATAAGACTCTCCCCAAGAGCTTTGTTCCATATTTCATTCTGGGACAAAATTATCCTTCGGGTATTCACTCGTTACTAACCATGCAGACGAATGAGGAAAATGGATGACGTAAGTATGGAGGGGCCAGAACATTCTTCATCCAGCTATGAGTCTAGCTAAGACCCCTGTTTTGAGCCGATAAGATATAAAGAGGCTTGAGTAAAGTCGAGTTAGGGTAAAGGCAACTATATGCCCATAAACCCACTCTTCCTTTTCCCGAGTTCTCTGACCTTAGATTTGGCAGGGCACCTAGTCTAGGAACCCTGAGCCCCACTAGAGCCCGCTGCCGAAGCCGAGGCCCAGCGGAGCCCAGATGGGCTCGGCCAAACCACTAGGTCGGCCGAACCAAAAGGGTCGCCGCCTCTCCCCTTTCGCGTGTGTACTCCTTCGTCCTCCAGGGACCCTCTCCTCGCCGCCTGGCGAATTTTCGAGCCGCGCAGAAACTCCATCCCCCTGCTGAACCCTCCTCTCGCACCACCGCCTGCCATGGCCGACAAGAGTTCCGCACACCTTCGTGGAATGAAGTCCCCTCGCTCCATCCTCATTGCTGATCTTAGAGGTGATGAGTTCCACCCATGGGAGGAGACTCAGGATGACCTGATAACCCTAGAGTGGGGGAGGAAAATGTGAAGCACCGATGGGGACTCAGTAGAGCCCCCAGCCAGGCGAGGCTCATCCTTGCCCCCAACCATCGATGGTCATGTCCTCGGGAGAAAACTAGCTCCCGGCTCAAGTAGGAAGGTGCTCTATGATTATTACCCGGGCCCTCCGCTGAAGCCCGGAGAACGCTATGCGGGGTCCTTCTTCAACAAAGATGGTGAGCCTTTCTACCATAGATATGAGCAGGATGAGTGGGATGAGTTCCCGCAACTGAGAGCCATGTGTGGTTCGAGGACCAGTGGATGGTCGCTTCCGAGTGTGATGAGTGATTGACAACGTGGTGTGGACTGATTCTTGGCTAAGTATTGCAGGTGCAGGTTGCGGCTTGACTGGTGTTGGTGCAGGTGAAGAACAAGCGCGAAAGGTCGTTGCTGGTGAGGCCTCCAGATGTGGAGAAGATAAGTAGGCTTGGTTTGAGGGACCCGGTGGCCAGCGGAGTCAAGTACGGGCCGCATGGTGGCAAGAACAGCAAGATGAAGTCGTGGACGGTTTCTTGGTTGAGCCTCAAAACCAAGGTCGAGCCGGGACTACGTGGGAGCCGAGTCATGAGTGGTGATTGGCGGAGGCTACACCGAGTTTGCAGGGTTTCTAGTGGTTCACCAGAAAACCACTGGGTTCCTTGGTTGATCCACAAAGCCAAGACAGAAGACCGAAGACGGAGGTGCAGCAGCATCGGACCGATCTGACCGGTGGGTCTGACCGGTCTGACCGGTGGGTACCGGTCTGACCGGTGAGGAGCACCGGTCTGACCGGTGTGCGACGACGCAGTTCGGAGACTTCGAAGCAGAGGACACGCGTCGGGATCGCAAGGCTTGCGTCGAGGCTAAGCAAGTTTGCGGTCGCCGGGCATCCGTCCGATGGTGCGAAGACAAAGTTTCTCAAAGTGCCCCTCGGGGGTGTGTATCCTAGTATTAGGCCGTAGGGGTATTTTAGTCTTTCGGCTAGCCTCCATATAACCCAAGTGGTGAGAGGATGGCAGCCATCTCTTGGAACCCTAGCTCATTTTGTTTTGCTATTTTCCTCTTCCTTTTTCCTTTGGAATTTCTAGGATTAGCTTGAGAGCTTCATGGTGAGATCTTGTGAGAGGGAAGGATGATCGGGCGGCAAGCTAGACCTTGTATGAACCTCTTTGGTATGTATAGATGATTCAGCGTGGTTCCTCAAGGCTTGGATGTGTCTTTCCCGTTTCTCCTTTTTGGTGATTTTCGGAGCACTTTCTTGGCGATTTTCTTGTGGCGGATTCGAGGCCTTTCTCTTTGGGATTTGGTGGGGTATGTATGCTTGAACCCTTCGTGGTTCTTTTCCCTTTGATTCCCCTCCCAAATCCGTGAGCAAAGGGGCTCGATTTTGGGGTTTTCTCCTCTCTAGGGTTAGAGGCATTCTTGGTGGGATTTCTTCGATTCCTCTCATTCTAGCAAGTTTTGGTGGACCAAATCTTGGCTATGGAGTGCCCATGAGGTGTTTCTACTATCCCCCAAAGTCTTGTGCGAATCCGTGGAGCGAATCGTGAGATCGGGAGTTGGATTTGGGGAGTTGACCCGCGGGCGCTGTTCATCCCGAGCTGCCCAGCCTGACCGGTCTGACCGGTGCTGCTCACCGGTCTGACCGGTGCAGAGGCTTTGTGGGATTTGCCTCGGCTGAACGTCTTGGTGAGTTCCCTGTTGTCTCGTGTTGCTGCTGTTTCGAGTTTGGTCAGTTTTGGAGCTTGGTAGGTCTGTTTGGTGGATTTGGGATTTCCTGGCTTGGACCGGTCTGACCGGCGAGCTACACCAGCCTGACCGGTGTAGGGGCCTTCTGTGGAAGTTCTCAGGTTTTACCAGTTTGCTCCAGCAGGGACCGGTCTGATCGGTGCTGCTCACCGGTCTGACCGGTGCAGTCCAGTGATGCTCAAGTTGCTTGTTCCGCTGCGTTCTCGAGTAGGTGTAGGTGGTTGTTGGTTCCTAGGACCAGTAGCACTCTAGTGGCTGTGTGGTCTTGGCCAACTTGGGTAGTTGAGTCGGAGACGTGTTTTGGAAGCCTTGTTCATCTTGTTGGAGTCTCCATCTCCTTCGAGAAGAATTTTTATCGGCTCCCATTCACTCCCCCCCTCTCTGGTCGCCAGTTTCGGTCCTTCAAGTGGTATCAGAGCCGGTTACGGATCTTCGGATTCTAACCAGTCTAAGATCCAAGGATGGCGTACCAGAAACGGGGTTCGGGTACTTCGCACTTCGATGGCAAAAACTACCAGATGTGGCAGAGGCGGATGGCGGCATTCCTCCGTGGAAAGGGTCAGATCCTTTGGGACGTTACGGTGAACACAACTTATGTTCATCCGATTAACTTCCTTGCTCCGGGATCAAGGGACATGTTCGACGCCAACAACAAGGCGGTCGACTACTTGTTTCGTGCTCTGTGTCAGTCCGAATTTGATCGGGTTCAGACAGAGGACTTAGCTTGTAGGATTTGGGAGCAGTTGAAGGATGCTTATGCTGGGAATGCTCAGGTTCAGGCTCGGATGTACGCAACTTACCGGAGAGAGTACGAGAACTTCACTCATCTCCCCGGTGAGTCCGTCGATGCCCTCTTACAGCGGTTTACGGTTGTGGTGAACAACATGAGAGCCAATGTGGCCGTGCTCCCATACGATGATCATGATAGAGCCGTGAAGCCCTTGCACTCGTTGGATCGCACCATATGGGACGGAAAGGTCGAGGCTATTCTTGAGTCCAAGAAGTATGACACCCTGACCGTGAACGAGCTGTTCTCGAAGCTCAAGTCGGCTGAGTTGGACCGTGGTATGACAGCCAAGATCGAGAGCCCGACTGACTCTCATAGTCTTGCTCTCGTCGGTGGCAAAGGGGCTAAGTCTAATGCTAACGCATCCTCCAGGATGTACTCTCTGTCTTCTTTGATGTCTTTGCCAGACGAGGAGTTCGACGTGCTTGGAGAGGACGAGCTAGCGTTGCTGACTAGGCGGTTCGAGAGGTTGCACGAGAACCGGGTGAACACAAGGAGGAATCCACGGATATGCTTTCAGTGCGGCAAGCCAGGACACTTCGTCGCCGACTGTCCGGAGAAGATGAAGAACAAGGACGGCTACAAGGATGGCTACAAGCACCGGTCGAACAAGGACGGCAAGTACCGATCAAGGCGCTGTGACGCCCCAGGTTTTTAATTAACCCTAATTGTCGGTCAAACCTGTTGACCGGGGTCAAATCATGGTCAACCTGGGTCATCACCTTGCAGATCTCACCAACACTCACCTATTAGCATCTTAAACAAGTCTAATGCACTTCCCATGGTCAAAACCCTAGCTAAGGGGGACAAACCCTTTGATGTCTTTATGTGATCCTGGAACTTTGGCCACGTTCTCCAAATTTTGCCTAAACACTTAAAAATCTACCAATACAAAAGTTGTGCAGAATCACTAGGGACACATTTCATCTTCAGGGTGGCATTGCTGGTTTTGAGTGGAAAAGGTGCTAAAGTGCCAAGAAAGCTCAGGGTCACTGTTCACCGAGACATGAGAATTCTCCGAATTGGCATTTGAATTTCTCCTTCGATTTGAGTCCAATTCAAAGTCGGTTTCAGCCAACTTTTAGACGAATCACCCATCTACAACTTTCCAATCTACGGATTTTGAAGTTCACTTGTAATTTTTGGAGAATCGTGCAAGTGAACAGAGGCACATGCCACGGACCGAGGGCGGGAACGCGCCGGCGCGACGTCACGCGCGCGCGCGCGTCCACGTGTCGCCGCCGCGCCGCCGCCGTGCGCCGCCGTACCACGGCCGGGCCTCGAAGTCTGGGCGTGCGCTCGGCGTGCGTCAACCTCGCACGCAACTCCAGGGGCCGCCTCGGCCGGTGAGCCCGCGCGCCACGCGGCGTGCGCGCGCTCGCCGCGGCACCGTCAGTCCGCCCGCCGCGCACGTACGCCAAGGCCGCCGTACCCACGCATTGAAGCGGCGGGAAGGCTTAGCCTCGAAGCGAGGTGCCTCTGCGCACACTCGGCTATGAAAAGCCGGCCCCCTTCTCCTCCCGCGTGTGAACACCGCCGCCCGCCGATCCGCCATTGCCGCCGCCGCCGCGAGCTCGCACTCCCGCAAGCTCCCGCCGCCGGCCAACCTCTCCTAGTCCTTCCTTAGGTCCCACTCGAGCTTCAATGGCCGCGTGTTGATCTTCTCCGCCTCGAACCTCGCCGGAAACCGAGCACCCGCGGGCGCGCCGCCGCGACCTCGCCGCCGCCGCTCGCCGGAGCCATCTCCGGTCACGCCGCCACCACCAATCCGCTCCTGGTGAGACCAATCGCACGGCCGTGTCGCTTGTTTACCTCCCCCGGCCCTGCCTCGCCGCCGGCGAACTTCCCTCCGCCGGTAAGGGCACGGTTGTAATTCGCAAGGGCATGGTTGTGAACCCAGGGACCCGGTTGCAATAGAAAGATTCTTAGTTTCCTTGCAAGTCAGTCCAATGCCTTAGAAATAGCCTAGAAATTCACAGAAAATTCAGAAAAATGCAAACCCAATTTTGTTGGTCTCAGTGAGAGTAGATCTGCAACTTCTGCAAAGCATGACCATAGTTTGGACTTATAGGTTTTTAATGAAAATTCAAATTCAGTTTGACACCTTTTTGCTATAACTCAAAATCTAGAAAGGCTATGGAGCTGAATTTTGGAGATGTTGCTAGACTTGTCATGATTAGACTCTGGACCAAAAATTTCACAAAGTAGTTGAACAGATCTTTTTATATGAATTACTTTGTTTTTATGCTATTTCTACTTTACTGATTTTTGTAGCAAAATATGAATTGATTTTCGTGCTCAACTTGTGATAAAGCTCATGTTATGCCTAGAAGTAACTTTCCTGAGTTTATCATGATTTTATCTCTGTTAGAATTATTTAATCCTGATTTATGCTTAGGTATATATTTAAATGCATAGTTCATAATTCAAATTGGTTTGTGATGAACCTATGGGTGTTCTGATCTTGTTTAGGGCCAGAGTAGCTGTAGGCTTGTTGTTGGATGCAGGAGCTTTACTTTTATTTATTTATGCATTTCCTTTAATTTGCATGGCTAGGAAATGTAATCTTTGCTTTTATAAGTTTTATAGTTATTTTAATGTTCAAGCACAATCCAGTGGACGCTTAAGAGTAACTAGGCCAGCAGGGACCCCTGTCCTTGTTTGTGTGTTTTGTTGTGCCTTTAAAAGATAGGGTGCACATTAGTTTGTTATAGGTTTTAATTAGGAAAATGTGTTCCTTTAACCTTGTGACCTTGTGATTGGGTACCTAGCCTAATTTTAGGGTCTGGTTTATCACCCTTGCTGTTTTAAGAATTTAAATGGAAGTATCTACATTTATGTGCACACCTTTGCTATTGAAAGATTGAATAGTGCATCTCACATGAAATAACAATCATGAAAATGAACACTAATTAATTGTTGGGCAATGATTAAGCCCTTGTCCATAATAACCTTAATGGAAAGGAATTAATAATTAATTGTTTGTTAAGGTGAATGTGTCCAACAAGAGTTGGATGAAATAATTAATCTATCACTCCACCTGAACCCTGCATTGCTTTCCGTGTAGAACTCCCTGACAGTAACTACGCGCTCGTGCCGGAAGCCGAGGAAGGAGGAGCTGACGCGGAGCTGCAGTACGTGGAGGTGATCGACGACACCGAGGACCCTCAGGCCAACCCTGCTGACGAAGGCAAGCCCCGGTGCATTAACCAAGTGTTTTTGAAACTTTATGCAACTATCTATGGATGATTGTGCATTTACGTTCAGGAGTTGAAATGAAACCCTAGATGCATGATCCATAGGTACCGATGTCCTTACTAGTATGATAGGTCGGTAGCTGCTATGCTATAGGACCGTTACAAGTCGAGTGATGCTTGTCACTCGCGAGAATAGGTTCTTATGTTGGAATCATAAGATCTCCTTAAATGGATGGCTCATGTGGTAAGAGCATGGGATGTGGGCTCCGGTCCAATGGCTTTCGTGGGTTAAGTGTTTGAACGTACTAAGCACTTGTCGGAAATGGGTACGGTAAGCCTAGTACCTTAACGAGACGGTAAGGGATTTTACTGTGACTAATCTTGGGATGTGTCCCCCGGCTAGCTACCGGTGGTGCATGTGCGATGCTGGGTGCCTTGCGGGGTATACCAGATAGCCGGTACCGAAGACTGTGGCCTTTTATCCCGAACCGAGGACTTTTGGGAACCGCCTGGTGGTTGTCCTCGCGGGGGCACCCTACCGTGTGTTTAGGTCTACCTTGCAAGGTTTAAATCAATCGATCGTCGGCCTCTCACCGTTATCTGAGACTAGTTACTCCACTTGCCATGAGATCCCTAATGATGGAAGTTGATGAATATTATGCTTGATTAATTGTTTGCTCAACTTATGCTTGCACTAGCTTGCTAATTTAGAAAGGAATAATCAACTAGAACTTGTGCTAAAATATTGAAAGTAAGGACATACTCTTTGTTGCTTTTCAGCAAAAGAAACCCCAGTGGCCAAAAAGCCGTTCATGTCTAGAGTTGGTGATGTAGTTGTCACCGACGGGTAAGTCTTGCTGAGTATTAGTATACTCAGCCTTGCTATAATCTGTTGCTCCAGTTAATGCCTTTGCTGATGTGTGGCCTGGAGAGATCCCGCCCGGCTGGGAGCTGGAGTGGGTGGAAGACGATGAATGAAGGCATCATGGCAGGCCTCCCGTGATGTTTCCTCGTGCCGTTTAGTTTAATTCCGCTGTTTTCAAAACTCTGAACTTCGTTATCATGTCAAAAACTCCGGTTGTAATAATTACGCCCTTCGGGGTAAATTTGGATGT
Source organism: Cenchrus fungigraminus (assembly GCA_036936925.1). Classification (NCBI taxonomy): domain Eukaryota; kingdom Viridiplantae; phylum Streptophyta; class Magnoliopsida; order Poales; family Poaceae; genus Cenchrus; species Cenchrus fungigraminus. The sequence continues at coordinate 36,883,374 of CM072772.1, forward strand.
TAATCATATGTTGTTCTCTGGACTCGGCTTCGCGTGAGTTTTAATGCATATATGTCGATCCTTGTTGCTTTTTAAGTGCTTTACCGGGCGTTAACCCGGCAACTAACGACAGGATGATACTTTATTATTGCTTAATGACCAAAGTGGATTGGTTTAGGCGATAGTACGGTATTTTCCTGGGCGGGTTGTCACAGCTGGTATCAGAGCAATTATATGCACCAAAGATTAATTAATAACCTTAATCACTGGTTTTTGAATAAAATTTGCCAAGATTGTTGGATTTGAAAACACGTTGGTCCGTTAAGGATAAACTAGACCGAGAGGCCCTAGAGGGAATTTTGGGTTCTTTCAGGTGGCTTATTAATCTATGGTTTATTTTGCTAACTCCCAGCACATTTATTTCCTGTCAGAACTTACTTTCTGTACAACCATACTAGTTCATCACGTTTTGCCATACGTGGTGGTACCACAGGAAAATCCTGTGAGGGATGGATGAGACCTATTCAAATGGGCACCCACGTCGCGTCTGCGTCTCATCACGTTTTGCTATACGTGGTGGTACCGCATGGAAGTCATGTGAGGGATGGATGGGACCTATTACAAAGGGAACCCACCATCGCGTCTGTGTCTCGCCACGTTTTGCCATACGTGGACGTTCCGCATTTTGTATATGCGAGGCAAGGATCCGCTTCATTCCAAAAGGAGCGTATCTAAGGTTGGACGCTGTCCATGCAGCGGCTTGACGCATGGATACCGTTTCTATAAGAGAACGGTACTGTATGTGGATGCTTCTGTGACGTGCTGGCACGGAAGGTTCTTTTCTGCAGGTACATAACAGCGCTTCGTTAGACGCTAAGTGAGTACCGTGTAGCTCTCGACTAGTTATTATAGGGAGAGACGAATAAAAGCCTTGCCACCGGCACTGACTTCGATTTTTGGCTTGATTGCCGTGTGAGGTCGAATAGGATGTCTTTCATGCATACTAAAAGTCGAAACTTTTAAAATGGACCCAAAACAGAGCTTATGCTCTCTAAGGAAGATTTGCTAGTGTGTGGTTTCTGTGAACTAGATTACCTCTCATGCATAGGTGTTGTTGCTGTCCAACAATCTGTATTGCTGATAGCTTGAATTTTTGCACCCTGCTCTAGGAGTAATTAGACCAGTTGATCTATACCAAAGTTGCTCCATAACTAATCTAGTTTTTGCTCGCAAAAATTCATGGTCATAGCTTCTGTAAATCTTGAGTTGTACCCTTTTTAGTGAACTCAGGTCATGCTGTTTTTCAGGAAGGCAGAACCTGAAACTTTGCAACTTTCGACCTTGTTCCTAAATGATCTAGCTCAACCTTTGAATACCAAAAGTGTGTATAAAAACCTTACGGAGTAGCCTGTAAAATTTGAGAATTTTTGGGGTTCTGGATTTTTAGTTATGAATTTCTATTCACAGCTGCCAGAATTTGCACCATTTGACATGTTGCTCTCTTTTGAGTTCTAACATGCGTTACATTTTTGTACAGATGGCTGCCCCCGTGTTTCTCAAGTACGGCGCTGACGGTTCGGTCCGTACCGATGGACTGCACTGGGAGGGTTTTCCACGCCTTGCGTGGGAGGCACTCAGCGCTGCCGGCTACACCATTCCGCCCGTCTACGAGGCACTCGAGTTAGAGCACCTGGGCGTGCCTCGTTGCAGAGTGACCGTCACTGTACCACCTCACCCGGACCACACCGTCTGGTTCGACTTGAGCTCTGTGTACTGGGGTTTTCATCTGCAGGAGTCCTTCGAGTCGGCTGCCCTCTGGGTATTGACGGATTTCTGCGACCGCAACCCGACGGTGGTAGCACTGTCACCATTCGGACTGTTCCCGGCGGTGAACCCGCACGATCCGGCATGGAGGGACCGTGTGGACCACCTTCAGGAGTTACTGATGCTCGCAGTCCCACTGGACTTCACGCAGACGCTAACGCGTTGCCTGGACGCTGTGTTCACTCTCCAGGGGCTGCGTAACACCACCCAGCTGATGATCAGCCAGCGACTGGAGTCGGCTCGGCTGGCCTGGCACAATCTCTCAGCAGCGTACCAGCAGCTGAGCTTCACTCTCGCCCAGACTCAGCAGGAGAACGACCGACTACGTGCCAGGAGGTTCCAGTTGGAGTTAGAGAGAGGTGACCGCCTACAGAAAACCTTAGACCTGGAGGCAGAGGTCACTACCCTTCAGGAGGACGTGGACACTAGAGAGATCGAGAGGTTGACACTGCTGCAGAACATCATCGAGATGCAGCAGCAGGTAGAAGAGGCTGAGGTACAAGTAGCGGCTCTGCAAGCCATTGTGGCTCTGCAGCCACCACCTCCGGAGGAGCAGCAGGGTCAGTCTGGTCTTGACCAGGCGAGTCAGGCTGGACCACCGCTACCGACCCCACCGGCTTCACTTGCTGGCAGTGGTGCTTCGGTCGGCAACTAGGTTGCCATAGTATTGTAATAAAATGGGTCATACTCCTGTGTGTAGCCTTTTGGTTGGTTTGTGGTAGGTGAGCATAGGAGTATGCTTTTGTGCAGTGTGACTGCGATGTAACCAGATTGTAATGTGGTAATTTCAAACCTTGAAACCTTTGTAATGTTCTGTGAACACCTTATCCGTAATGTTGGTTGTAAGGAAGTGCTTAAGCAATTTGTGATCAGAATCGAGTTCGGTGTTGTATACCAAGCTTGTTTGGAATTTTGTGACGACCGTGCTCTCAAAATCTCAGTAATTGTGCACCTTCTTATTGAAAGTTATGCAATTTTTAACCCAATCCTGGCTGCTGTCCAAACAGCGAGACAAGGCTTAGGAAAGGGAGTTTTCGAGCAATTGAACGTCGAAATCTTTTCATGCGTTGAATACCAAAGTTGTGCGGAATATTGCCATGACCACGCTCACCAAAATTCAGCATTTTTGCATAAGGGTAGAGAAAACTACAGAGTTTTCGGTGAGTGTCGGCCTGCTGCCAGGACAGCTAGGTAGCTTTCTGCAATTGCATTCTTCGGGCATGCGAAGTTGAAGTTCGCCGCAATGTGGAATGCCAACTTTGGGGCGTATGAAATTTGGCATCTACTAACCAATTTTGGAAAATATCTCGGTGACTAGGCTGTTGGATGTGAAGTACTCTTATGACTGTGTTGCTGCAAATGTCGAATGAATGCGCGAATGAGCTTTGGTCATGCATATTTACACTTGTCATTCTTTCTAAGCAAGATTATGGCTATGTGTCTAACAAAGGCTCGCATTTCAGATGGTGGGACCAACGCGCAGCTCCCCCAACGGTTTCGGAACGTCGGGCAGTGGTGAACTACCACCGCCACCGCCCATGACGCCGTCGGAGGCATTCATGGCCACTCAGACCGAGGTGCTGCGCCAGATCCTGCAGACGCAGCAACAAATCGCCTAGCAGCTGAATCAAAGGCCGCCACATGTGGCAAATCATGAGGGGCCAAATCAGGTCACCACCTACCCTCAGTTCATCGGGATGAAGCCCCCGACCTTTTCCAAGGTGGAAGACCCCCTTGAAGCTGAGGCGTTTATCAAGGCCATCGAGGCAAAATTCTCTGCCTTTGTACTGCCTTGCTCCGAGGAAAACAAAGCCAACTTCGCAGCTCTGCAACTGCGAGGGGAAGCCTTTGATGTGGTGGGATCATTTCAAGACCATGCAGCAGGGGCATGCTGTCACTTGGAATGAATTCAAGCAAGCTTTCAAGAGCCATCACATTCCTAAGGGATTAATGGATAGGAAGATGAGGGAGTTACTGGCCCTCATGCAGGGATCTGACACTGTGTATCACTATGCATAGAAATTCAATAGCCTTTGCCAGTATGGCAGACATCATGTGGATACCGATGCAAAGAAAATGGAAAGGTTCCGTGATGGCCTGGATGGTGAGTTGTACGAACGGCTGAACTTGATCGAGCCCAACAACTTCCATGAGCTCGTAAACAAGGCTATATCCCAAGAGGATGCTATGAAGAAGGCCCAGAGAGACAAGAAGAGGCAGGCTGGTTTTGCTTCGGGCAGTGGAACTAACAAAAAGTTTCGTTTTGTGAAAAAGAATGTTCCTAACTCATCCCAGCAATCTTCAACTGGACGCTGGACGATGAAGCCATCACAGAACAAACCTTCAGGGAACTTCCAGTTCCGCAACACCCAGCAGCAAGCTTCCAAGCCCAACGCACCCCCACGCAACATCGGTGAACGCCGTTGTTACAATTGTGGACAGCCGGGGCACTACATAAGTGATTGCCCCAAACCTAAGCAGAACAAGCCCAACCAGCAGAATCAAGGTTCAGGGGCCAAGCCGGCCAATCCGGCTAAGAAGCCAACGGTGCAAGTCCGCCAAGGCAAGCTGAACTTTACCACCATGAGTGACATCCCAGAGGGAGCTTCAGTGCTTACGGGTACATTCTCTATCGATGACACCCCTGTTAAGATTTTGTTCGATTATGGAGCTACCCACAGTTTCATAAGTGAAAAGCTAGTAGGCAAATTGAGTTTGATGGGTTCTCACATCAATTCAGCTTATAAAATTGTCACTCCGGGTGGGCAAATCTCTTCTAGTACCTTAATCCGTGGAGTACAATTAAGGTTGGGAAGTAAGACGGTTCAATCAAACCTCATTGTCATAGGCTTAGAGGGTATGGATGTTATCTTGGGTATGGATTGGATGACCCGACATAAGGTGGTTCTAGATATCGCGGGTAGAGTTGTAGCAATCAATTCACCTACGGTCGGGCACACCACATTGTACCTACCTTTTAAGGACGGTGCAGACCCTTGTGCCTATGTGACCATTATCTCTCATCTTGAAGAAATTCCAGTAGTTTGTGAATATCCTGATGTCTTTCCCGATGAGTTGCCTGGCATGCCACCAGACAGGGATGTTGAGTTTGTGATTGAACTCCAACCGGGCACTGCGCCCATTTCTAAACGACCTTATCGTATGCCTCCCAAGGAATTAGCTGAACTGAAAAACCAACTCTAGGAATTGTTAGATAAGGGCTACATTCGCCCAAGTTCTTCTCCTTGGGGTTGTCCCGCACTCTTTGTCAAGAAGAAAGATGGTAGTTTGAGGCTATGTGTTGACTACAGACCGCTCAATGCGGTGACCATCAAGAACAAATATCCTCTTCCCCGAATTGATGTTCTTTTTGATCAGTTGGCTGGAGCCAAAGTTTTCTCCAAGATCGATCTTCATTCTGGTTACCATCAAATCAAAATTCGACCATGTGACATTCCCAAAACTGCTTTCTCCACTCGTTATGGTCTCTATGAGTTCTTGGTGATGTCCTTCGGTCTCACAAATGCCCCAGCCTACTTCATGTATCTCATGAACTCCGTATTCATGACGGAGCTTGACAAATTCGTAGTGGTCTTCATCGATGATATTCTAATCTATTCCAAAAATGAGAAAGAACATGCCAAACATCTTCGAATTGTCCTATAGCGTTTGAGAGATCATAAGCTCTATGCTAAATTCTCCAAATGCGAATTCTGGTTGGATAGTGTGAAATTCTTGGGGCACACTATTTCCAAAGATGGCATATCCGTAGATCCTAGCAAAGTACAAGAGGTGATGGATTGGAAACCACCCAAGTCCGTACACCAAATCCGCAGTTTTTTAGGTTTGGCGGGTTATTATCGTCGATTCATTCCGGACTTCTCCAGGATCGCTAAACCTATGACTGAACTGCTCAAGAAAGGAGTGAAATTTGTGTGGAGTGAAGCATGTGAGAAAGCCTTCCACACGCTGAGACAACACTTAACTTCAGCCCCAGTGCTAGTGCAACCGGATAATTCCAAACCTTTTGAAGTCTTCTGTGACGCGTCAGGCACTGGTCTCGGTTGTGTTCTTATGCAAGAGGGCCGAGTCATTGCCTATGCCTCACGGGCACTTTGACCCCATGAGATCAATTATCCCACCCATGATCTAGAGCTAGCAGCGGTTGTTCATGCTCTTAAGATTTGGAGACACTATCTGATGGGCAATCGTTGCAATATCTTCACCGATCACAAGAGTCTCAAGTATATCTTCACTCAATCGGATCTCAACATGAGACAAAGGAGATGGCTTGAGTTGATTAAAGATTATGATTTAGAAGTGCACTATCACCCCGGGAAAGCTAATGTTGTTGCGGATGCTCTTAGCCGCAAAGTTCACTGCAATCATCTAGAAGTGGAGCCGTATAGTGACACCTTATGTGAAGACATGAGGAAGCTTAACTTGGAAGTGGTAGAGCAAGGACATCTATATGTCCTAGCTGCCGAATCCAATCTTTATGATCGAATTGTCACTGCTCAACGCAATGACGAGGGCATACAGCTAATCAAACAGAAATTAGCAGAAGGAGACCTCAAGTATACCTGTTTCCGGAGGGATTCAAACGATGTGGTATGGTTTGGGAAACGTCTTGTGGTTTCCACTGACCAAGAAATTCAGAAAACCATCCTTGATGAAGCTCATCTTTCCAAATTCTCTATTCACCCCGGAAGCACCAAAATGTATCAAGATCTGAAGAAAAATTTCTGGTGGTCCAATATGAAAGTCGATATAGCAAAATATGTGTCAGAGTGTGATACTTGCCACAGAATGAAAGCAAGCCATTTGAAATCGGTCGGTGTACTCCAACCCTTGTCGATGCCTATGTGGAAATGGGATGACATAAGTATGGACTTCATTGTGGGTTTACCCCTGACTGCTAGAAAGAAGGATTCTATTTGGGTTATCGTGGACAGACTCACCAAGACTGCCCATTTTATTGCAGTTCATACTACTTATTCAGTACAGCAATATGCAGAGTTATACATGGATCAAATAGTTCGTTTGCATGGAATTCCGAAGACCATAATCTCTGATAGAGGAACTCAGTTTGTAGCTCGTTTCTGGGAGCAGTTGCATGAATGTTTAGGAACCAAGTTGATCCGTAGTTCCAGCTATCACCCGCAGACCGATGGTCAAACGGAAAGGGTAAATCAAATTCTGGAAGACATGCTACGGGCAAGCATCCTGCATTTTGATAAAAGCTGGGATAAGTGCCTGTCCTTGGCAGAGTTCTCATATAACAATAGCTACCAAGCTAGTTTGAAGATGGCACCGTTCGATGCTCTTTATGGATGGAGATGTCGTACTCCTTTGAACTGGTCAGAAGCCGGAGAAAGGACACTCTTTGGTCCGGACCTAGTCAAAGATGCCGAAGAGAAAGTGCTGGTGATAAGGGAGGACTTGAAGTTAGCACAGATGAGGCAAAAGAGCTATCACGATAGAGGAACGGCACCCTGACAATTTGAAGTCAGTAATTATGTGTACCTAAAGGTTTCACCCACCAAAGGTGTACAAAGGTTCGGTGTTAAAGGGAAGTTAGCTCCGCGCTATATCGGACCTTATGAAATCATTGAAGTATGTGGGCCAGTGGCTTATCGCATTCGACTGCCGGAACGGTTCTCCGCAGTCCACAATGTATTTCATGTGACCCAATTGAAGAAAGGTGTGCCTGTGCCTGAGAACGAAGTGATCACGGAAGCAAATGCTTGGATTGAGCCGGATTTCTCGCTCATCGAGCATCCCATGAGGGTGTTGGACAAAAAGGAGAGGAAGACCCGAAGACAGACCGTAAGAATGTACAAGATACAATGGAGTCATCATACGGAAGAAGAGGCGACTTGGGAAACGGAAGAGTACCTCAACACCAAGTACCCGGGTTTTCTGCAATCTCGAAACCGTGAGTTCTACTACCTACCTTGTTTTTCTTGAATCGAATCTCGGGACGAGATTCCGTTTAAGGGGGGTAGGCTATGACGCCCCAGGTTTTTAATTAACCCTAATTGTCGGTCAAACCTGTTGACCGGGGTCAAATCATGGTCAACCTGGGTCATCACCTTGCAGATCTCACCAACACTCACCTATTAGCATCTTAAATAAGTCTAATGCACTTCCCATGGTCAAAACCCTAGCTAAGGGGGACAAACCCTTTGATGTCTTTATGTGATCCTGGAACTTTGGCCACGTTCTCCAAATTTTGCCTAAACACTTAAAAATCTACCAATACAAAAGTTGTGCAGAATCACTAGGGACACATTTCATCTTCAGGGTGGCATTGCTGGTTTTGAGTGGAAAAGGTGCTAAAGTGCTAAGAAAGCTCAGGGTCACTGTTCACCGAGACATGAGAATCCTCCGAATTGGCATTTGAATTTCTCCTTCGATTTGAGTCCAATTCAAAGTCGGTTTCAGCCAACTTTTAGAGGAATCACCCATCTACAACTTTCTTATCTACGGATTTTGAAGTATACATGTAATTTTTGGAGAATCGTGCAAGTGAACAGAGGCACATGCCACGGACCGAGGGCGGGAACGCGCTGGCGCGACGTCACGCGCGCGCGCACGTCCACGCGTCGCCGTCGCGCCGCCGCCGTGCGCCGCCGAACCACGGCCGGGCCTCGAAGTCTGGGCGTGCGCTCGGCGTGCGTCAGCCTCGCATGCAACTCCAGGGGCTGTCTCGGCCGGTGAGCCCGCGCGCCACGCGGTGTGCGCGCGCTCGCCGCAGCACCGTCGGTCCGCCCGCCGTGCACGCACGCCAAGGCCGCCTTACCCGCGCATTGAAGCGGCAGGAAGGCTTAGCCTCGAAGCGAGGTGCCTCTGCGCGCGCTCGGCTATAAAAAGCCGGCCCCCTTCTCCTCCCGCGCGTGAACACCGCCGCACGCCGATCCGCCATTGCCGCCGCCGCCGCGAGCTCGCACTCCCGCAAGCTCCCGCCGCCGGCCAACCTCTCCTAGTCCTTCCTTAGGTCCCACTCGAGCTTCAATGGCCGCGTGTTGATCTTCTCCACCTCGAACCTCGCCGGAAACCGTGCACCCGCGGGTGCGCCGCCGCGACCTCGCCGCCGCCGCTCGCCGGAGCCATCTCCGGTCACGCCGCCACCACCAATCTGCTCCTGGTGAGACCAATCGCACGGCCGTGTTGCTTGTTTACCTCCCCCGGCCCTGCCTCGCCGCCGGCGAACTTCCCTCCGCCGGCAAGGGCACGGTTGTAATTCGCAAGGGCATGGTTGTGAACCCAGGGACCCGGTTGCAATAGAAAGATTCTTAGTTTCCTTGCAAGTCAGTCCAGTGCCTTAGAAATAGCCTAGAAATTCACAAAAAATTTAGAAAAATGCAAACCCAATTTTGTTGGTCTCAGTGAGAGTAGATCTGCAACTTCTGCAAAGCATGATCATAGTTTGGACTTATAGGTTTTGAATGAAAATTCAAATTCAGTTTGACACCTTTTTGCTATAATTCAAAATGTAGAAAGGCTATGGAGCTGAATTTTGGAGATGTTGCTAGACTTGTCATGATTAGACTCTGGACCAAAAATTTGACAAAGTTGTTGAACAGATCTTTTTATATGAATTACTTTGTATTTATGCTATTTCTGTTTACTGATTTTTGTAGCAAAATTTGAATTGATTTTTGTGCTCAACTTGTGGCAAAGCTCATGTGATGCCTAGAAGTAACTTTCCTGAGTTTATCATGATTTTACCTCTATTAGAATTATTTAATCCTGATTTATGCTTAGGTATATATTTAAATGCATAGTTCATAATTCAAATTGGTTTGTGATGAACCTATGGGTGTTCTGATCTTGTTTAGGGCCAGAGTAGCTGTAGGCTTGTTGTTGGATGCAGGAGCTTTACTTTTATTTATTTATGCATTTCCTTTAATTTGCATGGCTAGGAAATGTAATCTTTGCTTTTATAAGTTTTATAGTTATTTTAATGTTCAAGCACAATCCAGTGGATGCTTAGGAGTAACTAGGCCAGCAGGGACCCCTGTCCTTGTTTGTGTGTTTTGTTGTGCCTTTAAAAGATAGGGTGCACATGAGTTTGTTATAGGTTTTAATTAGGAAAATGTGTTCCTTTAACCTTGTGACCTTGTGATTGGGTACCTAGCCTAATTTTAGGGTCTGGTTTATCACCCTTGCTGTTCTAAGAATTTAAATGGAAGTATCTACATTTATGTGCACACCTTTGCTATTGAAAGATTGAATAGTGCATCTCACATGAAATAACAATCATGAAAATGAACACTAATTAATTGTTGGGCAATGATTAAGCCCTTGTCCATAATAACCTTAATGGAAAGGAATTATTAATTAATTGTTTGTTAAGGTGAATGTGTCCAACAAGAGTTGGATGAAATAATTAATCTATCACTCCACCTGAACCCTGCATTGCTTTCCGTGTAGAACTCCCTGACGGTAACTACGCGCTCGTGCCGGAAGCCGAGGAAGGAGGAGCTGACGCGGAGCTGCAGTACGTGGAGGTGATCGACGACACCGAGGACCCTCAGGCCAACCCTGCTGACGAAGGCAAGCCCCGGTGCATTAACCAAGTGTTTTTGAAACTTTATGCAACTATCTATGGATGATTGTGCATTTACGTTCAGGAGTTGAAATGAAACCCTAGATGCATGATCCATAGGTACCGATGTCCTTACTAGTATGATAGGTCGGTAGCTGCTATGCTATAGGACCGTTACAAGTCGAGTGATGCTTGTCACTCGCGAGAATAGGTTCTTATGTTGGAATCATAAGATCTCCTTAAATGGATGGCTCATGTGGTAAGAGCATGGGATGTGGGCTCCGGTCCAATGGCTTTCGTGGGTTAAGTGTTTGAATGTACTAAGCACTTGTCGGAAATGGGTACGGTAAGCCTAGTACCTTAACGAGACGGTAAGGGATTTTACTGTGACTAATCTTGGGATGTGTCCCCCGGCTAGCTACCGGTGGTGCATGTGCGATGCTGGGTGCCTTGCGGGGTATACCAGATAGCCGGTACCGAAGACTGTGGCCTTTTATCCCGAACCGAGGACTTTTGGGAACCGCCTGGTGGTTGTCCTCGCGGGGGCACCCTACCGTGTGTTTAGGTCTACCTTGCAAGGTTTAAATCAATCGATTGTCGGCCTCTCACCGTTATCTGAGACTACTTACTCCACTGGCCATGAGATCCCTAATGATGGAAGTTGATGAATATTATGCTTGATTAATTGTTTGCTCAACTTATGCTTGCACTAGCTTGCTAATTTAGAAAGGAATAATCAACTAGAACTTGTGCTAAAATATTGAAAGTAAGGACATACTCTTTGTTGCTTTTCAGCAAAAGAAACCCCAGTGGCCAAAAAGCCGTTCATGTCTAGAGTTGGTGATGTAGTTGTCACCGACGGGTAAGTCTTGCTGAGTATTAGTATACTCAGCCTTGCTATAATCTGTTGCTCCAGGTAATGCCTTTGCTGATGTGTGGCCTGGAGAGATCCCGCCCGGCTGGGAGCTGGAGTGGGTGGAAGATGATGAATGAAGGCATCAAGGCAGGCCTCCCGTGATGTTTCCTCGTGTCGTTTAGTTTAATTCCGCTGTTTTCAAAACTCTGAACTTCGTTATCATGTCAAAAACTCCGGTTGTAATAATTAAGCCCTTCGGGGTAAATTTGGATGTTAATCATATGTTGTTCTCTGGACTCGCCTTCGCGTGAGTTTTAATGCATATATGTCGATCCTTGTTGCTTTGTAAGTGATTTACCGGGCGTTAACCCGGCAACTAACGACAGGATGATACTTTATTATTGCTTAATGACCAAAGTGGATTGGTTTAGGTGATAGTACGGTATTTTCCTGGGCGGGTTGTCACAGGCGCGATCACAAGCACAAGAACAAGCACAAGGACAAGCGACGGTTGAGGAAGAAGGACGGCCGAGGCAGGAAGGCCCGAGCGATGGTTGGAGCGAGCGACGTCGACTCCAGCTCCGCCTACTCTTCCTCGAGCTCGAGTAGCAGTGAAGATGAAGGTGATCGGCACAAGAACAAGAAGTCATCCAAGAACTTGAGCGGGCTAAGCTGCTACGCGAGAGATGGCTTCTGCGGCATGGCTCGTAGCTCCGGCAGCAAGAAGAGTCACCAGAGCGACTCGGACTCCGATTCCGAGGATGAGGTACGTGACGAGCTTCCCTTCTTGCGTGAGGAAAACGAGCATCTTGGCAAGTTGCTTGATAATCGTGATGACATGCTTAGAGAGGCCAAGAAGATGAGGAAAGAGCTTAGGGCCTCACTAGAAGATGCTAGGAACCGAGTAGCTGAGCTAGAAACCAAGAACCTTGATGCTAAGCTTGAGATTGATTCGCTTAAGGCTTCACCTGTGATTTCTGATGAGATTGATTATTGTGATTGCTCTGTGTACCTAGCTGATCTTATTGCTCTTAAGGATAAGCATGCTTCTACTTGTGATGAACTAGATGTGCTTAGGGTTGAAGTGGCGGAGCTTAAGTCTAGACCTGCTTTGCTAGGTGCTTGCACTTCTTGCCCTGTTTTGCATGGAAAGATTTATGAGATGCATGCTTACACTATTTCGCTTGAGGCTAAGTTGAAAGAGCCTATTCCCACTTCTTGCTTTACTTGTGAATTGCATGCTTTGAAAAATCTGGAACTTGCACATTATGTGGATCGCTTGCAGGATGAGAACGATGACTTGAGAAAAATGATGGGTTGGTTGTCGGGTCATGAACCACAGCTTAGGATGATGATAGAGGCATACAAGCGCTATGATGGGAAGGCGCTTGGTTCGAAGAAGGTTGGAGAGTGTAGTGGTGAGGGAAGAGAGAAGATTGGTGATATCAAAGCTCCACCAAAAACCTTCCACAAAAATGTCTATGCTCCTAAGCCCAACCCACTGAGAAACAAACTTGACACAACCCGAGATCCTCCCATATTTCCACACCCAACAAATGACTTCCAAAAACCGGTGAAGTTTGTGAGCTCTAAGGAGAGTGAGGTTGGAGAGAAGAAGGGTGAGAAACCGAGTGAGGGGAAACCAAGTGAGCAGCCCCAACCCAAGCCTAAACCTAAGCCCATACAGTTTCATTGTGACTATTGTGGGAGAGATGGTCACAAGGGTGAGTTTTGCTTCAAGAGGAAGCGTGAGGAGAGAATGGCTAAGGAGTGGGCTAACAAGGACAGGTACCGCCCTTCAAATGGTGTACCTGAGCCTCGTATGCAGATGCCCAGGGCCAAGGCGATTGTGAGGACGGTTCCGGCTTGGGGAGATCGAAAGGTGGTAGGTGTTGCTGCTGGCCGAGCACCACCGGTCAGACCGGTGCAGTCCACCGTCAGACCGGTGCTGGTCTGGGCAGACAGCAGTTCAGTTTCCGTGCTCGTGCGGATGCTCAGTTCGGTTCTGGTGGTCGTGGTTCTGGTGGTGGGCATGGAGAGTTTGCAGGTGGTCAGTTTGCTAGACGTTCTCCACATCGTGCTCAATACGATGGTGGGAGGAGTCGTAGCTTTGAGATGGAGAGGAGGAACGGTCCACGGTCTTCCTTTCATGGTTTTCGTTCTCCTCCAGCGAGACAGGGGTGGTTCCCTCGAGGTGGTTCCCATGGTGGTTTTCGTGGTGGTAGCTTTGATAGGCGTGATGATTTGGTTTGTGCTAACCCCACTTTGGAGCAAATGGCTCGGCACTGGTTTTACTCTTTTGGTACTAACCCCGGTGCTGTGTCGTTTGTTCACTCACGTGCTCGTTTTTGAATTTCAGGTGGGAGACTTGAGGGACGTTTGGTTGATTGACTTCGGTTGCTCGAGGCATATGACCGGAGACAAGGGGTGGTTCTCAAGTCTCGTCCCGGTGGTGTCCAAGATATACATAACCTTTGGGGACAATGGGCGAGGGCGTGTGCTTTCAGAAGGTGAGATTAAGGTAAGTGAGAAGGTCACTCTCAGGCGTGTTGCTCTTGTTCAATCGCTCGGGTTCAATTTGCTTTCGGTGTCCCAGCTTTTGGATGAGGGCTTTGAGGTGTTGTTTCGGCCTGGTGGTTCTCGGATTTTGGATTCTCGAGGGGACCTTGTTTGCATGGTCGTTCCCGAGGGTCAAGTCTTCCGAGCGGATTTCTCTCAATCTTCTGGTGTGGAGCGTTGTTTCTTGGCTAGTTCGTCGAGTGAGTTGTGGAAGTGGCATAGGAAGTTGGGTCACTTAAGCTTTGACCATTTGTCTTGCTTGAGTAAACTCAATTTGGTCCGAGGATTGCCACAGTTGAGGTTTGAAAAAGAGTTGGTTTGTGCGCCTTGTAGGCATGCCAAGATGGTAGCCTCTTCTCACCCGCCCCTCACCGATGTGATGACGGAGCGTCCATGCGAGCTGCTCCATATGGACCTTGTTGGCCCAGCTCGTGTGCGATCTGCGGGTGGGAAGTGGTACGTCCTAGTTGTGGTGGACGGCTAGTCTCGGTATGTGTGGGTTTCTTTCTTGAGGAGAAAGGGGAGACGTTTGGTTTTGTTCGAGATCTTGTCTTGAGGTTGAAGAACGAGAGGCACGGAGATGCCATACGAGCGATTCGCAGTGACAATGGCTCAGAATTTAAAAACTCTCACTTTGAAACCTTTTGCCATGACTTGGGTCTTGAACACCAGTTCTCTAGTCCGTATACGCCTCCCCAGAACGGCGTGGTTGAAAGGAAAAACAGAACCGTGTGCGAGATGGCTCGGACGATGCTCGATGAGCATAGGACTCCGAGAAGGTTCTGGGCTGAGGCGGTCAATACCGCGTGTTATGTGTCGAACAGGATTTACCTCAGGGTTCACAAGAAGAAAACTTGCTACGAGTTGATGCACCGTCACACACCCAAGGTGAGTCACTTCCATGTCTTAGGTTGTAAATGCTTCATTCTTAATAAAGGGAAGAAGTTGGACAAGTTCGAGGCTAGGTCTGTCGATGGCATTTTCTTTGGTTAAGCATCTCATTCTAGAGCATATCGTGTGCTCAATCTTGAAACTAACCAAATCGTGGAGACTTGCGAGGTAACCTTCGACGAGACACAGCCACGTAGTCAGCTTGTTTTTGAGTGTGCAGGTGATGATGAGCTTGGCGAGGAGATTTTCCAGGAGGAGGAGCATGAACATGGAGATGATGAAGATGGCGGTGTGGTGCCCACGGCTGAGCATGTACCTACTACTTCGACTACGGTGGTGAACGGGCCCTCTCCCACAACTACAATGACAAACTCAGATCAAGGCGAAGCTGCTATTGAGGGGGAGGTAGCATCAAGGCGAGAACCTCCCCGTCGAGTTCAAGTGGATCATCCAGCTTCGAGGATCATCAGCGACATCAATGAATGTACTACACGATCGAGGGTTTGAAACAATTCTCACTTTGCTCATGCTGCTTTTGTTGCTACCTTTCAGCCCAAAGACATTGGACACGTGCTATCTGATCACAATTGGGTCAATTCGATGCATGAGGAGTTGGAGAATTTTGAGAGAAACCAAGTTTGGGAGTTGGTTGACCCTCCACCTGGGTGTAAGCCGATTGGGACAAAATGGGTGTGGAAAAATAAAGAGGGAGAGAAAGGAGAAGTGGTGAGAAACAAGTCAAGGCTTGTTGCTCAGGGGTACTCACAGAAAGAGGGGATCGACTACGAGGAGACCTTTGCTCTCGTAGCCCGTTTGGAGGCGATTAGGATCCTTCTAGCTTTTTCCGTGGCTAAAGGGTTCAAATTGTACCAAATGGATGTGAAGAGTGCTTTCCTAAATGGTGTTTTGGAGGAAGTAGTGTATGTGAGGCAACCACCGGGGTTTGAAAGTGAGAAGTACCCCCACCGGGTGTACAAGTTGAGAAAGGCGCTCTATGGGTTGAAACAGGCACCTAGGGCTTGGTATGGCAGGTTGAGGGGGTTCCTGTTTGAGAGAGGGTTTGAGATGGGGAAGGTCGATCAGACTTTGTTTCTCCTCAGGCAGGGCAAAGATATCCTGATTGTGTAGGTATACGTGGATGATATTGTCTTTGGTGGCTCGTCTAACTCTTTGGTTGCAAGGTTTGCAGAAGACATGAGCAGGGAATTTGAGATGAGCATGATGGGTGAGTTGCAGTTCTTCCTCGGCCTCCAGATCAAGCAGTCGAAGGAAGGAACATTCGTGCACCAAGCTAAATACACCAAGGACATTGTGAGGAAGTTCAAGATGGAGGACTCCAAGGCTATGGCGACGCCCATGAGTACGACTACAGCTCTTGATGCGGACGAGGAAGGTGAACACGTGGACCAGAAGGAGTACCGGAGCATGATCGGGTCACTCCTGTACTTGACGGCGATGAGGCCGGACATCCAATTCTCAGTATGTCTGTGCGCTCGTTTTCAAGCATCTCCGAGGACTTCGCATCAGCAAGCAGTCAAGCGCATATCTAGGTATTTGCGTCATACTCCCGACTTCGGCCTTTGGTACTCCGCGTCTTCTTCTTTGGCTCTTCATGGATTTTCGGACGCGGATTTTGCCGGGTGTCGGTTGGATAGGAAGTCCACTTCTGGGACTTGCCAGTTCTTGGGTTCTTCTTTGGTGTCTTGGTCTTCCCGCAAACAATCGAGTGTTGCTCAATCCACTACCGAGGCAGAGTATGTGGCCGCAGCTAGTTGTTGCTCTCAGCTCCTTTGGATCACATACACCATGAGTGACTTTGGTGAGGAGTATACCCACGTCCCACTTCAATGTGATAGCACCAGTGCCATAAGCATTGCAAAGAACCCAGTGCTCCACTCCAAAACCAAGCACATAGAAGTGAGGTATCATTTCCTGAGAGACAACGTAGAGAAAGGAAAAATCGCTTTGATCCATGTACCCACACATGACCAGCTAGCCGATATTTTCACCAAACCCCTAGATCAAGCAACTTTCACTTGTTTGCGGGGGGAGCTTGGTGTTTGTTTGATTTCTTGAGTTGGTGTGTGGGAACTCCTTTGTAGCATATGTATAGCTTTCCTTATTGCATTTCTTGCATTTTGCATTGCATTTGTATCATGATGTATAGTCATCTTTGTATGATAGGTTGCATGCATTTTGTATCATATGCACCTTGTAGGAAAAGCTTCTCCTATATATACATTGTTCACCATGGTATGATATATATGATCTTGTGAGCTAGTTTGGTATGATATGGCTTAGTGTGGCTTAGCTCTTGATGATCTTGGTTTATATCCATGGTTGATAGCTATGTTTTTCAAAAATGTCATATATATGCTCTCTTGTGAGTAAATGCCTTTATATGATCTTGACATGTTTTTGTGGCTTGGCTATGCTTAATTTGTGGTTGGATAGCTTATTTTGATCATATGGGGTCAAAGGCTCATTTGCCATCATGAATGTTTAGCCCCCATGCTTTATCTTGTGGAGGGGCATAAGTTCCTTTTTGTCGCAAAGACATTTCATGTACCAAATATGAATCTGAAAATGAAATGTAAATTGCTTGGAAAATGTGCTCCCATGTCATATGTGCTTAATTTACTTGCCTTTGGGTGCTAAACCGTTGCATGTTGCTTACCAATGAGAAGTCTCATTTTTAGAAGTAAGCACTTGGCTCTGTGGCTTTGACATGACATGAGGTGCTTGTCGGTGTTTATGATGGTCTTATGATTAGAATGGTTGTCCTAGCATGAAGTTTGTGTGGCTTTGCCATTTTGACATGTTTGGCTCATGTTTAGGACTTTGCTCATCAGAGGGAATTTTTTCGCAAAAATGGTCCTTTCTATCTTAGCTTTGCCAAATGGTTGTGAAACTTGGTGATCTTGTAGTTTTTGTCCATATGAAGCTATAGAGTATCTATCTTGCTCATTTGGAGATGTGTAGCATGCTATGTTGAATTTTGTCTATTTGAGAAGCTCTAGGTTGCATTTTGTGCATTTTTGGCTTGATTCATGGATTGTCAACAAGGGGGAGAAGTTTGAGCATGTTTTGGCTTGCTGCATGCATTTAGAAGGTTTCCAAGTAGTTTCGAGCTAGTTTTGAGCTCGTGTAGTTCCCAGTTTTTCCCAGGTGTTCATCGGCCTGACCGGTGCTGCTCACCGGTCTGACCGGTGTAAGTATCAGGTGCTGGACGATCTTGTCCACCGGTCTGACCGGTGAGGAGGACCGGTCTGACCGGTCAGAGCAAAGCTGAGGCAGCTGCTCTGTTTCGTGAAGTGGTTTGTATGCATTCGTCCAGGGGGAGTTGCATTGGTTCAGGGGGAGCTTGCATGTGTACAGCGGGAGCTCTTTGTGGTTTTCGAGCTTTGGATTGATGGTTTTTGCTCTTTGCTTGAGCATGGTTTTGTCTCGGATGTGTCGAGCCGTTGCCCTTGCCTAAGGGGTCCGAGACTTGTCTTCTTCAAGTGATCTTGCTCTTTGCCTTTCTTTTGGCTTTCGATCGCTTGTTGGAGTTTCTTTTGGTCGTTTCTTTTCTTTTCCTTTTCTCTTTGATTACCAAAACGTGTGTGTTGTCAATGCACTCATCAAGGGGGAGATTGAGAGCCATGTGTGGTTTGAGGACCGGTGGATGGTCGCTTCCGAGTGTGATGAGTGATTGACAACGTGGTGTGGACTGATTCTTGGCTAAGTATTGCAGGTGCAGGTTGCGGCTTGACTGGTGTTGGTGCAGGTGAAGAACAAGCGCGAAAGGTTGTTGCTGGTGAGGCCTCCAGATGTGGAGAAGACAAGTAGGCTTGGTTCGAGGGACCTGGTGGCCAGCGGAGTCAAGTGCGGGCCGCATGGTGGCAAGAACAACAAGATGAAGTCGTGGACGATTTCTTGGTTGAGCCTCAAAACCAAGGTCGAGCCGGACTACATCGGAGCCGAGTCATGAGTGGTGATTGGCGGAGGCTACACCGAGTTCGCGGGGTTTCCAGTGGTTCACCAGAAAACCACTGGGTTCCTTGGTTGATCCACAAAGCCAAGACAGAAGACCGAAGACGGAGGTGCAGCAGCATCGAACCGGTCTGACCGGTGGGTCTGACCGGTCTGACCGGTGGGTACCGGTCTGACCGGTGAGGAGCACCAGTCTGACCGGTGTGTGACAACGCAGTCCGGAGACTTCGAAGCGGAGGACACGAGTCGGGATCGCAAGGCTTGCGTCGAGGCTAAGCAAGTTTGCGGCCGCCGGGCATCCGTCCGATGGTGCGAAGACAAAGTTTCTAAAAGTGCCCCTCGGGGGTGTGTATCCTAGTATTAGGCCTTAGGGGTATTTTAGTCTTTCAGCTAGCCTCCATATAACCCAAGTGGTGAGAGGATGGCAGCCATCTCTTGGAACCCTAGCTCATTTTGTTTTGCTATTTTCCTCTTCCTTTTTCCTTTGGAATTTCTAAGACTAGCTTGAGAGCTTCATGGTGAGATCTTGTGAGAGGGAAGGATGATTGGGCGGCAAGCTAGACCTTGTATGAAACTCTTTGGTATGTATAGATGATTCGGCGTGGTTCCTCACGGCTTGGATGTGTCTTTCCCGTTTCTCCTTTTTGGTGATTTTCGGAGCACTTTCTTGGCGATTTTCTTGTGGCGGATTCGAGGCCTTTCTCTTTGGGATTTGGTGGGGGATGTATGCTTGAACCCTTCGTGGTTCTTTTCCCTTTGATTCCCCTCCCAAATCCGTGAGCAAAGGGGCTCGATTTTGGGGTTTTCTCCTCTCTAGGGTTAGAGGCGTTCTTGGTGGGATTTCTTCGATTCCTCTCGTTCTAGCAAGTTTTGGTGGACCAAATCTTGGCTATGGAGTGCCCATGAGGTGTTCCTACTATCCCCAAAGTCTTGTGCGAATCCGTGGAGCGAATCGGGAGATCGGGAGTTGGATTTGGGGGAGTTGACCCGCGGGCGCTGTTCATCCCGAGCTGCCCAGCCTGACCGGTCTGACCGGTGCTGCTCAACGGTCTGACCGGTGCAGAGGCTTTGTGGGATTTGCCTCGGGTGAACGTCTTGGTGAGTTCCCTGTTGTCTCGTTTTGCTGCTGTTTCGAGTTTGGTCAGTTTTGGAGCTTGGTAGGTCTGTTTGGTGGATTTGGGACTTCCTGGCTTGGACCGGTCTGACCGGCGAGCTACACCGGCCTGACCAGTGTAGGGGCCTTCTATGGAAGTTCTCAGGTTTTACCAGTTTGCTCCAGCAGGGACCGGTCTGACCGGTGCTGCTCACCGGTCTGACCGGTGCAGTCCAGTGGTGCTCGAGTTGCTTGTTCCGCTGCGTTCTCTAGTAGGTGTAGGTGGTTGTTGGTTCCTAGGACCAGTAGCACTCCAGTGGCTGCGTGGTCTTGGCCAACTTGGGTAGTTGAGTCGGAGACGTGTTTTGGAAGCCTTGTTCATCTTGTTGGAGTCACCATCTCCTTCGAGAAGAATTTTTATCGGCTCCCATTCACTCCCCCCCTCTCTGGTCGCCAGTTCCGGTCCTTCAGCAACCCCAGACCAGGTTCCAGATCTTTGGGGTGAGAACTCCGAAGGACAGCTGCGGGGTGCCTAAGCCATACCCGCCACGCTGGGAGGCGGAGCTTGGTGATATCCTCGCTTCGTTGCCCAACAGGAAGACTCATACCCGCATAGCAGAAAAACTAGCAGATGAGTTGGCCGACCTGTATCTTGAATACGAGATTCTAGTGAAGGTTGTGAAGCAGCAGCGAGCAGAGTATTGGCAGCTCAAGGGGCTCTTTTTCAAGACCAGTGAGGAGTTGAATGCCAAGCTGCAGCGTTTAGTTGAGGCTGAGGGTTTAGAACCCCTTTTTGCCGAGTAGAGGGTCATACCCCCTCTTTTATTTCCCCATAGACGCTTAGTTAGTTTACATTTATTTCCCTTTTATTTATTTCCTTTCTGAACAATTTTTATTTCCATCATATGTGTAAGCGCCTATTTATTAGAGAACTTCAAAATAAAATAATCTGGCTCCACCGGTCACGGAACCCGGTTGAGCCCGTGCGTGTCAGTTATTTTGTTTTTCTTTGTTTTATATTGAAGAAGAGCACCTAGGTACAAGATAGTGTGGGGGAGAGCAGCACTCTCCAAACACGAACATGACGATCCTTATGCCCACACTCAGCTCACATAGCGTTAGCGATCGACCGAGCTTAGAGAACCTCAACGGGGCGCATATACTTGCACATCACAGAAAACCCCGTCTGGTCCGCACATCCAGCGCTGGTTTGTTTCTCTATCTCACTCGACCATGATTCCTGAGTTCGGTATGCTCTCCATTTATAAATCCTCTATCTACCAGCGCATGAAATCCATGGTTGTGCTCGCTCCATGCCTATTGTCGACTTACATAAGTTTTATTCCCTGTATATAACCCTGATGCTTGTGAACAAATTTGTCATAAGGACAACATGTTTATCTAAGTGGTTGACGAGTGAGATATGGCTTGATGATACGATCTTTGCTCTGATAGTTTTAAGATATTGGGTTTACCTATAAAAAAAGGAAGTTCTTGCAACGCTCCTCTTTTATATGTCACAGTCCTACCAAAACCATATGATGTTTTAGTTGAAAACGTTATACTCATATGCTACTTGTTATTGCATTGAGTTTTGTCAAATTTTGTGACCCTTATGAGAATTATCTTCATGCTTTCATGATCAAGATTTATGTGCACACCACCATATCCCCCTTGCTATGCTTCTACTCTGGAAGTTAGCATTGTATCGTTCATCAATTCACCTACATAAATGCTCCATCATATGCAGTGATTTCTCTCTCATCGAGTATTTTGTAAAAGAGGCATGGCTATCTAAAAAAATAGAGGGACACATGAAGGTCCCTGTATATATATATATATATATACATATATATATATATATACATATATATATATGTATGTATGTATATATATATGTATATATATATATACACGGCGAGGCTAAAATGCAACAAGGTGCAATTGTTATTGCGAATGCACAGACCCTATTTGCCTCCCCCAGCCGTCCGGCCTGCAACAAAAGAAAGACCATGGACAGGGCGCACATCCCCCCCCCCCCGTCCGGCCCGCAAAGCAAAAAAAAGAAAGACCACGGCCTCATTAATTGGTCAATTTGCAACATTCCGTCTTGTGCGTTTACAACACTAGATATACCCTGGTTGCCTCGCAAGCAAAGAAAAGAAAGACCGCGGCCTCATTAATTGGGCCCCCGCGCGCATCCGAGGCCGAACCTAGCGCAATTTGCAACGTTCCGTTTCGTGCATTTACAACACTGGATATACCCTGGTTGCAATGCACGAGTTGACTTCGGAAAGAGGGAGGGAAAGGCTTCCGGACAAAAAAACACCTGGGGAAAAAACAAAACCAATCGGCTTCGTCCCATCTCTCGGGGCAGTCGCCTCGCTGCCGCTGCCGCCACCGCGCCGCCGCCCCAACTTCGAAAATAGTGGGAGAAGATGGGGCCGCCGTCGCAGATCGACCCTAGTTCACCCATCCTGATGATCCTTCCGGGTACAGAAGCACTGATTCGTTCGATGGCGATTGCTGAGGGCGTGTGTGATGGAGATCGTCGGGGGGGGCAGACAGTGCTCGTTGCGGAGACCGTGGAGACGGTCCTGCTCCGTCGTCGACACCTCTGCTTCTCCCGAGCTCAACAGGTGCGAGGATGACGCCGACCGGATCTGCTGCTGATCCCCTCCATCATACGTCGACACTCACACCGCCGGCTGCATTGGCTCCGGGGGATCTGGTGACACCTGATGCAGAAAGGCTGTTTTACCCGGTGAGTACCTCGACATACCTACCCTGTTCAACAAATTGTAGTTTGCGAATTTAGGTTATTGAATGCTTGTGTAGTGATTGGATGCAAAAATTCTGGTTGCAGCTATGAACTGAAAAAAGGAGAGTTGGAATACTGCTAACGATTTGCAACTGTGAACCAAACCTAATTGCAACAAGCCAGTTAAAAATGATTGCTATCATTTGGTTTTTTGTTGAAAAGGGATATAATTAGATGGTAAATATTGAAAGATGTTGCAATTAGGTAGTGAGATTTGTTGCAACCGACAACCATGTGAACCTGAGAACTGAGAAAAAAAATAACATCATTAGTAGTGTTCTAGTACAGCCCTATGTGCTGGAGAAAAAAGTAGCAGTTCCTTCATTGTTAAAACAAATTGCAATTGTGAACCATACCTAATTGCAACAAGCCAGTTAAACTGATTGCATACAGCTGTTGGTTTGAAAACTTTTTGAAAGTAATTTATTGTGCCAAAAGAGTGGGGCAGCAATTCAATACAAAGGATGATGCCATATTTTTATATGTTCTCTCTTTTGATGACAGGATGCTGCAATAGCCGCTGTGTTTGTGCCGAGAGTGGGCCAGCAATTCAGCACAAAGGATGATGCTTACTTGTTTTACAAAGATTATGCAAAACTTGCTGGGTTCAGTCTGCGAACCGCGAGAACAAGCAAGGAAACCAATCATCGGGTTTGCAACAGAGAAGGGTGGCATGATCCAAAAAAAAGGAGCCAGCAAAGACAGAAAAGGGGTCGAAAAGATGCGGCTGCCCGGCTTATTTGAAGGTCAAAAAGGATGTGAAGCAGAATTTTTGGTACTACGACCACGTACAGGAAGCTCATAACCACAAACTCGAACCATCTGCGAGGATGACAAGGTATATGCACACCCACAAGCACATGGAAGAGGGCATTAGAGACATATTTAACATAATGACAAAGAACGGGGTTCCACACCAGGCGGCGTTGAACCTGATGTCAGATCTGTATGATGGTTAGCATATGTGGGGCTTCACTGAGAAGGACATAAAAAAATCTGTACGTGCTGGTTTCCTTATTTTCCACAGATTGCAGCTTTAACATAACCCTGATTGCAACATGTAACATATCTGAATTACGACATGTGTTTGAAAACTGCTGTGTTGTTTTTTTTTAAAAATGGTCACAGGAAGGCAGCCAAAGCAAGGGAGGAAAGAGAAGATGACCTGAACAAGCTTCTACAATTCTTCAGAGAATGCAAGGAGAACAACGAGTATTTCTATTGGGATGTGGATGCAGATCCAAAAACTGGTGTGATCAAAAACATTTTCTGGAGCCATGCAAGCCAAAGAGCTGAGTACAAGGATTTTGGGGATGGCATAACCTTTGATACCACACATAAAACCAACAGCAAGCGCATGCCGCTAGCCATGTTTGTTGGAGCCAACAACAACCTGAAGAATGTGACCTTTGGACAGGCACTGATTGGTGATGAATCAGTAGGGTCGTTCAAATGGTTGTTTGAGACGTTCAAAAGTTGCATGGGTGGGAAGGAGCCGCATGTTGTGCTGACAGGTTAGCCTTTAAATACTTTTTCTGAAAAATAAAAACTCATTGCGAACTGAAATGTAGTAGATTTGATAACAACAAAAATGCTTCTGTATGCACTGCTGATGCTATTCTCCTCCATGTTTTTCTGCATTTTTCAGATGAAGATCCTGCAATGAGAATTGCAATTGAGCTGGTATTCCTCAAGTCTCAGCACAGGAACTGCCGTTGGCACATCACACGGCCTTGGGAGTTTGAGCTGGAACAATTATACATCGAGCACAAGGATAAGGGATTGAAGGAAAGGCTTGAATCATTAATAAACTATCCATTAGGTCCGACACAGTTTGAGGTTGAGTGGAAGAAACTAGTTGATGAATGCGGCATTGCTGACCATCCTGCTATCATAGCTTTGTGGCAGAAGAGGGACAGATGGATAGCAGCTTATTTCAAGGGGATGTATTGTGGCAGGATGACGTCAACACAACGGTCTGAGAGTCAAAACAGGGTGCTGAAAGAAGGTTATGTCAATGAGAGCACTAGCCTGCACATGTTTGCTAGGAGGATGTTAGATTCGCTCCATCACGCTGACCACATTGATGCCGGAGAGACACACTATGCGTAGGTAATGTGTGCAAAAAAAGGTTTATGTAGCATTTGCAACTATTACATTGATCTAATTACAACACTGTGAATATATCAATTGCGTATGGGGGGAAAAAGAAACATACTAAAAAAAGGTGTATTGGTTATGCAGGCTGAGGTGGTGAGGGCTTGCAAGGCAAAATTTGATGAGCAGCTGTGCAGAGTGTATACAAGAGCTGTATACCAGGTGTACAAAAGGGAATACAATAACAGCACCGTGTTTGTCATTCGCCCAGATCCAAACCCACAAATGAGAAATGGGTGGTTGGTCAAGCATGAACAAGGTGGCGGAATCTTTTGCTGGGCACAACATGAATTCAAGGTCGTGGCAGATAAGGAGAACAGTGAATACAGATGCGAATGCAAGTAGTGGGAACACACAGGTATGGTGCTCTGGTCTGACACAAAAAACAACACATGGATTTACTTAACAACTACAAATTGCAACTTTGGTAGTCACACAATTACAACATGTGTCGGATGTTGTTTGCAACTTGTTAGCTATTGAATCTGTTCATTGTTGAAAAAAATGCAGGGCTGTTCTGCATGCATGTTATAAGAGCCTTCACACACCTGTAGGTCAAGAAAATCCCGGAGAAGTACATACTGAGAAGATATACAAGTGATGCAAGGCAGGAGGTACCCTGGGATAGACATGTTGGCGTGCGAATTGGTCCAACAGCAAGCCGTGAACAGACCTGAATGTCAAGCCTGCTGCCAAAGTTGATTAAGCTAGGAAGAGCAGGAAGTAGGTCAGATCGTGCATGTGAGGAGACAAACAGGCAGCTTGACAGGATAATTCCAGGAATTGAGATGTTTCGAAGAGGCACGAATTCTGGGTTGGCAGCAAATGAAAGAATGCCATCAGCAACACAAACTGGTAATCTTGAGAGGAGCCCGTCGATAACTGAAAATGAAACAACCACTGAATCCCAGCCATCATCAGGGGTGTTTAGTGAGGGGGTGTTGCTGATTGAGCCACCCAAATCAAAGACAAAGGGCAGATCCTCTGGGAGTAAAAGGAAAAATGATGTTAAAGCTGATAATGAAGGTAACCCATTCAGCACATATGACAAGGAAAACTATGGTGACAGGGAATGCACCGGATGTCATGTGCGTGGTTTGCACTACATCACGACATGTCCGCTGAACCCAAATCGAAGCAATGCATACGAAATGCGTATGAGTAAAAAAAGTGCGAAAAAGCAAAATGTTGGGGCTCCAAAAAAAAAGAGGACGGCCAAAGAAAGGAAAGGATCTGAATGAAGAAAATGACCCACAAGGTGATGACATGGCTGAAACACAAGCAAGCTGTGAGGGAGAGGGTGTTCCAAGGGGCAGCGGATCAGTGACAAGAAGCAGTGCGAGGAGAGCTGCGCGTGTCAACTATGAGGAGTAAGAAAAAAGGTTGCTGAAGCAAAAGAACAAACAGAGTGCTTTGTGTTTTGCTTGCTGTAAAAAAAGTGTTACAGACTATAAAGAACATGTTGAATATGTGTGAATTATAATGTATATGATAAGCTATTAAAATATAGTGTCATTACATACATACTTTCTGCTTGTAGAAACTGCTTTTTTTTACTTAACAAAAACTGTTGTATGCTGGATCAAAAAAAAACTGTGAAAGCTAGTGTAAAAATTACATAAGTACAGATCTGGTGATGACCATTTGCAACATGTGGGTAATCTAATTGCAACATGGTAAAAAGGGAGGTTGCAACACGGAGATCAAATACCTTTATAAGTAAGAAAGATTACAAAGTGCAGAGCTATAGATGGCCGTTTGCAACATGTGCTGCAAGGAAATTGCTACAGGATAATTGGGCATTTTGCAACATCACCAAAACAAGGGGTCATGATTTTTTAACTTGAAATGCTCATGACCTTTTGGACCCACAGTTAAAAATTGATGTCTCTGTGAAATCATAACCTTTGGATGCATCAACCAAAAGGTCCTTTGGTGATGTCTCTGTGAAGGAAAAAAGGTCATGATTTTTTAACTTAATATTGATGTCTCTGTAGAGAGAACCATTTACAACATGGGGGCACGCCAATTGCAACATGGTATCTGTAATTTTGCAACAAGGGTGTGCATGTGCAACTGAAAAAGGGGTCAGGTGGTTTAGGATAAAAAAGAAATGCAAAAAAAAAGAACAGATAGAGCATGGTCGTTTGTGAGAAAAATGTTTGTACAGGAAGGGGGGGTTGCACACGGATTACAACCCAGATGATATACGAGTTACAACCCCTGCTTAGTGTGGGTTGCTACCAAGTATAATATAAAAGAAGCAATCAGCAACAATAAAAAATAATCAAGAAGTACGCCAACTGATCTGGCATTAAACTGTCTGCAACAATAAACATAATGACACATACATGATCTGATAACAATTATTTGATACACCATTTGCGACAGCATTTAGGTCTTAGTTACAACATCCATAAAAACATAGTTTCATCACACAGTGTGATACACACAGTTTCAAGATGCGAAACACAGAAAGCATTGTGAGGCTAAGTTAAAACTTCAACACACACAGCGGTAGGGTGAGACTAAAAACCACATCATCATTGTGAGCTGTCCAGCGCTATCTTTCTTCCACCAATCCGGTAAACATCAAGCTCATCAGGTAGGTCAGCCTGGTTCAGCGGGTGGAAAATCGCATAGTGCATGAGCTCGACCCTGTAGATATTGCCCTTATACTGAAAAAAGTAGATAGCCACAAAAAAAAAGAAACATCAAACTTAGAAATGCTGAAAATATAATAGAACATTAAAACAATGTGCATAAGGATGAAAAATAAAAAAGTTAGGGGCAGAAAGGAAAAAAGGAAATAGCAGCTCACAGGATTTATCTCAACGTGCAGCTTGTCACCATCCCAATGTTCCATGTATTTCCAAACGAAGAACATGCAATCACTAGGGCCGGCTTACTTCGGGACATCTATGAATGGTCTGCTCCAGTTCTCAAAATTAGGGAACTTCTTCTTGTTGACCTTCTGAAATGCAGTGATGATGGGGATCTTCTCAAATATGGGGGCGTGACGTGGTTCAGGGCTGGTGTTGATCCACTTATAATCGATTGAATCCAGAATGTCGAAACGGTTGTGAATATGATTGATGCAGTAAACAAAATAATTCCTCTCCAAAACAATTGGATTAAATATCTGCATTTATGTAATGATTATGGTGCAAAAAATTGATATCAGTTACATAACAAATACACAAAAAACAGAAACAAATGAGATGGTCATAAAATCACTAACCAACTTAGCATTGTCGAAGTCGCGGTAATTCTCAAGCTCACTCTCAAGATGGTAATTTAGTAGAGTGAATTCTCTAGTCTCAGTTTTGTTGTCCTCTTCAAAAACACTGACAGCATCCTTCACCATAAACTGTGCAAAAAAAATTGCAACCAATTACAACCCTGGGACACACAAATTGCAACCAACATACGGAGCCATTACTACATGACTACATCAGGCCACCATTACCAAGAAAAAAGGTAAAAAAAAGTAAAAATAGGTGTATGAAGGATGGTGGAGGGGTTCAGTACAGAAACTCACATAGAATCCGGGCGTGAGAAAAATCCGATATCCAATTGAATCTTCCTTGTGGACAATATCGTCATACCGAAGATAGAAAACAGTGAAATCTAACACTGATGAATCACCATCTTTGTCGTCACCAAAGGATGAAACAAGGTCATTGCCATCAAAAGAGCAGAAAACACTGTAGTCAATCAAAGTCATCCTGTGGAATGGAAAAAAGATACATGAGTCAAAAAGCAGATTGCAACACTGATGTGACTCAGTTACAACATAGAAGTGTGGGTGCTTACTGTCTCAACTTCTCATCAGATATGATCTTGTTTCTCATAGCTAGAGCCTTTGACAGAGGGACTGCAGCGTGCTTCTTGGCGATTAGAAACGGAGATACAAACTACCTAGGCCTCTTCCTCAAACGATGTCCAAGGTGCCTGAAAATGATCTTTTGGAACCCATCAAAATCTTGAGAGCCTTGCTCACGTTCCTCTGGAGACGGCTGGATTGGAGGGGTTAAGAAATTGATGTCTTCAACTGGGTCGTCGGGGAAAATGGGTTGAGATGCATCTCCACTGGGTCCTGCCTCGCCCGTGACAGTGCTTTGGAGGACTGCAAGCTCTTCTTCTGCCGCTTGTTTCTGCCGCTTTAACCATTCTTCGTAAGAAGCGCGTATTGCTTGCTGCTCTTTGCTGAGATGACGCAGAGACCTTTGCTTAGGAAACTTCTTCGTAGTTTTCTTTTTCAAACGGCCACCACCACCAGGTTTGGTGGTTCCTTGCTCTTGTGCTACATCTACTGCAGCTGCATCTCCTGCTGCAGTGCTGCGTGTGTGCCTTCTGCTGTATGTTTTTGGAGCTGTTGGTTTTGGTTGCTACATGAAAAATAAAATAAAAAAAGGGTACAGTCAGTTAGAACATATTTACAAAAAACTGTGTAATGTATATGCTGACATAAACAAGAAAAAAATGGAAGAATATTAGGATACGTGATGTGTTATAAAAAAAAGCTTACAGCTGATGTCTCGACATTAGCATTAGTGCCCCTGGATACATCATCAGCAGGAGGGGCATCAGAACCTTTGCCAGAAGTCTCATTTGCAGCCTATACAAATTGCAACAAGCAGTTAAAGCAAATTGCATGCTGGTGTATAAAGCAATTACAACAAGCAGTTAAAGCAATGCTGCGGGTTAACAGAAAAAATGCAAAAACATCATGGCACCTGTCCGGGGAGTTCATCAACAATGGAAGATGTTTGAAGCAGGTTGCAAATAGAATCAGCATTCTACGAAGCGCCACGCAATGCCTTCGGTGCTGGGGGTTCATGTACAGAAAAGGGAAAACAGTGCATAAAATTAGTAATGCAGCAGTTGTCATCAAAAAGGGCAAACAAAAATGGTTGTGTTTGTGGTAGATGGAGAAGAATTAGTATATGGAGAAGAATTACGTCTCATGCCTTTCTGTTGCCCATCAACATTGGTAGTGGTATCTGGAGTGGGTGGACGGCTCCTCCGAGGTTCAACAATTTTGCTCGGCAGTTGAGTTTCAATTAGATCTGGGGTTGGCGAATGGCTCCTGTGAGATTCATCAATGTTGATCGGGAGTTGAGTTTCGATTGGTACAGCTTCAATGACATCTGGAGTGGGCGAATGGCTCCTGCGATATTCATCACTGTTGATCGGGCGTTGAGTCCCAATTGGTTCACGGTCTGTGACATTGTCCTCTTGTGCTGCACAGTAAAAAAAGTTTTAAAAAAAGGAATGCAATTTTGCACTGACCATTTGCAACACAAGTAAAGTGGTGCTTGCAACACGAATAATTGACAAAAAGATGCAAAAAAAGATATATTTTGACAATTGACAACAGGGGGTAATGGATCTCACTGGTGGATGGGTGTTGAGTTCGAAGTTGATCGGACATTTCATCGTCTGATTGATTCCCTCCAGCCATATCTTGGTGTTCATGAGCGCGGGGTGTGGATAAACCAGCTGCATTGGAAAAAAAAGTCAAAGATAAAAAAGGGAAAATTTAAACGTGCAGATACTAAGAAACTGAAAATGGTCATTAAGTAACTGAAGTATTATACCTGGAGATGGGGTGTAATTTACAAATAATTCGACAATATCAAACAATAGTCCAAAATTACCTCCAACACCTCCTGCTCCAGCACCTTCCTGGCCATCTACATCTCTGCCCATTTCTTCTTCTGTTCCTTGTCGTGCATTGTCTTCTACAAGTGGACTCCGTCCTACAGAATGTCCTCCAGTAGTGTCTTCTAGTGCTGCTACAAAAATTGAGAAAATAATCACAATTAAGTTGGTAATCAAAGATGCTAATTGCAACACATGTACGCAGTTATTTACAACATGGTGGGTACAGGGTGTGCAACAAAAAAAATGTGTACATGGAGATGGACGAGGAGCATGGAGAGGCTGTTCTTGCTCTGGTGGAGAAAAACTTTGGTCTTGGCCACCTCCTGCTCCACCTCCCCCAACACCAGTCCCTTCTGCTACTGCTGCAGAATGAAAGATACTAATTTAAAAAAGAAGCTAATTTAAAAAATTTCTGTAGTAATGAAAAATACCATTTGCAACACAAATATGCAGTGATTTGCAACACAAACTATACAGTGATTTGCAACATGAATGCGCTGATAGTTGCATCAAAAAAATGATGAAAAAGAGGGCAAAAAGTAGAAAAAGTGCAACAGAATAATTACATGGTGATTGGCGAGGTGAAGCACGAGGTGATGAACAAGGTTGTTCTTCATCTTGTCAAACATCTCTTTGATCTTGGACACCACCTCCTTCGAAATCAGGTCCCCTTGATGGTGCTGAATCGACACAAATAGAAAAAGTGCAATTAACATACCATTTGCAGCACAACATTTGCACTATTTACAACACAGCCACACTGTTAATTGCAACATGATGGAGTTGAAAAAATAGATAGTGCCACAAAGAAAAGTACATGCTGATTTTCGAGGGGATAGGCGAGGAGATGCACGCGGTGATGGGCGCGGAGATGGTCGAAGTGATGGATGAGGGGATGGTCGAGGAGATGGTTGAGCGGATGGATGAGGAGATGGGTGAGGGGTTGCATGAGGGGATGGGCGAGGAGATGCACAGCGATCTTCTTCCTCAAATCCAGATGGTGCAGGAGATGCTGCAAAAACAATAAAACCACATACCCAGGTTACATTCTCTAAAAAAAGTAAACAAAATAAAAAAGGGTGTATAATGAGCATGACAAATTGCAACACTGTTTGTATACTGTTTACAACATGGAAGAATAACAAGTTACAAGTAATTACGTGGTGCTGTAGGCGGGGATGGAATACGTCCTCCAGACTGTCCTAAAACAAATTGATCATCTTCTGAGTCATCCTCATGGTCTCCTGCAACAGCATCTTCATCTTCTAAACCTAGAAAACCCAGATAGAAGAGTTTATGTGACATTAAAAAAACTAAATAAAAACTGAGCAAAAAATTGAATAAATTAGAAACAAAACAAAAGTACATGCTCCTGAGGTACCTTCAATATTCCTTGGCCGCCTCCTCCACTCGTTGGCTGCTTGCCTGTCGGCCCGAGCTTCAACGACAAGCTTTTGAATACTGCTATAGCACTCATGGTGAGCTTTGGCCATAATCTCATTTGACATGGTGGCAAACTGGACAGCCTTGTTCATATACTTCTGGGCATTCTGAGAAGCCATATCGAAGTCCTGTAAAACCCTAATAGCCTATGACTTCCTACTTCGTCCAACAACATCGGCAATGATCTGAGCAAAAGCAGCCGTGAAGCTGGGGTAGCTGGGTACAACAGGAGGCTGGAGAAACATGAATCCTGGCCCCCTAGGGTTATGAGAGGGTAAAACCGTGCCAGCAGTAGAAGAAGTAACAGCAGCAGCAGAAGAACTAAGGCCAATAGAAGAAGTAGCAGATGCGACAGAGGTAACAGCTGACACAGATGTAGCAGTAGCGGCAGATGTCCCAGCAGAAGCGGATGTGCCAGCAACTATAACAGTTGGGATTGAGCCGGCAATAACTGGGACACAGATAGGAGGGGCATAGCATGTACTGGCAATACTTCTCAGCTGCAAAAATAAAATAAAAATATATGAAAACTGATTTAAAAAATAATATTGATTACTTTAGACACTGGAAATAAAAAAACATGAAAAAAAGATGATTATCAAGAATCTTACCCTGAGGTGACCGTATTCACCTTTTGCGGCATCTCCCCTGCGATCAGCTGCTGATATCTTGTCAATTGTTGGACTGTCCAATATAGCACATCGCGGGAGCGCGAATGAATCGATAAAAAAACCATGCTGCAAGTTATCAGCATACAACATCTGCATGTTTTTTGTTAAGAAACAACAAAAAGAAAAAGAGAACAGTTAGTAAAAAATAGCAAATAAACATAACAATAACTAATTACAACACACACCATGCTGCTGTTGCAACATGCATAGTACCCAGCATGGTAAGCAAATGAAATAAATAACACACATGCAGCTAGTGAGCTACAAATTACAGCTCGACCAGTAGTGCAATTGCAACATGCCTTCAAGACAGATTACTCCTGGAACACTTAATGCCACAACTTGAAATAAAAATAAATAAACACTTGTTCAACAAAGTAGTGAAAAAAGCACAAACAACAACAACAAAGAAAAAAGGAGAGTATAAAAACTATACCATCAAGAATATGCTGCAGCCAGTCATCGGTGTGTTGATGCCCTTGAGCGGAAAATCCTTTTTGAACAACCGTGCTGCTCTGTTCAAGTTGTCCACAACTACTTTACACCAATTCACATTGCCAATGTTGTCAAGGTCCTCGGTGTAGATCACATCCTCCAGCCTAATGTGGGTATCAGTGTTGGAGAACAGTAGAGTTTGCAATGCAGCCATGAGAAATGCCCTCAGGCCCAAAGCGCCTACTAGCCTCCCGCTCTTGAAACCCTCCACAATGTCTGCAATCCTAATACCATGCTTATCATAAGTAGTTGAACAATTTGTTGACCCAACTTGTTCCGCCTAATTCGAGCTTCTTCATCAGTCATGGAGGGTGGGTCGCAGCCACGTCTGGGGATCTGGAACGCACACCAGACGCTGTGCTCATTTACAGGGATGAATTTGCCACCACCAATCTCTAAAGTCATGCTCTCTGGGTTGAGCTTCTGCATAATCCACATCAGAAATTTCCTATCCATGCTGGATGGTTTGAACAGCAACAGACCACCAAAACCCTTGACCTTGACATCATCTATGACACTTTTGGGGAGAGATTTAACAATGTCAAACCACTTTGCAGGAGAGCACCGCATTGCAGGGGGTTGGATGCGGTGCTTCTTCCTATTCGCCTCATTAGCTGAATCAACATCATCGCCCCCACCGGCATCATCCGCTCTGTCAGCATCTGCACTTTGAGTGTCGGGATTCTGATCAGTAGGTAGCCTTAACCTCTTCTTCCTCACTTTCCAAGGAACATTAGCTTTTCCCTTTACCCTTATCCTTTGCAGCAATACGGGGGGAACTCCGACGATCACCACTACCCTGATCACCCGGTGGATTACCTTGCGTACTCATTATATGTGCTGCGATTTAAAAAAAACATCAGAAAAAATGCTAACAACAGAATGAACATACACTCCGCATCAGAAATATCACTACAGAAAAATAAAAAAGCAACCGGTTGCACTGATTCATAGTAGAGCAAGTGAAAAAATCACATCATCTAGTTTACAACACATTCTGCTAGCCAATTACATACATCAGTATACTCCAATTGCAAACTCCAGTTATAAACTAATAAAATTCACAATACAGTGCCATTGGCAAATTGCAACAAAACTGAGGGGCATTTACAACAAGTATGATAACCTGGTTATCATCCTATACTGCACATCTAGACTATAACTAAAAAATTAAAAAATGACAAGTGTCATCATTACTTAAAATTCATAATTAAAAAATCCCACACACCACCAT
Organism: Cenchrus fungigraminus; assembly: GCA_036936925.1. Lineage (NCBI taxonomy): Eukaryota > Viridiplantae > Streptophyta > Magnoliopsida > Poales > Poaceae > Cenchrus > Cenchrus fungigraminus. Next base: position 36,917,596 of record CM072772.1, read on the forward strand.
TACATCTGAATCCACCAGTGCCGAAGCAAAAAGTCCAAACATAAAGAACACTAACGAAAAATTAAGGGCAGCAATTACAACAATTCCTATAGAACAATAAAAAAATCACAAAACCTAGTTTGGCACTGCTTAAAAATTGAGATTGATAGCCAATTACACATATCAGTGTCCTCCCAATTGCAAAAAACTAGTTAATGGGACATCACATTATAGATAAAAGGGTAAAGCATGGAAAAATACACTGGGCAAATTGCAACATGGTGTGCTTGGCGGTTACAACTAGTGTGACAGCAGAATTACAAACATCATTGTCATCCAATTGCAGCTATATATGCATGTATATGACATGACAAAAATACAATGGGCAAATTACAACAAAAAGTAATAAGCGGTTACAACTGGTATAAAAGCCTAATTATCATCCTACACTGTGCGCTCCCACGGCGGCACTAGCTACGAGATAGGGGGTGGAGATCCACACAAGGTATCAAACTGTGAACAAATCACGCATCAAAACGAAAACCCTAGTATCTCACGAGTAAAAAATCAAAATCACGGATCGATGCAGGGATTGTTTGTGTGGAGGATTCGGGGCGTCTCACTATGTGGGGGTGCTGGTGACTAACCTCACAACGGCTGAAATCGACGAACTGACGGCGTCGCCCACTCCACTTGGAGCCGCTGTGCAAACTGAATCTCGAGCGCCGAGGAAGCAGGTAACCGGAGTGTGCTGCTCACCGCAGGAGGGGAGATGTCGAACACGGCGGAATCCTCGAGAACTGAGGAAGTAGGGAACCGATGCGCGCTTCTCGCCGCGGGCGGAATGTAGAACGCGCCGGAATCCTCAAGCCACGGGCGAACCGAGCGACGAGGCGCGGGACGGAATCGCGACAGCCCGCCTTCCTCCACGAATGGTGGTGGCGGAGTGGATTGCAAACTGGCGACGGGAATGGCGGAGGGAGCGAGGAGTGGAAACTGGAGAAGAAGAAGTGGGGGAGAAAAAGTAGAGCGGTTTTGGACCAGGTGGGGGTTGGATCGGACCAGGGGCACACGGTGCGGGGCGGTTGCCTTGCTGGCTCGGATTGGAGGCGCGTGGAGTGGCAGTTGCCTGGGCTGGCTCGGTCGATTGGGTGCACCGGTTGGTTGGGTCGGCCGGACTAGGGTGCGCCGGGAGGGTTGGGTGCATTTCCTATATAGGATTCACCCATGTGTGGTATATACCTTTATTATATATATATATAGTGTTTTGCTATAATGTACCTGGGTGCATTCTGTATAGAGAATGCACCCACCCTGATTGTATTTGATTTTTGCTCAGTTGCAACTGGGCTTACTCTGGTTGCAATTGGTTCGCGTCGGCTGCAATTGGGTGGTCTAGTTACAATTGGTTCGCATCTAGTTGCAATGGGTCAGACTTGTTGTAATTAATTTCATCGAGTTGCAATTAGTGTAGTGTCATGGTTGCAATTGATCTAGTCTCACTGTTGCAATTGGTTTACACGTAGTGAGCGCCTAGTTGCAACTACTTGGGTCCGATTGCAATTGGTCCGCATCCAATTGCAACTGGTCCGTCTAGTTGCAATTAGTGTAGCACATTCATAACTGCAGGAGTCTATACGTTTGTTCTGCAAAATGTTTTTCCGTCGAGTTGCAGTTGGTATGGTGTTACAGTTGCAATTGCTCTAGTCAACCTATTGCAATTGATTGAATCCGCGGGGTCTGTGCATCTATTGTACAGATTGCACCTTGTTGCATTCTAGCCTCATATATATATATATATATATATATATATATATATATATATATATATAAGGTCCACTTAAAAAGAGGATAGCCATGTTCTCATAATGCTTTTTCATATGTATGAGAGAGAGAATCATGCAATGGAGTCATTCATCATGTGATGGTAATAACTAGTACCTACTCCGGGGCTAGCATCCACCTTAGGCTTCATTTGGAAACGGGTGTATCGACGGGTATTGGAGCTCAAACCCCGCCTCTCGGGGGTCCGAGTCCGCGCCGGGGTGACCTCCCCTACCTGGCACAAATGTGCATTTGGCTCGACCGGGGTTGGCTCGGATCCAACCCAATACCCGCCGACCCACGTGGGTATCCAGCAACTTCACCGCACACCAGGACAGGAAGACACGTCCGCTCGTGCTCCTCCACTCGATTCCCTCGTGTAGTCGTGCTCCATAGGTGACGCCGCCGCCACCTCTCCCTCGTGCCGCCGCCGGTGAGTCGACCACAGCGGGCAGGTGTGCCGCCGCCTCCTCCTCCTGTCCTCCCTCCATCTCCTCCTCCACCTCACCCCTTCCCCATCCCTGTTTTTTCTTACTAGGGTTCGGCAGCGGCGGCAGCAGCGGCAGCGGCGGCGATTCAGATCCTACAGGTGCATATCCTCCTCCTCCCCTCCCCTCCCATCTCCTCCTTCTCCATTTCTTACACGGTTATAAACTCATGGTCATGTCCTGTCCTAGATCCATCAGAGATTTCTTGCTATAGTTTATAATTCCTAGATTCGTTGTTTAGTTGTACATGGTCAGTAACGTAGTAAAAGATTGTTCCTACTGGGGCTCCATCATGGTGTTAGGATCAAATAATCCTGGCTAGGGGCAGATACAAAAAACGGGGGGGGCTGATTTGCAACTGTACCGTGTGCTATTTACTCGTCAGTATCTGTTACTTAGGACTTGTCAAGTTTATCATCTAAAATCTTGGCTGATGCACATGTCAGCAATGTTGTGCATCAATTCACCAACAACACAGTTAATTGCCCAACACAGCACACCCTTTTTGCTTAAATCAATAAGTCTTGAAAGTTTATCTATACTAATGCTAGCACCTTCAATTGATCACACATTCGTTTTCAATTCCAGTATCATAGCTAGGTAAATTTACTTTTAACTGAACAATGTTCTGTTCTGTTCCGAGGGCAGCCACCACACCATGTTTCTTTTGAGAACCAGTAGTGTTTACTGTCCAGAAGCATAACGCATTGACGAACATAAGGAAGTTGTTTTGAAAATCTCACTTTCAGAACCATGACTAGGTGAGCTGTTGCAAAATACATGGTACCTGCAGATTTTAGGGGCTCATCTGATTTTTTGCTGTGCATTTCTTAAGTGCCACAGTTATGTTTGGATGTATGCTGATGCAATTCTCTTGAAGTAGTTTTGACCATTATTTTCCTAGGGTCAGCTAAGAGTATTTTGCATTAGTCAACAACCACAATGCTCATGTTTATCTACTAGCAGTTATCTTTGATCTTTCTTGGTGTCCTTGTATTCAGTGGATTCTTTAGTTGCTTGGGCACACAATTGGCAGAGTTGTACACACATTGCCCTTATCTGACTGTCATTTTATTTATTGCAGGCCATTACTGCCCATGGTTCAGAGAGCAATGGAGTACATTGATTTGACACCCCGACATGGACACGTATTAAGGATTTTTTCCATCCTGACAATTTTCTATTCCAAGATTTATTGTATTCATGTGTTACGTGCACATATATATGTCGAGATTCAGAGAGCAAGGTTGATACAAAGGCTTGCAAAAATCAAAGAGGAGCGGGGAAAGATCGATGAGGCTGCTGATTTGATGCAAGAATGCTGTAAGTTCTCACTGCACTGGATGACTAGAATTGAGGACATGTAGTTCCATATCATGTGACAAAGTTGCTGTCATTCTAGTACTGTGACATGCACTTCCTGCCTTCCTGGTCATGAACTAACATGAACTAACAAGTTGTTTATCAGGTTGAAACATTTGGCTCTATGGCAAAGACAGAAAGATAGTTGGCTCTGTAGCTTTATCATGCTAGGTTATAGTGTGTAGTTTATCCAATAGGAGCTTCTGGTTTTGCCAGTTCCACAGTTAGATTTATTTGCTTCATCAAACACATGGTGTTTATTACTTCTTGCATTCACCTTTTCCTTGTAAAATTATCCAAACACATGGTCCAAGTTGTTGATATTTTTTACATAATTATCATGTCATCTTATCAACAGTGCTCATTATCAACAGTGCTCATGTGCATGGACTGAGTCTCCAAGTATCCCTAATTTTCTCTTGACTTGGTAGTAGGGTCTTTGCTCATGCTCATGTGCTTGATTGGAAGTAGTATATGCTTTGCTACTTGCTTTATCCACAGTTCAAATTGGATTTGAAAGTTGTTGAAGATGGTATTCAGTTGAAGACAAGAGAATAGAGTTGACATGTAGAGTGTCGATTCTCAGACCCCAGTGTTGTTGGCTATGAGAGAGTCACCTATATGTAAATTGTGTTTCGCTACTTAAGAGCTGCTTCATTTAAGTCAATTTTATGAGGTTTTGTCAGCAATGTTTCATTATATCAGTTATTTTTAAGAATCTGTGTACAATTTCGTGAAATTTTTGTGATCAACTTTGTAAGAGTAATAGTATTTTATATTTACAAAAATGTTTTATTTTTTTCTGATTTTCTCCTATTTTACCATATTTTTTATTCAATTGTATTCAAACTTAATGAGTAATTAGTAGAAGTAATCCAAGCAAACCATGTGAAGCCAAACAAAAGCAAGAGTTTACCCCTGGCCTTGGGTGGAACCCACGCGTGGATTGGGTGGTGGAAGTGGAATCACCGTATCCACCCGTGGAACCTACCACCTGTGAATTGCCACCCCTATGTGCCAAACGAAGCCTTACCATCACCATAACGTTTCATCATGTATAGTAATAACTAGAACCCATTCCGGGCCTAGTGTACACCCTACTATACCTATCATACTCATACACGTGCACATCTTGATCTGATAGTATGAATTGTTTTCTTCTTTGGATCTGGTCTTTGACTTTGCAATATATGTGATGCAAGTATGCCTTATCATTCATATTCTACCTTGAGCTCCACATAGCCCATGTTCAGAGTAAGATGGATTTATGGCAGGTCGATGCCTTGATGAGGATATATACACATTGAGGAATCCGAGAGAATCAAAGAGGGAGGCGGAGCAAGGTTTCACTAAATAAAAAAAACCCAAGGACTTACCACCAGGTGCTGAAGTGACTTGATTCATGGCCGTTCTTCTTGTCAACTACCCAAGGTAACATGGTAGCCAATCCATAGAGTTCACAAGAGCAAGGTATGACTCGGAATAACTCTTATGTCTGTCTCGTACCTTTGGTGTAACCCGCTTGATCTCTTCCCTTTTGCTCGGGACGAGCAAAGGTCAAGTGTGGGGGAGTTGTTAACGACTGTTAAGTACCTATTTTAAGGCTGTCAATTCCTGCATTTTACCACAGGAACCATGCATCCACAGTAGAATGGGAGCTTATACTGACAAATTCCACAAGTGGCAATGCAAAGATGAAAGCAGATATTTAGCACAAGAAAAGGGAAGAAAACACACCTCCATGATCCAAGCAATTCAGGCTCAGCCAATGAGGGGCTACCATGTAGGCATCTACTGGATCCATGACATCATCAATCCATGGGAAGAAGACCCGACGAATCAGGAGCCGCCACGTGTGCGTCACATGGATCCCATGGCCCACCTACGTGTCCAAATCACCTTAAATCCATGTGGGCACACAGAACCGCCTTAAGGACCCACCTGACAGCCACCTGCAGAAAGCACAACACAGGAGGGCCCACCCAGGGGTCGGTCGACCCCACAAATCGGCCGAACCGCCTTTGGGTCGGCTCATCCTGGCCTTCCACGTGTGGGTTCCTGGTTGATTCCTTGCCACGTTCTAGGGGTGCTCGCGGCATCTCACGAAGTTGTCCGGCCCCTATAAATAGAAGAGAGGAGGGGTAAAAAGAGGACAACACACTTGAAGGCAACTTCTCACCTTTGTCTCCTTCTCCCCTCTCCTCTCTTGGTTGAGGTGAATCTTCACCTCACCATGGGTGTGTGTGTGGGGGGGATCTAGCCTAGGTGGTGCTAAGTAGAGAGGGAGTGTGAATGAGTGAGTAGAGGTGAGACGGTGATGATCCGTTCATCATCCATCATCCCCTTGTACCTCGTGGATGATGTCGTTCTTCATTTAGACTAAAGTAAGTATTTCAGTATATTCCAATTAGACTAAAGTAGCATTCATGCATAGGTGATATGTTCTTGTGTTCTTCGTCCGTTCTTGATCTTGGGCTTGTGTTCTAGTTGAACCATTCCTTTTGATCCTGTGGAGAAGATGCATAAGTTGTTTATCCGTTTGTATAATTGCTCGTCAATTAGAATATAGAGGATGCTCATGCATATCTTATTTAGATCAAAGTGTCATTCATATCTCTTGTCGCCTATTTGATTCCATGATGAGTGAGGCCTAGCCCGTACTCGCGGGTTCGTCGCTCCATATTGATACGAAATGTTATAGTGTTGCTACGGGACATCAGACGCAGTCGTGCTATAGTAGTGATCAGTGGTGTAGACGTGGTGTCTAGACTGCGGGTTAGCCTTCATTTGCCCCGTATCCCACAGATTATCAGGGGTAGGCCACGGTAGTGACAGCCGTTGGACCCTTTGTACTCCCCCACGTTCGGATATGGCATAGGGCTTTCGGCCAGAACCGACCTGTTATAGCCAGGAGGGAACTGGTGCCCGAAGTGAGTGTCCTTATCTCGAGCTTGTGCCCTTCTAGAATCAATACCCATAGGAGACTCCTCATCTCTCGATCTACCTCAGTAGGGATCCTGTGTCCTTGGATAGTCATTCGTAGAGCTCCCCTTCTGTTCCTAGGATTCGATACCCTTTGGACTACTCCTTAGGTGAAGTGCTACAACGGTATATCCATGCGCTTGCGGATTCGTTCGTACCCGTAGGTATACCTAGGTGCTTCTTACGCTCACGCTATCCCGGCGCTGTAGTGGTGACATTAAGAAATACCAACACGAGGCCTCCGGGGTCACGTCGTAGTAGCCGCCGGTGTAGGCCGGCAGTGAGCACTCGGGGTCGTTCTTGAGATAGAACCACTCTGAGTGCCACCCGCTGTTGGAACTGGTCAAGGGGCCGGCGAGGTACTCCGACGACCTGTTCCACTTCAACCGGAGGGCAGCACACCGAATTGTCGCCGCACTACCCTAGTCCTTCAAGCAGACGAACCCAAAGAAATAGCAGAAGAGGTGCCAGTGCGCCTCCACCCCGAGGTACCCCTCGCACAGCACCTCGAACGCCACCAAGTGTTGAATGCCATTGGGGTTGAGGTGCTACAACTCGAGGCCGTGGGCCAGCAAGATGGCACGGATGAACCGACCGGCCAACACGGAGAACCCACGCTCGTGGAAGGCAACGAAAGAGACCACATACCCCGATGGGGGCTATGGGAAATCCTCAAGTCTGGGCTTGATCCACTCCCGCGCATCCGTCAGGCGCGGAACCAGCCCTACGTCGGCAAGCGCGGTCAGCTTCGCGAGGTAGATGGTGGAGTGTTTCCAGTTCGACATCGCCGCGCGCGACAGGAATGAGACGCTGTGGTGGTGAGTTTGGATCTGCTAACCAGGCAGCGATGAAGGTCGGAAGGCTTGCGCGCAGGAAGGTAGATGCAAAAGAGAAGGGGGATCACAACCAGCTCCGCCTCCTCGACTTAAATGAGGAAGAGCGGACCGGTTGGGACAATCCACTGCCTGGTCCCACCTGGAGAGAGCAAGGGAGCATCTCTCTCTCTCCTCTCTCCAGACCTGACACCACGGAAAAAGCAGACCCCGCCCCAAGCAGCATTCGGCACACCGACCGTAGGTGTGGCTCACAAGACGACTAAAAGGATCACATCGAGAAAAAAGATCTCCCCGACCTAAGGCCGAAAGCCCGACCTATCGACACGGTGAAAAGGTAAAAATAGGTCACAAATGTTAGGTCGACGATACGCAACCTGGCCGGTGGACGAGACAGGCGACACAGATCGACAAGGCATCGCCAGAAAAGTCCGAGTGGCTCGCTGCGGCCACCCAACATCGTACACGCAAGCAGGAGGATCAAGAAGGCAAAGCACGAGCTAAATTATAGGGCCACTGAGGCCAACATTCAGAATTACAAAAGAAGGGGGGTGTTAATCACGAAGGATTAGACCCCACCTGAGGTACACGCCTCATGCCGACGAAGGGCCAACCCTTAGAGTGGAGTTCGCCTCCTCGGAGGTGTCGTCCAACTCGCTGATGCCGTCCAGGAGGGCCGCCCCTCTCGCCGCGATGGGGCCCCTGTTCTCGAGGAGGGCATCGACGTCGACTGATGGGAGGATGGCATCGGCGTTGGCGTTGAAGTACAGAGTGTGGAGCTGGCGCCTCCGCGGCCTAGTCCCCGGTGGGAACCCCACGGGGATACGGCCGACCCACCGATCCGGACTATGAAGGTCCACGGCGGCGAGACCATACGTCACCCCATGGTGCACTCCTGCGGTGACCGCCGCTCGGACGCGGCCAGGAAGTGCACGGAGTCGGTCGTGCAGCAGTACCGGCTCTAGCCGGACCGCCGTCACGGTGATGCTGGCGGCGTCGTGGAGTTGGCTGTAGGAGATCCGCTGCGTGGTGAGCTCCTGGCGCGTTTGCTCCGCCTCCGCAGATCGGAGGTTCGCCAACTCCTTTTGGCCTACGTAGCATGGGAGAAAGAATCATCAGCCAAAAGAGAGAACACCACAAAGAAGGTGAGCCAAGGCAAGGCGACTCACCGGCGACCTGGGTGAGCGCGTCCGCCTTGGCGCTCTCCGCCAAGGCCAACTCCCTCTCTGTCCCCTCGAAGGCGGCCTTGAGGGCGGCGACGGTCTGCTGCAAGGAGCCCAGCACCTGCCCGAGCAGCCCGAGGCACCTCATCACCGTGTCGAACTGCGCCCGATCGCGGGCTGCCGGGTTGGCCCAGAGGTGGGCGTCGACAACGGCGGCGACCGGGGCCACGGCGGGGGCGGACGGTCCAGCCCCCACGTCCGGCGCCTGCCGCCCCAACAAGACCGCGGCACCGGCCGCGCCGGCGCCCAAGCCGCTGCGGGCCTCGAGCCAGCGCGCCACCTGCCCGTCGTCGGCTGCTGCATCCTCGCGAGCCTCCAACCGACGCAGAGCCGGTGCCCTCGCCGACGAGTCGAGGGACCCCTCCGTCGGGCGCTTCTCGCCGGCCATCGATGGATGGAGATCGGGAAGGACGAGAGCGCTGGTGGGAAAGGAGATCGAGGAAGCAAAGAGGCAGTGTGAGCGGAAGGAAGAAGAAGATGAGAGGTGCGTCCGATCTAAGCCGTCACCGGGAATTTATAGCCGTGTTGTGCCCCGCGCGCAGTGGTTTCCCGAGGTGAGGAGGTGCTCTCTCTCTCTATGCTCCCCCTCTCTCCCATTACTCCGCTAGTCTCGGGGCATGTTGCCCACAATCCCTAGGGACGATCAAGAGACCCCCGCCGACTTAAAGATGAAGGCAAACCATCTCAAGGGATTCAAACAAGACGACAACATTAAAGGAACAAAGGGACAACTGCATCGACATAAAGCCCTAAGTTCTAAGGTACAAGAAGGCGGTCCATCCAACCGTGCACAAGTATCGTAATACAAAACACCGCCATCATGGCGGTGCTGCAATTCCCAGCAGGCCAGAGTTGGAGGAGCACCTCACTGAACTCCCACCAACTTCTGGCAGTGCCGGAAACTCCCTGTGGAGATCAGGGAGGCGACTGACGCCCCCACCGCAGCTGCCAACACCCAGGAAGAAGTCTAAGTTCCTAGGGTCACCCCCGGACGAGATAGTGGTGAAGCATCGGTCCTCCGGGAAGAGCCTCATCCTGGAAGCTTGTTCAGGGCTAACTTGGAGTCCTGCTGCACCGACTGCGTCCGAGTAAGCAACCCAGGATGCGCCATGACGTGTAGCAGGAAGTGGTGGGGGCGGCGCGGACGCGGAGCAGCATCTCTTGTCGGAGCCCCCTCCCCTACTCTTCAACCCCCATGTCGTCGTGGGGTCGCAAGTCCTAGGGCAAGGAGGGGCTACCAAGCTGCCTCTCCAATTGCTGAACTCCCACCAACATCGGAAGAGTCATGGGACGACACTACACTCAGGGGGGCGAACCCCCCATGACGGGAGAAGCAACAGGTTTCTTTCCATCTCCATATGGCTACCATGGAGTCTTTCCAAGACGAAGTGGAGCTCCTTTTATAGGGCAGCACCAGCCCAACCTCACGGGAGGAATGACGACCGGCACGGGCCAGCTTACGAAACAAGCTAAAATGGCCACCCACCCCGCCAGGCGGCATGGCAGTGGATTAATGGCCCGCTGAGCACCGCAGTCACATCAGTTGAAGACGGTCACAGTTCCCCGTAACATCGAGTCAAATCCCGCCGTCCGGCCACGTTGGCCTCAAAAGGCAAGCCGGTACTCACCGCGACTAAATAAACACCCCACAACAGAGCCCTTGGCTCCGCCGCAGGCTCGAAGGCTACACCCGGCGGGTGCGTTCGCGCGCCCCCACTGAGATAAAGATCAAAAGAAGAACACCAACGTCACTGATCCTAAGGGCGAAATCTACCATTTCCCCCTTAGGCTCGTGGGCTACTGACGAGGGGATAAACCAGGGGTAATCATCTTAGCTCCTAAATCCTCAATCCATGAAGGCTAAGAGCGGCTCACATCTGTAGCGGCCCAACATCAACACAGGCCCAGGATCTCCCGAGACGGCAGCCTGGCACTATCCACGGATCGGCTCCAACTCAAGTGTTCACCCCGTGCGACCTAAGGGAGCATCCCAGCCTCATGGCTACCTCGGGAGAAGACTCCACCTCGTACGACCTAAGGTTCCGTCACCCAAAGCCCACCAAAGACCCCCCCCCGATGAGGGCCGCAACGTGGCGCGGGCGGCTACGCGTCGCCCGAGATGTGCGGGAGCTGAAGGGCGAGCGGATCTATGCTGTCAGGCCATGATGATATTTTCCCCGGCGTGGGAAGCGGACTGCCCTGGCGTCCCATCACCTAAATACCAAACAGTGGCAAAAGGACAGGCGAATTCTTCGCGTGTAAGGCATCGGACGGCGCGACCCGACCAAGCGGCTATCAGAAGGAGGGTCAAGGCTTGCATGAGAAGCCCCGACCTACCGGTCCTGCGAGGCCCTAAGTCGGGGAGAAGCTGGCTTGAAGCAGGAGCCACCGGCTACACCGCCCTACGAGGACTACCGCACCTTGCACAGTGTACGGCGCCAACCGAAGACGAAGGCCCACGACGTGGCACTATTCCAGTACTGTTGCAGCACTGTAGCAGGACGCCGTTTTACCATCCTAACCCTTGTACGCCGGCCCCTCTTGAACTATAAAAGGGGAGGCCGGCACCGTAAATAAGGGCGGTCGAAGAACACAGACGAAACACACACAGTACTAGAAGATCGCTTCAAGCTCTCCGCCGCACACAGAGACTTGGGACCCGTTCCCTCTCTCGACCTAAGCTTGTACCCCCTACTACAAGCCCCCGTGGGCATATAGAACACTCTCCCAAACTAGACGTAGGGCCCCTTGCGGTGCCTGAACCACTATAACCCCTGTGTCTCTAAGCCCAACCATCCGGATTAGATGCATGAACATACCAAAATTTACTTGTCGGCGGTATCAAACCCTGACAGCGGTGCCTCATGCTGACTCAGGGGAACCGACCCCTTTGTTGGATGGTCTGATTGCAGCATCGCATCGTGTGATACAGCTGTTGAGGTCGGCGGGCAAGACAGCAGTTGTTGGAGCATTATCCTGGGTGAAGTCCCATTACCCGGATATAGAGGTTGCCAAGGTGGAGGCCGGCCCCAATGAAGACGCCGACTTGGAGGCTTTGGAAGTGGAGGTGTAGGCGGCTGCTGACAAGGTCGTAGAGCGCCTGGACCTGTAAAAGATGTAGCACTTGGTGTATCAAACTGTATATAAACAATGTGATCTTTTGCCTTAGTTGAAGAGGCATGCTTTAATTTCTGTGATCGTGGGAAGGTGTTCCCCTCATCGTGCCAGGCACAAGTTATGCGAACTCAAAGGCTATGAAGATGCAAAATGTGTTCACCCTGCTGACCACTACTCGTAGGGGGACGGCTTACCGACTACACTACTCAGCGTGGAGGCTTAGGTGCAGCCGGCGTGCGGGGGGAGTCAGAGACCCAAGGTCTTGCAACCACATGACTAAGAATGTGCATAGAGAGTAGGAGGCATTTAAAGGGAGAATGTGCGGGAGCAAGAGAAAAAAGGAAAACACCCCAAGGTTTGACGACCCTAGGATTGGCAAAGCCAAACCCCCGAGCGTATCGAGGTCGGCTACACCAAGCCCTCAAGCGTGTCGAGGGGGAGGGGGGAAACACAACATACAAAGGCAAAGTGTAGGTCGGCAGGAGGTCTGCCGAGGGCAATATCTTTATTCAATTACAAGTGACAAAAAAGGAAGGGGTACATAGCTTTTGATTTAGGACACCTAAGGGTAGAAGCGGCGTAGATGCTCTATGTTCCAGGGGTTCGGGACGCCGGAGTTGTCACCCCACTGAAGGCGATAGGTCGTTGGACCAATGACCTTGGTCACGAAGAAGTGACCTTCCCATGGCGCTGACAGCTTGTGCATGTCTTTGGTATTCTAGATTCGTCGAAGGACTAGATCACCAACGTTGAAGGAGCGTTCCTTGACATTGCAGTCGTGATAGTGACGTAGCTGCTGCTCGTGGTGGGCATGGCACATGAGGGCGGCCACTTTGTGCTCCTCCAAGCTATCTAGGTCGACTCACTGGGTCTTCTTCGTCTCTCCTTTGTCGTAGTGTTGGATTCCCAGTGCGCCGAAGGTGACGTCCGTCAGGAGGATGGCTTCTAACCCATAGACCAAGAAGAAAGGGGAGAATCCTATCGTCGAGCTGACCTAAGTCCGAAGACCCCAAGTCATGTGAGGGAGCTCGGCTAACCAGTGCGTGGCGTATGGCGATGCATCATCAAAGATTTGATCCTTGACGGCTTGGAGGACCATGCCATTGGCGCGCTCGACCTGCCCATTGCATTGTGGATGCACCACCGACGAGTAGTAGACGTCCATCAAGTTGTCCTGGCAGAAATCCCAGAACTGGGAGCCCGTGAAGGCTAAACCAAGGTCGATGACGATTCTATTGGGCACACCAAAGCGGTGTGTTATCTCCTCGATGAACTTGGCCGCCTCGCTTGATGTGACGGTGGATATAGGCCTGACCTCTATCCACTTGGTGAATTTGTCCACCATGACCAAGATGTGTTTATAGCTTCCCAGACCCCACACTACGAAGGGCCAGGAGGGAGGAATAGTTCGCAAGGCCTGAGCCAGCAAGTGCTGCTACTTGGAGAAGAATTGGCATCCCTTGCATCGCCTGATGAGGTCTTGGGCGTCGGAGACTGCGGTAGGCCAGTAGAAGACGGGTCTATATGCCTTGCCAACCAGGTAGGCTGAGGCTGCATGGTTGCCGCATTCGCCGCCGTGGATCGTAGCTAAGAGGTGAAGCCCTTCAGAGCGCAAGATGTACTTCATTAGCACACCAATTGAGGCAGATTTCTGGTACAACTCTTTTCCAATCACGACATAGTTGGCCTCTTCCTCGGGCAGCCTGTGGTCGACAATGAAGGCTATGAGGTCGTCCCTCCAGTCGTCTTCGGCTTCTGCCATCAGGACGTCGCGGTCACTACGCTAGTTAGAGGGGTCACCCGGTTGGCCAGGGTCTGGTAGTATCTTGATGGACGGCTTGCGCAGGTCTTGGACGAACACGTCGACCGGGACCAGGGCGCGTTTGGAGCCTAGCTTGGACAGGACGTCTGCCGCCATGTTGTGGTCACGAGGCACATGGCGGAACTCTATACCCTCGAAGTGGCCTTTGAGCTTGCGTACCTCAGCGCAGTAGGCACTCATCGTCTCATTCTTGGTGTCATTATGGATGTCAAAATGGGCCGGCCAGCCCGGCCCTAGCACGGGCCAGCCCTGGCCCGCTTTTTATCGTGTCGGGCCTGGTCGATCCCTATGTCCCACTGTGTCATGTCGTGCCCTCCCGCGGGCTGAGCCATCAGCCCAAGCATGGGCCCATGGGCTTATTTTGTGCCGGGCTAACCCGACATAGCCTGGCACTGACCCACAGGCCGGGCCGCCTGCGACCCGCGAAGGGCACCACTGCCTCCCCATCTCGGCTACTCCACCGCAGCCCGTAGGTCCTCCCGCCTCCCGCGACCGGTGCCTCGTGGCCTGCCGAAGAGTGAGGGGAGGAGCGAGGAGGAAGGAGGGGACTGGATTGGCGAGCCAAACCGGGCTTTTACATTCACAGATGGATCCGGGAGATACGAGCTTAACTACTTCTACCCTAATGATCACCTTGCGATCCTTCGCGAAGCAATGAAGCTTCTGCATGACCGGCTTCACCGTTTTGCTAACATCCAAGGAGTGCTCAGCCAGCTCCCTGGGGACACCAGGTATATCTGATGGACTCCATGCGAATATGTCTGCGTTATCCCGGAGGAAACTGGTGAGCACGAGTTCCTATTTGCGGTCCAGGTCGGCCCCTATGGTCACCTCCTTGCTTGCGTCGGGCAGACTGAGGCGGGCCTTCTTCGTTGATGGGCTGGCGTCGAGGACGGAGAATGTGTGCTTCTGCTCCGGTACCGTCAGTTCGGCAGGGTTCAGCGTCTTGGCTTCGGCGACCAAGGCGGAGGTCGTGGTAGAGTAGGCGAGGGTCGAGGTCGACGGCTTCCATGTCACACTTGTAGGAGACCATGATGTCGCCGTAGACGGAGAAGACCCCGTTAGGTGCCGGTATTTTCAGGAGGAGGTACGTGTAGTGCAGGATAGCCATGAACCTGGCCAGCTTAGGGCGACCTAGCATCGCAAGGTACGAAGACTTGAAGTCCGCCACCTCGAAGATCAAGTACTCTGTGCGGAAGTTTTTGATGGTGCCTAAGGTGGCAGAGAGACCCGACCCAGGGGATAGGAGGCCTTCCCCGGTACAATCCTGTGGAAGGGCTCGTCACAGGCCATCATCTTGGAGAGGTCAAACTTCATCTTCTTCAAGGTATCGGTGAATATGATGTTCAACTCGCTTCCTCCGTCAATGAGGGTCTTGGGTAGCAGCGCGCCGTCCACCGTGGGCTCGACGACCAGCGGGTAGGACTCGGGGTCTAGTATGTGGATGTGGCAACCCGCCCGAGAAAATACTATACTATCGCGTAAACCAATCCACTTTGGTCATTAAGCGATAATAAAGTACCATCCCGTCGTAAGTTGCCGGGTCAAAGACCGGTAAATCACTTGGGTAACACACAGAGGATCAAACATATGCATTAAAACTCACACGAAGGTCAGTCCAGAGTACAAACACAAATTCAATCCCATTTACCCCTAAGGGTTAATTATTACAAACCATGGTTCATGACATGATAAGTAAAGGTTCAGAGTTCGAAAACAGCAGAAAATAATCTAGCGATACGATAGACATCACAAGAGGCCAACCATGATGCCATCACTCGTCGTCATCCACCCATTCCAGCTCCCAGCCGGGTGGAATCTCTGCAGGCCAAACAACATCACCTGCAACAACATTTATATAGAAAGGATGAGTATACTAATACTCAGCAAGACTTAACCATCGGGTGATAACTACATCACCAAACTCTAGACATGAGAGGCTTTTTGGCAGGTGGGTTCTTTTGCTGAAAAGCAACAAAGAGTAGGTCCTTACTTTCAATATTTTAGCTCAAATTCTAGTTAATTACCATTTCTAAGTGAGCCGACTATTGCAATCAAGAATTGTACAATACAATTAATACACGCAGCAATATTCACATGGTTCCATCATTAAGGGATATCATGGCCAGTTGATTAAGCAGTCTCAGATAACGGTGAGTGGCCGCCGATCAATCGATTAATAACCTTGCAAGGTAAACCTAAACACATGGAACGGTACCCCAATAGAGCTGGCACCAACCAGGCGGTTCCCGTCGATCTTCGGTTCGGGATAAGGATTAAGTCCTGGGTACAAGGCTATCTGGTATGCCCCCACACAGTACATCCAGCCTTACACATGTACCCCCTCCCGGTTATGATCCGGGTAGGTGAATGCTCAAGAGTAGTAACAACAAATCCCTTGCCGCCTCAATCGGGTACTAGGCTTACCGGTCCCATTCCCGACAAGTGCTTAGTACGTTCAAAAGCTTAGCCCACGAAAGCCACTGGACCGGAGCCCCAATCCCATGCTCTTACCACATGAGCAATCCATTTATAAAGATCTCATGATTCCAACATAAGAACCTATTCTCGCGAGTGACGAACATCACTCGACTTTTACCGGGTCCTATAGCATAGCAGCTATCGCCCTGGCATACTAGTAAAAGAGCATAGGTACCTAGGGATCATGCATCTAGGGTTTCAATTCAACTCCTGAAACGTAAATGCACAAACATAACAAAGGTAGTTACATAATTTTAAAAAGAAGGGTTAATGATTTGGGGCTTGCCTTCGTCGGCAAGGTTGGCCTTGGGCCCTTCTGGACTTTGGTCCAGGTCCTGAGCTACGTCCACGTACTGCAGCTCACCGTCAGCTCCCTCGTCTCCTCCTTCCGGCACAAGCGTATAGCTACCGTCGGGAAGATCTACACGAGGATGCATATGCAAGATTTAATTGGTGGTTTTAATTTAATTAATTACAAAAGAACACATGACAACCATGGGGTGCATGGTTGACCACTTTCACCTAGATAAGACTATATTAAGCAAATTTTTCTTATTAAACAAAGGTGGTGTTGGAAGTAATTAATCATTCACTTTGATGGTGACTTTGTACACATTTATGCAAATAAATTAAATTAAATGCATAAAAACAGAAAGGAGGTGATTCTAAGCTCCTTAGTACTAGTAGAAACCACTGAACAAAAATACACAAGTAGTTGGGCTACAAATTAAATATACTAAAAATGACAAAATCTAGCTAACAAAACAAGATAAATGCATATAAAAATAAATAAACAACTTATGGATCCAAATTTTCTTCCACATCATCCCTGACTTAAAACAAGGCTAGGAAATCAACAAACATATCAAGAGCTACTTTAGATCTTGAACTAGACATTTATATTTAAATCAAAGCATAAATCAAGAATAAATACTTCTAACAGTCCTAAAATCATGGTAAATTCAGAAAAGGTGAATCTAGGCATTTTATCATCATAGCCAGAAGTTGAGCACCAAAATCTATTTATATTTAGTTACAAAAATCATTAAGGCAGATATAGCACAAAAACAAAATAAATCATATTAAATGATGTACTCAGTAACTTTGTGCAATTTTTGGTCCAGAGTCTACACATGACATATATAGCAACATATGCAAAGTTCAGCTCATATCTTATCTAGATTTTGCATTACAACAAAAGCATGTCAAACCGAGTTTGGATTTTCATTCAAAAACTATCAGTCAAAAGTAGGGTCACGCTTTGTAAAAGTTGTAGATCTAGCCACGAGGAAACCAACAAAATTGGTTTGACATTTTTCAGACTTTTCTGTGATTTTCTACGAATTTTCTAAGATCAGGTCAAAACACACTGATGGAGGAAGAATCTATTTACATGAACGTCCCTGGAACCTTTACTTCTATTGCAGATAGGTCCCTAGTTTACGCTAAACACCCTAGAAAGAAAATATGCCTTGCAATTGGGTCCCCAGGGGGCGGGGGCGGCGCGGCTCGCCGAAATCCGGCGAGACCGGCAGCGGTACCGGCCGGGAAAGGGCGGGGAAGGCCCAGGGACTCGCCTAAGGACCGATTGGTGGCCGAAGAATGGGCGGAAACGCCGGCGGGGCAGGGCGGCAGTGGCCACTGGAGCTCGCGCTCCGGCGAAGACGCGGCGCAGCCTGGGCAACAAGCGGTTGGGGACGCTCGAGTGAGGTCTAGGGGAGGTCCAGGAGCTGTTGGAGGGATGTGGAGGCGCGCGAGGGGTGGAGCTCCGCGGCAGCGGCAATGGTGGCTCCCAAAGGCAGTGTGGGTGCGCGCGCGTGAGGAGGAGCTCGGCTCCATTTTATAGGCGCAGGATGGTGAGCGGGAGGTCCAACGCTACGCCCCGAAGGCACGGGCGCGAGGGGCCCCTGCCGGTTGGGCGGCCAAGGCGGCACGACGACGTGCGCGGCGCGGGCTGGGTAGGGGCCGGTGCTCAGCGCGGCTCCGCGTGTCGCAAGGGGCGTCGGTGGAGGGGAGGGCCAGGGACAGAGGCTCAGCTAAGGGCTCCCGCTCGCCCATGTGGCTGCCTTGCGGCCTCGGCGTCCGGGCCCCGGGGACAGCCCACGGCGCGCGTGGGTGCCGGACGCAGCGCGACATGGGTGCTAACAATTCGGTTTAACCCTGTTGGACCGGCCCAAACTCAAAAATTTCGAATATAAGTTCAAATTCGCCCAATAGCAAAGTTGTAGAGGAAACATCCAGCTACAATATTTACAAAGGGCCATCGGGTGTTTGGTGAATGGTTTAAGCACAAACTGCTGTTGAAGTTGATCTCTTTCTCGGCTCGGCAGGCATGCAGATGCTGGCGTTGACCACGTTTTTGAACAACTTCCACTCAAAATCTCAAATGCCGCCTATTACGAAAAGTGTGTCCCTCAAAAAGGCGAACAACTTTTGTATTGGCCAATTTTGAAGTGTTTAAGTGAAATTTGGAGAACACGGCAAAAGTTCTAGAAAAGGTTCATGGGCACTAGGGTTTGAATAGGGTTTTAGGGGTTTGACCAAAAGTCAACTTGTGTGATTAGGCACTAATGATCATGTTGACTAGGTTTTCGAGGTGTTGGCCAAAGGTTGACACGATTTGACCAAAGCCAAGATGTTTGACCAGGGTTTTGATCGCTAATGAGTGTTGACTTGGCCAAAGGAGGTGATTAGCACTAATTAAAACCTGGGGCGTCACAGCGGACCTAATGGTCTCCCCTGGAGAAGGTTATTAGGGACTCTGACCACCTAACAGGTTGGACGGGATGGGTGTTGACGAGGCCGACCTCGCGTTGTAGATGGCGGTACTTTCTTCTGCTCACCACGACCTTGGGACCTCCCAGGATTATGTTGAGTTGCCTGTTAAGTGCCTGGAAAGCTCCATTAGGGTTACCCCCTTAGGGTGATGGTGGAAGGTCACGCTCGTGACGTTCGCCACCGTCATTGTGCCGTTCGCCGTCATTGTGGCGAACTGCATCGTTACAATGGCTGTCGCGGTCATCGCGCCTGTCATGATCTCCATGGTGCCGATAGCAGCCATCACGGTCGTCACGGTCTGACCGCCCTCTCCAGAGCACCACCTCGACCATAGGCCAGTTCATCAAGTTCAACCCTAAGCACATCTAGTTCCTCACACTTTGAGGCATGCTTCTCCTTAAGCTCAAATCCGCCAAGAAAATAGAGCAATAACCACAATCAACCTCATCACACACAACAAAAGTAGCCTTAAGCGAATCTATCTCAAGCTTAGCATCTAGGTTCTTCGACCCTAGCTCAGCCACTTTCTCCCTAGCATCATCAAGCAAATCCCTAAGCTCCTTCCTCATTTTCTTAGCCTCTCTAAGCATGTCATCATGGTTACCAAGCAAGGCAACCAACTCCTCATTCTCCTTATGCAAGGAAGAGGGCTCATCACATACCTCATCCTTGGAATTAGAGTCTGAGTCGTCCTTCTGACTCTTCTTGCTGCCGGATGTTGACGGCTGTTAAGTACCACGTTTATGCTGTCAACTCCTGCATAAAATAAATAAAAAGTGAGCATCAACACTAGGATAGGGCGTTATACTGACAATCTCCACAAGTGTTGGTGTTTCTAGCTTTTGTTACAGGGCACACCGAAATGCGTGCTAAATGGTACAGTTGAGAGCAATTGATCTAATGGCTTATAAAGGACGTCATCATAAACAACCTCAAATGCTAATTTAGACTGCACCATTGCGACGGGCTCATCGAGACGATCAAAATGGATATATTATTTGCCTACATCGGAGCTCGTATGCGCAAGATATGAAAAGGACAAAATAGCTGACGTCAGCAGGTCCCACAACTGTCCTGCCGTACCTCGTACGCGCGCGAAGCAACACGTGGCCCGCAGCGGTTGGTGGCCAGGCACGCAAGCGGACGTGCCCAGGCGCGCACGGGAAAATTCCTGTGGGGCCACGCGTCGCCAGGCCATTGGCCTCCCACCGCTCACGCGGATCACCAGCCGACCGGCGCTAGGCGTGAGTCAACGGCCCTCGCGGGCGCGCATGCATGTGTGGGGAGTGAGGTGCGCCGGCCACGCGGCGGACGCAGAATGGCCCGCGAGCCACGACGCGGGGTGCAAGCGACCATGCGCGCGCCGTCCTGCTGGGCCACGTGGCCTCGCGGTGTTGGCCGGGGCCGCGACCGCGTCCCGCGCGGGCAGGAAGCCAGATCACGCCGCGGTCCAGACGCGTGGCAGGCAGCGGTAGGCCGGGCCAGGGTCGGTTGGCCGGTCCGCCCAGTGATCAGGCGGTTTTTCCTTTTTCTGCAGCGGTTCAGTGCCCAGCCAGTCGGTTCAGCTCCGGTTCTCGCCCCTAGGATCCGGTTTTCCTCCGATTCTTTCTTCCACCGACCTAAAGGCTCCTTCTACAGTACGCTACAGTACCAGGGCGCCCAAAACACTGTTGAAACACCCCCTAACTCTCACACTCCCTGGCCTATAAATAGAAGGGGAGGGGGTTAGAAGAGGGACACACCACTTCACCCAAGGATGAGTGCTTCCCTTCAAAGGAGAGGCCTCTCCTTGGTAAATTAGAGAGTAGGATAGTGAGAGAGAGAGAGTTGTATTTCTACGGATGCTTGTTCTTCAATTAGAGTAAAGTAAGTATTTCCATATTTTCTATTTAGACTAAAGTGCAAGTGATATGTTCTTGTGTTCTTCACATGTTCATCATTTAGAGGCGCGTGTTCTTCATGAACACACCTCCTCGATCTAGTTGATTAGGTGCACAAGTTTGTATCCTGTTTGTATGCATGTTCATCGTTTAGAATAAAGTGGATATGCTTGCATGCTCTGATTAGAATAAAGTGTGTTCGTGATTCCTTTCTAATAGTTTATGCTAGGTTGCATGAGTAGACCTTTCCTCTACTAGTGCGTAAATCTTGGGTTTATACGTTCGTCTGTTGCAAGTCGTTCGTATATGTTGGAAGCTTAGTACGGGACCGAGTGCCCTCTCGTATGCCTTTAGCATAAGCTAGTAGTACCTATAGTGTGTGAGATCAGTTCTCTTCCGTGGTCGTTGTTGACGGTCCTTACAACAAAAATTTGACTGTCAAAACCTCGGGTTCAAGAGGAGTATATGACAAGTTTCATGCACATTTTTAGTACTAATAAAGTTCCACGAGTTGTGTTGTGATTTTCATAGGCAGGTACATATTTTGAGAGAAATTGGGACCAACTCACCACACGTGCTAGGCACGGCCGAACCACCAGGCACGGCCGGCCCTGCAGGTGCGGCCTGCCTGGCAGGTTCGGCCGGCCCTGCAGGTGCGGCCGGCCCTACCTGGTGCGGCCGGCCCTGCCCTGTGGCGTGTCTTTGGTCCTAAGCACCGCCTCTCCCTCGAGCACAACTTGGATGAACGAGATTCACTGAGGAAACATCGGTTTGATCAAACGGTGGAGGCTAGGATCACTTGGATTAATGGGTCCACTTGTCCGGACGCTCAACCGCCACAACCTTCATCCAGAGGCAATCCTAGGCGTACCCGAGCATAGTCGGTGCATCACACGGCACGGGGGTGGGCCACCCGCACCTAGAGGGCCGGCCGCACCTATCAACTTGCACGCCGGGCAAAACCGACCTAAGGAGCCGACCTACAACCGCCTCAGGAGCAGTGATTAGGGGCGTCCAAGGCGAGAGGCGGCACATCCCAGGGCCGGCCGCACCTGGCATGTGGCCCCCCTGCGCTCCACCGACCTCACTTGCCTATAAAAGCCACCTCCCACTCGCTGGAATGGACACACGACGCAGGAGCATCTCCATTTCCCTCTTTTGTTCACTTAGAGTAGGATTAGTGTAGCTTGGGAGTTAGAGTCGAGTCGAGCTAGTCTCGGGGTTTTGGAGGACTCTTCTTCAGGGGTCCGGTACTACTCTTGTATCCTTTCTTTGTTTAGACTCAAGTACAATTCAAGTTATCTTTCTATCTTACATTTCGAGTCAATTACATTCAGCTTTTACTTTGCTCTAGAAGCTTTATTCTTGGTTTAGACTAAAGTTAGTTTAATCTTGGTTAGCATAGCTCTCTTGAATCCTATAGTGTTGTGGTCATTCTTCGCTTGATCTACGGTGTTTCACGGTAGAGAGAGACCTTCCTTCGTGATATCCGGGGAAAGGTTCTTTGGTTCGTTGTGAGCGCGGTGCTCAGAGCTTACCTTAGTCTTAGATTGGTGTCCCGTTCAACAGAATAGTTGTGGTACCCTAAGGAGGTGACAGCTCCGGACGGGCTCAGTAGTCCACCACGTTAGTTCGGGCCGGTAGGATTCAGCACGTCGTCGTTCTCCCTTTTCATCCCAGTCCGAGAGCGCGGCTTTGCATGCCCCTGTAGCACTAGAAGAGCTTGTCGAGTTTAGCTTGCCTTGGTTACCCTTTGCCTTAGTTCTTTATGTAGAGTTGACAAGAATAGATAGATTGTGTTAGGATCCTTTCTCGTCTCGTAGTCCTCCCAGCTCACTAGGTCCTCTCTAACCCTTTATCAATATCTCCTTGTGTGTATCAAGTTATCCCCGAATATCTTTATTCGTTACCCCCGCTATAGCTCTTTACCGAGTCTTGTTACTCTCCACCGTTTATCTGATCATCTTTGCCGTAGTGCCTCCCTTGGGAAAATATAAATACGATAACCCGAATACCACTGGGTGAAGTGCTACAACGGTAATCCGTGCGCTTGCGGGCCTTTCTGTGATGTGTGTTTTACCAAAGACGTTCCCTAGCCCCATTACTAGGGGTATAAACCCGGTAGCGACGCTAGCGAGTGCCAACAGGCATTTCTGGCGCCGTCGCCATGAGTGCATACCTAGTGGTGAGGCTAAGGAGAGTCAACAAGCATTTCTGGCGCCGCTGCCGGGGAGGCAATAGGCATAAGAGATCATTTAAACTTAGTGGTAGAGTTATCCAGGTTCGGTGAACCGCTATTTAAGCGGGTTTACCCTTGCTCTACTCTCGTGTACGCAGAGTAGTGCATGACCGGTTTCGACCTACCGTCCAACTTTCACGACAATCCGGAGTCACTTGTGAGGAGAGTGCGACCTCGTGTCCTCATTCCTCAGAAGTTTCTCTCGAGTCAAGAGACGAACACCGTTGATCCCGTAGACAGCACCTCGTCAGCACCCATGGCCGAGAGGACGATCCGCGAGTTTTCCGCTCCCTCCAACACCAATGTCCCTACCGGACCGAACACAACGGTGGGAGACGGAAACTTTGAACTCAAGCCGGCGTTGATCAACATGGTGCAAGCAAATCCGTTCTGCGGCAAGACTAATGAAGATGCTAATGCACATCTCCAGCATTTCCTGGAGGTGTGTAGGACTTCCACTATCCGCGGAGTGACGGACGATGCAATTCGTCTTCGCCTATTCCCGTTCTCATTGCTCGGGAAGGCGAAGCAATGGTTTTATGCGGAGCGAGATGCCATCAACACATGGGATAAGTGCTCTAAGGCATTTCTCGCAAAGTTCTTCCCGGTGGGCAAAACCAATGCCCTCTGCACTAGAATTTCAGGCTTCCAGCAGTAGAATGATGAGAGTATCCCAAAAGCATGGGAACGTTTCCAGGAGTACATCACCGCGTGCCTGCACCACGGCATGCAGGGGTGGTTCTTAATTCAAACCTTTTACCACGGGCTCAAGCGTACTGCCCGTGAGCACCTAGATGCAGCCGCTGGAGGAGCCTTCTTCTCGCTACAAGTACCCGCCGCCAAGGAGTTGATCGAGAAGATGGTGGCAAATCAAGGTTGGGATGGAGATCGTCTCCAACCCCGTAACCGCGGTGTACACCAAGTCGATGGAATCGACATGCTCACAGCTAAGATGGACCTCCTAATGAAGAAATTGGAGGTACCAAGCAATGTGGAGACAGCCAAGATCATGGACGCTTGCATGACGTGCGAGGTTTGCAGTAATGTGGGTCATTCGGGAAATGATTGTCCTGAGACAAGGGAAGAAGCCAACTTCATCAACAATGGCAACAACAACGGGTTCCGCAACAACAGCTACAACAATCAAGGGTGGAACTCGAGGCCCTACTTCCCGTTCAACAATCAAAATGGAGGTAATTATTCTAACAATTTCAATAACCAGCCTTCCATTAAAGATCGTGTCTTTGGCCAAGCTAGAATTAATGAAAACATAAACAAGAAGCTAGCCGCCAATGATAAAGTTCTTGAAAATCTAAATTCCACCATAGAATCCTTCACTACTGCTATGAAGAATCAGCTAAGTTTTAATAAAATGATAGAAACTCAACTTGCTCAGCTTGCTGCTTCTTTGCCTTCTTCCGAGTCGGGTGGAATCCCGGGGCAACCCGAGCCTACCCAAGAAAATGTTAGCGTTGTATCCACCAGATGGGGTAAGCCATCTAGGAGGATGTATGCACCTAACCATGTAGGGAAGCTCATACACCAAATCCAAGACCCATGGGAAGAATCAGCAGTCTTGCATAGGAAGGACAATGGATATCCGGCCATCACATGCACGATCTACTATCAAACGATCAAGAATGCTCTTTGTGACCTTGGTGCAAGTGTCAACCTCATGTCCAAGGCCATGTTTGAGGAGTTAGGATATCCTGCTCTCTCTCCGATAATGATGACAGTCCAACTCGCCGACTTATCGATTAAATATCCAGAGGGCGTAGTGGAAAATCTCTTGGTGAATGTCAAAGGCTCCTACGTCTTTGCGGATTTCGTGGTCCTCGACACACAAGATGATGGAGAAATGCCACTTATTCTCGAGCGACCATTCCTAAGAGATGTCAATGCAAGGATTGATGTCGGAGCCGGAAAGATTCAATTCTGCATAGGGCGAAGGAACATGACATTCAAATTCCAAGCAAAAGAAGAGCAATGTTACCTAGTGCAAGATGAGGAATCTAGGGAGTGGAGGAAGCCACGACCCCAATACAAGAAAGAGAAGGAAGCCCCGACCAAGCCCAAGGTAGATAGCCTCATCACAACGATGAGGAAGCATTGGGAGCAAGAGAAAGCATTCAAAGGGCGCCACCAAACAAGCAAGCCGAAGGCAATCAACACGGCTAAGGGGAAAAAGAAGACGGAAACCACAGACACCCCCGCTAAAGCCTCACCAACTTCAGCGCCACCGAAGAAAACAAAGAAGGTGTGGCGTGTGAAGAGAGCATCGTCCGAGTCTTCCACTCCGGGACCGGACGAATCCAAGATCAATTGAGCAAACAGAGGAGTCCCGCTCACGGACTCTAAACCACGAGCCCTCACCGTGAGGTAAAACCGGTATTTATCTCATATTTCCCTTCCAACATTTTATTTCATGCATCAAGCATATTTAAATTTCAAATTTGATTTCACCATTGCATTAGTAAGTAAACAAGACATAGAAAAATAGTTTTGGAGATTTTTGGTGATACGGCCAAACCTAGAGGTACGGCCGTACCTCCCCTCGACAAAATTTTTGTGCAGGATGTTTTCAGGAGGGGACACGAGTGCTTGGAGCAAATGGAGTAGGGCCGGCCGAACCTAGTGGTACGGCCGTACCTATGATTTTTCACAAATCCATCAAGCCAACCACTACAAGCATCCAGGTGCTCAACTCATCACCAAAATAAAGACACGCCAACCAGGTAGCCAAAAATTAGCTTGGGGGAGACCCCATTTTCAATCAAGGAAGGTATGTCCATCCAAACCAACTTTCAACATCTTGTTTATCACATTTGAATAAAAGAAAACAACAAAAATATTTGCTTCAACCATGTGCTTGAAGTCTTGTCTATATCCTCACTTTGGAAATGGTGAATGGTTGCTATGTTAAAACTTTGCAAGAACCCAGTGTACAACCTTGTGCTCTTTGAGCATTTGAATTTGTTGGTATATTTTGAGACATGAGCCTGAAATAAAACTTTGTGGGAAGCAAATGCTTATGACCAAACCTAGAGTGTTGACGAGTATGATATGGTAAGACAATGTTAATCTTGCTCTATCTCCTAGTATGGTGAAAATCTCGGATGATTTTCTTTTGAAAATAAAACAAGACAAGTTCCTCAATGGTCATACAACCTACCAAAGCCATATGTCGATATCAAAACCTTCTACATATGCTTGCTTGTGACCCATTGAGTTCTGCCAAATTGTTGTGACCCTTGGTAGAATCTTTTCATCCTCCCATGATCGAGATCACGTACACCCACATATACAAGCTAACTTCCACACCGGGAGTTACGCAAAACATGCCATCCACCCACCAAAAATAAATACTTCGAAGTTCCAAAGAGATTTCTCTTCTTGCAAAAGCAGAGAGGGGTCATCAAAAGAAAAAAAAAGTATATGCTCAAGAAGCATAGAAAAAAAAGTGTGCTCCAATCAAAGAGCATTGAAAAAAATGAAGCATGACCCCCCTCCAAAATAAAAGCAAGAGGAGAATCTCAAAGCAAGGAGTACTTAGAAAAACAAACAAAAATTTTTTTCCACACACTTGCACATCTCGATCAAGTTGCATGACTAGTTTTTCTTGGATCCGGTCTTTGGCTCAACAACATCATGTGGCACAAGTGAGTCTCATACTTATCCTACCCAAAGCTCCACATACAAGCCATAGAGTTGGAAGTTGAGGCTCGCTCAAAGCCTTTGGTGAGGTAACAAATACCACTTGAGCGATCGAGGGAACCATCCGAGGAACCTTGTTGTTTTTCTTTGCAAAAGTTTCAAAACTCCGAGATAGAAGCCCGAAAAGAGAAGAGTGAATGATGTAAAGTCAAAACCATTCTACCTTTCAACCTCCGAAGGCAAGGTGGAAAGTTACAAGCCCCACGGGTAAGATAAGGCTAAAGTTTCTCTCGTACCAATCTTTTCAAATAGCAAGAAGAGCATGGAGTTGTGTATAGGTACTTGCTGAGTGGTAACATCATGCAACTCCTGATCCACCGAGGCCAAGTCTAGGCTTTGCTCGAGGACGAGCAAACGTTTAGCTTGGGGGAGTTTGTTGACGGTCCTTACAACAAAAATTTGACCGTCAAAACCTCGGGTTCGAGAGGAGTATATGACAAGTTTCATGCACATTTTTAGTACTAATAAAGTTCCACGAGTTGTGTTGTGATTTTCATAGGCAGGTACACATTTTGGGAGAAATTGGGACCAACTCACCACACGTGCTAGGCACGGCCGAACCACCAGGCACGACCGGCCCTGCAGGTGCGGCCGGCCTGGCAGGTTCGGCCGGCCCTGCAGGTGCGGCCGGTCCTGCCTGGTGCGGCCGGCCCTGCCCCGTGGCGTGTCTCTGGTCCTAAGCACCGCCTCTCCCTCGAGCACAACTTGGATGAACGAGATTCACTGAGGAAACGTCGGTTTGATCAAACGGTGGAGGCTAGGATCACGTGGATCAATGGGTCCACTTGTCTGGACGCTCAACCGCCACAACCGTCATCCAGAGGCAATCCTAGGCGTCCCCGAGCATAGTCGGTGCATCACACGGCACGGGGGTGGGCCAGCTGCACCTAGAGGGCCGGCCGCACCTATCAACTCGCGCGCTGGGCAAAACCGACCCAAGGAGCTGACCTACAACCGCCTCAGGAGCAGTGGTCAGGGGCATCCAAGGCGAGAGGCAGCACATCCCAGGGCCGGCCGCACCTAGTGAGCGGGCCGCACCTGGCATGTGGCCCCCCTACGCTCCACCGACCTCACTTGCCTATAAAAGCCACCTCGCACTCGCTGGAATGAACACACGATGCAGGAGCATCTCTATTTCACTCTTTTGTTCACTTAGAGTAGGATTAGTGTAGCTTGGGAGTTAGAGTCGAGTTGAGCTAGTCTCGGGGTTCTGGAGGAGTCTTCTTCAGGGGTCCGGTACTACTCTTGTATCATTTCTTTGTTTAGACTCAAGTACAATTCAAGTTATCTTTCTATCTTACCTTTCGAGTCAATTACATTCAGCTTTTACTTTGCTCTAGAAGCTTTATTCTTGGTTTAGACTAAAGTTAGTTTAATCTTGGTTAGCATAGCTCTCTTGAACCCTATAGTGTTGTGGTCGTTCTTTGCTTGATCTACGGTGTTCCACGGTAGAGAGAGACCTTCCTTCGTGATATCCAGGGAAAGGTTCTTTGGTTCGTTGTGAGCGCGGTGCTCAGAGCTTACCTTAGTCTTAGATTGGTGTCCCGTTCAATGGAATAGTTGTGGTACCCTAAGGAGGTGACAGCTCCGGACGGGCTCAGTAGTCCACCACGTTAGTTCGGGCCGGTAGGATTCAGTGCGTCGTCGTTCTCCCTTCTCATCCCAGTCCGAGAGCGCGGCTTTGCATGCCCCTGCAGCACTAGAAGAGCTTGTCGAGTTTAGCTTGCCTTGGTTACCCTTTGCCTTAGTTCTTTACCTAGAGTTGACAAGAATAGATAGATTGTGTTAGGATCCTTTCTCGTCTCGTTGTCCTCCCAGCTCACTAGGTCCTCTCTAACCCTTTATCAAGATCTCCTTGTGTGTGTCAAGTTATCCCCGAATATCTTTATTCGTTACCCCCGCTATAGCTCTTTATCGAGTCTTGTTACTCTCCACCATTTATTTGATCATCTTTGCCGTAGTGCCTCCCTTGGGAAAATATAAATACGATAACCCGAATACCACCGGGTGAAGTGCTACAACGGTAATCCATGCGCTTGCGGACCTTTCTGTGACGTGTGTTTTACCAAAGACGTTCCCTAGCCCCATTACTAGGGGTATAAACCTGGTAGCGACGCTAGCTAGTGCCAACAGGCATTTCTGGCGCCGTCGCCGTGAGTGCATACCTAGTGGTGAGGCTAAGGAGCGTCAACAGTCGTAGTTCTATTTGTACACGGTGTCGTAGTCCGTTGGCTACGGCAGTAACCGCAGTGTGGACGTTGTGACACGCTACTGGTTATCATCCGTTCGGCTTATCCCAAGGTTAGGTAGAGGCAGCCCAGGAGGTGGTGACAGCCCTTCTGGCCCTCGTTGATCCTCCACAGCTGGATATAGTCAGAGCTCCGTTCCACATAGATCCGCATACCGGAGTCGCCTGTTAAGTCAGGGCTATCGGTATCCTAAGCCAAGTTCTATCTAGAGATCGACCTTTAATCTCATCTATAGTGCTATCTTTAGGAATCCTCTCTATCCTTGCCTCTTGTCTGGGTGTGTCCTTGGACTGACTGTTCGAAGTTAGTACACACACATTCCCTTGGATTCGATACCCTTGGAATACTCTGAGGTGAAAGCTACAACGGTATCCGTGCGCTTGCGGATTTATTCGTGTGACGCTAAAATACCCAACACCGGAGCTGTGGGCCATGCCGCAGAAGCCGTTCTCTTGCGTGAAATAGCTTAGGCCATTGAAGTTCTTGGTCACCTTCTTGTTCTTGCGCTCGTCGTCGTCGTCGCTACTACTCGAGCACGACATGGATTAACCGGAACTGGAGTCGACGTCGCTCGCACCAACCATCGCTCGGGCCTTCTTCTTGTCGTAGCCATCCTTCTTCCTCGATCTCCGCTCATCCTTGTTCTTATGCTTGTGCTCGCACCTCAAGCGGTGCTTGTTCTTAATCTTCGGCTGAGGGATGATAAGTCAAGTGAAGATCAAGAGAAGTGCAAGGAAGGATGCAATGATGTTGAGAACGAATCTTCAATATTCCATACCATGTGCAATCCGACATCGAGGACATCATTAATGCCTTGAAGTCATTATTCTTTTTCCCTTTGCACATGTCCACCATTCTAAATCTTCTCATCCTTGATACCCTTACATTATGGTTTAACTTTCATGATCATTGGCTTCGAAGGTGAACAACCACTAGAGGATTTTCTTAGCTTGATAATACTTGTGGTAACTTCACTAGCCATACCTATAGCTCCACCTTACATTATAAATGAGAGACTTATGGGAGGTGAGAGTTTATGAAATTATCTAGGATAGCCATTTTAAATGAGTGACATATGAGAACTTGGAGGAGGACTTTGTCAAATACTTTATGCAGGAATTTTATTTTTAAAAGTTTGTGAAAACCCTCCGATGGAAGTAAGAAAGTAAGTATGGTTGGAGATGAGGATCTCTAGTGAAAGGTATGAGTAGTGAGGTAAGTCTTGAGTTGCTAAATTTCTAAACGCCCATGTTTACGGTATGATCTTTGTTTCATGTATCTTATATTAAAGATGAATGATTGACTAACTTGTAAGGAAGGATTTGACGAAGCATGTTTCAACTCCTTGGTTGAACAACTTGTGAGCAACTTGCTCGAGGACGAGCAAGATCTAAGCGTGGGGGGATGTTGGCGGTCGATTACCGTCAACCAAGAACATTTGTTATGTTATGGTTTGAACTTCATTTTGGAACTAACCCGCCACTAGGCATACTAATGATATAACAAGTTCATCGTTGGATGTGCATTTTGGAGTATAGTGTTTTTGCAGGAATTCATGTATTAAATGAGTGAAGATGCAACTAGTTCGGAGGACGTTTTGCAAGTCAATCAAGGAGCTCCGACCATGTGCAAACTTACCTCCAAAGGTGGTAAGGACCAATGTGCTTCAATGAAGAACTCCCGAGGACCGAGATGAAAAGACCGGAAGTTCATGCATAAAGATCCCTCAACTTGGTCGCGGAGATAACGACGTTCAAAGTCCACAATTGAAGGGGTCAATGATCCAAAATGCAAAAGATGGAGCGCGGAGCAAAACGGGCCGAAACTGAGCCCAGAAGGGCCCAGGCCGGCCGGCCCATGCCGACCGGCCCACCCCCTTCTGGTGCCAGTTCGCTGCCCCCTTTCCTCGGTGTTAAGTACGTGGAAACCTAATCACGTGGGGAAGCCGCCATTCGCCAGAGACGCCATCTAGTTCCTCAGAGCCGCCAAGGAAGAGAAGATCGACTACGAGAGAGACTCTTGGGGGAGGACACTCGAGAGAGAGATCATCGCCAAGCCCAAGGGAGGTCGCCACGAGGAAGGAGGACACCGAGGCCTTGCCACGGTGCCGCCGGAGTTGAAGGACAACGAGGATCCATCTTCATCGGAGGCATCCACCATGCTCAACGGTGCCATGCCTAGCTTCATGATGGGGTAAAGTCTATCGTTTGTCTATGGAGTTGTAATGGAACTTGAAGTGTAGTCACCTATCTTGTTTGGATCATATGTCTATCATACCTTTTGTTGATGATGCTTATTGTTTAAGGCTAGCTACCGTGCTTTCAGGGTTGCTCCTGTAGATCGCGTCAACATACCGTGTTCATTAGGGTTAGTATCAATTACCTTCGCGTAGTGACATGTACGAGGGAAGGGAAACGTCTAATCCTTGACCACATGCTTAGATAGATTGGATCGGGGGTTTGTCATGTTTTGGGTGATTGCATCTTTAAGTACCTAGACTCCATGGGCATACGTTCTTCATACTTGTGCACCTTTCATCTCTCTTTAACGTAATTTAGAGTTAGTTTGTCTTTACTTTATAGATTAATCTTTCTACCATAAGTCTTCAATCGACTAGGTTAGTGTTAGGTTAAACGCTAGTAATCCCCTTGCTCCTTGGGTTGACAAGAACCTTGGGATCTCCCGTAGGTGAAGAAGGGCATAGGAGATCTGTACGCTTGCGGATCGAAACTTCATACGAGTTTCACCTATCAACTAGTAGTATGTAATATGAGATTGAGTTATATTTAATTAAGCGCTACCTGGACTATAGCCCGAAATAACAGGGCAAAAAATTACGCGGGCTTTCCCCTCGGTCAATTATTTTTTTACGAATTCAAAAATTCATCCATCAAGAACTGGGCCGAAACAAAAAATGACGTCAGCGATTATTGGGCTCGGTCCAACATGAATTGGGCCTAAATCAATCTATGATATCAACGAATATTGGACTCCATCCAACTAGTACTGGGCCTAAAACAATTTAAGGATGACTGCAATTATATGGCTCGATCCAACTATAATAGGGCCTAAAACATTATATGACGACTGTGATTATCGGGTCAGTCCAACCTAAATAGGGCCTAAAACAATCTATGACGACCACAATTATTGGGCTGCACTAGAATAAGGACTCAAAACAATCTATGACGACCACAATTATTGGGCTCCATCCAACCAGAATAAGACCTAAACCAATTTATGACGACCGCAACTATTGGGTTGAGCATAATATTAAGTGGGTCAAATTCAATATATGACGACAAGGTTTTTGGGACTTTCCCAACAAGCATTAGGCCTAATTCACTTAATGAGGAAACGGTTTGTCACAAAACGTCGTGCCACATCAGATTTTGGTCGGATGTGGCATGTAGCTTATGGCGCCCTAGTGTTACGAATTTACATGCGTCATTATATTGGTGATGCTACGAAATAAGGTCTGGTCACTAATCTCGGTTTGTGACGCTTGATTCATGATGGAGATTTTTCGTAACAACCGCCGTCATAAATCTCGTTTTATGACGAGAACCACTCTTTTTTAGCATCACTAGTCGGCATTTTCCTTGTAGTACTCTTTGGCAATGCACTAAACCTGACATAGTGATGGGTCCCATATTAGGGGTACCCAAAGACAGCGACTCCGTCACAATGGCCCCTGGCCAAATAAATCGCTGCTTCACCCTATCCGATCAATTAGGAGCGTGAAAATACGATTCGCCCGACTTCCTGCTAAACACGCATGGGATGCTTTGGTTTTTATCAAACCCACATGCAAACTTGCTGCGTGCATGCATCTGCACACTCAAGTGCCTACTTCACCTACATGCATGCACACTCAAGTGCCTACATCACCTATATGCATGCACACTTGAGTACCTACTCTACTCCTACAAGGCTACAAACCATGCATGCAAAGTCGTCCGCATGCAAGCCATCCATGCATAGGTCGGAAGCCCTCCAAGCTAACACATGCATGCACCTACACCTACGAGCTCACTCCTTGCTAGCTTTCCTAGCTAGTAAGCCGTAGCTAGCACATGCATGCACCTGCATACTCTCATGCACCTCATACTAGCTTTCCTAGGCTAATAATCACACCTCTGCATGCTCGCCCCGTCTGGTGGCTGCTTTCCCAAGAGGTCCTCGCCCGACCTATTAAAACTTCGCCTCGCACGACTGAGTTTTGCTCCGCCCGACCTACTGAGCCCCGAGTCTTCGCAGCTAAGGAACTCTCCGAAGCTCCCAACTTGCCTGACAAGTTTACTGTACCAGCTACTCCTGAGGACAGCGGGGCCCACGACATCGGTAAAAGCTCTTTCCCTGTACTCTCGAAGACCGTGTACTCTCTCTTTCTCTGCCTTCACATGTAAGTCTTCTCTTGACTAATAAAAGGGAAGGCACCGAAGGCAACAGGGGGGATTTTTCTTTTCTCACTCCACTCTGATGGAGCTCTCCCTCACGGTTCTTCTTCTTCCTCCAGCCAAACTTGGCTCCCACGCAGACATACGCAGACTTCTGCTACAAGAACCACTTACACACACCACAGAGACTGGGGACCAAGCTCCCTCTCTCGCCAGTTTGTATCGCCCCACTACAAACCAGTGCAAACAACATGAGCAGCACGAACTGGACGTAAGGTATTACTCCACGGAGGCCCGAACCAGTATAAATCCTTGTGTCCCTGTTTGCACACCATCCGAGGCTCGATGCGCAATCCTTGATTTTATTTGCCAGCGGTTTCTAAACCACGACACATAGCATCAAGGCCAAAAATAGGTGTATAACAGGAATCAACAGGCATTCACCACAAGCTAATGAACAGAAACAAGATGAGCAAATGAAAAAATAGGATTAATTAAGCATACTTTATCTCACCAGCACAAACCCTTCTGAAGCACATAGGCATTTGCGTCGTGAGCAGGTAGCAAAATGTGACCTGTAGAAGCAATTGCTAATTGTCACATAAGGGAAGTACAGGTGCATGTGTTTCAAATTAAGTAGCTCCACAACTAACCCCAGCTTGCAGAAACAAAGCATAAGTCAGAAGAACAAAACATTTTCTTTCAACGCCAAAGAGGATGAAATATAGCAGTGGAGGACGCACTCCAACCTAGACCATAGAAGAAAACAAAAACAAGGAACTTCAGAACTGCAAGAATATTTTTTCAGAACAGAAGCATTGAAATCTTTAAAGCCTGTTACAGTATAGAAAACATTTGTTTAGAGCTTAAAGATGTGCTATATGCCATGACCAAGAATGTAGCAGTAGCAGCAGCAGTAGCAGTAGTAGCCCGCAGTAGCAGTACTACTACCGGGAGGAGGCGGAAGAGGGAGCGCCTAGCGGAGGCTTCTAGGGGAAGGAAATGTCAGTTATGTCCCAGCAGAAGTGAGCTCGCCAGAGTCAGGAGGAGGCGGAAGAGAGGAGCGCCTAGCGGAGGCTTCTAGGGGAAGGAAACGTCAGTTATGTCCCAGCAGAAATGTTGATTCTAATAAGAATCAAATCTCTCCATTTATAGTCATGATTTTAAGCTTAATTTAAACCTAACAACTAACATCAATACTCAACTGATATCAACTCTGGCACTCCTGATGTCAAATGAGAGAGTAACACATACATTAACCTTACTATTGCGGGCAAGAACACATGCTGCAGCTCGACAATCGAGATCGGAAGGAAGCGGGGAGACGGCGCCACTGCTCCACAGGAGTCAGGACATCCACATCGTGCCTAGGCAAAGCGGCGGTGAGCTCGGGGACGGTGTCTGCAGCCTCCGCTCCACCGACCGCGGCGGCCAGCTCCACCGTGGCCAATGCCGGCAACCGGATCCGGCCCCGCGATGGTCCTCTCGCGTTCGTCGGCATTCGGACGGGTAGGAAGAGGTGGTGGCCGCCGGCGCCCGCGCGGAAGGGAATGAGGAGGCCACCGACGCCCGCGCGGAGCAGGAGGTTGCTTGCCGACGCCCGCGCGGAGGGAGGGTGAGATGGGGACTGGGGAGACCGTCGCGTTTCTTCCGAGCCTCGCTGGGTCCATGGGGCAGCGGCCCTCACCAGAGTGCACCGGGGACCTACTGCGGCGAGAGGCAACGGCGAAGCGCATCACAGTGGTGGGGCTGGCGGCAACGAGCGGCCCACAGTTGCGGGGGCAACGAGCGGCCACGGTCGCGTCTTGGGGTTCACAAACCCTAGCATGGGGGAGGGATGGAGGTGGCGGCAGAGTTGTCGGGCACCACCTTGTCGTCGTCACTGGGAGAGAGAGGAGGAGAGTGGACAGGGAGGCGCGGCCCGCTGCTACTCCTCCTCCTCCCTCTCCACGGTGCCACGAGGAGGGAGGACCTAGCGGCGGTGGTGGCGGCGCAGGCGCGGGGAGGACCTGCGGGGGGAGGAGTAGGGGCTCAGGGCTTGAGGGGATCTGTGGGGAGGCGGGGAGAGGGAGGCGTCACATGGAGGTGGGTGTCACGGGGTGAGATTGGCACGTGAGGGAAGGAAAGAAGACTGGGGAGACACGTGATTGACGGCGGCGGGTCGGCCGCGGGTACGCAGGCGGGTAGGAGGAGGACGCGTGAAAAAAATAGATCAGATCGTCAAAAAAATGGTTACCCCCTCCCTCCATCTTCAAACATCCTAGGTGATTTTTGTGGGTCTTTCCCGACAGGTGGGTCCTCCTGTGTGAGGGGTAAGAGGTAGATCTTTTGGTGAGATTTGTTTTTCAAAAAAAAACTCGTTCTTTATAGTATATATTATCAAATGTACTTTATATTTAACTTGTAGGTTTATCTGTTTGCAAAAATATTTGTAGAAAAGACCAATAGTCAAACAAAAAAAGGCAATGATGTCATATATTTAAGAATGGAGGTAGTACACCAATTTTCTAATATTCAAT
Source organism: Cenchrus fungigraminus (assembly GCA_036936925.1). Classification (NCBI taxonomy): domain Eukaryota; kingdom Viridiplantae; phylum Streptophyta; class Magnoliopsida; order Poales; family Poaceae; genus Cenchrus; species Cenchrus fungigraminus. The sequence continues at coordinate 36,953,486 of CM072772.1, forward strand.
TGATATTGTAGAAGTTTAAAAAATAACAAAACAGTTTTGGCGGACTCAAATTTCAAACACTGATTTTGTGCGAGAACGTAGATGGGTTAGTTGGTGGGCTGCAAGGTCTACGCCAGACAGATTATTTGCTTGAATTGAAATTGGGCCGATGGTGGCTGCATCTTGTTCGGATGCTGGTACAGTAGCCGGTGCTGATTTGTTATGAGAGAAAAAATTTATTATTCGGTTAGTAGCTAATGACTGATTCAGATTTGTAGTGAGAAAAAGTACTGTTAGTTGGTGACTGATAAGTAAAGCAAAATCTGCTCGCTCATTGTGGTCAGCTCTTACGCTGCAGAGCAGTAGAGACGACTCGTGCACTCAGGAAACATAAATTATAAATTATTTCATCACGTTCGTCTCTGAGTTGCTGGTACGAGGACGTCCTATCCAATACGAGTCCATTCACCATTTCACCGGTCCATGTGTTGGTCGTCCCTCGCGTTTGACGGTTGAGCACGCAGTAGGTTCCATTACGAACTACGATAATAATATTTATTATTTATTAATTACTCGCACGTGCTAACAGGTAGTCCATCAATAAGTACTGACCAATTGCAACCAACACGGAGCACGTAGCCGACGCCTCAAAAGATTTGAATTAGACCAACCAGTACTCCTAGTTGAGCATTAGACCAAGGCCAGTTTGGCTCAAAATGTTGAACTAAATTTGATCTTCTAACATGAGGTGTGGCATGCTTGACTCACCTAGAAAAACTCACAGATTAGCAAACAGTACAATGATTTTGGATACCTACCCCTATAAGGCTGGTCGCACTCGTCGTAGTCTATTTATACATACTCTAAAAGAGAATATTCTGTCTGGTCATCGAGATTCTCCACTACAGTACCAGTTTTCCTGCACCCGTCATCCCCTATTTCTCGTACTCCATACCAACTACCCATTAGTCAGACCCACAAGTCATCCTCTCAACCTCTTTTTTACTCTCCCACCCTCCCTTCCCACCCAGTCAGACAGCCACCTGTCTCTCTCTCCTTACTCCTCTACTCGTCCGCCACCCTCCCATCTGCGGCGGCCGGCGCCCCTTTGGCGCGGCGGGCCGCGCAGCGGCCTCGGACGGCGAAGGTGGAGATACCCAGCCAGCCTCAGACGGCGACTGCGGTAGTGCAGTGGCACAGCGAGCAGCTCCCCCGTCCTCCTCCTCGAGGCCCTCGAGGCCCTCGCGGTCCTCCTCAGATCCGGCGGAGAGAGAGGGGTCCCAGCTGCGGCGCCATGGAGTGCGTCCTCGCCGTCCTACCTATGTCGTGTGCGTTCCGGCACCACAGGTGTGTCGAGATGATCCCCAACGTCGGCAAGCAAGCGCACGAGGCGGCGTGCCACTGTGCCCCCTGCCACTGCCCCATCCCCGGCGCACGAAGCAGGGGAGGGCGCTCGGGTCCGGCGTCGGCATGTCCTGGTGCTCGAGGTGGAGGAGACATGCGCACGTCAGTCGAGCTCCAGCGGTGAAGGACCAGGCTCGCGCCGCCCCTTCCCTTCCTCCCTCTGCCGGCAAGCCACGGGGCCGGTGCGCACAGGCAGACGCTACTGCTCGAGCAGGGGCGGCAAGGGTGAAGCTCGACGGCGGCGGACAGGATCTCTCAAGCAACAACGAGGTAGAGGTGGGGCGGCGACATGGAGGTTGGGCGGTGAGCGAGGTGGGGCGGCCGCCTCGTCCTGGTGGAGTCCGCAATGGGCTCCGCGGCCCCGCGCCTCATGGTGGCACCCGCCTCCCGCCGGGTGTCCACGAGGTCGCGTCGTTCCTCGTCGTGGCGGCCGGCAAGCAGCAGGCATCGGCTCCACCGTGGCGCTCTCCTCTCGGCTCGCCTTCCTCTACCCGCTGGCCCTCCCTCTCCGTCGCAGCCATGGCGCCGGCAGCTTCACTCCGTCCAGCTCGCGGCTGCAACGACGACTTCTGTCTGTCTCTCTCTGTGCGGCGCGGCGAGGTCCGCCCAGCGGCGAGGGCTGCCCGGCGGTGAGGTGAGGCGAGGTGCTGACTCTGGCCACCACTCCCTAGGTCGTTGGGATGGCGCGCCGCGCGCGGGCCCAATGCCACGTCCGTGCGTTCCGTTCGTCCGGGGAGGACGCTGGATTTGGCGTCGGCGAGCAGGTGCGGGACGGTACTGTGCCTGGTACCGTCCCAACTTTTTGGTACGTCATTGACCAAGGCAAATGTGTAAAACCGGATTATAATGTTGTAAACCGAGAGAAAACCGGCTGCTACACGTGAAACAAGGCTTAGAAAACAAAAACTGGCGTCATGCTAGAACCGGACAAACAAAGCTGGAAAAGCCCTGCGGTCCCGACCCGACCCCCGCCTGTGCTCCCCCCCCCCGGTCGACCTGTCCCCTCCCCCATCCGCCCACCTCTCTAGGGATGAAAGTGGTACGAATACTATCCGTCCGTCCGTCCGACTGAAAGGGTACACTCAAATGGTAAGACCATATCCGAATTCGAGCATTTAATATCCGTAATTATCTGTACCATATTAATATCCGGATTTCAAAGTTGGATTTCTAATATCCAAATATAATGAATATCACTATTCGACACATCATCTACTGTTCGTATCCGAATCCGGTCTGAGAATTCAATCCGAAAACTATCTATATCTATATCTGCAGTATCCGTCCGTATCTAATCCGTTTTCACACCTGCACCTCTCTCCCTTCCGACGCCCGCCCGCCCCTCCTCCGTCTCTCTTGTGCGGCCGCACGATGCTCGTCGCCTCCCTTCTCCCGCCCCTGCGTGCCGCCAATCTGCGCCTCGTCTCGCTGCATGAGGACGCGCAGCACGACGAGTAGGAGAATTGGGAGCTGCAGCTGAACGCGTGTCGATCTGCACTGGATTGGGACTTGTCTGATTTGGTAGCTCGACCCGGATTTGGTGGTGCTTGTGTGTTGCTGCTACCAACTTGAGGAAGAGAAGCAGGAAGGTGTTGGCTTTACTGCTGCTACGACCTCATTGAGCACTGTCATCCTAAATCAAGCTGCAGCCGAAATGGAATTGAGCACTGCACTGCGAATTGAGCTCTACCGCCGGCCGCCAAGGACCTGCGGAACTCCACGACGGCACAACATTGAGGCCTTTGACCTGCACGGCGCACCCCTTCCCCCACGCTCTGGTCCGCTGCAGCCATGGTGCTTGCCGGCCAGGAGGAAGAACGCGCGGAGGGGAGCCGAGGTTGACGGGCGCACCTCCAGAAGTAGCACTAGATAGGAATCCTACGAGCTCCACCTTGCGGCCCCTACGTCGGTCCCGGCACCTTGCTCACCAGAGCTGCTCACCATGGTGCCGAGTTGCCGGCCATCGAAGTGACGAGCGATTCACAATTGTAGAAGGTGAAAGCCTGGAACTGGAACAGGAAGAGATAAGGCTCAACACATTTACATGAAAGCCCCTGTAGTTGTTGTAAAATGTGCTACCGGCTCAATATTGAAGTAAAGAAGTTGATATTTCATAACTGCACCAAACACAGGGTCACAAGCTGGAGCTCGTAGAAGTATATGCATCATTTTCATAATATCTATAAATGAATGCTCCATCGTTTTTCTCACGTTGTGAGATGAGCGGCACATGTATATGACTATTTAAGAAGTTTATTTTAATTTATTATTTTTCTCCCGTTGTAACGTACGGGCTTGATTGCTAGTCTAAGAAATATGTAAGGGCAAGTACATTGGTGTCGTCTGATAGGTCGTCTAATGCATTGACACGTAATATTGTGTCGACTCAACATAGCGCTGGTACAATGAGTTCTCTTATAAGTCGTCTGTTAGAGTAATAAAATCTCTTAATCTGTGCATGTAAAAAAGGAATATTATGAGTTGCATGACAACAACAACTCATACAATAGTTGTGAAGTTGTCTCATAAGGTGGTTATTTCGCTCATGAGGTGGTTGTTTCGCGAAGCAACGACCTCTTTCTCTCTCTTCGTGCTCTCTCCTCCACATCATCAAAAATCATACATGGCATTACATGAGACGACCTATCGGACCGCTGACGTGTACCATGAACTTGCTCAGTAATAAGGATTATGGACTAATTTTGAATCGCAAATGCACTGTTTTAAAGACGAAAGGGAGTCAGATTTAAACTACTTTATTTTAATCAATAAACTCTAGAAGAATAATTACCATAAAAAAGCTCTCTGACATACACGTATGGTGTGGGATGCATTTTGGGGGAAAAAGGTTCAAAAGCTGTAACTATTTTTATTTTAGTATCGAAATACCTACAACTTCTGGGACTAGTTTCTCAATGTTTTGCATGGTTATTTTGCCTTTCTTTTGAATTATGGTGCACAATCCCAGCACAACTTATATTTGCAGTCCAAGGAAATGCTTATTAATCAGAACTACTACTTATCATGTTTTGACTAATCATCAATGGTAATAACATGTTTAATTAGATCGAAGTGGTTCTTTCCAGGTAACACAGGGCATGTACCAGGAACACGTGTCTGTTGACTAGTAAACGACGGCACAACTACACTTCGCTTGTTGCATGCTCAAAACGACTAGGTTCACCCTCAACCCGCTGCTCCAAAATGAAACAAGGACAGGGGTTAAGGGGTTGGTGCTCGATAGCTGCCGCCAAAAACACATGTTGGTGTGTGCAACTTTACTAACTCGAAACTGCACCCAAAGCAAGGACCAAACAAGAAGAGTAGGAGAAGACCTAATATGATTTGTGTGACCATTTGACCTCCATGATGATTCCCTACTAAAAAAAAGTATGTATACCACCATATCCTGGACTGGACAAGGAAAATGTTGAGGAACATATAATGAAACAAGGACTATACTCATGTCCATACAACAAATTAAAACTGTCCAAAATACGACACATTGTTCGGTTTGTTGCTACTTTTTTTTAAAAAAATTACGCAGACAACGCAGACGCTCACAACACGCACGCACACTCACCCCTATGAATACACGTACGCAAACCCTACCCCTATGAGCATCTCCGAAGGACTGAGCACCGGCAGATCTGGAGATTCCCGAAGTCACCATTGGCGCATCGTCGTCGACGGGAACGTCGCTTACCACTTAACGCATAACGCCGGTAAATCCTGAAAAATCCAGAAAAAGGTGCGAGCATTAGGAAACTCCTAAACCCTAAACCCTGAAACCATATATTGTAGCGTCGAATTTGTAATTAATTCTCCTGAAACGATCTTCTAAAGTTATTTAACAGTAGCGTCACTAAGTAATTGAAACATATACTGACGCACTATATCTCTGAAAGCACGTAACTTTCAGAGATATAGTGCGTCAATATATGTTTTAGAAGCTAATTCCAAAATTATTAATTCTCCTGAAATTAGCTTCTAAAGTTATTTACACTAGCCTCAATAATTGACCAAAACATCAGATGAAACTATTTCTCTCAGGCGACAGGTCGGTGATTCTATAATCTGCACAATTGACACGAACCGATTGCAGCACTTTTTGCATGGAGTCGGAGTGGCCGTTGCAGTACCATCACTGCAGGAAAAAGCTCCCCCTCACATTCCCGTCAAGCATCTAACCATGCAGTGCACAATTGCAAAGATGGAGTATAGCTTTGTGTGATGGTGTTCGCTTCGACGCGTTATGTATCATTACTTCTTCTTCTTATATGACATAACAATACTCCTGCTTTTATTTAAAAAAAATAGAGAAAGGTGATGGAGCTAGCATCCGAGATCGATCTAACAAGCACGCACCAACTTGGTCCTCCTTCAACTTTCCACTCCCAACCAATCTCCCCGCAACTTTTAGTCCGGTAACAATCACTTGACTGTTCCCTTATATACACATTATCCGTCCAAAAATATTAATTTTACTTTTATTCTAAGTCTAATCATTTAAAATTTGATCAAATCATAGTATTATGGAGACTTCTTTTCAGGCCTTCACGTAAAATGACCTAGAATCCTAGATGGACTCTAGAAAAAAGAGAAATCCTAGAAATTCTAAAAAAGCAAAATATATTGCCATCAATCAGTAAACTCCAATCATCGTTGACATTGGATCTATAATGTTTCCTAAAAAATTACCCACTTGTACCATTGTGAAAATAGGCTAAAGTAACTCCTAAATCTATACCTAAATTACTCATATTTGCCATTATATAAAATAAAATAAAATAATCCCAAGTCTTCATAAAAAATTATCCAATTGTGCCATTATAAACAATATTTAAAACAACCCCCTAAATTGCAACTAAATTTTGCACCACTAATACTTAAAAAATAACTTGAACTAGCTTGTTAAATTTAAGTATATACTACCCATATATAACATTATTAGAAAGACACAAGGTAACTCTGCGTTTGAATCCAAATCACCTTAATTAAATTGTCTATTTCTTACAATATTGGTATATGATATAATATTAAGGTACATACACATGATGTGGAACACTATTTATAAAGATATAGAGGAAGTGATGAGAATATAGATTTCTATGTTAAAATTATAGTTCAAACTGAGGTTCCATTATACAAATTCAAACATGTACCCAAATGTAAATTGAAAACGTTAAAGATTTTTAATGTGGATGAAACATTATAGACTAATTACTAACTAAAATTTATCACAATCAGATGAAGATAATAAGTATATATACCTGTATGAGAATTTTGTTTCAATATTTAACAAATGAGAGGTATCCTAAGGTAATAGTTTTGTAGTGATGTGGTCATAATTTTCCATTATAGACTCTGCGTTATTTTTTACGAGACACTCTAGAAAAAAAAGACAAATCCTAGAAACTCTCAAAAAATAAAAAAACATCAAACACCAGTCATGTAAACTCTTCTAATCATAGTCATTGTATATTATTTTTTAAAAAAGTTACCCACCACTGTCCTTATGAAAATATTATGAAATAAATCATAAAGTTAATATCAAAATTACGAAGCTATGACATTATAAAAAAATCTAAAGTAACTCCATAATCTTCATCCAATGTACACATGCATAATTTTAAATACCTTTCTAAATTTGTATATATGGATGTTCTTATTAATAAAAACCTAACACCTAAATCTTAATCTAATTATTTTCATGGGCATCATTCAAAAATGTCCAAAAGTAAACTAATATGTGATTCCAAATTACCTACTTATATCATTGTTAATACACAAATACTAAGTTAATGTATATATGTATGATTAGCGTCACCTTATAGACATTTATGCATTTATGTGAGGAAATGATGAGAAATTATTTTTATGCTAAACACAATGCATTGAGATGTGGTATAAAATGAAAAATATTTCAATGTGATGAAAAAATATATAACTAAAAATCAATCATAACTAGACAAAGACATCTATATGAAGAATATAAAATAAGAGGGTAGTAGGTAACCAATATTTATAATTAGATATGCAGTTAATTTCTAAATAAGTTTCAAATGCAATGGCTTTTACAAATATTTGCTGCTGCAGGAGCACAGTTTGATGAACTAGTTTATAGAAAACATCGACATTTTAAATTTGATAAAATTTAGGTATGTTTAACTATATAAAAAGCTAAGGGTGCGTTTGGCATAGCTATGGTTGCGGTTGTGGCAGCTCTGGTTGTGGTTGTGTCGGCGGAGCAGATTCTCTGGTGAATCTGAAACCGTTTTAGGAAAACGTTTGACAAAACAACTTCTCCTGGTAGATAAAAGGGTGAAATGTTCATAATGCCCTTCCCTTTTCTTTTTTCCTTTTCCATTTTCTATTTTCTATTTTCTCTTTTATTTTTTGTTTTTTCTTCCACCTTTTCTCCCTTTATTTTTTCTTCCATCCCTATCTATCGCTCCACCTTATCCATCCTTCCGTCACCACCACCTCGCATCACATCGCCCGCCTCCACCGGACCGCATCGCATCGCCCGCCTCCATCCTGTCTCTCTCCTCCCCGGCGACATCCTCGCGGGGGATCTTCGTGGCTCGAGGCGGCACTGGTGGCGGCGGCCGCGGCCGGTGCCGGTCCCTTCGACCATCTCGAGGTCTGCCACCCCTCCGCTCTCCATGGCGGGTGGCGGTAGGAAGAGGCCGTGGAGGCACGGTCGGCGACCGGTCGAGGTGCGTAAGCCCGCAGCGCTACTCTGGCCTCCCTGCTCGTGCTCGCTGCCCCTCAAGCTCGTGGCGGACAGCACCGTCCCTATCTCCGGCGCTAGAGCTCGCCTCCACCGCGCTCATCTGCAACTTCCAGTCGCGCCGGCCGTCTGTGGGCCCCTCCCCCGTGGGCAAGGGCGGAAACGGGGAAGCGGAGCGGGCGAAGCTACGATTTCTGGCTCCGCCTCCCCCAAATCACTCTAGTCGGCAGGTATTCCGGGAGCTTATCCACCACAGCTATTTTGGGGGTGTCCTTTGGCACAGCTTTGCCCAAAACAACTGCCGAAGATGCTGGAGAAGCTGTGCCAGACGCACCCTAAGTACTTACATCCATATTTCCAGAATGATTAGGAAAGTGTATAGTTATATTGGCACACAATACAATCAGGAGCAGGCACAGAGGCAGCCGGTGGGGCGGAGCAGGCTCGAGACCCCCTACCGGCGTGGGCTCCACTAAGCCCCACCTAAGGCTCTCCTAGAAATTTGAGGAGGAGGAGGAAGGAGAAGAAGGGCTGGAGGAGGAAGAAGAAGAGGAGCCACCCCCATATGTACCATTGGATCCTAGCACCATCCCTGATCATGAGCAACATACTTCTTGGAAAAAATTGACAACTTAGATGTACTGGGTTGAGACCTGGACAGATCCGCAAGGGGGCTACCCAAGCGGTTTGCAGGTTAATCAAGGGATCGGGAACTAAGAGCATAGGTGGTAGTTCACGTGATGAACTCGGAACACGGCAAGTAGGTGAAGAACACGGGGACGCAAGGGTTTAGACTGGTTCAGGCCTCCGAAGAGTAAAACCCTATGTCTGGTTTGGTGGTGGAATTATGCGGGAGAGAGGAAATCCCCTCGAATGGAGCCCTAGGCCGCCTAATTTGGGGAACGGACTAGGGTTTCCTTTCGAGGTCGGTGGACCCATATCTGGGTCGGTTACAAGTTGGAAAGCTATCTTTCCGGATTACAAGGAGTATCCCATGATACTCGGACCTACAAGCGGTGTTGAACCGTGCCCTAGTGACTTGTCTTGCACTCCAAGCATCGCGGATTGTCCGAGATCTGGATAAGGTCGCCCAGGGTCATCCAAGGTCGCCGGGTCTGTGGATAAGGTCTTTGGGCCCACTTACAGGTCGGCGGGGCTTCTGACAGGTCGAGTCCACTTGGCAGGGACCTCTGGGACTCTGGTCGGTGGGGACCTAGGGGTACCCATGTCTCTCAAGCCCCCGATCGACGTGTAGGCGTAGCGGTCGAGGTGAGGTCATGTCTAAACATGGTGAAGACATGGCATCGTCAAGGTCGTGTAGGGTGCATGGGGTTCCACAAGAAGAAAAACCCCTCCAATGCGCGCACGAAGTCGAACATCGAGCTCCTGGAATGTAGGCCCAGAAGGTCGAAGTGAAGACAAAACGTCAATCTTGAAGAACCACCAACCTATCCAGGATCAGGTAACACAAAGGAGCTTCCGCGACCTTCAGGAAGGTCGCAACCCCAACCGTAGGTAGGTCGAGCAGAGGAGTAGTGGAAGTAGGCTTCAAGTAGGTCGATGCGACGTAGAAGAAGAGGGCGTCGTAAGACGCACTCGTGTAGTAGCCCCGAGCAGTAAAGCGACCAGAATGGCCGGTTTGATGCTCTAGAAAAGAAAGAGAACCTACGGCCTTCTGCTGTAATCATGACGTTCTGACGAACTGAGCTAATAGGCCAAAAAGCATGGAATCTGGAGGAAGACGCCAAACGCCGAAAGCTGCCATGACCTGAGTCATAGGCGCACTGTACGGTCATGGGCTACCTCCCGTGTTAGGCACAAGCCGCTATCCACTCGCAAGGGACAAAAGGCACCAGGATGTAATGAGGCAGCACTACAAGGTTTTCCCCTATTGCAACACAACTCTTAGGCAACACCACAAATTTGGTTGCATTAGGGGGGTAATATGGCACCGAAACAGTGATTTGGTTGTATTATGCGTGTCTATTGCTACACAAAATTTGAGTTGCAATATTTATTTTTTTGTGTTGCAACAGGTTGACGCTAATGCACCCATTATGAGGATTTGTGTTGCATTTGGTTGGAAATACTGCTACCCCATTTCTGCGTTGCATTAGCATTTCGTGTGTTGCAATAGAAAGTTGCTATGGCCACCATATTAGGGTTGGTTGCGTTTGAACGGCTATATCGCAACGTCTTAGTTGGGTTGCAAATATATCTTTGCGTTGTTGCAACAGGTTGACGCTAATGCACCCATTATGAGGATTTGTGTTGCATTTGGTAGGAAATACTGCTACCCCATTTCTGCGTTGCACTAGCAATTCGTGTGTTGCAATAGAAAGTTGCTATGGCCACTATACTAGGGTTGGTTGCGTTTGAACGGCTATATCGCAACGTCTTATTTGGGTTGCAAATATATCTTTGCGTTGTTGCAATACATGGAGGGCTATTGCTTCGTTTCTAGCCTCAAGAATGAATATCGTGTACGTATTGCCATGAAATTTGTTTTGATGAAATTTTTTTTTGTGCTATGGGGCTGTAGCGAAATTTAAAATGCGATTTAATAGGTAAATGTTATTATGAAAATATGAATTTTAACAATATGGTATAGACTATAGGTACCATGAAAAAAAGAGAGGATTTGTTTAGATGAAAAAAATGGTGTGCTATGGGGATGTAGGGCTAAGCCAGGCCACAACAGGCTCAACCGGCGAGCGTAAAGCCCAGCGAGCGGGAGCCCGAGTGGGCCGGCCAGCCCATTAAGCCCCATAGCACAAGTAGCAAGCAGTAGTGGATGACGGTAATTCGGAGTTCGAGAGCGCAGGCACGCCTCCCCTTTTAAGCTGGGATACCCCCTTCTCAGTTTTCGGGGTGGCACTAAAGGTCCTGGAGTGCGACGCCGCTGCAAAGAAGCCAAATGGGCCGGTGAGAGTAATAAAAACAAAGATGGGCCGGCCCAAATCATCTATAACCTTCAGATCCCCCACCCCCAATACACTTCAGCTCCCGACGATCCCCCTCGTCGGCTCCGACCGACGCCTCCACATCGAGATGCCCCGCATCGAGGTTTCCCCGGCGGTGAGCGGCGACAGCGGCCAGAGTGGCCGCATCGAGCCTTCCCAGGCCAGCGGCGGGCGCGGACGGAGGGCCGCAGCGCCGCAACGCAACCGAGCCGCGGCCGCGGCAGGCGGGGCCACATCGAGGGGATCCAGGCGAGCGGCAGCGGCGGATGGCGGGGCTGCACCGAGGGTTTGCAGGCGAGCGGCGGCGGCGTACGGAGGGGCCACAGTGCTACCACGCAAAAGCGTGATTCACGCGGGCGGTTCAAGTCTACCACACCGCCGACCTCGTCGTCCTCCGGTACAGTCGGCGGCACCCCAACCCCATCGTCCTCCGGTACGCACAGCGCCGCCACCTCCTCCTCGTCATCCGACAGCCCGCATCACTAAGTCGATCCATCCGGTAAGGGTAAGCAGGCCCTAGTCGGATGCAAGCGGTCCAGAAGTGTAGTGAGGTACACTGCCCTACCCTCTTTGACTTTCTAGGAGTCGGGTGACTCCTTTTGCAATTAAAAAAACATTAGTGGTTCATAGTAATCAAATTTTCATACTAGATAATGATAATTGGGTTTTTGTGTGGATCCATCTCACCTCATACTAGATAATGATAATGATAATTGGCTTGATTTCTTGCCATCTTTTGCTGTGAATCTGACCTGTGTACATTTGATCACATTGCTCAAAACAAAGCCAGCCAAATGAAGTTAGTTTGTGCAGGCTGTCCCAATTAGTAGGTTAGGCCTTTTCTGGCAGCTAGTAGGGGGATCAACCTTTCTTCCTTCTTTATTGTTTATAAGCGAAGTAGTATCAGCCTAGAGGTCATATGATGCAAATAAGGTGAGATGGAACCTGTGTACCATATCTCCATAGTTTTGTGATGATGAACCTGTGTATTACCAGGAGAGAGTTGTGAACTTATATGCTCAAATATCAAATAGTTAGACGTTTAATTGCTTTTACTCTTTTTCACAAGGTTGATTGTTGTATGTGATTTGCACACAATAGTTTTTTTATTGGTGTGCTTTGATTCATCACGGGTAAATTGGTATACAATATCAGTCAAGAGATTGAATAGGCTGTTTTAAACAAATCTGAAAAACAGCAAATTGTTTGTTTGGTCAGGCTAGTGAACACTTCTAATCAGGTGAGGATCATCATTCCGGACTCGGATGATGAGCAGGACAACAGCAAGAAACCGTCGCGATCGAAAGCTTCGGGATCATCGAAAAGAAAGGTGCATTTTTTTGATTATTTGGCTGAATTGACCACTGCTGTTGTAACACATTTCATGTTAGTAACTTGTGTTTGTTGCCTGCTGTAGGAAATGCCCTTGCGCCAAATGGTTCAGCAACTGAAGGATCGCTATGATGATTTGCGGGAGCAGATTGAGAACCTAAGCATGGACATTGCTGGAATGCAGGAAGACATGGAGATGACCCTGAAGGAATTCATGGAGACTGTTGCTGACAAGTTAGAAGGGATGGAGAAGAAGATCCGCAAGGTTCAGGATAAAGTCAATCGCAAGTAGTAGTAATCTAGCTTAGTACGTAGCATAACCAGGTCCTAGGTGGATGTTATGCAGATGCTGGTGAATGGTCTAAGAATGGTTGTGTATGTGGCAACATCTAAGTATGCCAACATCTAAGTAATAACTTCGAACCTCTATATTGTAATTGTAGTACTTCGTCTAAGTATGGTTGTGTGCTAAAACTTGTATATATGGCTGTTCGTATGTCTATATGTGTTTGGATCTGGATGAGCCCTTGCAAAATATTTTAACTTATGAGTGACACAAATTGAAATCTGCTGGGTACTGTCATGCATTTTTGGAGTAACCATCTGTCTGTTTTCAGAATTGCGACATGCTATTATTTATGCTAGACTAGTGCATATTCACAAATCTTTGTGATCAACAATCTGGAGTAATTTTGTGAACAACAATCTAGTATCTACTTAAATTTGTGATCAACAATCTGGAGACTCTTCACTAGAACTCCTGAATTTTGTGTATTATAGTTAGCCTCTATAGTAGCCGATCGGAAAAGAAAATTCATGAATTACACATCCGTTGAAAACCCGAGGCACATAATGTGGACCCTGTGAAAGGTCATAATACGTACAGCCTCAGAAATATTGCAACAAGGTATTCCTTGGTTGCACTGTAATTTGTCTATCGCGACGCTTATGCAGGAGATCAAAACGACGATTAGATAGGGACTCATCGAGACCGTTCCAAAATTCCAAGTCTTCGATGAATTTCCATTCGGTCTCCATCAAGATCTCCACGACAGCTTATAGGTCTCCATCTAGATCGATCTCCACGACGTACGTATAGATCTCCACGGCGATCAATCAACATCTGTGCGGTGCCACGGCCGGTACTGTTGTCTTGATCTTGTATATATCTTCGTTCCCTGCATATATATGCATATTGCTATATCATGATCTATGTCATTTGAAACATGAATGCAGATTAATGGCATTACACGAAGATCGGAGTTGGATGCGCTTGCCTCGACACTCGGCGGATTGGCAGAACAATTTCTGATCTTTTTTTCAAACCTTTACCGCCGCATCAGCGCGAGGTCGATCTATTGCGTGCCCATGTACTGTATGTCAATGCATGATCAGACATGACACCTTGTTTCCCATTCAAATTCATTTAGTGACTAGAGGGTTTGCTGATTGTTTCATCGATGATGGTATCATTCAAGGCCAAACTAATACTTCATCAGCTGAGGCCAAACTAATACTTCATCACCACACTGGCCACCGTCGGCAACCCGGAGGCCTTGTTCCGTAGCGGGTTGTGCCTCGCATAATTGGGGAACAAGCGCGGCGTAATCATGCCTTGCCTCGACCAGCTAAGGCGCGCCGCGGAGGCGGGCCACAAGGTATCGATGTATGCCCTCGCCCTCTTCCTCTACAGGCCCAACAGCGGTGATGCCGACGACGACGAGGCCCGGCGGCTCCTGCGCTTGGTCGAGGGACCAGAAGAGGGGGCGACGGCGCTTCCTTGGAAAAACTTGACTTGTACGAAACGCCGCTCCAGGATCATTTCGGCAACGTGGCACTTATGGCCGTCGGTGGCGGTTGCCGTGCCACCGGTGCCGGCGCCCGTACCTCGCCAGGATGATTTTCAGTGTGCAGGTCGCGGGTGTGGCAACCACGCAGGATGGCATGCTTCCTACTCGTGGCGTAGGTTCTGCAGTGAGGAGTGTAGGATCCGGAACGAGTGTGATTGGTTCTTCTTCACACTCAAGGAAGCGTTTAATGTGATCGATCTGATACAAGGTAAAAAGTTTGTGATTGCTGATATGTTTTGATTAATTTGTTCCAGACATGATGCACCATAAAAGACATTCAGGATTTCAGTTTACATGTTTGCTTTATTTCTTGTCTGCTACTCATCAGGAATTCACTTTACATCTGGAATTCTTATGTTCTGAAACTTCAGCTGACTGCTAAAAATTCTTTCAGTTCATAGGATTTCAGTTATCAGGAATTCAATTGTTCTGACAGTTTGGTGAATGCTTTCTTTTTTTCAGGAAATTTATCTGGCACTGAGGAGGGACCTTGCGGAGAGGCTTTGGCGTCATTTTAGGCCAAACTTTGAAGAAATCCAGCAAATAAACTCGAAGCATATCTCTGAAGTTGTGTCTTTGGTCCATGTGTCTCTCAAGTTGTGTCGATGTGGAGCATGTTTTTGATGATCCTTAGTTGTTGTGGTGTCATCGTGGCTCGGGAAGCCTATGTGTAAACTCAGTCCTCATATATCGTACACACTGGCTGCCGATCTTTATGTTGGTTACTTAATTTGTGTGATGCATGTTACTCTGGTACGAAATTGATGTGAGGAATGTTATTCCGCTAAAGTTGGTGGAAAGATGATATTCAAAATTTACTTTGACCACAAAAACTTTTCTATAAGCAATATACAATAACATGTGTCATCTTGTGCAGATACATAGTAAACAAGAAGTAAACTAAGATAACTTATATAAAATTATATTTATAAAACTTGATTATGTTCAACGCATCGTCTTTACAAATATATATGAAACTGAGTGAGACCCACTCAACAGAGGGACACACGAAAACGCACCCCTCAAATACGGCAAGCGTTCAGAAAATTTGGTAGCCAACGATTTGGAATGTGTGGCGCCAGTTTTTCCATCCGAAATAATTAACAAAGGCCCAAACTACCGCTCTTCCATGACTGGGGCCACCACGTTGTTGCGAAACACCGGGTTTTTAGAGTAGTAAGTCGTGCGTCTTTAGTTTCCCTCCCTAATCCCCTCGCAAAACCAATCTACATCTCGGTCAGTTAGGGGCTGGGTAGTCGACGATGACCGGCGCCGCCGCCAAGCTACTTCTCCCCTTACACGAGGATGCCAACGTCCAGTGAGGCGACAAGGGTGACCCCTTCATCGTCTGAAGCGATGCGCACACCTTCGTCGGCAAAGCTACCTCCAATGTTCACACGAACCTCTGGTACGGCGAGTGCTGAACCTCCCCGCAGCATGTCCACCAGGGCTAGGGCGACGACTGTGCTCTTTGGGTCATCACCTTCGTCCCAAATAGCATCACAAGGTTCGGGCGACGCAGAAGCGATCGTCGACGGCCTAGATGCAGACCAAGATGTGGTACATTCGTCTCAGGACGAGACGACCGAGGCCATGTACGCTGTTTCCGCGTTCGATCTTTCCCCTCGTACTGCCACCTATATTTCATGCACTTGTGCACGCACTGGTACCCTAGATTTCATGCATTTGTTCACGTGATTTGCACACCAAATTTCTTCAAATTTTTGAAATGCCATCGATGAATGCGCAGATCAAAAGATGAGTAGATTTGGACCATGTATATGATTGAAAAGGCTAGAGATGGGGAGGGAGATGAAAAACATACATGTAAACCTCTTGGGAAACAAATACCCCTGGAAACCATAAACAAGTTGAAACAAAAATTGGGGAATCAGAACAGGGACTTGGTTTACTACAAGACTAGAATTCCTGAATCTCCTACGGAAGCAACACTCACTGAGATCGACTATGAGGTTGATGTAGCAAAAATGAAAAAGATTCACGAGGAGGAGATGGTGATCAGCTTAGTTGTATCCAGAGAGCCAATACCTAAAAACCATACCATGCCCATAACACCATTGAAATCCAAAAGTGTTTCCACACATGATGATGATGATGAAGAAGTCGAAGAATCTGAATTAGATGAATACAAAGTTTGGCTAGCTGCACTACATAAAGAGAAGAAAGCCTTGGGTAAGATATGGTACAGCCCAATCTTTGTATATATATACTCATGATTGTCCAGTTCACTCACATGATTGAAATTAATTATGGATCCTTTTTCAGAATTAAAAGACATATTCAGGGAGGACACAATCAACACATACCAAGAATGCCTGAATGTTGCAGGACTACTTGATGACATCGGTACTATCCCTCTCCTAATTGGCAAGCAAATTACCATTATTTGTCAGACTACAAATTATGCTAGCTCATCATGCCACAAAATTGTCTGCAGAATGGTATGTGGACCCCACCTTTATTTTGCAACACAGGCATGACATGACCCCAACACCTCCAGTGCAGCCTCCATCTCATGCTCGGCGTTGGAAACAGCAGGAGCAAGGAGATGGTAACTTGTGTTTATTAGAAATTACCTGTCTATGCATACTATGTTTTTTTGTGGGTATTATACATTTTGTTCCCATGGAATAGGCTCACAAAATGTGAAGAAAAGAGGACGCGGTCCCGTAAGAGCCTTGAAGGTAATCGCCAAGAGAATCAAGGCGGGCAAACAGCAGTTGGACATTCAATTCTCAAAACATGGAGGACCGGTAGGTAATAACTACCGCTCATTCGTTGATGAAGTAGTCATGTATACAAGGAAAAGGACGCCAGTCATTGGAGTGAAATCGTGGAAACATGTCAAGAAAGAAGTCAAAGACGCAATAGCAACTGATGTATTGGTATATAATCATAAACTTTGCTTTTGAATAGAATTCAATTATAAACTAACGTAACACCTCACATAGTATTTGCATGCTATTGTGATTATATAACAGGCAAAGTGGGACATGGAGGATAATGCTGATTCAAGGGAAAAGATATGGAACATTGCTAAGGAGCGTTACAAAGGATGGCGTTCAACTTTCAGTGCTACGGCCAGGACATACGACAGCTACCACCAGAGAATGTTACATAAGCCTAAAGAATTAGATATTGTTGAATGGCACTATCTGCTGAAGTATTTCAGTACTACTAAATTCAAGGTTTGTTCCACATTGTTACTATTACTGAGCTATACATTTTTCATAGAAATGGCAATGTCTGAGTCTTTAAGATTATTTTTCAAATCTTGACATTCTATAGGAAACGAGCGCACAAAATTCTGCGATTCGAGGCCAACAAAGGACAAGACATTTGTCAGGCTGTAAGCCTTTTTCTCAGCGCAGCTATGAGAAAGTAATAACTGGAGAAGCACATCTCCAATCTGTCTTGCAGGATGAATAACAAATTTGTTATGTTCTTGGCATAACAGAGAGACCCAGAAACTGGTGACGAGCCCGATGATATGGAACTTTGGTGGTTAACTCACACTAAGCATGGGGAATGGACAGACGAACAATCTAAAAATGTCTATGTGAGTTCTCAATGAATGTGTACATACATTACTATACATAGTCCATGCAATTATAGAATGCAAGCAATTTCTTGTTCAACTAACTCCTCCATCTGTGCCTTGTAAATGTGAGGACAAAGCAAGCAGCGTTATTGCTGAGGCGGAATCAAATGTAGAGAACAACTTCATTTCCCAAAAGGAAAAAATGAGATGTTCCAGAAGGCATACAAGGAAGTCACAAAGTGCAAATCAACCAAGTTGCATGGTAATGGGTACCTGGAAAAAAACCCAACTAGAAGGCAGCTGCTCAATGCGGAGCGCCAGGAACAAATTCATAGGGAAGAGCTACAGCATCAGGAACACATCGAGCTCATGGATGCATTTGGGCTGCTACAAGAAAAATGTCAACATGGGAAGATGAAAGGGAAGCAGAAAGGATAGAACATGCACGACAACTTGAAGAAAGTAACAAGAAAAGGGAGGCTGATCTGCAACAGCTTAGGCAAGAGTTCCTATCAATGCTGCAAGCAGCAAATGGACAGGCACAAATTCCACAGGTACTGGTCAAGCTAGTTGCTTGAATGACTTTCTTTCCTTAGGTTCTATATCTAAATGTCTGTATCCTTTCATAGATTGTCCTGCCAACATGTGTCCAGCCAAACAACAATGTCACTGCATCTGCAGACATTGCGGCGGTGGCTGCATCAGTCACGAGAACTGAAGATGTGCAGACAGACTCAACGAATGTGCTCTCTTCTAGTCAGGTTGTTTTGTGGATTGACAACTTTTTACTTCTATCATCAGATACTGATCAAAATGGCGCCTAATTTTTCCCTCCCATATATTTTTTGTTCTCAGGAGAAGCAACCTGAAGTCAGTGCTAAACAAAGGGCGGCTAGCATTCGCAATACAAGAAGCAATAAATCTGGTAGCAATCCTAAAACACCTTCCGTCCAGCCCCATGCAAAAATTTCATCTCAACAGCTACAAGCACAAGCAGCAAGTAGGAGACGACAACAAGCCAAAAAAACAGGAGGTGAAATTTTAGTAACTCCTCTGCCTGCTGTGAATGTTCATGTTTCAGCTGTCAAAGTGTTTATAGATGTGTTGATTATTTGATATCATTTTGATAATTTCATGAATGAAAATAAAACTTTGGTTTGGTACATGCTGTTGTTGCACCGTTTCCAATATTACAGATTACTTGATGCTTACAAATGTTATTCATTCATTTCAGAAAGCTAAGCCATTTCGAATGGAGCAAACAGGTGATGGGACCTTCTTGAAGTCACACTTTGCTGATCAAGTGATGGGATCTCCTTCAAGCCACCCAACTCTGTGTTGAAACAATGTCCTCTTGAAAACTTAGTAGTATTTCAGTACTTCGTGTGTCATTAAACTTAATTATCAGTGTGGATGGTTGAATGTTCCCAGTGGATGGTTTCATTTATCAGTGTGGTTGCTAATTAGTATTTCAGTACTTATTGCGCCATGAAGTATAAATGCATAATATTTATTATTGAAGATCTTGTATTTTAATGTTTTAAATTATTGCTGCTACAAATAAATGAGCATGGCAGAATAAACATATGGCGAGCTACAAAACTATGGCATCAACTCCTTTCGTTGCAAAAGAGAAATCACCCTATCGCAACCAATATTTTTCGATGTCACAAATGCTTGTGGCAATAGTAGGTTCCACATGTAGCAACCTTGTATTATGGTGGTAATAGAGGCATGAACTTTTGGCAACTGAATCATTTTCGAAGCAACAGCATAGGAAATATATTACAACCAAGTAAACTAGGTGGCATTAGAGTGCCCCACCTATTGCCTCGAACCTATTTATCTTGGTTGTATTAGAAAGTTGTGCCTATAACAATCATCCCTGATTCGTGGCAATATAGAAAACCTCCTATAGCACCGTATTCCACTTCGTTGTAATATAAGGAAACACATATAGCACCCAAATAAGTTTCGTGGCAATAGAAAGCAAAAAGGTGGCATTAGAGTGCCCCACCTATTGCCACGAACCTATATATTTTGGTTGTAATAGAATGTTGCACCTATAACAACCATCTCTGCTGCGTGGCATTAGAGGACACCAACTATAGCACCCAAATCAACTTCGTGGTAATAGATGGAACCACATATAGCACCCAAAACAATTTGGTGGCAATAGAGGTGCTTCCCCTATTGCACCCACAATAAGAACGTAGCAATAGAATTCTTTGCAACGCAAAAATTTAGGTATTGCAACGCGTTTGGTACGATGCAATTGCACTTATGGCAACCACAGATGCGTCGCAATACTATGACTTGCAACCAACACGAGCGCGAAGTTGCAACGTCTAATTGTGTTGTAATAGAACAACTAATGCAACCACAAAATGACCACTGTCGCCTCAGGCTATTGCAGCACGACCTTTTGCATCAAGTGGTTGACGAAACAATTTGGTTGCAATTACAGCTATTGCAACCAAATATGGCATATTGCAACACAATTTTTGCGTTGCAACAGGGCCAAAACGTAGTAGTGCAGGGGAAGGGCACGCCGACACCCCCCATGGGTGAACAGTGACCTCGTGCTTCACGCGGGAATAGTGACCTTGAGGATAAGGACGCCACACGAGCTGAGTTGCAGATAAGATCGAAGGCCGAGTGCTGCGGGTATAAATAGGTACCCATGCCATGGAGCAAGGCACTCAAGCTGCTTGTAAAAGCCATGGTGATGCCGCGTAGTAATTTTTCCATGCCTTGGACTTGCGTTTGTCCACCAGAGTGTAGAGCTAGTGCCGTCCATGCCTGAAGCTAGAAGAATGCTTGCGAAGCTCCGAGAACTCCATCAGCCGCTTCACCCGACCCAGCGAGAAATCCAGGTGTAGCATGGGGCAGTACATGCGTTGACAGGCCCTACATGCAGAGGCCTGATGCGATGCTAGAGACCACCATGCTTCACCAGGAGAGGCCCGAGGTGACGCTGGTCCCATTTGGAATCTTGTGGGAGAGTGTTGACGGTCGATTTCCATCAACCAAGAGCACTTGTTACACTTTGGTTTGAGCTTTGAATTATAACTAATCCGCCACTAGGCATACTAATGATGTAACAAGTTCACACTTGCATGTGGTTTTTAGAGTTTATTGTTTACGCAGGAAATCAACGTTAAAGAGGAGACTTTTGGGATAAGTTCATCAAGCACTTTATGAGAAGATCATGAAGCCCATCACAAGTCAAGACATGAAGTGAACACGACTCCAAATGACCCAAGGACCGAAGCATCAACACGTAAAGCTCCGGGGACTAGGAGGTTTACTAACGAGATCAACTCAGCCCGAGAGATATTCTCGCAGCCCAGAACAGCATGATCTTTCGGTGCAGATTCGGAGACTTAAACGACCTCTAATGGCAAAAGTTTGACTACCAAAGTTGTGGGCCTCGACGATAGCTTCGATTTGGACATATGGAAGGCCCAATTCGACGGCCGTCGCGAGTCTTCGAAGTTGTCTAGGAGATGGCCTAGGGCTACCCTAGCCGCCATGGCCTCCTTGCACGGTTGAGCCATGGTGGAGTTCTGGAGCTACGCATACGTCATCGTAGGTATGGCCTCGGTGGTGATGATGTAATGCATACTTTCATGTGAGCAATGATAATCTTGTCATCCGATCTTTTAAGCGATCCATGTCTCTGTTCAAGCTTTCTACCTATTGTGAATATGCTAATTCCTTAGTCTAATGCATGGTTAGACTACTTAGTATACTTTATGTAATCATGGTGATTAGATCTAGTATGTGGATCCTTCATGGTTTGTAGACACATTCACTTGGACGTGCCCGTAGACTCCCCGGATGAATAGGGGCGCGTCGTGACAGGACGAAGGTTTCGAAAGGCGGATGTTTTCGGGAGGAAGACCGGAGGTAGGAATTTAAGGATGCTATTAGATGAGATGCTTGATTTGTTGCTCTTTAGCTGGAACTACAACTAGAAGGCGATAGGCCTAGTTACCCCTTTGGTTGCACTTTACCTAGCCTATGTTTGTGGATGTGATCGACCTATATGCTATCACTCATATCTATTAGGTTTATGTTGACGGTCATTAAGTCCCTGTTTTCGACCCTCAACTTTGAACAATTTTCACTCCATCAAAGCTTGCATCATAGCTGTGGGGTTATTAACTAACGGATTCCACGAGCTTTGGTGAATATTTTGATGCAGGTCATAATGAGACATCATAGCACAAATAAAGCATCTTGACAAATAATGTCAAATGCTTAGTTTGATAGCACCATTGCGAAGTTCTCGTCGAGATGATCGAAATGGAGTTTTGGTTCACCCAATTCGGAGTCCGGATGCAGAAATTATGCCTCACGGAAGAAATTATGCTTAGTTTGATAGCACCATTGCGAAGTTTTCTTTTGATGACTCGAGGAATTTTTGTTTTCACCTTGGTCCTCAACACCAAACTTTGCCAAATGCCTCTACACTAAGCATAATATCCAAGGGGACCAAGTCCATGGGC
This sequence comes from Cenchrus fungigraminus, assembly GCA_036936925.1. Classification (NCBI taxonomy): domain Eukaryota; kingdom Viridiplantae; phylum Streptophyta; class Magnoliopsida; order Poales; family Poaceae; genus Cenchrus; species Cenchrus fungigraminus. Next base: position 36,975,826 of record CM072772.1, read on the forward strand.
CAGACACCACAAAAGTTGGTCCGGCCGCACCTCCTAGGTCCGGCCGCACCAACGAGGTCCGGCCACACCTACTAGGTCTGGCCGCACCACCCAAAATCCTCCTCTCTGGTCCACAGCACCATCAATCCCACAAACACACCTTGGATGGATGAGATACACCGGTGAATGGTCGGTTTGATCAAAAGGCTAAGGTTGGAAGCACTTGGATCGATGGACCCACACTTAACCGCCGCAACCGCCATCAAGGAGTGATCCTGGATGTCCCTCAACACGGTCGGTGCATCACAAGGCCACTAGGTAGGGCCGGCCGCACCTATAGGGCCGGCCGCACCTATCAATTGATGTGCCGGGCGAAACCGACCCAAGGAGCCGACCTACAACCGCCTCAGGAGCAGTGATCAGGGTCACCCAAGTCCATAGGCGGTGGATCACAGGGCCGGCCGCACCTAGAGATACGGCTGCACCTCCTTACTCAGCACTGCAGCCCCCTCTCGCCTACAAGTACCCCCTCCTGCAGCCACCGACCCATTGGGGCTATATATAGAGCCTGGCACCTCGTAGAAGAACACAAGTGATTAGAAGCAAGTGGCGGAGCCCTATACAAGTTAGTATTTAGAGAGTAGGGAGAGAGAGTTGAGTATTGGAGTAGAAGCCGGAGTGTCGGTCTTCTCTTCGTACCTCAGCGGGTGCGGTACAACTACGGTCGTCCACACCCCGGATGTTTTGTAAGTTCGAATTCGTGAGTAACTAAGTCTCAAGTCATTTCATCATTCTCTCTTAGGTTCTTCGATTGCAATTAGTAGTTTCTACTTGTTGTGATTGCTTTGCTTTGGATCCGAGTAAAGTAGTGCTTGGTGTGTAGACGTGGTGTCTAGGCTCTCCAGTACCTTGGAATGCTTCCCGGTTCAACGGAATAGTTGTGGTACGCTAGGGAGGTGACAGCTCCGGATGGGCTTTGTAGTCCACCACGTTAGTTCCGGTAGGTAGGAGTTACGACATCAGAGCCCCCTTCTCATCCATTTCCGTGGCTCTTTTCCCTCTGGCCCCGACGAGTGACAAGTTTTGCCTTGATTCTATCCGTGACTTTCACGAGTCTCAAACTTCATTAGCTATCCCCTCTCTACCCGAAATCTACCCTTGCCTTTCTATCCTTCATCACCATATCCCCCGGACGAATTAGTTCAGGTTCACAACACTTCTCCTTCCCCGTGGAAATCGATACCTTGGAATACTCCCGGGTGAAAGCTACAACAGTATCCGTGTGCTTGCGGATCTATCTGTGATCGTGTAGTATACCAATAGGCTTTCTGGCGCCGTTGTAAATCTAGTAACGACGTAAGAAGTGCCAACAGTTTACCCCTTTGTATGCAATTGATGCTTCATGTTAGGTTAGATTGACTAGATAAGGTAGAGAACCTTAGGAGTTTGCTTCTGATCCTTGGATTGACAAACCTTGGGGACCCTCCTTGGTGAAAAAGGCATCAAGTCACTCGTACGCTTGCGGTGAACTTCAACACGGTTTTGAACCGTCAACAAGCCCTTTTTCTGGCGCCGTTGCCGGGGATCGGCAACTCGAACCCTAGGGTGATCTACCTTTCTATTTTACTAACCCTAACTTTTATCATTGTATATACACTTGCTTTCTTGTTTGTGTCCTTTAAAGTAGGTGAAAAGCTAGACACAAAACTTGGACTTCGAGAAGTCCACCATCCGCTCCGACAAGACGAACGCAACATGAAGATTCACTCTTTAGTGGTAGGTGCTAACTTTTGTTAGTGGCCCATCATCCGCTATCGAGCCCACACCGTACACAAGAGCACATGAACAAGGTAAGTCAATGTGTCAATTAAAATTTTAAGACTAATGTTTTGTAGAGAATCGTTTGTTCAAGCAATAGGTATTGGAAGCAATCACGGTGCCCCCAAGATCACAAGATCAAGCTCGTCAACATCTTCGAAGTTTATGTTTGCATCAAGTTTTGCACAGCCTCATGGGAAGAACAACAGAATATCTTTGGATATTTAGAAGCCCCATGAGGTTACGCTTCCAACGAGTCATGAATCAAGTCAATCGGAGGTTCCTACAAGCGGATATGGCCGAATCACCGATGGTTGCACGTCCTGAATTCTGGACAGCAAGCAAAGCTGAAGTGAAACAGCCATAACTCCCTCATATGGACTCCGATTAAGATGGATGAGTACCCGTTGGAAAGTTAATTTTATAAATTTTTCAATAGAATTATATTTTGGTATATGTTCTGTTATGTATACAGGGGGAAATCCACGAGGAAGAGGCAGCAGCAACGCGATGAGAATAAGAGAGTGGAGATGAGGACGACAACAACGAAGAGAAGTTTGGGCAATGCTTCCACTAGACCATACATGAAGAAATTCAGAGGCTTGGAACAAAACAAAGACCCCTAGAGCATTGGCAAATGAAGACACAAGTTGGCGACATCCGATGCAAGGAGTTGTTTGGAGAAGACCACGAAGGATTACACACAAAGGACAACATCCAATGGCGCGGACACTTTGGGCTCTCACACGAAGGCTCATAGAGTTACATGAAGACACTTAAGAGATGTGTGAGCCCACAAATGAAGAGGAGTGATCCTACATATAGTGACCTTGACGACATGTGGCACGAAGGGAGAGATTGAAGAAGTCTACGCGAGCCACCTCCGATCATCAAAGATCGTTCGTTTTCAACTCCGAAGGACCACTCACAATGAAAAGCTCAAAGGCTAAGGTGCACATTAAACTCTCAAGGTACTTTTGGATATGATAACTTTCTTTTGAGATATTCATGTTCATGTCCAATAGTATCTTTTGATTCTATGCCTTGCACTTTTGATGATCATGATAGGCTAGAATTTCTTGAGTATGATAAAGAGCCTATGTTGTGCTTTAACTTTGTTAATTTGCATGCCTAATGAACCCATGCCTAATGAGAGCCTTAGCGCTGAGCAAGAAACTTATGCAACCTTTAATCACATTTTGTTCATCTAACTTTTACATTGTGGTTATGGTTGCACATGTTCTCAATACGTTTTGCAAATCCTAGACTTGCTTTGTGCTTGGTCAAGCTCATGACCTTAAAAGAGTGTGTGTCGGGAGAAGACCCGAGTTTCGCTAACCATGCAGGTCATTAAACCTTAATAAAGAGGAGAGAAGCCATGCCCCAAAGGAATTGCAAGCCCGTCGATCGCCTTCCCCGAACCTCGAAGATGACATCGCTGTTTTCATCAGTTTTGAGCACCTGATCAGATATGTAGAAGAAGGAGAAAGTTGAAAATTAGAAGCTCCATCAAGTGCTGATTCCAATGCCTCTGAGATCGATGAATTTGAAGACCCGTACAAGGAGATATGGCGAAAACATTAGGCGCTGCGCAGTCTGAAATCTTTGGACAGATTGCAGCGTTGGAGTAAAACGGGCGTAACTCACTCGTTCGGAGTCCGTTGGGGGTCAACAAAGACTTGATGGAAAGATAATTTTATGCGCCACGCGTGGAAGTTATTGTTTGCTACATAATCTGATCTGGACAGAGAGTGAAATTCATGAAAGGAGAGGCAGCGACGAAGAACAAAGGAAAATGAGGGGATGATTATGCAAGAGATGATCGGGCAAGCCTCTCATCAAGCAAAATGATCGTGTCAATCCTGGAGAGTGGATCAAAGCTGCATGGACATCTTCAAATCTTACATGAAGGACCATGGCTTCACGACCACGAGGAGGTACGTAAGAAAGTCGAGCTCTATGACTTTAAATGAAGCGCTTAGCGGGAGGCAACCCATTTTATGTTTATATATAAATATTATGACCGTCTACATTATGATCTTAAACTGAACCATCAAGTAACATTGTACCATTGCTCTAATAAATACCACAACACCACGTTGTTTGATTTAATTGCTATTGAGGGAGCACTTTGTTATTTGATCTTGGAAAGCTTATAGACCCTTTTTGTGTGCCTATTAGTGTTTAGAGTCATTTTTTCTTTTGTGTCTTTTTAGAGAGAAATATGAAGTTAGCACCATCCTTTAATTCTAACCTTGTGGCTAGTTAATTTAGACTAACTTTTGAATTTGTTTTAGACAACCACCATATCATGTTGTTTTGTTCATCCATGTCATATTGCATTGCATGTTGTCTTGATCTAACTTTTTGTCCAACCAACCTAAGCCTTCCCATAGCCCCCACCAAAAACCCTACCCAATAGAGGTAGGATTGCTTGTGTTGACCGTTTGCCGTCACCATCCGGATTGGACAAGTCTATCCCTTTCCTCTTTTCTAACTAAAAACTTTGACTAGCCTCCCCGTAAAATCCTTAGGAAAACCTTTCACACCTTTAGCCATCCTAAAACCATAGGTTTGTTTTTCATTAAAAGACTCGTAGCACACCCTTAGTTAGAATTTCTATACTTGACTTCCTCTCTTCAAAATCCTTGTTTGAGCAAAAATATAGGATACCCATAATCTACCCTTAAACCTTGTTAGTTTAGTTGATTGATTCTTTTCGATGGGTGATTCCCTTGTTGACAATGCTTACTTCGTATGAAGTGTGAGATCAAGCTTTGTCCTTTGCTTATTGTAGACCGCATCGAAAGTGTTTTTCAAACCTTGCTAATGTTTATTTGTGCTAACTTTTTGCATTTGCATTTTGCATCCATCTCTTTGTCATCATCACCTTTATGTTAGCTTGGTCTTTTTGTGAAACTTTATGATGAATGCTTTCATATCTATGTTAATGCTTGTCGACATGCGTTACTACTTTTTGCAATCTTGTGTAAACATGGTGTTTAGACATGATTGGAGACCACCATCATTCAGTTTTATATACCTTGCTATCTTATTACATTGGTTGGTTTGAAAATTTTGCAATGCGCCCTACTTTTCTTGCGCTATAAGGAATTACTAATCTCGAGATAAGCATGGTGTTTTGACCTTGGTTAATAAATCTTTATGGCGAGGGAGAAGTTTGGCAACCACTTTGTAAGCATGGAGCTTAGGATTTGGTGTAAACATTGTCTTTGTTTTTATATCATCCTTTCATTTGCATACACACTTGCACACACGTACACCCATTAGGTTTTAATTTTTCTTTCACTAGATTAACTATGCCACAAGTTAAGATCTTAGGGGATGACTTTGGTTTGTTAGCATAGAGTAAGTATTCTTGACCGTCACCTCGGGGGTACTTTGTGCTTTAGAGTTGTTTTGTAGGCATGACGAATCGCTCCCATGAGTTAGCGATGAAAGATGAAAATAAGATCGTCAACACCTCCAAAATCCCAGAAGAAACACCGCTGTCCTCATCAAAATTAAGCACATGTTCAGAGATGTACAAAAGAGGAACATTTGGATATTCAGGAGCTCCACTAAGTCTTCTTTCCAACGTATCGAGATTCAACCTTTTAGGAGGCCCGTGCAAGGAGTTACAACCAAATCTTTGGGCGTCACACATTCTGAAATCTGCCCGGAAAAGTTTGCATTGATGGAGTAAAAAGGGCGTAACTCTCTTGTTCGGAGTCCGATTGGGGTGAATGACCACTTGTTGGAAAGATAATTTCAAGACCTTTACAATGGAGCAATGGTTCAGTACATGTTCTATTCTGGAAGTTGAAGAAAAATTCATGGAAGTTAAAGCAGTGATAAAGGACAACATGGAAGGAGGTGATGACGAGTTGAGAAACGATTGGGACTAAAGCTTGTGACAAAGGGTGGACGTTGGAGGAAGATCAAAGCAAAAAAAGAGAAGAGTACAATGATATGGTGGTAGGACTTCAATAAATACATGATGATTCATCATCTTCCATGCCTAGCAACATGCTAAGCATGGGGGAGGACTTGGTGGACATAAGAAGACCGCATGGAGAACAAAGATCACGGTTGCCACGGGATGCTAATTTTCTTCTTCCATGTCAAGCACAATGCTTAAGCATGGGGGAGGCCGCGCTACACTTCAAGCATCAAAGGACGGTAACAATTCTTCAACCCTCTTTTGTTCTTGTCTTTCTATATGTCTGCATATATGTATGTGCTTTCCACAACCTTAGATACAACCTTCGTATATCTCTCTTTAGAATAACATGGCTACTAGGAGTACAACCTAGATTTGTTTTTGTTTTCGATAATAATCACCATTACCTTGAGCTCAGCATGATGATATCTTGTATGCTCTTACTTATGGATACATGATGATTTATGCCACTTTGCTCATTTTTGTGCTTGGTTAGTATATGATTAAGCTAGTGCTCTCTTTAAATATGATCTGAAAATTAAATTAAAGCTAGCATAATCTTTTGTGGAGGTTATGATAACTTGAGACCCATAGTATTTTTCATTGCTCTCACTTTTGAATGAATCAAAGATCATTTATTTTTATTCTTAAAAGATATGCTAATCTTGTCTTTGATACCACTTGCATTTTGCTCAACCTATCCAAAGCCTTATATTCATTAAGTGCAAAAACCTTAGTATACAAGATTTATTTTTGGGTGCATTGATTCAAGGCTTGATTTCTCTGGCTCAAGACTAAGAAGCTGGTCATTCCGTTTTTGCGTATCTATCTTTATGCTAGCCTTTTCTATCCGTGCATTATGAGTTTCCACATCAGGAATTTCGCAAACCTCGCCGGATATCCACCCCCAAACCCAAAATATCTTTTTGTGTATACCTCCTTGACCACAACCCAAAACTTTGAGTATGGATGAATATTTCGAAGAAGATTACAAGGAAGGTGCCGTCAAGTGGAGCAATATTTTGGGAGACCTCCATAAAAGGATCCCTAGAAGGTTTCAAGTATCTCTCTTCAAGAAAATATAAGAATTTCAACACTTACCTTGGCACAATCATCACCTCTTTGCTCCGGGATGAGCAACGTCTAAGCATGGGGGGGTTGCCAAGGAAGTACTAGTGTAGTCTAGAGTTCAAGGGGAGTAAAAAAATAATAAGAAAAAAAAAGAGAAAAGTGATGAAAGAGTAAAAAAATAATAACAAAAAAAAGAGAAAAGTGATGAAAGAAAAAAATATATATAGATGAAAAAGTATGATGAGAAAAGGAAGAAAAGAAAAAAAAATGAAGAAGAAAATATAATAAAGCTCCCCGGTTCTCTAGCTATATTTGAAGTTTCAAAAGGATTTCATGATCAAGACCCATACTCATCTTTCCAACCATGTGCAATCCGATAACGAGGACTTCGCTTGTGCCTCGGGATCACCCTTTGCCATTTGCACATGTCCACCTATCTAAAAAGTGTGTGTTTTTCTCTTCCCCCTCCGCGGAATATTATTTTCCAATGACCTTTTTGACGAGTCTTGGTAAGCTCATGAGAAGCTTGTCTTGTTTTGATAATATCTCAACTATAATATCTAGGTAGGACTAAACTTTCCCATAGCTCCATATAAAGCCTTCCACCAAATATTTGAGAGAGGAAAGGAGTAGAACAAGTAGGCTTGAGAGATAAGATGAGATGAGAGTTCATGAGCAAGATGCAAGGAGGTTTATTATTGATCTTGGTAAAGCAATTTTTCTTCATCCCGCTCTTTATTTTCAAAATTTCTGAGATTTGTTTAAAATTTGAGAGCAAGATTAATTACTTGTGGAAAGAGCTTAAATGATATCTACCCTCCATAGAGATGAAAGCTAGCTACATTATGAAACTTTAACAAATATAAACTTGGAGAGCATTATGCTTTCTCATGTATGATCAAGTGCAAGGTATGAACATTGAAAGGCAATACTGACGTCCATTAAAGGCTTACTCGAGGACGAGCAAGGTTTAAGCATGGGGGTATGTTGACGGTCGATTTCCGTCAACCAAGAGCACTTGTTACACTTTGGTTTGAGCTTTGAATTATAACTAATCCGCCACTAGGCATACTAATGATGTAACAAGTTCACACTTCCATGTGGTTTTTGGAGTTTATTGTTTACGCAGGAAATCAACGTTAAAGAGTAGACTTTCGGGATAAGTTCATCAAGAACTTTATGAGAAGATCATGAAGCCCGTCACAAGTCAAGACATGAAGTGAACATGACTCCAAATGACCCAAGGACCGAAGCATCAACACGTAAAACTCCGGGGACTAGGAGGTTTACTAACGAGATCAACTCAGCCCGAGAGATATTCTCGCAGCCCAGAACATCATGATCTTTCGGTGCAGATTCGGAGACTTAAACGGCCTCTAATGGCAAAGGTTTGACTACCAAAGTTGTGGGCCTCGATGATAGCTTCGATTTGGACATATGGAAGGCCCAATTCGGGTCAAGGAGCTAGGAGATATGGCCCACGAAATGCCAGCTGCGCAGACAAGTCCGAAATCAGACAGATTATCTTCCGAGGCTGTTTTACAGATCTTATCTTCGTTTCCAAGGAAAGCAATGAATACCAAAGTTGAAGCTAATTTCGTGGCAAACAACCTGGACACCGAATTTGCATTATTTGGAGTACGGACGTGGGAGATATGGTGCCGCCAAGGAAGGGCTACGAATCAGGAAAATCTGGACGAGGCTGATTTTATGGAAACCAAGTTTGCTTCTCTCCCAAGGAGGATCTTGTGCAAGGCAAGGTGGAGCACGCCCTAAGGCTCCCCAAGGGCATAAATACAAGCCCTTGGGCGCCCAAGGAGGGGGTTGGAATCGATCCATTCATCACAACTCGGCGAAACCTAGAAGCAAGCACCGGAGGGAGACGACGGCCACCGCGAGTCTTCGAAGTTGTCTAGGAGATGGCCTAGGGCTACCCTAGCCGCTATGGCCTCCTTGCACGGTTGAGCCATGGTGGAGTTCTGGAGCAACGCATACGTCATCGTAGGTATGGCCTCAGTGGTGATGATGTAATGCATACTTTCATGTGAGCAATGATAATCTTATCATCCGATCTTTTAAGCGATTCCATGTCTCCGTTCATGCTTTCTATCTATTGTGAATATGCTTATTCCTTAGTCGAATGCATGGTTAGACTACTTAGCATACTTTATGTAATCATGGTGATTAGATCTAGTATGTGGATCCTTCATGGTTTGTAGACACGTTCACTTGGACGTGCCCCTAGACTCCCTGCATGAATAGGGGCGCGTCGTGACAAGACGAAGGTTTCGAAAGGAGGATGTTTTCGAGAGGAAGACCAGAGGTAGGAATTTAAGGATGCTATTAGATGAGATGCTTGATTTGTTGCTCTTTAGCTGGAACTACAACTAGAAGGCGATAGGCCTAGTTACCCCTTTGGTTGCACTTTACCTAGCCTATGTTTGTGGATGTGATCGACCTATATGCTATCACTCATATCTATTAGGTTTACCCCTTTGTATGCAATTGATGCTTCATGTTAGGTTAGATTGACTAGATAAGGTAGAGAACTTTAGGAGTTTGCTTCCGATCCTTGGATTGACAAACCTTGGGGACCCTCCTTGGTGAAAAAGGCACCAAGTCACTCGTACGCTTGCGGTGAACTTCAACACGGTTTTGAACCGTCAACAGAGAGCTCAGTTGTGATGCTGGGCACCACAAGAAACCTTCTGGAGCTCGAGTAGAGGGGGCTGTGTGGCAGCTGCCACTACGACGGTGGTGGAGGTCTTCAACCAGGTCCTGAAGCTAGATGAAAACATGTGACGCGCCTTAGTAGTGTAGACTGCGTCGCAAATATTATGTAGGGTACATCAGGGCCATTAATGTCTTTGTGTCTTGTAATTGGCCAATGGCCAAAGTCCTTGTAGCTTATGAAGCTATATGCATACGTTTGTATGACAAACGATATGTCCCAAGTAGATGTCAAGGCGCCCAGGCAGCAATGGTATGGCTACCAAGGTCCCAGCGGGGCTATACTAGCACACCGACCTTCGAGAGGCCTTAAAAAGCGACAAATAGTCTGTGCCGACCAGGATCGACACGGCCGTTGTGCGGTGACACAATGCAGGGCGTCAACCTGATAATTCTATGCCTTAGCGACCTCAAGGAGGAGCTGTAGTTATGACCAGGAGGTCACCAACGGGCAGTGGAGCCTTTAAGCATGGAGCCGTTGGTGTAAACCCGCCGTTGTAGGCCGAGGCGACATAGTAGGGAGCAGGGCCTAAGAGCCGTTGGTGTGAACCCACCATTGTAGGCTGAGGCGACCTAGCAGGCAGCAGGGCCTAGGAGCCGTTGGTGTGAACCTGCCGTTGTAGGCTGAGGCGACCTAGCAGACAGCAGGGCCCCATTCGACCTTGCGGAGGCGATGTGATAGATCCGAAGGTCGTCCATCGGTCAAGAGACCTTGAAGAAGATATCAGTTGTAGTGGAGTTGTGGTGAGGGGATAAACTAGGGGTAATCATCTTAGCCCCTAAATCCCCTAAATCATGAGGGCTAACAACGGGTCGCACCCACGAAGGCCCAACATCAGCAACTAGCAAGACAGGCCCAGCTCCCCCTCCTCAAGGCCGGCGGCCCGACGTCTTCTACGAGGCCATCTCCGACCAAGGAGGCCGGACCGCACGACCTAATGAGCGCTCCGGCTATCTCGACAAACGGCTCCGTCCCGCACGACCTAAGGTTCCTTCGGATGCAGCCCACCGGCGCCCCCCAGGCGAGGGTTGCAACGTGGTGCAAGCGGCCCTGCGTTGCCTGGGACGTGCAGGAGCAGCAGGGCGGGCGGATCCGCACTGTCAGACGGCCAGGCCATGATGAGATTTTCCCGGCGTGGGAAGCGGACTGCCCCGGCGTCCCATCACCTGGATAACAAACAGTAGCAAAGGACAGGCGAAACCTTGGCCTGTAAGGCATCGAACGGCGAGACCCAACCCAACGGCTATCAGAGAAAAGGTCGGGGCTTGCGTGAGAAGCCTCAACCTAGCAAGACCTACGCGGCCATAAGTCGGGAGAAGCTACCTTGGAACGGGAGCCACCAGCTACGCTGCCCTACAGAGGCTACCGCAGCTAGCACAGCGTACGACGCCAACCGAAGACGAAGGCCCACTGTGCGGCACTATTCCAGCACTGTCGCAGCACTGTAGTAGGACGCTGTTTTACCATCTTAACCCTTGTACACCAGCCCTCCTTGGACTATAAAAGGGGAGGCTGGCACCGTAAACAGCATGAGCAACACAACCCGGAGAACAACCAACAGAACGAATAGGGATCAACGATCATGACACGATCATAGATCCCAACTCCACTCACACACCGAGCATTCGTAGCTCACCATCACACTCAGAGACTTGGGATACTCTCCCTCTCTCGACCGAAGCTTGTACCCCCTACTACAAGCCCCCGTGGGCATATAGAACACTCCTTCGAACTAGACGTGGGGCACCCCCCGTGCCTGAACCAGTATAATCCTTCTGTCTCTAAGCCCAACCATCCGGATCAGACGCATGAACATACCAAAATTTAACTGCTGACGGTATCAAACCCCGACAGTTGGCGCGCCAGGTAGGGGCACTTTGTGTGTCACGACGCCAACAAGGGTCCGGATGGCCCATTCCGACGAGTAGCCGGTGCGCGCCACCGTGCTGCGTTTCGGCTCACTGGACTTCGTCTTTGACTGTCCAGTCGAGTCGCCCGCTGGGGCCGTCTTCTCGCGGTCCCAACCCGACGCTCCCACGCCTCCGCAGGGCCAGCCGCCTGAGGAGCCGCTGTCGGCGAAATCTGCTACCGACAGGGTTTGGAACCTAGTTGGCCGCGACATGGCGGATGCCCTGGGACCGAACCCGTCTCAGGAGCTCTTCCACTTCACGACGTACGCCACCTCCATGCTTGTGTTTGGCTTGCAGGGGGAGGAGACACTGTCCTGGGATGAGTTCAAGCTCTGCTACGACTCCATGTACCCTGAGGGACAGACGTGGCTGCCCTGCGGTGGGATGACTACCCCCGCCGCGACGGGCGGCGCACACCCGGTTCCCTCGGAAGCATCTCAGGCAAGCTGTGATGAGGCCGAGAGCGAGCCGCCTCTCCGGAAGGGGGCGCCGACGCCCCACGACCCGAGGCGCGAGTGCTTCTGTCGATGGTGTATATTTGTATCAAACTTTGTTTGGATTGCAAGCGGACAAATCCTCCATCGTAGTCAAGGGACCCTTCTTTCCTCAAGTGTGAACCCAAGGTATCGAATCCATGGAACAAATGTGTGATGCAAGAATCAATCTAATAAAGCCACAAACACTTTAATCTTTGAAAGGTTGTTGTTTTAGCATCTAATCTAGAGAACACCAAAAGAAACGAATCTAATCTATGAAAACCGGAGGTAGCAAGAGATAGAGAGGGATAGGTAAAACCAATCTAGAGAGATTGGATCAAGCTCTTGTTGAAGTTCCAAGTAAAGAAGAAATAACCAAATTGAATCTCATAAAAAGCTTCTTTAAATCGCGGCTTCCCTTCCAACTCCGAAGACGCCCACCTTTTGGAGCCACCGTTCTATCACAACGCACTCCTATTCATGCGGGTTAGCCTAGGGCAAGTCTAATGGACAAGTAAATCTCTTGGTAGGTCAGGCATGCACCTCTAGCCACCACGGCTACAAGAACACCCTCTATGATCTATCTCGAGAATAGATCTTAAAGTAAGAAAAACCAATCGAGATCAAAGTCGTAGAAGAAGCACTTGATCACTAGAAATCGGATTGCAACTTGATAATTCAACATATTCAAAGGTACATGGACAAGATCACCACCGGGATCCTACCTTGATCTTGCTCCTAGCTCCTGGAACTCCGACGTGGTCTTCCTTGCAAGGTTCCCACGCCGACTAGGGAAACCCTAGACAACTATCTCGACCCTCTCCTCTCCGGAATGGTGTCCCTCTCTTCTCTGCTCCTCGGCGGCAAATGGCGAATGAGTTGATGCGTGGCTCTTGGCAGGGGGACTATAAATAGTTCGAGGATCGTCTAGGTCAAAGGGGGGCACGAATGGGCCTAGAAATGGGCTGGGCCGACCGGCCTCCTTCGTGGACGTTGCTTCCCTGTCTTCTAGAATGTTCTGCCTTCTGCATGTGGGCCCTTGACGTCAGTTTCTCCACGGTTTGGATAGAACTCCTTGTCTCGCAAGCTTCAGCATTTTCTGTTCAGGTCCTCAGAGTTTTTCGTCTTCACGGGTTGGTACTTGGGCTTCTTGGAGTCATGTTCACTTCATTGGTTGACTTGTGCCGGGCTTCATGATCTTCTCGTGAGGTGCTTAATGAACTTAACCCGGAAGTCTCGCATTTAACGCTAAATTCCTGCATAAACATTAAACTCCAAAACTGACATGCACAAACGAACTTGTTATATCAAGGGGGTTAGTACCAATGGATAAGATATAAAATTGATGCCAACACCAAAGCTAAACTCATGGCTAGGTTGACGGAAATTCACCGTCAACATCTCCCCCATGCTTAAACCTTGCTCGTCCTCGAGTAAGCCTTCAATGGATATCAGTGTTGCCCTTCATTGCTTAAACCCTGCACTTGATCATACACGAGAAAACATAATACTCTCAAAAATTTAGTTCGTTAGAGTTCCATAGTGTACTAGCCTTCATCCCTACGGAGGGTGGATATTAATTAAGCTCTTCCCACAAGTATTAAACATGCTCCCAAAATTCAAATGGATCTCAGAAATTTTGAAATAAAGAATGAGATGAAAAAGAGTTAAACCAAGTTCAAAAATTTAAACCACCTTGCATCTTGCTCATGAACTCTCATCTCATCTTGTCTCTCAAGCCTATTTCTTCTACTCCTTTCCCTCTCAAAACATATGTATATGTGGTAGGCTTTATGTGGAGCTTTTTGGGAAAGTTTAGTCCTACCAAGATATTATAAATGAGATGTTGTCAAAACAAGACAAGCTTCTCATGGTCTTACCGAGACTCGTCAAAAAGGTCATTAGAAAATAATGTTATATCAAGGAGGGGGAGAGAAAAATACACACACTTTGAGATAGGTGGACATGTGCAAATGGCAAAGAGTGATCCCGAGGCACAAAGGAAGTCCTCGTTATCGGATTGCACATGGTTGGAAAGATGAGTTTGGATCTTTAATATTGAAGCTTTTGAAATTCCTAATGCACTTAGAGAACCGGGGAGTTCACTTTATTATATATACTTTTTATACATACTCATATTTTTTCTCATACATATTTTTTTCTTTATCTTTTTTCTCTTTTTTTCATTTTTTCTCTTTTTTCTATACACACATTTTTTATTTTACTCCCCTTGAACTCTAAAATGCATTATACCTACCTCCTCCCCCATGCTTAGACGTTTGCTCATCCTCGGGCAAAGAGGTGATAGAGATAAGGTAGGTACTAGAAATATTTTTCCTTTGGAGCGATACTTTGACATCTTCAATCTTGGCACTATCTTGCGATCTTCCTCGAGTTGACGATCCATACTCAAATGATAGGTTGTGGTCAAGAAGGTAAACACAAAAGATGATATTTTTGGTTTTAAGGGTGGATATCCGGCGAGGTTTGAGAAATCTCCGATGTGGGGATACACAATGCTTGGATAGAAAGGTTAGCAAAAAGATAGATACGCAAAAACGGAATGACCAGCTTCTTAGTCTCGGGCCAGAGAAATCAAGCCCTGAAATAACTCACCCAAAAATAAACCTTGTATACTAAGATTTTTCACTCAAATATATATATGGCTCTGGATAGGTAGAGCAACATGCAAGTGGTATTTATGACAAGGTTAGCATCACTTTTAAGAACAAAAATAAATCATCTTTAACCCATCTAAAACTTGAGAGCATATAAAAGACTATGGGTCTTTATATTTATCATAACCTCCGCAAAAGATTAAGCTAGCATTTAGATTAATTTCAGATTTGTATTTTAAGAGAGCATTAGCTTAATCATCCATAAAACAAGTACAAAGATAAGCAAAGCGGCAACTATCATCATATATCAAGGCACAAACTTTTTATCTTTGCCAAAGGTAAAAACAAGGTGGTTATTTTATTCATGATGAAAATACAAACTAACACACATGCTGAAAATAAATAAAAACTGAAAATACTACGCATACATAGGTGCATACAAGCTGAAAATTAAAGAAAAGGGAAAAGGAAAAATTAAACAAAGGCTCCTCCTCTCTCTAATCTTCCGTCGGTGGTTGATATTGGTAATCTTGATTGTTATACCCTTGCTCATAATAGGATTGCACCGCTCCTCCTATGAATTGCTCCGGCGGTGCTAGGTGAAGGCGGCCAAGCTCAAAAGCGATGTTTGCATTCCATTCACCCATTTGATTTGCATTAGTTTGGATGGCTGCAATATTTTGCAAGGCTACATTGGGTACCACAAAATTTGGTGGGGGCATGGCTGCACCACTCCCCCATGTTTGCATTGGTACACCTCCGTAGTATCTTGGCGGCACCGGAATTCCTCCATATGGTGGTACATAATTTTGGGGCGCACTTTCTTCTTCTTGGGCTGCGGAAGAACCTTCTTCTATAATTCTTCCTCTCTTGTTTTTCTTCGCCGGCTGAAGAAGTCCTTCCTCTAACCAATCTTCTTTCCCCTCAAGAAAAAGTCTTAGTCTTGCATCCGGTAGGGGTAAATTCACTTTGGCCAATTTGAAGCCTCCTCTCTCATCTCCACTTATATATTTACCTTGCTTCAAATAATCAAATCCTAGGGAAGTCCCGACTAGGAGATACTTCGGGTTTCTTGGAATTCCCGGTCTCAATGAGATAACCAACATGGAGAGGTAACACCCCGAACCAATATCTCCGGACCCCGGTGAGTGGGGGTCGAGTAAAGCCAATTCAACTCCATGTCAGTTATCTTGGTCTCTTTAATTCTCCCCAAAATCCTCTTGCACATCCATGAGTGAAAAACCTTGCTTATGGGGTTCCAGATACTACTCCTTTGCCGATTAGCATCTCCTGCGATCCTTTGCCCAAAACCTTCCAATGTACCTCCATGCACATCTACTTGCTCCGGGGCTCCCTTTTGAAAACCAAGCAACTCCCTAATGTACTCATAGGGAACCACTTGTTCATCTCCTTCCAAACGGAATGAGAGACTCGGCACTCCTTCATCAAGTATAGGCGCCATGGTCATGAGAATTTCCAAGGCGAATTCCTTGTTGGTGTTTGCCAACACTCGGTTGGAAAATTGCACCCAACCTAGGTGTCCCAACAAGTAATAGATATCCGTATGAAAGCCCAACACTTGGAGAGCTTGGTCGTCGAAGTCGACGTTTGCCACGAGCCTTTTCTCAAGGCGAGTGAGCTTCTCCTCCTCCTCTGTCTTGATAATAAACCCATACTTGGAATATCGCAGAGCGTATGGAGGTGGAGCGGATGATCGTATCGACCGACGAGGTCGGACGGGCGGCTCCTCCGTGCGTCCTTGCGGTTCGGTGAACCGCATAGACGAGCTTCGTGTGGCCCTCATGCCATCGAGGAGTAAGGAGTCGTTCCTCCTCGGCGGTGTCGTGTCCTCCTCCATACTCCGAGGAGACTTGGAGACCGAGTGCCTCCTCGAAGAGCTTGTTGATGATGGCTTGGATGATGAAGAACCTTTCTTCTTGGTGAAGAGACTTGTAGTTTTCTTCCACATGGTTGCTGCACTCTTCCTCACAAATATATCCGGGGTTTTGAACCGGTAGCAAGGAACACAAAAATTATTTGGAGTATGGACTTTAAGTGGACTTAGGATGGATTTTGATGGACGAAACAAAGCTCGAAGTGGGAAGCTATATCTCTGGAGGTTTTGTACTTAGAGCTCAGGAACACGAACAAAGGGCTGGATGAGTGACTTACCTGAGGAAGATGGGCACCAGGGGGTATAAATGGAGGTGAGGCTAGCCGGCCTGGGCCTACCAGCCTGGGGTCCTCGCTGCCCCTCTCGGATTCAGCTTTCTCCAGCGCACTGCATGCTTGCTTGTTGCTTTGTGACCGCGTGCTCCACGGGGTTGCACCGCCCAAATACTCTCGTCCACTCCTTTGCTTGCATGATTGATCCTTCCAGTTGATTGCTTTGCTTTGAGTCACACTTCCATGCTCCCTTGCCTCACATGCTTCCATGAGATTTCTGCAAAACAAAGCTTGGCTGCCCCCCCATGCTTGTCCTTTGCATGTAGTTTGATGATAAATGTTGGAGGGGCATCCCGTGATGCATCATTGTGTATGTGTGGTTAAGTTAACTCAAATACCTCCCTCTAATCATGTTTTGATGCTAAGCACTCCTCTAATTCTGAAGAATAAGATTAAATTCAGAGCTTGCAATGAGTTCAAATATAATTAGAGGAGTTTTTAAGAATCAAAAACAAATGTAAGTCGAAAATGTTTTCCGACTACCTTTATTTTGGTCTCACTGGTATTGTTTGCTTCCATTAGTTGAGAGCAAGCTTTTCCTGGCTTGATCATGAGGGTATAGGTTTAGGTTCTAATTTTGGTTAAATGAGAGAGATTTTGAATGAAATAAAATTAAATGAGACTTAGAAAGATTCTAACTCTAGAGAAACCAAGGATATGAATTTTGAACAAACCAAAAGTTAAGTCTCTAGGTTCACGCGAGTCCTACCATACGCTGAAATTTAAATACCAACTAGGTACATAGCGTGGCTCTACTCGAGTGTTTTTAGCATGTAAAACAAGTCAACCATAACATCATGAAGGGGATGAAAGGTTGAGGTTCGTTCTGAATTTTTGGTTTTGGTTTCTCAAAAAGAAGCAAATAACACATAGGATGGCTCATGTAAAGGGTTTATGATCCAAATAAAATATCCGAACAAAATTTATAACTCTAAACATTATCCAACTACCTTAAGTCTATGAATGTCTTGCGTAGCAAATTTTAAAACTAACTTACTTGAAAGACTCGAAAAATCTTGATCGGGTTGTCCTCCCGGTAGCTTATTCTTGACTCGACGAAACGGGTTGCCTCCCGCCTAGCGCTTCGTTTATAGTCCATGGCTAGACTTCTTAACTTGTTTACTTCGGATCAACGCTCTTTGCAGGCGTTGCAATCTTGGGTACCCACTTCCGCACCATCTTTGGTGCAAGCTTATTCTCTGGCTTAGTCATCTTTTTGGTCTTCACATGTGGCTTTTGTTCCTTGATCTTGACGGATGCAACAACTTCTTTGATTTCCTTCACTTCTTTCTTCTCCGGCTCTTCCTTCTTCCTTGGCTCTTCCTTACTTACACGACGATGAGGTGGAATATATTTAACTTTGATCATATTGCATACCTCGAAGCGTGGTCGAAACTTGAAGGAACTCCTCTCGCCGTTGCTGTCGAACTTGATTTCCCCCTTCCCGACGTCGATGGTAGCTCCCACGGTCTTGAGGAAGGGCCTCCCAAGGATGACTGGCGGCTTCTCCCTCTCTCCAATCTCAAGCACCACGAAGTCGACAGGGATGAAGTGGTGTCCGACCTTCACGGGCACATCCACGGCGATGCCCAAGGGATAGTGAATGGAGTTGTCACCCAACTCCAAGCACATGGCCGTAGGCTCTAGCTCCGGTAGGCTTAGCTTCTCGAACACGTCTCTTGGCATGACGCTCACACTTGCTCCAAGGTCGCATAATGCTTTCTCAAACTTGAATGAACCAACGGAACACGGAATCGTCAGGCATCCGGGGTCTCCTTGCTTCTCTAGTCCGTTTGCAATAGCAGTGCTACATTGCTCAGACATCTTGACATGATCCACCCCGTGTGTTGCTATCTCATACTTGTTTGCAAGTATATCTTTGAAGTAGCGAGAATATGTAGGAACTTGAAGGGCATCCAATAGCGGCATGTTGATGCTCAACCTACGCACAACTTCCAGAAACTTCTCAAAAAGTTTACCTCAGAAGTAGTGTGGTTTGAGTTGCGGTATCTTCATGTCTTCTCTCGGCATCTCAAACTCGGGCTCTTCGGTGATGATCTAGGTAACCTTCTCCTTAGCAAATTCTTCCACCTTGGTGGATGGTTTAGGCTTTCTAGCTCCCGCGGAATGTTCCGGATCTTCGGTCTCCTTCCCCGAACGAGTTTGAATGGCCTTCACCGTCTCGGGACCTTGAGGTTGCCCCGGAAGCTTCCCTTCATTAGTGGATAGGCGCCCGGCAAGTTGTCCCACTTGTGTCTCGAGCATCTTAATCATGTTGAGCACTTGATGGTTGGAGCTTCCGACCTCCGTCACCTTGCTATCGATATTCTCCAACACCTTGTCTATGGCTTTGAACTTAGTGACGGTGTCCTTGTTGATCTTAGCTTGCTCGTCCATGAAGTCCTTCAATTGCATACGAAGAGGAACCGAATTCGGAATGGACGAACTTGCATTAAATTGATGTCTACCTTGCCCGTAGCGGAAGTTCGGTAAATCTCCCTTCCTCATGTAGTCGAGCATCTTGGCTTCCTCCGGGCATCTTTTTGGACATGGCCATACTCCCCACATTCTTCACATATGGATCTTGCTTCGGTAGCCTTTAAGTCTTGAGCTTCTTTCTTCTCTATCTCCATCTTCTCCAACCTCCTCATGAGCGAGTCGATCTTGCCTTCGAGTAGATCTTCCTTCTCCACTTGCAAGACTCCCTTGACGTTCCCCGTGGGTTGAACCGGAAGTAAGCATTGTTGACGGTCGTTAAGTCCCTATTTTCGACCCTCAACTTTGAACAAATTTCACTCCAACAAAGCTTGCATCATAGCTGTGGGGTTATAAACTAACGGATTCCACGAGCTTTGGTGAATATTTGGATGCAGGTCTAAATGAGCCATTATAGAATAAAATATGGCATGGCATTATCACAAACAATATCAAATGCTAATTTTGACTACACCATTGCGACGGGCTCGTCGAGACGATCGAAATGGACATATCATTTGCCCAATTTAGAGTCCGGATGCAGAAACTATGCCTCACGGAAGATTGTGACACGAGACGTGTCGGGAGGTAGGTGCGGCCGAACCTAGTAGGTGCGGCCGAACCTAGGAGGTGCGGCCGAACCTAGGAGGTTGATAGGTCCGGCCGCACCTACTAGGTCCGGCCGCACCACCCAAAATCCTCCTCTCGGGTCCACAGCACCAACAATCCCACAAACACACCTTGGATGGATGAGATACACCGGTGAATGGTCTGTTTGATCAAAAGGCTAAGGTTGGAAGCACTTGGATCGATGGACCCACACTTAACCGCCGCAACAGCCATCAAGGAGTGATCCTGGACGTCCCTCAACACGGTCGGTGCATCACAAGGCCACTGGGTAGGGTCGGCCGCACCTATAGGACCGGCCGCACCTATCAACTGCCGTGCCGGGCGAAGCCGACCCAAGGAGCCGACCTACAACCGCCTCAGGAGCAGTGATCAGGGTCGTCCAAGTCCATAGGCGGTGGATCACAGGGCCGGCCGCACCTGGAGATATGGCCGCACCTCCTTGCTCGGCACTGCAGCTCCCTCTCGCCTACAAGTACCCCCTCCTGCAGCCACCGACCCATTGGGGCTATATATAGAGCCTGGCACCTCGTGGAAGGATGACAAGTGATTAGAAGCAAGTGGCGGAGCCCTATACAAGTTAGTATTTAGAGAGTAGGGAGAGAGAGTTGAGTGTTGGAGTAGAAGCCGGAGTGTCGGTCTTCTCTTCGTACCTCGGCGGGTGCGGTACAACTATGGTCGTCCACACCCGGGATGTTTTGTAATTTCGAATTCGTGAGTAACTAAGTCTCAAGTCATTTCATCGTTCGCTCTTAGGTTCTTCGATTGCAATTAGTAGTTTCTACTTGTTGTGATTGCTTTGCTTTGGATCCGAGTAAAGTAGTGCTTGGTTAGTGTAGACGTGGTGTCTAGGCTCTCCAGTACCTTGGAATGCTTCCCAGTTCAACGGAATAGTTGTGGTACCCTAGGGAGGTGACAGCTCCGGACGGGCTTTGTAGTCCACCACGTTAGTTCCGGTAGGTAAGAGTTACGACATCAGAGCCCCCTTCTCATCCCTTTCCGTGGCTCTTTTCCCTCTGGCCCCGACGAGCGACAAGTTTTGCCTTGATTCTATCCGTGACTCTCACGAGTCCCAAACTTCATCAGCTATCCCCTCTCTACCCGAAATCTACCCTTGCCTTTCTATCCTTCGTCACCATATCCCCCGGACGAATTAGTTCAGGTTCACAACACTTCTCGTTCCCCGTGGAAATCGATACCTTGGAATACTCCCGGGTGAAAGCTACAGCGGTATCCGTGCGCTTGCGGATCTATCTGTGATTATGTGGTATACCAACAGGCTTTCTGGCGCTGTTGCAAATCTAGTAATGACGTAAGAAGTGCCAACAAGCATCCGGATGACGCCCATGTGTCATTGTCCGCGACCATCTTGAATAAAGTGAAAGCTTGGGTCGGTCTAAGCTCGATGATGGATCCTCCCGCCGATGCATCGATGATTGTCCTTGACGCCATGGTAAGTCCTTGATAGAACTTTTGAACGAGATCTTCCTTCAGGAATTTATGATGTGGAACCGCCCAAGTGTACTCATTGAAGTGCTCGAAAGCTTCCGATATGGTCTCCGTAGGATATTGAGCAAAAGTAGCAATCTTATTGCGCAAGCTTTGAGTCTTACCCAGTGAGTAGTATTCCTTCATGAAGGCTCTCATCAAGGCATCCCAATTTGGCACCGTCTCCGCCGGTTGAGAGTAGAACCATTGCAAAGCCTTTCCGAGTAACGAGAATGGAAAGAGCCTTGCCCTCATTTGATTTTGAGTCACCCCGTCCATGTTGAATGTCTGACAAAGTTGAATGAACGCTTGGAGGTGAAGGTTTGGATCCTCTTTACCGGTGAAGGGTGAATGTTGCACCATGCGGATTGTTGAGGTCTTCATCTCGAACGGCCTTCTGATCTTCATAAGGTTCAAGATTGGTAGGTCGACGATGTCCGGGGTGCATAGCTCCCCGATCTTGCGCTCCGGCTGCGGTTGTTCTCCCATCGGTTACGGTTGAAGTTGATTTTCCCTAGGGCTTGGAGGTGGCGATTCCTTTGGAGACTCCGATGATCCTTCGGCCTCCGCTTTTGGATCTGCAAATTCCAGCTTTTTAGCTTGTGCTTCACGTCTCCTTAGCCTATAAAGTTTTTCTGGATAATCCACAAAATTTTCGGGTTTGTTGGAGAGGTAGCCGTCCATCTCCTGTTAGGGTTAGCAATAAACAAAATATATACAAGAACAAAAATAAAATCAAATCTAAGAAAACTAGGGTTAGTCAAACTAGATTAGATTGATTTTGAGGATGATCAAAAGTTAGTAGATGCAAAAAGAAAAACCAAAAGAAAACTGAAAATATTCACAAAAAGCAATAAAAGATCGAATCTTGATCACTTGTTCCCCGGCAACGGCGCCAGAGAAAGGGGCTTGTTAATGGTGTATATGCGTATCAAACTTCGTTTGGATTGCAAACGGACAAATCCTCCGTCGTAGTCAAGGGACCCTTCTTCCCTCAAGTGTGAACCCAAGGTATCGAATCCGTGGAACAAATGTGTGATGCAAGAATCAATCTAACAAAGTCACAAACACTTTAATCTTCGAAATGTTGTTGCTTTAGCATCTAATCTAGAGAACACCAAAAGAAACGAATCTAATCTATGAAAACCGGAGGTAGCAAGAGATAGAGAGGGATAGGTAAAACTAATCTAGAGAGATTGGATCTGGCTCTTGTTGAAGTTCCAAGCAAAGAAGAAATAACCAAATTGAATCTCATAAAAAGCTTCTTTAAATCGCGGCTTCCCTTCCAACTCCGAAGACGCCCACCTTTTGGAGCCACAGTTCTATCACAATGCACTCCTATTCGTACGGGTTAGCCTAGGGTGAGTCCAATGGACAAGTTGAAATCTCTTGGTAGGTCAGGCATGCACCTTTTGCCACCACGGCTACAAGAACACCCTCTATGATCTATCTCGAGAATAGATCTTATAGTAAGAAAACCCGATTGAGATCAAAGTCGTAGAAGAAGCACTTGATCGCTAGAAATCGGATTGCAACTTGATAATTCAACATATTCAAAGGTACATGGACAAGATCACCACCGGGATCCTACCTTGATCTTGCTCCTAGCTCCTGGAACTCCGACGTGGTCTTCCTTGCAAGGTTCCCACGCCGGCTAGGGAAACCCTAGACAACAAGCTCGACCCTCTCCTCTCCAGAATGGTGTCCCTCTCTTCTCTGCTCCTCGGCAGCGAATGGCGAATGAGTTGATGCGTGGCTTTTGGCAGGGGGACTATAAATAGTCTGAGGATCATCTAGGTCAAACGGGGGCACGAATGGTCCCAGAAATGGGCTGGGCCGACCGGCCTGGGCCCATTCTGGCCCATCTCGTGGCCTCCTTCGTGGATGTTGCTTCTCGTGTCTTCTAGAATGTTTTCCCTTCTGCATGTGGGCCCTTGATGTCAATTTCTCCGCGGTTTGGATAGAGCTCCTTGTCTCGCAAGCTTCAGCATTTTCTGTTCAGGTCCTCAGAGTTTTCCGTCTTCACGGGTTGGTCCTTGGGCTTCTTGGAGTCACGTTCACTTCATTGGTTGACTTGTGCCGGGCTTCATGATCTTCTCGTGAGGTGCTTGATGAACTTAACTCGGAAGTCTCGCATTTAACGCTAAATTCCTGCATAAACATTAAACTCCAAAACCGACATGCACGAACGAACTTGTTATATCAAGGGGATTAGTACCAATGGATAAGATATAAAATTGATGCCCACACCGAAGGTAAACTCATGGCTAGGTTGACGGAAATTCACCATCAACAGCTTCGTCCTCCAACAAGAAGCTGACGCGGTCCACTCCACCCAGTCCGACGAGAGCTCTATGGAATGTGAGCCCACTTCGCCCGATGTTTTCGCTAGCGAGGAGACCCACAATCCGGGGACGATCGTGAGTGGTAGCGTGCCTGCCTCGACGAGCTTGACGAGGCTCAGAGGGCCCTCGAGGAGGAGTAGGAAAGGCTCCACCACGCGCTCGGTGTGGAGGCCGCGGTCACACCCGCGTGTGAGCACACGCAGGAAGTACGCCGCTGCATCATCAATGACGTTCATGGGACCCCTGTTGCCAAATGGGCCTCCCAGAACCTCGCCGCAGCAGCCGTACTCCTCCGGGCCGGCCCCGAGCCGACGACCCCGGAGGAAAAGAAGCTCCGTCAGCACCATCAGACGCTCCTTGATGCAGCGTCGTCCAACAGGCGGAGAGTTCGACGTCCCGACAGCGTGAGATGCGGGCTCCGGCCCCAGAACGCTCGGTCCACCGCGGGTCTTCCCGCCCACGGGGCAGCCGGGCCGCTCGGAGAGCGTCCACTCGCCCGCCAACCGCAGGGTCGACCCCAACCGCGGAGCCCGGGGTGCATCCTCGGTGCGTGGAAGGACGATGACCAACGGCAGTTCCGGTGGCGAACGCCGACCGCAAAGGGAGTACAACCGGACGAGCAAGGGCCGCTACGGCAGCAGCGAAGACTGAAGCCGGAGTCTGACGCCTGATCCCCGAGGTCCGCGGGCTTTTGTTGCCAGGGTTCTTGCTGCAGCCCCACCAGCTCGATATTGTGCTCCGACCACGGTTGCGAAGTACGATGGAGAAACCAACCCGAGCGTCTGGCTCGAGGATTACCGCCTCACTTGCCACAATGACGGAGCGAGCAATGATCTGTTCATCATCAAGAGCATCCCTCTGTACCTCGCCGACTTGGTGCACACCTGGTTCGAGCACCTCCCCCGGGGGTGGATCAACAGCTGGCTGCAGCTCCGAGACGCCTTCATAGGGCACTTCCAGGGCACCTACGCCCGGCCCGGCAACGCCTGCGAACTTCTCAACTGCCGGCAAAAGAAGGGTGAAAGTCTCTGTGACTACATATGCTGCTTCTCCAAGCGCTGTGCTGAGGTCCCCGACACGGCAGACAACCAGGTCATCACAGCCTTCTAGGATGGTACCACGTACGAGACCCTTGTCCATCGGATAGGGCGACTCAAGCCGAAAACCATCCGGAAGCTTCTCGACCTGGCCACCGACCACACCGATGGGGAGGAAATCGTCGCCTTCAGCAAGAGGAAGCCCGAGGAGGAATTTGGCGAAGCTCCTGTCGCCCGGCCGGAGAAGAAGAAGAAGAAGGAGCGGAAGCTCTGCAGCAACAACCTGGTCGCGGCAGCTGACAAGCGGCCGCCCAAGCCGAAGATCGGCCCACTGAGGGACCACTTCGAGAAGATGCTTGAGGCTCGCTGCCCTTACCATGAGGGTCCGGTCAAGCATGCCTTGAAAGACTGCAACCTCATGAAGAGTTACCTCGGCGGGAAGAACAAGCCACATGGACGCGGCCAAAGCCGGTGTCGCCAAGAACTTCGAGCGTGACGAATTCGCCAAGGAAGACGACGCCGTCATGATGATCTTCAGTGGGACGCTCGCTCACCCTCCGAAGCGCAAGGACAAGCACATCCTACAGGAGATCTATCACACCGAGCTAGCCGTGCCCTCGTACCTCCGGTGGTCCGAGACGGCCGTCACGTACGACCGGACGGACCACCCCGACCACATTCCACAACCGGGGGCTTACCCCTATGTGGTGGCACCCCTCTTTGGCACCAAGCGGGTGCACAAGGTGCTCATGGACGGGGGCAGTGGCCTCAACATCGTCTACATGTCCACCCTCGACAGCATGGGGATCCAGCGATCTCAACTCCGCCCGTCGTAGACCCCGTTTCATGGAGTCATACCCGGGATGGAAGCAGTCCCACTCAGGCAGATCGACCTACCGGTCACCTTCGGCGACGAGGGAAATTTCCGCAAGGAAACTGAAGGACCGATCTGGCTACCAGAGAGGGGGAGTGAATGGGAGCTGATAAAAATTCTTCTCGAAGGAGATGACAACTCCAACAAGACGAACATGGCTAGCCAAAACACGTCTCCGACTCAACTACCCAAGTTGGCCAAGACCACGTAGCCACTGGAGTGCTACTGGTCCTAGGAACCAACAACTCAACAAACTAAACCAAACACCCCAAAACACACAGTGGAAAACTGCACAACCTGCTGTCTGTGCCACACCGGTCAGACCGATGGCTCCTGCCGGTCAGACCGATGGCACCGGTCAGACCGGTGGAGTTGGCCGGTCAGGCCGGTGACAAACAACAGATGCACAGCAAAGTTCCAGGAAGCCTCAGTGACTTCTCTAGGCCCTAGAACAAAACCACCTCCAAAACTCAAACTGCAGGAGAAGAAAACCCTACACAAAACCTAGCAAAACAACTCAAAACCTGCCAAGAACTGACCAGCAACACCATAGGCCAAAACCACACGAACTAGGCAGTTCCCCGAGGCAAATCCCACAAGGGCCTTGCACCGATCAGACCGGTCACAAGCACCGGTCAGACCGGTCAAGCCTAGGCAGCTCGGGATAAACAGCGAGCCGCGGGTCAACTCCCCCAAAACCACTTCCCGATCTCCCGATTTGCTCCACGGATTCGCACAAGACTTTAGGGATACTAGGAGTACCTCATGCGCATCCCATAGCTATGATTTGGTCCACCAAAACTCATTGAATCAAGAGGAATCGAAGGATTTCCGCCAAGAACACCACAAACCCTAGGACCAAGAAAACCCCAAAATTGAGCCCCTTTACTCACGGATTTGGAAGGGGAATCAAAGGGAAAAGAACCACGAAGGGTTCATGCATACATCCCCCACAAAATCCCAAAGAGAAAGGTCTCAAATCCACCACAAGAAAATCGCCAAGAAAAGGCTCCGAAAATCACCAAAAAGGAAAAACGGGAGAGACACCATCAAGCCTTGAGGAACCACGCCGAATCACCTATACATACCATGAAGGTTCATACAAGGTCTAGCTTGCCTCCCGATCATCCATCCCTCTCTCAAGATCTCACCATGAAACTCTCAAGCTAGTCCTAGAAATTCCAAAGGAAAATGTAAGAGGAAAATAGCAAAACAAAATGAGCTAGGGTTCCAACAGATGGCTGCCATCCTCTCACCACTTGGGTTATATGGAGGCAACTGAAAGATGAAACTACCCCTAAGGCCTAACACTAGGATACATACCCCCGAGGGGCACTTTGGGAATCTTCGTCGTCGCACCATCAGACGGATGCCCAGCGACCGCACCTTGCGTAGCCTCGACGCACACCATGCGATCCCGACGCGTGTCCTCCGCTTCGAAGTCTCCGGACTACGTCGTCGCACACCGGTCAGACCGGTGTCCTCCACCGGTCAGACCGGTCAGACCCACCGGTCAGACCGGTCTGATGCTGCTACACCTCCATCTTCGGTCTTGGCTTTGTGGATCAACCAAGGAACCCAGTGGTTTTCTGGTGAACCACTGGAAACAGCGCGAACTCGGTGTGGCCTCCGCCAATCTCCACTCATGACTTGGCCCCAACGAAGTCCCGGCTCGATCTTGGCTTTGTGGCTCAACCAAGGAACCGACCACGACTTCATCTTGCCGTTCTTGCCACCATGCGGCCCGCACTTGACCCCGCTGGCCACCGGGTCCCTCGAACCAAGCCTAGTAGTCTTCTCCACACCTGGAGGCCTCACCGGCAACGACCTTACGCGCTTGTTCTTCACCTGCACCAACACCAGTCAAGCCGCAACCTGCACCTGCAATACTTAGCCAAGAATCAGTCCACACAACATTGTCAATCACTCATCACACCAGGAAGCGACCATCCACCGGTCCTCGAACCACATAGGTCCTCAATCTCCCCCTTGATGAGTGCATTACCAACACACACGTTTTGGTAACCAAAGAGAAAAGGAAAAGAAAAGAAACGACTAAAAGGAACTTCAACAAGCGATCGAAAGCCAAAGGAAAGGCAAAGAGCAAGATCACTTGATGAAGACAAGTCTCGGTCCCCTTAGGCAAGGGCAACGGCTCGACACAACCGAGACAAAACAAGCTCAAGCAAAGAGCGAAAAACCACCAAAGCAAAGCTCGAAAACCACAAAGAGCTCCCCCTGCACACATGCAAGCTCCCCCTGAACCAATGCAACTCCCCCTAGATGAATGCATGCAAACCACTTCACAAAACAGAGTAGCTGCATCAGCTTTGCTCTGACCAGTTAGACCGGTGCCCAACATCTGAACAGGGCCAGCACACCTGACCGGTCAGACCGGTGACCACGACCGGTCAGGCCGGTGCCCAACAGAGCCCAGAACTTGCTCGAAACCACTTGGAAACCTTCTAGATGCATTCAGTAGGCCAAAACATGCTCAAACTTCTCCCCCTTGTTGCTAATGCATGAATCAAGCCAAAAATGCAAAAATTGCAACCTAAAGCTTCTCAAATAGACAAAATCCATCACAAGATGCTACACACATCCAAATGAGCAAGTTAGATACTCTATAGCTTCGTATGAACATCAACTACATGATCACCAAGTTTCACAACCATTGGGCGAAGCTACGATAGAATTGAGCAATTTTGCGAAAAAATCACCCTCTAATGAGCAAAGTCCTAAACATGAGCAAAACATGTCAAAATGGCAAAGCCACACAAACTTCATGCTAGGACAACCATTCTAAGCATAAGACCATCATAAACACCCACAAGCACCTCATGTCATGTCAAAGCCACCGATCTATGTGCTTACTTCTAATTATGAGACTTCTCATTGGAAAGCAACATGCAACGGTTTAGCACCCAAAAGCAAGTAAATTAAGCACATATGACATGGGAGCACATTTTCCAAGCAATTTACATTTCATTTTCAGATTCATATTTGGTACATGAAATGTCTTTGCGACAAAAAGGAACTTATGCCCCTCCACAAGATAAAGCATGGGGGCTAAACATTCATGATGGCAAATGAGCCTTTGGCCCCATATGATCAAAATAAGCTATCCAACCACAAATTAAGCATAGCCAAGCCACAAAAACATGTCAAGATCATATAAAGGCATTTACTCACAAGAGAGCATACATATCTCATTTTTCAAAAAATAGCTATCAACCATGGGAATAAATCAAGATCATCAAGAGCTAAGCCAAACTAACCATAGCATACCAAACTAGCTCACAAGATCATATATAGCACATCATGGTGAACAATGTATATGAGAGAAGCTTTTCCTACCAAAATGCATATGGTACAAAATGCATGCAACCTAAGATACAAAGATGCCTATACATCATGTTACATATGCCATGCAAAATGCAAGAAATGCACAAAGGAATGCTATACATATGCTACAAAGGTGCTCCCACACCCCCAACTCAAGAAATCAAACAAACACCAAGTTCTCCCCGCAAACGAGTGAAAGTTGCTTGATCTAGGGGCTTGGTGAAAATATCGGCTAGTTGGTCATGTGTGGGTACATGGATCAAAGATATTTTCCCTTTCTCCACATTGTCTCTCAGGAAATGATACCTCACTTCTATGTCCTTGGTTTTGGAATGGAGTACTGGGTTCTTCGCAATGCTTATGGCACTGGTGCTATCACATTGAAGTGGGACATGGGTATACTCCACCAAAGTCGCTCATGGTGTATGTGATCCAAAGGAGCTGAGAGCAACAACTACCTGCGGCCACATACTCTGCCTCGGTAGTGGATTGAGCAACACTCAACTGTTTGCGGGAAGACCAAGACACCAAAGAAGAACCCAAGAACTGGCAAGTCCCAGAAGTGGACTTCCTATCCAACCGACACCAGGCAAAATCCGCGTCCGAAAATCCATGAAGAGTCAAAGAAGAAGACGCGGAGTACCAAAGGCCGAAGTCGGGAGTACGACGCAAGTACCTGAAAATGCGCTTGACTAATTGCCGATGCGAAGTCCTCGGAGATGCTTGAAAACGAGCGCACAGACATACCGAGAATTGGATGTCCGGCCTCGTCGCCGTCAAGTACAGGAGTGACCCGATCATGCTCCGGTACTCCTTCTGGTCCACATGTTCACCTTCCTCGTCCGCATCAAGAGCTGTAGTCGTACTCATAGGCGTCGCCATGGCCTTAGAGTCCTCCATCTTGAACTTCCTCACTATGTCCTTGGTGTACTTGGCTTGGTGCACGAATGTTCCTTCCTTCGACTGCTTGATCTGGAGACCGAGGAAGAACTGCAACTCAACCATCATGCTCATCTCAAATTCCCTGCTCATGTCTTCTGCAAACCTTGCAACCAAAGAGTTAGACGAGCCACCAAAGACAATATCATCCACATATACCTACATAATTAGGATCTCTTTGCCCTGCCTGAGGAGAAACAAGGTCTGATCTACCTTCCCCATCTCGAAACCTCTCTCAAACAGGAACCCCCTCAACCTGCCATACCAAGCTCTAGGCGCCTGTTTCAACCCATAAAGCGCCTTTCTCAACTTGTACACCCGGTGGGGGTACTTCTCACTCTCAAACCCCGGTGGTTGCCTCACGTACACCTCTTCCTCCAACACACCATTCAGGAAAGTACTCTTCACGTCCATTTGGTGCAATTTGGACCCTTTAGCCACGAAAAAGGCTAGAAGGATCCTAATCGCCTCCAAACGAGCTACGGGAGCAAAGGTCTCCTCGTAGTCGATCCCCTCTTTCTGACTATACCCTTGCGCCACCAACCTCGACTTGTTTCTCACCACTTCTCCTTTCTCTCTCTCTTTATTTTTCCACACCCACTTCGTCCCAATCAGCTTGCAACCAGGTGGAGGATCTACCAACTCCCAAACTTGGTTTCTCTCAAAATTCTCCAACTCCTCATGCGTCGAATTGACCCAATTATGATCAGATAATGCGTGTCCAATGTCTTTGGGCTCAACAGTAGCAACAAAAGCAGCATGGGCAAAGTGAGAATTGTTTCGAACCCTCGACCGTGTAGTGCGTTCGTTGATGTCACTGATGATCCTCGAAGCTGGATGATCCACTTGAACTCGCCGGGGAGGTTCTCGCCTTGAAGCTACCTCCCCCTCAACTGCAGCTTCTCCTTGATCTGGGATTGTCGTTGTAGGTGTAGGAGAGGGCCCGTTCTCGATCGTAGTCGAGGTAGTAGGTACATGCTTAGCCACGGGCACCACACCGTCATCTTCATCATCTCCCTGTTCGTGCTCCTCCTCCTGAAAGATCTCCTCACCAAGCTCATCATCACCTGCACAATCAAAGACAAGAGAGCTACGTGGCTGTGTCTCGTCGAAGGTAACCTCGCAAGTCTCCACGATTTGGTTAGTTTCCAAGTTGAGCACACGAAATGCTCTAGAGTGAGTAGCATAACCAAAGAAAACACCATCGACAGACCTAACCTCAAACTTATCTAGATTCTTGCCTTTTTCATAATAAAGCACTTGCATCCATACACATGAAAGTTACTCACCTTGGGAGTGCGACCGTGCATCATCTCATATCACGTCTTCTTTTTGAATGCTCGAAGGAAAATCCTGTTCGAGACATGGCACGTGGTATTGACCGCCTCAGCCCAGAACCTCCTAGGAGTCCTATGCTCATCGAGCATGGTCCGAGCCATCTCACACAAGGTTCTGTTTTTCCTTTCCACCACGCCATTTTGGGGAGGCGTATACGGACTCGAAAACTGGTGTTCAAACCCAAGTCCTGGCAAAAAGTTTCGAAACAAGAGTTTTTTAATTCCGAGCCATTGTCACTATGGATCGCTCGTATGGCATCTCCGTGCCTCTTGTTCTTCAACCTCAAGACAAGATCTCGAACAAAACCAAACGTCTCCCCCTTCTCCTCCAAAAAGAAGACCCACGCATACCGAGAGTAGTCATCCACCACAACAAGGACATACCACTTCCCACCCGCAGATCGCACACGAGCTGGGCCAACAAGGTCCATATGGAGCAGCTCGCATGGACGCTCAGTCATCACATCAGTGAGAGGCGGATGGGAAGAGGCTACCATCTTGGCATGCCTACACGGCGCACAAACCAACTCTTTCTCAAACCTCAACCGTGGCAATCCTCGGACCAAATTGAGTTTACTCAAGCGAGACAAAAGGTCAAAGCTCAAGTGACCCAACTTCCTATGCCACTTCCACAACTCACTCGAAGAACCAGCCAAAAAGCAACGAGCCACACCTGAAGACTGAGAGAAATCCGCTCGGAAAACTTGACCCTCGGGAACGACCATGCAAACTAGGTCCCCTCGAGAATCCAAAATCCGAGAACCACCAGGCTGAAACAACACCTCAAAACCCTCATCCAAAAGCTAGAAAACAGAAAGCAAATTGAATCCGAGCGATTGAACAAGAGCAACACGCCTGAGAGTGACTTTGTCACTGATCCTTATCCCACCTTCTGAAAGCACACGCCCTCGCCCATTGTCCCCAAAGGTGATGTATGTCTTGGACACCACCGGGACAAGACTTGAGAACCACTCCTTGTCTCCGGTCATATGCCTCGAGCAACCGGAGTCAATCAACCAAACGTTCCTCAAGTCCTCCACCTGAAATTCAAAAATGAGCACGTGAGCGAACAAACGACTCAGCACTGGGGTTAGTACCAAAAGAGTAAAACCAGTGCCGAGCCATTTGCTCCAAAGTGGGGTTAGCACAATCCAAAGAATCACACCTACCAAAGCTACCACCACGAGAACCACCACGAGTACCACCACTAGGGAACCACCCCTGTCTCGCTGGAGGAGAACGAAAGCCACGAAAGGAAGACCATGGACCGTTCCTCCTCTCCATCTCAAAGCTACGACTCCTCCCACCATCGTATTGAGCACGAGGTGGAGAACGTCTAGCAAACTGACCACCACTGAACTCACCATGCCAACCACCAGAACCACAACCACCAGAACTGAACCGAGCATCCTCACGAGCATGGAAACCAAACTGCCGGCCACCCAGACCAGCACCGGTCTGACTGGTCCCCCTGACCGGTCTGACCGGTGGTGCTCGGCCAGCAGCAACACCTGCCACCTTTCGATCTCCCCAAGCCGGAACCGTCCTCACAATCGCCTTGGCCCTAGGCATCTGCATACGAGGCTCAAGTACACCATTAGAAGGGTGGTACTTGTCCTTGTTAGCCCACTCCTTAGCCAACCTCTCCTCACGCTTCCTTTTGAAACAAAACTCATCCTTGTGACCATCTCTACCACAATACCCACAATGGAACTTTATGGGCTGTGGCTTAGGCTTAGGCTTGGGTTGGGGCTGCTCACTCGGCTTCTCCCCTTTCTTCTCTCCAACCTGACCTCCCTTTTCGCTCACAAACCCCACCGGTTTTTGGAAATCATTTGTTGGGTGAGGGAATATGGGTGGATCTGGAGTTGTGTCAAGTTTGTTTCTGAGATGGTTGGGCTTGGGCTCAAACTTGTTCTTGTGTGTGTTTTGTGGTGGGATAGGAATCTCTCCAACTTTCTCAACTCCCTCACCACTGTTCTCTCCAAGCTTGTCAGCCCCAAGTGCCTGACCATCATAGCATTTGAAAGCCGCTATCATGATACCAAGCTGAGGCTCCTGACCCGACAACCAACTCATACACTTCCTCAGCTCATCATTTTCATCCTGCAAGCGATCAACATAATGTGCAAGTTCCAGATTTTTCACCGCATGCAATTCACAAGTACAACAAGAAGTGGGAACAGGTGCTTTCAACTGAGCCTCAAGACAAACAATGTAAGCATGCATCTCATCAATCTTTCCATGCAAAACAGGGAAAGAAGTGCAAGCACCTAGCAAAGCAGGTCTAGACTTTAGCTCAGCCACTTCAACCCTAAGCACATCTAGTTCCTCACACTTGGAGGCATGCTTTTCCTTGAGAGTAGTAAGATCAGCTAGGAAAACAGAGCAATCCACACAATCAACCTCATCAGAAACCACAGGTGAAGCCTTAAGCGAATCTATCTCAAGCTTAGCATCAAGGTTCTGGGTTTCTAGCTCAGCTACTCGGTTCCTAGCATCTTCTAGTGAGGCCCTAAGCTCTTTCCTCATCTTCTTGGCCTCTCTAAGCATGTCATCACGGTTATCTAGCAACTTGCCAAGCCGTTCATTCTCCTCACGCAAGAAGGGAAGCTCGTCACGTACCTCATCCTCCGAGTCAGAGTTCGAGTCGCTCTGGTGACTCTTCTTGCTGCCGGAGCTGCGAGCCATGCCACAAAAGCCATCTCCCGCGAAGTAGCTCAGCCCGCTCAAGTTCTTGGATGCCTTCTTGTTCTTGCGCCGATCACCTTCATCTTCGCTGCTACTAGAGCTTGAGGAAGAGTAGGCGGAGCTGGAGTCGACGTCGCTTGCTCCGACCATGGCTCGGGCCTTCCTGCCATGGCTGCCCTTCTTCCTTGATCCTCGCTCATCCTTGTTCCGATGCTTGTGCTTGTTATCGCGCCTCGATCTGTGCTTGTTGTCCGTCCTCGACCGGTGCTTGTAGCCGTCCTTGTTCTCCATCTTCTCCGGACAGTCGGCAACGAAGTGTCCTGGCTTGCCGCACTGGAAGCATGTCTGTGTCGTCCTCCTCGTGTTCACCCGGTTCTCGTGCAGCCTCTCGAACCGCCTGGTCAACAGCGCCAGCTCGTCCTCTCCAAGCACGTCGAACTCCTCATCTGGCAAAGACATCAAAGAGGACAAAGCAAACATCCTGGAGGACGGGTTAGCGTTAGACTTAGCACCTGAGCCACCGACAAGAGGAAGACTATGGGAGTCAGTCGGGCTCTCGAGACGGGCCGTCAAACCACGATTGACCTCAGCTGACTTGAGCTTAGAGAACAGCTCGTTCACCGTCAGTGTGGTATACTTCTCTGACTCAAGAATGGCCTCGACCTTTCCATCCCATATGGTATGATCCAGCGTGTGCAAGAGGTTCACAGCTCTATCATGGTCATTGTACGGGAGGTCGTCCACATTGGCCCTCATGTTGTTCACAACCACCGTGAACCGCTGGAACAAGGCATCAATTGACTCACCGGGGAGATGAGTGAAATTCTCGTACTCTCTCCGGTAGGTCGCATACAACCGTGCCTGAACCTCAGCATTTCCAGCGTGAGCATTCTTCAGCTCCTGCCAAATCCTACAAGCTAGGTCCTCTGTCTGAAACCGATCAAATTCGGATTGACACAGAGAGCAAAACAAGTAGTCGACCGCCTTGTTGTTGGCGCCGTGCATGTCCCTAGATCCAGGAGCTAGGAAGTTAATCGGATGAACATAAGCTGTGTTCACCGTAACATCCCAAAGGATCTGACCCTTTTCGTGGAGGAACGCCTCCATCCGCCTCTGCCACATCTGGTAGATTTTGCCATCGAAGTGTGGAGGACCCGAACCCCGTTCCTGGTACACCATCTTTGGATCTTAGACTGGTTAGAGTCAATGAAGACCCGAACCGACTCTGATACCACTTGAAGGACCGAACTGGCGACCGGAGAGGGGGGGGAGTGAATGGGAGCCGATAAAAATTCTTCTCGAAGGAGATGACAACTCCAACAAGACGAACACGGCTAGCCAAAACACGTCTCCGACTCAACTACCCAAGTTGGCCAAGACCACGTAGACACTGGAGTTCTACTAGTCCTAGGAACCAACAACTCAACAAACTAAACCAAACACCCCAAAACACGCAGCTTAAAACTGCACAACCTGCTGTCTGTGCCACACCGGTCAGACTGATGGCTCCTGCCGGTCAGACTGATGGCACCGGTCAGACTGGTGGAGTTGGCCTGTCAGGCCGGTGACAAATAACAGATGCACAGCAAAGTTCCAAGAAGCCTCAGTGACTTCTCTAGGCCCTGGAACAAAACCACCTCCAAAACTCAACCTGCAGGAGAAGAAAACCCTACACAAAACCTAGCAAAACAACTCAAAACCTGCCAAGAACTGACCAGCAACACCACAGGCCAAAACCACACGAACTAGGCATTTCCCCGAGGCAAATCCCACAAGGGCCTTGCACTGGTCAGACCGGTCAAGCCTGGGCAGCTCAGGATGAACAGCGAGCCGCGGGTCAACTCCCCCAAAACCACTTCCCGATCTCTAGATTCGCTCCACGGATTCGCACAAGACTTTGGGGATACTAGGAGTACCTCATGGGAGATCCACGTGGCACACAATTTAGATAGGTTCGGGCCGCGAGGTGCGTAATACCCTACGTCCTGTATGCTGCGTAGCTCTGAATTGATTGGGTGTGTTTACAAGATGATGCAGATGAAGAGATAGGGGTCCCTGCCTCGCCTTATATAGTCCGGGAGGCAGGGTTACAAGTTGGTTTGGTAGGGAGAGTACTAGTCTTACACTGCTAGGAGTACTCTACATGGATCCGGATATGTTCAGCTTCCTAACCGAGTACTAGTCCTCTGTATGCCTTGTGCTTCACGCCATCTGGTGCCGTGCAGCCCAAATGAGTAGTCCAAGGGGCCCACGTAGTAGTCAGTCTTGGTACCCACCTGAGTAGTGGGCCCAGGGATGTCGATACGACAAACCCCCGAGTACTTTGTAGTCGAGTAGGATGTCTTCGAGTAGTCTTGATGGCCTTGGCGAGTAGTCCTTGAGCGTCCCCGAGTTCCACAAGCCGAAAGTCCTCAAGAATGCTTGAATCATCCCGAGGCTGGAAGGTACTCCAGCTGATCTTTGAGTAGTCTTGAAGTCTTCTCGAGTAGTCCCCAAGCGTCCCCGAGTGCTTCTCTCGAAGGTCTTCAATAGTACTCGTGTTATCTTGTTAAAAAACCATATGGAAAATGCGATTCGAAGAATCGCATTCCATATGGAATGTAGCCCCCGAGCCTTAGGTCGAATCGTAGATTCAAGCTGAGGGTCAATCTGAAGTTTTGCCAATCTTATCCCGAAAAATCCGGAGAAAAAACCGAAGGACACGTGGCACGGAGCCCCCGAGCCTTGAGTCGAGTACTTTCTCTCGAATTGAAGGGTCATCTTGACTGTAGAATGTGTCCTGAGTGAGATCTTGATCTGTTGTAGCCCACTGGATCCATCGATTGTAATCGAACCCCCGAGACTGAGAGCATCGAGTACTGGAATACAAAGGGTCAGTCCGCCGCCGCTGAGTTAGCCGCCTGAAACTTATCCGCCTGTTCGGAACCGAGCCGCGTGGTGGCTTATAAATAACAGGCGAACCCCTTAGGGTTTTTCACTCCCAGCGTCCGCATTTCTCTGAAGTTAGATCTGATTCACTACCCTCCTGCGCCTCTGCTGCCGCCGCCGCCGCCGCGAAGTAGATTAGATCTACTTTCGCCCTGCCGCTGTAGTCCGCCCTCCTCCGTAGCCCCCGAGTGAATGCGAGTGAAGACGCTCGTGACTCGAAGGATGAAGGGGTCCCCAGCCAGTCGTCGTCGTCGCCGCCCCCCTCCACCCTGCCAAATCCGGC
The DNA here is from genome assembly GCA_036936925.1 of Cenchrus fungigraminus. Taxonomy (NCBI): domain Eukaryota; kingdom Viridiplantae; phylum Streptophyta; class Magnoliopsida; order Poales; family Poaceae; genus Cenchrus; species Cenchrus fungigraminus. The sequence goes on from CM072772.1 coordinate 37,012,967, forward strand.
GAAGGAGTGGAAGAAGGCGAAGCTGAAGACCGAAGATCTCCTCACCCTGGTCAACAGTGGTTTCCTACACGAGAAGGAGATGGATCTGTGGCGTGTCGCCACTGGAGATCTGTACTCGATGGAGAAGAACTCGGATGAGATTCTGATGTTTGCGCGGTTCGTGGAGCGTGGACTCGCACTGCCCGCCAGCGACTTCTTCAAGGGGATACTCAGGTACTACGGGATCGAGTACCTCAACCTCAACCCCAACGGTATCTTTCACATCTCCATCTTCGTACACTTCTGCGAGGCATTTGTGGGAATCAAGCCCCACTGGATCCTGTTCCAGAAGTTCTTCCGGGTGAAGCCGCAGCCGAGTACGGATGACCCCCGAGTAGTTGGAGGGGCTGGAGTGCAGATGCGCGAAGGCGCCGCCAGGCAGTACTTGCCGTACAAGCTCATTGACTCCATCCAAAATTGGAAGGCGAAGTGGTTCTACATCAGCAACCACCACCCCGAGCTGCCAAAGCCCAGCGGTCGACAGCCGAAGCATGCACCATGGTGGAACACAGAGCCCACCATGCAAGAGGGTCTCCAGCTACCTCCGTTGCTGAAGAAGATCAAGGCTTTGAGGGAGGCCGGACTGAGGGCCGAACACGTGGCCTTCAGTTTCATGAAGAGAAGGGTGCAGCCGCTGATAGCGCGAGACCATCTTGGCTACCAGTACACCGGTAACGAAGACACTTCCCGGATGCCTGGTGAGGAAATTGAGGATGACGTGATCATCAAAAGGCTGGGCAAGATCTTCAAAGACATGCCTGCGTACACGTCGTGCCCCGTGCCAGAGTACTCCGCGGCACGGCCGCCAAATGAGGTTAGTAGTCGTGGCCAGAGCCCCCGAGTACTAATTGCTTATGTAGTCGTACTTATGCTTGCTTGATCTTGTAGGACGATCTGAAGAAGTACATCTCCATCCCGTCCTCCCCCCACGGCTTGAGGAACAAACACAGGGGAAGGCGAAACCCAAGGTGAAGGAGCGCCGAAAAGTTGGCGAAGGTGATGATACCGTCGTCATTGAAGACACCTCCGACGACGAGGATGAGGAGACGCTGCAACAGCGTTTCCAGCTCCGCTCGATGTTCAACCGAGCTGGAATGCCACATATTGCAGTGATCGAGAAGCCGTCTAGCTTGGAGGCGAGCTTGCCGGTTCCGCCAAGGAAACCCCGCAACGTGGCACGCAAACGCGCTGTGAAAAAATTAAAGGTGTCCGAAGCCACCAGACGGGAGGTGAGTACCGCGACTAGAGTAGTTGAGTAATGACGAGAAGTAGTCTGCTGTTTACTGACTGTCTTGTATTTGTGCAGGACATCCCTTCCTCGGACCCCGCTGCCCAGGATGAGAAAGAAATCTGGGAGACTGTGGGGGCGACGGCTGAGAGAAGCACCAGCTCGCCTCCGGCTACTGAAGACATTGTGCCAGAAGGGGCACAGGAGCAAACCACCACTGTGGAGCCACAGCCGTCGGTCGAAGAAGTACAGGGCCCTCCTCCAGCTGCGGCCGTGGCCGTTGGGCAGTCAGAGGAGAGAGTAGAGGAGCCTCCTGTCGAGGTAGGAGCCACCAGCGAGCCTAGCATTGTGGATATCGCCAGGATACCGGGCGCCCCGACCGTCACTGTAGTGCGGTCAACCCTGTAAGTTCCCGAAACCCTTGCGTAGTCATGTAGCCGTCAAGCTCGTGTTGTTGATTGAATAATCCATGATGCAGGAAATCCACGGACTTGTCGTGGGATGAGGGGGAGACTAGCACTCCTACCGATGGTGAAGACTGCTCGGCGGAGGTACGAGAGCCCACACCGCCACCACAAGCCGATGCCGCAGCAGAGCCGAGGCTTGAAGAAGCTACCCTGGTGGAAGGTACGCATCCTGTCACCACGAGTACTTATTGTGGAGAGTAGTCATAGCCTCTACTGATGGTTGAGCTAATCTTGACAGGGACACAAGCCGAGGGAGCGGCGATCCCTGAGGCAGTAGTCATAGAGATGGCTACTGGTGAAGCGACGGCTACGAAGCCAGTTGCTGAGCCGACAACCTCGACAGCCCCCAGGCCGGCGACTTTGACAGCCCCTGAGCCAAGCGTGGAAGCACGGGTTGACCCGCAACCTGAAGCAGGGATAGAGGTTGTCGTCCGTGAGGCGATGATAGAAGATGCGGCGCCGCTTCGCTCGACGCTCATGCCAGAGACTAGGACCTCGAGCCGCGGAGGTCTCGAGTTGCTGGATGATGAGCTGATCGACCCGGCCTTCGTGTCTCTGAGCATGGAGTCGTGGCGTCGCATGGAGAACTGGATCAAGGTACATTGTGAGTACCCTGAGTTGTCTTGCTTTATTGGGTACTGAGTACTGATTAATCATTGGGTCGTGCGCAGGGCCTGGTGGAGAGATCCCGCCAGAAGACCGACCTTTTGAAGGGGTATGGTGATACAGTCATCCGAGCTGAGACCCTGGAGAAGGAGCTGGACAAGTCGAAGAAACACGCAGCGCTACTCCAATCCAAACTTGATGGTGCCTTCGCCCAGTACCATAATGAGGTATAGGAGATGTAGGCCAAAAGGGATGACTTGATCAAGAAGAACAAGACTCTGCGCCAGAAGAACAAAGGTATGCCCTCCGCCGCGACCACTGAGTACTTGTTGTAGAGCTTATATGTAGTCTAGGACTGTTGTCGAGTTGTCTGCAGATCTTGAGGCGAGGATTGACCAGCTGAAAGCTTCCGAGACGGACCTCAAGAATATTGTGTACTGGGAGACCGACCGCCGAGAGGTACTCGAGTGGGACTACGCACAATTGCGCCATGAGTGCATCAAGCACATGGAGCTCCGTGAAGCCTCAGATCTTGACCTTGTACGCTGTTATAAATCTTTGTAGAAGCTCAATGAAGAATGCAAGAAGCTGCGGGCGCAACTGAAAGAGCTGGAAGAAGCCGCACTGCCCATAGCAAGGCTGCTGGTCCCACATCCGGGCGGGCCCAAGATAGTGCCTTTGGTAGACAGGCTGAAGGAAGCTCCCGGGCGCCTGACGACGTACGTCAAGCATTTGGCGAAGTCGATACCAAACCAGGTACTCGCCTTCATGAAGTCGTACTTCCTGAAGGCACCAGTGGATGTGGTGGCCGGTGGTCTTGCGGCGAACTGCACGGATGAGCAGTACAAGACCCTTCTGGAGGAGATGGCACCTGTCGCGGAGCAAGTCGCGGACAAGCTGAACCTTCAGTAGTTGTACCTGTAGAAGTAGCTTGTGTAAGACAAACAAATTGGTTAGAAACTTGTTTGAATGTGAATGAAGTTGGTCCACTTCACATGCTATAATGAGTACTCGTTGCCACCACTTGCATCGAAGTGTGCGGAGTACCAAGCCGATGGAGAGGTGGCGAGTAGTAGTGCTCAGTCAGATTTTCCTAGTTAGAAGGCACAGTAAACAAGTTGAGTAGAATCAAGCTTTATTACTGATGAATAAGTACACCTGGATGGCCAGGGCCGTTACAAATAAGAAGTCGCCAGGACCCGTAGGCCGCCTACGGCTAAGTGATTGCTAGGGCCCTTGGACCGCTTACAGCTGGAGATCCGTTAGTACCCGTATAGGCTGGATCTATAGAGTACATGGTCCGTAGACCGCCGCTAAAGCCCTTAAGCTATGTGCGGCCCAGGATCCGTTAGTAGCCATTAACGCTGGATCCTGGATGGAAGTAGTCCGTAGACTAGTGCTAGGACCGAGAGGCTGTTTACAGTGAGGAGTCCGTTAGTAGCCGTGCAGGCTGGACCCATAGACAAGTAGTCGAGCGACTATGCGTAGAAGCGACACAGCTGGTCGACGTTCCACGAGTTGCTGATGTCGTCGCCTTCAAGTGTCTGGAGACGATAGGAGCCTGGTCCGGTCACCTTGGAGACTAAGAAGGGACCTTCCCACGGTGAGCTGAGCTTGTGTAGTCCGTCCATGTTCTGGATGCGATGGAGGACTAGATCACCGACGTTAAAGGAGTGTTCCTTGACGTTGCGATCATGGTAGCATCAGATACCCTCTAGGTACCTTGCTGACTAGACGACGACAGCGCAGCGGGCTTCTTCAAGGCTGTTGATGTCAACCCGTCGACTGTCTTCTGAGATGCCTTCGTCGTATTGTTCTATTGCCGGGGATTCCCACATCACGTCGGTGGGTAGAATAGCTTTGGAGCCGTAGACCAGGAAGTATGGTGACTACCCTATTGGCTTGGTAGGTTCAGTACAAAGCCCCCAGAGTACATTGGGTAGTTCCTTGATCCACTTGCCTCCTTTGGTGTTAGCCGAGTCGTGCAGTCACTTCTTGAGGGCGTCGAGTACCATCCCATTGGCACACTCCACCTGGTCGTTGGCGCGCGGATGAGCCACTGAGACGTATCGAACGTCAATCCTGCTGTTCTCGCAGTACTCCCAGAACTGGTGGTTGTTGAAGTTGGAACCCAGGTCTGTGATGATGCGATTGGGAAGCCCATAGCGATGCACGAGTTCATCCAAGAAGTCGAGTACTCTGTCAGCCTTTGGGCAGGTGACTGGCTTGACTTCGATCCACTTGGTGAACTTGTCAATGGCCACCAGGACTCTGTTGAATCCACCTGGCGCAGTTGGCAGAGGCCCAATCATGTCGAGCCCCCAGCAGGCAAAAGGCCAGGTCGGTGGTATGGTGACTAGCTTGTAGGCTGGGATGTGTTGCTGCTTGGCGAAGAATTGGCATCCTTGGCATCTCCTGATGAGTTCTTTAGCATCGCCCAGAGCTGTGGGCCAGTAGAAGGCTCGTCGGAAGGCTTTGCTCACCAGCGTACGAGAAGACGCGTGGTTGCCGCAGACACCCTTGTGAATCTCCTCCAAGATGTCCTTGCCTTCTTCCCGGGGTACGCACTTCATGAGTACTCCAGAAGTTGCACCCTGCCTGTAGAGCTTGTCCCCGACTAGTACGTAGGTCTTGGCTCGGCGGACGAGTTGTTCTGCCTTGTTCTTGTCGGAAGGAACCTTCTGCTCGTGGATGTAGTTGATGAAGGGTTGTCTCCAATCCACGTCGATCATCATGACGTCCTGACTGGACTATGATGGCCCAGAGTCAGTGGTCGTTGGCGCCGGCTCCGGTGTGGATGGCGTATGAAGCTCGTGGACGAAGACTCCAGCGGGTACTTGAGCGCGAGTAGAACCAAGCTTCGACAGGACGCCCGCTGCGACGTTGTGGTCACGGACGACATGGTGGAACTCGAGACCATAGAACTTGTTCTCGAGCTTGCGAACTTCTATGCAGTAGGCGTCCATGTTCTCCTTGTTGCGGTCCCAAGAGTCGTTGACCTGGTTGATGACCACTGCGAAGTCACCGTAGACTAGTAGTCGCTTAATGCCAGTGAGATTGCGAGTCGGAGCCCATGTAGAAGAGCCTCATACTCGGCTTTGTTGTTTGAGACCTTCGAAAAGATCTGCAGGACGTGCTTGAGTTGTTCGCCCTTTGGAGAGATCAGGAGTACCCCTGTGCCCGCGCCCTCGAGCTTGAGTGAGCCGTCGAATTACATCACCCAATGCTCTGGTCGCTTTGTTGGGGTGGGCAGTTGATTCTCCCGCCATTCTGCCATGAAGTCGACTAGTGCTTGAGACTTGATGGCGGTGCGTGGCTTGAAGTCGATGTTGAGAGCGCCAAGCTCGACCGCCCACTTGGAGATTCTCCTGGTAGCATCTTGGTTGTGGAGTATGTCGCCAAGCGGGTAGTCGGTGATGACGGTGATCGAGTACTCCTGAAAGTAGTGTCGTAGCTTCCGCGAGGTGATGAGTACTGCGTAGAGTAGCTTCTGGACCGGTTGGTACCGGGCCTTGGACTCGGACAAGACCTCGCTGACAAAGTAGACTGGCCGCTGGACTGGATAAGCGTGGCCATCTTCCTGCCGCTCGACGATGATGGCAGTACTGACCACATGAGTAGTCGCGGCGAGGTAGAGCAGTAGATGCTCCTGTTTGCGAGGAGCCGTGAGGACCGGTGGCTTTGACAGGAAGTCTTTAAGCTGCGTCAGAGCTTGATTAGCCTCCGCGGTCCACACGAACTTCTCTTGGTGCTTGAGTAGCTTGAAGAAGGGTAGTCCCCGCTCTCCTAGCTTCGAGATAAGTCTGTTCAGGGCTGCCATACACCCGGTCAGCTTCTGGACATCCTTGATGCAGGTTAGAGCTTTCATATTGGTGATGGCGGAGATCTTCTCTGGATTGGCTTCGATGCCGCGATGGTTGATGATGAAGCCGAGTAGTTTCCCTGAAGGTACGCCAAAAACGCATTTGTTGGGGTTGAGCTTCCACTGGTACTTCCGCAGAGATGCGAAAGTCTCTTCAAGATCGGCGATGAGCATGTCGGAGTTTCTTGTCTTGACGACCACGTCATCCACATAGGCTTCGATGTTCTTGTTGAGCTGCTCCTTGAAGCGGGCCTGGATAGCTCGTTGGTAAGTAGCGCCGGCGTTCTTCAACCCGAACGACATCGTCGTGTAGCAGTAGGCGCCGAACGGGGTGATGAACGCGGTCTTCTCCTGGTCTTCTTCCTTGATTGCGATCTGGTGGTACCCGGAGTACCAGTCGAGGAAGCAGAGCAGGTCGCGGCCCGCCGTGGAGACGATGACTTAGTCAATCTGTGGAAACCCGAAGGGGTCCTTGGGACAATGCTTGTTGAGGTCGGCGTAGTCGACGCACATCCTCCACTCGTTGGTGTTCTTCTTGCGGACGAGGACGGGGTTTGCGAGCCACTCAGGATGGAAGACTTCTCGGATGAAGCCGGCCGCGAGTAGTTTGGCGAGTTCCTTCTTGATGGCATCCCATTGGTCGTCGGCAAAACGGCGAAGGTGTTGTCGCTTGGGGGTAGCTTTAGGATCGATGTTGAGTGAGTGCTTGATCAATCTCCTGGGCACGCCTGGCATGTCCGCTGGCTTCCACGCGAAGATGTCTCGGTTAGCCCGAAGGAAGCTGACGAGCACGTCTTCCTATTTAGGGTCGAGCCCCGCGCCGATCATGGTAGTCTTGCTACTGTCACCGGTCCCGAGGTCGATGGCCTTCACCTGTACTTCCTCTGTTGGCTGAGGTTTGTTGGAGGTGTCGGTCTTCTTAGGTATCTCGAGTTCGGTTGGCGCAAGCTTCTTGGATGCAGCGAAGATCTCCATCATTGTGTTGGGTACTTGATTGGTTGCAAGAAATCTTCAAGTCCCCTTGCAGTGCGAGCACTTCGGCAGGACTTGGCATTTTGAGTACCAAGTAGGTGTAGTGGGGGATCACCATGAACTTGGCGATGGCTGGTCTGCCGAGGATGGCATGGTAGGAGGTTTCGAAGTCCGCAACCTCGAACTTGATGTACTCGGTGCAGTAGTTCTCCCTTGTCCCGAAGGTAACTGGCGGAACCACTGAGCCAAGTGGTATAGCCGCGTTGCCTGGGACGATGCCGTAGAAAGGTGATGTGCTCTTGGTGAGCATGTCGGTGATGTCGAGTTTCATCTTCTTCAAGGTTTTGGTGAAGAGGACATTGAGTCCGCTCCCGCCGTCAATGAGTACCTTGTTGAGTCTGGAGCCCACGACTACTGGTTTCAGGACAAGTGGGAAACATCCTGGTTCAGAGAAGCTTGTCCATTGATCCACGCGGGAAAAGGTGATGGGTACTTCTGACTACCTTAGAGGTGTCGGCACCGCTGGCTCAACGTTCAAGACTTCCCGTAGGGTGAGCTTCTGAGATCGCTTGGTGGGTAGTCCGCCAAAGAGGACATTCACCGTCTTGTCGGGTTCTTGGAAGTCGCCATTGCCTTCGTCAACTTTCTTCTTGCCCTTCTTGTCGTGAGGGGGCCATGGCTCGGGAACGTCCTTGAGTGCTCGCCGGAGTTGGTAGCACTGATCGGTTGTGTGATTGCCGTCCAGATGCCACGGGCACTTCTCTTTGAGCAAGTCTCTGAAGCCGCCGGAGGTCTTTTTGGAGCTGTCCTTCGCAGGATGCTGTATAGCCGCGACTGTGTTGTCTGGCTTGCACTTGCGGTTAGGACCCGAGTAGTTGTTGTTGTTGTTGCGACTCCCTTGATCCTTGTTATTGTTGTTGCCGCCCGTGTTGTTTTTGCTCTTTCCGCGAATGGAGTCGTACTTGGCATTCGCCTTGTCCTCTTCATCGGGCCATGAGGTGATCATGTCTTTGAGCTTGGTGATGGAGCTTGGGCGACAAAGACCGAAGTCTTCGAAGGTGCGACGCTGGTAGAGACCGTCTTGGAAGAGGTCGATGACTTCTTTGTCGGTGACATCGACTACGGTCGCACGCTTGTCGAAAAAGCGGCGCATGTACTGGCGGAGCGTCTCGCCTTGCTCCTGCTTGACCATCGCCAGGTCCATGCAAGTACCCGAGCGTCCCATGGCGCCCGCGAAGTTGCTGGTGAATTGAGCCTTCAGCTGGTCCCACTTGTCGATCGAGTTCTTATCGAGCGACTCGAGCCATGTAAGTGGGGCCTGGTCCAGACAGAAGGGGAAGTAGAGACACTTGGTGTCGTTGTCGCCACCAGTGTTTTCAATGGCCAGGGCATAACACCTGAGCCACTGAACTGGATCTTGCTTCGCGTCGTACTTGGTGATCCCGAGAGGTTTGAATTTCTCGGGAAGAAGCAGATCGCGAAGTCGTGCGGAGTAGGCAGGGAAGCCGTCGTTGTCACTGACTTCGGTAGTCTTCTTGGCGCGGCGTATTTCGTCGATCCTGTGGCGGGCATCATAGCCGCTATGTGCATTGCCGGTGGTGTGGCTGTTCGCGTGGCCTCGGCCTCCGCGATCGCCGCCGCCACCGCCTTTTCTGCCGGCGCCGTGGGAAGAGCTACCGCTGCTGCCACCGCCGCCACCGCCGCCACCGCCGCTGCCACTAGTGCCACCTTGCGAAGGTCCTCCCGCAGAGGCTCTAGAGCGATTGGGGGTTGGCTGGTGTTCGCCACGGACACGGTTGCGTCCGACTTCTGCTGGGGTGCAGCTGCGACTAGTGGCTTCGTGATTTCCGGCTCCGGCGACCCTGTTGTTGACCCGCATGAAGTAAGCATCCTCTGCGAGTTTGGTGATGAGTTTACCTGCACGATACCCCTGAGCTATTCGAGCTATCGTAGTGATGGACATGAGGCATTGCTCAGGGGTTGTGTGGACCCAGTTGGTGACTTGATCCAGGGCGTCATTGAGGTTTCGGATAGGGAGAGCTTCGCGGAGCCGCCGGCATCGATCTGCTTGCTTTCTGTTGCGGTCGCGCCGGGCGTTCTTGGCTTCGGTAGTCTCATCTACAGGTGCATTGGCTGATTCCTCGTCCTCTGAAATATCTTCAAGGTACCGATCAGGTCGGGCATCTGAGGTTCCAGCTTCCCCAGTTGCCATGAATACTTCACGGTCGGGCGTGCAGAGTCCGGAGTTGGTAGTTGCCACCTCGGTAGGTGTGTGCTCGTCCTCGTTTGGAGTCAGCGGTGTCCCCTCCTAGAAGGGGAGTGCCTCGAGGTAGGCGACGCAGCGCGAGTTGTCGTCAATCAGGTCTGCGGGCTTGCGGTCGGGCCAGTAGACGAATCTGCCGGCGGGAGTAGACGTGATGACCAAGCCAGCAGCAGGGCCTGACAACGGCTCCTCGATGGTGTTGAGCTCGGACTCGGACTCGATCGGATCGAGACCGAAGTCAAACTCATAGGAGGAGTCTGAGTTGTAGTCGGGGACGGCGTTGGAGTCCGAGGAGTACTCGGAGACGATCTCCTTGCCGGCCCGACGTGGGACGAGCGCATCCACGTAGGCTGCAGTGGCGTTGCGGAGGCCGTACGGGAAGTGCTTGTGGGGGAGGACCAGTTCACACAATGGCTCAGGAGCCAGCTCACGTGGTTCGATCCAAGGTGACGTCGAGTTCGAGTTGGAGGCAGATCCAATCTCGAAGTCGGCGACTTGGTTGTAGAGCGAAAATTCGTCGAATTTTTCGGCGAGTTGACCCGTGACAGCTTCGGGAAGCGTCACAAGTCCGGTCTTCGGGTCCGGGGCCATGGTGAGGTAGCGCTGGAATGATCCGGCACCGTCAGCAGTGCAGACCCAAGAGCCGAAGACGAAGGTGTCGCCGCGGTTGAAAGCGGCGCTTGGCTTGATGATGATGGAAGCCGTCGAGTTCGCCATGAGATCTTCGGCGAGAGCCCCTACCTGGCGCGCCAGCTGTCGGTGTTTTAACCCGACAACCTACCAAGGGGAGTACCCGAGGTAGACGTTTGTGGCCTCGCCGAGATTGGGAACTCGAAGGAGAGACACGTGGCACACAATTTAGAAAGGTTCGGGCCGCGAGGTGCGTAATACCCTACGTCCTGTATGCTGTGTAGCTCTGGATTGATTGGGTGTGTGAGAGCCAGGTGTGGTTCGAGGACCGGTGGATGGTCGCTTCCTGGTGTGATGAGTGATTGACAACGTGGTGTGGACTGATTCTTGGCTAAGTATTGCAGGTGCAGGTTGCGGCTTGACTGGTGCAGGTGCAGGTGAAGAACAAGCGTGAAAGGTCGTTGCCGGTGAGGCCTCCAGGTGTGGAGAAGACAAGTAGGCTTGGTTCGAGGGACCCGGTGGCCAGCGGGGTCAAGTGCGGGCCGCATGGTGGCAAGAACGGCAAGATGAAGTCATGAACGGTTTCTTGGTTGAGCCTCAAAACCAAGGTCGAGCCGGGACCACGTGGGAGCCGAGTCATGAGTGGTGATTGGCGGAGGCTACACCGAGTTCGCGGGGTTTCCGGTGGTTCACCAGAAAACCACTGGGTTCCTTGGTTGATCCACAAAGCCAAGACCGAAGAACCGAAGACGGAGGTGCAGCAGCTCCAGACCGGTCTGACCGGTGGGTCTGACCGGTCTGACCGGTGGGTACCGGTCTGACCGGTGGGTACCGGTCTGACCGGTGAGGAGCACCGGTCTGACCGGTGTGCGACGACGCAGTCCGGAATCTTCGAAGCGGAGGACACGCGTCGGGATCGCAAGGCTTGCGTCGAGGCTAAGCAAGTTTGCGGTCGCTGGGCATCCGTCCGATGGTGCGAAGACAAAGACTTCCAATTTCGCCCTCGAGGGGCATGTATCCCTAGTTAGCTAGTAAGGGTATTTTAGTCTTTCGGTTGCCTCCATATAACCCAAGTGGTGAGAGGATGGCAGCCATCTCTTGGAACCCTAGCTCATTTGGTTTTCCTATTTTCCTTCCTATTTTCTTAGGATTTTCGTAGGACTAGCTAGAGAGCTTCATGGTGAGATCTTGTGAGAGGGAAGGATGATCGGGCGGCAAGCTAGACCTTGTATGAACCTCTTTGGTATGTATAGATGATTCAGCGTGGTTCCTCAAGGCTTGGATGTGTCTTTCCCGTTTCTCCTTTTTGGTGATTTTCGGAGCCATTTCTTGGCGATTTTCTTGGAGCGATTTCGAGGCCTTTCTCTTTGGGATTTGGTGGGGGATGTATGCATGAACCCTTCGTGGTTCTTTACCTTTTGATTCCCCTTCCAAATCCGTGAGCAAAGGGGCTCGATTTTGGGGTTTTCGTGGCTCTAGGGTTAGAGGCGTTCTTGGTGGGATTTCTTCGATTCCTCTTGATTTGACAAGTTTTGGTGGACCAAATCTTGGCTATGGAGTACCCATGAGGTGTTCCTACTATCCCCAAAGTCTTGTGCAAAATCGTGGAGCGGATCGGGAGATCGGGAGTTGGATTTGGAGGAGTTGACTCGCGGGCGCTGTTCATCCCGAGCTGCCCAGGCACGACCGGTCTGACCGGTGCTCTTGACCGGTCTGACCGGTGCTAGCCCTTGGTGGGTTTTTGTCTCGGGGAACAACCTTGTCCGTGTGGTTTTGTCCCGTGGTCCTGCTGATCAGTTCTTGGAGTGTTTGGAGTTGTTTTGCTAGGATTTGTGAGGGGTTCTTCTTCCTCACAGGTTGTGTTTCGTGGTGGTTTTTGTTCCAGGGCCTAGAGGATTCACTGAGGCTTCCTGGAACGTTTGCTGTGCGGTTGTTGTAGCCACCGGCCTGACCGGCTCTGTCCACCGGTCTGACCGGTGTCACCGGTCTGACCGGCGCAGGCCATCGGTCTGACCGGTGTAGCACAGGCAGCAAGCCGTGCAAGTTTCCGCTGTGTGTTTTGGTGAGTTTTGGCTAGGAAGGTTGAGTGTTGGTTCCTAGGACCAGTAGCACTCCAGTGGCTGCGTGGTCTTGACCAACTTGGGTAGTTGGGTCGGAGACGTGAGTTGGAAGCTGTGTTCGTCTTGTTGGAGTTCTCATCTCCTTCGAGAAGAATTTTTATCGGCTCCCATTCACTCCCCCCCTCTCTGGTTCGCCTAATCGGTCCTTCAATTGGTATCAGATCCGGTTCGGGTCTTTATTGACTCTTACCAGTCTAAGATCCAAAGATGGCGTACCAGGAACGGGGTTCGGGTCCTCCGCACTTCGATGGGAAGAACTACCAGATGTGGCAAAGGCGGATGGCGGCGTTCCTCCGCGGAAAGGGTCAGATCCTTTGGGATGTCACGGTGAACACAGCTTATGTTCATCCGATGAACTTCCTTGCTCCAGGATCGAGGGATATGTTCGAAGCCAACAACAAGGCTGTCGACTACTTGTTTCGTGCTCTGTGTCAGCCTGAATTCGATCGGGTTCAGACAGAGGACTTAGCTTGTAGGATTTGGGAGCAGTTGAAGGATGCTCATGCTGGGAATGCTCAGGTTCAGGCTCGGATGTACGCGACTTACCGGAGAGAGTACGAGAACTTCACTCATCTCCCCGGCGAGTCCGTCGATGCCCTTTTCCAGCGATTTACGGTCGTTGTGAACAACATGAGAGCCAATGTGGACGTCCTCCCATACAATGATCATGATAGAGCCGTGAAGCTCTTGCACTCGTTGGATCGTACCGTATGGGACGGGAAGTTTGAGGCTATTGTTGAGTCCGAGAAGTATGACACCTTGACGGTGAACGAGCTGTTCTCGAAGCTCAAGTCGGCTGAGTTGGACCGTGTTATGACAGCCAAGATCGAGAGCCCGACTGATTCTCATAGTCTCGCTCTCGTTAGTGGCAAAGGAGCTAAGTCTAATGCTAACGCATCCTCCAGGATGTACTCTCTGTCTTCTTTGATGTCTTTGCCAGATGAGGAGTTCGATGTGCTTGGAGAGGACGAGCTGGCATTGCTGACCAGGCGGTTCGAGAGGCTGCACGAGAACCGGGTGAACACGAGGAGGACAGCACGGACGTGCTTTTAGTGCGGCAAGCCAGGACACTTCGTTGCCGACTGCCCGGAGAAGACGGAGAACAAGGACGGCTACAAGGACGGCTACAGGCACCGATCGAGCAAGGATGGCAAGTACCGATCGAGGCGCGATCACAAGCACAAGAACAAGCACAAGGACGAGCGACGGTCGAGGAAGAAGGATGGCCGCGGCAGGAAGGCCCGAGCAATGGTCGGAGCGAGCGACGTCGACTCCAGCTCCGCCTACTCTTCCTCAAGCTCGAGTAGCAGTGAAGATGAAGGTGATCGGCGCAAGAACAAGAAGTCATCCAGGAACTTGAGCGGGTTGAGCTGCTTCGCGAGAGATGGCTTCTGCGGCATGGCCCGTAGCTCCGGCAGCAAGAAGAGCCACCAGAGTGACTCGGACTCTGACTCCGAGGATGAGGTATGTGATGAGCTCTCTTCTTTGCGCAAGGAGAATGATGAGTTGGTTGACTTGCTTGATAACCGCGATCACATGCTTAGAGAGGCCAAGAAGATGAGGAAAGAGCTTAGGGCCTCACTAGAAGATGCTAGGAACCGTGTGGCTGAGCTAGAAACCCAGAACCTAGATGCTAAGCTTGAGATTGATTCGCTTAAGGCTTCTCCTGTGGTTTCTGATGAGATTGATTGCTGTGATTGCTCTGTGTACCTAGCTGATCTTACTGCTCTTAAGGATAAGCATGCTTCTACTTGTGATGAACTAGATATGCTTAGGGTTGAAGTGGCTGAGCTTAAGTCTAGACCTGCTTTGCTAGGTGCTTGCACTTCTTGCCCTGTTTTGCATGGAAAGATTGATGAGATGCATGCTTACACTGTTTCGCTTGAGGCTAAGTTGAAAGAGCCTATTCCCACTTCTTGCTCTACTTGTGAATTGCATGCGGTTAAGAATTTGGAGCTTGCACATTATGTTGATCGCCTGCAGGATGAAAATGATGAGCTGAGAAAATGTATGAGCTGGTTGTCGGGTCAGGAGCCTCAGCTCGGTATCATGATAGCGGCTTTCAAACGCTATGATGGTCAGGCACTTGGGGCTGACAAGCTTGGAGAGAACTGTGGTGAGGGAGCTGAGAGAGTTGGAGAGATTCCTATCCCACCACCAAACAGACACAAGAACAAGTTTGAGCCCAAGCCCAACCATCTCAGAAACAAACTTGACACTACTCCAGATCCACCCATATTCCCTCACCCAACAAATGATTTTCAGAAACCGGTGAAGTTTGTGAGCCCAAAGGGAGGTGAGGAAGGAGAGAAGAAGGGTGAGAAGCCGAGTGGGCAGCCCCAACCCAAGCCTAAGCCTAAGCCACAGCCCATAAAGTTCCATTGTGGGTATTGTGGGAGAGATGGTCACAAGGATGAGTTTTGCTTCAAGAGGAAGCGTGAGGAGAGAATGGCTAGAGAGTGGGCTAACAGGGACAGGTACCACCCCTTTAATGGTGTACCTGAGCCTCGTATGCAGATGCCCAGGGCCAAGGCGATTGTGAGGACGGTTCCGGCTTGGGGAGACCGGAAGGCTGCAGGTGTTGCTGCTGGCCGAGCCACACCGGTCAGACCGGTGTACTACACCGGTCAGACCGGTGCAGGTCTGGGCAGACAGCGAGTCGGGTTTCGTGCTCGTGAGGATGCTCGGTTTGGTTCTGGAGGTCGTGGTTCTGGTGGTTGGTCTGGAAAGTTTGCAGGTGGTCAGTTTGCTAGGCGTTCTCCACCTCGTGCTCAATACGAGAGTGAGAAGAGTCGTAGCTTTGAGATGGAGCGGAGGTACGATCCACGGTTTCCCTTTCGTGGTTTTCGTCCTCCTCCAGCTAGAGAGGGTTGGTTCCCTCGTGGTGGTTACCGTGGTGGTAGCTTTGATAGGCGTGATGATTTGGTTTGTGCTAACCCCACTTTGGAGCAAATGGCTCGGCACTGGTTTTACTCTTTTGGTACTAACCCCAGTGCTGAGTCGTTTGTTCACTCACGTGCTCGCTTTTGAATTTCAGGTGGGAGACTTGAAGAACATTTGGTTGATTGACTCCGGTTGCTCGAGGCATATGACCGGAGACAAGGGGTGGTTCTCAAGTCTCGTCCCGGTGGTGACAAAGAAGTACATCACCTTTGGGGACAATGGGCGAGGGCGTGTGCTGTCAGAAGGTGAGATTAAGGTAAGCGACAAGATCACTCTCAGGCGTGTTGCTCTTGTTCAATCGCTTGGATACAATTTGCTTTCTGTGTCCCAGTTGTTGGATGAAGGTTTTGAGGTGTTGTTTCGGCCTGGTAGTTCTCGGATTTTAGATTCTCGGGGGGATCTTGTTTGCATGGTCGTTCCCGAGGGTCAGGTGTTCCGAGCTAATTTTTCTCAGTCTTCTGGTGTGGAGCGTTGCTTCTTGGCTGGTTCTTCGAGTGAGTTGTGGAAGTGGCATAGGAAGTTGGGTCACTTGAGCTTTGACCTTTTGTCTCGCTTGAGTAAACTCAATTTGGTCCGAGGATTGCCACGATTGAGGTTTGAGAAAGAGTTGGTTTGTGCGCCGTGTAGGCATGCCAAGATGGTAGCCTCTTCTCACCCGCCTCTCACCGATGTGATGACTGAGCGTCCATGCGAGCTGCTCCATATGGACCTTGTTGGCCCAGCTCGTGTGCGATCTGCGGGTGGGAAGTGGTATGTCCTTGTTGTGGTGGACGACTACTCTCGGTATGCGTGGGTGTTCTTTCTTGAGGAGAAGGGGGAGACGTTTGGTTTTGTTCGAGATCTTGTCTTGAGGTTAAGAAACGAGAGGCACGGAGATGCCATACGAGCGATCCGCAGTGACAATGGCTCGGAATTCAAAAACTCTCGCTTCGAAACCTTTTGACATGACTTGGGTCTTGAACATCAGTTTTCGAGTCCGTATACGCCTCCCCAGAATGGCGTGGTGGAAAGGAAAAACAGGACCTTGTGCGAGATGGCTCGGACGATGCTCGACGAGCATAGGACTCCGAGAAGGTTCTGGGCTGAGGCGGTCATTACCGCATGCCATGTGTCGAACAGGATCTACCTCAGGGTTCACAAGAAGAAAACCTGTTACGAGTTGATGCACGGTCACACACCCAAGGTGAGTCACTTCCATGTCTTTGGTTGTAAATGCTTCATTCTGAAGAAAGGGAAGAAGTTGGACAAGTTCGAGGCTAGGTCTGTCGATGGTATTTTCTTTGGTTATGCATCTCATTCTAGAGCATTTCGTGTGCTCAATCTTGAAACTAACCAAATCGTGGAGACTTGCGAGGTAACCTTCGACGAGACACAGCCACGTAGTCAGCTTGTTTTTGAGTGTGCAGGTGACGACGAACTTGGCGAGGAGATCTTTCAGGAGGAGGAGCATGAACATGGAGATGATGAAGATGGCGGTGTGATGCCCGCGGCTGAACATGTACCTACTACTTCGACGACGATCGAGAATGGACCCTCTCCCACACCTACAACGACAAACCCAGATCAAGGCGAAGCTGCTGTTGAGGGGGAGGTAGCATCAAGGCGAGAACCTCCCCGACGAGTGCAAGTGGATCACCCAGCTTCGAGAATCATCGGCGACATGAATGAACGTACTACACGGTCGAGGGTTCGGAACAATTCTCATTTCGCTCATGCTACTTTTGTTGCCACTTTTGAGCCCAAAGACATTGGACATGCGTTATCTGATCATAATTGGGTTAACTCGATGCATGAGGAGTTGGAGAATTTTGAGAGGAACCAAGTTTGGGTGTTGGTTGACCCTCCCCCAGGGTGTAAGCCGATTGGGACAAAATGGGTGTGGAAAAATAAAGAGGGAGAGAAAGGAGAAGTGGTGAGGAACAAGTCGAGACTTGTTGCTCAGGGGTACAGTCAGAAAGAGGGGATCGACTACGAGGAGACTTTCGCTCCTGTAGCTCGTTTGGAGGCGATCAGGATCCTTCTAGCCTTTTCCGTGGCTAAAGGGTTCAAGTTGTACCAGATGGATGTGAAGAGTGCTTTTCTGAACGGTGTATTGGAGGAAGAGGTGTTTGTGAGGCAACCACCGGGGTTTGAGAGTGAGAAGTATCCTCACCGGGTATACAAGTTGAGGAAGGCGCTGTATGGGTTGAAGCAGGCGCCTAGAGCTTGGTATGGTAGGTTGAGGGGGTTCCTGTTTGAGAGAGGGTTTGAGATGGGGAAGGTCGACCAGACCTTGTTTCTCCTCAGGCAGGACAGAGATATCCTGATTGTGCAGGTATACGTGGATGATATTGTCTTTGGTGGCTCGTCTAACTCTCTTGTTGCAAGGTTTGCAGAAGACATGAGCAGGGAATTTGAAATGAGCATGATGGGCGAGTTGCAGTTCTTCCTCGGGCTACAAATCAAGCAATCAAAGGAAGGAACATTTGTGCACCAAGCTAAGTACACCAAGGACATTGTGAGGAAGTTCAAGATGGAGGACTCCAAGGCCATGGCGACGCCTATGAGTACGACTACAGTTCTTGATGCGGACGAGGAAGGTGAACACGTGGACCAGAAGGAGTACCGGAGCATGATCGGGTCACTCCTCTACTTGACGGCGACGAGGCCGGACATTCAATTCTCGGTGTGTCTGTGCGCTCGTTTTCAAGCTCCTCCGAGGACTTCGCATCGGCAAGCAGTCAAGCGCATTTTCAGGTATTTGCGACACACTCCCGACTTCGGCCTTTGGTACTCTGCGTCTTCTTCTTTGGCGCTTCATGGATTTTCAGACGCGGATTTTGCCGGGTGTCGGTTGGATAGGAAGTCCACTTCTGGGACTTGCCAGTTCTTGGGTTCTTCTTTGGTATCTTGGTCTTCCCGCAAACAGTCGAGTGTTGCTCAATCCACTACCGAGGCAGAGTATGTGGCTGCAGCTAGTTGTTGCTCTCAGCTCCTTTGGATCACATACACCATGAGTGACTTTGGTGAGGAGTATACCCATGTCCCACTTCAATGTGATAGCACTAGTGCCATAAGCGTTGCAAAGAACCCAGTGCTCCATTCCAAAACCAAGCACATAGAAGTGAGGTATCATTTTCTGAGAGACAACGTAGAGAAAGGGAAGATAGCTTTGATCCATGTACCCACACATGAACAACTAGCCGATATTTTCACCAAACCCCTAGATCAAGCAACTTTCACTCGTTTGCGGGGGGAGCTTGGTGTTTGTTTGATTTCTTGAGTTGGCGTGTGGGAGCTCCTTTGTAGCATATGTATAGCTTTCCTTTGTGCATTTCTTGCATTTGGCATGGCATATGTAGCATGATGTATAGGCATCTTTGTATCTTAGGTTGCATGCATTTTGTATCAAATGCATTGTTTAGGAAAGGCTTCTCCTATACACATTGTTCACCATGGAATGATATATATGTCTTTGTGAGCTAATTTGGTAAGCTATGGTTAGTTTGGCTTAGCTCTTGATAATCTTGGTTTCTATCCATGGTTGATGGCTATGTTTTTGAAAAATTTCATATATATATATACTCTCTTGTGAGTAAATACCTTTACATGATCTTGACATGTTTTAGTGGCTTGGCTATGCTTAATTTGTGGTTGGATAGCTTATTTTGATCATAAGGGGCCAAAGGCTCATTTGCCATCATGAATGTTTAGCCCCCATGCTTCATCTTGTGGAGGGGCATAAGTTCCTTTTTGTCGCAAAGACATTTCATGTACCAATTATAAATCTGAATATGAAATGTAAATTGCTTGAAAAATGTGCTCCCATGTCATATGTGCTAATTTTAATTTGCTTTGGGTGCTAAATCGTTGCATGATGCCTACCAATGAGAAGTCTCATATATAGAAGTAGGCACATGGCTCGGTGGCTTTGACATGACATGAGGTGCTTGTGGGTGTTTATGATGGTCTTATGCTTAGAATGGTTGTCCTAGCATGAAGTTTGTGTGGCTTTGCCATTTTGACATGTTTTGCTCATGTTTAGGACTTTGCTCATGAGAGGGTAATTTTTCGCAAAATTGCTAAATTCTATCTTAGCTTCGCCCAATGGTTGTGAAACTTGGTGATCATGAAGTTTATGTCTTTACGAAGCTATAGAGTATCTAACTTGCTCGTTTGGACATGTGTAGCATCCTATGTTGAATTTTGTCTATTTGAGAAGCTCTAGGTTGCATTTTTTGCATTTTTGGCTTGATTCATGCATTGTCAACAAGGGGGAGAAGTTTGAGCATGTTTTGGCCTACTGAATGCATTTGGAAGGTTTTCAGGTGGTTTCGAGCTATTTTTGGGCTCTGTTGTGCACCGGTCTGACCGGTTGAGGTCACCGGTCTGACCGGTCAGAGTGCTGGTCCTGTTCACATGTTGCCCACCGGTCTGACCGGTGGTGTCGACCGGTCTGACCGGTCAGAGCTGAGCTGTTGCAGCTGCTCTGTTTTGTGAAGTGGTTCGCATGCATTTGTCCAGGGGGAGTTGCATCGGTTCAGGGGGAGCTTGCATGTGTGCAGGGGGAGCTCTTTGTGGTTTTCGAGCTTTGGTTTGATGGTTTTTGCTCTTTGCTTGAGCATGTTTTGTCTCGGATGTGTCGAGCCGTTGCCCTTGCCTAAGGGGTCCGAGACTTGTCTTCTTCAAGTGATCTTGCTCTTTGCCTTTTCTTTGGCTTTCGATCGCTTGTTGGAGTTTCTTTTAGTCGTTTCTTTTCTTTTCCTTTTCTCTTGGTTACCAAAACGTGTGTGTTGTCAATGCACTCATCAAGGGGGAGATTGAGAGCCAGGTGTGGTTCGAGGACCGGTGGATGGTCGCTTCCTGGTGTGATGAGTGATTGACAACGTGGTGTGGACTGATTCTTGGCTAAGTATTGCAGGTGCAGGTTGCGGCTTGACTGGTGCAGGTGCAGGTGAAGAACAAGCGTGAAAGGTCGTTGCCGGTGAGGCCTCCAGGTGTGGAGAAGACAAGTAGGCTTGGTTCGAGGGACCCGGTGGCCAGCGGGGTCAAGTGCGGGCCGCATGGTGGCAAGAACGGCAAGATGAAGTCATGAACGGTTTCTTGGTTGAGCCTCAAAACCAAGGTCGAGCCGGGACCACGTGGGAGCCGAGTCATGAGTGGTGATTGGCGGAGGCTACACCGAGTTCGCGGGGTTTCCGGTGGTTCACCAGAAAACCACTGGGTTCCTTGGTTGATCCACAAAGCCAAGACCGAAGAACCGAAGACGGAGGTGCAGCAGCTCCAGACCGGTCTGACCGGTGGGTCTGACCGGTCTGACCGGTGGGTACCGGTCTGACCGGTGAGGAGCACCGGTCTGACCGGTGTGCGACGACGCAGTCCGGAATCTTCGAAGCGGAGGACACGCGTCGGGATCGCAAGGCTTGCGTCGAGGCTAAGCAAGTTTGCGGTCGCTGGGCATCCGTCCGATGGTGCGAAGACAAAGACTTCCAATTTCGCCCTCGAGGGGCATGTATCCCTAGTTAGCTAGTAAGGGTATTTTAGTCTTTCGGTTGCCTCCATATAACCCAAGTGGTGAGAGGATGGCAGCCATCTCTTGGAACCCTAGCTCATTTGGTTTTCCTATTTTCCTTCCTATTTTCTTAGGATTTTCGTAGGACTAGCTAGAGAGCTTCATGGTGAGATCTTGTGAGAGGGAAGGATGATCGGGCGGCAAGCTAGACCTTGTATGAACCTCTTTGGTATGTATAGATGATTCGGCGTGGTTCCTCAAGGCTTGGATGTGTCTTTCCCGTTTCTCCTTTTTGGTGATTTTCGGAGCCATTTCTTGGCGATTTTCTTGGAGCGATTTCGAGGCCTTTCTCTTTGGGATTTGGTGGGGGATGTATGCATGAACCCTTCGTGGTTCTTTACCTTTTGATTCCCCTTCCAAATCCGTGAGCAAAGGGGCTCGATTTTGGGGTTTTCGTGGCTCTAGGGTTAGAGGCGTTCTTGGTGGGATTTCTTCGATTCCTCTTGATTTGACAAGTTTTGGTGGACCAAATCTTGGCTATGGAGTACCCATGAGGTGTTCCTACTATCCCCAAAGTCTTGTGCAAAACCGTGGAGCGGATCGGGAGATCGGGAGTTGGATTTGGAGGAGTTGACTCGCGGGCGCTGTTCATCCCGAGCTGCCCAGGCACGACCGGTCTGACCGGTGCTCTTGACCGGTCTGACCGGTGCTAGCCCTTGGTGGGTTTTTGTCTCGGGGAACAACCTTGTCTGTGTGGTTTTGTCCCGTGGTCCTGCTGATCAGTTCTTGGAGTGTTTGGAGTTGTTTTGCTAGGATTTGTGAGGGGTTCTTCTTCCTCACAGGTTGTGTTTCGTGGTGGTTTTTGTTCCAGGGCCTAGAGGATTCACTGAGGCTTCCTGGAACGTTTGCTGTGCGGTTGTTGTAGCCACCGGCCTGACCGGCTCTGTCCACCGGTCTGACCGGTGTCACCGGTCTGACCGGCGCAGGCCATCGGTCTGACCGGTGTAGCACAGGCAGCAAGCCGTGCAAGTTTCCGCTGTGTGTTTTGGTGAGTTTTGGCTAGGAAGGTTGAGTGTTGGTTCCTAGGACCAGTAGCACTCCAGTGGCTGCGTGGTCTTGACCAACTTGGGTAGTTGGGTCGGAGACGTGAGTTGGAAGCTGTGTTCGTCTTGTTGGAGTTCTCATCTCCTTCGAGAAGAATTTTTATCGGCTCCCATTCACTCCCCCCCTCTCTGGTTCGCCTAATCGGTCCTTCAGTGTGTTTACAAGATGATGCGGATGAAGAGATAGGGGTCCCTGCCTCGCCTTATATAGTCCAGGAGGCAGGGTTACAAGTCGGTTTGGTAGGGAGAATACTAGTCGTACACAGCTAGGAGTACTCTACATGGATCCGGACATGTTCAGCTTCCTAACCGAGTACTAGTCCTCCGTATGCCTTGTGCTTCACGCCATCTGGTGCCGTGGAGCCCAAATCGAGTAGTCCAAGGGGCCCACGTAGTAGTCGGTCCTGGTACCCACCTGAGTAGTGGGCCCAGGGATGTCCATACGATAGTGTCCTCCGCTTCGAAGTCTCCGAACTGTGTCATCGCACACCGGTGTCCTCCACCGGTCAGACCGGTCAGACCCACCGGTCAGACCGGTCCAATGCTGCTGCACCTCCGTCTTCGGGCTTGGCTTTGTGGATCAACCAAGGAACCTAGTGGTTTTCTGGTGAACCACTGGAAACCCTGTGAACTCGGTGTGGCCTCCGCCAATCTCCACTCATGACTTGGCCCCCACGAAGTCCCAGCTCGATCTTGGCTTTGTGGCTCAACCAAGCAACCGACCACGACTTCATCTTGCCGTTCTTGCCACCATGCGGCCCACACTTGACCCCGCTGGCCACCGGGTCCCTCGAACCAAGCCTACTTGTCTTCTCCACACCGGGAGGCTTCACTGGCAATGACCTTTCACGCTTGTTCTTCACCTGCACCTACACCAGTCAAGCCGCAACCTGCACCTGCAATACTTAGCCAAGAATCAGTCCACACAACGTTGTCAATCACTCATCACACCAGGAAGCGACCATCCACCGGTCCTCGAACCACATAGGTCCTCAGAAACGCTCACCTTTGAGGTGGTCGGCTTCCTGGGAACGTACCACGCGATCCTTGGAAGGCCAGCGTACGCAAAGTTCATGACGGTCCCCAACTACACCTACCTCAAGCTGAAGATGCCTAGGCCAAAGGGGGTGATCACCATCGAGACCAAGTTCCAACATGCCTACGAGTGCGACGCTGAGTACTTCCACTTCGCGGATTCACTCATCCGCTCTGACAAGCTTGTTGCAGAGCCGGTCCCAGAGGTGCTCGACATCCCGGAAACCTCCAAACGGGCGACGAGTTCATTCAAACCCGCGAAGGACGCTAAGGAGGTGCTCGTGTCCGACGATGGGCGCACCCTCCGCATCGGCTCGACGCTTGAGCCGGAACAAGAGGAGGCACTCACACTCTTCCTATGGGCGAATCTCAACGTTTTCACATGGAAACCATCCGACATGTCGGGCATCCCGAAAGAAGTCGCCGAGCACAAGCTCAACATCAAACCGAGCGCCAAGTCCGTTAAACAGAAGTTACGGCGTTTCGACGGTGACAAGTGCAAAGCCATCCGTGAAGAGATCAAGAAGCTCCTCGCGGCGGGTTTCATCAGAGAGGTGTACCACCCCGAGAGGCTGGCCAACCCAGTGCTCGTAAAGAAGAAGAACGGCAAGTGGAGGATGTGCGTTGACTACACCGGTGTCAACAAAGCGTGCCCGAAGGATCTGTTCCCTCTGCCACATATAGAACAAGTCGTGGATTCGACCGCATGGTGCGAGACCCTGTGCTTCCTCGACGCCTATTCTGGGTACCATCAGATAGCAATGGACTCAGACGACGAGCTCGCCACAGCGTTCATCACCCCATTCGGCTGTTTTTGCTATTCCTCCATGCCCTTCGGGTTGAAGAACGCAGGCGCCACCTTCCAAAGGTGCATGCAACGCGTCTTCAGCGAGCTCATCGGACAGCTAGTCGAAGCCTACGTCGATGACATCGTCGTAAAGTCGAGGCAGACAGGGGTCCTAGTCCCTGACCTACCAGCTGTCTTCGAGAAGCTGAGAAAATTCTAGGTCCGACTAAACCCCGAGAAATGCATTTTTGGGGTCCCGAGGGGCATGCTCCTCGGTTTCGTTGTGTCGGAACGCGGCATAGAGGCTAACCTAGAGAAGATCATGGCCGTCACCAGCATGGGGCTGATTCAGAATATCAAGGGGGTTCAACGGGTAACAAGGTGCTTAGCTGCACTCAGCCGATTCATTGCCCGGCTGGGCTAACGAAGCCTACCCCTCTATCAGCTTTTGAAGAAGTCGGAGCACTTTACCTGGACCTCGGAAGCGTAGGAAGCACTGGAGTCCCTCAAGAAGCTGCTCGAGAAACCACCTGTCCTCACGGCGCTAGCACCTGGGGAGCCAATGTTGCTATACATCGCTGCCGTGACTCAGGTCGTCAGCGGAGGCCTGGTGGTCGAGCGTGAAGAGCTGGACAAGGTGCTAAAAGTGCAACGGCCCGTTTACTTCATCAGCGAGGTACTCTCGGACTCCAAGACCCACTACCCGCAGATCCAGAAGCTGATCTATGCTGTGCTGGTCTCCAAAAGGAAGCTCAGACACTACTTCAACGCACACTGCATCACGGTGGTCTCGAAGTACCCACTCAAAGAAGTAATCCAGAGCCCAGAGGCGGAGGGAAGGATCGCAAAGTGGGCCTTGGAGCTAATGGGGCAGAGCATCACTTATGCTCCTCGCGCCGCTATCAAGTCCCAGGTTTTGGCTGACTTCGTTGCCGAATGGACGGAGATCCAGACACTCGCAGCCCCGATCGAACACGAAACATGGGCCATGTACTTCGACAGATCCCTCACGAAGGAGGGAGGACGGGCCGGTCTTGTTTTCATCTCACCCCTGGCCATGCGTATGGAATACATGATCCGGCTCCACTTACCAGTGTCCAACAACGTTGCTGAGTACGAGGCCCTCCTCAATAGACTCAAGATCGCTCTTGAGATAGGAGTTCGACACCTCGAAGTGCGAGGGGACTCTGAGCTTGTCGTCAATCAGGTGATGAAAGAAGCGAACTGCGTCAACCCAAATATGACAGCCTATTGCACGGCCATCAGAGAGCTAGAGGACAAGTTCCATGGACTCGAGCTCAAACACGTGCTGCGAAAGTACAATGAGGCGGCCAACACTCTCGCAAAGGCGGCTTCGAACCGAATGCCAGTCCCCAATGGCGTGTTCGCAAGAGACCTATGAGAGCCCTCTGTTCGTTGCGACGAGGATGACCACCCATCGGCGCCAGAGCTCCAGGAGGTCATGACACTCGGGGAGGCTCCCGAGCCCAACCTTGAGGAACCTGACTGGAGGATCCCAATTATGGAATGGATGGTGGAAGAGAAGCTCCCAGCCGATAGCACTAAGGCCCGACGCATCGCACATCGAGCCAAATCCTTCAGGCTCATCGATAGCGATCTTTACCAGCAAGGCGCGGCCGGGATACTCATGTGTTGCATCCTCGCCAACCAAGGACGCGAACTACTACGAGACATTCACGAGGGAGCCTGCGGCCATCACGTGGCCCCCAGAGCGATTATCTGCAGCGCTTTCCGGTAGGGTTTCTACTGGCCCACGGCGGTCGCCGACGCCAAGAGCATCGTACGAAGCTGCGAGGGCTGCCAGTTCCACACGCGGCAAACGCACCTCCCAGCACAGGCCCTCCAAACCATCCCCCTCACCTGGCCTTTCGCTGTGTGGGGGCTCAACGTGGTGGGCCCATTAAGGAAGGCGCCCGGGGGCTTCACACAGTTGCTCGTGGCAATCAACAAGCTCTCCAAGTGGATCGAGGCACTCCCTATCTGCAGCGTTAGATCAGAAGAGGCCGTCGAGTTCTTCACCAACATCATCTACCACTTCTAAATCCTGAACGCCATCATCACCGACAATGGATAGAACTTCACCAGCAAAAAGTTCCTCTGCTTTTGTGATGACAACAACATCCGGATAGACTGGGCCGCGGTCAGTCACCCGAGGACCAATGGGTAGGTCGAAAGGGCGAACGGAATTATTCTGCAGGGACTGAAGCTGCGCATTCTCAAAAGATTCAAGAAGTTCAAAGCAATGTGGGTGGCTGAGTTGCCCTTGGTGCTCTGGAGCCTGCGAACCACCCCGAC
Organism: Cenchrus fungigraminus; assembly: GCA_036936925.1. Taxonomy (NCBI): domain Eukaryota; kingdom Viridiplantae; phylum Streptophyta; class Magnoliopsida; order Poales; family Poaceae; genus Cenchrus; species Cenchrus fungigraminus. The sequence goes on from CM072772.1 coordinate 37,038,829, forward strand.
GCGCGGCACTGGCTACACACCATTCTTCATGGTCCATGGGTCAGAGGCGGTCCTCCCGACGGACATCGACTACGGAAGCCCGAGGATACGAGCCTACACCGACGAGGGAATCCAAGTTTCCCTCGAGGACGCCATCGACCAGCTCGACGAGGCGTGGGACGTCGCATTACTACACTCGCCCGATATCAACAGGCGGTGCGACGTTATCACAGCCGCACTGTTCGGGAAAGGGCTTTTCAAGTCGGAGATCTGGTGCTCCGCCGGGTTCAGAGCAAAAAGGACCGCCACAAGCTGTCACCGCCATGGGAAGGCCCCTTCATCATCGACCAAGTCCTGCGCCCCGGCACTTACAAGCTCAAGGACGAAGAAGGCCGACTCATCACCAACGCCTAGAACATTGAACAGCTACGTCGCTTCTACCCTTAAGAAAAGCTCTCGTGTTCCCAAAAGAAAGAATAGCCTAGTTTTCCTTTCCAGCTACAAGCCATTTTTTGTTGTCACCCCCAACAAATCCCTTGTAGCTCCGAGGCCCCCACTCGGGAAAGCGGCATTTTTTCTTCTCCGTTTTCCAGAACCCAGGGAAATGCTCATAGCTCGACACAACAAGCTAACTAGGGAAAGGGAATGGAAAGAGAAGCATGAAGGCGAACACTTCGAGTTCGTTAAAAACAAAAGGCCCAACAGGGTGGACATTGCCAAGATACACATTGGCGGCCTCGACCAACACCGTCAACACGCCGTCGGCTCCACCAACACTGTCACCATGAAGAATCTCACCGACATCAACTCCACCGGAGATGGCGTCGGCAGCCCTGGTGAACTCCAATGAGCGAAGGCGACAGAGGTCCGCGCCGTAGTCCTCGGGCCACCCCGGCGGGACGAAGGAAAGCCACAGTTCGTCCGACTGCGCGTCGGTCACAGCCAAAGCTTCTGACACCCCTCGATGCACCCCGGTGCGCACCACCCCCCTGACACGGTCGGGTAGCGCTCGGAGCTGATCCACCAGCAGGGCCGGAGGAGATGCCACAACCTCGACGGCCGCCTGCACCGCGGTTGTGAGGATGTCGAGGCCCGTCTCCGCGTCGAACTCTCGGCACCATAGGACCCCCATCTCACACCGAAGTTCAAGCATCCTCTCCTCGATGTCTGCAAGATAAAGGAAATTAGGGAACCCCCACCCCTCTAGAAGGCAGCTAGAGGAACAAGAATCGTCCGAAGCAAATACCAACGCAGCGAGCCTCCGCCCCATCGGCGGCAAGACGAGCCGCCTCGACCTCCGCCTCGGTGGCGTTGAGTGCCACTCGAGCAGCTTTCAAAGCCTCCTCGAGCCGACGATGGTCGCGCAGAGCCTCCTCCAGGCGGCTCCTGTCTCCGCCACCTGCGCTGTCAGAAAGAGGACGTCCTCCCGAGACACCCCAACTGCAGGGGCCACACCGCCAACTTGGGGCTCGGCGCCTGAGGCAGCCGCGCCACCAGAGGCCCTGCGCACACAGAAAGGAGACAAAGACAATGAGAAGCACGGGAGGCCGGAACGGAATGGCCGCCGCCTTCCAAACGACGGAACCAACCTCCGGCGGCACGGCGACGGCGACTGCGGCGCTCCACCCGATGCGGCATGCTTCCCCCTCTCCATCGCAGACAAAGGAATCAAGGTAACACCCTTCTGAACCCCCGCCTGAGTCTTTCACTTCCACCACAAATGCTGCTGCAGGAGCTGGTGAGGAGAATGAGGCGAAAATCTCTGAGAAGAGGGGGACTTAAAGGGTCGCCGGCAGGGAGAGCATGACCGATGCTCTCCCCCACGATCGCCACGATTAGCGGGCCCACCGCGGCCGGAAACACGACCGTTTGAGCTGGTTAACACTCCCCCACGGAGAGCTAATCACCAGGATGCCAACCATCACTAGATCCTGGAGATCTAGGACTGATGCGCGGTTCGAAGGCTAGCCCGGCAATGGGTTCCGAACAGTCACCGCCGTCACCAGAGCAAGGGATGAAAAGGGATGGGCCCACAAGCGGCCAAAACCCGGGCGCACGAGCGCCACGGGCGTCCCGGCTCATGTTCGAGCCCCAGACGAAAAAAATCTCACAGAATCCCCATCGGAGGGGAGGCAACAAGCCGCTAGGGTCAATCGAACGACCTTGGAGATAAATGAGATATTCGAAGGGGTTGATAAGATCAATCACCAGTTGATCCTGTCGGGACCCCGCGAACGGGACCAGGGTCTTACTCGAACTAACCCGCTGGTAGCTCGACGAGCACCATGACTCGGCCATCGAGGTAAGCCATGGCACAGCTCACCCCTCCTTCCCTAACGAAAGGGATGCGCGAGGAAAACCAAACGGGCGCCAAGCCCACGGGGCTGAACGAATGTCCCAAGAACCGACGAGCCTCACGAAGGGGCCGGTAGGCTCCTGGCCAGACCACCCCTCGCATAACAAGAGCCCGGCCTAAGTTCGGACCATGCCTCGACCGACAATGCGCATTGCCCGCTCAGGCAGACAGTAGCAAAACCCGTCCAAAGCGATTAACGCGACAGTTTGCCATAATCGAAGGTGTCAACAGCAGATCCTCTCTGAGTAAAATACCTTGAAAAAAGCCAGAACAGCCAAAAAGTTTAAAAAGGAGAGAAAACAAGACGAATGGGATGCCGCAACAAACGACGTCCCAGTTCCTGAGCGAGGCATCACCAAAGGCATGAAGGAGCGATGGCCCAAGAGTAGGCCGGGCTCGAGACAGCAGGCGGGGATTCTCGGAGATCCAATGCCCGCCGCAATCCCATCGTTGGCCGCCGAGCGCAAGGCGACTGATGACCCCCGAGCCCGAGAAGTCGCCGGCACGCTCACGACCTTGACGATGAAGCATCCTCCTCAAAACGGAAGGAGGAAGCTTCAAGCGGAGACGCGGGTGGCTGAACCAAACTCAGGGGGGATCTACGCCCCCAGGGCACGAGAATAGGAAGTTCTAATCCTGAGCGAATGTGCCTGCCCCATGACAGGTCGAACCGCTCTGGGAAACAGAGCGCCTAACTCTAGCACGCCTTCCCGATCGCTGAACTCCCATCAACATCAGAAGATTCAAAGAGTGGCACTACACTCAGGGGGACGAACCCCCCATGGCGGGAGAGGCAACTGGTTCCTTTCCCTCTCCATATGGCAACCATGGAGTCTCACCAAGACGAAGTGGAGCTCCTTTTATAGGACAACACCCGCCTGACCACGCGATGGCTGCGGCCGGCCCAGATTAGCTTACAAAACAAGCTAAAACGGCCACCCACCCCGCCAGGTGGTGTGGCAGGAATTGAAGACCCGCTGAGCACCGCCGTAACATCGGTAGAAGCCATCCACAGTTCCCTGTGACGCCGGGTCAAATCCACCGTCCGTCCACGTCGGCCTCAAAAGGCGATCTGGTACTCACAGTGGCTAAAATATACACCCCACAGCAGAGCCCTTGGCTCTACTATGGGCTCGGGGGCTACAGCCGGCGGGTGCGCTCGTGCGCCCCCACCGAAATGAAAACCAGAAGAAGAAGGACGACGTCACTGATCCTAAGGGAGAAATCCACTCTTTCCCCCTTAGGCTCGGGGGCTACTGGTGAGGGGATAAACTAGGGGTAATCATCTTAGCCCCTAAATCCCCAAAATCATGAGGGCTAACAACGGGCCGCATCCACAAAGGCCCAACATCAGCAACTAGCAAGACAGGCCCAGCTCCCCCTCCTCAAGGCCAGCGGCCCGACGTCTTCTACGAGGCCATCTCTGACCAAGGAGGCCGGCCCGCATGACCTAAGGAGCGCCCCGGCTACCTCGACAAACAGCTCCACCCCGCACGACCTAAGGTTCCTTCGGATGCAACCCACCGGCGGCCCCACCCCAGGTGAGGGTTGCAACGCGGTGCAAGTGGCCCCACGCCGCCCGGGACGTGCAGGAGCAGCAGGGCGGGCGGATCCGCGCTGATAGACAGCCAGGCCATGATGAGATTTTCCCGGCGTGGGAAGCGGACTACCCCGGTGTCCCATCACCTGGATAACAAACAGTAGCAAAGGACAGGCAAATCCTTCTCCTGTAAGGCATCGAACGACGAGACCCGACCCAGCGGCTATCAGAGGAAAGGTCGGGGCTTGCATGAGAAGCCTCGATCTAGCAAGACCTGTGCGACCATAAGTTAGGAGAAGCTACATTGGAACAGGAGTCGCCAGCTACGCCGCCCTACGGAGGCTACCGCGGCTAGCTCAGTGTATGGCGCTAACCGAAGACGAAGGCCCACGGCGTGGCATTGTTCCGGCACTATTGCAGCACTGTGCAGGATGCCATTTTACCATTTTAACCCTTGTACACCAGCCCTCCTTGGACTATAAAAGGGGAGGCGAGCACCATAAACAGCATGAGCAACACAACCCATAGAACAACCAACAGAACGAATATGGATCAACGATCATGACACGATCATAGAGCCCAACTCCACTCACACACCAAACATTCGCAGCTCACCATCACACTCAGAGACTTGGGATACTCTCCCTCTCTCGACCTAAGCTTGTACCCCCTACTACAAGCCCTCATGGGCATATAGAACACTCCTTCGAACTAGATGTAGGGCACCCCCCCGTGCCTGAACCAGTATAATCCTTGTGTCTCTAAGCCAACCATCTAGATCAGACGTACAAACATACCAAAATTTACTTGCCGGCGGTATCAAACCCCAACAAGTTCGGGGCTTGATGTGGGGCATGACGAGTTCATGAACACTGGGCTGTTGACCACGAAGCCAATGGGCATAGATTCCCATACGTCGCGAGCTGTTACTTCCTGTGACCGTTAGGTTGAAAGAGCCGTTGAGCAAAGATCCGTTGGGTCACCGAAAATTCCACCGGATAGATGTTGGGCGCGGCGGCCCGCAGCACCGTTGGGGCCCATCTATAAAAGGCTGAGTGAGGGGCCGGGGCCCCCACTCGCTTCCATTTTTGCACAGACTTAGGGTTCCGCTGTCGCCGCCCAAGCACTCCATGCGAAGTCAACGGCGCCATCGCACTTAGATCCGCCTCACCGCGCGCCGTCGCATGCGCATGAAATCGCTTGTGGTGTTTAGAGCTAGATCCACCAGCGTAGAGGAAGAAGAAATGGCTCCCGATCTTGTGCCGCAGCCGGAGAGCATCTGGGAGTCCTAGATCGTGACGGAGGAGCAGCTCTAGAGCCTGGTGATGCGTAGGCTGCTGAAGCCCAAGGAGGAGGTGGGTTGGAGGCCGGCGGCTGGCGAGGCCTTCCCCACCGAGGGGACCGGCGAGACTGTCGCCTTCCTCACGCACATCGAGTGCGGATTTGGAGTCCCCACGGGTGACTTCTTCCGCGGGCTACTCCACTACTATCGGATAGACCTGTTACACCTTGTCCCCAACGCCATCACCACAATCTCTTCCTTCATCCATCTCTGTGTGGCATACTTGGGGATACTGCCACACTTCCACTTGTGGCGGTACTTCTTCGAGCTGAAGAAGATGGGGAAGTCCGAGGTCGTGGGGAGGGAGCGTCAGCTTCATGCTGCGCCGGTACATGAAGCCGGTGTACATCGACATGGCGCTGCCGGACAACACAACGGGCTGGAAGCAGGGTTGGTTCTACATCGAGAACCCGAAGCCGGCGCTACCAACAAGGTCGGGGTACGTGCCGGTTCCGGTGCCGGAGTGGACCAACCAGCTGACGTCGCGGGAGAACGACGCCATCAAGCCGCTGCTGGAAGACCTGGAGAGGCTGAAGACGGAGGGGCTGACAGGCAGCGCTGTGGTGATCAGCTTCAGCCGGCGGCTCCTGCAGCAGATCCAAGATCGGGTGCATCCGGCCTATATATATTGGGGCCAGGCCTATCCCACCCGGGTCACGCGGCGCAAGGTCTCCAAGGAGGAATTGGTGAATCGGGTGAAGTACCTATTCGCCAGGCAGATTCGCAACCGGACGTGCCCTAAGGCACTCAGCATGTATCACCCCACCGAGGCTGTAAGTTGTTTTTCGCCGAATCGACCTTTATTGTTTTTCATGCTCTTGAGTATTCGACGATTGTGACGAAGGTCGTCTGACGCAGGGTCGTGAGGGCGTGTACTAGTGCCCAGCTCCACTGCCTGATGAGGGCGAGCGAAGCTTCAAGGTCAGGGCCGCGGAGGACAACGAGGTGCCTCCACAACAATACATCGACAACTACCTCTCTGACTCAACAGTGGGGGGTAGCGACAACGAAGATCCCACCATGGGAAAGGCAGCGGTGAAAACCGCCGCAATGTCGACATGACGCACGCGGCATGCTACTGGCAAGATGCCAGCATCCAAGGCCACTGCGGCGATCTCTGCCACCCAAGCGGTGGCGACGAAGAAGAGGAAGAGGAAGGGCACCACCGTGTCGACAGATACGACGATGGCCAACACCGAGACTGAGACGGTTGCTGGTGACGACGACGACGCAAGGTCGCCCGACATGCCGACTGAGCGGGCGAAGGAGACACTCCTCAAGGTCATTGGGGAGGGGCGCCCGAAGCCGAACACTGATGAGCCGGGTGACGCAGGGTCGCAGAAGAAGGCGAAGAAAGCTCCGCCCGGGCCCATAAAGGTCGGGTTGAAGCTTGGTGGCAAGTAAGTCAACAAACTTTACTCGCTCATGGTTAGTTTTGCACGTCTTGTATGTTTTGTTGTTGAGGGACTTTGCTTTTTGGCAGGTCGACTCCTGCCACCTCGGACAATGGCAAGAATGCCACACGCCAGGAGGCCTTTGGGCACAAGGGAGGGAAGGCGTCGGTGGAGCAGTCACCGGCGACGTTGGCAGTGGACGTCTCGAGCCAAGCTCCTAGAGCTGCAGGGACAACATCGTCGGTAGCGACAAAGGTTGTAGCCGGCAGCACGCAGCAGGTAGAAGGTCTGCAGGAAGATCTGCTTGTGGCCGACCTGCCGCTAACACAGGAGCCGCAGGCTGTAGAGGGGAGCGGGAGTGGCAAAGGGAATGAGGTCGACAGGTGCCTCTATGCCGGGACCCCGTGGGAGAACGACGTCGTCGCCGACCGCCAAGACCTAGATGAGTTGAAGGTGGCGCAACAAACGATCACGCGGACACTCTCGGTAAGGTCTTTTCCCTATTAAGGAAGTCATTACTTCAACTATTCTGATATCATGCGGCCTGACTTTCTGTGATGCAGTCTCTCGCGGAGCGGGTGCAGGCTCGGGAATACCTAGTGAGAGAAGGTGCCAGGGCCCACATGGAAGCTACTGCAGCTTGGGATGCTGTGCTGCAAGCCAAGATCGAAGCTGTGGCGGAGATCCAGCGCATCAAGAACGCCATGGCCAAGCAGGCAGAAAAGGAGATAGCCGCCCTGAAGGAGCTGACGGCCGCCCAGGAGAAGGCGAAGAATGCTGAGGAAGACCTCAGGGTCATTGTGGATGGTATGCCTGGACAGACTCCCGATCTTGATTTCTCGAGGATGTAGCATTTTCTGACCTTAAATTTAATGTTTCGAGATGCCCAGAAGAAGACGGACGCCTTGAAGAAGGACCTCAAAGAAACCAAGGACCAAGTAAAGGTCCTCAAGGAGAGCACCAAGAAGGTCCAGGACGGAGAGTATTTTCTCGAAAGGTTGCATGTCAGCATGGGTTACGTCGAGGCCTGGGGACCAACCTTTTCCAGGCCTTGCAGAGCGTTATTGACCAGTGAGTGGTGGTTGCAGGTCTTGAGAAGCAGCTGGCCGACCTCAAGGAGGCCGCTAAGTACCTGATGGACATTTACGTCCCTCAGGAGGAGGGGGCAGAGCCCAAGGAGCTCGTTGCCCGCCTGGATGAAGCGGAGGGTCGGATGAAGACGCTGCTACTGGACACCAGCAAGCTCACCGTGGCCACAGCTTTGGCCACGGTGAAGTTCCACGAGCCGGCCTTCGACCTTCAGAAGGTCGCGGAGGATGTCGACCTGGCGGAGCTAGTGAACTCTGAAGGCGTCTAGGCTGCCGCGGAGGAGATCATCAAGAAGGTCGACCTCTAAAAATGTAGTCTAGGATGTATCAGACTGTTGATGTAAATGAGGTCGTGGACCCTTTTGACGATGTAAGTAAACTTGCATGAATGAAAAGGTTTCGCTTAATTAAACAGCATAACCCCTTTTGTGGCAAAAACACTCGTTATGAGAACCCAAAAGCAGTGAACTTGCGAAACGTGTCCCCTCTGCTAACCCAACTCAGTGGAGGAACGGCTTACCGACTGCACGGCTCAACATGGAGGCTTAAGTGCAGCCGGCGTGCGGAGGGGGGGCCTTGGACTCATGGTCTCACAACCACACGACTTAAGAATACGCATAAAAAGCATAAGAGCTATGGTAAGGGACAACGCTTTGAGAAAGAAAAGGTAAAATCCCCTCAGGTCATGAGACCCTTAGGTTGGCAAAGCCAAGCCCCCGAGCATGTTGTTGACGGTCGATTTTGGTACACCTAGCTATGAGTTTACCGTCAACATTTGCACATATTTGATATTCTAACTAATGGTACTAACCCCCTGGAGGTATCAAGTTCACTCTTGCATGTCGATTTTGGAGTTTATTGTTTACGTAGGAAACTAACGTTAAAGAGCAGACTTTCGGGATAAGTTCATCAAGCACTTCAAGAGAAGATCATGAAGCCCGGCACAAGTCAAGACACATGATGAACATGACTCCAAATGGCCCAGGGACCGAAGCATGAAGTCGTAAAACTCCAAGGACCTGAACAAAAGATGCTAAACCTTGCGCGACAAGGAGCTCTATCTAAATCGTGGAGAAGACGACGTCAAGGGCCCACATGCAGAAGGGGGCAAGTCAACAATTGACCGAGAAGCGTCGGGGAGAGAGACGGGGCCGAACCGGGCCGAAATGGGCTTGGGCCGATCGGCCCAGGCCAGCCGGCCTGGCCTGTTCTGAGCCCGGTTCGCGGCACCCTTTGACCTAGGTGCTCCTCGATAAATTGTCTCTGCCTCCATCGGCCGCCACATCCATCCATTCATCAGAGAGCCGCCAACACGAAGGAGAAGCACCGGGAGGAAGCCGCCGGCCGCCGCAAGTCCTCGAGTAGCCTAGGAGATTACCTAGGCCATGCCCTAGCCACCATGGTTGGCCCTGCGTGGTGAAGCCATGGTGGAGTTCCAAAGCCCATGCCTTGATTCCATCAAGGCAATTGTACACTCTACATTCGATGGTGATATAAATCATGTCTTTTCCTTACTTTGAGTTGCTTCGATGCGTGCCTCATTCATATGTGTAGCTAGCATATGCCCTTAGTAGGAATAGAGTAATCATGGTGGTTAGTCTATCTCTTGCGGATACATCGTAGTAGTGCACGGACCGAGGCTTATCGTTCGGTGATGAATATCCTTGCGTAGTGACAGTACGGTGGAGGAGAAAGCGGCGAGCGAACATGTAATGTTGAGTCAATGACTCATTCTCATGTTGTAGGATTAGATTGGTTTGTCACCTTGCCCGAAATGGCAACAAGAAGACGATAGGCTAGGTTACCTTTGGACGTTTCCCTTTATGGCTAGCTGGATGTGATCCATACATCCTTTCATGCTTGTATGATCTCTATGCAATCAATGCTTCGTGTAGGGTTAGACTGGTACGTTAGATAGAGAACCTTAGCAGTTTGCTTCTGATCCTTGGATTGACAAGCCTTGGGGACCCTCCTTGGTGAAAAAGGCACCAAGTCACCCGTACACTTGCGGTGAACTTCAACACGGTTTTGAACCGTCAACAAGCCCTTTTTCTGGCGCCGTTGCCAGGGATTGGAACTCGAACCCTAGGGCGATATATCTTTCTTTTTAACTAACCCTAATTTTATTATTGCATATACCCTGTGTTTCTTGTTTGTGACCTTGAATGCAGGTAAAACCCTAGACACAAAGCGATCGAGAAGTTTTCGACATTCGGACTTCAACAAGTCCAACCTCGCTCAACCAAGTTGATGACTACGCAAAGATTTGTTCTTCAGTGGTAGGTGCTAACCTTGGTTAGTGGCCCAACATCCGCTATTGAGCCCCCACCCAAAGCAAGTGAAGATGAACAAGGTATGCCTACGTGTGTCAATTAAGTTTTTAAGACTAATTTCTTTTGGAGGTTTGTATGTTCGAGCTATAGGTTTCGGAAACAACCATGTCAAGCACGATGGAGAAGGATTCCATTACCATCATGCTCATACAGCAATGGTAATGACTTTTGAAGCCAAGGGGTGCGTGACATGGTGCCTTAAAAGACTACAAGATGAATACCGCACATACATCTCCAGGTCGATGGACTAAAGGATAATGATGTCATCAAGATGCCTTGCACAACCTCAGCAGAAGACAATTGGAAATAATTGAATTTTCAAAAGCACCATGAAGTCTACGTTCCAACGAATCAAGTGGCAAGGCAATCGGAGGTTCCTACAAGCGGATATGGCGAACTCACCGAAGGTTGCACCTGCTGAAATTCTGGACAGCAAGCAATGCTCAAGTGAAACAGCCATAACTCCCTCATTCGGACTCCGATTAAGACGAATGAGTACCCGTTGGAAAGGTAATTTTATAAATTTTTCAATAGAACTGTATTTTGGTATATGTTCTGTTCTGGATGCAGGGGTAAATCCATGAAGAAGAGGCAGCGACAAGGTGATGACGACAAGATAAAGGAGATGGACATGGTGACAACAAAGAGAAGATGGGGCAATGGTTCCACAACACATACATGATGAAATTCAGAAGCTAAGGACTAAAACAAACCCTCTGGAGCATGGATGAATGAGGACACAAGAGGCACCACTCAACACATGATGATGTTGGAAGCGAACCACGACCGGTTTCATAAGGCAACATCAAGCTGCATGGATGCTTTGGATTCTCGCACAAAGAACCATGGCTTCACGACGATGAAAAGGTACGTGAGAAAGTCAAGCTCTATGACTTAAAATGAAGCGCTTTGCGGGAGGCAACCCGATCTTTTTATATATCTATATAAATTATGACAGTCTACATTGTGCTCTTTATTTGAAAACTTCAAGTAACTTTGTACCATTGGTCTAATAAATGTCACAACCACATGTTGTATGATTTAATATATATATTGAGTGAGCACTTTGCTACTTGATTTTGGAAAACTTGTAGACCCCTTAATTTTGTGTGCTTATTAGTGTTTAGAGTCTTTTTATTTGTGTCTTTTTAGAGAGAAATATGAAGCATGATCCCTTTTGATTCTAAACTTGTGGCTAGTTAACTTAGGCTAACTTTTGCTTTTGGTTTAGATCACCACCATATCATGTCATACCTTTTTGTTCATTCATATCATGTTGCACTTCATTCCACATTGTTCTCCACCCTTGCATTGTGTTGCATGTTGCATCTCATTTTTATAACCCTTTTTGTGAAAAAAACCCCATCTTTGCCTAAACCTTCCTATCAAACCACACCTAGAACCCAAGCTAACAAAGTTAGGATCGACTTGTGTCAATTTAACCAAGTCTATCTCTATCCCTTTTCTAATTTAAAATTTGACTAGCCTTATCCTAAACCCTTAGGAAAAACCCCTCGTACCTTTAGTAATCCTAAAACCATAGGTTTGTTTTTCATCCAAAAATCTAACCCTTGTTTTCTTTTCTTCTTTTTCAAAACCACCATAGATAGAATTTCTTCACCCGACTTATCTTTTCAAAATTCTTGTCTTAAGCCAAAAATATAGGATACCCACAAGCCCTACCTTAAAACCTTGTTAGCATGTTTTAGGTCTTTTGATAAAAGATTTTGTTGACAAGACTTTACCTCTCATAAAGTGACTTGCATGTCATTATTGAGGAACGACATCGAAAGCCTTTTCAAACATTGCTGACCCTTTTTACTAACCCCTCTGCATTTGCATTTTGCATCAGCCCCTTTGTTCTATCATGCATAGGTTAGCTTGGCTTCCTCGTGAAACTTTTTGATGAATGCTTTATTTCAATGGCAATGCTTCACTAGTGGCATTTTCTTTAGCAATCTTGTGTAAACGTGGTGTTTGGACTTGATTGCAGACAATCATCATTTGAGTTTTTAAAGCCTTGTTGATTTAAATTGCATTAGGTTGGTTTATAAACTTTACAATGCGCTTTAATTTTCTTGCGGCATGAAGAATTATTAACCTTGAAATGAACATGGTGTTTTGACCTTGGTTAAATCTTTATGTTTATATAGAAATAAAGCAATCTAGTTGTAAACATGGTGTTTAGAACTTGGTGTAAACATTGTCATTGTTTATATCCCTTCCTTTCATTTGCTTTTTTTTTCACCTACACGCACGTACACCCATTAGGTTCTTCTTTTTATTTTTACTTGGTAAGCTATGCCACAAGTTAAGATCTTAGGGATGTATTTGGTTTGTTGGCAATTGTTTCTACTCCCGACCATCACCCCGGGGGTAGAATGTGCATTTGATTCAAAGTTTGAGCACGTGTTCAGAGATGTACAATGGAAGAAAAGTTAATATTCAGAAGCTCCTTCAAACCCTGTTTCCAACGCATCAAGGATCATCAATTTTGAAACATTGAGCGTTGCGCGGTCTGAAATCAGCTTTGGACAGATTGCATCGCCGGAGTAAAATAGGCACAACTCTCTTGTTCGGAACCCCTCACTTCTATGCTCGAGGACGAGCAATCATTTAAGCATGGGGGAGGGGACTCCTATAGTAAGTACTATGTTGCTTAAAAGTTCAGAGGAGCATAAAAAATGATGAATAAAAAAAGAAAAAAAGAAGAAAAAAATGAATGATGAATGAAAAAAAGAGAGAAGAAAGAAAAAAACAAAAAAAAGAGAAAAATAAAAAATGCTCCTAGGTTCTTTTTTGCTTTCATTTAAATCTTAGAGAGCTTTGAAGACAAGTCCATACTCAATCTTTTCCAACCATGTGCAATCCGATAACGAGAACTTCATTTGTGTCTCGGGATCACCCATTTGCCACTTGCACATGCCCACCTTTCTAAATGTGTGTGTTCCATCTCTCTCTCTCTTCCCAACATTTATTTTCCATGACCTTTTTGACTAGTCTCGGTGATTCCAATAGATCTCACTCTTAGTTTGACAATATTTCAAGTATAATGTTTTGCTAGGACTATTGTTACCTACCAAGCTCCACATAAGCTTTCCACTTTCATATATGAGTAGAATAGGTTGAGAATAATCTAGTGTAGGCTTGAGTGACTTGACGAGATGAGTGTTTCCATGAGCTTTTGCAAGAAGAACCTCACCTATGTTAGATGTGCAACTTTTTGAAAACTCTTCATGATGCAACAAGGTAAAGGTTTGAAGTTTGCTTAAGTTCAAGAGCACTATTTTTGTTTTATTGTGGCATGTTCTTTAATGATAGTCTATCTTCCATGATGAATTAGCTGGTCAAAATTTGAACCTTAAATACTAAATACTTGAGAGAGCAATATCTCTTGTTGTGTATAACTAAGTGCAGGGAAGACATTCAAGGGCAAATGTTGGCATTTCTTAACGTCATCACTAGGTTATGAGTTCCTAGCAACGGTGCCAGAAATGACCAAATGTAATCCTACGATTACAAGAGTCCGCAAGTGCACGGAAGTACCATTGTAGCATTTCTCCAAAGGAGTATTCCAAAGGGTATCGAATCCAAGGAAGGCTGGGCGGATTAACAAGTTAAACACTATTGCAAGGAGTATAAATCATAGACGGGAACAAACCAGACACTCGAACACAGGGGTAAGGTATGATAGATAAGAGGGTAGTGTGAACACACAAACACACCCTCTCTAAAGGTCCTAGGCTTAGGAGGCAACATATGAGTCAGTTCTAGGTTCTAAGGTACTAAACACACAAAGTTAGTCAGACGAGTTAGACACACACTAGCATTGTATGATTGCTGGCTCAAGCACCCAGGTACAAATGGGGAGCTAACCTCCCGCGTCGCTTACGCACGACTCCGGTTGTTAGACTTTAGACTCCTACAGCGTATCCGAACGTGGGGGATTCCAGAAGGGTCCAACAGCTGTCACCACCGCGGCCTACCCCAAGACAAACCGTGGGATACACTCATAAGCAACGTAGCTACGCAACCCAAACACCACGCTTACGTTGTTAGCAGGATCCTGACCGGCCTGGGCTATTGTGACCCAGGTCAGAGCCGCCAGATAAACCGGCCAATTACACCGAGTACCGTAGCTTGAGCACGAACTTCATGCAACACTAACATGGGATCTAACTAGATCAAACTAGGCTAAGTACACAAACAGATTTGTGCTTTCCTATGTCTATTCAACAAGATCAAAGGGTCGTGTTCGTGAAGAACACGAGCCTCTAACTTATGAACAAACACCGAAAACATGTATAAGTCACTCGTCAACTGGATCGAAAGGCCTTGTTCATCAAGAACAGGAGCCTCTAAATGATGAACGAGCGAAGAACACATGAACAAATCACCCATGTATACAAGCACAACTTTATATGAAATAGTTGAATACTTGAAGTAGATCAAAGTCATACAATAAAATGAAGATACAAGAGAACTCATACCTAGATCCCAAAGTAGACTTGGAACCTGAAGTAGAACTACTCTAGCTTATCTCCTAGCCTTAGAAACCAAAAGTGAGAGAGGAGGAGTAAAGTGTGTTGGTAAGAAATGAACCCCCTCCCCTTCTATTTATAGGCATGAGCACCGGCGCAAGGAGGAGTGAAACACCCCGGGAACGGCCTCTAGGACAATGGACAAGTGCCACGTGGAAGCCCAGGATCAGCCGACCCAAGGTCAGTTCGGCCGATCCTAGGGTTGGCCGACCCCAGGTGGGCCCCACTCGGGGTGTGCTTCCTCGGGGTGGCTGTCCTGTGGGCCCTTATGTCGGTCCCCGGTGTACACGTGCTCTTGAGGCGGTTTAGGCGCTCTGGTGGGCCCATGGATCCATGTGAAGTCCACGTGTCATGCTCTGATTCATCGGGGCTTGCCTCTCTTGGATTGGTGACATGGCGTGCATGCATGGCACCTGAGGTGGCAGCCACTCCTTAAGGTGACGTGGCATGAATCATAGAAGGTGAGTTTGCCACTTCTTTTATGCTTATTTTCCTGCAATCACATAATCTCCAAGGACAAGTGGAACTACATTATTCTTAACTAAAATGCGTGTAAGAAATGCCTCTTGCTCCTTTATTCATGAGTAAATTGACGGCTAAAGTTAGTACTTAACAGCCGTCAACAACTCCCCCAAGCTAGCCTCATGCTCGTCCTGAGCAAGACACTTAGGACTTAGGTTGGTTTATCAGAAGTTGTTACGATGTTGTATTCCTAGTTTATGACAAGCATACGACTAGGTACTCTATCAAGGATTGAATAAGTTGTCATTGATCTTAACTTACGCTTGATCGCTATGGGGCTTGTAGCTTCACCTGCCTTGGGCGGTTGAAAGATAGAACAGTTGTATAGGAATTACTAATCACAGGTACCTTGATCAGTTGTTAATCCAGAGGTTTTGCAAATTTTCACAAGGAAACCAAAGTTCCTCGAATGATACTATCGGATCACTCATTGTGTATGTTTCCTCACCAAGGCATTAAATTGCCTTCTTTCTCCACCTACTCCTAATATGCTGATATGTGGAGCTGTAGGTAGGGAAAACATGTGGCATACCTGTTTCTCATATGTTGTCGAGTCGAAAATCGGGTCCTTGGGAGCAACAAGTCATACAACCTAATCAAGATGTGCATGTGTGTGTATATGGTGGATGGATGAAGAACTCCTTTTTGTATATGATTCTCTCTTCTACTTTTGAGATTTTTGAGACTTGGGCTATGTTTCTTTATTCTTTCTCTTTTCTCTTTTTTTTTCTTTCATGCTCTTGAGCATGTGTTTTTGTTGTTTTTTTTTCATAGCCCATAGTCCTTGCTGAATATTTTTGGAGAGAGAGTAATCATAGAACACTGCGCGGAGCTTTATTTGTGGAATGGATGGGGGATGGATGAAATGATGGGTGCTAACTTCTGGTGTAGAAGTTTTGCATATAGTGGTTGTGTACGTGATCTTGATCATGGGAGCATGACAAGTTTCTCGCCGAGGGTCACAACAATTCGACAAGACTCAATGAAGAAAACAAGTAGCATATGTGGAGGCTAACAAAAGCTAGGATCTACATATGGCTTTGGATAGGAATTTTTTTTCATCATTGAGGAACTTGTCATTTTATCCTTTTTCAAAAGAAAACTCCGGATATCAAACATCACTTAGCACAAGCTCATAGCAACTTTATTATACCATATCATACCTCACAACAACCTAGGCAAAGGTCATGCTTTTTGCTACCCACAAGTTTCAAGCTAAGGTTTGATCATACAAGCCAACAAACTCAAAACTAAGATAGGGTACTAAGCTGTAGCAAGGCATAAAAAGGAACAAACAGAGCAACTATTCATCATTTCAACCATGAAGAACAGAAGCATTCTTACCGCGCATATGAAAAGCAAACTAATTTAGGAAAGCAAATAAATATTTTTGGTCTTCTTTATTTTGCAGATTTTTATGTGTTTTTAGCATATGAGATTCTGAAAATAAAGATACAAGTTACCTCAGAGTGGGGGTCCTCCCCCAAGCTAGCTTTAGGCTCACTACTGTGGAGGGGGAAATCCCATCCACCGATAGTAGGCCCTCTACTCCTCCAGCTGCTGCTGCTGTGCCAGCTCGATGGCGTGAAGTCTCTCGCCAGACATCCGCTGCCAGTCCCAGGCGGACTCGACGTGCTGTTGCACGGTCTCCTCCATGTCGCCGACTCGGATGTTGAGCTCGCTCATCTGCTTAGTGAGGGTGGCCCCACGAGATGACGAGCGTAACCCGGACGACGAAGTTGTCGCATCTCCGTAGGTAGTACCAGCAGGGACGGCCCACTCGCCACTGCCCGCACTAGCCTAAGCTGAGCTACTCGCACCCTGCTGGTACATGGGCTGGTCCCAACCGGGAGCATATCCGGGAGTAACCCCAGGCATGTACTCGGTAGAGGTCCATGTACCAGATGGAGGTGTGGTAGGTTGAGGCTGTGGCTGAGGCGACAGCTGCGGAGACGACTGTGGTGGCAGCTGTTGTGCTCCGACTGCTCTCCTCGATGCACTCCTAGTTACCCTGTCACCAGAGACACTAGAACGACGTGGTTCCTCGGGAGGAACGGTTAGTGGCCCCTGGCCGTACAACCTGAAATCCGGGTTAGGTAACCGAATCTGGTTTATATGGCCTGGGTAATAGAAAACCAATGAATCATCCGGACCCTTCTTAAGAATATGCCCCTGAGTCAAATAAGCCTCGTCGATCTGAGTACGGGGATTAGCAATGGAGGGCACGTTGGGCCCTTGTGTAATCCCAAGATTGGTGACAATGCGAGAAATCAGAGACGTACACTCAATAGAACCCGTCATCTTAAAATTCATTAACCACTGCCGAATCATAGCTTGCACAGGGGAGATCTTGATCCGTCTGACCGCGGCATATAAGATCATCATCTCGTCAGTGCGCACGGGTCGTACGTCATCCCTTGGAAAGAGAGTGACGGTGAGCCACTTGTGCCACAGTCGGATAGTGGGATGCAAGATATCGTTGCACCTAGGTATTAACTTGTCGCGAACAAGCCGACCAGAGATCTCTTCCCAAAAATTCTCATGATTAAAACCAGTGCAAGCTTGCTCAAGAGAAAAAGCGCAGCGACGATGAAAACCGAGGGTGCGACTAAGATCTTTCCATGAAACTCGTTACGGAACTCCATGAAATCGAAATGAAATACCAGACGCATCCTCTTGAAGAGTGCAGAAAAACTGGATGGTGGTAGGTCTAGAACCAACCTCCTGAACTGGGACAAAACCTTCCCATCCTAAAGCTTGCCAAATGGAATCGAACTCGGAGTCCATACCTATTTTCTTGAGAAGGTCCGGGTCGAACTCCTTGGTGTTGGCAAAGACTCGGTCTTTGATGAGAGCGTAGGCTTGTCTCTCGCGATCATTCCTCAAGTCGATGAAGGCGGCGTCGATGACGTACACTTCTTTGGCTTGTGGCGTGGGTAGCTCTTCCTCTCCCTCTTCTTCACGGTCGGTTGACATTGGGCTTGGTGCAGCTTCGGAATGACGAGACGAGCTCCCCCCGTCACGTGAACGGCGTGAGCGAGTCAACTTCCGGAATGCGCCGGAGGCCCAACTCATCTTGCACAACCATCGGACAACACGAGCAACTCGGTGATGGGTTAGTGAAACCGAATGAAATCCTTACCGAGATTGCTCCACCAATGATCAATATTTCAGCGGCACTTGGAGAGAATACTTGGCACCTCAATCTCGAGCAAGAAATCCATGAAAACCAGAGAGCAAGAACAAGAGAGGGAGAGAGTGATGCAATGGGTGAAGACACCCCTCAAACCCCCTGGTATTTATAGGCAATGAAGCCGGGCACCGAGACATGGGTCGTGTGCAACGGCTAGGAGCCGTTGGAGGAAGGAGGGCCGAGATAGCCGTTAGGCTGGGTCGGCCGACCTGTGGGGTCGGCCGAACCCACCTCGGGTCTGCCCGCCTCCAGCTTTTTGCAACGGCTCTCTAACGGTCATGTGATGGCCTGCCTAGGTGTCCCGGTCCTAATCTTGCCCAAAAACTTGCTTAAATGAATTTTAAGGGTTTTCTAACTCAAAATTTTATTTTCAGAATTTTTATTTAAAAAGGGAAATTGGCTAGAAAAATTCTAGCATGCAAATGCAAGAATGGAAAATTCAAATATACATTGGAAAAATTAAATTAAATTTTGGAAAGGGAAATATGAGATAACTACCAATTTTTACCTTTTGGCGAAAGGACTCATCATTTGAAGTCCGAGAGCGGGACTTTTCTCGGTGATCAGTTCCACCCGTCACCCCACTCTCGAGAAGTAGAGGGGTGTGATCTCTGTACCTCCCGCCACACCTTCCATGTTTTCCTTGATTTTCTTGGTGCGGTCAGAGGTTGCGTGAGCGGGGGTTGTGGCTCCGTCCATCCCCAAGTTTGCTCATCATTTCCTTGCACTGAATAGCATTGCTCTTCTGTTGGTCGAAATCGGAACATCAAGTTCTTCTTCCCAATGCGAAAACGGATGGTCCCATTTTCCACATTGATCCTTGCCCGAGCGTCACTTAGGAATGGCCTCCCAAGAATGAGTGACATTTCCGCATCATCTTGCATATCAAGGACCACGAAGTCTGTGAAGATGCAGGAACCCTAGACAAATACCAGTAGGCTTTCCACAATCCCCTCCTGATACTAGATCGATGCATCAGCAAGCTGAACTGTCCTCGAGGTTGGAGTAAGAGCAGGATATCCCAATCTTTCGAACATCGCCTTGGACATAAGGTTAACACTCGCGCCAAGATCACAGAGAGCATTCCTGATTTTCTGATAGTATATTGTGCAAGTGATAGCCAGATAACTAGGGTCTTTCCTGTGCACAATTGCTGAAGATTCCCATGGATCAAGAACCTGCTGTATGGGTCTCCCTGCATAGTCAGCAGCTCGTGCCCTCCCAGATGGCTTACCCCATCTGGTGGACACTGCACAAACATTCTCACAAGAAGACACGGGTTGCCCCGGAATCTTCCCATCCTCAGCAGAGGGAACCAAAGCAGCTAACTGAGCCAACTGGGTTTCTATCATCTTATTAAAGCTCAGTTGGTTCTTAAGAGCAGAAGATAGGCTATCAATTTTAATGTTAAGGCTTTCCAAAGCCTTATCATAGGCAGCTGTTTTCTTATTAAAACCATCATTAATCTTAGCTTGCCCGAAAACCAGATCTCTCAGGGAAGGTTGGTTTGGATTGAAAGAATTACCTTGATTACCTCCCTGATAGTAAGGGCGTGATTGATTCCACGTTTGACCTCCTTGTGGACGATAACCATTGTTGTTGTTGTTCATGTACATCACGTCCTCCTGGGTAGTAGGGTAGTAATTCCCTGAATGCCCAGTGTCACCACAGACTTCGCAGGTCATGCGAGCATCCATAGCTTGAGTAGTGATGGCCATGGCAGCCTTCTCGCTGGTCAGAGCATCCATTCTCTTCATAGGTAGGTCCATCTTAGCGTGCAGCATATCTGCTTCCTTGACGGTATGCGTACCCCTCTGACGTGGCTGGAGTCGATCATGACTCCACCCTTGGTTGGAGACCATCTTCTCATTAAGTTTAGTTGCTTCAGCGATAGTGAGAGAAAAGAAAGCCCCTCCAGCAGCAGCATCAATATGGCCTCGGGCTGTCGGAGTCAGCCCATTATAGAAACTCTAAAGAATAAGCCAGTTGTCCATCCCATGATGGGGACAAGCTAGGATGTACTCCTGAAGCCTTTCCCAAGCTTCTGGAATGGTTTCATTTGCTGCTTGCTGAAAGCTTGAAATTCTCCCTCGGAGGGCATTGGTCCTGCCCAACGGAAAGAACTTCGCGAGGAACGCTGCTGAGCACTTTGCCCAGGTGTCAATATCTGCACAGTTCGCATAGAACCACTACTTCACCTTTCCCAGAAGTGAGAATGGAAACAGTCGCAGACGAATGGCATCTTCCTCCACTCCTCGTATAGTGAAGGTACTGCACAGCTCTAGGAACTGTTGCAAGTGGGCGCTCGCGTCTTCATTGGGCTTGCCACAGAATGGGCTAGCCTGTACCATCGTAATGAGGCCAGTCTTGATCTCGAAGTTTCTGTTCCCGGTATTGATCTCGGGGCCAGTGGGCACCTGATCAGTAGAAGGAGCAGAGTACTCGCGTAGAGTCTTCTCTTGATTGGCCATGGAAGTTGATGTAGATGGCACAAAGGAAGCTGGATCGACTTCCGTACGTACATGCTGGGGAGAACCGAAATGAGTTCTAGTTCTCCTCACGAGTGACTCAGGATCTTCAGTGAAATTCGGCGGTAAGTCGAAACCAGTCATACACTACCTGTCTTCATCATCAATAGACAAAGAAGACATTCAAAGTTAGCCTGCATTGAGAAATGTTTTATTCCTATCATGATTATAAACATTGCAAAGTGTTGACATGTTATCGTTAGCCTTCCCCGGCAACAGCACCAGAAATGCTTGTTGGCATTTCTTAACATCATCACTAGGTTATGAGTTCCTAGCAACGATGCCAAAAATGACCAAATGGTAATCCTAACGATTACAAGAGTCCGCAAGCGCATGGAAGTACCATTGTAGCATTTCCCCAAAGGAGTATTCCAAAGGGTATCGAATCCAAGGAAGGCTGGGCGGATTAACAAGTTCAACACTATTTCAAAGAGTATAAATCATAGACGGGAACTAACCAGACACTCGAACACAGGGGTAAGGTATGATAGATAAGAGGGTAGTGTGAACACACAAACACACCCTCTCTAAAGGTCCTAGGCTTAGGAGGCAACATACGAGTCAGTTCTAGGTTCTAAGGTACTAAACACACAAAGTTAGTCAGACGAGTTAGACACACACTAGCATTGCATGATTGCTAGCTCAAGCACCCAGGTACAAACAGGGAGCTAACCTCCCGCGTCGCTTATGCACGACTCCGGTTGTTATACTTTAGACTCCTACAGCGTATCCGAACGTGGGGGATTCCAGAAGGGTCCAACAGCTGTCACCACCGCGGCGTACCCCAAGACAAACCGTGGGATACACTCATAAGCAACGTAGCTACGCAACCCAAGCACCACGCTTAAGTTGTTAGCAGGACCCTGACCGGCCCGGGCTATTATGACCCAGGTCAGAGCCGCCAGATAAACCGGCCAATTACACCGAGTACCGTAGCTTGAGCACGAACTTCATGCAACACTAACATGGGATCTAACTAGATCAAACTAGGCTAAGTACACAAACAGATTTGTGCTTTCCTATGTCTATTCAACAAGATCAAAGGGTCGTGTTCGTGAAGAACACGAGCCTCTAACTTATGAACAAACACCGAAAACATGTATAAGTAACTCGTCAACTGGATCGAAAGGCCTTGTGTGACAACCCGCCCGGGAAAATACCGTACTATCGCCTAAACCAATCCACTTTGGCCATTAAGCGGCAGTAAAGTACCATCCTATCGTTGGTTGCCGGGTTAACACCCGGTAAATCACTTGGACATCACATAGAGGATCGAACATATGCATTAAAACTCACATGAAGGCGAGTCCAGAGTACCGACACAAATTAAATCCAAATTTACCCCGAAGGGTTAATTATTACAAACCATGGTTCATGACATGATAAGTAAAAGTTCAGAGTTTGAAAAGAGCGGAAATAATGAACTAGCGATACGCTAAACATCACAGGAGGCCGTCCGTGATACCATCACTCGTCGTCATCCACCCATTCCAGCTCCCAGCCGGGTGGAATCTCTGCAGGCCAAACAACACCTGCAACCACATTTTAAAGCAAGGCTGAGTATACGAATACTCAGCAAGACTTAACCGTCGGGTGATAACTACATCACCAAACTCTAGACATGAGAGGCTTTTTGGCCGGTGGAGTTCTTTTGCTGAAAAGCAACAAAGAGTATGTCCTTACTTTCAAGATTTTAGCTCAAATTCTAGTTAATTAACATTTCTAAGTTTGCCAACTAATTCAATCAAGAATTGTACAATACAATTAATCCAAACAGTAATATTCACAAAGTTCCATCATTAAGGGATATCATGGCCAGTTGATTAAGCTGTCTCGGATAACGGTGAGAGGCCGACAATCGATTGATTTATAACCTTGCAAGGTAAACCTAAACACACGGTAGGGTGCCCTCACATTGGACAACCACCAGGCGGTTCCCATCTTTCTTCGGGTCGGGATCAGACCTACAATCCTCGGTACAAGGCTTACTGGTACGTCATGCCGGACCGCCCAGACTCGCACAGGTACCCCACTATTGCAGGCAGGGGGACACATCAGGTGTCCTAGGGGTAGTAGGGAAAAGTTCCCTTGCCGTGTCCATCAGGTACTAGGCTTACCAGTCCCATTCCCGACAAGTGCTTGGTACGTTCAAAAGGTTAGCCCACGAAAGCCACTGGACCGGAGCCCAAATCCCATGCTCTTACCACATGAGCAATCCATTTATAAAGATCTCATGATTCCAACATAGGAACCTATTCTCGCGAGTGACGAACATCACTCGACTTGTACCGGTCCTATAGCATAGCAGCTGTCGACCTAGCATACTAGTAAAAGAGCATAAGTACCTAGGGTTCATGCATCTAGGGTTTCAATTCAACTCCTGAATGTAAATGCACAAACATAGCAAAGGTAATTGCATAATTTTAAAAGAAAGGGTTAATGATCCGGGGCTTGCCTTCGTTGGCAAGGTTGGCCTTGGGCCCTTCTGGACCTTGGTCCAGGTCTTGCTCTACAGCGACGTAGTGCACGTCTCCATCAGCTCCTCCGTCTCCTCCTTCCGGCACAAGCGTACGGCTACCGTCGAGAAGATCTACACAAGGATGCATATGCAAGATTTAATTAACGGTTTTCATTTAATTAGTTACAAAACAACATATGACACACATGAAGAGTATGGTTGGCCATATTCACCTTGACAAACACACATTTGGCAAATTATTTCTATTAAAGGAACAACATGTGGTGCTTTATTATTTATTCCTTTTAATAGTGACTGTGTACATATTTATACAAATTAATTAATTTAAATTTACAAAACAGCAAGGAAGTGGTCTTAACCAACTTAGCATGTTTCACATGACAAACCTAAGGTCATTAGGTGTGTAGTTGGTGGTTTTCCCATTTGACCTAACATTAAGCTTAATTGGCCTCCATTGTTTTTATTCATAAATAAATTCATAAAATTCAGTGGGTGGTGTTTCTGAAGCACTACAAGCCTATACAAAGCCACTGCATACACATGCACACTTAGGAGAGCTAGGAAATTAATTATACCGAAAATAACAAAATCTAGCTACCAAAATATGAGAAATGCATAAAAAAATAAATACACAACAAAATGATTCCAACTTTCTCTCACTGGTTCTATGACTCAAATCAAGGCTAGGAAATCAACAAGCACATCAAGAACTATTCTAGATCTTGAGCTATGCATTTACATTGAAAATTAAGCATATTTCAAGAATAAATTTTTCTGATAGACATAAAATTGTGATTAATTCAGAAGAATTGCAGTTAGGCATAAAAAGATCACATACAGAAGTTGAGTACAAAACCATAATTATTTTTAGCTACAAAAATCATTTAGACAGATTCATCATAAATACAAAATAAATCATATTAAAATACATACACAGTAACTTTGTGCAATTTTTAGTGCAGAATCTAGGCATGACATAGCTCACAACATATCAAAAATTCAGCTACAGATCACTTGTGGATTTTGAACTACAACAGATCTAGGTTTATCAGTTTTCTATTTTTCATGCAAACACTAGCACTCAAAAGTATGGTCATCCTTTACAAAAGTTGTAGGTTTATTCACAAGGAAACCAACAAAATTGAGCTTGTATTTTTCTGATTTTTCGAATATTTTCTACGGATTTTACAAGATCCAACAAAACACTAAACACTATTTAAGATCTAGTTTTCAAACAGGCCCCTGGAAGTTTTCAAAGCCTTACAGATATACCCTTGCTTTGCATCTAAGACCCTAGAAAGATTGATGACCTTGCAATGCGGTCCTTGACCATGGCCGGCGGCGCGAGCGGCCGAATTCCGACGAGCTCGCCGGTGCTCGCAGCCGGGCAAGGGCGGGGAAGTGGTCCCTGCTCCCCCAGGGCTCGATTCCGTGGCTCGGCTGAGTCGGGGAAGGGGCCGGCGAGGGGGCTCGGCGGCGCTTGGCGGCGGCGGCCGCTGCGGCTGGAAAACCGGCGAGGAGCGGGGCGGAGCTGGCCAACACGTGAGTGCTAGAGCTCGAGTGTGAGGTGGGGGAGGTGCTGGAGTGGTCAGGCGGCAAGGTCTGCGACAGGGAGGCGGAGCTCGGCTCGCGTGCTCCAATGGCGGGGCGGCGGCGAGCTCACGCGCGCGAGGAGAAGCAGCAGCGCCCCTTTATAGGCGGCGAGCAGTGCGTGGGGCGTTCACGCCTCGCCTCGAAGCAAGAAGGGAAAAAGGACGGGGACCCCGGCCGCGGTGGGGCGCGTGCGGTGCCTGACCGGAGGACGGCACGGGAGGGGCACGGCGCGGGCATGGCTGGCGGCGACGCGTGGCAAAAACGCGGCTCCCGAGGAATGGGGTCGAGCGCGGGGTGTGGGGGGAAACGGGCGCAGGAGCCTCGGGATGCACGGGCCGGCCGGGGGGGGCGGACGCCGAGGCTGCGCAGGCGCCACGCGGCGGCGCGTGCGGGGGCGCGGCGCCCTGGAGCGCGGGCTGCCGGCAACGCCACCGTTTTCATTTGATTTAGCCGTGTTTGAATGCCTCAAACCCCAAAAACAGGAATAGAAGTTCAATTTCGGCCAATAGCAAAGTTGTAGAGGAGCTATAGGAGAGTAACTTTTGCAAAGGCCGACCTATGTTTTGATCAATGGGTTGAGCATGAACTGCAGGCAAAGTTGCTGTTTTTCATGGCACTGATGAATAGTGTTTAGCTGCAGTTGACCGAGTTTTTCACCAATTTCCACTCCAAATCTCAAATGCCGCCAATTATGAAAAGTGTGTTCCTCGAAGAGACGAACAACTTTTATATTGGCTGATTTTGAAGTGTTTAAGTGAAAACTTGAGAACGCGGCAAAAGTTCTAGCGGGGGTTCAAAGACATTGGGGTTCGACTAGGGTTTTGACCAAGGGTTGACCACAAGGGTGTGTTGACTTGATTAAGAGGGTCATTAGTGATTGCTGGCTAGGTTTTCGAGGTGATGACCCAGGTTGACCATGGTTTGACCGAAGTCAACGGGTTTGACTCGGTTGATTAAGTCATTAGCACTAATGATGCTAATTAAAAACCTGGGGCGTCACACCTTGTTCATCAAGAACAGGAGCCTCTAAATGATGAACGAGTGAAGAACACATGAACAAATCACCCATGTATACAAGCACAACTTTATATGAAATAGTTGAATACTTGAAGTAGATCAAAGTCATATAATAAAATGAAGATACAAGAGAACTCATACCTAGATTCCAAAGTAGACTTGGAACCTGAAGTAGAACTACTCTAGCCTACCTCCTAGCCTTAGAAACCAAAAGTGAGAGAGGAGGAGTAAAGTGTGTTGGTAAGAAATGAACCCCCTCCCCTTCTATTTATAGGCATGAGCACCGGCGCAAGGAGGAGTGAAACACCCCGGGAACGGCCTCTAGGACCAATGGACAAGCACCACGTGGAAGCCCAGGATCAGCCGACCCAAGGTCGGTTCGGCCGATCCTAGGGTCGGCCGACCCTAGGTAGGCCCCACTCGGGGTGTGCTTCCTCAGGGTGGCTGTCCTGTGGGCCCTTAGGTCGGTCCCCGGTGTACACGTGCTCTTGAGGCGGTTTAGGCACTCTGGTGGGCCCATGGATCCATGTGAAGTCCACGTGTCACGCTCTAATTTGTCGGGGCTTGCCTCTCTTGGATTGGTGACATGGCGTGCATGCATGGCACCTGAGGTGGCTTAGCTTGCATGCATGGCACCTGAGGTGGCAGCCACTCCTTAAGGTGATGTGGCATGAATCATAGAAGGTGAGTTTGCCACTTCTTTTATGCCTATTTTCCTGCAATCACATAATCTCCAAGGACAAGTGGAACTACATTATTCTTAACTAAAATGCGTGTAAGAAATGCCTCTTGCTCCTTTATTCTTGAGTAAATTGACGGCTAAAGTAAGCACTTAACAGCCGTCAACAACAACACTGATTTCCAAGCTAAGCAAAGATTTTGGACTTGCTCGAGGACGAGCAAGGTTTAAGCATGGGGGGTATGTTGACGGTCGATTTTGCTGCACCTAGCTATGAGTTTACCGTCAACATTTGCACATATTTGATATTCTAACTAATGGTACTAACCCCCTGGAGGTATCAAGTTCACTCTTGCATGTCGATTTTGGAGTTTATTGTTTACGTAGGAAACTAACGTTAAAGAGGAGACTTTCGGGATAAGTTCATCAAGCACTTCAAGAGAAGATCATGAAGCCCGGCACAAGTCAAGACACATGATGAACATGACCCCAAATGGCCCAGTGACCGAAGCACGAAGCAGTAAAACTCCAGGGACCTAAACAGAAGATGCTGAAGCTTGCGCGACAAGGAGCTCTATCTAAATCGTGGAGAAGACGACGTCAAGGGCCCACATGCAGAAGGGGGCAAGTCAACAATTGATCGAGAAGCGTCGAGGAGCGAGACGGGGCCGAACCGGGCCGAAACAAGCCTGGGCCGGTCAGCCCAGGCGGGCCGGCCTGGCCAGTTCTGAGCCCGACTCGCGACGCCCTTTGACCTAGGTGCTCCTCGATATATTGTCTCTGCCTCCGTTGGTCGCCACATCCATCCATTCATCACAGAGCCGCCGACACGAAGGAGAAGCACCGGGAGGAAGCCACCGGCCGCCGCAAGTCCTCGAGTTGCCTAGGAGATGGCCTAGGCCATGCCCTAGCTGCCATGGTTGGCCCTGCGTGGTGAAGCCATGGTGGAGTTCCGAAGCCCATTCCTTGATTCCATCAAGGCAATTGTACACTCTACATTCGATAGTGATATAAATCATGTCTTCTCGTTACTTTGAGTTACTTCGATGTGTGTCTCATTCATATGTGTAGCTAGCATATGCCCTTAGTAGGAATAGAGTAATCATGGTGGTTAGTCTATCTCTTGCGGATACATCATAGTAGTGCACGGACCGAGACTCATCGTTCGGTGATGAATATCCTTGCGTAGTGACAGTACGGTGGAGGAGAAAGCGGCGAGCGAACGTGTAATGTTGAGTTGATGACTCATTCTCATGTTGTAGGATTAGATTGGTTTGTCACCTTGTCCGAAATGGCAACAAGAAGACGATAGGCTAGGTTACCTTTGGACATTTCCCTTTATGGCTAGGTGGATGTGATCCATACATCCTTTCATGCTTGTATGATCTCTATGCAATCAATGCTTCGTGTAGGGTTAGACCGGTAGGTTAGATAGAGAACCTTAGCGGTTTGCTTCCGATCCTTGGATTGACAAACCTTGGGGACCCTCCTTGGTGAAAAAGGCACCAAGTCACCCGTACACTTGCGGTGAACTTCAACACGGTTTTGAACCGTCAACAAGCCCTTTTTCTGGCGCCGTTGCCAGGGATTGGAACTCGAACCCTAGGGCGATCTATCTTTCTTTTTAACTAACCCTAATTTTATTATTGCATATACCCTGTGTTTCTTGTTTGTGACCTTGAATGTAGGTAAAACCCTAGACACAAAGCGATCGAGAAGTTTTTGACATTCGGACTTCAACAAGTCCAACCTCGCTCAACCAAGTTGATGACTACGCAAAGATTTGTTCTTCAGTGGTAGGTGCTAACCTTGGTTAGTAGCCCAACATCCGCTATTGAGCCCCCACCCAAAGCAAGCGAAGATGAACAAGGTATGCCTACGTGTGTCAATTAAGTTTTTAAGACTAATTTCTTTTGGAGGTTTGTATGTTCGAGCTATAGGTTTCGGAAACAACCATGTCAAGCACAATGGAGAAGGATTCCATTACCATCATGCTCATGCAGTGATGGTAATGACTTTTGAAGCCAAGGGGTGCGTGACATGGTGCCTTAAAAGACTACAAGATGAAGACCGCACGTACAACTCCAGGTCGATGGACAAAAGGATAATGATGTCATCAAGATGCCTTGCACAACCTCAGCAGAAAACAATTGGATATATTTGAATTTTCAAAAGCACCATGAGTCTACGTTCCAACGAATCAAGCGGCAAGGCAATCGGAGGTTCCTACAAGCGGATATGGCGAAATCACCGAAGGTTGCACGTGCTGAAATTCTGGACAGCAAGCAATGCTCACTACAAGAAAATCATTGACTAGTGACACAACCACATTTTAGCGTCATTGATTTATGACGTTCCTAGCTGATCTCGTCATAATAGTTCACTTCCGAGCAAATTTAGTGACAAAAAAAACTTTCATCATTACGGTTGGTACTGTAGCCGGGCATTCACTGTTCCATACTGTTTTGTGACGCCATAAGCTCTGCAAAAACGTCATAAACCAACATCGGTCCCACATGTAAGCACTATTTTAAAAATAGAGTGTTCTGAGTCGTCATAAATTTTAGTTGGGTCCCACATGTAAGCATTTTTTTGAAAATAGAGTGTTCCAAGTCGTCATAAATTTCTCCAGGGTCCCACATGTAAGCATTTTCGCCATGTCAGCGGCGTCATAAACCAACTTTGGTCCCACATGTAAGCATTATTTTAAAATAGAGTGTTCCAAGTCGTCATAAAATTCAGTTGGGTCCCACATATAAGCATTTTTTCGAAAATAGAGTGTTCCAAGTCGTCATAAATAGTTTTAGGGTCCCACGTGTAAGCATTTTCGCCAGATCAGCAGAGGCTAGATCACGAAATGTTGCAAAAATAATTTGCCATGGCATGGTTTCGAACCAGGGACCTGAAGGAACAAGGCTGTGCTGCTTACCACTGCACCACTTCTTGGTTGTGTTATGCTAACAAGAAACACTTTCCTTATGGTTGTCTCCGGTGAATCTTTAATATAAATCAGTAATTCGCAAGAGAAACGCTTCACTGCCTTCGCAAAGACTCTCGACTTCGGCTACACGCAGATCTGCAACGGCTCGTGGTACGAATGGTGGATTCTAGCAGCGATGAGAGGGTGGTTTATACACCACCTCCCGGCTACGAGTTCATGAAACAGGATGACAAGGTCAGTCCTCTGGTTTGAGCCACTATATTTTCCCCTATCGACCTAGGGATATGGGGATTTCTAGATTTGGGGATCTAGAGGATTGATGACCATATACAATAGATTCAGATTTTATCATACACTCAGATTTGCATTGCAATTGGTGTTAGAAGTTGATCGGCTATAGATAATCGGTGTTAGATTCAATTAGTTTTTGATTTACATCATTTTATGAATTGATAGGTTCTTGTATTTTACTAGCATCTGGTGGTGGCTCGGTCCACTGATTTCGTTACATCGGAGCCTCCTGATGCTGATCTTATCATTGTGGATCCTTATAACAAGTATCAGCATGGGTATGCTCTCCTTGTCAGGGAAAGCTTCACCGCCCTTGGGCGCCGGTATGGAACATGTGGTCAGGTAAACAATAACTTGTTTAGATTTCAATAGACTTATAGTACTTGTACTCTTGATATTAGTGTTGAAAATGGATAATTTTATGAACAATATATGTATTTGGTGTCTGCAGCCTCAAGGAAAATAATGTCAGACGTTTGTTTGGATTGATCCTGAATGGGATGGTAGGACTAAAGCTGTTCTAAATAAGCTAACGCGCAGGATTGCAAAAGCTGAAGAGGAAGCAAGGTCATGGAAAGAAGAATGCAGAAAGGCTAACATGAAGCTTGGAGATACTGAAAAATTGATGCTTGAAGATACTACCACTGAGCTTCAGAAGAGGAAGAAGGGTAAGCCAACATAGACAGAACTTGTCCAAGCATTCATGGAAATGGAATCGAACAATAGGTAGTTACGATTATTGGAACAATTTTTAATGATGAA
Source organism: Cenchrus fungigraminus (assembly GCA_036936925.1). NCBI lineage: Eukaryota > Viridiplantae > Streptophyta > Magnoliopsida > Poales > Poaceae > Cenchrus > Cenchrus fungigraminus. The sequence continues at coordinate 37,069,407 of CM072772.1, forward strand.
TAACCATGACATGCCATCTTATGAAAGTTGTTGCTGATGTTTTCTTCAGATCACGTGAACGACCCTCAGAATTTATTGATTTAAGTGATGCTTGAAGCCGAGCTGCAGAAGGTGAATCGACAGCTGCAGGAAGCCAGACATAATATTACGGAGCTATATACGGGGAGAATTGTCGATCTACTAATGTCTTATGAAACATGTTTCTACCTCATCATGTTATGATGTTTGCTACTTGGTGGTGTAAACTTTGTGGTGATGAGTTGCTTTGAGATGCCATCTTATTATGCCAATTTGCTTTGAGAACTCTCACCATTCTGAGCTAATTTTGTTGATGTTTTGTTGGTCCGGTCTATTGATGTTTTGCTGGAAAGACCTTCCTGAGTAACGATCGCGAAACTGCTTATTTCTTACTGTCGTTCCAAGTCATCATAAAATGGAGGTCCCACATGTAACGATCGCAAAACTGCTTAGTTCTTGAGTGTTGAGAATGGTCATGAGTTGATGGAACTTGTTGCTACTTGGTGTTGTGAACTTTGTGGTCGTGAGTTGAGAAACTTGATGCTACCTGATCATAATATGATGTTTGTTGCTCGGTGGACAACAAAGGTCCGGTCTGTTGATGTTTTGCTGGAAGGACCTTCCTGAGTAATGATCGCGAAACTGCTTATTTCCTACTGTCGTTCCAAGTCATCATAAAATGGAGGTCCCACATGTAAGTTGTGTAAGGTGAATCTTCAATATAAATCAGTAATTCGCAGGTGAAACGCTCACTGCCTTCGCAAAGACTCTCGACTTTTGATACGAGCAGATCTGCAATGGCTCGTGGCAGGAATGGCGGATCCTAGAGGCGACGGGAAGATGGTTCCGCCGCCACCTTCCAGATACAAGAAGCTGAAATGGCTCGACAAGGTCAGTTCACTGGTTTGAGCCGCTATATTTTCCCCTATCGTCCTAGGGATTGCTAGATTTGGGGATCTAACGAATTGATGAGCATATACACTAGAATCAGATTTCATCGTACCCTCATATTTGCACTTCATTTGGTGTTACAACTTGATAGGCTATAGGCAATTCATAGGTGTTAGATTCAGTTAGTTTTCAGTTTGCATCGTTTGATGGATTGATAGGTTCTTGTATTTTACTAGCTTGTAGAGGTGCTTGAAGCCACTAAAGCTGGGCTGCAGGAGGTGAAGAGAGACCTGCAAGAACAAGAAGGCAGAGAACTCATGGCGCAGCAAGAGGCTGTAAAATACAAGGAGCTGCGTCAGGAAATTTTAAATACAACTATGCAAGAGATGAGGAAATTCAACGAGATGGCTAACCAATTGTTACATGAACAATTGCAACAGACCAACAACTACAAGGAGTTGTGTGCCCATATGTTACGCCGGGACAATGCCTTATTGAAAGAAATAGGTGAGATTCTTGACCAAGAGTCGAAAGACCTGGTACTGGACAGGAAGGCAAAACCTGAAGAGGAGGCAAGGTCATGGAAGGAAGAATGCGCAAAGGCTAACATCAAACTTAAAGCAACTACCACTGAGCTGGAAAACGTGAAGGGAAAGCTGAAATATGCCATCGATGCGATGGAAGTGTATAAGCAATCGATTGAGTAGCTAGTTATCGAGATCGAGAAGGAGAAGCAATCGATACAACAGAGTGTTATCCAGATGGAGAAGAAGAAGCAATGGATACTGTGCGAGAAAGATAAAAATAGGTAGTGCTTGATTATTATGAAACTTGTTCTTTGTTGATGTTTAATTACTGGTTGTTCCTCCTGATCATAATACGTAGTGTTATGAAACTTGTTGGTGCTTATGTTTTCTTTAGGTCAGCCAAGCGAAAAAGGGATCAACAATGGGAAGGATCCTCAGAAGCTACTGCCGCTGAGCTGCAGAAGGTGCAGGGACAGCTGCAGGATGGAGCTATGGAAGGAGAATCAATGCCTACAGATGTAAATTGATGATCAGTTCTTATCGTTATGATTACAAATGGGTGGTTATGAGTATTTTGAAAATTGTAATGATGATCATCTTATGATGTTTGCTACTTGGTGTTGTGAACTTTGTGGTCATGAGTTAAGAAACTTGTTGCTACTTCGTGTGATGATCATCCTATGATGTTTGCTACTTGGTGTTGTAACTTGTTGCTACTTGGTGTTGTGAAGTTTGTGGTCATGAGTTGAGAAACTTGTTGCTACCTGATCATAATATGATGTTTGCTGCTTGGTGGACGGCAAAGTTCTGATCTGTTGATGTTTTCTGGAAGGATCTTCCTGAGGAACGATTGCGAAACTGCTTGTTTCCTACTACTGTGGTTCCAACTTGTCATAAAATTTAATAAGGTCCGACAAGTCAGTCTGATAAAAAAATAGAGGAAAATTAAAAGGATAACTATGTCAATAGCAGGGGTCGAACCCGCGGCCAACGGCTATATCAACCGCGTACCCTGCAAGGGGCTTGCCAGCACTCTCCTGTGGGTCGTTGTGGCAAATATCTAGCCTAGAGGCGTTGGTGCGCAGATCTACAACCCGCGGCGGGAATGGCGGATCCTCGCATCGAAGGGAGGAGAGTGAGCTACGGTCAGGTCAGTACCCTGTTTTGTGCCTCTGCTTTCCCCTTTCGTCAGAGGGAAGTGATATTTGGAATTGGGGATTTCAGTTGAAGCACGATTGTTGTTACAAGTTGATTGATAGGCTTTAGTTTAGAAAGTGCAAAACTAAGCATTGATTTCAAGTTGCAATGAATTTTTTTGAAGCATCCGTGTACTCCAGCATCTTCTTCCATTGGTAGTTACTGCTCGGAGACATCTTCCTGCAATAGTAGCCATTGGCATCCTAAAGACAAGTGCAAACACGGGTTGAGAGCTGTGGTGAAGTATGCTTGGACCTTTCTCAACCTTGGCCGCTGGTTTGCTGGCTGCCCAAAGGTTATGGCTAGTTGGCTACCTGCTTATGTGGTGCCTGTGGTCAACAACTATTGCTAATGGGTCGTTTAATTTGCAGGAAGAAAAAGAGCAATGCGATTACTTCTGCTGGATTGAACTAGAATGGGATGAAAGGTCGTATGCTGTTATGTTGAAGCTCATGAAGAAGAAAGCGAAAGCTGAAGAGGATGCAAAGCAGTGGGAGGGGGAATTGGGAAAAGCTAACTGTGAGCTTAGAAAGATTAGGAATGAGCTCAAAATAGCGCGGCAAAAACTTCAGAAGGCTACCGCCGAGCTGGAGTCAATTGGGAATTATAGGCACAATGTCAAACTCGCGCATGTGCTGCTTGCTTTATTTGTTGTTTTCGTGGGAATGGCGGGATTGATGCTCGGTGGCAAGGCTAATTAGATGTGTCGATCATGTATTCTGCAAGTGTCACTTTGGTATTGTGAACAATGTGTCGATCATGTATTCTGAACATTGTGCCCTATGCTTCTGAGCATTGTACTAATGATGTATTGCCAAAATCGACCAAGAAATGCACGGCAGTTAGTATCCACCACATTGTACTGACCATTTAGTCCGATCTGTTCACATTTCCAAGAACGTAATTTCCGTTAGGTTCCCCAACAATCATAATGAATTATTATTGTTATCCTGAAATCAACGGAGCAGCAGCGAAGGTTGTTTTGGGTGGCGAAGGAGCGGTGAATTTACTGTAAATGCGGAGAAAGGAATGGTGGATTTGTTGTAAATAAGGCATTGATCGACTTCTTCCGCCTGGGGTACAGAGAACATTTTAACAATTGCATCTCCTCCTCTCGGAAGGAAGATCCTTGAGAGTACAGTGCTCTCTTCCAAGTCTCTGTATCAATTTGAATGTGCATTTGACCTGGCACTCTGATGTTTCATCAAACTATTTTCAGGACGCCGGTAGGTCAGTAATCATGTCGTCGAGGCGGTTGCCATTATAGCTGGTGGTGCTCCCTACAGAGGTGAACATTGACATCACCGGCCACCTCGTTGCGACCTCGGAGCGGGCCATGGACGACCTCCGTAGCCTATGGGCGACCTGTCGGGAGATGTGTCGTGTGTGCAACAACACGACCGTTGGTCGGCGTGTGGCGCTAGAGCGATTTGCCGTCGAACTGCAGTGGAACGACCGCAAGGGCTATGACGCCCTCCTCGATTGCCTGACCCGCATAAGAAACCCGGAGGCATGTTTCCTCTCTGGGATGGACATCCTGTTTGGGGAAAACTACAGCTCCCGATCATCCATCACCAAGCTCGAGGAGGCCGCCCAGGGCGGGCACAATGTGGCGGCCTACGTAGCCGCCATGGTCCTCTACAGGGCTAATGGCGGCGCCGGTGATGATGACACTGCGAGGCAGTACATCAGACAGGTCGAGGGCGAGGAAGAATCGGCGGCCGCGACATCGATGATGATGCGGATGAACAAGGGTTGCCTGCGGTGCCGTGAGGCAGCCTCAGAGGTGATCCGGCGAGTGACATGACGCCGACGTGCAACGCTGGCACTGCCAGTGGCGCGCGGCAATCATCAGTGCGCAGGCCGCCTGTGCTTCAAGATGAGCTGGGAAGAATGGTCACATTTTTGTAACGAGGAATGTAGAATTCACGCTGAATGTGATATGTTCTTTAGCAAAATAATTGGATATCTGCATCCAAACAAATTACCCTGACATGTGAGAGTGATTTAGGATATATTTGTTTCTAGATCAATCCACTGATATCTGTTTCTATCTCTCTTCCTTGATTCCCGTGTAGCAATACTCGCACACGCATTGACGTGATGGAAACCAACTTCTGGTCTTCCCCCATTAATTTACCACGGCTGGTAGTTGGAATAGTTCATCGCAATTTAGAGAGGTGGAAATCAATATTGGACAATTAGAAAACAAATAATGTGATCTCACTATCTCAGAAACTACGAAATCTGTAATCAGGTTTGCCCAATTCAAAACAAGCAACTTTTCCCAGGAAAGGAATGAAAATTTTTGTCCGGTCTGTTAATGTTTCATAAACCCAAACATCCGGCCATGCCCGGGTTATATTGCCTATCTCATTGCATGCTGTCATTTTGTTGTTACCAAGCATGACTCGTCAACAAGGAAGAATGAAGCAGTGGTTCAAACTCTAAGTCAGCTTGCTTGTCTTCACGATTCTTTCCTACTAACCAAGTCTTTGAAAAACAAATCTTTGCTAGATGGGGTAGTGTACACTAGATAGAGTAGACACCATCATACTGAAAGCCAATTTGTTGCCCATTGCTTCAATTTGCTCTACCTAAGCCACGGCTCCACGTTCGAATTGTGCACGTTTTCGGCTCTCCCTAACAAGGATGATATCATTTCTCACCTTGTCCATATTTAAAACAAGCATCTTTTTGCCATCAAATGATTAAAAATATTTCTCCGGTCTACTCATGGTTCGTAAACCCAAACATCTGACCTCGTATACCAGAATAACCGGTCTCATGGGAACTTTCGATCTCATCATGTTCAAGTGAATTAAGTTTGCTCCAAGTTCAACGAGATTGCAAGTTACGCGCCTAGACAATTTGCCTAACACAATCCCCCATGAGACCCTGCGCCTTTCCCTTGGCAAATGAGATCTATTAATATATACTACTAGAAAACACTTTTGCATCTCCTCCTCAACAAAAGAAAACCCCATCGGCATCACCTCCTATCGGCGCAAGTACTGTCGTCCTCTCTCCCAATTCAATCGATTTCTTTGTTCTTTCGACCTTTTCCACCTCTTTGAGCAAACTAATTTCTATGTGCATTTCAGAGCATCTCCGCCAATGGCCGGCAACAATCATCGCGTGCCTCCTATGGAGCTCGCTCTCCTACCATCCACGCTAGCTAAAGCTCCGGCGGGGCCGAGATGCGGCGACTGCGGCAGGACAGAAACGCCGCAATGGATGGCCGGGCTTATGGGGCCCGGCACGCTCTGTGCCGACTGCGGCCTTCGTCGCTGGCATGCCGGGCAGTGGTGGGACATGCATTCTCTCCGCATCTATTAAACTACGATTCCCGTCTCACCGTCGCCACAAGAAGCTGGCGTGCAGTGGGTGGAGTGCCCGAGAGGCCGGGTTGGTCGCACGTGGCAGCTGTGGCCCTCCACTCTGCCATTGATGTCAAGTGCGCCTGCCGCTTGGACTGTCTCAGAGAGCTCAGGCGCACGATCGTTCCCGTCCCTGCTCCACAGGCCGATGGAGTTACCAACCGCTCGGCCATTGATGTCAAGTGCGCCCGCCGCTTCGACTGTCCCGGAGAGCTCAGGTGCACGGCCGTACCCGTCACCACCAGAAGCTGGCGTGTAGTGGGTGGAGTGCCTGAGAGGCCGGGCTGATCGCACGTGGCAGCCGTGGCCCTCCACTCCGCCATTGATGTCAAGTGCGTCCGCCGTCCCGGAGAGCTCAGACGCACGACCGTTCCCGTTCCTGCTCGAAAGGCCGGCGGTGTTGCCAGCCGCTTGGCCATTGATGTCAACTGCGCTCGACGTGCCGACTATCTCGGAGAGCTCAGAGGCACGGACGTTCCTGTGCCTGCTCGAAAGGCCGGCGGCGTTGCCAGCCGCTCAGCCCCCGATGTTGGACCCGTTCCTGCTCGATGGCGAGGCGGTGCCTTTGATCCTTGACGACCCAGACTAGATGAAAAGATAATTGCCAACACTAACAAGTGTCACTTTGCCGTAATGCTTATTAGTGTATGATCAGAGAACTCTGTTTCCTCCTATGGAGTACTTTGGATGGATGTTCGTTCGAAAAATGTGAACCTATTTTGCCAACAAATCAACAAATAATTTAGTCCGGTCTTGTCACTTTTTCTTAACAGTAACATCCGCCCGTTGCCATCCTCGTGCCACAACTTCCCATGGAAGGTGGTTGCCATCATCAAGAGATCACAGACGTGTTGGTCATACGGCGCGGGGACCCGCACATCAGCCCCTCAACGATGGAAGATGAATGGAAGCCACTCAAGAGTCAAGACTCAAGAGGCGCCCGTTGCTTACCTTCTCACCGAAGCGGCACAACGTCCCAGGCAAGGCGAGTAACTCCACAGAAATCGCCATTCCTACCCCCCACCATCGGCGTCCTCGCCAGTTCCGAACCACGCTACCACTTCCCAAACATTGCGCCTCACTCCTACCCGGCCGACGCAATGAAGCGATCAGGCTCCCCGTCGCGCCGGCTGTTGACGCTCCTTAACCACACTACCAGGTTTATACCCCTAGTAATGGAGCTTAGGAACGTCTTTGGTAAAACACACGTCACAGAAAGGTTCGCAAGCGCACGGATTACCGTTGTAGCACTTCACCCGGTGGTATTCGGGTTATCGTATTTATATTTTCCCAAGGGAAGCACTATGGCATAGATAATCGAAAGGACGGTAGAGAGGATCGTGATTCGGTAAAAGGGAACTTATAGCGGGGGTAACGATAAAGATATACGGGGGGTAACTTGACATGCGAAGAGATCTTGATAAAATAACTAGAGAGGTCCTAGTGAGTTGGGAGGACAACGAGACGAGAAAGGATCCTAAGGCAATCTATCTATTCTTGTCAACTCCGGGAAAAGAACTAAGGTAAAGCAGAGCCAAGGTAAGATAGGATCAACAAGCTCTTCTAGTGCTGTAGGGGCATGCAAAGCCGCGCTCTCGGACTGGGATGAGAAGGGAGAACGACGACACGCTGAATCCTACCGGCCCGAACTAACGTGGTGGACTACGAAGCCCGTCTGGAGCTGTCACCTCCTTAGGGTACCACAACTATTCTGTTGAACGGGACACCAATCTAAGACTAAGGCAAGCTCTGAGCACCGTGCTCACAACAAACCAAAGAACCTTCCCTAAGGCCTTTAGGGAGAGGTCTCTCTCTCCGATGAAACAGCGAAGATCAAGCGAAGAACGACCACAACACTATAGGGTTCAAGAGAACTATGCTAATCGAGGCAAAACTCACTTTAGTCTGAGCCTAGAATAAAGCTTATATTAGCTAAGTAAAAGCTGAATGTAATTGACTCGAAATGTAAGATAGAAAGATAACTTGAATTTCACTTAAGTCTTATAAAGGAAAGATACAAGAGTAGTACCCGAACTCTGAAGAATACTTCTCCGGAACCCCGAGACTAGCTCGACTCGACTCTAACTCCCAAACTACACTACTTCCGACTCTAAGATACAAAAGTGGACAATAGTGATGCTCCTGCGGTATGTCCCCTTGTTCTAGCGAGTGGAGGGTCCCTTTTATAGCAGTGGGAGGTCGGTGGAGCGCTGAGGAGGCGGGAGCCAGGCACGGCCGCACCTCTAGGTTCGGCCGCACCTATGATGTGCCGCCTTTCGTCGTGGACGGTCCTGATGCTCGCTCCTTGGTCGGTTGTGAGTCGGTATCCTGGGTCGGTTCCACCGGATTCACCGCTTCGTAGGTGCGGCCGTATCTCTTGATCCGGCCGTGCCTACTACAAGCCGTGTGATGCACCGCCAATGATAGGGGATGCTTAGGATTGCTTCAGAATGGCGGTTGGTTGCATGTAGAGGTGGGCCCATGGATCCAAGTGCCTCTCTTCTACTCCTTTGGATCAAACCGACATAACCCCGGCACATCCCATCCATCCAAGGTGTGCTCGTGGAAGTGATGGTCGCCTCGACTCGAGACGTGGCGGGGAGCAGGGCCGGCCGCACCTGGTGGTTCGGCCGCACCAGCAGGGCCGGCCGTGCCTGCTAGGTGTGGGACGGTGACTCCTGATTTCTCCCAATTGCGTACCTGCATGTAAAATTCACAACACAACTCGTGGAACTTTATTAGTACTAAAAATGTGCGTGAAATTTTTGTTGTAAGGACCGTCAACAAACTCCCCCAAGCTAAACGTTTGCTCGTCCTCGAGCAAAGCCTAGACTTGGCCTCGGTGGATCAGGAGTTGCATTGATGTTACCACTCGGCAAGTACCTGTGTACAAATCCATGCTCTTCTTGCTATTTGAAAAGATTGGTATGAGAGAAACTTAGCCTTATTTTACCTATGGGGCTTATAACTTTCCACCTTGCCTTCAGAGGTTGAAAGGTAGAATGGTTTTGACTTTGCATCATTCACTCTTCTCTTCTCTGGATCCTATCTCGGAGTTTTGAAAATTTTGCAAAGAGAGACAAAGTTCCTCGGATGGTTCCCTCGATCGCTCAAGTGGTATTTGTTACCTCACCAAAGGCTTTTGAAGGAGCCTCAACTTCCTACTCTATGGCTTGTATGTGGAGCTTTGGGTAGGATAAGCATGAGACTCACTTTGTGCCACATGATGTTGTCGAGCCAAAGACCGGATCCAAGAAGAAACTAGTCATGCAACTTGATCGAAATGTGCAAGTGTGTGGAATATTTTTGTTTGTTTTTTTCTAAGTACTACTTGCTTTGAGATTCTCCTCTTGCTTTTTTTGGAGGGGGGTCATGCTTCATCATTTCTATGCTCTTTGATTGGAGCACTTCTCTCTTCTTCTTTTTTTTCTATGCTTCTTGAGCATATACTTTTTTTTCTTTGATGAACCCTCTCTCCTTTTGCAAGAATACAAGAAGAGAAATCTCTTTTGACTTTGGAGTATTTATTTTTGGTGGGTGGATGGCATGTTTTGCGTAACCCCCAGTGGAGGAGTTAGCATGTATATGTGGGTGTACGTGATCTCGATCATGGGAGCATGAAAAGGTTCTACCAAGGGTCACAATAATTTGGCAAAACTCAATGGGTCACAAGCAAGCATATGTAGAAGGTTTGTACGTTGATATCGACATATGGCTTTGGTAGGTGATATGACCATTGAGGAACTTGTCTTGTTTTATTTTCTCAAAAGAAACCATCCGAGATTTTCACCATACTATGAGATAGAGCAAGATTAACATTGCCGCACCATATCATACTAGTCAACTCCCTAGGTTTGGTCATAAGCATTTGCTTCCCACAAAGTTTTTAATTTAGGCTCTTGTTTCAACACATACCAACAATTTCAAAAGCTCGTAGAGCACACGGTTGTACACTAGGTTCTTGCAAAGTTTTAACATAGCAACTTTTCATCATTTCCAAAAGAGGGTGTATAGACAAGATTTCGAGCGCACATGGTGAGAGCAAATTTTATATCTTTATTTATTTATTAATTATTTTTTATTTTATTTTATTTATTTATTTTTTTAAGATAGAAAGCTAAACAAAAGAAATGAAAAAGAAGGGCTGGTTGGTTTTTACCTGGACGGGGGCCTCTCCCCCAAGCTGATTCGTGTGTGGGACTAGTAGTTGGGCGGTTGCTGGTATGGGTTCCATGAACCGAAGAGGTTGTGCACTACTTGGAAACCTTCTTGTGTGGTCGAGGTTAGGGTGTAAAGCTGGCCGTCTGTCTCCTGCTGTCGTCTAGTGGTGTCCTGGAGGCCTTGTTCTATTCGCTCGGCGCGGGCATCGATACTACGGAGGCGGTTGTTTATGTTGTAGAGGCCTTTATCAATAATGCCGTATTGCTCCTCATGGTAGCCGTATGGGTAGCTCTGAGGATACCTTCTGCCGTGGGTTTGGTGGCCCCCAAAACGAGCCGACTGCGAGTGCGTCGAGCTGGAGTAGATAGAGGCGCTGGGTTGTTGGCTCCCGCTGGACTACTGTTGCTGGTGGCTGCTAGAGGGTCCTGCCCTATCGGATGCCGGGGCTTGTTGCGTGGTTCCCTCCGAGATGAGGTTCCTATCGAGCCTACGAGTGCGTGACCTGGTTGTTGGTCCGGGACCAGAGATGCTATGTCTCGAAGGCCTCACCGTCTCCGCATCGTCCTCGGGTGTCAGGTTCAAGGTGTACTTCTTAACTTGGTATAGACTAAGCTCTGGACACGGGAGGACGATGGTGGTGGAGGAGTGGGGGTAAAGCATGACCAACTCCCCCTCGACACGCTTAAGCAAGTGGGATTGCACGAAGTGATCCTCATCAAAAGTTTCACGGGGCATCTCTATGAAAGTGACCTGAGCTCCCTCAAGAGCTCCGAGGTACGTAGCAATCCGAGTTACCAAAGAGGTGATCTCGATTTTGCCAGTCCTCGTGGTCATGGTGCGCCAGTGCTCGACCATGGTGACGACGGGAGCAAGCTTTATCTTGTGGACAATGGCAAACAAACATTGCAACTCATCCACCCTAACCGTTCTAAACTCGACTCTTGGGGCAATCATGCCCGAAATGAGTCGATGGAGGAAACGAAGAGTAGGGTTGTGGATCAAGTTGATCCGAGGAGCGAGATTCAACCCTCTCTCCGAAATCTTTTTCCAGAACGTCTCTCTCGAAAAAGCCCTCATACCTCTAAGCTTAGACCACTCAATCAAACAATTTGAATCGAAACCGAAAGCAACACTCTACTGATCCCAGGTTAAATCGTACTCTTCGTTGAAGAGACGAAACTTAACGCCGTTGCTATCAGCGCTCAAGGTTGAGAGGAACTCTAGGGTGAGAAATTTTGAACCTTCCTCCCAAGCATGCGAAAAGTTTCCCCAACCTATGGCATCAAAGGCTGCCCCGAACTCTCCTATCATGCCGGTTTCATTAAGCAGGGTATTACCATATACCTTCGTGTGTGCGAATTCCCAGTCCTTTAGTTGCTGAAATAATCTCCGCTCTTGATCGGTACGCAAGATGATATGTGTTTCGGAGGTGAGGAAATGTGTCCTTTCCTCCAAACCCGAACCATCATAGTGTACTGAGCTTGCGGACATGTCCTGGGCAGAACCCATGGACATATCGTCCTGATGCTCAAAACCTGGGGGCACCGAATGATCTTGCCAACCTGAGGCATTGGAATGGCCACTGTGGCTCGAGTCCGAGTCACTAGACCGGAACCTGATGTGTTTCCCCTTAACCACCTTAGAGGTCTTGCGGAACCACGACATCCTGCAAAAAGTTAGTGCCAAGGATACCCGAAGGATGACGGTTAGGAGAAAAGGAGTTAGCCGTCCGAGGGTTAGTGGTCCAAAGGTTAGCGGTCCTTGTGGGGTAACGAAACCTCCACAAAACTTGAATGATTTGCACTACGAAGGACACACTCTCGGAACTCCTCTCCGCTAATTACGAACGAGCCTAAACGAGGGAGCAAAGGGAGTTAACTTCAGAATTTGATCGTGGTGCTTTGGGAGAGTGTACGTTGGGTCTCCTTTTATAGGCAGGTGCGGCCGCACCTACTCATCCGGCCGTGCCAACCAAAAACGGGGGACATCCTCAGTGCTTGATCAGGAGCCTAGGGATAGGTTGCGGCGATCTAGAAGTGACAACTTGGTGGGTTTCACAGGTGCAGACGCACCAACAGGGCCGGCCGGCCCTAGTGTTTCCACCAAAAATGCTGCCAGGCAGCTGCCACAGCCTCTAGTGCTTAGGCTCCTTGAAAACTTTGCGCACTCAAACGTCCAAAAGCTGCTAGCAATGCTATTAGTGGTGGGGAACATGCTACTGCAGATTGGACTTGATCCCACACAAACTAAAACACTTCCATGCAACTAGTGGCTGCTCCACGCACTCACCCAGGCAAAAGAGGTGGTGCGCACGTGCCAAGTGGGCCGGCCGCACCAGGCAAAATGCCCGAAACTGCTCCCTAATCCTTCTAAACACTAGACCATGCAGTGGCTAAAAGGATTTCGAAAATTAAACATGCTTGATGCATTAAACAAACTTAGGACGGGAAACATGGGATACATACCGGTTTATCTCACGGTGAGAGCATCAAATTTATAGTCCTCGAGCTAGACTTGTCGACGATCATTTCTTCTTTGAGTGATTCTCTCGATTAGAGAGGTAATTCACTAGAGCTCGGAAGAAAAACAAGAGATAGACAATGATCCTATCTATCCAAGATCGGGAATGGCCTTTGATTTCTTCGCCCTGGGATTCTTTTCTGACGGGCATCGCTAAAATCCTCTCTAGAAATTTTAGCCCCTCAGTTGGATTTTCGTGAAGAAGTGACCCCTTTGTGAGAGCAAGCAAACGGAATTGATTGTCTCGAATGAGGCCATGCTGAAAATATTGAATCAACACTATATCTGGCAGGCCATGATCGGGGCAAACGTGTATGAGATCATAGAATCTAGTCCATGCTTGATTTAGGGATTTAGTCTTTTTCTGTTGGAAATTGATAATCTCTCCGCGAAGATTCATGAGGTGAGATAAGGGAAAGTACTTAGCGCAAAACTCATCGCGCAAATTTCTCCAATTTGTGGTGACTTCCTTCTCTTGCTGGAAGTACCAAGCCCTTGCTTTTCCCGCTAGTGAGAATGGGAAAAGTCTAACTCTAAATTTGTCAGGAGAAAGATCAGAGTATGAACGAGTAGAGCACAATTGCTCAAAATTCCTCAAGTGATCATATGGATTTTCTCCTTTGAATCCTGAAAAAGGATTTCTCTGGGCGATGGAAAGGAATTTTGGAGGAATCGCTCCATTGGAGAAGAACCTTGGCTTGAGATTTCCATTTCCGACTGGGATTGCCATCTTAGTCGGAGTGTGGGATTGATAAATAGAGAACTCAAGGTTGGCTTCTTTGGCCATGAAAAAGATGGTTCTGTCTACGGGATCGATTGGGTTCGTCGTGATAAATCGAGAGAAACTTTTCAAAGGGTAGTGACACGAGGTCGGAATACCCTTCACAAGTGACTCTGAATAGATGTGAAGGCGGGACAGAACTGTCAAAACCGGATACTACTCCGTACGCTAGGAACGGAGTAGGGGTAAACCCGCTAAGAGACGGTTCACCGAACTGAGATAACTCTATCGAAAAGATATCTAGTGCCTATTGCTTCCCCGGAAACGGTGCCAGAAATGCTTGTTGATGCTCCTTAACCTCACTACCGGGTTTATACCCCTAGTAATGGAGCTTACGAACGTCTTTGGTAAAACACACATCACAGAAAGGTCCGCAAGCGCACGGATTACCGTTGTAGCACTTCACCCAGTGGTATTCGGGTTATCGTATTTATATTTTCCCAAGGGAAGCACTATGGCATAGATAATCGAAAGGACGGTAGAGAGGATCACAATTCGGTAAAAGGGAACTTATAGCGGGGGTAATGATAAAGATATACGGGGGGTAACTTGACACGCGAGGAGATCTTGATAAAATAACTAGAGAGGTCCTAGTGAGTTGGGAGGACAACGAGACGAGAAAGGATCATAAGGCAACCTATCTATTCTTGTCAACTCCGGGAAAAGAACTAAGGTAAAGCAGAGCCAAGGTAAGATAGGATCAACAAGCTCTTCTAGTGCTGCAGGGGCATGCAAAGCCGCGCTCTCGGACTGGGATGAGAAGGGAGAACGACGACGCGCTGAATCCTACCGGCCCGAACTAACGTGGTGGACAACAAAGCCCATCCGGAGCTGTCACCTCCTTAGGGTACCACAACTATTCCGTTGAACGGGACACCAATCTAAGACTAAGGCAACCTCTGAGCACCGCGCTCACAACAAACCAAAGAACCTTCCCTAAGGCCTTTAGGGAGAGGTCTCTCTCTCTGATGAAACACCGAAGATCAAGAGAAGAACGACCACAACACTATAGGGTTCAAGAGAACTATGCTAACTGAGGCAAAACTCACTTTAGTCTAAGCCTAGAATAAATCTTCTATTAGCTAAGTAAAAGCTGAATGTAATTGACTCGAAATGTAAGATAGAAAGATAACTTGAATTGCACTTAAGTCTTATAAAGGAAAGATACAAGAGTAGTACCCGAACTCTGAAGAAGACTTCTTCAGAACCCTGAGAATAGCTCGACTCGACTCTAACTCCCAAACTACACTACTTCCTACTCTAAGATACAAAAGTGGACAATAGTGATGCTCTTGCGGTATGTCCCCTTGTTCCAGCGAGTGGAGGGTCCCTTTTATAGTAGTGGGAGGTCGGTGGAGCGCTGAGGAGGCGGGGGCCAGGCACGGCCGCACCTCTAGGTGCGGCCGCACTTATGTTGTGCCGCCTTTCGTCGTGGACGGTCCTGATGCTCGCTCCTTGGTCGGTTGTGAGTCGGTATCCAGGGTCGGTTCCGCAGGATTCACCGCTTCGTAGGTGCGGCCGTATCTCTTGATCCGGTCGTGCCTACTCCAAGCCGTGTGATGCACCGCCAATGATAGGGGATGCTCAGGATTGCTTCAGAATGGCGGTTGGTTGCATGTAGAGGTGGGCCCATGGATCCAAGTGCCTCTCTTCTACTCCTTTGGATCAAACAGACATAACCCCGGCACATCACATCCATCCAAGGCGTGCTCGTCGAAGTGATGGTCGCCTGGACTCGAGACGTGGTGGGGAGCAGGGCTGGCCGCACCTGGTGGACCGGCCGCACCAGCAGGGCCGGCCGCACCTGGTGGTTCGGCCGCAGCAGCAGGGCCGGCCGTGCCTGCTATGTGTGGCCCGGTGACTCCTGATTTCTCTCAATTGCGTACCTGCATGTAAAATTCACAACACAACTCATGGAACTTTATTAGTACTAAAAATGTGCATGAAACTTGTCGTATACTCCTCTCGAACCCGAGGTTTTGACGGTCAAATTTTTGTTGTAAGGACCGTCAACACCGGCTATCCCCCACCGGTTCCCCGTCGCACCGGCTATCCCCCACCGGCTCCCCGTCGCGCCGGCTCTCACCCTCGCCCTTCAACCGATCCTCCGGCGCCACATCCTCTTCACGTGCCTGTGACTGGGTGCCGCCGCGTGACGGCCAGCACTTCGCCCGCATGTTCACAGAGGCGCTGTGGGGCCACATCCACGGCACGTCGCCGCCGCGCTCTGACACCGCCAACGTCGACCCGCCATCGCTCGTCGGCGGTTTCCCAAGAGCCGGTGGTGGCTCATCGGCGGATTCCCAGCCTCCTCCACCGTCGCTGCCGCCTCCCTCCGACGACGCCAACGTCGACCCGCCGTCGATCGCCGGCGCTTTGCTAGGAGCAGCTGGTGTCTCGCCGGCGGATATCTAGCCTCCTCCACCGTCACCGCCTCGGAAGCTGAAGTTTACGGTTACCCTTCCTGCTGGTGAGTTTGACTCCGACTCTGACTCCCAAGCTGACACAGACTCGTCTGAGGACCGTTTCCACAGCTACATCCCTCCGGTCCCCCGGGGCGATGCTTTGCACGTCTTCCGGCGCTTCAACGGCACGTACGGGTGCCCTGTCTGCCCCAACCTTATGCACTAGTGGTGCAAGCTAAATGAGGTCAAGGACCATGTCCTTGGGATGGCCAGGTCTACGCCCCTGAGGCAGAAGTACAAGAAGAAGTGGAGCCGCCACCGCGTCGTGGCCAGGAATGAGGGATGGATGGAGTAGATGTAGTGAGGGAGCCTCGCCGGTGGAAGATCTATGCTTTTATGTTATCTGTGATGTTAATTAGTATCTTTAGATTTCGTTGGAACATTGTCTTATGTATGTGAACTTTGTGATGTTATGTTATCAGTGATGTTAATTAGTATCGTTAGATTTCGTTGGAACATTGTCTTATGTATGTGTAAATTGTGATGTTTAATTAGTCACTTTAGAATGCACTATGTTTCCGACTTTGGATGGATGTTCGTTCGAATAATGCGATCGTATTTTCCTAATAACAATTCAACGAACCATTTAGTCCGGTCCACTCACTTTTGCAGATCAGTAAGATCCGGCCGTAGTCATTCTATTTTGCCCACAAAATCAACACTGAATTGAGTCCTGTCTGGTCACCTTTTCTTATCAGTAACATCCGGCCGTAGCCTTCCTCGACAGGCCGAGGCGCCCGTTGCCTAATTTCATGGAAGCTTGCCACAACGCCCCAAGGAAGCTTGTAGATGAATCGCAGCCACTCGATCTAGAGGCCCGTTGCTTAGCTTGTCACATAAGCTTGCACAACTTCTCATGGAATCTGGCCATTGTATTCCTACCACCATCGGCGTCCTTGCCAGTTCCAAACCACTCTACCCATAGTTCTCTTCCCAAACACTCGTGTTTCAGTCCTACTGCCTGTTCGACGCAAGTCTCCCCCAGACACACAGAGCTCAGGCGCATGGCCGTACCCGTCCCTGCTCATCGGTCTGGCGGCGTTGCCAGCCTCTCGCCCACCGCCTCCTCAGGAGCCGAATCGGGGTCCTGGCTGTCACCGTGCGGCCTCCACTTCATCCGCTCCTACTTAGAGTGGCAAGGGCGTCAATTCCACGGCACGGAGCCGCCCCACTGCGACACCGCCAACGTCGACCCGCCAATGCCCGGAGCCGCTGGTACGTCGCCTGCGTATTCCAAGCCTCCTCCACCACTTGCAGAGTTGGACTCTGACTCCAACTCCGACACCTTTGCTCTGCGCGTCTTCCGACGCACTACCAACACCTACGGGTGCCCTGTCTGCCCCAACCGTATGCACCGGTGGAGGAACCTGAATGAGATCAAAGACCACGTCCTTGGGATGGCCAGGTCTGAGGCCCTGAGGGAGGACAACATGAAGAAGTGGAGCCGCCACCACGTCCTGGCCAGAAATCCCGGTCCCGTGGCTCCCCCAGCCATTAAAGCTCCCTCGACGCCAGAGTCATCGGGGAACTCCTCGGAGGGGTCGTCTTAGATTACTCGGATTTGGGTTTTCTTTTTCACTTTCAAATAGGTGGTCTTGTGGATGGAAAGATCAATTGTATGTTTTCTTTTGGTTGGAAAAGATCGATCCCCTGTTTTCCTGCTCTGTGAATCTTGTAGTGGTAGGAAAATCCCCTGTATCCCCTGTTATCCATGAAGAACATGGGTGTTCTTCTTTTCCATGATCGCCTTCCTTGCTTTAGTGGATTTCCCTGGTCATGATGCATTGCCATAGTCTGAGATGTAATGTCTTGTCGTGTGATATTTTATTCTTATCCCACCGCACCACATTGCAGATACACACGTAAATTATGACCGATTTTACAAATTTACCGTTTGACTAAATTCACCGTTTTGCCAAGAATATACTGAACGTAAATGATGGTCACCTTGTCCAAATTATTCAACTTAAATGTGCACATACATGATACATCCCCATAGACCTACACCCGTACAGTGGCACTGGCACAGGCGCGCACAAACACACACCCAGCAACGAAATCTTCGGACTTGGCAACGAGGAAGACAACAAACACGGTCATGGAGATGGATACGACACACGCCTGTCCCGCCATACCTAATGCACGACGGAATGTAGCATAACGAGGATCCGTGCGGAGATATTCCTCCAATGCACGGTGCCTACCCCTCGACTTCATGGTACGTCCCGAGCGACCAATTCCAGAAGCATGTTGTAGGATGTCACGAAAACCCCACTACCGGTTAGCAAGATTGCAGTAAGGGCACACACAGCGACCATGGCGAAGCACACGAGTGTAACCCTGCTCCTGCAGCTAAGCCAAAGCATCTTTCTTCATCTCCTCTGTTTCTTCCTCATCCGCTTCGTCCATGTCGTACAAATCATATGGATCCATGTATCCTGGCCGCTGCGGAGGTGGCACAGCATGGAAGTTGGCGGTTCCTCGGTTCGCATCAGAAGCCATCCTCCTACACACTCACCAACAACGTAAACATGATAAGCACTGACCAGAAATAATGATTGTATCCTGTAAAAACACGACGCGGAAGCTAAGAGCTCACCTCTTTTCACAGCGCGCAGAACCAAATAGAGAGGTCTGCTAGCACAATGCGTGGAGGATGAAGAGGTGATGAGCAAAGGCCTTGGGGGCACGCCTATTTATCGAACCATGACCGATACTAAGGCAGCGTGCACCTTGTGGCAGAGCATGCCCTCACGGGATTACAGTAGCCATGAAAATACGTGGGATGCTCAGAATACGAAGGCCTACACTGCTGAGGAATCCTGTCACAAGTAGAGGGTGGAATATGCAGGCTTTTTCCCCGGTAGGCATACGAAATATTTGGTGGGTACACGAGTGTGCTTTGGTCCGGATAAGAACGCAGAAGGAAGATCCTTATATCCGTATGACTTAAAAAAATAGACGTGTAGGCATTGTAGTGGGAGAAGCAGTTGTTAGGTTTTGTGATCTTCGACTGGAAACGCACCCAGCTTCACTGAAGCGTGGGCCTCTTCCAGATATCCGTCTCCTGCCTATATTGTACGCCACCGGAATCCCACCCAAACTCGCTGAGGACCAGAGCGTCCGAGGTCCGGTGGATGGTCGCTCCCTGGTGTGATGAGTGATTGACAACGTGGTGTGGACTGACTCTTAGCTGAGTATTGCAGGTACAGGTTGCGGCTTGATTTGCGTTGGTGCAGGTGAAGAGTGGACGCGAAAGGTCTGTGCCTTGCAGGGCCTCCGAGGAGTGGAGAGACAAGTAGGCTTGGCTCGAGGGACCCGGTGGCCAGCGGGGTCAATTGCGGGCTGCATGGTGGCAAGAAAAGCAAGATGAAGTCGTCGATTGGAGCCGGTGCAGGGTAGCACCTCACAACTGGAGTCTGCACGCGGGGTTTGCGGCGGTTCACCATAAAACTGTAGGGTTACTTGGTTGAGCCACAAAACCAAGACCAGAGGCTCGGCAGGCGGAGACGGGATCCGGGCGCGCCGAGAAGCTTCGATGCCGGCAGACACGTGGCGGGATCGCAGGGCTTGCGTCGGGAGGACACGGACTGCGGCAAAGGTGTGCCCGTGCGATGAAGAGGAGTGCTACTTGACCTATTTGCCCCTGAGAGATTTGTATCTCAACTTAAGTGCTAGGGGTAGCTTGGTCATTCGCCCAACCCAGAGGAACTCATATATATTAGCTCTAGGGTTTTTGGGCAAACTATCCATCCGGACTGCTTCCCATTTCTCTGCTCCATAGGTTTAGATTTTCTTCACCATTTTGTAGAGAATCTGATCTCCGAGTGTATGGAAGCTTTCATGGTTGCGTTGATTTCCTTCCTGTAGCTCATATGTTTTTCGGGTCTTTTTCGAGCTATTTTTGTTGGATTTTCGTGCACGCCTTGTTCCTTCAATTCTGAGGTGTTTGGGTTCGGATTTGTTTGAGGGAATCATGGATAGATGTTTCGTGCATCTTTGTGCTTGATCTTGGTACCTCAAACTCCGAATTTGGCCTCCGATTGAAGGATTTCGGTTGGAACCCTAGCTTTTTGGTTGTGCTCGGTAGAATCTTGATTCCTCTCATCTCAGTGGATTTGAGGCTCCAAATTCGTAGGTATAGCATCTGCTAGAGGCACTTCACCTTCACCTATGATTTGGTAGCAATCCCTTGGTTGATTCGGGAGATCAGGCAAAGGGGAGGAGGAGTAGACCTTCAAGAGGTCGAGCTCGGGCTGCTATCTGCGCACCACGCGGACGGTTTGCGCCCCCTTGGCGGATGGTCCGCGAGGAGGCTTTCATCCGGTAGTTCGTCGAGTTCTTCGCGCGTTCTTGTTCGCCTTTCGTTCGATCCGTTCGGTCCGGTGCTTTTGATTGCACAGAGTTTGGCGGACGGTCCACGAGGAGAGTGCGGATGGTCTCTTTGCCGCGGACGGTCCGCGGGTAGGGCACGAACAGTCCGTTTTTCGAGGTGCAGTACTGGTGGTTCGGGAGCTATTTGCGGACGGTCCGACTCGACCGTGCGGACAGTCCGCCCAAGCCCCGTGGACAGTCCGCCCCCTCCATGCGGACGGTCCGCCCCAGGCACTGCAGATCGCCTAAGTTCTTTGCTTCTTGAGTTGCGTTTCTGTGTTGCTTTGAGTTGGGGTTTGTTCCTAGGGTTGGTATGTCCGTTGTGACTACGTGACCTTGGCAAACTCGTGTGGGAACCCGTGGTCGTGAATTTGGGGCATAGGCCGAGTTCATCCTTCGGGAAGAATTTTTATCGGCTCCCGTTCACTCCCCCCCTCTCTGGTCGCCTAATCGGTCCTTCAATTGGTATCAGAGCCAGTTACGGATCTTCGTGATTCTAACCAGTCTAAGATCCAAAGATGGCATACCAGGAATGGGGTTCGAGTCCTCCACACTTTGATGGTAAGAACTACCAGATGTGGCAGAGGCGGATGGCTGCTTTCCTCCGCGGTAAGGGTCAGATCCTTTGGGATGTTACGGTGAACACAGCTTATGTTCATCCGATTAACTTCCTAGCTCCAGGATCGAGGGATATGTTTGACGCCAACAACAAGGCGGTCGACTACTTGTTCCGTGCTCTGTGTCAATCCGAATTCGATCGGGTTCAGACAGAGG
This sequence comes from Cenchrus fungigraminus, assembly GCA_036936925.1. NCBI lineage: Eukaryota > Viridiplantae > Streptophyta > Magnoliopsida > Poales > Poaceae > Cenchrus > Cenchrus fungigraminus. Next base: position 37,090,495 of record CM072772.1, read on the forward strand.
ACTTGGCTTGTAGGATTTGGAAGCAGTTGAAGAATGCTCATGCTGGAAATGCTCAGGTTCAGGCTCGGTTGTTCGCGACCTACCGGAGAGAGTACGAGAACTTCACTCATCTCCTCGGTGAGTCCATTGACAGCATGTTCCAACGGTTCACTGTGATTGTGAACAACATGAGGGCTAATGTGGCCGTGCTCCCGTACGATGATCATAACAGGGCCGTGAAGCTCTTACACGGCCTGGATCGTACTGTGTGGGGTGAGAAGGTCGAGGGCATCCTTGAGTCGGAGAAGTATGAGACCCTCACGGTGGACGAGTTGTTCTCCAAGCTCAAGTCGTCCGAGGTGGACCGTGGGGTGCGAGCAAGGATCGAGAACCCGACTGACCCTCATAGTCTGGCTCTCGTTTCTGGACCAAGGACTAACGCTAACATGTCTTCGAGACAGTTCTCTTTGTCTTGTCTTGTGTCCATGCCAGATGAGGAGTTTGATGTGCTGGGCGAGGAGGATCTCGCGTTGCTGAGCAGGCGGTTCGAGTGCATGTACACGAACCGGAAGAACGCTCGGAGGAGCTCAGGCATGTGCTACCGGTGCGGGAAGCATGGGCACTTTATCGCTGAGTGCCCGGAAGCCATGGAGGTCAAGCCCGAGCACAAGCATCGTCCGAGGAACAAGCACCGCTCAAGGGATGACCACAAGGGCAAGAACAAGTCCGAGCGGAGGCCGAGGAGGAGTGGTGGTCACAAGAAGAAGGAGCGCGCGATGGTTGCCGGAGAAAGCGACATCGACTCAAGCTCCTACTACTCTTCATCGAGCTCAAGTGATAAAGAAGACTGGCACAAGGGCAAGCGGTCAAGCAAGAACATCAACGGCCTGTGCTTCACCGCCCAAGGCTTTTGCGGCATGGCACACAGCTCCGCAAGCAAGAAGATCAACAAGGATGACTCGGACTCGGACTCCGAGGATGAGGTAAACAATGATCCATCCTTCTTGGTAGCGGAGAATGCTAGGTTGAATGAATTGCTTGACAACCGTGATGATGTGCTTAGAAAGACCAACAAGGAGAAGAGGGAGTATAGGTCTTGCTTGGAGAGGCTAAGGAGAAGGTGGTTGAGCCAGAGTCTTTGCTTGTTGACGCTAGGGCTCAAATAGATTCTCTTAAGTCTGCTTCTTTTGTGACCGATGAACCTGAATGCACGTATTGTTCTGTTTTCCTTGGTGATTTGACTGTGCTTAAGGAAAGTATGCCTCCAAGGTTGAGGAACTAAATGTGCTTAGGGTAGAGCTAGATGAGATGAAATCTAGGCCCTTCGTGCTTGGTGCTTGCACTTCTTGTCCTATTTTGCATGAGAAGCTAGATGTTTTGCTTGCTTATGCTAGATCTCTAGAGGCTCAGCTGAAAGCTCCTATTCCGACATCATGCTCTACCTGTGAAGTAACTGTTGTGAAGAATATGGAGCTTGCACACTATGTTGATCGCTTGCAGGATGAGAATGATGAGTTGAGGAAGATGATGGGTTGGTTGTCGGGTCATGAGCCTCAGCTCAGGATGATGATTGAGGCATACAAACGCTATGATGGGCAAGCGCTTGGGCGGATAAGGTTGGTGAGGGAAGTGGTGAGAATGAAGGGAAGATCGGTGATGTCCCAGAACCACCAAAAACCCACCACAAAAATGCCTATGCTCCTAAGCTAAATCCTCTTAGGAACCGACTAGACACAACCCCAGCTCCACCCGTGTTTCCTCCACACACAGACGACTTCCAGAAACCCATCAAGTTCAAGAGTGACTTGGGGAATGAGTTCTTTGGGAAGAAGGGACAGAAACCGAGCGAGGAGAAGCCAAAGCCCAAAGAGAGCCCAAAACCAAAGCCTAAACCAAAACCCTTCCATTGTGAGCATTGTGGGAGGGTTAGGCACCTAGCTGAGTTTGGCTTCAGGAGGAAGCGTGAGGAGAGGTTTGCTAGGGAGATGGCAAATAAGGACAGGTACCGCCCTTCTCGTGGTGTGCCTGAGCCTAGGATGGTGCCAAGAGGCGAGGGTGTGGTGCGTACCATCTACCCTCAGGAGAGGCGTGTGTTTGTGCCTCGAGGTGAGCCACCACAGAGAGATGGTGGTAGGCGTGTTGGGTTTGGGCGTGGTGAGTTTGCTGGACGTTCCTTCGCTCGTGGCCAATACGAGTATGGGGGGAACGATCGCAGTTTTAGGTCCCAGAGGAGCTACGGGCCACCGTCTCCACCTCGTGGTACACGTAGTCCTCCAAGGGGACGTGTGGGTGTTCCACCTAGGAGAGATAGAATGGATTTTGCTAACCCCACTTTTGAGCAAATGGCACGGCACTGGTTTGATTCATTTTGTACTAACCCCAGTGTTGAGTCATTTGCTCACTCTCGCTCTCGTTTTTGATTTGCAGGTGGGAGGCTTGGAGGGCTTTTGGTTGATCGACTCCGGTTGCTCTCGACACATGACCGGAGATCGGAGGTGGTTCTCCAGCCTTACCCCGGTGATGACCAAAAAGTACATCACTTTTGGGGACAATGGGAAAGGTAGAGTACTTTCAGTGGGCACGGTGAAGGTGAGTGAGTCTGTGACTCTTAGGTGTGTTGCTCTTGTCAAGTCTTTGGGGTTCAATCTTCTTTCGGTTTCCCAACTTCTTGATGAGGGTTTTGAGGTCCGTTTCAAAATGGGCGCTTCGCGTGTCTTGGATTCTCGAGGTGATCTTGTGTGCACGATCATCCCCGAGGGTCAGATTTTCAGAGCCGATTTTTCTCAGTGTGTCGGCTCTTCTCATTGTTTGGTTGCTGGTGTTTCAGTGGAGCTTTGGAAATGGCATAGGAGACTAGGCCACTTGAGTTTGACTTGTTGTCACGCTTGAGTGGGCTAGGTTTGGTTTGAGGATTGCCTAAGTTGAAATACCAAAAGGACTTGGTATGTGCTCCGTGTAGGCATGGTAAGATGGTCGCCGCCTCTCACCCGCCTCTGACATCCGTTATGACAGAGAGGCCGTGCGAGCTGTTCCATATGGACTTGGTTGGTCCAGCTCATGTGTGCTCAGCGGGTGGGAAATGGTACGTCCTTGTGATAGTGGACGACTATTCTCGCTATGCTTGGGTCTTCTTTTTGGCTGACAAGGGGGAAACGTTTGGTTTTATGCAGGATCTAATCTTGAGGTTGAAAAATGAGGGGAATGGAGATGCTATTCGAGCTATTCGTAGCGACAATGGTACTGAATTTAAAAACTCGTTTCGAAACCTTTTGTCGTGATTTGGGTCTCGAACATCAATTCTCTTCTCCCTATTGAGAGCCATGTGTGGTTCGAGGACCGGTGGATGGTCGCTTCCTGGTGTGATGAGTGATTGACAACGTGGTGTGGACGGATTCTTGGCTAAGTATTGCAGGTGCAGGTTGCGACTTTACTGGTGTTGGTGCAGGTGAAGAACAAGCGCGAAAGGTCGTTGTTGGTGAGGCCTCCAGGTGTGGAGAAGACACGTAGGCTTGGTTCGAGGGACCCGGTGGCCAGCGGGGTCAAGTGCGGGCTGCATGGTGGCAAGAACGACAAGATGAAGTCATGGACGGTTTCTTGGTTGAGTCTCAAAACCAAAGTCGAGCCGGGACTACGTGGGAGCCGAGTCATGAGTGGTGATTGGCGGAGGCTACACCGAGTTCGCAGGGTTTCCAGTGGTTCACCAGAAAATCACTGGGTTCCTTGGTTGATCCACAAAGCCAAGACCGAAGACCGAAGACAGAGGTGCAGCAGCATCGGACCGGTCTGATCGGTGTGCGACGACGCAGTCCGGAGACTTCGAAGCGGAGGACACACGTCGGGATCGCAAGGCTTGCGTCGAGGCTAAGCAAGTTTGCGGTCGCTGGGCATCCGTCCGATGGTGCGAAGACAAAGTGTCCCAAAGCGCCCCTCAGGGGTGTGTATCCTAGTATTAGGCCTTAGGGGTATTTTAGTCTTTCGGCTAGCCTCCATATAACCCAAGTGGTGAGAGGATGGCAGCCATCTTTTTGAACCCTAGCTCATTTTGTTTTCCTATTTTCCTCTTCCTTTTTCCTTTGGAATTTCTAGGACTAACTTGAGAGCTTCATGGTGAGATCTTGTGAGAGGGAAGGATGATCGGGCGGCAAGCTAGACCTTGTATGAACCTCTTTGGTATGTATAGATGATTCGGCGTGGTTCCTCAAGGCTTGGATGTGTCTTTCCCGTTTCTCCTTTTTGGTGATTTTCGGAGCCCTTTCTTGGCGATTTTCTTGTGGCGGATTCGAGGCCTTTCTCTTTGGGATTTGGTGGGGGATGTATGCTTTAACCCTTCGTGGTTCTTTTCCCTTTGATTCCCCTCCCAAATCCGTGAGCAAAGGGGCTCGATTTTGGGGTTTTCTCCTCTCTAGGGTTAGAGGCGTTCTTGGTGGGATTTCTTTGATTCCTCTCGATTTTGCAAGTTTTGGTGGACCAAATCTTGGGTATGGAGTGCCCATAAGGTGTTCCTACTATCCCCAAAGTCTTGTGCAAATCCGTGGAGTGATTCGGGAGATCGGGAGTTGGATTTGGGGGAGTTGACCCGCGGGCGCTGTTCATCCGGAGAGCTCAGGTCACACCGGCCTGACCGGTGCAGACCCTTGGTTGGGTTTTGCTCGGGTGAACATCTTGGTGAGTTCCCTGTTGTCTTGTGGTGCTGCTGTTTCGAGTTTGGTTCGTTTTGGAGCTCGAAAGGTCAGGTTTGTGATTTTGGGGCTTCCTGGCTTAGACCGGTCTGACCGGCGTGCTACACCAGCCTGACCAGTGTAGGAGCCTTCTGAGGAAGTTCTCAGGATTTGTCAGGGTGCTCCAGCAGGGACCGGTCTGACCTGTGCTGCTCACTGGTCTGACCGGTGCAGTGTAGTAGCTGCTCGAGTTGGTTTTTCCGCTGCATTCTCGAGTAGATCTAGGTGGTTGTTGGTTCCTAGGACCAGTAACACTCCAGTGGCTGCGTGGTCTTGGCCAACTTGGGTAGTTGAGTCGAAGACGTGCTTTGGAAGCCTTGTTCATCTTGTTGGAGTTTCCATCTCCTTCGAGAAGAATTTTTATCGGCTCCCATTCACTCCCCCCCTCTCTGGTCGCCAGTTCCGGTCCTTCACCTATGTGGCTTGTCAGAATGGTGTGGTTGAGAGGAAAAATCGTTCCCTTTGTGAGATGGCTCGGATGATGCTCGACAAGCATAGGACTCCGAGGAGATATTGGGCTGAGGCGGTGAATACCGCATGCCATGTTGGGAACCGGATTTTTCTTCGGGCCTTCTTGAACAAGACGTGCTATGAGCTCATGCACGGGCGAGCACCTGGAGTGAGCCATTTCAGGGTGTTTGGTTGTCGGTGCTTTATTCTCAAGAAGGGTAGGCTTGATAAGTTTGAGTCGAGGTCTTTCGATGGGATCTTTTTGGGTTATGCGAGTCATTCTCGAGCATTCCGTGTGCTCAACCTTGATACTAACCTAGTCATGGAAACTTGCGAGGTTACCTTCGACGAGACCCAGCCATGCAGGTCGTCTGCTTTTGAGTGTGCAGGTGACGACGAGATTGGCAAGAAGATCTTTGAGGACGAGGAGGATGATGCTGGAGAGGATGATGGTGATGATGGTGAAGCTCCAGCCGAGCATGTACCCTCTACTTCCACTACGACGACTACGGTGCAGGATGGCCCAGCTCCTACACCGACTACGATCCAGCAAGATCAAGTGGAAGCTGGAGCTGAGGGGGAGGTTGTCTCCAGGCGAGAGGCACCGAGGCGCGTTCAAGTTGATCATCCTCCCTCAAGAATCATCAGAGACATCAATGAACGTACGACACGGTCAAGGTCCACGAATGTTTCTCACTTTGCTCATTCGACTTTTGTTGCTACCTTTGAGCCGAAAGACATTGGACACACCCTCTCTGAACCTAATTGGGTGAACGCAATGCATGAGGAGTTAGAGTATTTTGAGAGAAACCAAGTTTGGGAGTTGGTAGAGCCACCACCACATTGCAAACCTATCGGGACAAAATGGGTGTGGAAGAACAAAGAGGGTGAGAATGGTGAGGTGGTGAGAAACAAATCGAGGTTGGTTGCTCAGGGCTATAGTCAGAAGGAGGGGATAGACTATGAGGAGACATTTGCTCTTGTAGCCCGTTTGGAGGCAATTAGGATCCTTCTAGCCTTTTCCGTGGCTAAAGGGTTCAAATTGTACCAAATGGATGTGAAGAGTGCCTTCTTGAATGGGTTTTTAGAAGAAGAGGTTTTTGTGAAGCAACCACCGGGCTTTGAGAGTGCTGAATTTCCCCACCGGGTGTATAGGCTGAGGAAGGCATTGTATGGGCTGAAACAAGCTCCCTGTGCTTGGTATGGCCGTTTGAGGGGGTTCTTGTTCAGCAAAGGGGTTTGAGATGGGTAAGGTAGACAAGACTCTCTTTCTCCTCAGGCAAGGCGATGATATCCTAATTGTTCAGGTGTACGTGGATGATATTGTCTTTGGCGGCTCGTCTCACTCTTTGGTTGCAAGGTTTGCAGAGGATATGAGCAAAGAATTCGAGATGTCTATGATGGGAGAGTTGCAGTTCTTTCTCGGGCTTCAGATCAAGCAGGCGAAGGAAGGAACCTTTGTGCATCAAGCCAAGTACACGAAGGACATCCTCAAGAAGTTCAAGATGGACGACTCGAAGCCTTTGTCGACACCGATGAGTATGACTACAGCGCTGGACGCGGACGAGGACGGAGAGCCCGTGGACCAGAAGGAGTACCGGACCATGATCGGCTCTCTCTTGTACTTGACGGTGACGAGGCCAGAAATCCAGTTTTCTGTGTGTTTGTGCGCTCGTTTTCAGGCGTCGCCGAGGACTTCACATCGGCAGGCCGTCAAGCGGATCTTCAGGTATCTTCGACACACTCCTGAGCTCGGTCTTTGGTACTCGGCGTCCTCTTCCCTTTCGCTTCTTGGTTTTTCGGATGCCGACTTTGCGGGGTGTCGAGTCGATCGGAAATCGACTTTAGGTACTTGCCAGTTTCTGGGTTCCTCGCTTGTTTCTTTGTCATCTCGCAAGCAGTCAAGTGTAGCTCAGTCTACCACAGAAGCCGAGTATGTTGCTGTCGCTAGTTGTTGCTCCCAGCTGCTTTGGATCACGTACACTTTGAGTGACTTTGGTGAGGAGTGTTCCCATGTACCTCTCATGTGTGACAGCACCAGTGCCATAAGTGTAGCCAAGAATCCTGTGCTCCACTCAAGAACCAAACACATAGAAGTGCGCTACCACTTTCTGAGAGACAATGTTGAGAAGGGAAACATAGACCTCATCCATATCCCAACCGAAAAACAGCTCGCCGACATCCTAAAAAAAGCCTTTGGACCAAGCTACATTTGCACGTTTGCGGGGTGAGCTTGGTGTGGTTTTTCCTTTTTGAGCTTTGGTTGAGGGGATCTCATGTACATATGCATGTTGCATGTTCATTTCCGTATCATATCATGCTTGCATCTTTGTATCATAGACTGCATCTGTATCATATGCTTTAGAGATGAGCTTCTCCTATATACTCTGTTCACCATGATGTGCTATACATGATCTTGTGAGCTAGTTTGGTATGCTATGGTTAGTTTGGCTTAGCTCTGGATGATCTTGGTTTATGCCCATGGTTGCTAGCTATGCTTTTGAAAATGCTACATGTATGCTCTCTTGTGGGTAAATGCCTTTATATGATCTTGATATGTTTCTATGGCTTTGCTATGCTCAATTTGTGGTTGAATAGCTTATTTTGATCATATGGAGCCAAAGGCTCATTTGTCATCATGAATGTTTAGCCCGCTTGCTTTATCTTGTGGAGGGGCATAAGTTCCTTTTTGTCGCAAAGACATTTCATGTACCATTGTGAATCTGAAAATGAAATGTAAATTACTTGAAAAATGTGCTCCCATGTCATATGTGCTTAATTTTTATAGCTTTGGGTGCTAAACCGTTGCATGATGCCTACCAATGAGAAGTCTCATACATAGAAGTAGACACATGGCTCGGTGGCTTTGACATGACATGAGGTGCTTGAGGGTGTTTATGATGATCTTATGATTAGAATGGTCGTCCTAGCATGAAGTTTGTATGGCTTTGCCATCTTGACATGTTTTGCTCATGTTTAGAACTTTGCTCATGAGAGAGTGATTTTTCGCAAAATTGCTTCATTCTTTCTTAGCTTTGCTCAATGGATATGGAACTTGATAATCTTGTGGCTAATGTGCATACAAAGCTGCAGAGTATCTCACTTGCTCATTTGGACATGTGTAGCATCTTGTGTTGAATTTTGTCTATTTGAGAAGCTCTAGTTTTCATTTTGGCTTGATTCATGCATTACCAACAAGGGGGAGGAAAGTACTCAATTCATGCTTCCAGGGGGAGTTTTCCATCAAGGGGAAGAAAAATTTGGGAGATTGCATTTGGTCAGGGGGAGCTTGCATTTATGCTTTTGGGAGCTCGTTTTCACCTGATTTTAGTTGTGCTCGTTTGCCGATGGTGTCGAGCCCTCTTGCCTCACCTTGAGGAGTCGGCAAATTTTGGAGCATTTTGTCTTGGTTGTGTTGAGCCATTGCCCTTGCCTTAGGGGACCGAGACTTTCTCTCTCTCTCTCTCTCAAGTGATCTTCTTTGGCTTTTGTTTGGCTTTTGATCACTTGTTTGAGTTTTTCATTCATTTCTTTTCTTTTTCTTTCTTTCTCTGAATTGGTTACTGTGTGTGTTGTCAATACACTCATCAAGGGGGAGATTGAGGACCGGATTGTCCGAGGACCGGTGGATGGTCGCTCCTTGGTGTGATGAGTGATTGACAACGTAGTGTGGACTGACTCTTGGCCGAGTATTGCAGGTGCAGGTTGCGGCTTGATTTGTGTTGGTGCAGGTGAAGAGCGGGCGCGAAAGGTCTATGCCTTACGGGCCTCCGAGGAGTGGAGAGACAAGTAGGCTCGGCTCGAGGGACCCGGTGGCCAGCGGAGTCAAGTGCGGGCCACATGGTGGCAAGAAAAGCAAGACGAAGTCGTCGATTGGAGCCGGTGCAGGGTAGCGGCTCACAACCGGAGTCTGCACGCGGGGTTTGCGGTGGTTCACCACAAAACCGTCGAGTTACTTGGTTGAGCCACAAAACAAAGACCGGAGGCTCGGCGGGCGGAGACGGGATCCGGGCGCACCGAGAAACTTCGATGCCGACGGACACGTGGCGGGATCACAGGGCTTGCGTCGGGAGGACGCGGACTGCGGCAAAGGCGTGGTCGTGCGATGAAGAGGAGTGCTACTTGACCTATTTGCCCCTGAGGGGTTTGTGTCTCAACTTAAGTGCTAGGGGTAGCTTGGTCATTCGCCCGACCCAGAGGAACTCATATATATTAGCTCTAGGGTTTCTGGGCAAACTATCCATCCGGACTGCTTCCCATTTCTCTACTCCATAGGTTTAGATTTTCTTCACCATTTTGTAGAGAATCTGATCTCCGAGTGTATGGAAGCTTTCATGGTTGCGTTGATTTCCTTCCTGTAGCTCGTATGTTTTTCGTGTCTTTTTCGAGCTATTTTCGTTGGATTTTCGTGCGCGCCTTGTTCCTTCGATTCTGAAGTGTTTGGGTTCGGATTTGTTTGAGGGAATCATGGATAGATGTTTTGGTGCATCTTTGTGCTTGATCTTGGTCCCTCAAACTCCGAATTTGGCCTCCGATTGAAGGATTTCGGTTGGAACCCTAGCTTTTTGGTTGTGCTCGGTAGGATCACGATTCCTCTCGTCTCAGTGGATTTGAGGCTACAAATTCGTAGGTATAGCATCTCCTAGAGGCGCTTCACCTTCACCTATGATTTGGTAGCAATCCCTTGGTTGATTCGGGAGATCGGGCAAACGGGAGGAGTTGACCTTCAAGAGGTCGAGCTCGGCTGCTGTCTGCGCACCACGCGGACGATCCGCGCCCCCTTGGCGGATGGTCCGCGAGGAGTCTTTCAGCCGGCAGTTCATCGAGTTCTTCGCGCGTTCTTGTTCGCCTTTCATTCGATCCGTTTGGTCCGGTGCTTTTGATTGCACGGAGTTTGGCGGACGGTCCGCGAGGAGAGTGCGGACGGTCTCTTTGCCGCGGACGGTCCGCGGGTAGGGCACGGACAATTCATTTTTCGAGGTGCAGTACTGGTGGTTCGGGAGCTATTTGCGGACGGTCCGACTCGACCGTGCGGACAGTCCGCCCAAGCCCCGCGGACAATCCGTCCCCTCCATGCGGGCGGTCCACCCCAAGCACTGCAGATCGCCTAAGTTCTTTGCTTCTTGAGTTGCGTTTCCGTGTTTCTTTGAGTTGGTGTTTGTTCCTAGGGTTGGTAGGTCCGTTGTGACTACATGACCTTGGCAAACTCGTGTGGGAACCCGTGGTCGTGAATTTGGGGCATAGGCCGAGTTCATCCTTCGGGAAGAATTTTTATCGGCTCCCATTCACTCCCCCCCTCTCTGGTCGCCTAATCGGTCCTTCACTCGCTGACAATATGGGGACGCCATTGCACGGCCTCACTTGTCAGTGGCCCCGAAGCAAGTGCAGCTTACCAAATTTTCATTTCGCGGTCAGGAAGTCGAAAGCGGGGTTTTCAAATTCTGTATTCCCTCTCCGCCCCGAAATAATAAATACTCTACTCCATTGCTACCGCGTTGCGCCACTAAACTCCCGCCTTCCATTTCGAAAAAGCATCACTCTGCTCAGCTAGATCTGCAGTGGCGGTCCAACCTCGCCGTCGCCGGTGGAGGGGAGGGCTATCTCAGCAGATGGTGGGCGACAGATATTGGTGTTCTGCTTGCGTCTGCTGTGCTGGCCAAGCTGAGCAGTTGAGCGAGGATATGGCGCAAGCACCGGCTCCCGATGCCCCCTCAATCCATGGGCCCCTGAATCTTGGAGCTTCACAAGTGAGAATCTCATTTCCTTTTCTTTCTAGTCCCCTAGTAGTATTTTCGTTGGCTTAGAAAGTAAATTGCTTCGTGTATTGTGTTAGTTCTGAGATTCTTCTCTTAACTTTGCCGCTCTAGATGCAGTCACTGATTTGGAACACAAGTTAATCGATGAGCCATGCGTTGAAAGTAAATTGCTTTGTGTATTGTGTTAGATTGGAGATTCTTCTCTTACCTTGGCCACTCTAGATGCAGTTACTGATTTGTAACACAACTTAATAGATGAGCCATGCTTAGAAAGTAATTTACTTTGTTTATTGTCTTAGATTTCATATCCTTCTCTTACCTTGACCGCTCTAGATCCAGTTCCTGATTTGTAACTTTTTGTGCAGGGCCTAGCATCCCACTCCTGCATTGCTGAGATTCAATCACATGTCGTGGTATGTAACAGAATGCATGATTATCCTGCTACTTTATTCTTAGGATTATTCTTAAGTTTATTTGCTTGCTTCGTTTAAGGTTCAAGTTTGACTTCTCCTTTCATTTTTAGGCTCAAATGTTGAGGACAATCCTTGCGGTTCTGTCAGGGGGTGAGACCTGGACAGATCCGCAAGGGGGCGACCCAAGCAGTTGTAGATTAATTGGTGGAGATCAGGAACTAAGAGCGTAGGTGGTAGTTCACAGATGGAACTCGGAACACGGCGAGAATGGCGAGGGACACAAGGGTTTAGACTGGTTCAGGCCTCCGGAGAGTAAAACCCTACGTCCAGTATGCGGTGGAATTATGCGTGAATGGGGGAGTCCCCTCGAATGGAGCTCTAGGCTGCCTTATATGGTCAACAGGCTAGGGCTTCCATCCGAGGTCGGTGGACCCTCATCGGGGTCGGTTACAAATTAGGAAGGTCATCTTCCGTGATTACTGTGTAAATCCCGCGATCCGCGGACCTACTGGCGGCGCCGAGCCGCGACCTGGGGAAGAATCTTGCGCCGCAAGCCCGGCGGATCCTCCGGGACCTGGATAAGGTCTTCTGGAGTCTTCCAAGGTCGCTGGGGTTCTGGATAAGGTCTCTGGGCCCACTTGCAGGTCGGCGGGGCTTCTGGCAGGTCGGGTCCACTTGGCAGGGACCTCTGGGACCCTGGTCGGTGGGGACCCATGGGTACCCATGTCTCTCAAGCCCCTGATCGACGTGTAGGCGTAGCGACCTAGATGAAGTCATGTCGAGGCTTGGCGAAGTCATGACATCGTCAAGGTCGTGTAGGGTGCACGGGGATCCAAAAAAAAGAAAATCTCCACCAGCGCGCACGAAGTCGAACATCAAGCTCCTGGAACGCAGATCCAGGAGGTTGAAGTGAAGACAAGGCGTTGTCGTGTTGAAGAACCGCCGACCTGGCTGGAGTCAGGAAAGATTGTCGTGACCTCGGAGAAGGTCCCTGTGCTGACCATCGGGAGGTCGAGCGGAGACATAGTGGAAGCTGGCTTCCAGTAGGTCGATGTGACGTGGCAGGAAGAGGGCGTCGTGAGACGCACTCATGGAGTAGCCCCCGAGCAGTAAGGCGACCTGAAAGGTCGGGTTGATGCTTGAAGAATGAACAGAGAACCTACGGCCTTCTGCTTGTGCTTGAAGATGCTCTCCCCACCGAATAAGACAAGCCATCCGGAATCTTTGGAAAGCAGTGCCAGGCGCCAGCATCCTCGTCGCGTGGCGCCCCACATGCGCACTGCATGGTCACAGGACCTGCCCCAAGCAAAGATGCAGTCGCTGCCTATATGGGACAAAAGCTGAAAAGTTGTCATCAGGCGGGGGACAGACGTGTCAGCGCTCCCCGGAAGCAGACAAGGACCTCGCGCTCCACGTGGTAACAGTGTTGTGGATAAGGACGCCACGCCAGCTGAAGTGCAGGCGGCATCCAAGGCCAAACTCCACTGCTATAAATAGGAGACCCCGTAGCTTGCTTCTTGAATCAAGTAGGAGCATCATGGTGAAGCAGCTTAGTAATTATGCAGTGCCCTGGTCTTGTGTTCGGCCACCAGAGCGTAGTGCTAGGTTATTGCCTTCTGGAGCTAGAAGAACGCTTGCGAAGTTGGGAGAACTCCATCAGCCGCTCCACCCGCGCCCAGCGAGGAATCCAGGTGCAGCATGGCGCAGTACATGCCTTGACAGACCTTGTGAGCAAGGGCCTGATATGGCGTTGGAGACCACCATGCTGCACCAGGGAAGGCCCGAGGTGACACTGGTCCGATTTGGGATCTTGTGGGAGCACCCTAACAAAAGATGGGACTCCACAGGAAACCTTCTGGGGCTAGAGTAGAGGTGGCTGTGTGGCAGCCGCGACCTCGGCGGCGGTGGAGAGCTCCAAGTAGGTCCTGAAGCTAGAAGAAAGCTTGCGACGCGCTTCATCAGTCTAGGTTGCGCCGTAGGCACTATGTAAGGTAGAACAGGACCTTTAATATGTTTGCATCTTGTAATTGGCCCTGGGCCAAAGTCTTTTGTAGCTTACGAAGCTTTTATATACATACTTGCATGGCAAACAATGTGTCTCGATCATTGTGAATAGGCGTCCGGGCAGCAATGGCATGGCCAAGGTCACGGCAGGGCTGTAGAAGCACGCCGACCTTCAGAAGGTCATAGAAATTGACAAAAGAACCCGTGTCAACCTGGGTCAACACGGCCGCTGTGCAGTGGCACAATGCAGGGTGTCAGTCCTGGAGTCTGTAGGTCTTGATCGACCTAGAAGGCAGCAAGGCCCCAGCAAGGAGATGTAACTCGGACCGATTGGTCGTCAACGGGCAGTAGAGCCTTTTAGCACGGAGCCGTTGAGAAAGTTTGGCCGCTGTAGGTCGAGACGACCTAGAAGGCATGTAGGCAGCTGGGCCTGGGAGACGTGGTGTGAACCCGCCGTTGGGAGGCCGAGACGACCTGGGAGGCTGCCAGTACCTTGACGACCTTGGATAGGCAATAAGGCTGGCCCATAGGTCGTCCGTCGGTCGTGACGACCTTGAATGCGGTACTGTAGATATCATGTTTGGGGGGCTGGAATATGGGGCATAACAGGTCCACGTCGGCCGGGGCGCTGACCAGAGGCCGGCGGACGCAGATTCCCATACAGAACTAGCCGTTACTGCCATTTTCCCGTTAGGCCAAAAGAGCCGTTGAGCGGTAGATCCGCGGGAAGCGCCTAGCCGTTGGGTCGCCGTGATCTCTGCCAAAGAGACGTTGGGTGCGGCCGCCCGTTGCGCCGCTGGGGCCCAATTATATAAGGCCGGTCCATGGGCTGGGGACCTTTACTTGCCTTCATTTCTGCTCCGCACTAGGGTTCCGCCGCCACTCCATTGCTCGGAGAGAACAGCAGTGCCGCCGTGCTTAGGTCCACCGCGCACCGCACCCTCGCATGCGAACTAAGACCCTAGTAGTGTTCAGATCCAAATCCATCGGAATAGAGGAGGAGAAGATGGAGCCCGCGCAGATTCCGCCGCCGCAGACTGTCTGGGAGCCATCAGTTGTGACGGAGGAGCAGATCCAGGCCTTGGTGACCCGCGGGTTGCTGAGGCCCAACACGGAGGTCGGCTGGAGGCCGACGGTGGGCGAGAAGTTCCCGACGGAGGGGACCAGCGAGACCGTTGTCTTCCTCGCGCACATCGAGCGCGGGTTTGGGGTCCCGGCGGGTGACTTCTTCCGCGGCCTCCTCTTCTTCTACAGGATCGAGCTGGTGCACCTCGTCCCCAACGCCATCACCATCATTTCCTCCTTCATCCACCTCTGCGAGGCCTACCTCGGGATAGCGCTGCACTTCCACCTGTGGCGCCACTTCTTCGAGCTCAAGAAGATGGGGAAGTCCGATGTCGTCGGGAGCGTCGGCTTCATGCTACGCATGTACATGAAGCCGGAGTACATCGACCTCGTACTCCCCGACAACACCACCAGTTGGAAGCAGGGGTGGTTCTACCTCGACAACCCAGTGTCGGCACTTCCTGACAGGACGGGACGAGCTCCCGTCCCATTCCCGGAGTGGACCAACCAGCTCACCTCGCGGGAGACTGAGGAGCTGCGCCCAATGCTGGAAGACCTGGATAGATTGAAGGCGGAGGGGCTGACCGATGGCACGGTGGCTATCAGCTTCAGCCGCCGGCTGATACAGCCCATCCAGGACCGGGTCCACCCAGCCTACGAGTACTGGGGGCAGTCCGACCCTACCCGGGTCATCAAGCGCAAGGTCTCCAAAGAGGAGATGGCAGCGCGGGTGAAGGGCATCTTCGCCGGTCGCATCCGCAACCGAGAGTGCCCTAAGGCGCTTGCTGTGTATCGGCCCTCCGATGCGGTGAGTCTTCGACCTTGATTTCTTTTCTGTTTGAGAACTTGAGCACTTGTGATGCAGGTCTTCTCATCTTTTCTTTTTGCTTTCAGTTTCGTGAGGGCATTTATTGGTGCCCTGTGCCACTGCGCAATGAAGAGGAGCGGAGCTTCAAGGTTCGCGCCGCAGAGGACGTGCAGGTCCTTCCGCAGCAATGCGTCGAGGAGTACATCTCTGACTTGTCGGTGGGGAGTGATGATGATGCTCCCCCCACAAGAAGGGCGCCACCAAAGGTCGTCACGTCGGCACCGCGGCACACGCGGCAGACGGCGGGCAAGATGTCCGCGTACCGGGCTGCGGCCACGATCGCCACGACCCAGACGGCGGAGGCCAAAAAGAAGAAGAGGAAGAGGACCGGCCCTGCTGTGTCGGCAGATACGGTGACGGCGAGCTCCGACGTTGAGTCACCCAGCGCGGCGACGGTCCCGCTCGCGGAGACGCCCTGCAAGGCCACCGCGACAGAGGGGCGGGCGCCGGAGACACCCCGCACGGTTGCCTCCGCGGAGGAGCTCTCGAGGTCGAGCGCTGACGTCTTGGGCAACGCGGGGTCGTAGAAGAGGGCCAGAAGGCCTCCGCCTAAACCCATAAAGCCTGGGCTTAGGTCCGCGAGCAAGTAAGTCATGGCCGTGTTCTGGTTTTCGATTGTTGATTTTGCTTTACTGCTGTTTTCGCTAATGAAGGTCTTTGCTTGGATGTAGGTTAACCCCAGCGGCGTCCGACAGCGCCAAGAATGCCTCAGGTCAGGAGGCATTTGGGCGGAAGGGGAGTGAGGCGCCGGTGGAGCAGTCACCGGCCACCTCGGCTGCGGAAGTCTCAAGCCAGGCCCTTGGGGCTGGGATGGCTACAGCGTCGGAGGTGGAGAAGGGTGGGGCCAGCACTGCTCCGCCCATTGGGGGTCAGCAGGACGACCTCTGTGTGACCGAGCCACAGCCTACGCCGGGGCAGCAGGCTGCAGAGGCAGGCGGTGCCAATGTCGAGGACGACAACCGCCAGTGCCTGTACGTCAGGACCCCGTGGGAGGACGACGTCGTCGCCGACCGCCGCGACGTCAACGACTTCAAAGAGGCGTCGCGGGCGATTGGGCGGACGCTCGTGGTAAGGGCTCGGACCAGCGTTTCTGATTTCTGTCCTTCGATTTGACTGCTTTTGAGGTCTTGATGCGAGACACGTCATCTTGGGTTGTAGTCGCTTGCGGAACGGGCGCAAGCTCGAGCGGCTTTGGTGAGGGAGGCCGCCAATGCTCACGCCGAAGCTGCCGCGGCTCGAGAGGCTTCACTGCAGGCCAAGATCAAAGCCGCGCAGGAGGTCAAGCACGTGAAGGAGGCCATGGCCCGCCAGGTGGAGAAGGAGGTGGCCTCCTTGAAGAAGAAGCTGGAGTTGGCCGAGCGGAAGGCGAAGGATGCCGCCGACGACCTCCAGGCCATGGTGGAGGGTAAGTTGGTTTGGTCGCTGAGTGTGGACTCCGTGCGTCTTCTGGGTCTTTTCCTGATTTTCGACCTTGGATGAGTTCAGGTGCCAGGGAGACAGAGGGCGCCCTCAAGAAGGAGCTCGCCGAGGTCAAGGACCAAGTAACGGTCCTCAAGGAGGGGACAGCGGAGGTCCAGCGAGGTGAGTGATCTTATCTCCCTTGGGTCTTCGTTGTTGCTGGTAGAAGGGTGTGGCTGATCCGCCTTTGGCTTGCGCAGGTCTGGAGAAGCAGCTCACCGACCTGAGGGAGGCCGCCCAATATCTGATGGACGTCTACGTTCCTCAGGAGGAGGGGGCGGAGCCAAAGGAGCTGATGGACCGCCTTGACGAGGCTGACGGCCGGATGAAGTCCTTGCTGCTGGATACCAGCAAGCTCGCCGCGGCGGCGGTGTTGGCGGCGGTGAAGTACCATGAGCCGTCGTTCGACCTGCAGAAGGTCGCTGAGGACGTCGACCTGTCGGAGCTAGTTGAGCGCGAAGATGTCCAGGCTGCCGCGGAGGAGGTCGTGAAGAAGTTCGACCTCTGAAATTAGAAGTTGAACTGTATCAAAGTGCAAATGCAAGTTTAGGCCTAGGGCCTATTGATGTAAAGAGTATTTTGCCGTAACAAAAACTTGCAATTTAAATAAAGTGCGTGCTCCACTTGAGTAGCCAAAACAGTCGTTATGTAAGCTCGAAAATAACCAGATTGCAGAGTGTTCCCTCCGCTGACCCAACTTAGTGGAGGAACGGCTTACCGACTGTGTGGCTCAGCGTGGAGGCTTAGGCACAGCCGGCGCGCGGAGGGGGGGTCATGGACCCTAGGTCTCGCAATCAAGCAACTTAGGAACATTCATAAAGAGAGTAGGGGCTAAACAGGTGGGGAACGCGCACAAACATAAGACGTGAGAAACCCCTTCAGGTCGCGAGACCCTTAGGTTGGCGAAGCCAAGCCCCCGAGCGCTTTGGGGCCTAACCTAGACCAAGCCCCCTAGCATTTCGAGGGGGAAGGGTAAACACAACAGAAAGTAAAGGGAGACCCAGGTGCAGGTCGACAGAAGAGCTGCCGAAAGGAATCTCATTCTTTATTAAATGGAAATTACAAAAGAGGAGAGTACATAACTTTTATTGCGGTACACATCTTCTAAGGATAGAAGCGACGCAGGTTCTCGATGTTCCAGACGTTCGGGACGCCTTGACCGTCGGCCCACTGGAGGCAGTAGGTCGCTGGTCCGATGACTTCCATCATGATGAAGGGGCCTTCCCAAGGCGCGGAGAGCTTGTGCATGCCCTTGGTGTCTTGGATGCGCCGCAAGACTAGGTCGCCCACGTTGAAGGATCGTTCACGCACGTTGCGATCGTGGTAACGACGTAGCTACTGCTCGTGGCGAGTGTGCCGCATCAGCGCAGCCACACGGTGCTCCTCAATGCTATCGAGGTCAACCTTGCGCGTCTCCTCAGCTGTCCCTTCTTCGTAATGTTGGATGCGGGGGGCACCAAAAGCGAGGTCGGTCGGGAGGACGGCCTCCGACCCGTATACCAGGAAGAATGGTGAATAACCTGTAGCTAAACTGACCTGGGTCCGGAGACCCCAGATCACGTGCAGCAGCTCCGCTAGCCACCTGGTGGCGTATTGAGAGGCGTCGTCGAAGATGCGGTCCTTGATGCCTTGAAGCACCATGCCGTTTGCGCGCTCGACCTGGCCGTTGCAGTGTGGGTGCGCCACCGAAGCGTAGTAGACGTCGATGAGGCTGTCTTGACAGAAGTCCCAGAAGTCGGATCCTGTGAAGGCCGATCCTAGGTCGGTGACGATCCTGTTGGGGATCCCGAAGCGGTGGGTGATATCCTCGATGAACTTTGCCGCTTCCTTCGACATAACGCTGGCGACTGCTCGGACCTCAATCCATTTGGTGAATTTGTCCACCGCCATGAGGATGTACCTGTAACCGCCAGGGGCCATTCTGAAGGGTCCCACTGAGTCCGGGCCCCATATGTCAAAGGGCCAGGACGGAAGGATTGTCCTCAGGGCTTGCGCTAGGACGTGCTGCTGCTTAGCGAAGAACTGGCACCCTTTACATCACCGGACTAGGTCTTGAGCATCAGCCAAAGCAGTAGGCCAGTAGAATCCCAACCTAAAGGCCTTTCCCACCAGGTTAGCGGAGGCCGCGTGGTTGCCGCATTCTCCACCGTGGATCTCTTGCTAGAGCTGGAGACCTTCAGATCTGAGGATGCAATTCATCAGTACGCCGTTGAAGGCAGACCTCCGGTAGAGCTCTGTGCCGATGACGACATAGTTGGCGCTGCGCCTGACGATCTTCTCCCGTTCGACCTTGTCCTCAGGGACTCGGTGTTCCAGGATGTAGGCGATGAAGTTGAGTCGCCAATCATCTTCGGCCTCCGTCATGAGGACGTCACGGCCGCCTTGTGGGGGTACATCGCCAGGCGACGTCTCTGGGTCGCTGAGCAGCTTGATCGACGGCTTTCGCAGGTCCTGGACGAACACGCCAGCAGGGACCAGTGCACGTTTGGACCCCAACTTGGAGAGGACGTCGGCCGCCATGTTGTTGTCTCGATAGACATGGTGGAATTCCAGACCCTCGAAGTGGACTTCAAGCTTCCGAACCTCGGCGCAGTAGGCGTCCATCGTGTCCTTCTTGATGTCACACGTCTTGTTGACCTGGTTAATGACGACCTTGGAGTCGCCGTAGGCAATGAGTCGCTTGATTCCCAGGGAAAAGGCGATGCGCAATCCGTGAATCAAGGCCTCATATTCGGCGCCGTTGTTGGACGCCTTGTAGTGGATCTGTAGGACATACTTCAGGTGATCACCCTGGGGGAGATGAATAGCACGCCTGCACCCGCTCCTTTGAGGTTCAAGGAACCATCAAAGTACATCTTCCAGTGCTCCGACTTCTCCGTCGGTGGGGGTTGCTGGGTCTCTGTCCATTCAGAGACGAAGTCCGTGAGGATCTGCGACTTGATGACCTGTCGCGGGCAAAACTCAAGCTCGAATTCACCTAGCTCGACCGACCACTTGACGATGCGTCCTGTGGTGTTGCGGCTGCGTAGGATTTCTCCTAGGGGGAAGCTTGAGACGACCTTGATTTTGTGCGACTGGAAGTAGTGCTGAAGCTTGCGCGAGGTGACAAGAAGGGCGTACAGCATCTTCTGAGGTTGCGAGTACCTGATCTTGCTATTAGAGAGGACCTCGCTGACGTAGTAGACAGGTCGGTGAACGGGGTAGGGTTGACCTTCTTCAGGTCGTTCCGCCACCAGGACCGCACTGACCACCTGAGTGGACGCGAAGATGTAGAGCAGTAAGGTCTCTTTTGGAGCCGGGGGCACCATGACCGGAGGTGTTGTAAGGAAAGTCTTCAGTTCTTCCAACGCCCAGTCTGCCTCATCTGTCCACGCGAATTTGTCTGACTTTTTGAGCAGTTTGAAGAAGGGTAGGCCTTTCTCGCCGAGCTTGCTGATGAAGCGACCTAGAGCGGCCATCATGCCTGTGAGCTTCATGACGTCTTTCTTCCCAGTGGGTCTCTTCATCCTGCGGATGGCATTGACCTTGGTGGGGTTCGCCTTGATGCCCCGGTGGCTGACCATGAAGCCTAGGAGCTTGCCAGATGGAACGCCAAAGACACACTTCTCCGGGTTGAGCTTCCAGCGATAGCGCCGGAGGTTGGCGAAGGTCTGGGCGAGGTCGGTGATGAGGTTGTCCTCCACCGTGGTCTTGACAACTACGTCGTCGACGTAGGCTTCAACGTTGTCGCCGATCTGGGACTCCAAGCACTTCTGGATGGCCTTCTGGTAGGTCGCTCCAGCGTTTTTGAGGCCGAACGTCATGGTCGTGTAGCAGTAGATACCGTGCGGCGTTATGAACGCCGTTTTGTCTTGGTCAGAGACCTTCAGGGCTATCTGGTGATACCCTGAGTAACAGTCGAGGAAGCATAGCAGGACGCTTCCGGCTGTGGAGTCAACGACCTGGTCGATGCGCGGTAGAGGGAAGGGGTCTTTAGGGCAGTGCCTGTTGAGATCGGGGTAGTCGATACACATTCTCCATTGACCGGTTTTCTTAGGTACAAGCACCGGGTTGGCGAGCCAAACCGGATTTTTACATTCACGGATGAATCGGGCAGCTAGGAGCTTTATTATCTCTACCCTAATGACCTCCTTGCGATCCTTCGCAAAGCGGCGTCGCTTCTGCTTGACAGGCTTGGCCGTCTTGGTTACATCCAAGGAGTGCTCAGCCAGCTCCCTTGGAACACCCGGCATATCCGATGGGGTCCATGCGAATATGTCGGCGTTGTCCCGGAGGAAACTGGTGAGTGCGAGTTCCTATTTCTCCCCGAGGTTGTCGCCGATGACCACCGTCTTGTCTGGGTCGGCAAGGCCGAGGCAGACCTTCTTTGTCGCCGGTGTGGCATCGAGGGCGGTGTCGGTGCGCTTCTGCTCTGGGGTGGTGAGGTCGCTCGGGGCGACCTTGGTGGCTTCGGCGACCATAACCGCCGAGGTGTCGACGCAGGCGTTCATCGTGGTGATGTCGAGAGCCTCGTTGTCGCATTTGAACGAGACGATGAGGTTGCCATAAACGGTGAGGACTCCGTTCGGAGCTAGCATCTTCAGCACCAAGTAGGTGTAATGCGGGATGGCCATGAATCTGGCCAGCATGGGGCGACCTAGGATGGCGTGGTAGGAGGACTTGAAGTCAGTGACCTCAAAGCTGAGGTACTCCGTGCGGAAGTTATCCTCCGTGCCGAAGGTCACAGGGAGGGAGACCCGACCCAGGGGGTAGGCCGCCTTGCCCGGGACGATGCCGAAGAACGGTTCGTCGCACGCTGTCATCCTCTTGAAGTCGAAATCCATCTTCTTCAAGGTCTCGAGGAAGATGATGTTGAGCCTGCTCCCTCCGTCGATCAGGGTCTGGGCGAGCAGGGCTGCCTCCACTGTAGGCTCGACGACGAGGGGGTAGGACCCGGGGTCTGGGATGTGGACCCAGTGATCAGCTCTGGAGAACGTGATCGGCTGCTCCGACCACCGCAAAGGCTGCGACGGCTTGGTGTGGATGAGGTGGATCTCGCGCTTATCTTTGCGGTACTGCCTTCTGCTCACGTTGGCTTTGAGACTGCCGACGATCATGTTGATCGACCTCTTGGCGTGCTGAAAGGGGCCGTTGGGGTTGCCCGTCGCCGGCGGCGGAGGTAGGTCGCGCTCGTCGCGGCGGTCCTCCGGCTGCGGGTCGTCGCGACGTCGCTCGTCACGGCGGTTGTCGTCGCCGCGGCCACATCGATCGTCGCGGCGGTTGTTGTTGTAGCGACGTGAAGATGAACGATCACCATCGCCTCTAGGTCGCTTCGGATCTTCAGGGGTACGGAACACCCTCTTGAATTGCGAGCACTCGCGGACGGTGTGGGTGGCCCCCTCGTGGAACGTGCAGGGGCTGTCAAGCACTGCATTGAATTCCTCGACGTTGAACGTCGAAGGTCGACGTCCCTCCGCCGCAAGCACCTCTGAAGGTCGTTTGCGCAGCTTGGAGCTTGAGTTGCCAGCGGTGCCGGAGGTTCCTGCGTCGCACTTGGCGCCGGGGGGACCGTACTCGCGGTCGTACTCCGCGCGATGTCACAGCTCCCACTCTTCGCGCTCACGGTGGCGCTGGTCGATGTAGCCGCGGGCGTCGCGTGCACGTCTGTTCTTGTCAAGGTTGGCGTGGAGATCGCCGTCTCTTGCGCCATTTGCCCGAGGTTGGTCGGGGTTGTTCTGGTCGACCTCCTCTTGAATGGTGGGGAGTTTGCTGTGCGCAGGTCGATTGGATCGACTATGCGAATGCCGGCTTGATGAGGACGTCGTGGACTTGGATGCCGCGCTCTTCTCTTCTACCAGGGCTGTAGTGACCTGAAGTTAGGCCATGGCTGCTTCGGCCTCGGGTGAGGGGTTGGCTTGCTGAAGACGTGCCATGGCGGCGCCCAGGTTGGCCTGGGGACTATTGAACGTCGGTAGCCCTGCTTCCTCGAACTCGAGACGGAGGTCTCGGGCGCAGGGGGGTATCGCGTGGTGTTGCTCTTCTGCCCGCCGCCTGGCGTTGCCCTGGATCCGACGTGCTTCCTCGGAGTCCGTCGCGCCGTGACGTGGTGGTTCGTTCTCCGACACCACCAGGACCCGTCGAAGGATGAAGCCCTGGTCGTTGGGGGGGACGTGGATCCGGACCTTCTGGAACTCGCCACTGTCCGGAGATGTGAGAGCTCGCGTGGTGCGGGGAGCAGTACGCTCCCGGTCGATCTTCTTCCGCAGCCAGCAGCCGCGGAGGGTGTGTCGTGCGCCCTTGTGGTAGGTGCATGGTACGTCGAGCGGATCGCAGCGAGCGCGAAGCTTGGGCTTAAGGTCGCCAGATGACTCCCGCCGCCCAGATTGGATCTGGGGGGATCTAGCCGCCTGGCGGGCGTAGACGTCGCTGGATGGTCGCAGGCCGAAGGGGAAGGTCTTGCGGCGCGACACTATCTGCGTTGAGCGCTGGGCTCTTTCTCAGATCTGGAGGGTCTCCTCCATCATGTCGATGACGTGCTCCATTCCCTGAACAATGTCATAAGGTTTGGGCGGGTGGGTCTCCGTTGCCAAATCAGAAACGGGGGCGGCGACGGGTGTCGCCGGGACCTTCACTGCGGTCGCCGGAGAGGTCGTGGCCGCCGGCACAGTCGAGGTTGCCATGAAGGAACCGAAGCGGATCTCCACGGGGTTGGCGAGGATGTCCGCCATGCTAACCGGAAAAACAACACCAGATCGGGCAACCATGCTGCACAGCGAGTTCCTGGCGCGCCAACTGTCAGGGGGTGAGACCTGGACAGATCCGCAAGGGGGCGACCCAAGCGGTTGTAGGTTAATTGGAGGGGATCAGGAACTAAGAGCGTAGGTAGTAGTTCACAGATGGAACTCGGAACACGGCGAGAATGGCGAGAGACACAAGGGTTTAGACTGGTTCAGGCCTCCAGAGAGTAAAACCCTACGTCCAGTATGCTGTGGAATTATGCGTGAATGGGGGAGTCCCCTTGAATGGAGCTCTAGGCCGCCTTATATGGTCAACGAGCTAGGGCTTCCATCCGAGGTCGGTGGACCCTCATCGGGGTCGGTTACAAATTAGGAAGGTCATCTTCCGTGATTATTGGGTAAATTCCGCGATCCGCGGACCTACTGGCGGCGCCGAGCCGCGACCTGGAGAAGAATCTTGCGCCGCAAGCCCGGCGGATCCTCCGGGATCTGGATAAGGTCTTCTGGAGTCTTCCAAGGTCGCCGGGGTTGTGGATAAGGTCTCCGGGCCCACTTGCAGGTCGGCGGTGCTTCTGGCAGGTCGGGTCCACTTGGCAGGGACCTATGGGACCCTGGTCAGTGGGGACCCATGGGTACCCATGTCTCTCAGGTTCAAATATCAAATTCCTGTCCCTCCAATGTGAAGTCAAAGCCATTCATTGATTACATGCCTCGAGATTATCCAGCTTTCGCTACATGCTCAAGACCTGAAGTTTCGTTGGGAGGGCTCGATGCAGCTGCTGACCTTGGTGAAATCTTTGTTGAACAGGACCAAGTTTTTACAGACTTGAAGATCAAGGTAGAAGCATCAGATGAAGCAATGAAAGTGCAGACTGATGAGATTGAGAGGTTGAAGAAACAAGTAGAAACTACGGAGACCCTCCTTCGTCAACTGCTAAGCTCGCGTCTTGGGTAAGGCCACTGTGTTTCTTAGTCTTCTGCTTGTGTCCTCCCAGCTAGTTGTGCTGGTTTGTGAGTACAGAGCTTTGTTATCTTAGTGGGTTCCATTTCAATACCAGTTTTATTTGTGACCATGGAGATATCATGTGTATTGGTTTGTGAGCTCCTAGTTACAATCTGCTTGTGGTTGTTCTGTGTTCATTGATCATAATGTGTCATGTGTGATCCGAAACATTAATTTGTATCAGTGGTACGGAAATATTATCTGTGATGTCAATTACTTAATTGATTAGCATGTAATATGAGATTGAATTATATTTAATTAAGCGCTACCTGGAGTGCAGCCCAAAATAACAGGGAAAAAATATGTGGGCTTGCCCCCTCGGCCCATTATTTTTTTACGAATTCAAAAACGATTTATTAATAAAATGGGCCATATCAAAAATGACGTTAGCAAATGGTGGGCTGGGTCCAATATCAGTTGGGCCTTAATCATTTTATGGCGTCATCGAATATTGAACTCGATCCAACCAGTACTGGACCCAAAACAAATTAATGACGAATGCAATTATTGGGCTCGGTCATACTAAAACCGGGCCTAAAACATTCTATGACGACCTCAATTATTGGGTCGGTCCAACCAGACTTAGGCCTAAAAGTGTCTATGACGACAACAATTATTGGGCTCCATCCAACCATAAATAGGCTTTAAACATTCTGTGACGCAAACAATATTGGGCTCCATCCAACCTTAATAAGACGTAAAACCAATTTATGATGAAAGAAACATTGGGCTCAACTTAACATTAACTGGGCCGAATTCAATCTATGACGACAAGGTATTTGGACCTTGGCCCATCAAAATATGGGCTGAATTCACTTAATGACGAAACGGTTTGTCACAAAACGCCGTGCCACATCAGATTTTGGTCCGACGTGGCATGTACCTTATGACGCCTTTGTGTTACGAATTTATACGCGTCATTAAACTCATGACGCCGGGAAATAAGGTCTCGTCATTAATCGCGGTTTGTGATGCTCGATTAATGACGGAGCATTTTCGTAACAACCGGCGTTATTAATTGCGGTTTATGCTGAGAAACGATCTTTTTTTTGCATCACTAGTCGGCGTTTTTCTTGTAGTGGCTGAAGTGAAACATCCATAGCTCCCTCATTCGGACTCCGATTAAGATGAATGAGTACCCATTGGAAAGGTAATTTTATAAATTTTTCAATAGAACTATATTTTGGTATATGTTATGTTCTGGATGTAGGGGTAAATCCATGAAGAAGAGGCAGCAACAAGGTGATGACGACAAGATAAAGGAGATGGACATGGTGACAACAAAGAGAAGATGGGGCAATGGTTCCACAACACGTACATGATGAAATTCAGAAGCTAAGGACTAAAACAAACCCTCTGGAGCATGGATGAATGAGGACACAAGAGGCACCACTCAACACATGATGATGTTGGAAGCGAACCACGACCGGTTTCATAAGGCAACATCAAGCTGCATGGATGCTTTGGATTCTCGCACAAAGAACCATGGCTTCACGACGATGAAAAGGTACGTGAGAAAGTCGAGCTCTATGACTTAAAATGAAGCGCTTTGCGTGAGGCAACCCGATCTTTTTATATATCTATATAAATTATGACAGTCTACATTGTGCTCTTTGTTTGAAAACTTCAAGTAATTTTGTACTATTGCTCTAATAAATGTCACAACCACATGTTGTATACTTTAATATATATATTGAGTGAGCACTTTGCTACTTGATTTTGGAAAACTTGTAGACCCCTTATTTTTGTGTGCTTATTAGTGTTTAGAGTCTTTTTATTTGTGTCTTTTTAGAGAGAAATGTGAAGCATGATCCCTTTTGATTCTAAACTTGTGGCTAGTTAACTTAGGCTAACTATTGCTTTTGATTTAGATCACCACCATATCATGTCATACCCTTTTGTTCATTCATATCATGTTGCACTTCATTCCACATTGTTCTCCACCCTTGCATTGTGTTGCATGTTGCATCTCATTTTTATAACCCTTTTTGGTAAAAAAAACCCATCTTTGCCTAAACCTTCCTATCAACCCACACCTAGAACCCAAGCTAACAAAGTTAGGATCGACTTGTGTCAATTTAACCAAGTCTATCTCTATCCCTTTTCTAATTTAAAATTTGACTAGCCTCATCCTAAACCCTTAGGAAAAACCCCTCATACCTTTAGTAATCCTAAAACCATAGGTTTGTTTTTCATCCAAAAATCTAACCCTTGTTTTCTTTTCTTCTTTTTCAAAACCACCATAGATATAATTTCTTCACCCGACTTATCTTTTCAAAATTCTTGTCTTAAGCCAAAAATATAGGATACCCACAAGCCCTACCTTAAAACCTTGTTAGCATGTTTTAGGTCTTTTGATAAAAGATTTTGTTGACAAGACTTTACCTCTCATAAAGTGACTTGCTTGTCATTATTGAGGAATGACATCGAAAGCCTTTTCAAACATTGCTGACCCTTTTTACTAACCCTTCTGCATTTGCATTTTGCATCAGCCCCTTTGTTCTATCATACATAGGTTAGCTTGGCTTCCTCGTGAAACTTTTTGATGAATGCTTTATTTCAATGGTAATGCTTCACTAGTGGCATTTTCTTTAGCAATCTTGTGTAAACGTGGTGTTTGGACTTGATTGCAGACAATCATCATTTGAGTTTTTAAAGTCTTGTTGATTTAAATTGCATTAGTTTGGTTTATAAACTTTACAATGCGCTTTAATTTTCTTGCGGCATGAAGAATTATTAACCTTGAAATGAACATGGTGTTTTGACCTTGGTTAAATCTTTATGTTTATATAGAAATAAAGCAATCTAGTTGTAAACATGGTGTTTAGAACTTGGTGCAAACATTATCATTGTTTATATCCCTTCCTTTCATTTGCATTTTTTTCACCTACACGCACGTACACCCATTAGGTTCTTCTTTTTCTTTTTACTAGGTAAGCTATGCCACAAGTTAAGATCTTAGGGATGTATTTGGTTTGTTGGCAATTGTTTCTACTCCCGACCATCACCCCGGGGGTAGAATGTGCATTTGATTTGTTTTGCGGGCATGACGAAGTGTTCCCATGAGTTCTTGACCAATTGCAATCAAGATCATTAGTCATCTACAAGGCTTGAGAGGGAAGTCGTTGTTTCCATCAAAGTTTGAGCACGTGTTCAGAGATGTACAATGGAAGAAAAGTTAATATTCAGAAGATCCTTCAAACCCTCTATCCAACGCATCAAGGATCATCAATTTTGAAGACCCGTACAAGGAGATATGGCAGAAACATTGAGCGCTGCGCGGTCTGAAATCAGCTTTGGACAGATTGCATCGCCGGAGTAAAATAGGCACAGCTCTCTTGTTCGGAACCCGTTTCATGCGAATGATGGCTTGTTGGAAAGATAATTTCATGAACTTCACCTAGGAGGGGTGTTTCAGTATATGTTCTGTTCTGGAAGTAAAAGAAAATATGTGGAAGATGAGGCAGAGACAAGGACGTCGGAAGTCGGTGATGACGATATGATAAAGGATTGGAACCATGACTTGATGATAATAAGAAGAAGTTGAAGGACAACTGAGGTAACAAAGACAAGGAAGTGAAGATGATTCTCAAACACATGGCAATAGGGAATTACGAGCGATTCAAGTTCTTTCACACTTAGCAACATGCTAAGCATGGGGGAGGATTTGAAGACGAAAGGGAAAAGGCCACACGGAGATCAAGGATCACCTTCACCACAAGATGCTCATCATTCTTATTCCATGCTAAGCACAATGCTTAAGCATTGGGGAGGCCACGCTGCACTTCATTACCAGCATCGAAAAGGACGGTAACTCGCCCTTAACTTTATCTTTGTTCATCACCTTCTAAATGCTTGCACATATGTGCTTTCAACCATAAACAATATTTATATTTATCTCTCGATCAATAACATGGCTACTAGGAGGACAACCTAGGTTTGTTAGTTTTATTTTTCAATCAATGAATCACCATCTCTTTTGAGCTTACCATGTTGATATCTTTTGTATGGCTTGCTTATGGAAAAATGATGAAAGTTGCCACCTTATTTTACTTGCATGATGTTTTATATGACATGGCTTTTGCTCTCTATTAAAAGGAACTTAAATTGACTAAATACTGGCTCTTTCATTTGTAGAGGTTAAATGACTAATTTTTAGACTCACATACTTTATGTTGCTCTTTGATTTAAGTTTACCGATGACCTATGCCTTGTACCTGTTTTATCTAAAATTATTATGCTATCTACATTTGTGAATCTCTTGCAAGCCTCTACCTACCAAAGTCTATACACATACAAGTACTTTCATGATGTAACCTTTAGTTTGCAAACTTATATCTTGATGAGTTGGATTAGGATTGATTTCTATGGTACGAGACTAAGAAGCTGGTCATTCCTTTGCGTATCTTTTTCATGCTAGCCATTCTTGTCCATGCATTGTGAGTTTCTACACTGGAAATTTCACAAACTTTGCTGGGCATCCACCCTAAACCAAAAACATCTTTTTGTGATTACCTCCTTGACCACAACCCAAATTGAGTATGGATGATCTTTCGACGAATTTTCTTAAGATTTTCTGGCAAGATTTCAAAACATATAACATATGGAGGGACTCATCAATGCAATCAAGATCATGCAGAGTTTCGACATGGAGGATGCCCTGAAGATTTCAAAAGACTTATAAAGGAACACAAGGAGTTTGTACTTCTCTAGCAGCCATAGGTCCCCTCACTTCTATGCTTGAGGACGAGCAATCATTTAAGCATGGGGGAGGGGACTCCTATAGTAAGTACTATGTTGCTTAAAAGTTCGGAGGAGCATAAAAAATCATGAATAAAAAAAGAAAAAAAGAAGAAAAAAAATGAATGATGAATGTAAAAAAAGAGAGAAGAAAGAAAAAACAAAAAAAGAGAAAAATAAAAAATTCTCCTAGGTTCTTTTTCACTTTCATTTAAATCTTAGAGAGCTTTGAAGACAAGTCCATACTCAATCTTTTCCAACCATGTGCAATCCGATAACGAGAACTTCATTTGTGTCTCGGGATCACCCATTTGCCACTTGCACATGTCCACCTTTCTAAATGTGTGTGTTCCATCTCTCTCTCTCTTCCCAACATTTATTTTCCATGACCTTTTTGACTAGTCTCGGTGATTCCAATAGATCTCACTCTTAGTTACAATATTTCAAGTATAATGTTTTGCTAGGATTGTTGTTACCTACCAAGCTCCACATAAGCTTTCCACTTTCATATATGAGTAGAATAGGTTGAGAATAATCTAGTGTAGGCTTGAGTGACTTGACGAGATGAGTGTTTCCATTAGCTTTTGCAAGAAGAACCTCACCTATGTTAGATGTGCAACTTTTTGAAAACTCTTCACGATGCAACAAGGTAAAGGTTTGAAGTTTGCTTAAGTTCGAGAGCACTATTTTTGTTTTATTATGCCATGTTCTTTAATGATAGTCTATCTTCCATGATGAATTAGCCGGTCAAAATTTGAACCTTAAATGCTAAATACTTGAGAGAGCAATATGTCTTATTGTGTATAACTAAGTGCAGGGAAGACATTCAAGGGCAACACTGATTTCCAAGCTAAGCAAAAATTTTGGACTTGCTTGAGGACGAGCAAGGTTTAAGCATGGGGGTATGTTGACGGTCGACTTTGGTACACCTAGCTATGAGTTTACCATCAACATTTGCACATATTTGATATTCTAACTAATGGTACTAACCCCCCAGAGGTATCAAGTTCACTCTTGCATGTCGATTTTGGAGTTTATTGTTTACGTAGGAAACTAACGTTAAAGAGGAGACTTTCGGGATAAGTTCATCAAGCACTTCAAGAGAAGATCATGAAGCCCGACACAAGTCAAGACACATGATGAACATGACTCCAAATGGCCCAGGGACCGAAGCATGAAGTAGTAAAACTCTAGGGACCTGAACAGATATTGACGGTCCTTACAACAAAAATTTGACCGTCAAAACCTCGGGTTCGAGAGGAGTATACAACAAGTTTCATGCACATTTTTAGTACTAATAAAGTTTCACGAGTTGTGTTGTGAATTTCATACGCAGGTACACATTTTGGGAGAATTTGGGACCAACACACCACACGTGCAAGGCACGGCCGAACCACCTAGTCCGGCCAGCCCTGCAAGTGCGGCCGGCCTGCCAGGTGCGGCCGGCCCTGCCAGGTGTGGCTGGCCCTGCCCCGTGGCATGTCTCTGGTCCAGAGTACCCCCTCTCCCTCGAGCACAACTTGGACGAGCGAGATTCACTGAAGAAACATCGGTTTGATCAAATGGTGGAGGCTAGGATCACTTGGATCAATGGGTCCACTTGTCCGATCGCTCAACCGCCACAACCGCCATCCAGAGGTAATCCTAGGCGTCCCCGAGCATGGTCGGTTCATCACACGACACGGGGGTGGACCGGCCGCACCTATCAACCGACGCGCCGGGCGAAACCGACCCAAGGAGCCCACCTACAACCGCCTCAGGAGCAGGGATCAGGAGCGTCCAAGGCAAGAGGCGGCGGATCACAGGGCCGGCCGTGCCTAGAGGTGCGGCTGCACCTGGCATCTTGCCCCCCTGTGCTCCACCGACCTCACTTGCCTATAAAACCCACCTCCCACTCGCTGGAATGGACACACGACGCAGGAGCATCTCCATTTCCCTCTTTTGTTCACTTAGAGTAGGATTAGTGTAACTTGGGAGTTAGAGTTAGGCTGAAGGACCAGAACTGGCGACTAGAGAGGGGGGAGTGAATGGGAGCCGATAAAAATTCTTCTCGAAGGAGATGGAGACTCCAACAAGATGAACAAGGCTTCCAAAGCACATCTCCAACTCAACTACCCAAGTTGGCCAAGACCAAGCAGCCACTGGAGTGCTACTGGTCCTAGGAACCAACAACCACCTACACCTGCTCGAGAACGCAGCGGAACAAGCAACTCGAGCACCACTGGACTGCACCGGTCAGACCGGTGAGCAGCACCGGTCAGACCGGTCCCTGCTGCAGCAACCTGGCAAAACCTGAGAACTTCCACAGAAGGCCCCTACACCGGTCAGGCCGGTGTAGCTTGCCGGTCAGACCGGTCCAAGCCAGGAAATCCCAAATCCACCAAATAGACCTACCGAGCTCCAAAACTGACCAAACTCAAAACAGCAGCAACACAAGACAACAGGGAACTCACCAAGATGTTCACCCGAGGCAAATCCCACAAAGCCTCTGCACCGGTCAGACCGGTGAGCAGCACCGGTCAAACCGGTCAGGCTGGGCAGCTCGGGATGAACAGCACCCGCGGGTCAACACCCCCAAATCCAACTCCCGATCTCCCGAATCGCTCCACGGATTTGCACAAGACTTTGGGGATAGTAGGAACACCTCATGGGCACTCCATAGCTAAGATTTGGTCCACCAAAACTTGCTAAATCGAGAGGAATCGAAGAAATCCCACCAAGAACGCCTCTAACCCTAGAGAGGAGAAAACCCCAAAATCGAGCCCCTTTGCTCACGGATTTGGGAGGGGAATCAAAGGGAAAAGAACCACGAAGGGTTCAAGCATACATCCCCCACCAAATCCCAAAGAGAAAGGCCTCGAATCCGCCACAAGAAAATCGCCAAGAAAGGGCTCCGAAAATCACCAAAAAGGAGAAATGGGAAAGACACATCCAAGCCTTGAGGAACCACGCCGAATCATCTATACATACTAAAGAGGTTCATACAAGGTCTAGCTTGCCGCCCGATCATCCTTCCCTCTGACAAGATCTCACCATGAAGCCCTCAAGCTAGTCCTAGAAATTCCAAAAGAAAAAGGAAGAGGAAAATAGCAAAACAAAATGAGCTAGGGTTCCAAGAGATGGCTGCCATCCTCTCACCACTTGGGTTATATGGAGGCTAGCCGAAAGACTAAAATACCCCTAAGGCCTAATACTAGGATACACACCCCCAAGGGGTACTTTGGGAAACTTTGTCTTCGCACCATCGGACGGATGCCCGGCGACCGCAAACTTGCTTAGCCTCGACGCAGGCCTTGCGATCCTGACGCGTGTCCTCCGCTTCGAAGTCTCCGGACTGCGTCGTCGCACACCGGTCAGACCCACCGGTCAGACCGGTCCGATGCTGCTGCACCTCCGTCTTCGGTATTCGGTCTTGGCTTTGTGGATCAACCAAGGAACCCAGTGGTTTTCTGGTGAACCACTGGAAACCCAGCGAACTCAGTGTAGCCTCCGCCAATCACCGCTCATGACTCGGCTCCCACGTAGTCCCGGCTCGACCTTGGTTTTGAGGCTCTACCAAGAAACCGTCCACGACTTCATCTTGCTGTTCTTGCCACCATGCAGCCCGCACTTGACTCCGCTGGCCACCGGGTCCCTCGAACCAAGCCTACTTGTCTTCTCCACACCTGGAGGCCTCACCAGTAATGACCTTTCGCGCTTGTTCTTCACCTGCACCAACACCAGTCAAGCCGCAACCTGCACCTGCAATACTTAGCCAAGAATTAGTCCACACCACGTTGTCAATCACTCATCACACCAGGAAGCGACCATCCACCGGTCCTTGAACCACACATGGCTCTCAATCTCCCCCTTGATGAGTGCATTGACAACACACACATTTTGGTAAGCAAAGAGAAAAGGAAGAGAAAAGAAACGACTAAAAGAAACTTCAGCAAGCGATCGAAAGCCAAAGGAAAGGCAAGGAGCAAGATCACTTGAAGAAGACAAGTCTCGGACCCCTTAGGCAAGGGCAACGGCTCGACACATCCGAGACAAAAACATGCTCAAGCAAAGAGCACAAACCACCGATCCAAAGCTCGAAAACTACAAAGAGCTCCCCCTGCACACATGCAAGCTTCCCCTGAACCAATGCAACTCCCCCTGGACGAATGCATGCAAACCACTTCACGAAACAAAGCAGCTGCCTCAGCTTTGCTTTGACCGGTCAGACTGGTCAACATCACCGGTCAGACCGGTGGACAAGATCGTCCAGCACCTAACACTCACACCGGTCAGACCGGTGAGCAGCACCGGTCAGGCCAATGGCCACCTGGGAAAAACTGGGAACTGCACGAGCTCAAAACTAGCTCAAAACCACTTGAAAACCTTCTAAATGCATGCAGCAAGCCAAAACATGCTCAAACTTCTCCCCCTTGTTGACAATGCATGAATCAAGCTAAAAACACAAAAATGCAACCTAGAGGTTCTCAAATAGACAAAATTCAACATAGCATGCTACACACCTCCAAATGAGCAAGTTAGATACTCTATAGCTTCGTATGGACAAAAACTACAAGATCACCAAGTTTCACAACCATTGGGCGAAGCTAAGATAGAAATGACTATTTTTGCGAAAAAAATCCCTCTCATGAGCAAAGTCCTAAACATGAGCAAAACATGTCAAAATGGCAAAGCCACACAAACTTCATGCTAGGACAACCATTCTAAGCATAAGACCATCATAAACACCCACAAGCACCTCATGTCATGTCAAAGCCAATGAGCCAAGTGCTTACTTCTAAAAAAAGAGACTTCTCATTGGTAAGCAACATGCAACGGTTTAGCACCCAAAAGTAAGTAAAATAAGTACATATGACATGGGAGCACATTTTCCAAGCAATTTACATTTCATTTTCAGATTTGTAATTGGTACATGAAATATCTTTGCGACAAAAAGGAACTTATGCCCCTCCACAAGATAAAGCATGGGGGCTCAACATTCATGATTTCAAATGAGCCTTTGGCCCCATATGATCAAAATAAGCTATCCAACCACAAATTAAGCATAGTCAAGCCACAAAAACATGTCAAGATCATATAAAGGCATTTACTCACAAGAGAGCATGTATATGACATTTTTGAAAAACATAGCCATCAACCATGGATATAAATCAAGATCATCAAGAGCTAAGCCAAACTAACCATAGCTTACCAAACTAGCTCACAAGGACATATATATCATACCATGGTGAACAATGTATATAGGAGAAGCTTTCCTACACAATGCATATGATACAAAAAGCATGCAACCTAAGAATACAAAGATGCCTATACATCATGATACATATGCAATGCAAATGCAAGAATGCATAAACGGAAAGCTATACATATGCTACAAAGGAGCTTCACCACCAACTCAGGAAACCAACCACACACACAAAGCTCACAAACGACCGGCTCCTCGAGGGGAGGCAAAAGGGCTCGACACCACCGGCAAAAGAGCAAAAGAGCACAAAACTCACAAGCTCTCCCTAAACACATGCACTAGGGCCAAAGAGCATACAAAGCTCACCCTAAGCACACATGATAGAGCAAAGAGCACACTAAGCACACAGGCTCCCCCTAAACTCATGCATTAGGTCCAAAGAGCATACGAAGCTCACCCCACACACATGAGATAGGGCAAAAAGCAAGAGATCGAGTGGCTTGACCAATGCCACACCCTCGAAGGTCACAAAACTACTTACCTCAATCATTCCTTCAGGAGTCCCATGTCCTTGTTCACCATCCCCGAAAGTGATGTACCTCCTTGACACTACCGGGGTATGAGGCCGGAGAACCACCCCCGATATCAACCAAATGTTCTCCGAGCCTCTCACCTGCAACTCAAAACCAAGAGCGAGAGCGAGCAAATGACTCAACACTGGGGTTAGTACCAAATGTGTCAAACCAGTGCCTGGCCATTTCCTCAAAAGTAGGGTTAGCAACATCCATCCTACCGCGCCTATCAAAACTGCGATCCATCCTGTCAAACCTATCAAACCTGGAACCACCATGGGAAAACCACTCCCGTCTCACTGGAGGAGTACGAGTACCACGAAAAGGAAAACGTGGTCCGTAGCCCCTCTGAGACTCAAAACTGCGACCTCTCCCAAACTTGTATTGATCACGAGGTGGAGAACGTCCAGCAAACTCAAAACCACTAGACACAAAGCGCCTACCACTAGTTCCACGGCCGAAAAGGTTGAACCCTCTAGCATCACGACCTCGAAACCCGAACTGCCCAGCACTCTGCCTAGCACCGGTCTGACTGGTCACCCTGACCGGTCTGGCTGGTGGTCCTCGGCCAGCAAACTTGCATCCACCAGAACCTCTCCTATCTCTCCATGCTGGAACCGTATGCACAACATCCTTTCCCTTAGGTAGTGGCATACGAGGCTCAGGCACACCATGAGAAGGGTGGTACCTGTCCTTGTTTGCCCACTCCTTAGCCATTCTCGCCTCTCTCCTTCTCTTATAGCAAAATTCTCTCTTGTGACCATCCTTCCCACAAAACTCACAATGGAAACGGATTGGTCTTGGCTTAGGCATGGGGTGAGGCTCTTCACAAGGCTTCTCACTAGGCTTCCCACTTGGTTTCTCACTAGGCTTTTCACTTGCCTTCTCACTTGGTTTTTCTCTCGGTTTAAGCAACTGGTTTGGCTTGGGTGCAAACTTGTCTTTGGGTGTGGGTTGTGGTGGAACTGGAATATTACCAAATTTTCCTTCTCTCTCACCACTGCTCTTACCAAACTTATCAGATCCCAAAGCCCAACCATCAAAGCGCTTACAACTGGCAATCATCATACCAAGTTGAGGTTCCTGACTAGACAACCAACTCAGCACTTCATGCAACTTATCATTCTCATCTTGCAAGTAGCCAACACATTTTGCAAGATCCAAATTCTTCACAGCATGCAATTCACAAGTAGAACAAGAAATAGGAATAGTCACTTTCAAATCAGCCTCAAGTGAAACAATGCGAGAACGAAGCTCAGCAATTTTTTCATGCAAACCAGGGCAAGAAGTACATGCACCAAGCAAAGTGGGTCTAGATTGCAGCTCAGCCAACTCAACCCTAAGCACATCTAGTTCCTCACACTTGGAGGCATGCTTTTCCCTAAGAGCAGTAACATCAGCTAGGAACACAGAGCAATCAGCACAATCAGCCTCATCAGAAACAACAGGACTAGCCTTAAGTGAATCTATCTCAAGCTTGCCATCAAGAACCTGTGTTTCTAACTCAGCCACTCTAGTCCTAGCATCTTCAAGCAAAGCTCTAAGCTCCTTCCTAAGCTTCTTAGCCTCTCTAAGCATGTGATCGCGATTATCAAGCAAGTCAACCAACTCCTCATTCTCCTTGCGCAAAGAAGAGAGCTCCTCACATACCTCGTCCTCGGAGTCGGAGTCAGAGTCCGAGGCGTTCTTCTGGCTTCTCTTGCTGCCGAGCTGCGTGCCATGCCGCAAAGACCATCCTTCTTGTTGTAGCTTCTCGAAGTCTTGCTTGCGGTACAGCAAAGGCCGTTCAAGTACTTGCCGAAGTCCTTCTTCTTCTTCTTCTTGTCTTTCCTCTTGCTGTCCTCTTCTTCTTCTTCACTCGAGCTTGATGACACGTCCTCAGAGCCAGAGTCGATGTCGCTCGATCTCTTGATCTTCTCTCGAATCCGTGTCTTCCTCCCATGTTCATGCTCCTTCTTCTTGGATCTTCTTCCTTTGTCCTTGGACTTGTGCTTGTCGTGGTTGTTCACCTTCGGACACTCGGCGAAAAAGTGTTCGATCTTTCCGCACTTGAAGCACGTCCTCGAGTTCCTTCTTGAGTTCACCCGGTTCTCGTGCATCCTCTCGAATCTCCGTGTCAGCAACGCCAACTCGTCCTCTCCAAGTACATCAAACTCCTCGTCTGGCAAAGACATCAAAGAGGACAAAGAGTACTTCCTGGAGGATGGGTTAGCGTTAGTCTTAGCACCTGAGCCACCGACGAGAGCAAGACTATGAGGGTTAGTCGGACTCTCAAGATGGGCTGTCATACCACGATCGAACTCAGCTGACTTGAGCTTCGAGAACAGCTCGTTCACTATCACGGTGTCATACTTCTCGGACTCAAGAATAGCCTCGACCTTTCTGTCCCATACAGTGCGATCCAACAAGTGCAAGAGCTTCACGGCTCTATCAAGATCATCATATGGGAGCACAGCCACATTGGCTCTCATGTTGTTCACCACAACCGTAAACCGCTGGAAAAGGGCATCGACGGACTCACCGGGGAGATGAGTGAAGTTCTCGTACTCTCTCCGGTAAGTCGCGTACATCCGAGCCTGAACCTGAGCATTCCCAGCATGAGCATCCTTCAACTGCTCCCAAATCCTACAAGCTAAGTCCTCTGTCTGAACCCGATCGAATTCGGACTGACACAGAGCACGAAACAAGTAGTCGACCACCTTGTTGTTGGCATCGAACATGTCCCTCGATCTCGGTGCAAGGAAGTTAATCAGATGAACATAAGCTGTGTTCACCGTAACATCCCAAAGGATCTGACCTTTTCCGCGGAGGAACGCCGCCATCCGCCTCTGCCACATCTGGTAGTTTTTGCCATCAAAGTGCGGAGGACCCGAACCCCGTTCCTGGTACGCCATCCTTGGATCTTAGACTTGTTAGAATCCGAAGATCCGTAACTGGCTCTGATACCACTTGAAGGACCGGAACTGGCGACCAGAGAGGGGGGGAGTGACTGGGAGCCGATAAAAATTCTTCTCGAAGGAGATGGAGACTCCAACAAGATGAACAAGGCTTCCAAAGCACGTCTCCGACTCAACTACCCAAGTTGGCCAAGACCACGCAGCCACTGGAGTGCTACTGGTCCTAGGAACCAACAACCACCTACACCTGCTCGAGAACGCAGCGGAACAAGCAACTCCAGCACCACTGGACTGCACCGGTCAGACCGGTGAGCAGCACCGGTCAGACCGGTCCCTGCTGGAGCAACCTGGCAAAACCTGAGAACTTCCACAGAAGGCCCCTACACCGGTCAGGCCGGTGTAGCTTGCCGGTCAGACCGGTCCAAGCCAGGAAATCCCAAATCCACCAAACAGACCTACCGAGCTCCAAAACTGACCAAACTCAAAACAGCAGCAACACGAGACAACAGGGAACTCACCAAGACATTCACCCGAGGCAAATCCCACAAAGCCTCTGCACCGGTCAGACCGGTGAGCAGCACCGGTCAGACCGGTCAGGCTGGGCAGCTCGGGATGAACAGCGCGCGGGTCAACTCCCCCAAATCCAACTCCCGATCTCCCGAATCGCTCCACGAATTTGCACAAGACTTTGGGGATAGTAGGAACACCTCATGGGCACTCCATAGCCAAGATTTGGTCCACCAAAACTTGCTAAATCGAGAGGAATCGAAGAAATCCCACCAAGAACGCCTCTAACCCTAGAGAGGAGAAAACCCCAAAATCGAGCCCCTTTGCTCACGGATTTGGGAGGGGAATCAAAGGGAAAAGAACCACGAAGGGTTCAAGCATACATCCCCCACCAAATCCCAAAGAGAAAGGCCTCGAATCCGCCACAAGAAAATCACCAAGAAAGGGCTCCGAAAATCACCAAAAAGGAGAAACGGGAAAGACACATCCAAGCCTTGAGGAACCACGCCGAATCACCAATACATACCAAAGAGGTTCATACAAGGTCTAGCTTGCCGCCCGATCATCCTTCCCTCTCACAAGATCTCACCATGAAGCTCTCAAGCTAGTCCTAGAAATTCCAAAGGAAAAAGGAAGAGGAAAATAGCAAAACAAAATGAGCTAGGGTTCCAAGAGATGGCTGCCATCCTCTCACCACTTGGGTTATATGGAGGCTAGCCGAAAGACTAAAATACCCCTAAGGCCTAATACTAGGATACACACCCCCGAGGGGCACTTTGGGAAACTTTGTCTTCGCACCATCGGACGGATGCCCGGCGACCGCAAACTTGCTTAGCCTCGACGCAAGCCTTGCGATCCCGACGTGTGTCCTCCGCTTCAAAGTCTCCGGACTGCGTCATCGCACACCGGTCAGACCGGTGCTCCTCACCGGTCAGACCGGTCCGATGCTGCTGCACCTCCGTCTTCAGTATTCGGTCTTGGCTTTGTGGATCAACCAAGGAACCCAGTGGTTTTCTGGTGAACCTCTGGAAACCCTGCGAACTCAGTGTAGCCTCCACCAATCACCGCTCATGACTCGGCTCCCACGTAGTCCTGGTTCGACCTTGGTTTTGAGGCTCTACCAAGAAACCGTCCACGACTTCATCTTACTGTTCTTGCCACCATGCGGCCCGCACTTGACTATGCTGGCCACCGGGTCCCTCGAACCAAGCCTACTTGTCTTCTCCACACCTGGAGGCCTCACCAGCAACGACCTTTCACGCTTGTTCTTCACCTGCAACAACACCAGTCAAGCCGCAACCTACACCTGCAATACTTAACCAAGAATCAGTCCACACCACGTTGTGAATCACTCATCACACCACGAAGCGACCATCCACCGGTCCTCGAACCACACATGGCTCTCAGAGTTGAGCTAGTCTCGGGGTTCCGGAGGAGTCTTCTTCAGGGTTCTGGTACTACTCTTGTATCCTTTCTTTGTTTAGACTCAAGTACAATTCAAGTTATCATTCTATCTTACCTTTCGAGTCAATTACATTCAGCTTTTACTTTGCTCTAGAAGCTTTATTCTTGGTTTAGACTAAAGTTAGTTTAATCTTGGTTAGTGTAGCTCTCTTGAACCCTATAGTGTTGTGGTCGTTCTTCGCTTGATCTACGGTATTTCATCGTAGAGAGAAACCTTCCTTCGTGATATCCGGGGAAAGGTTCTTTGGTTCGTTGTGAGCGCGGTGCTCAGAGCTTACCTTAGTCTTAGATTGGTGTCCCGTTCAACAGAATTGTTGTGGTACCCTAAGGAGGTGACAGCTCCAGACGGGCTCAGTAGTCCACCACGTTAGATCGGGCCGGTAGGATTCAGCATGTCATCATTCTCCCTTCTCATCCCAGTCCGAGAGCGCAGCTTTGCATGCCCCTGCAGCACTAGAAGAGCTTGTCGAGTTTAGTTTGCCTTGGTTATCCTTTGCCTTAGTTCTTTACCTAGAGTTGACAAGAATAGATAGATTGTGTTAGGGTCCTTTCTCGTCTCGTTGTCCTCCCAACTCACTAGGTCCTCTCTAGCCCTTTATCAAGATCTCCTTGTGTGTGTCAAGTTATCCCCGAATATCTTTATTCGTTACCCCCGCTATAGCTCTTTACCGAGTCTTGTTACTCTCCACCGTTTATTCGATCATCTTTGCCGTAGTGCCTCCCTTGGGAAAATATAAATACGATAACCCGAATACCACCGGGTGAAGTGCTACAACGGTAATCCGTGCGCTTGCGAACCTTTCTGTGACGTGTGTTTTACCAAAGACGTTCCCTAGCCCCATTACTAGGGGTATAAACCCAGTAGCGACACTAGCGAGTGCCAACGAGCATTTCTAGCGCCGTCGCCGTGAGTGCATACCTAGTGGTGAGGCTAAGGAGCGTCAACAAGCATTTCTGGCGCCATTGCCAGGGAGGCAATAGGCAAAAGATATCGTTTATACTTAGTGGTAGAGTTATCTAGGTTCGGTGAACCGTTATTTAAGCGAGTTTACCCTTGCTCTACTCTCGTGTACGCAGAATAGTGCATGACCGGTTTCGACCTACCGTCCAACTTCCACGACAATCCGGAGTCACTTGTGAGGAGAGTGCGACCTCGTGTCCTCATTCCTCAGAAGTTTCTCTCGAGTCAAGAGACGAACACCGTCGATCCCGTAGACAGCACCTCATCAGCACTGATGGCCGAGAGGACGATCCGCGAGTTTTCCGCTCCCTCCAACACCAATGTCCCTACCGGACCAAACGTGACGGTGGGGGATGGAAACTTTGAACTCAAGCCGGTGCTGATCAACATGGTGCAAGCAAATCCGTTCTACGGCAAGCCTAATGAAGATGCCAATGCACATCTCCAGCATTTTCTGGAGGTGTGTAGGACTTTCACTATCTGTGGAGTGACGGACGATGCAATTCGTCTTCGCCTATTCCCGTTCTAATTGCTCAGGAAGGCGAAGCAATGGTTTTATGCGGAGCGAGATGCCATCAACACATGGGATAATTGTTCTAAGGCATTTCTCGCAAAGTTCTTCCCGGTGGGCAAAACCAATGCCCTCCGCGCTAGAATTTCGGGCTTCCAGCAGCAGAACGATGAGAGTATCCCGGAAGCATGGGAACATCTCCAGGAGTACATCACCACGTGCCCGCACCATGGCATGCAGGGGTGGTTCTTAATTCAAACCTTCTACCACGAGCTCAAGCGTACCGCTCGTGAGCACCTAGATGCAGCTGCTGGAGGAGCCTTCTTCTCGCTACAAGTACTCGCCGCCAAGGAATTGATCGAGAAGATGGTGGCAAATCAAGGTTGGGATGGAGATCGTCTCCAACCCCATAACCGCGGTGTACACCAAGTCGATGGAATCGACATGCTCGCCGCCAAGATGGACCTCCTAATAAGGAAATTGGAGGCACCAAGCAATATGGAGACCGCCAAGATTATGGACGCTCGCATGCCGTGCAAGGTTTGCAGTAATGTGAGTCATTCGGGAAATGATTGTCCCGAGACAAGGGAAGAAGCCAGCTTCATCAATAATGGCAACAACAACGGGTTCCGCAACAACAGCTACAACAATCAAGGGTGGAACTCGAGGCCCAACTTCCCGTTCAACAATCAAAATGGAGGTAATTATTCTAACAATTTCAATAATCAGCCTTCCATTAAAGATCTTGTCTTTGGCCAAGCTAGAATTAATGAAAACATAAACAAGAAGCTAGCCGCCAATGATAAAGTTCTTGAAAATCTAAATTCCACTATAGAATCTTTCACTACTGCTATGAAGAATCAGCTAAGCTTAAATAAAATGATAGAAACTCAACTTGCTCAGCTTGCTGCTTCTTTACCCTCTTCCGAGTCGGGTGGAATCCCGGGGCAACCCGAACCTACCCGAGAGAGTTTAAAATCGGTGACCACGAGAGGTGGTAAGACCACTCGGGATCCACCATATCCTAACCCCGCAGAGAAGAAACAGAAGGAAGTAATCACCGAGTCAGAGGAAGAAGAGGACACCGAGAAGGTAGCTCCCGATGAAGAAAAGTTAAGAAAGACGGCACCCCATGATTTCTACGATACCATGCTACTTCCATTTCCCCGAAGAATCAAGAAGCCTACCGTGGATGAGCAATTCGGGAAGTTCGTTGAGGTAATCAAGAAACTCAATGTCAACATACCATTTCTTGAGGCTATGTAGGTACCGACCTACACCAAGTACCTCAAGGACATCCTCAACAATAAAAGACCTCTACCTACCACGGATATGGTCAAGCTTACAGAGGAATGCAGTGCAGCCATTCTAAAGAAGAAAGACCCCGGGTGCCCTACAATCAGCTGCTCTATCGGGTCCCAGTACTTTGAGAATGCACTATGCGACCTTGGAGCTAGCCTTAGCGTCATGCCTAAGGTAGTCTTCGACAAACTTAACTATACTTCCTTGTCGCCTACAACCACGTGCTTGCAGCTAGCGGATCAATCGGTCCGCTACCCGGCGGGGATAGCGGAGGACATTCCGGTGAGAGTTCGGGATTTCTTCGTACCCGTGGATTTCGTCGTCCTCGACATGGATGTCGATACAAGGACGCCTCTAATCCTCGGGAGACCTTTCTTGAGTACCGCCAATGCTAACAACGATGTAGGGGCCGGAGAAATCCGCCTTAACATCAACAGCGAGGAAGAACGATTCACCTTTAGATCAAAGGTGGAGCAATGCTCACAGGTACGAATATTCGATAGCAAAATTTCAAACTGTGTGCAGAAAGAGAAGGTAGCCCCGACCAAGTCCAAAGTGGAAGCATTCAAAGGGCGCCACCAACCAAGGAAGCCGAAGGCAATCAACAAGGCTAACGG
The DNA here is from genome assembly GCA_036936925.1 of Cenchrus fungigraminus. Lineage (NCBI taxonomy): Eukaryota > Viridiplantae > Streptophyta > Magnoliopsida > Poales > Poaceae > Cenchrus > Cenchrus fungigraminus. The sequence continues at coordinate 37,133,681 of CM072772.1, forward strand.
GGAAAAGAAGACGGAAACCAAAAACACCCCCGCTAAAGCCTCACCGACTTCAGCGCCACCAAAGAAAACAAAGAGGGTGTGGCGTGTGAAAGGAGCATCGTCCGAGTCTTCCACTCCGGGACCGGACGAATCCAAGATCAATTAAGCAAACGGAGGAGTCCCGCTCACGGACTCTAAACTACGGGCCCTCACCATGAGCTAAACCGGTATTTATCTCATATTTCCCTTCCATCATTTAATTTCGTGCATCAAGCATATTTAAATTTCAAATTTGATTTCACCATTGCATTAGTAAGTAAACAAGACATAGAAAAATAGTTTTGGAGATTTTTTGTGATACGGCCGAACCTAGAGGAACGGCCGTACCTCCCCTCGACAAAAGTTTTGTGTAGGATGTTTACAGGAGGGGGGCACGAGTGCTTGGAGCAAATGGAGTAGGGCCGGCCGAACCAAGTGGTACGGCCGTACCTATGATCTTCCACAAATCCATCAAGCCAACCACTACAAGCTTCCAAGTGCTCAACTCATCACCAAAATGATGACACGCCAACCAGGTAGCCAAAAATTAGCTTGGGGGAGACCCCATTTTCAATCAAGGAAGGTATGTCCATCCAAACCGATTTTCAACATCTTGTTTATCACATTTGAATAAAAGAAAAACAACAAAAATATTTGCTTCAACCATGTGCTTGAAATCTTGTCTATATCCTCACTTTGGAAATGATGAATAGTTGCTATGTTAAAACTTTGTAAGAACCTAGTGTACAACTTTGTGCTGTATGAGTATTTGAATTTGTTGGTATTTTTTTGAGACAAGAGCCTGAAATGAAACTTTGTGGGAAGCAAATGCTTATGACCAAACCTAGGGTGTTGACTAGTATGATATGGTGCGACAATGTTAATCTTGCTCTATCTCATAGTATGGTGAAAATCTCGGATGATTTCTTTTGAAAATAAAACAAGACAAGTTCCTCAATGGTCATATCACCTACCAAAGCCATATGTCGATATCAAAGTATAAACCTTCTACATATGCTTGCTTGTGACCCATTGAGTTTTGCCAAATTGTTGTGACCCTTGGTAGAATCTTTTCATGCTCCCATGATCGAGATCACGTACACCCACATATACAAGATAACTTCCACACCAGGAGTTACGCAAAACATGCCATCCATCCACCAAAAATAAATACTCCAAAGTTCCAAAGAGATTTCTCTTCTTGTATTCTTGCAAAAGGAGAGAGGGGTCATCAAAAGAAAAAACAAAGTATATGCTCAAAAGCATAGAAAAAATGAGTGCTCCAATCAAAGAGCATAGAAAAAAATGTGAAGCATGACCCCCCTCCAAAGTAAAAGCAAGAGGAGAATCTCAAAGCAAGGAGTACTTAGAAAAACAAACAAAAATATACCACACACTTGCACATCTCGATCAAGTTGCATGACTAGTTTCTTCTTGGATCCGGTCTTTGGCTCAACAACATCATGTGGCACAAGTGAGTCTCATACTTATCCTACCCAATGCTCCACATACAAGCCATAGAGTAGGAAGTTGAGGCTCACTCAAAAGCCTTTGGTGAGGTAACAAATACCACTTGAGCGATCGAGGGAACCATCCGAGGAACCTTGTTTTTCTTTGCAAAAGTTTCAAAACTCCGAGATAGAAGCCCGAAAAGAGAAGAGTGAATGATGCAAAGTCAAAACCATTCTACCTTTCAACCTCTGAAGGCAAGGTGGAAAGTTACAAGCCCCACAGGTAAAATAAGGCTAAGTTTCTCTCGTACCAATCTTTTCAAATAGCAAGAAGAGCATGGATTTGTGCATAGGTACTTGCCGAGTGGTAACATCATGCAACTCCTGATCCACCGAGGCCAAGTCTAGGCTTTGCTTGAGGACGAGCAAACGTTTAGCTTGGGGGAGTTTGTTGACGGTCCTTACAACAAAAATTTGACCGTCAAAACCTCGAGTTCGAGAGGAGTATACAACAAGTTTCATGCACATTTTTAGTACTAATAAAGTTCCACGAGTTGTGTTGTGAATTTCATAGGCAGGTACACATTTTGGGAGAATTTGGGACCAACACACCACACGTGCAAGGCACGGCCGAACCACCTGGTCTGGCCGGCCCTGCAGGTGCGGCCGGCCCTGCCAGGTGCGACCGGCCCTGCCCCGTGGCACGTCTCTAGTCCAGAGTACCCCCTCTCCCTCGAGCATAACTTAGACGAGCGAGATTCACTGAAGAAACATCGGGTTGATCAAATGGTGGAGGCTAGGATCACTTGGATCAATGGGTCCACTTGTCCGATCGCTCAACCGCCACAACCGCCATCCAGAGGCAATCCTAGGCGTCCCCGAGCATGGTCGGTTCATCACACGGCACGGGGGTGGGCCGGCCGCACCTATCAACCGACGCGCTGGGCGAAACCGACCCAAGGAGCCGACCTACAACCACCTCAGGAGCAGGTATCAAGAGCGTCCAAGGCAAGAGGCGGCGGATCACAGGGCCGGCCGTGCCTAGAGGTACGGCCGCACCTGGCATCTTGCCCCCCTGTGCTCCACCGACCTCACTTGCCTATAAAAGCCACCTCCCACTCCCTGGAATGGACACACGACGCAGGAGCATCTCCATTTCCCTCTTTTGTTCACTTAGAGTAGGATTAGTGTAGCTTGGGAGTTAGAGTCGAGTCGAGCTAGTCTCAGGGTTCCGGAGGAGTCTTCTTCAGGGTTCCGGTACTACTCTTGTATCCTTTCTTTGTTTAGACTCAAGTACAATTCAAGTTATCTTTCTATCTTACCTTTCGAGTCAATTACATTCAGCTTTTACTTTGCTCTAGAAGCTTTATTCTTGGTTTAGACTAAAGTTAGTTTAATCTTGGTTAGCGTAGCTCTCTTGAACCCTATAGTGTTGTGGTCGTTCTTCGCTTGATCTACGGTGTTTCATCGTAGAGAGAGACCTTCCTTCGTGATATCCGGGGAAAGGTTCTTTGGTTCGTTGTGAGCGCGATGCTCAGAGCTTACCTTAGTCTTAGATTGGTGTCCCGTTCAACAGAATAGTTGTGGTACCCTAAGGAGGTGACAGCTCCGGATGGGCTCAGTAGTCCACCACGTTAGTACGGGCTGGTAGGATTCAGCGCGTCGTCGTTCTCCCTTCTCATCCCAGTCCGAGAGCGCGGCTTTGCATGCCCCTGCAGCACTAGAAGAGCTTGTCGAGTTTAGCTTGCCTTGGTTATCCTTTGCCTTAGTTCTTTACCTAGAGTTGACAAGAATAGCTAGATTGTGTTAGGATCCTTTCTCGTCTCGTTGTCCTCCCAGCTCACTAGGTCCTCTCTAGCCCTTTATCAAGATCTCCTTGTGTGTGTCAAATTATCCCCGAATATCTTTATTCGTTACCCCCGCTATAGCTCTTTACCGAATCTTGTTACTCTCCACCGTTTATTCGATCATCTTTGCCGTAGTGCCTCCCTTGGGAAAATATAAATACGATAACCCGAATACCACCGGGTGAAGTGCTACAATGGTAATCCGTGTGCTTGCGGACCTTTCTGTGACGTGTGTTTTACCAAAGATGTTCCCTAGCCCCATTACTAGGGGTATAAACCCGGTAGCGACGCTAGCGAGTGCCAACGAGCATTTCTGGCGCCGTCGCCGTGAGTGCATACCTAGTGGTGAGGCTAAGGAACATCAACAACAGAAGATGCTGAAGCTTGCGTGACATGGAGCTCTATCTAAATCATGGAGAAGACGACATTAAGGGCCCACATGCAGAAGGGGGCAAGTCAACAATTGACCGAGAAGCGTCGGGAAGCGAGATAGGGCCGAACTGGGCCGAAACGGGCCTGGGCCGGTCAGCCCAGGCCGGTCAGCCTAGCCTATTCTGATCCTTGTTCGCGACGCCCTTTGACCTAGGTGCTCCTCGATAAATTGTCTCTACCTCCGTCGGCCGCCACATCCATCCATTCATCACAGAGCCACCGACACGAAGGAGAAGCACCGGGAGGAAGCCACCGGCCGCCGCAAGTCCTCGAGTTGCCTAGGAGATGGCCTAGGCCATGCCCTAGCTGCCATGGTTGGCCCTGCGTGGTGAAGCCATGGTGGAGTTCCGGAGCCCATGCCTTGATTCCATCAAGGCAATTGTACACTCTACATTCGATGGTGATATAAATCATGTCTTCTCCTTACTTTGAGTTACTTCGATGCGTGCCTCATTCATATGTGTAGCTAGCATATGCCCTTAGTAGGAATAGAGTAATCATGGTGGTTAGTCTATCTCTTGCAGATACATCGTAGTAGTGCACAGACCGAGGCTTATCATTCGGTGATGAATATCCTTGCGTAGTGACAGTACGGTGGAGGAGAAAGCGGCGAGCGAACGTGTAATGTTGAGTCGATGACTCATTCTCATGTTGTAGGATTAGATTGGTTTGTCACCTTGGCCCAAATGGCAACAAGAAGATGATAGGCTAGGTTACCTTTGGATGATTCCCTTAATGGCTAGGTGGATGTGATCCACACATCCTTTCATGCTTGTATGATCTCTATGCAATCAATGCTTCGTGTAGGGTTAGACCGGTAGGTTAGATAGAGAACCTTAGCGGTTTGCTTCCGATCCTTAGATTGACAAACCTTGGGGACCCTCCTTGGTGAAAAAGGCACCAAGTCACCCGTACACTTGGGTGAACTTCAACACGGTTTTGAACCGTCAACGAGCCCTTTTTCTGGCGTCGTTGCTGGGGATTGGAACTCGAACCCGTAGGCGGCTGGAAGGGCCCATTGGGGTTGCTGTTTGAGGTGGAGGCACAAGGTCGTGCTCGTCACGGTGAGCTTCTGGTCGTGGGTCGTCGCAGCAGTTATCGCGGCGATCCCGGTCGTCACGGTCGTCGCGCCGGTCCCGCCGGTCGTCGCGGCAGCAGTTGTTGTTGTAGCAGTGCGAAGAGGATCGGTCTCCGTCTTTCCTTGGTTGCTTGTGGTCCTTAGGGGTGCTGAAGGCCTTCTTGAAATGCGAGCACTCACGAACGGTACGACTGGCCCCCTCGTGGAACCCGCAGACGCTGTCGAGCGCTGCGTTAAACTCGTCCTGGTTGAACGTCGAAGGTTGACGCCCCTCAGCCACGAGCACCTAGGAAGGTCACTTGTGCAACTTGGAATTGGGGTCCGCTGTAGTGCCGGATGTGCTAGCATCGCGTCTGACGTCAGCATCGAACTGGATCACCATTTCCTCATCAGTGTCGATGAGTTTGCTAACGACCTCCATGAGGGCGGCGACGGTGGTAGCGCCAGACTTGTGGATCTTCTCAAAGATCTTGCGATCCTTGATGCCTTTCTAGTAGCTGTTGACGACCTGGTCGTCTCTGGCGCCAACGCAAGTGTTGCGGTTCTTGAAGAACCGGTTGGTGTAGTCACGGAGCCGCTCCTTGGGCTTCATGATGATCCTCTCGAGGTTGAAGGCATTTCTAGGGCGATTGTAGGTCGCTTGGAAGTTGGAGGTGAAGGCCTGGGACAGGTCGGCCCAGGAGTTGATGCTGCCAGAGGGGAGGTTGTTGAGCCAGAGTGACGGGGCATCGCCCATCACCAGAGGGAAGTAGGCCGCCATGTGGTCAAAGCCGCTGCCAGCAGCCTTGACGGCGACATAGTAGATCGACAGCCAGATGTAGGGGTCAGAGCACCCGTCCTACTTCTGGATGTTCGGCTTGAAATTGTCGGGGTAGACCACCGATCTAAGCCGGGGAGCAAGCGCGAAGAAGGTGGTGATGGCTATGTCGTCGACGTTTTCTCAGGCTTGAACAGTGCCCCCTGCTCTGTGCGGGGACAACGACCTGGGAACGTGGTTGGCAATCCCGATTGGCGGGGGCGACCTCCGGGTGGCCGTATGTTGACATTTCTTAACGTTATCACTAGGTTTGTATCCCCAGTAACGGCGCCAGAAATGGTTATCGGCATTCGTTAACATCTTTGCTAAGTTCATAAGTTCCTAGCAACGATGCCAGAAATGTTCTGATGGTAATCCTAATGTTTACAAAAAATCCTCAAGCGGCACGGATGTACCATTGTAGCATTCCCCCAAAGGAGTATTCCAGAGGGTATCGAATCCAAGGAGGGCATGGTCGGATTAACATGTGCAACACTATTGCAATGAGTATAGATCAATGACGAGAATAAGTCAGAGCCCAAACACAAGGGTAAGATATGAAAATAGTGGGGTAGTGTGAACACACCCAAACTCGTTCTCTCTATGGTACACTACGGCATAGGAGGTAACATACGAGTTAGCTCTAGGTTCTAAGGTACTATACATATCAAGTTAGTAGATGCCAGTTAGTCACATAAGCACTGTATGAATATCAGCTCAGCACCCAGGCACAAACGGGGAGCTAACCGCCCGCGTCGCTTCCGCACGACGTCGGTTGTTAGATTTTAGACTCCTACAGCGTACCCGAACGTGGAGGAGTACAAAGGGTCCAACGGCTGTCACTACCGCGGCCTACCTCTATCAATCCGTGGGGCACGCTCATATGCAACGCAGCTACTCAACCCAAGCACCATGCTTGCGTTGTTAACTAGACACTGACCGGCCCGAGCTATTGTGACCCAGGTTAATGCCACTAGATAACTGGCCACTTACACTGAATACCGTAGCTTGAACTCAAACTTCATACAACACAAACACGTGATCTAATTGGATCAAACTAGGCTAGGCATGCAATCGGATTCGTGTTCTACTATGTCTATTCAATAGGATCAAAGGATCGTGTTCATGAAGAACACGAGCCTCTAACTTATGAACAAACACCGAAGACATGAGTAAATCATTCGTCAAGTGGATCGAAAGGCCTTGTTCATCAAGAACAGGAGCCTCTAGATGATGAACGAACAAAGAACACATGAACAAATCACCCATATATGCTAACACTACTTTATATGAAATAGCTGAATAACTGAAGTAGATCAAAGTCATACAATAAAATAAAGATACAAGAGAACTCATACCTAGATCCCAAAGTAGACTTGGAACCTGAAGTAGAACTACTCTAGCCTACCTCCTAGCCTTGGAAACCAAAAGTGAGAGAGGAGTTGGAAAGTGAGTTGGGTAAGAAATGAGTCCCCTCCCTCCTATTTATAAGCCTTGGACAACTTCGATAGAATGGTGTGAGCACCCCGGGAGTGGATCAGGAGCCAACTAGGAAGCACCATGTGGAAGGCCAGAATGAGCCGACACAAGGTCGGTTCGGCCGACCTGTTGTGACAACCCACCCGGGAAAATACCGTACTATCGCCTACACCAATCCACTTTGGTCATTAAGCGATAATAAAGTACCATCCAATCGTAAGTTGCTGGGTCAAAGCCTGGTAAATCACTTGGATAACACACAGAGGATCGAACATATGCATTAAAACTCACACGAAGGCGAGTCCAGAGTACATTACACAACTTAAATCCAATTTACCCCTAAGGGTTAGTTATTACAAACCATGGTTCATGACATGATAAGTAAAGGTTCAAAGTTCGAAAATAGCGGAAAATTAAACTAGTGATACGATAGACATCACAGGAGGCCATCCGTGATGCCATCACTCGTCGTCATCCACCCATTCCAGCTCCCAGCCGGGTGGAATCTCTCCAGGCCAAACAACATCACCTGCAACAACATTTTATAAAGCAAGGCTGAGTATACTAATACTCAGCAAGACTTAACTGTCAGGTGATAACTACATCACCAAACTCTAGACATGAGAGGCTTTTTGGCCGGTGGAGTTCTTTTGCTGAAAAGCAACAAAGAGTAGGTCCTTACTTTCAATATTTTAGCTCAAGTTCTAGTTAATTACCATTTCTAAATGAGCCATCTATTGCAAACAAGAATTGTGCAATACAATTATTCCACGCAGCAATATTCACATAGTTCCATCATTAAGGGATATCATGGCCAGTTGATTAAGCAGTATCATATAACGGTGAGAGGCCGACAATCGATTGATTAAAAACCCTTGCAAGGTAAACCTAAACACACGGAAGAATGCATACCCCAAGAAGGTCCAAACAAAAACGAAATGGGGTATGCACCGACTAGACGGTTCCCATCTTTCTCCGGGTCGGGATCGGAACCTACAATCCTCGGAACAAGGCTTACTGGTACGTCACGCCGGACCGCCCAGACTCGCACATGTACCCCACTGTTGCAGGCAGGGGACACATCATGTGTCCTAGGGGTAGTAGGGAAAGGTTCCCTTGTCGTGTCCATCAGGTACTAGGTTTACCGGTCCCATTCCCGGCAAGTGCTTAGTACGTTCAAAAGCTTAGCCCACGAAAGCCATTGGACCGGAGCCCAAATCCCATGCTCTTACCACATGAGCAATCCATTTATAAAGATCTTATGATTCCAACATAAGAACCTATTCTCGCGAGTGACGAACATCACTCGACTTGTACCGGTCCAATAGCATAGCAGCAATCGACCTAGCATACTAGTAAAAGAGCATAGGTACCTAAAGATCATGCATCTAGGGTTTCAATTCAACTCCTGAAACGTAGATGCACAAACATAGCAAAGGTAATTGCATAATTTTAAAAAGGAGGGTTAATGATCCGGGGCTTGCCTTCGTTGGCAAGGCTGGCCTTGGGCCCTTCTGGACTTGGGTCCAGGTCTTGATCTACAGCGACGTAGCGCATGTCTCCGTCAGCTCCTCCGTCTCCTCCGTCCGGCACGAGTGTAAAGCTACCGTCGGGAAGATCTACACAAGGATGCAAATGCAAGATTTAATTGGATGTTTTAAGTTAATTAATTATAAAACACACATATGACAACCATGAAGTGTATGGTTGGCCATATTCACCTTGACAAACACCTATTTGGCATATTCTTTCTATTAAAGTAATGTCATGTGGTGCTTGATTATTCATTCTTTTTGATAGTGATTGTGTACATATTTATACAATTAAATCAATTTAATTTCACAAAACAGCAAGGGTGGTCCGAGGCTTCTTAGCACGCTTCATATCACCTTCATAAGGTCATTAGGTGTGGCATTGGTGATTTTCCAATTTAACTTTATATTAAGCTTCAATTGGCTCCCATTGTTTTTATTTATAAATAAATTCATAAAAATGCAGTGGGGTGTTTCTGAAGTATTATTGACCTAGATAAGGCCACTGAACAAGATTTCACATTTACATGAGCTATAAATTAATTACCCCAAAAATTGACAAATTTTAGATGCCAAAACAAGATAAATGCATATAAAAATAAGTAAAGCACTTTTGGATCCAAACATTCTCTCACTGATTCTCTGGTCCAAAACTGAGCTATGCAACCAACATATATGCATCTAGGGCTACTATAGATCTTGAGCTATGCAATTTCTTTTTAAACTAAGCATAAATCAATAATAAATATTTATGATAGATATAAAATCATGATTAATTCACCAGAGGTGTATTTAGAAATAAAAAAATCATATCCAGAAGTTGAGCACAAAAATATATTTATTTTAAGCCATAAAATTCATTTGGACAGATTCAGCTTAAATACAAAATAAATCATATGAAAAGATTTACTCAGTAACTTTCTACAATTTTTGGTGTAGAGCTTAGACATGGCATGACTCGCAACATATCCAAAATTCAACTTGAGATCACTAGTAGATTTTGAACTACAGCAGATCTAGTTTTAACTGATTTCTATTTTTCATGCAAAAACTATCAGTCAAAAGTATGGTCTTGCTTTACAAAAGTTGTAGTGTTATTCACAAGGAAACCAACAAAATTTTTTTTGAAATATTCTGATTTTTCTATGATTTTCTATGAATTTTCTAAGATCCTAGGCTTTACATTTACTATTTAAGAAACTCTTTCGCAGGAAGGTCCTTGGAATGAGACTAGCTTCACATATATGTCCTTAGTTCACAGAAAAGACCCTAAATGTTTTGGGACCCTTGCAATGTGGCCCTTGGCCATGGCCGGCGGCGGTTCGGCCGCAATTCCGGCGAGAAGCTCGCCGGACAAGGTCGGGGAAGGGGCGGAGTGGGGTCTAGGGGTTCACCTAGGGGTGTGTCGCGGCCGGAGACAGGTGGGAACAGCGTTGGCGGGCTGGCACGGCGGAGCAGGGCAGCATCGGCCCCTGGAGCGGCGGCTCCGGCGAAGCGACGGCGCGGCCGGGACGACAATTGGCACGGGAGGGTGCTATAGACCCTAGTGGAGCTGCTGGTGGCGCTGGAAGACGGCGGGCGCGAGCGGAGGCGAGAGCTCGACGTGGTGGCGGCAATGGCGGATGGCGGCGTTGGCGAACTCGCACAAAGGGCACGGCGGCTTGCTTTTATAGCCAAGGGAGTGGCGCGCGGGCTGCACTCCTTCGCTTCGAAGTAAAAGGAGGCGAGGACGGGGGACCCAGCCACCGCGGGCGCGTGCGGCGCTTGGCCGGCGGGCGGCGCAGACGGGCACGAGGCCGGCTCGGCACGGCCTGGCGCGTGGCGCTGGGCGCTAGCCCCGAGGGATTCGGTCGGGCACGGGGTGTGGGGGACGGGCGCGGCACCTCGGGGTGCGGCGAACTGGCAGGGGGCCCGGACGCCGAGGGTGCGGCAGCGCCACGTGGCGGCGCGCGCGGCCGTGCTCTGGAACGCGGCCACGATGACGCAGTGCGACATCGTGATCTTTTTATTTCATTTACCTCTGTTTGACCAGCGTTTACTCAAAATATCTGAACTAAAGTGCATTAAGAGCTAATAAGCAAAGTTGTAGAACAAGCTACACTCTACAACTTCTAGAAAGGCTCATAGGGGTTTTGAGCAACGGATTTTGCATAAACTGCTATTGGCACTTCTTACGTCGTTATTAGATTTGCAATGGCGCCAGAAAGCCTGTTGGTATACTACACGATCACAGATAGATCCGCAAGCGCACGGATGCCGTTGTAGCTTTCACCCGGGAGTATTCCAAGGTATCGATTTCCACAGGGAACAAGAAGTGTTGAGAACCTGAACTAATTCGTCTGGGGGATATGGTAACGAAGGATAGAAAGGCAAGGGTAGATTTCGGGTAGAGAGGGGATAGCTGATGAAGTTTGGGACTCGTGAGAGTCACGGATAGAATCAAGGCAAAACTTGTCGCTCGTCGGGGCCAGAGGGAAAAGAGCCACGGAAAGGGATGAGAAGGGGGCTCTGATGTCGTAACTCCTACCTGCCAGAACTAACATGGTGGACTACAAAGCCCGTCCGGAGCTGTCACCTCCCTAGGGTACCACAACTATTCTGTTGAACCGGGAAGCATTCCAAGGTACTGGAAAGCCTAGACACCACGTCTACACTAACCAAGCACTACTTTACTCGGATCCAAAGCAAGGCAATCACAACAAGTAGAAACTACTAACTGCAATCGAAGAACCTAAGAGCGAACGATGAAATGACTTGAGACTTAGTTACTCACGAATCCAAACTTACAAAATATCCCAAGTGTGGACGACCGTAGTTGTACCGCACCCGCCGAGGAAGGGGAAGAAGACCGACACTCCAGTTTCTACTCCAACACTCAACTCTCTCTCCCTACTCTCTGAATACTAACTTATGGAGGGCTCCGCCACTTGCTTCTAATCACTTGTACCCTCTTCTATGAGGTGCCAGGCTCTATATATAGCCCGAATGGGTCGGTGGCTGCAGGAGGGGGTACTTGTAGGCGAGAGGGAGCTGCAGTGCCGAGCAAGGAGGTGCGGCCGTATCTCCAGGTGTGGCCGGCCCTGTGATTTCCACCGCCTTCGATCGTGCGTCCGTGGTTTGGTCCCTGAGGCGGTTAGAAGGTGGTTGTGAGTCGGTTTGCTGAGTGAAGGAGGTACGGTCAGACCTCTTGGTGCGGCCGGCCCTGGGCCCTCTTGTCATCCACTTCAGATCGTGCTCTAGTGGGTAGATGAAGTCTTGAACGCTGTCCCACGTCGGTTGTTCACTGGCTTGTAGGTCCATGGATCCAAGTGAGGCTAATCTCAACCTCTGGATCAAAACGACCTTGTTTCCTCGATCAGGATCATTTCTAGCTGTGTTCCCTGAAGTGACCAAGGCTTGGTGACACGTTTGGGCGAGTCGGGCAGATGCGGCCGGTCCTAGTGGTGCGGCCGGCCCTGGAGGTTCGGCCGGCCCTAGTGGTGCGGCCGGCCCTACCTCCTGGCCCCGATGCAGCTCGCCTGTGGTGTGTTTGCTTGATCCAACTCGTCGTGATGATTTTGGTCTTTTGGGATCTGGTGCATGGGACTACACTTGGTGTGAACCTGAATGGTGGCACAAGGTAGGGCCGGGCGTACCACTAGGTATGGCCGTGCCTACCTTATTTGGCCCAATGCCCCAGAATTGCTCCCTAATCTTGATCCAACAGATGAAATCTCAACACAACTCGTGGAACCTCGTTAGCACCTAAAACATGCATGAAATTCGTTATAAAGCGCTACCGTAGCCGAGATGTTGACAGTCAAAATTTTGTGGTAAGGACCGTCAACACACCCCCACACTTGGCCCTTTGCTCGTCCTCGAGTAAAGATTAAGGACCAAGGTGAAAACAAAATTCCTATGGTATGAAGCGAGCATAAGAGATATTCCGAATCATACCTTGCACTTGTGAACTTTGAAGTGTCTATCATGCCATCTTGGGTAGTTGAGGAATGGAACGATCTTGAATCAAATCACTTCTACTCCTTATGTCAAGTAGCTTGGGATTTTTTTCAATAAGTTTTCAAAATAAACCTTGCTTGGCACCTCATTTGATTCTCTCAAATCACTCAATGTGTATAGTCCTCACCAAGGCATTAGATTGCCTTTCTTCAACCTACTTCTAATGATGGCTATATATGGAGCTCAAGGTAGGGTATAAAGATGAGGCATACTTGCATCACATGTATTGCAAAGTCAAAAACCGGATCCAAGGAGAAAATCAAATCATACAATCAGATCAAGATGTGCATGTGTAGGGATATGATGGATATGGTAAGGTGGATACTAGGCCCAGAATTGGTGCTAGATATTACCATATGTATAATGAACATTTTGATGATGGTAAGGTGTACACTAGGCCCGGAATGGGTGCTAGTTATTACCATCTGATTTGTTGTAACTCCATTTTGCATGATCCTCTCTCTCTATTTTGACTCTTTTGTGGACATGGCTATCTTTTCTTTTTTTTTCTTTTCTCTCTTTTTTTTCTTTTTTTTTTCTTGGACCTTCATGTGTCCAACTTCTTTTTTTTCTTGGACCTTCATGTGTCCATTTTTTTTTCTATAGCCATGTCTCTTTTGTAATATTAACTTGGAGAGAGAGAGAGATCAACACATAGTGTGGAGCTTTATTTTGCGGAATAGATAGATGGTACAATGCTAGCTCTCAACTGAGCATAGCAAGGGGGATGTTGGAGTGTACGTGTGTCTTGATCATGAAAGCATGAAAAGAATTCTCACAAGGGTCACAACATTTTGACAAAGCTCAATGCAACGACAAGTAGCATATGTGTATATGGTTTTCAAGATGTCTCATCATATGGCTCTGGTAGGACTTGGCATATCAAAGAGGAGCTTCGCAAAGGGTTTTCAAAATTTACAAATAAATTTCCCAAGCACTCAAACATTTGGAGCAAAGATCATTTCATCGGACCATATCTCAAACATCAACTACTTAGATGGGAATGGTTTCCTAAAGATATGTTGTTCACAAGCATCAAGATAATAAGTATGGAATAAAACTTAAGCAAGCCAACCATAGGAAACATGTCGAGCATTGGGTGCATGAGGATTCAATTGAGTTTGATTTATATGATCGGATTTAAAGCTCATTTAAACTCATGATTTCCAAAAGTAGAGAGGTAGGGGTGCACATACCATCGCTCTTGGAGAAAGTGGGGAATGAGGTAGACAAATGGTGATTCGGCCAAACCACAGGGGCGACCGACTTGCTCTAGTGCACTTACCTCATCCCTCGTCGATTAGCGTAGTCGGTGTTGTGCGGCACCATGGCGGGAGATCTCAATTTTGTGTTCCGACGAGCTTGAGAAATCTCCCCCACACTTGCTCTTGTACCTGGTGTTATTATTCAAAGAAAAAGATGGAAACAAAAAGGGAGGCTCTACTAGCTGAAGAGCTAGGAAGCCTTTATTCAAATTCAAATATTTTTGTGTGTTTTTTAAGAGAGCAAGATGCAAGAACCAACACCATCTTCAAACCAAAATAAGATTTAGTATGAGAGAAACTTACTCGGGATACTCACATGTCTCCCCCACACTTGGAGTTTGCATAACTAGGCAACACAACTCAAGTGTGCGGAGTTCAAGCTTCCTTCGTAATACTTTCTCTCCCTGAATTACCTTGGTGTTGTAGTTGGTGTAGCTCTCATGTTTTTAGGCATTGCCTATCCATCGGTCCTTTCAATCTCCACCTGAAACGTTAGCGACCAAAAATACCCAAAGGACGACTAATCCTAAAGAGATGCTCTTGCTTTTATTTGAAAAGGAAATCTAAATGATTATTCGGGCTATCTCCCGATAGTGCTTTGTTTTGGGTCATAAGCTCGACCACTAGAGGTCTTCATCTTGCAACCAATCGAGATGATGAAACCATCATAGCTCTAGCTGCAAGGTTAGTACCAAAAAAATGACCATGAAATTTGCAATGTTTATGGTAAACAAAAGCATCTACAACCTTCCTTTCAAAGTTAGCATGCACAAGGAAAATGAGGAGGTTGTAGGTTTCGTAAAGGTCATTGGTAATGGGGCTTGATAACTCTGGAAACCTTTGATGTGAGCATGGGATTTGTGATCCCTCTAGTGTAAAACCCTCATGCTCGAGTCTGTTTTCTGAATCCAAAGTCGACACCTCAAGAATGTCCATAGACCACACATGTTCTTTCTTAACCTCAAGTCTATGACATTGGAGATGTGTATCTCGAACCTCAAGATGATATGGCTGCTTTTCATGGTCGAGCACACTACTCAGTACCCCTTCAATGGGTCTTCCGATGAGAATGAAGGGTGGATCTCCTTTTGGGATGTCAAAGATATGATAATCTAGGAAGATCCCATACTCTCCAATCTTTGTTTGGACGAAAGGATTCCCTCCGTCTCTATGGTTTGACCCGAAATCCATTGGAGACGCTTCTGAGAGAAAGAGAGGGGTTCGTCGGGAAAGGCCTCTAATACTAAGGATTTAGGAATTATATTGATATCGACCCTAGGGTCATAGAACACATCCTGGTAAGAGAGGTTTCCTACTTGGCATGAGAGTGACTTTAGCTCGGGATATAGATGGATTGCTTGATCCATGACTTCTATTTCTCTCAACCATTCCCGGCTACTGATTGCGGAGACATATTCCAACCTTTCTCTCTGTCTTTTCTCTTCCTCTGGGTTGGGTAAGTGGACTTCTTTTCCCTCGTGTGTTGAGTCTCTTTCCCTTCTCGAGAAGGATTTTTCCGTCCAATGTTTATCAAATAACTCATCATAGTATTCATATATGAAGTCACACGAGGGGTGATCAAACTCTCGATAAGGTTGGAATGGTTCCCTTGTGAACCAAGTTTTGGTAATAGGAGGATGGGTGTCTGTGGATATGAATTTTTCTAGGATAGGTTCCTCCTCTATAAACTCTGTTTCAGAGAGTGAATCGGAGTATGTTGATTCCTCATCGAAGTCATACGAGTAATCAGCTGGGTACACGCGGGGATAGAGGAGTGGTTCTTCATGCAAAAAGGTGCTAGTGGGTTTCTCCTCTATGGGTTTCGGTTCTGAGAGAGTGTTTGGCATGTGCTCCTCCTGAGTGATCTCTTCCTCATCCGGGAATTCATCATAAACTCCCGTGTAAGGGGTATTTTGAAGGATTTTTGTTAGAATGTCCTTACACTCAGACAAGGTGAGATGAGAGAAAGATCCTCAAGAAGAAGAGTCTAAGAAAATTGCTGACTCTGGTCCAAGACCATCGCGAAAATGTTGCAAAAGAGCAGGCTCTACGATACCAAGGTCTGGACCAGAATCTATGATTTTTGTAAATCTTGCCCATGCGGCTCCTAGAGATTCGGTCTTCCGTTGCTCAAAACAGATGACCTCTCATCGGAGTTTCACTACTTGGGGAGTCGGGAAGAATGTTAGGCAAAAAGCCTTTCGTAAACATTCTCAGTCCCCCTCCATACTTTTCACACTGAGCGAATACCATTGTTTTGCTCTCCCCGTTAATGAAAACGGAAAGAGTTTCCATTTCAAGGTATCTTGACTCATTCCTACGATCACAAGACACGAACAAAGTTGTTCGAACTCGCGCAGGTGGGAATAAGGACTTTCATCCTTATCTCCGGAGAAGCTTTGCTCTCGGACCATAGCTATGAAGCCGGGACGTAGCTCATAGCTAGATGTTTCAATGGCATGTGATGAAGGTGCAGGCTCCAAATGATCGCCCTTTGGAGCGGCAAAATCGAAAAGGGTTGGATTGGAATCCATGTGATAAATGGGGTGATACACGGACGAACTAGGTTCCGGATCAGAACAGCTACCATTCCCCGGCAATGGCGCCAGAAAGCTTGTTGGTACCTCTTACGTCGTTACTAGATTTGCAACGGCGCCAGAAAGCCTGTTGGTATACTACACGATCACAGATAGATCCGCAAGTGCACGGATACCGTTGTAGCTTTCACCCGGGAGTATTCCAAGGTATCGATTTCCACGGGGAACGAGAAGTGTTGAGAACCTGAACTAATTCATCCGGGGGATAGCTGATGAAGTTTGGGACTCGTGAGAGTCACGAATAGAATCAAGGAAAAACTTGTCACTCGTCGGGGTCAGAGGGAAAAGAGCCACGGAAAGGGATGAGAAGGGGGCTCTGATGTCGTAACTCCTACCTGCCGGAACTAACGTGGTGGACTACAAAGCCCGTCCGAAGCTGTCACCTCCCTAGGGTACCACAACTATTCTGTTGAACTGGGAAGCATTCCAAGGTACTGGAAAGCCTAGACACCACGTCTACACTAACCAAGCACTACTTTACTCGGATCCAAAGCAAAGCAATCACAACAAGTAGAAACTACTAACTGCAATCGAAGAACCTAAGAGTGAACGAGGAAATGACTTGAGACTTAGTTACTCACGAATCCAAACTTACAAAATATCCCAGGTGTGGACGACCATAGTTGTACCGCACCCGCCGAGGAAGGGGAAGAAGACCGACACTCTGGTTTCTACTCCAACACTCAACTCTCTCTCCCTAATCTCTGAATACTAACTTATGGAGGGCTCCGCCACTTGCTTCTAATCACTTGTACCCTCTTCTACGAGGTGCCAGGCTCTATATATAGCCCCAATGGGTCAGTGGCTGCAGGAGGGGGTACTTGTAGGCGAGAGGGAGCTGCAATGCCGAGCAAGGAGGTGCGGCCGTATCTCCAGGTGCGGCCGGCCCTGTGATTTCCACCGCCTTCGATCGTGCGTCCGTGGTTTGGTCCCTGAGGCGGTTAGAAGGCGGTTGTGAGTCGGTTTGCTGAGTGAAGGAGGTGCGGCTGGACCTCTTGGAGCGGCCGGCCCTGGGCCCTCTTGTCATCCACTTCGGATCGTGCTCTAGTGGGTAGATGAAGTCTTGAACGCTGTCCCACGTCGGTTGCTCACTGGCTTGTGGGTCCATGTATCCAAGTGAGGCTAATCTCAACCTCTGGATCAAAACGACCTTGTTTCCTCGATCAGGATCATTTCTAGCTGTGTTCCCTGAAGTGACCGAGGCTTGGTGACATGTTTGGGCGAGTCGGGCAGGTGTGGCCGGCCCTAGTGGTGCGGCCGGCCCTGGAGGTTCGGCCGGCCCTAGTGGTGCGGCCGGCCCTGCCTCCTGGCCCCGATGCAGCTCGCCTGTGGTGTGTTTGCTTGATCCAACACGTCGTGATGATTTTGGTCTTTTGAGAGCTGGTGCATGGGACTACACTTGGTGTGAACCTGAATGGTGGCACAAGGTAGGGCCGGGCGTACCACTAGGTACGGCCGTGCCTACCTTATTTGGCCCAATGCCCCGGAATTGCTCCCTAATCTTGATCCTGCAAATAAAATCTCAACACAGCTCGTGGAACCTCGTTAGCACCTAAAACATGCATGAAATTCATTATAAAGCGCTGCCGTAGCTGAGATGTTGACTGTCAAAATTTTGTGGTAAGGACCGTCAACAACTACTGGCAAACTCCATGTCTTTCTTGGCTCGGTCAAAAAGTACATGCTGGTGTTGACCCCATTTTTGCACATCTTCGACTCAAAATCTTGAATGCCGCCAATTATGAAAAGTGTGTCCCTTAAAAAGACGAACAACTTTTATATTGGCCGATTTTTGAGTGTTTAGATGAATTTCGGAGAACACAGCAAAAGTTCTAGAAAGGTTCTTGGACATCAAGGGTTTAACTAGGGTTTGACTCTGCCTTCGACCAAGATTTGACCAATAGTGCGTGTTGACTTGATTAAGATGACCATTAGTGATTGTTGGATAGGTTTTCGAGGTGATGACCCAGGTTGACCAAGGTTTGACCAAAGTCAACGTGTTTGGCTAGTTCATTAGCGTTAATTAACCCTAATGAAAACCTGGGGCGTCACAGCCTACCACCCTTAAAAAGAATCTCGTCCCGAGATTCGAAAGTAAAAGACAAAAGTAAGGAGGGGTGTTCTCGGATAGAGATGTTACCCATGGAATTAAGCTGGACTTGCTTCAATTGAATTGTCGGCTTCTTGCCGTGATTGCCTTTATCTGCTCCGGAGCCTCGACTTCGCGGATGGGGCTTGTTCTGCTTAGGGTTCGGGCATTTATTGGCATAATGCCCGGGTTGTCTACAATTGTAGCAAATGCGATTGGAAGCTTGTTGATGTGCCTATTGGTTTCTCGGGGGCTGAGGACAACCATGGGCAAGATGGTCCATCAACTGTTGAAGTGAGTTTCTAGACTTTAGAAAGTCCTTACTAAGCCCAATTCGTCTTCCTCGACGTGACAAGATGTTCCAGTCCCTCGGGTCACTCCAAGCACTCGAAGGGCAAGATTGAAGGAGATGATTGCTCTCTCCACATTTAAAACAAAGTTGATGATACGGGTAGAGGCTCTTTCTCATTCGTTCTTCCAATATCTCAGCTTGAGAGCGAGTTTCATTTTCGATGAGCTGGTCAATCTTGCCGATGCCGTTACTTTGTTTGCCCTCACGTGGACGAATTTCCTTGTAGGTAATTCCCCACTCACTTAAGTCCATCTCGGAGAATACTCGCTTGTTGCTCCAACCTTTTCTCTCTTCCTTTCTAAGGTCCAATGGTAGTTTCGATGATGGTAGTAGAGAGTCGGAGGTGCTGAGTTGACCATGATTTATGTGATCCATCAACAGATTGCATAAGCGGGCCTGCTCAACCATAGATGTAGACAATGACTGAGAGAGACCGTCAGTTAAACTAGTTTGAGATAGTCCCTGATAACGACCTTGGATGATATCGTGCACTATCTGACTTAGCACTGAATTTTATTCTTCCAACATGTTGATCGCACCGGCAATGGTATCTATATCAACCTAGGTAGGTACTCCTGGTGAGCAAGACTCATAGGATCGGGGTTTCTCTGGATCTTTTCGGGTGGAGTTCATGGTCTTAGTGACCAAATTTGGTCCATCTGGATTGGCACCATGGGGAGGTTGCTGTTGCATCCCCCGGGTGATCTGCTGCTGCGTCTGGAGGATTTGACACAGCACTTCCGTTTGAACCGCAATGAATGCCTCTGCAATCGTCCTGGGCGGTGGCGGTGGTAGGTCGCTACCACTACTCGACGTACCAAAACCATTCGGGGAGCTGTGTGTCGGTCCCACCATCTGAAAATTTTGAGCTTTCATTAAACACACATTCATAAGCTTGTTCACACAAGCAGAACATGTACGACGAAAACCCAATTTGAAGAAAAGTCAGAATCGGGGCAACCGCAATATTCTGGAAATAAGAATTTCATGCACTCAGCTCAAGACTACGAGGATTCATGACTCCAATGCGCATACCAATCAAAGGTTTCAAGAAACTTGATATCCAACTCGGAATCCAAAGCTGAGGTTATCATGTTTGGAAAAATTTGGTACCGGGGTTTTGTTCTGGCGGTTGTGAACAAAAATTCCCAACTTAACTACCAGAGCTCCAAAAATTCCCAAATTTTTATAGCATCTCAGTGAGGTTATGAGGCACATATTAGGTACTCAACGGTTGATCTAAAAAGATTTGGAAGGTGCTCAAATTAAGCCAGTTCAGAGTGGATTTCCAGGAAAAACAGCATGACATAGGATTACTAAACTGAGCATAACTTGAGATATACAGAAGCTATGACTGTGAATTTCTGCGAGCAAAAACTAGATTAGATAAGGAGCAACTTTGGTATAGATCATCTAGTTGAATTATTTTTAGAACAAGGTGCAAAAATTCAAGCAAACAGCCTTATCAAATTTTTGGACAGCAACTACATCTATGCATGAAAGGCTATGCAAGAAAATCGCACACTAGCAAATTTTCACCTGTGAATGGGTCCATTTTTAAGTTTCCACGATTTTTAACAAGATGCATGACGTCCTATTCGTCCTCACACGGCGATCAAGCCAAAAATCGAAGTTAGTGCCGGTGGCAAGGCTTTTATACTTCTCTTCCTATAATAACTAGTCGAGAACTAGTCGATGCTCACTTAGCGACTTACGAAACGTAGTTAGTGTACCTACAGAAAATCACAGAACACATCGAACCTTTCGTGCCAGCACTCACGAAAGCGTCCACATACATTACCGTTCACTATAGAAACAGCACCCATGCGTTTATCGCTGCAAGGATAGCGTCCAACCTCAGACACCCTCCGTTTGAATGGAGTGTATCCTTGCCTCGCATATTCGTAATGCGGAACGTGCACGTATGGCAAAACGTGGCGACATCACAACCCATGACATGTTCATCTTGAATAGAGCATGACATCCTTTGTATGACTCGCATACAGAAAGCGCACGTATAAAACACGTGGGCATCCAACTGAGAAGATAGGATCCGTGGAATGGATTGCCCTATCGACCCTCGCATACTCGTGATGCGGCACAGCACACGTATGAAACACGTGACTTAAGAAGTGCTGGAAGTTAGCAAAATAAACCATAGATTTATAAGCCACCTGAAAGAACCCAAAAATTCCCTCTAGGGCCTCTCGGTCTATATCCATCCTTAACGGACCAACATTTTTTGCAAATCCAAACAATTTTGGCAAATTTTATTCAAAAACCAGTGATTAAGGTTGTTAATTAAACTCTGGTGCATATAATCGCTCTGGTACCAGCTGTGACAACCCGCCTAGGAAAATACCGTACTATCGCCTACACCAATCCACTTTGGTCATTAAGTGATAATAAAGTACCATCCCGTCGTAAGTTGCCGGGTCAAAGCCCGGTAAATCACTTGGATAACACACAGAGGATCGAACATATGCATTAAAACTCACACGAAGGCGAGTCTAGAGTACATTACACAAATTAAATCCAATTTACCCCTAAGGGTTAATTATTACAAACCATGGTTCATGACATGATAAGTAAAGGTTCAGAGTTCGAAAACAGCAGAAAATTAAACTAGCGATACGATAGACATCACTGGAGGCCATCCGTGATGCCATCACTCGTCGTCATCCACCCATTCCAGCTCCCAGCCGGGTGGAATCTCTCCAGGCCAAACAACATCACCTGCAACAACATTTTATAAAGCAAGGCTGAGTATACTAATACTCAGCAAGACTTAACCGTCAGGTGATAACTACATCACCAAACTCTAGACATGAGAGGCTTTTTGGCCGGTGGAGTTCTTTTGCTGAAAAGCAACAAAGAGTAGGTCCTTACTTTCAATATTTTAGCTCAAGTTCTACTTAATTACCATTTCTAAATGAGCCATCTATTGCAAACAAGAATTGTGCAATACAATTATTCCACACAGCAATATTCACATAGTTCCATCATTAAGGGATATCAGGGCCAGTTGATTTAGCAGTCTCAGATAACGGTGAGAGGCCGACAATCGATTGATTAAAAACCCTTGCAAGGTAAACCTAAACACACGGAAGAATGCATACCCCAAGAAGGTCCAAACAAAAACGAAATGGGGTATGCACCGACCAGACGGTTCCCATCTTTCTCCGGGTCGGGATCGGAACCTACAATCCTCGGTACAAGGCTTCCTGGTACGTCACGCCGGACCGCCCAGACTCGCACATGTACCCCACTGTTGCAGGCAGGGGGACACATCATGTGTCCTAGGGTTAGTAGGGAAAGGTTCCCTTGCCGTGTCCATCAGGTACTAGGTTTACCAGTCCCATTCCCGGCAAGTGCTTAGTACATTCAAAAGCTTAGCCCACGAAAGCCATTGGACCGGAGCCCAAATCCCATGCTCTTACCACATGAGCAATCCATTTATAAAGATCTTATGATTCCAACATAAGAACATATTCTCGCGAGTGACGAACATCACTCGACTTGTACCGGTCCAATAGCATAGCAGCTATCGACCTAGCATACTAGTAAAAGAGCATAGGTATCTAAAGATCATGCGTCTAGGGTTTCAATTCAACTCCTGAAACGTAAATGCACAAACATAGCAAAGGTAATTGCATAATTTTAAAAAGAAGGGATAATGATCCGAGGCTTGCCTTCGTTGGCAAGGCTGGCCTTGGGCCCTTCTGGACTTGGGTCTAGGTCTTGATCTACAGCGACGTAGCGCACATCTCCGTGAGCTCCTCCGTCTCCTCCGTACGGCACAAGTGTAAAGCTACCGTCGGGAAAATCTACACGAGGATGCAAATGCAAGATTTAATTGGATGTTTTAAGTTAATTAATTACAAAACACACATATGACAACCATGAAGTGTATGGTTGGCCATATTCACCTTGACAAACACCTATTTGGCATATTCTTTCTATTAAAGTAATGTCATGTGGTGCTTTATTATTTATTCTTTTTGATAGTGACTGTGTACATATTTATACAATTAAATCAATTTAATTTCACAAAATAGCAAGGGTGGTCCTAAGCTTCTTAGCATGCTTCATATCACCTTCATAAGGTCATTAGGTGTGGCATTGGTGATTTTCCAATTTAACTTTATATTAAGCTTCAATTGGCTCCCATTGTTTTTATCTATAAATAAATTCATAAAAATGCAGTGGGGTGTTTCTGAAGTATTATTGACCTAGATAAGGCCACTGAACAAGATTTCACATTTACATGAGCTATAAATTAATTACCCCAAAAATTGACAAATTTTAGATGCCAAAACAAGATAAATGCATATAAAACTGAATAAAGCACTTTTGGATCCAAACTTTCCCTCACTGATTCTCTGGTCCAAAACTGAGCTATGCAACCAACATATACATCTAGGGCCACTATAGATCTTAAGCTATGCAATTTCTTTTTAAAATAAGCATAAATCAATAATAAATATTTATGACAGATATAAAATCATGATTAATTCACCAGAGGTATATTTAGCCACAAAAAGATCATATCCAGAAGTTGAGCACAAAAATATATTTATTTTAAGCTATAAAATTCATTTGGACAGATTCAGCTTAAATACAAAATAAATCATATTAAAAGATTTACTCAATAACTTTCTGCAATTTTTGGTGTAGAGCTTAGACATGGCATAACTCACAACATATCCAAAATTCGACTTGAGATCACTGGTAGATTTTGAACTACAGCAGATCTAGGTTTAAATGATTTCTATTTTTCATGCAAAAACTATCAGTCAAAATTATGGGCATGCAGTACAAAGGTTGTAGGGTTATTCACAAGGAAACCAACTAAATTAGTTTTGAAATTTTCTGATTTCTCTATGATTTTCTACGAATTTTCTAAGATCCTGGACTTTACATTTACTATTTAAGAAACTCTTTCGCAGGAAGGTCCTTGGAATGTGACTAGCTTCACATATATGTCCTTAGTTCACAGAAAAGACCCTAAATGTTTTGGGACCCTTGCAATGTGGCCCTTGGCCATGGCCGGCGGCGGTTCGGCCGCAATTCCGGCGAGAAGCTCGCCGGACTGGGCCGGGGAAGGGGCGGACTGGGGTCTAGGGGTTCACCTTGCGGTGTGCCGCGACTGGAGACGGGCGGGAACGGTGTCGGCGGGCTGGTACGGCGGAGCAGGGTGGCGTCATCCCCTGGAGCGGCGGCTCCAGCGAAGCGGCGGCGCGGCCGGGACGACAATTGGCACGAGAGGGTGCTATAGACCCTAGTGGAGTTGCTGGTGGCGCTGGAAGACGGCGGGCGCGAACGGTGGCGAGAGCTCGACGTGGTGGCGGCAATGGCGGATGGCGGCATTGGCGAACTCGCGCAGGGGGCACGGCGGCTTGCTTTTATAGCCAAGGGAGCGGTGCGCGGGCTGCACTCCTTCGCTTCGAAGTAAAAGGAGGCGAGGACGGGGGACCCGGCCGCCGCGGGCGCGTGCGGTGCTTGGCCGGCGGGCGGCGCGGATGGGCACGGGGCCGGTTCGGCATGGTGTGGCGCGTGGCGCTGGGCGCTAGCCCCGAGAGATTCGGTCGGGCATGGGGTGTAGGGGACGGGCGCGGCGCCTCGGGGTACGGCGAACTGGCCGGGGGCCCGGACGCCGAGGGCGCGGTAGCGCCGCGTGGCGGCGCGCGCGGCCGTGCTCTGGAACGCGGCCACGACGACACAGCGCGACGTCGCGATCTTTTTATTTCATTTACCCTTGTTTGACCGGCGTTTACTCAAAATATTTGAACTAAAGTGCATTAAGAGCTAATAAGTAAAGTTGTAGAACAAGCTACCCTCTACAACTTCTAGAAAGGCTCATAGGGATTTTGAGCAACGGATTTTGCATAAACTGCTGGCAAACTCCATGTCTTTCTTGGCTCGGTCAAAAAGAACATGCTGGCGTTGACCCCATTTTTGCACATCTTCCACTCAAAATCTTGAATGCCGCCAATTATGAAAAGTGTGTCCCTTAAAAAGACGAACAACTTTTATATTGGCCGAGTTTTGAGTGTTTAGATGAATTTCGGAGAACGCGGCAAAAGTTCTAGAAAGGTTCTTGGACATCAAGGGTTTAACTAGGGCTTGACTCTGCCTTTGACCAAGATTTGACCAATAGTGTGTGTTGACTTGATTAAGATGACCATTAGTGATTGTTGGATAGGTTTTCGAGGTGATGACCCAGGTTGACCAAGGTTTGACCAAAGTCAACATGTTTGGCTAGTTCATTAGCGTTAATTAACCCTAATGAAAACCTGGGGCGTCACACCTGTGGGGTCAGCCGACCCCTTGTGGGCCCACCTCGGCCCGTGCTTTTGCATGGTGGCTGTCCTGTGGGTCCTAAGGTCGGTCCTCGGTGTCCACCCGAGTTTGAGGCGGTTTGTCTGCCCGTGGGCCCTTCAATCCTAGTGATGTCCATGTGTCGCCCTCTGATTCGTCGGGGTTGCTTCCCTTGGATTGGTGACATGGCTTGCATGCATGGGATCCTAGGTGGCAGCCCCTCCTTGGCTAAGGTGACGTGGCTTGATCCATAGAAGGTGAGTTGTCACTTCTTTTATTCTTATTTTACCTACAATCACAAAAACTCCAAGGACAAGTGGAACTACATTATTCTTGACTAATTGCGTGTAAGAAATGCCTTTTGCTCCTTTATTCATGAGTATATTGACGGCTAAAGTAGGCACTTAACAGCCGTCAACAACACCCCAAGCTAGACTCTTGCTCGTCCTGAGCAAGACACTAAGGACTTAGGTTGGTTGATCAGGAGTTGCTACGATGTTGTATTCCTAATTTATGACAAGCATACTACTAGGTATTCTATCTAGAGTTGAAAGAGTTGGCATTGATCTTACCCTTCGCTTGTTTGATATGGGACATGTAGCTTCACCTTGCCTTGGGTGGTTGAAAGATAGAACGGTTATATAGAGATTGCCAATTACTTGTACCTTGGTCAGTTATCAATCCGGAGGTTTTTCATGTTTTCAAAAGAAATCAAAGTTCCTCAAATGATACTCTCGGATCGCTCAATGTGCATGGTTCCTCACGAAGGCGTTGGGTTGCCTTTTTCACAACCTACTCCTAATAAGCTTATATGTGGAGCTGTAGGTAGGGATAACATGTGGCATACCTGTTTCTCATGTATTATCGAGTCAAAAACCAGATCCTTGGGAGCAATGAGTCATACAACCTGATCAAGATGTGCATGTGTGTGTATATATGGTGGATGGAGGATGGACTCCTTTTAGCATGATTTTCCCTTCTCTCCTTTTTGACGATTTTGAGACTTGGGCTATGTTTCTTTACTCTCTTTTTTTTATGCATGCCCTTGAGCATGTATTTCTTCTTCTTCGTCTTCTTTTTTTTTACATAGCCCATAGTCTTTCTTGAATATTTTCGGAGAGGGATAAAATCATGGAGAATGCATGGAGCTTTATTTGTGGAGTGGATGGGGAATGGATGGAATGATGGTTGCTAACTCCCAGAGTGGAAGTTTAGCATATGGTGGTTGTGTACGTGATCTTGATCATAGGAGCATGACAAGTTTCTCATCGAGGGTCATGACAATTCGACAAGACTTAATGAAGAAACCAAGTAACATATGTGGAAGCTAATAAGTGCTAGAATCTACATATGGCCTTGGATAGGAATTTCTCATCATTGAGGAACTTATCATTTTAGCATTTTTCAGAAGAAAACTCCGGAAATCAAACATCACTTGGCACTAGCTCATAGTAACTCTATTATACCATATCCTACCTCACAACAATCTAGGCAAAGATTATGCTTTTTGCTACCCACAAGTTTCAAGCTAAGGTTTGATCATGCAAGCCAACTAACTCAAAACTGAAATAGGATACTAGGCTGTAAGCAAGGCATACAAGAGAAATAAACAGAGCAACTATTCATTATTTCAACCATGGGAACGAAAGCATTCTTACCACGCATATGAAAAATAAACTAATTTAGTAAAGCAAATAAATATTTTTGGTCTTTTTAATTTTGCAAATTTATATGTGTTTTTAGCATATCGGATTCTGAAAACAAATGAAGATACAAGTTACCTCAGAGTGGGGGTCCTCCCCCAAGCTAGCTTCAGGCTCACTACTGTGGAGGGGGATATCCCATCCACCGAAGGTAAGCCCTCTGCT
Organism: Cenchrus fungigraminus; assembly: GCA_036936925.1. Lineage (NCBI taxonomy): Eukaryota > Viridiplantae > Streptophyta > Magnoliopsida > Poales > Poaceae > Cenchrus > Cenchrus fungigraminus. The sequence goes on from CM072772.1 coordinate 37,160,805, forward strand.
CCTCCAACTACTGCTGCTGCGCCTGCGTGATGGCGTAAAGTCTCTCGCTTGCCATACGCTGCCAGTCCCGAGTGGACTCAGCATGCTGGTGCACAGCCTCCTTCACATCGTCAACTCGGATGTTGAGCTCGCTCATCTGCTAAGTGAGGGTGTTGACGGCTGTTAAGTGCCCATTTTAGCCGTCAATATACTCATGAATAAAGGAGCAAAAGGCACTTCTTACATGCATTTAGTTAAGAATAATGTAGTTCCACCTGTCCTTGGAGATTTTGTGATTGTAGGTAAAATAAGCATAAAAGAAGTGACAACTCACCTTCTATGGATCAAGCCACGTCACCTCAGCCAAGGAAGGGCTCCCACCTAGGATCCCACACATGCAAGCCATGTCACCGATCCAAGGGAAGCAACCCCGACGAATCAGAGGGCGACACATGGACATCACAAGGATTGAAGGGCCCAAGGGCAGGCAAACCGCCTCAAACTCGTGTGGACACCGGGCACCGACGCAAGGGCCCACAGGATAGCCACCTGGAGAAAGCACACCTCAAGTGGGGCCCACAAGGGGTCGGCCGACCCCACAGGTCGACCGAACCGACCTTGTGGCCGCCACTCAGGAGCTTCCACGTGGTGCTTCCTGGTTGGCTCCTGGTCCACTCCCGGGGTGCTCACGCCATTCTCCTGAAGTTGTCCAAGGCCTGTAAATAGGAGGGAGGGGACTCATTTCTTACCCAACTCACTTTTCAATTCCTCTCTCACTTTTGGTTTCCAAGGCTAGGAGGTAGGCTAGAGTAGTTCTACTTCAGGTTCCAAGTCTACTTTGGGATCTAGGTATGAGTTCTCTTGTATCTTTTTTTAATTGTATGACTTTCATCTACTTCAGTTATTTAGCTATTTCATATAAAGTAGTGTTAGCATATATGGGTGATTTATTCATGTGTTCTTCGTTCGTTCATCATTTAGAGGCCCCTGTTCTTGATGAACAAGGCCTTTCGATCCACTTGACGAATGATTTACTCATGTCTTCGGTGTTTGTTCATAAGTTAGAGGCTCGTGTTCTTCATGAACACGACCCTTTGATCCTGTTGAATAGACATAGTAGAACACGAATCCGTTTGTATGCCTAGCCTAGTTTGATCCAGTTAGATCACGTGTTTGTGTTGTATAAAGTTCGAGTTCAAGCTACGATACTCGGTGTAAGTGGCTAGTTATCTGGTGGCACTGACCTGGGTGACAATAGCCCGAGCCGGTCAGTGTCTAGTTAACAACGCAAGCATGGTACTTGGGTTGAGTAGCTGCGTTGCATATGAGCGTGCCCCATGGATAGTTAGGGGTAGGCTGCGGCAGTTACAGCCATTGGACCCTTTGTACTCCCACACGTTCGGGTACGCTGTAGGAGTCTAAGATCTAACAACCGACGTCATGCGGAAGCGATGCGGGCGGTTAGCTCCCCGTTTGTGCCTAGGTGTTGAGCTGATATTCATATAATGCTTAAGTGACTAACTGGCTTCTACTAACTTTATATGTATAGTACCTTAGAACCTAGAGCTAACTCGTATGTTGCCTCCTAAGTCGTAGTGTACCATAGAGAGAACGAGTTCGGGTATGTTCACACTACCCTATCCTTATCATATCTTACCCCTATGTTTGAGACCTGACTTATTCTTGTCATTGATCTATATTCATTGCAATAGTGTTGCACATGTTAATCCAACCACGCCTTCCTTAGATTCGATACCCTCTAGAATACTCCTTTGGGGAAATGCTACAATGGTATATCCGTGCGCTTGCGGATTCTTTGTAAACATAAGGATTACCATGGGAACATTTTTGGCATCGTTGCTAGGAACTCACGAACTTAGCAAAGATGTTAAGGAATGCCGACCACCATTTCTGGCACCGTTATTGGGATACAAACTAGTGATGATGCTCAGAAATGTCAACAGAGGGTAACCCCACGAGATGACGAGTGCAACCCGGACGACGAAGACGTCACATCTCCATAGTTAGCACCAGCAGGCATGGCCCACTCGCCACTACCTGCGCTGGCCCAAGCCGAGCTACTCGCACCCTGCTAGTACATGGGCTGATCCCAACCAGAAGCATATCCGGGTGTAACCCCAGACATGCACTCAGTAGAGGTCCATGTGCCAGGCAGAGGTGTGGTAGGCTGAGGCTGTGGCTGAGGCGACGGCTGCGGAGATGGCTGTGGTGGCAGCTCTTGTGCCCTGGCTACTCTCCTCGATGCACTCCTAGTAACCCTGTCACCAGAGACACTAGAACGACGAGGTTCGTCGAGAGGAACGGTCAGTGGCCCTTGGTCGTACAACCTGAAATCCGGGTTGGGTAACCGAATTTGGTTTGCATAGCCAGGGTAAAAGAAAACCAAAGAATCGTCCGGACCCTTCTTAAGAATATGCCCCTGGGTCAAATAAGCCTCATCGATCAAAGACCAGGGATTAGCAATGTAGGGCACATTAGGCCCTTGAGTAACCCCAAGACTCATAACAATGCGCGAAACCAAAGACGTACACTCAATAGAACCCTTCATCTTAAAGTTTGTCAACCACTGCCGAATCATAGCTTGAACTGGGGAGACCTTGATCCGTTTGACCGCGGTGTATAAAATCCTCATCTCGTCAGTGCGCGCGGTTCGAACATCATCCCTTGGAAAGAGAGTGATGGCGAGCCACTTGTGCCACAGTCGGAGAGTGGGATGCAAGATATCGTTGCACCGAGGTGTCAACTTGCCGCAAACAGGCCGACTAGAAAGTTCTTCCCGAAAACTCTCGTGAGTAAAACCGCTACAAGCTTGCTCAAGAGGAATAGCACAACGACGATGAAAATCGAGGGTGCAACTAAGATCCTTCCATGAAACCCAATATGGAACTCCATGAAATCGAAATGAAATACTAGATGCATCCTCTTGAAGAGTGCAAAGAAACTGGATGGTAATAGGCCTAGAACCGATCTCCTGAACCGGGACAAAACCTTCCCAACTAAGAGCTTGCCAAATGGAATCGAACTCAGAGTCCATACCTGTCTTTTCCAGAAGGGTCGGGTCGAATTCCCTCGTGTTGGAGAAGACTCGATCCTTGAGGATAGCGTAGGCTTGTCTCTCTCATTCGTCCCTCAAGTTGATGAAGGGGGCGTCAGCGGCGTCCACTCCTTCGGCTTGTGGTGTATGAAGCTCTTCCTCTTCCTCTTCTTCTTCATGCTCCGTTGACATCGGGCTCGGCGTAGTTTCAGAGTAGCGGGATGAGCTTCCCCCGTCTCGCGAACGGCGGGAGCGAGTCACCTTCCGGAACACACCGGCGGCCCAACTCATGGTGCACAACAATAGCACAAGCAACTCGGTGATGGATTAGTGAAACGGAATGAAATTCTTACCGAGGTTGCTCCACCAATGATCAATACTCAGCAACAACTAGGAGACGGTGCTTGTCACTTCAATCTCGAGCAAGAAATCCAAGAAAACCAAAGAGCCAAAGAGTAGAGAGAGGGAGTGTGATGAAAATGAGTGAATGGGTGAAGAACCCCCTCAATCCCCCTTCTATTTATAGGCAAATGAGTCGGGCACCGAGACATGGGGCGGTGGCAACGGCTAGGAGCCATTGGAGGAAGTGGGACCCATTTGGCCGTTGGCCTGCATCGCCCGACCTGTGGGGTCGGCCGACCCCAACTCGGGTCCGTCCGCCTCCAGTTTTTTGCAACGGCTCTCTAACGGTTACCTGGTGTCCTGCCGAAGTGCCTCGGTCCAAACTCGCCCACAAAGTGGCTCAAATAATTTTTCAAGGATTTTCCAAGCTCAAAAATTATTTTTAGAAATTTTATTTAAAAAGGGAAATTGGCTAGAAAAATTCTAGCATGCAGATGCAGTGTTGGAAAATTAAATATGCATTTTGGAAAATTCAAATAAAATTTTGAAAAGGGAAATATGAGGTAAATACCAATTTTACCTTTTGGCAAAAAGGACTCATCATTTTAAGTCTGAGAGCGGGACTTTTCTCGATGATTAATTCCACTCATCACCCCACTCCCGAGAAGTAGAGGGGTGTGACTTCTGCACCTCCCGCCACACCTTCTTTGTTTTCTTTGATTTTGCTGGTGTGGTCAGAGGTTTCTTAGGCTGGGGTAGTGGCTCCGTCCACTCCCCAGGTTGCTCATCATTTCCTTGCACTGAATAACATTGCTCTCCTGTTGGTCGAAATCGGAACATCAAGTTCTTCTTCCCAATGCTGAACCGGATCGTTCCATTTCCCACATTGATCCTCGCCTTTGCGTCACTTAGTAATGGCCTCCCAAGAATGAGTGGCATTTCCGCATCATCCTGCATATCAAGGACCACGAAATCTGTGAAGATGCAAGAACCATGGACGAATACCAATAAGCTCTCCACTATCCCCTCTGGATGTTGGATCGATGCATCAGCAAGTTGAACTGTCTTCGAGGTTGGAGAAAGAGCTGGATATCCCAAATTCTCGAATATAGCCTTGGACATCAAATTGACACTTACACCAAGGTCACAGAGAGCATTCTTGATTTTCTGATAGTATATCGTGCAAGTGATAGCTGGATAACCAGGGTCTGTCCTGTGTACAATTGCTGAAGATTACCATGGATCAAGAACCTGCTGTACTGGCTTCCCTACATAGTCAGTAGGTCGTGTCCTCCTAGATGGCTCACCGCATCTAGTGGACACTACACAAACATCTTCACAGGAGGATACGGGTTGCCGCGGAATCTTTCCGTCCTCAGCAGAGGGAACCAAAGCAGCTAACTGGGTCAACTGGGTTTCTATCATTTTATTAAAGCTTAATAGGGCTCTTAAGAGCAGAAGAGAGGCTATCAACCATGGTGTTGAGGCTTTCCAAAGCCTTATCACAGGTAGCTAACTTATTATTGAAACTATCATTGATCTTAGCTTGCCCAAAAGCAAGATATTTCAAGGAAGGTTGGTTAGGATTGAAAGAATTACCTTGGTTACCTCCTTGATAATAAGGGCGTTGATTCCACGTTTGGCCTCCTTGTGGATGATAACCGTTGTTATTGCCGTTCATGAAAATCACATCCTCCTGGGTAGTAGGGCAGCAATTCCCTGAATGCCCAGTGTTACCACAGACTTCGCAGGTCATGCGAGAATCCATAGGTTGAGTAGTGGTGGCCATGGCAGCCTTCTCATTGGTTAAATCATCCATTCGCTTCATTAATAGGTCCATCTTGGCGTTCAACATATCTGCTTCCTTGACAGTATGTGTACCCCTTTGATGTGGCTGGAGTCGATCATCACTCCACCCTTGGTTGGAGACCATCTTCTCAATAAGCTGAGTTGCATTAGCAATAGTGAGTGAGAAGAAAGCCCCTCCAGCAGCAGCATCAACATGTCCTCGGGCTGTCGGAGTCAGCCCATTATAGAGATTCTGCAGAATAAGCCAATTGTCCATCCCATGATGAGGACAGGTCAAGATGTACTCTTGAAGCCTCTCCCAAGCTTCTGGGATAGTCTCATTTGCTGCTTGCTGAAAGCTTGAAATTCTTCCCCACAGGGCATTGGTTTTACCCAACGGAAAGAACTTCGCGAGGAATGTTGCCGAGCATTTTTCCCAAGTATTAATCTCCTCACGGTTCACATAGAACCACTGCTTCGCCTTTCCCAGAAGTGAGAAGGGAAACAGTCATAGATGAATAGCATCTTCCTCCACTCCTCGTATGGTGAAGGTGCTGCACTGTTCCAGGAACTGTTGCAAATGGGCACTCGCGTCTTCATTAGGCTTGCCACAAAATGGGCTAGCCTGTACCATCGTATTGAGGCCAGTCCTGATCTCGAAGTTTCCGTTCCCGGTGTTGATCTCGGGGCCTGTAGGCACCTGATCAGCAGAGGGAGCAGAGTACTCACGGAGAGTCTTCTCGACGTTGGGGTTGGCCATAGGAGTTGATGTAGATGGCACAAAGTAGGCTAGGTCGACTTCCGTACGTACACACTGGGTAGAACCGAAATGAGTTCTAGCTCTCCTTACAAGTGACTCAGGATCTTCAGTGAAATTCGGCGGTAAGTCGAAACCAGTCATGCACTACCTGTCTTCATCATCCAAAGACAAAGAAGACAATCAAGGTTAGCCTGCATTGAGAACTGCTTTACCCTGTCATGATTATAAACATATGCAAAGTGTTATCATGTTATCCTTTAGCCTTCCTTGGCAACGGCATCAGAAATGCTTGTTGACATTTCTTAACGTCATCACTAGGTTTGTATCCCCAGTAACGGCGCCAGAAATGGTTATCAGCATTCCTTAATATCTTTGCTAAGTTCATAAGTTCCTAGCAACGATGCCAAAAATGCTCTGATGGTAATCCTAATGTTTACAAAGAATCCGCAAGCGCACGGATGTACCATTGTAGCATTTCCCCAAAGGAGTTTTCCAGAGGGTATCGAATCCAAGGAAGACATGGTCGGATTAACATGTGCAACACTATTGCAATGAGTATAGATCAATGACAAGAATAAGTCAGAGCCCAAAGACAGGGGTAAGATATGATAATAGTGGGGTAGTGTGAACACACCCAAACTTGTTCTCTCTATGGTACACTACAGCTTAGGAGGCAACATACGAGTTAGCTCTAGGTTCTAAGGTACTATTGAGAGCCAGGTGTGGTTCGAGGACCGGTGGATGGTCGCTTCCTGGTGTGATGAGTGATTGACAACGTGGTGTGGACTGATTCTTGGCTAAGTATTGCAGGTGCAGGTTGCGGCTTGACTGGTGCAGGTGCAGGTGAAGAACAAGCGTGAAAGGTCGTTGCCGGTGAGGCCTCCAGGTGTGGAGAAGACAAGTAGGCTTGGTTCGAGGGACCCGGTGGCCAGCGGGGTCAAGTGCGGGCCGCATGGTGGCAAGAACGGCAAGATGAAGTCATGGACGGTTTCTTGGTTGAGCCTCAAAACCAAGGTCGAGCCGGGACTACGTGGGAGCCGAGTCATGAGTGGTGATTGGCGGAGGCTACACCGAGTTCGCGGGGTTTCCGGTGGTTCACCAGAAAATCACTGGGTTCCTTGGTTGATCCACAAAGCCAAGACCGAAGAACCGAAGACGGAGGTGCAGCAGCTCCAGACCGGTCTGACCGGTGGGTCTGACCGGTCTGACCGGTGGGTACCGGTCTGACCGGTGAGGAGCACCGGTCTGACCGGTGTGCGACGACGCAGTCCGGAATCTTCGAAGCGGAGGACACGCGTCGGGATCGCAAGGCTTGCGTCGAGGCTAAGCAAGTTTGCGGTCGCTGGGCATCCGTCCGATGGTGCGAAGACAAAGACTTCCAATTTCGCCCTCGAGGGGCATGTATCCCTAGTTAGCTAGTAAGGGTATTTTAGTCTTTCGGTTGCCTCCATATAACCCAAGTGGTGAGAGGATGGCAGCCATCTCTTGGAACCCTAGCTCATTTGGTTTTCCTATTTTCCTTCCTATTTTCTTAGGATTTTCGTAGGACTAGCTTGAGAGCTTCATGGTGAGATCTTGTGAGAGGGAAGGATGATCGGGCGGCAAGCTAGACCTTGTATGAACCTCTTTGGTATGTATAGATGATTCGGCGTGGTTCCTCAAGGCTTGGATGTGTCTTTCCCGTTTCTCCTTTTTGGTGATTTTCGGAGCCTTTTCTTGGCGATTTTCTTGGAGCGATTTCGAGGCCTTTCTCTTTGGGATTTGGTGGGGGATGTATGCATGAACCCTTCGTGGTTCTTTTCCCTTTGATTCCCCTTCCAAATCCGTGAGCAAAGGGGCTCAATTTTGGGGTTTTCGTGGCTCTAGGGTTAGAGGCGTTCTTGGTGAGATTTCTTCGATTCCTCTTGATTTGACAAGTTTTGGTGGACCAAATCTTGGCTATGGAGTACCCATGAGGTGTTCCTACTATCCCCAAAGTCTTGTGCAAAACCGTGGAGTGGATCGGGAGATCGGGAGTTGGATTTGGAGGAGTTGACTCGCGGGCGCTGTTCATCCCGAGCTGCCCAGGCACGACCGGTCTGACCGGTGCTATTGACCGGTCTGACCGGTGCTAGCCCTTGGTGGGTTTTTGTCTCGGGGAACAGCCTTGTCCGTGTGGTTTTGTCCCGTGGTCCTGCTGATCAGTTCTTGGAGTGTTTGGAGTTGTTTTGCTAAGTTTTGTGAGGGGTTCTTCTTCCTCACGGGTTGTGTTTCGTGGTGGTTTTTGTTCCAGGGCCTAGAGGATTCACTGAGGCTTCCTGGAACGTTTGCTGTGCGGCTGCTGTAGCCACCGGCCTGACCGGCTCTGTCCACCGGTCTGACCGGTGTCACCGGTCTGACCGGCGCAGGTCATCGGTCTGACCGGTGTAGCACAGGCAGCAAGCCGTGCAAGTTTCCGCTGTGTGTTTTGGTGAGTTTTGGCTAGGAAGGTTGAGTGTTGGTTCCTAGGATCAGTAGCACTCCAGTGGCTGCGTGGTCTTGACCAACTTGGGTAGTTGGGTCGGAGACGTGAGTTGGAAGCTGTGTTCGTCTTGTTGGAGTTCTCATCTCCTTCGAGAAGAATTTTTATCGGCTCCCATTCACTCCCCCCCTCTCTGGTTCGCCTAATCGGTCCTTCAATTGGTATCAGAGCCGGTTCGGGTCTTTATTGACTCTTACCAGTCTAAGATCCAAAGATGGCGTACCAGGAACGGGGTTCGGGTCCTCCGCACTTCGATGGGAAGAACTACCAGATGTGGCAAAGGCGGATGGCGGCGTTCCTCCGCGGAAAGGGTCAGATCCTTTGGGATGTCACGGTGAACACAGCTTATGTTCATCCGATGAACTTCCTTGCTCCAGGATCGAGGGATATGTTCGAAGCCAACAACAAGGCTGTCGACTACTTGTTTCGTGCTCTGTGTCAGCCTGAATTCGATCGGGTTCAGACAGAGGACTTAGCTTGTAGGATTTGGGAGCAGTTGAAGGATGCTCATGCTGGGAATGCTCAGGTTCAGGCTCGGATGTACGCGACTTACCGGAGAGAGTACGAGAACTTCACTCATCTCCCCGGCGAGTCCGTCGATGCCCTTTTCCAGCGATTTACGGTCGTTGTGAACAACATGAGAGCCAATGTGGACGTCCTCCCATACAATGATCATGATAGAGCCGTGAAGCTCTTGCACTCGTTGGATCGTACCGTATGGGACGGGAAGTTTGAGGCTATTGTTGAGTCCGAGAAGTATGACACCTTGACGGTGAACGAGCTGTTCTCGAAGCTCAAGTCGGCTGAGTTGGACCGTGGTATGACAGCCAAGATCGAGAGCCCGACTGATTCTCATAGTCTCGCTCTCGTCAGTGGCAAAGGAGCTAAGTCTAACGCTAACGCATCTTCCAGGATGTACTCTCTGTCTTCTTTGATGTCTTTGCCAGATGAGGAGTTCGACGTGCTTGGAGAGGACGAGCTGGCGTTGCTGACCAGGCGGTTCGAGAGGCTGCACGAGAACCGGGTGAACACGAGGAGGACAGCACGGACGTGCTTTCAGTGCGGCAAGCCAGGACACTTCGTTGCCGACTGCCCGGAGAAGACGGAGAACAAGGACGGCTACAAGGACGGCTACAGGCACCGATCGAGCAAGGATGGCAAGTACCGATCGAGGCGCGATCACAAGCACAAGAACAAGCACAAGGATGAGCGACGGTCGAGGAAGAAGGATGGCCGCGGCAGGAAGGCCCGAGCAATGGTAGGAGCGAGCGACGTCGACTCCAGCTCCGCCTACTCTTCCTCAAGCTCGAGTAGCAGTGAAGATGAAGGTGATCGGCGCAAGAACAAGAAGTCATCCAGGAACTTGAGCGGGTTGAGCTGCTTCGCGAGAGATGGCTTCTGCGGCATGGCCCGTAGCTCCGGCAGCAAGAAGAGCCACCAGAGTGACTCGGACTCTGACTCCGAGGATGAGGTATGTGATGAGCTCTGTTCTTTGCGCAAGGAGAATGATGAGTTGGTTGACTTGCTTGATAACCGCGATCACATGCTTAGAGAGGCCAAGAAGATGAGGAAAGAGCTTAGGGCCTCACTAGAAGATGCTAGGAACCGTGTGGCTGAGCTAGAAACCCAGAACCTAGATGCTAAGCTTGAGATTGATTCGCTTAAGGCTTCTCCTGTGGTTTCTGATGAGATTGATTGCTGTGATTGCTCTGTGTACCTAGCTGATCTCACTGCTCTTAAGGATAAGCATGCTTCTACTTGTGATGAACTAGATATGCTTAGGGTTGAAGTGGCTGAGCTTAAGTCTAGACCTGCTTTGCTAGGTGCTTGCACTTCTTGCCCTGTTTTGCATGGAAAGATTGATGAGATGCATGCTTACACTGTTTCGCTTGAGGCTAAGTTGAAAGAGCCTATTCCCACTTCTTGCTCTACTTGTGAATTGCATGCGGTTAAGAATTTGGAGCTTGCACATTATGTTGATCGCCTGCAGGATGAAAATGATGAGCTGAGAAAATGTATGAGCTGGTTGTCGGGTCAGGAGCCTCAGCTCGGTATCATGATAGCGGCTTTCAAACGCTATGATGGTCAGGCACTTGGGGCTGACAAGCTTGGAGAGAACCGTGGTGAGGGAGCTGAGAGAGTTGGAGAGATTCCTATCCCACCACCAAACAGACACAAGAACAAGTTTGAGCCCAAGCCCAACCATCTCAGAAACAAACTTGACACTACTCCAGATCCACCCATATTCCCTCACCCAACAAATGATTTTCAGAAACCGGTGAAGTTTGTGAGCCCAAAGGGAGGTGAGGAAGGAGAGAAGAAGGGTGAGAAGCCGAGTGGGCAGCCCCAACCCAAGCCTAAGCCTAAGCCACAGCCCATAAAGTTCCATTGTGGGTATTGTGGGAGAGATGGTCACAAGGATGAGTTTTGCTTCAAGAGGAAGCGTGAGGAGAGAATGGCTAGAGAGTGGGCTAACAGGGACAGGTACCACCCCTCTAATGGTGTACCTGAGCCTCGTATGCAGATGCCCAGGGCCAAGGCGTTTGTGAGGACGGTTCCGGCTTGGGGAGATCGGAAGGCTGCAGGTGTTGCTGCTGGCCGAGCCACACCGGTCAGACCGGTGTACTACACCGGTCAGACCGGTGCAGGTCTGGGCAGACAGCGAGTCAGGTTTCGTGCTCGTGAGGATGCTCGGTTTGGTTCTGGAGGTCGTGGTTCTGGTGGTTGGTCTGGAAAGTTTGCAGGTGGTCAGTTTGCTAGGCGTTCTCCACCTCGTGCTCAATACGAGGGTGAGAAGAGTCGTAGCTTTGAGATGGAGCGGAGGTACGATCCACGGTTTCCCTTTCGTGGTTTTCGTTCTCCTCCAGCTAGAGAGGGTTGGTTCCCTCGTGGTGGTTACCGTGGTGGTAGCTTTGATAGGCGTGATGATTTGGTTTGTGCTAACCCCACTTTGGAGCAAATGGCTCGGTACTGGTTTTACTCTTTTGGTACTAACCCCAGTGCTGAGTCGTTTGTTCACTCACGTGCTCGCTTTTGAATTTCAGGTGGGAGACTTGAAGAACATTTGGTTGATTGACTCCGGTTGCTCGAGGCATATGACCGGAGACAAGGGGTGGTTCTCAAGTCTCGTCCCGGTGGTGACAAAGAAGTACATCACCTTTGGGGACAATGGGCGAGGGCGTGTGCTGTCAGAAGGTGAGATTAAGGTAAGTGACAAGATCACTCTCAGGCGTGTTGCTCTTGTTCAATCGCTTGGATACAATTTGCTTTCTGTGTCCCAGTTGTTGGATGAGGGTTTTGAGGTGTTGTTTCGGCCTGGTGGTTCTCGGATTTTAGATTCTCGGGGGGATCTTGTTTGCATGGTCGTTCCCGAGGGTCAAGTGTTCCGAGCTGATTTTTCTCAGTCTTCTGGTGTGGAGCGTTGCTTCTTGGCTGGTTCTTCGAGTGAGTTGTGGAAGTGGCATAGGAAGTTGGGTCACTTGAGCTTTGACCTTTTGTCTCGCTTGAGTAAACTCAATTTGGTCCGAGGATTGCCACGATTGAGGTTTGAGAAAGAGTTGGTTTGTGCGCCGTGTAGGCATGCCAAGATGGTAGCCTCTTCTCACCCGCCTCTCACCGATGTGATGACTGAGCGTCCATGCGAGCTGCTCCATATGGACCTTGTTGGCCCAGCACGTGTGCGATCTGCGGGTGGGAAGTGGTATGTCCTTGTTGTGGTGGATGACTACTCTCGGTATGTGTGGGTGTTCTTTCTTGAGGAGAAGGGGGAGACGTTTGGTTTTGTTCGAGATCTTGTCTTGAGGTTAAGAAACGAGAGGCACGGAGATGCCATACGAGCGATCCGCAGTGACAATGGCTCGGAATTCAAAAACTCTCGCTTCGAAACTTTTTGCCATGACTTGGGTCTTGAACATCAGTTTTCGAGTCCGTATACGCCTCCCCAGAATGGCGTGGTGGAAAGGAAAAACAGGACCTTGTGCGAGATGGCTCGGACGATGCTCGACGAGCATAGGACTCCGAGAAGGTTCTGGGCTGAGGCGGTCAATACCGCGTGCCATGTGTCGAACAGGATCTACCTCAGGGTTCACAAGAAGAAAACCTGTTACGAGTTGATGCACGGTCGCACACCCAAGGTGAGTCACTTCCATGTCTTTGGTTGTAAATGCTTCATTCTGAAGAAAGGGAAGAAGTTGGACAAGTTCGAGGCTAGGTCTGTCGATGGTATTTTCTTTGGTTATGCATCTCATTCTAGAGCATTTCGTGTGCTCAATCTTGAAACTAACCAAATCGTGGAGACTTGCGAGGTAACCTTCGACGAGACACAGCCACGTAGTCAGCTTGTTTTTGAGTGTGCAGGTGACGACGAACTTGGCGAGGAGATCTTTCAGGAGGAGGAGCATGAACATGGAGATGGTGAAGATGGCGGTGTGATGCCCGTGGCTGAACATGTACCTACTACTTCGACGACGATCGAGAATGGACCCTCTCCCACACCTACAACGACAAACCCAGATCAAGGCGAAGCTGCTGTTGAGGGGGAGGTAGCATCAAGGCGAGAACCTCCCCGACGAGTGCAAGTGGATCACCCAGCTTCGAGAATCATCGGCGACATGAATGAACGTACTACACGGTCGAGGGTTCGGAACAATTCTCATTTTGCTCATGCTGCTTTTGTTGCCACTTTTGAGCCCAAAGACATTGGACATGCGTTATCTGATCATAATTGGGTTAACTCGATGCATGAGGAGTTGGAGAATTTTGAGAGGAACCAAGTTTGGGTGTTGGTTGACCCTCCCCCAGGGTGTAAGCCGATTGGGACAAAATGGGTGTGGAAAAATAAAGAGGGAGAGAAAGGAGAAGTGGTGAGGAACAAGTCGAGACTTGTTGCTCAGGGGTACAGTCAGAAAGAGGGGATCGACTACGAGGAGACTTTCGCTCCTGTAGCTCGTTTGGAGGCGATCAGGATCCTTCTAGCCTTTTCCGTGGCTAAAGGGTTCAAGTTGTACCAGATGGATGTGAAGAGTGCTTTTCTGAACGGTGTTTTGGAGGAAGAGGTGTTTGTGAGGCAACCACCGGGGTTTGAGAGTGAGAAGTACCCTCACCGGGTATACAAGTTGAGGAAGGCGCTGTATGGGTTGAAGCAGGCGCCTAGAGCTTGGTATGGTAGGTTGAGGGGGTTCCTGTTTGAGAGAGGGTTTGAGATGGGGAAGGTCGACCAGACCTTGTTTCTCCTCAGGCAGGACAGAGATATCCTGATTGTGCAGGTATACGTGGATGATATTGTCTTTGGTGGCTCGTCTAACTCTCTTGTTGCAAGGTTTGCAGAAGACATGAGCAGGGAATTTGAGATGAGCATGATGGGTGAGTTGCAGTTCTTCCTCGGGCTACAAATCAAGCAATCAAAGGAAGGAACATTTGTGCACCAAGCTAAGTACACCAAGGACATTGTGAGGAAGTTCAAGATGGAGGACTCCAAGGCCATGGCGACGCCTATGAGTACGACTACAGTTCTTGATGCGGACGAGGAAGGTGAACACGTGGACCAGAAGGAGTACCGGAGCATGATCGGGTCACTCCTCTACTTGACGGCGACGAGGCCGGACATTCAATTCTCAGTGTGTCTGTGCGCTCGTTTTCAAGCTTCTCCGAGGACTTCGCATCGGCAAGCAGTCAAGCGCATTTTCAGGTATTTGCGACACACTCCCGACTTCGGCCTTTGGTACTCTGCGTCTTCTTCTTTGGCGCTTCATGGATTTTCAGACGCGGATTTTGCCGGGTGTCGGTTGGATAGGAAGTCCACTTCTGGGACTTGCCAGTTCTTGGGTTCTTCTTTGGTGTCTTGGTCTTCCCGCAAACAGTCGAGTGTTGCTCAATCCACTACCGAGGCAGAGTATGTGGCCGCAGCTAGTTGTTGCTCTCAGCTCCTTTGGATCACATACACCATGAGTGACTTTGGTGAGGAGTATACCCATGTCCCACTTCAATGTGATAGCACTAGTGCCATAAGCGTTGCAAAGAACCCAGTGCTCCATTCCAAAACCAAGCACATAGAAGTGAGGTATCATTTTCTGAGAGACAACGTAGAGAAAGGGAAGATAGCTTTGATCCATGTACCCACACATGAACAACTAGCCGATATTTTCACCAAACCCCTAGATCAAGCAACTTTCACTCGTTTGCGGGGGGAGCTTGGTGTTTGTTTGATTTCTTGAGTTGGCGTGTGGGAGCTCCTTTGTAGCATATGTATAGCTTTCCATTGTGCATTTCTTGCATTTGGCATGGCATATGTAGCATGATGTATAGGCATCTTTGTATCTTAGGTTGCATGCATTTTGTATCATATGCATTGTTTAGGAAAGGCTTCTCTTATACACATTGTTCACCATGGAATGACATATATGTCTTTGTGAGCTAATTTGGTAAGCTATGGTTAGTTTGGCTTAGCTCTTGATAATCTTGGTTTGTATCCATGGTTGATGGCTATGTTTTTGAAAAATTTCATATATATGCTCTCTTGTGAGTAAATGCCTTTACATGATCTTGACATGTTTTAGTGGCTTGGCTATGCTTAATTTGTGGTTGGATAGCTTATTTTGATCATATGGGGCCAAAGGCTCATTTGCCATCATGAATGTTTAGCCCCCATGCTTCATCTTGTGGAGGGGCATAAGTTCCTTTTTGTCGCAAAGACATTTCATGTACCAATTAAAAATCTGAAAATGAAATGTAAATTGCTTGAAAAATGTGCTCCCATGTCATATGTGCTAATTTTAATTTGCTTTGGGTGCTAAATCGTTGCATGATGCCTACCAATGAGAAGTCTCATATATAGAAGTAGGCACATGGCTCGGTGGCTTTGACATGACATGAGGTGCTTGTGGGTGTTTATGATGGTCTTATGCTTAGAATGGTTGTCCTAGCATGAAGTTTGTGTGGCTTTGCCATTTTGACATGTTTTGCTCATGTTTAGGACTTTGCTCATGAGAGGGTAATTTTTCGCAAAATTGCTAAATTCTGTCTTAGCTTCGCCCAATGGTTGTGAAACTTGGTGATCATGAAGTTTATGTCTTTACGAAGCTATAGAGTATCTAACTTGCTCGTTTGGACATGTGTAGCATCCTATGTTGAATTTTGTCTATTTGAGAAGCTCTAGGTTGCATTTTTTGCATTTTTGGCTTGATTCATGCATTGTCAACAAGGGGGAGAAGTTTGAGCATGTTTTGGCCTACTGAATGCATTTGGAAGGTTTTCAGGTGGTTTCGAGCTATTTTTGGGCTCTGTTGTGCACCGGTCTGACCGGTTGAGGTCACCGGTCTGACCGGTCAGAGTGCTGGTCCTGTTCACATGTTGCCCACCGGTCTGACCGGTGGTGTCGACCGGTCTGACCGGTCAGAGCTGAGCTGTTGCAGCTGCTCTGTTTTGTGAAGTGGTTCGCATGCATTTGTCCAGGGGGAGTTGCATCGGTTCAGGGGGAGCTTGCATGTGTGCAGGGGGAGCTCTTTGTGGTTTTCGAGTTTTGGTTTGATGGTTTGTGCTCTTTGCTTGAGCATGTTTTGTCTCGGATGTGTCGAGCCGTTGCCCTTGCCTAAGGGGTCCGAGACTTGTCTTCTTCAAGTGATCTTGCTCTTTGCCTTTTCTTTGGCTTTCGATCGCTTGTTGGAGTTTCCTTTAGTCGTTTCTTTTCTTTTCCTTTTCTCTTGGTTACCAAAACGTGTGTGTTGTCAATGCACTCATCAAGGGGGAGATTGAGAGCCAGGTGTGGTTCGAGGACCGGTGGATGGTCGCTTCCTGGTGTGATGAGTGATTGACAACGTGGTGTGGACTGATTCTTGGCTAAGTATTGCAGGTGCAGGTTGCGGCTTGACTGGTGCAGGTGCAGGTGAAGAACAAGCGTGAAAGGTCGTTGCCGGTGAGGCCTCCAGGTGTGGAGAAGACAAGTAGGCTTGGTTCGAGGGACCCGGTGGCCAGCGGGGTCAAGTGCGGGCCGCATGGTGGCAAGAACGGCAAGATGAAGTCATGGACGGTTTCTTGGTTGAGCCTCAAAACCAAGGTCGAGCCGGGACTACGTGGGAGCCGAGTCATGAGTGGTGATTGGCGGAGGCTACACCGAGTTCGCGGGGTTTCCGGTGGTTCACCAGAAAATCACTGGGTTCCTTGGTTGATCCACAAAGCCAAGACCGAAGAACCGAAGACGGAGGTGCAGCAGCTCCAGACCGGTCTGACCGGTGGGTCTGACCGGTCTGACCGGTGGGTACCGGTCTGACCGGTGAGGAGCACCGGTCTGACCGGTGTGCGACGACGCAGTCCGGAATCTTCGAAGCGGAGGACACGCGTCGGGATCGCAAGGCTTGCGTCGAGGCTAAGCAAGTTTGCGGTCGCTGGGCATCCGTCCGATGGTGCGAAGACAAAGACTTCCAATTTCGCCCTCGAGGGGCATGTATCCCTAGTTAGCTAGTAAGGGTATTTTAGTCTTTCGGTTGCCTCCATATAACCCAAGTGGTGAGAGGATGGCAGCCATCTCTTGGAACCCTAGCTCATTTGGTTTTCCTATTTTCCTTCCTATTTTCTTAGGATTTTCGTAGGACTAGCTTGAGAGCTTCATGGTGAGATCTTGTGAGAGGGAAGGATGATCGGGCGGCAAGCTAGACCTTGTATGAACCTCTTTGGTATGTATAGATGATTCGGCGTGGTTCCTCAAGGCTTGGATGTGTCTTTCCCGTTTCTCCTTTTTGGTGATTTTCGGAGCCTTTTCTTGGCGATTTTCTTGGAGCGATTTCGAGGCCTTTCTCTTTGGGATTTGGTGGGGGATGTATGCATGAACCCTTCGTGGTTCTTTTCCCTTTGATTCCCCTTCCAAATCCGTGAGCAAAGGGGCTCAATTTTGGGGTTTTCGTGGCTCTAGGGTTAGAGGCGTTCTTGGTGAGATTTCTTCGATTCCTCTTGATTTGACAAGTTTTGGTGGACCAAATCTTGGCTATGGAGTACCCATGAGGTGTTCCTACTATCCCCAAAGTCTTGTGCAAAACCGTGGAGTGGATCGGGAGATCGGGAGTTGGATTTGGAGGAGTTGACTCGCGGGCGCTGTTCATCCCGAGCTGCCCAGGCACGACCGGTCTGACCGGTGCTATTGACCGGTCTGACCGGTGCTAGCCCTTGGTGGGTTTTTGTCTCGGGGAACAGCCTTGTCCGTGTGGTTTTGTCCCGTGGTCCTGCTGATCAGTTCTTGGAGTGTTTGGAGTTGTTTTGCTAAGTTTTGTGAGGGGTTCTTCTTCCTCACGGGTTGTGTTTCGTGGTGGTTTTTGTTCCAGGGCCTAGAGGATTCACTGAGGCTTCCTGGAACGTTTGCTGTGCGGCTGCTGTAGCCACCGGCCTGACCGGCTCTGTCCACCGGTCTGACCGGTGTCACCGGTCTGACCGGCGCAGGTCATCGGTCTGACCGGTGTAGCACAGGCAGCAAGCCGTGCAAGTTTCCGCTGTGTGTTTTGGTGAGTTTTGGCTAGGAAGGTTGAGTGTTGGTTCCTAGGATCAGTAGCACTCCAGTGGCTGCGTGGTCTTGACCAACTTGGGTAGTTGGGTCGGAGACGTGAGTTGGAAGCTGTGTTCGTCTTGTTGGAGTTCTCATCTCCTTCGAGAAGAATTTTTATCGGCTCCCATTCACTCCCCCCCTCTCTGGTTCGCCTAATCGGTCCTTCAACTATACATATAAAGTTAGTAGATGCTAGTTAGTCACATAAGCACGGTATGAATATCAGCTCAGCACCCAGGTACAAACGGGGAGCTAACCGCCCACGTCGCTGCCGCACGATGTCGGTTGTCAGATTTTAGACTCCTACAGCGTACCTGAATATGGAGGAGTACAAAGGGTCCAACGGCCGTCACTACCGCGGCCTACCTCTATCAATCCGTGGGGCACGCTCATATGCAACGCAGCTACTCAACCCAAGCACCATGCTTGTGTTGTTAACTAGACATTGACCGGCCCGGGCTATTGTGACCTAGGTCAGTGCCACCAGATAACTGGCCACTTACACCGAGTACCGTAGCTTGAACTCGAACTTCATACAACACAAACACGTGATCTAACTAGATCAAATTAGGCTAGGCATACAAACGGATTCGTGTTCTACTATGTCTATTCAACAGGATCAAAGGATCGTGTTCATGAAGAACACGAGCCTCTAACTTATGAACAAACACCGAAGACATGAGTAAATCATTCGTCAAGTGGATCGAAAGGCCTTGTTCATCAAGAACAGGAGCCTCTAGTTGATGAATGAACGAAGAACACATGAACAAATCACCAATACATGCTAACACTACTTTATATGAAATAGCTGAATAACTGAAGTACATCAAAGTCATACAATAAAATAAAGATACAAAAGAACTCATACCTAGATCCCAAAGTAGACTTGGAACCTGAAGTAGAACTACTCTAGCCTACCTCCTAGCCTTGGAAACCAAAAGTGAGAGAGGAGTTGGAAAGTGAGTTGGGTAAGAAATGAGTCCCATCCCTCCTATTTATAAGCCTTGGACAACTTCGGTAGAATGGCGTGAGCACCCCGGGAGTGGATCAGGAGCCAACCAGGAAGAACCACGTGGAAGGCCAGGATGAGCCGACACAAGGTCGGTTCGGCCGACCTGTGGGGTCGGCCGACCCCTTGTGGGCCCACCTCGGCCTGTGCTTTCGCGTGGTGGCTGTCCTGTGGGTCCTAAGGTCGGTCCTCGGTGTCCACCCGAGTTTGAGGCGGTTTGCCTGCCCGTGGGCCCTTCAATCCTTGTGATATCCATGTGTCGCCCTCTTATTCGTCGAGGTTGCTTCACTTGGATTAGTGACATGGCATGCATGCATGGGATCCTAGGTGGCAGCCCCTCCTTGGTTGAGGTGACGTGGCTTGATCCATAGAAGGTGAGTTGTCACTTCTTTTATGCTTATTTTACCTACAATCACAAAAACTCCAAGGACAAGTGGAACTACATTATTCTTGACTAAATGCGTGTAAGAAATGTCTTTTGCTCCTTTATTCATGAGTATATTGACGGCTAAAGTAGGCACTTAACAGCCGTCAACACCGTACTGCTCTTCATACACCGCCCGCCGCCAATTCTCGACGTCATGGCGGTCGCGCTCCTCGCGCTCCATGATGCGATGGACGGCGCCAGGGGGACCGTATTCGCGGTTGTTCTCCGCGCGACGGCGCAGTTCCCGCTCCTTGCGCTCGCAGTGGCGTTGGTCGATGTAGCTGCGGGCGTCGCGGGTGTGCCTGTTGTTGTCGAGGTTGTCGCGGAGGTCGCCACCGTTGGCACTGTTAGCCCGGCGGTTAGGCTGCTCGGGGTCGTGCTGATCGACCTCCTCCTGGATAGGTGGAAGGTCGCTACGCCGAGGTCGATGGGATCGACTGCGCGAGTGATGCGTCGACGAAGACGCGGCAGACTTGGCGGCCGCACTCTTTTCTTCTACAAGGGCCGTGGCGACCCGAAGGTAGGCGATGGCCGCGTCGGCCTCAGGTGAAGGCCGAGCTTGCTCGAGATGTGTAATGGCATCACCTAGGTTGGCCTGAGGGCTGTTGAATGTTGGGAGCCCTGCCTCCTCGAACTCGAGGCGAAGGTCTCGAGCGCAAGGGGGGACTGCACGACGCTGTTCTTCTGCACATCGCTGGGCACGCAAGGCGTTTCCTTGGATGCGCGCCGCCTCCTCGGAGTCCGTCGCGCCATGGCGTGGTGGTTCGTTTTCAGAAACCACGAGCACCCGGCGGAAGATAGTGTCCGAGTCGTTGGGGGAGACATGGACTCGGACCTTCTGAAACTCGCCGCAGTCCGGGGACTGGGGAGTTCGTGTAGCGCGACGAGGGTGCTCTTGGTCGATCCTCTTCCG
This sequence comes from Cenchrus fungigraminus, assembly GCA_036936925.1. Classification (NCBI taxonomy): domain Eukaryota; kingdom Viridiplantae; phylum Streptophyta; class Magnoliopsida; order Poales; family Poaceae; genus Cenchrus; species Cenchrus fungigraminus. Next base: position 37,181,104 of record CM072772.1, read on the forward strand.
CAGGCGACATTCGCGGAGAGTATGCCTCACACCTTTATGGTAGGTGCAAGGTACATCGAGAGGGTCGCGCCGGATGCGAGGTGCAGGCTTCGGGTCACCAGAGGGCCACCGCCAAGATTGGATCTGGGAAGGCTTGGACATCTGGCGGGAGTTGGCGCCAGCCGAAGGTCGCAGGCCGAAGGGGAAGGTATCGTGGCGCGGCTCCAGCTGCATCGAGCGTTGAGCTCACTCGCAAATCTCGAGGGTGTCCTCCATCATGCTGATGACACGCTCCATCCCCTGAACAAGGTCGTAGGGTTTGAGCGGTGGGTCTTTGACGCTAGATCGGAAGTCGGGGTGGCGACAGGCGCCGCTACGACCCGCTCCGCGGCCGCTGGAGAAGCTGCAGCCGCCGGAACGGGTGAGGTCGTCGTGAAGGAGCTGAAGCATATCTCCACGGGGTTGGCGAGGATGGCCGCCATGCTTGTCAGGAAGACGACACCAGATCGGGCCACCATGCTGCACAGCGAGCTCCCGATCTCCCCTACCTGGCGCGCCAACTATCAGGGGTTGAGACTTGGACAGATCCTCAAGGGGGCTACCCAAGCGGTTTGCAGGTTAATCGAGGGATCGGGAACTAAGAGCGTAGGTGGTAGTTCACGTGATGAACTCGGAACACGGCAAGTAGGCGAAGAACACGGGGACGCAAGGGTTTAGACTGGTTCAGGCCTCCGAAGAGTAAAACCCTATATCCAGTTTGGTGGTGAAATTATGCGGGAGAGAAGAAGTCCCCTCGAATGGAGCCCTAGGCCGCCTTATATGGGGAACGGACTAGAGTTTCCATTCGAGGTCGGTGAACCTGTATCTGGGTCGGTTACAAGTTGGAAAGCTATATTTCCGGATTACAAGGAGTATCCCGTGATCCTCGGACCTACAGGCGAAGTTGAACCGCGCCCTAGTGACTTGTCTTGCACTCCAAGCATCGCGGATTCTCCGGGATCTGGATAAGGTCACCCGGGGTCATCTAAGGTCGCCGGGTCTGTGGATAAGCTCTTCGAGCCCACTTGCAGGTCGACGGGGCTTCTGACAGGTCGGGTCCACTTGGCAGGGACCTCTGGGACTCTGGTCGGTGGGGACCCAGGGGTACCCATGTCTCTCATGTACGTTGTCCTAACTGTTGGGTTTATTCAAGGTTTATTTTTTGATAAAAGAAAATTACTTCATGAATTCCAAAAGTCCATCTCAATGCTGAGAATAAAATGTATCTTCTTAAGCGCAGCACGTGAATACTGATGGTCACCATGCACCCTGTATGACTTTTCATATGTGCAGCAGAAGCATTAACCCACTCATGCAGCAGTTAGCACTTTGTGCATTGCATGCACCTCATGCCAGCGGCGAATGGAGCAAATAGCGCTTATAAATGAGGATACATTTTCAAATTTGGTAGTCGCTGAAAATAAAAACATTCACATTCCACTCCGTGCGCGCACACGCTACAGGAGGAGCAGAGCCTCCGAAACCCGCCGCGCTAGAGTTCCTGCTCGGGGATAGCGAGGCAATCAGGTTTTTGGGTAGCGCAAGATGTGCGCGACTGCTCAACAATCTTCCTCTTCTTTATGTGATCGACTACTTCCCGGTGGCCGTTCCTGTGTTCCCCGAGTGAACAACGCGACTACATCCCAACGATCGTCTGCACTGCATCGACGTCTTCATTTCATCAACTTGCACGACTACATCAATTGAGGGTAGCCTACGATTAACATGGTTAATCCAGATGTTAACAGCGCACCCGTTGCCCCTGGCAAAGGTCCCGCCCCTGGGTACACCCTCAAACTTATCTGGTTATTTGTGTCGTTCATGTTTTACAGTGTGTTAATCATGAACACGAATACATATCATGTTATCAAGTTTTCACTCATTTATATCATGAATTACTTACTAAATTATGGAATTAAAATATGTCGAATATTGACTAGATTTCTAACACTAACAACCTCGTATTTTGATGCTGGAAACAAAACAACGGCCGTTTGAGCTTGAGCCCATGAACATGATTCAACCACCACCCGGGGCGCTGCAGGCTGCTAGCTGATTGCCCATTTGCCCGCACAGACTTCCATCATCCTCAGATCATCTCTGCCCATAATATAAAAGCGCAGTCCCTACGCAATCTCGCCGGATCTGTGCGCGGCCTTACATCCCGCCCTGGACGCAAAAGACGAACAGGTCTCGGCATGATAGCGTGGCCGCACATGCATGGCCGCTGCTGCTGCTACGACGACGACGACGGCGGCGACCCGTGCTCCGAAAGCAACCGAGCCACCCGAAAAGTCCGGTCGAGTTGCGTCCCGGAACCGAGAACACACAGGCATCGAGGATCGACGGCCGCGCACGAAGACCGCCGTTTCGATGGGGTTTCGACGGCTGCTCGCTGCACCAGGCTGCAAGGGCATTGATGGCCGGTTTGGAGAGCGTGCCATCCGCTTCAATTCGCAAGCAAATCAAAGCCATTTGAATGTCGTGGCGTATCTTGTGCCTGCGATTCAGTGATTGGACCAGTTGGATCTCGTTCTGAGTTCCGAAGAAGCGCCAATTTGGAAAGAACTTGGAAATTGAGATGAAATTTCAGCAGCTGACAGAAATCATGCTAGAATTTGAGCAGATGTGGCAACGTTAATGGCGGCCACAAGCCCACAAGTTCGAATGGAACAGGAGATGTGTGTAGGGCAGGCAGCAGGTAGAACAGGGTACATAGGCTGGAAGGTGGAGGAGAGGCGCCGTGGCCTAAGCTGAGAGAGGGACGTGATGGCGTGCTTAGTCGCCTAAGCTTTGTGCGTGGCGGACGCATGTAAGGGGTTGGGCGATTGGTCACTCATCCGGAGGCATCACCGTCGGAGGAAGTTGCACGAGCAGGCGGGCCCGTCGTCATGTGCATTCGGAGAAATGGTCGATCCGGTTGCGGATTGGCACCGCCGGACTGTCAGAGGCGGACACTGACAGTGACGGTTATAGCATTTGTATTTGTATCAAACTAGTACTTTTCATGATGAATCTGAAAACATCGATCTTGCATTGGCAATGCAATCTGGTTCTTTGAATATATGGATGATGACCAAAAGTTGGAAGAGTTAGACGACATATAAAACAAAAATTGGTCAAATTAAAGATACGGATTATACTGAATACAACTCGCACGCACGCACGCAAACCAACAGAAAAAGGAAGGCAGAAGCACAGGAAAATAGCGGCAGTTATCGCTGTCATCCTTTGGAACAGGGCGCCCTGAATTGTCGGAAGAGAAATGCACGCATGGAGCACCCAAAATTTGGGACTATGACATGACAAGAAAGGATCGCCAAAATTATCTTTGATGGTCGCGCGATCACGTGCACGGTTCATGCGTGCGCACGCATTGACTGTCCGTCACGTACTCTTATCAAAATTGGAAGGGAAGGAGAACGTTGCCATCCTGTCATGGACGCAAACGAGAACAAATTGGAGCATGGAGTAGGATCGGTCCGATCGGAGATGAAGGGTACGCTACTATACTACCGACCGCGCCCGGCAGGCGCTCCGGCGACTGTAGAGTACATACGAGTCTAAGCTACGACTACGACCGCGGCGGCAGCGACGACGGCGACATGCGTGGCCGTTTCCTCGGTTGTTGGCTTCGCCATGGGGCGAGAACGCCGTCGTGGATTAGTCAGAGCACGAATGTATATTACGGCGAGTGAGAGACGGCTGTGACAGTAACCCGAGCGGCGGCGGGCCAGGGGGAGGGAAGAAGCGTCGCGGTCGCGGTTGAAAAAGCGCAGCGGCGGCTGGGACCGTAAACCATAGCCATCCAGCTTTCCCGGACGTGAACCTTGATATACAATTCGATCTCTCCAGCGGGGCGCACGCAACTCTTATCTATCTATCTACTCCCTCCGGTTTCCTATTAGAAGTCGTTTTGGACAAGATTTGAGTCAATCATTAGAAATATAAATCATAAATAACTTTTAAGTCGTTGAGTTTGAAAATGTGAAAATCATATAAATAGATTTGTCTTGAAAATTACTTTCGTAAGAATATACATATATAACTTTTCAATAAATATTTTATAGAAAAGAGAAGTCAAAGTTGTACTTTGGTGACCGTGTCGCTGTCCTAAACGACTTCTAATAGGGAACATGAGGGAGTATATCATCTTCCTGTTGGAGCAGTACCTTTTTGGCACATGCTATGGATGCAAAAAATTGACCTTCTTCTTATCGTCGAGACTGTAATAACGTCGTAAGAAATTCACTGGAATCGAGGTTGCCGAGATACTTCTTCTACCGAGGCCACAACCATTTTATGTACTTGCTCGTTTACTGAGGTTTCACAATAGTAGTTTGCTTTAGTTTTACCGTAAGTCAAACATTTCTATCTCTGATTACCAATTTTCAGAAATATTTCTCTCTCTGATTACCAATTTTCAGAAATTCTTATAGGACTACCAATATAGAGTGATTAATGGAGCTTTAAGGTACGCTAATAGGAGAAGAACTGCAAAAGTAGTACGTGGCAGCAGCTGTACCCACAGCTTAGAAGGACAGCTGAAATAAGCAAAAGAAAACAGTTTTGACAGTATATTGCTTGCAGCACACCAAATTCATCTCAGGATGTTACTGATCACGGTTCCAAATTAACTGAGTGAAGCACTACTCCCGAGTGCTCACAACTACAAACTAGCAAGCAAGATGGATGGAACCAGATTCAGGGCCTGGTCAGAGAAGTGTAGATTACAGCAGGCAGAGGGCTTTAGTTGCCATCTCGTTCTCACCGCTATTTACAAAGGAAAAGAGCAAAGTAGCAAAAGAAAGGCAAAAGCGAAACGAGACAGATGCTAATTGGGCAGCAGCACAAATGAAATAAAGAGAACTACTCTAGCTACGGAGTATATAGTCTTCCATCCGATGGATCATCCCATCCCTCCAACCTTTGCAGGGCTGTAAAACAAGGCCACTCCCTTGTAAAAAAAACCGCAAGAAAGCCTCTCCATGACTCCATCCGATGGCCGATGGATCGATCCAGGCAGAGCAAGCGACAAGCAGAGCAGGAAAGCAGAGATCTTGGGCTAATAAGAGAGCATGTCCCGATTGGATCGATCACTCAGAGCTTAGGAGACGAGCGTGGTCTCCGGGCACTCGATGATGCTCTCGAGGCCCGGGCGCCATCCGGCGCCTCCCTGCAGCTTCGGCTTGTCGGAGGCGGCGCCCTTGGCTGCGTGCATGTGGTGGAGCACGTCCTCGAGGCGCTGGTCGCCGGTCTTGAGCTGCGCCATGAGCCACTCGAGCTCGGCGCGCGTGAGCACGATCTTCACCTTGAGCCCCTCCGCCTCCACCTCCGCCGCGGGCGGCGGAGACTCCTCCCCGGTCTCTTCCGAGTAGTACTCGGCATCCTCCTCCTCGTCCCGCAGCAGCTGGCTGATCCGCCGCATCTCGGAAAGACTCTCCTCCTCCTCCGGCAGCAGGCCGCCGCGCCTCTGCTTGGACGCCGCGTTGAGGCAGTTGCCCATGGCTGGCTGGCTGGCCGACCGGGGATCGACTAGCAGGCAAAGCGAGCAGAGGTAGTAAGCAGCAAGCAAGAGGTGGGAGGCGCGGCCGCGCCGGGCGTTTTATATACAACGTGCAACTCCGGAGCCGGTGGCTGGTGAGCGTGTTGGTACGTGTAGCGTAGCCGACTTCCAGCAGCGTGCGAGCGCGCGTGGGGACCGGGAGGAGGGAGGGAGGGACTAGGGAGCACGCAGGCAGGCAGCGAGCAGCGTGGTGGTGCGTGCACATGGAGGGGTCGGGCACCGGTCGGGAGGGGATGGATGATTGGGTGCGTGCGGGGCTGGCCGGCACGGCACAGCACGCACGCTTTTTCCCGTCGCCGGCTCGGCTGGTCCCGGGCCCGGTCGGTCGTTAGGCAAAGGCGAGCGAGGCGGGTTTGGGGATCGATCGGCCGTTAGCGTGTGGGTCATCACCCCACTGCCACCTACTGACAACATCTCCGCTCCGGGCATGTGAAGCGAGCTTTTCTAAAAGGAGCTGCGGCTGTTCTGCATGCCGGTGGTGGTCATGACTGATGAGTAGTACTACTGTGTCTCCTACAGCTACTCTGCCCTGCTACTACACGGACACGGAAAATAGAGGAGAGAACTGCGTGCAGCGTGCGCGCATGATCACCCTAGGTTATAGCCAGGCAGCTTGTTGCCGTCGCGTGAGTGGCGAATGCATGCTTCCACTGCACTCACGGGCACGGGCACGGGCACGGGCACGGCCCCGCAATCATCCGCCGCGATCGTCGATCTTGTGGGCCGGGAGGCCGCTACTCATCATGCATCTTCATCGATCGGTCGGGGCACCAAACTAACGGATTTTTTTTAATTTTAACCTTTTTTTTAAATTATTTTTTAAATTAACCCCTGGACAACTTTTATTGCACCAGGTGACCTTTTTGGCCGCGCCGGCGGGCGTGGCGCGGCGGATAGCCTTTGCCGCGCCAGAGCATGTGGCGCAGCAGCTGTGCCACGCTGGCGAGGCGCAGCGCGCGGAGGTGACGTGGCCCCGGGACTGCCTGGCGCGGCAGCGGCGGGCCTACAGCCGCGCCGCGGCCCCCTTTCTTCCTCCTCCTTCCTTTCTTCCTCTCCCAGCGCCCGAGCACCCCGCCGCCCGAACCGCCGCCGCCGGCCGCCGCCCCCCAATTCCGGCCCCAAATCCGTCGATTTAGGGTGGGAAAAGTGGGGGGGATCGTTCCCCGTGTCCTTGTGAAGGTATTCCCCTACTTCTCTCCCTCTTTTACCGTTGCATTATGTAGATCGGAGAAGATTTAGGTGACCTAGGGTTAGCTCTAGTATTTTGAAATTTAGACGAAATGCAATTTTGTTTAATGTAAATGATGATTAGTTCATACGCAGTAGTATCTCTGCCCGTGTTATTGACGTGTAGAACATGTTGCATGATTCGATTTAATGTTGTTGGTGGTGGTAATGTTTAGTGTACTTGATAATGGGTGAAGGTCCTACATGGATGCATGTTTATTAGTGGGAATATCTAACAATTTTGTAGAAGACGACAATATGCATAATGTGTACATAGAGATATATATAACTTATTGAGATAAATTGATTATTTGTTAGGTACCATGTTTACTTGACATGTGTATATCGTTGAACACAATTCTAGTTTTGCATTTATGTTTATAATAAAATGTCTATTTTAGTAATATGTAGTTATGAAACATCATGTTCATGAAGTTGTTTAAATTTTGTAGATGGATTGTTTAGTTCGCATGTTTCATCGGGGCATAGTTAAAGAAAATGGAGAGTTTGAGAATATGACAGAGGTAGTGGAAACATTTGATGGTCCGCCAACCTTTAAGGATGTAGTTGATTGTGCAATGGTCAAGTATGGAGTTGGATTGCATGAGGTGACATTTAGAGGTCGTTTTGATTGTGGGAAGGCTAGAGCTCATTATGTCTTGATGAGCTTGTCGAGTGAAGAAAATTGGAATCGGTATAAGAAGGTAGTTGGTCAAACTAATGTGTCATGTCTAGAGGTTGTGGTAGATATTACTCGTGGGCCTAGTGGTAATGTTAACATGAATGAGGAAGTCCCGTTGGAGGTTCAAAATGGTACACAAGAGTCTACAATTGTAGAGGATGACTTAGGTTCTAGGGAACCTCGTCGGGAGCTTGAGATGTTGGACGATGATTTTCCCAATGATTGTTTTGAGCGGGAAGAAGAAACCATGGACGAGGATGATATATCTGACAGCTCTGAAGAAGGTGAGTCTCAAGATGAGTCTGATGAGGAGGATGTGGAAGAGCAAAATGATGCCAATGCACATGCGGCTGAAGCACTCATTGGTTTACGTGAGGTTCACGAGGATGGTGTTCAACATGATGATGTTGGAGGGCCCTCGGTGAACCATACAACCGTTGAAAGGGAAGTGCACATAAGTAAGCTGCCGGTCAACACTAGAATTGGTGAAAGTGAACAACACCTACCTAAGCCCCCGTTCAACACTAGAATTGGTGAGAGTGATCAACACACCCCAGCTCAGTACGACTTTAGACTCCCTTCTGTTCGCAATGACAGAGACTTAAGTAGGATCGATAGAGCCATTTGTGATTCTACTATGTTGTTCACAGAAGGATTAATATTTAGTACTCAGCCTGTGATACATGAGAAAATGTTGTTTGACTCTCTTGAGGAACTTAAGTTTTTCTTGGCTGACTATGCAGTGAAGCATTATAGGCCTTTCACTGTTGTTCATTCGGACAAGAATCTTAGGTATGAAGTAATGTGCAAACAAGGGTGCATGTGGCGTGTATGGGCACGACTGCAGAGAGGGACAGGGAAATGGAAGATTACAAAGGTTGGGGAACCTCACACTTGTCGTTCGAGTCAGGTGAAGGGAGTTCACGCACAATTGACTGCAACGTACATTGGAAGGTGTATCTTAGGCGTTGTTCGTGAAAATAGTGATGTGACGGCCAGCAGTTTGATCGAGTCCATATTGTTGTTTGCTGGATATCGTGTGAAGTATTCTAAGGCATGGCGGGCTAAGCAACATGCAATTGCCTTGCTTTGGGGCGATTGGAAAGAGTCATATGCAAAAATTCCAAGGGTCTTGAGAGCCATGAACCACTTCAATCCTGGGGTTAAATGGTTCCCTTACATGACCGGGTTGCGTGTTCGTGACGGTTGTGTTTTGAAGCCCGTCCTACTACGTGTTTTTTGGTGCTTTCCACAATGTGAAGTGGCTTTCCAACACTGTCGTCCGGTGATACTTGTAGACGGAACCTTCTTGACCGGCAAGTACAGAGGTACACTCATGATGGCAGTTGTTATAGATCCTGAACAACAACTTGTGCCTTTAGCTTTTGCCTTGGCCGAGAGTGAGAATGACGACAGTTGGTCATGGTTCATGAGGCTCGTTCGCATTAACATACTTGGTCGAACGCGACAGGTATGTATGATCTCAGATCGCCACCATGGCCTCATAAAATGTGCGAGCGAGCACATGGATGGGTATCCAGCACTTGTTCATAGGTGGTGCATGAGGCACTTTGCCGTCAACATGTGGCGTCGTCAAAGGAGCAAGGAGGCAATAGGAAAGTTGAAGTTACTATGATCAGTACATACGGAGGACAAAGTTGCCTTACTGAAAAGCCTAAACATTCGTACTTGCATAGACTTTTCAGTATTTCCAGTTGAAATGATGCCTCACTGAAAAGGCTAGGGATTCCAAGGAGCCTAGGGTTTCATGAGTGCATAGGCTTTTTTCAGGGTGTTGTCAAATCAAATGCTGTACAACGGGTACATGACATGCTGGCTCACTGAAAAGGCTAGGGATTCCAAGTAAGCTAGGGTTTCATGACTGCAGAGGCTTTTTTCAGGGTGTTGTCAATTCAAATGTTGAAGCATGGGTACATGACATATCGTGTCTCTCACTCAATAGGTTAGGGATTCCAAGCAGGCTAGGGTTTCACAAGGGGGTTGTCAATTCAAATGTTGTAGCACAGGTACATAAGAAACACAAAGTTGCAAATGGCGCCGCTAATAACCTACATAAACATGTGCCATTTGCGAGTCCTAACATGCCTTAGGGAAGTTTACAAAAGAATTACAACACTAATAATCTACTGGTACGAGAACTCTCCGGATAACATAGAGCCAAAAGCACTGGATTCTTGGGAAGGCATGTAGTAGTTCCCAAATGGGGGTGGAGGTGGGGGTGAAGGTGGTGGGGATGGACTTGACGGTGGAGTGTTCTTCCTATGACATCTGCAGGTGCATAGCGCGTCGTCACTAGATGGTGGATTGGGAGGAGTCAGTGCCTCCGCGAGCTCATGCTTCAGCTTCTCGATGCGTCCTTCTAGGTACGTGATGTACTCTTCATATGGATGAATAGCTGGCGGATCGACCCATGCCGCGAAACCGCAGTTGTTAGGGTCATACGAGTACTGCAAATACCAATAGTATGTTACTTATCAAAATAAACTGATGGAAAAACTCGTGGTAGTGTTGCTTACCCACACACGTGGACAGTGCCAAAAGCGACGACCGGAGTAGTAAAGTCCAACTCCCTCATAAACTTGCATTACACACAACTCATTGTGCATGCATCTTGGCCACTTCACTGGTTTCTTCGAACCGTACGGTCTCACATCATGCAAAGATCGGAAATAACTCTTCTCTCTTGGTGGGAAGTACTCCTTACACTCGGGAACCTGTTTTGTCCACAAGTCTGGACCGAGAGAACTATCCTCACCTAACAAGGGATCCATTGCTGGTTATTGTGAACAACAATGGTTAACTGAAGGGTGACATATATAGGGAAAGAGAAGAGGTGGTGGGCCATTCGATCCGTGGGAGAAAACACACCCTACCCTAGGGTATCCCCTACCCTACTACATGTGATGTGAGTCCGAGAAAACACACCCTACACCCTGCCGTGCTTATATAAAGGGCGACGACGGCCGCAGTACCGCCCCACCCTACCGCCTCCTCCCTCTCCCCACGGGCTCATCCTCCCTCTTAGGTAAGTTTCCTCTCTTTATTAATTTAATGTAATTAGTTTAATTAGTTTACAATAGTGTCATTAGTTTGGGAATTTAGAAAGTAATTTTCAATTTCAAAATTACTTTTTTTTAATTTAGTTTACTTAGTTTATTTAATTTAGAATCATTATGTTGTGTAAGAACGTATGCATGATATCGTTTTTATTTGTCATGTTGATTTTTTGTAACAATAACTAGAGATGTCTACTGCTGCTGCCGGATGGGGTGAGGATGGTAATGGTGGTGGTGATCCAAACGGGAAAAACACAAATGCGGCACCTGATCCGAAGAAAATGAACACGTTCGAAAGAGGCATGCTTCGTCATTTGCAAGGAGTAACTGCAGACGCCATTGCAAGAGGAGAGGAACCCCCTTGGGATGCTCTTTATGCTCTACCAAACATGCATCATTATTTGCAACGAAAAACTGCAGATGCAATTGCAAGAGGAGAGGAACCTCCTTATGGTGGTCTTTATGCTCCGGGTGGTCTTTATGCTCCACCAGCAGACCCGTGTGTTACTAATCCACCAACTAAAAAAGCTACCAAGAAAGCTAAACCTTCGTCGTCACATCGCAAGGATGGCTAAAGTTTGTCACTTTGTATGATGTTGTAGTCTTTGATCATGCGGTGTTGTAATATTTGAACTACTATTTCGTTTGCATCATGGTACTGTAATATTGTTCTATAAAAACTGGATCCTATTGTGATTGTGTTGTAATAATGGAACCAATATTCCTCAATTTCCTATTTTTTTAATTTCCTACGCGATTATTATAATTTTGTTGCAATATTTGGATCATAAATAAAACGTCCTCCTTTGTAATTTCCTACTAGAATTGAGTTTTTTGTGTTTCTCCTATTTTGTGAATAAAAACTCATTCAGAACTACATCACATAACAAAGTGTTCAGTTAATACAACACAACCAAACACACTTGTTCATTGAAAAATAGTCCACTACAACACATGCAATTGACACTTGAGGACCATTCATCATCCTCCCACAATCCTCTTACCTTTTCTGTCGGCATGTGCCTGTCTTGCCGCTTCATCCCTCGACCTATCCCTCGACCTCTCCGTCAATGCCTTCCACTCCTCTTGCTTTTTCCTCCTCTTCTCACTCTTCTCGTCTGCAGTCAAGGGATGTATCCCCCGTTCTAAGAACTTCTCCCTGTTACGACGCTAATATGCCACAACCTTCTCGTAGTTGGCGTAACCAACTACAAATTCCAGCTGCACTCCAGTTTCACGAACCATCTCATCACAAATTGGACCACTTAGATCCTCCTCTTCCAGTAAGGGCACACCATATTTTGCTCTTATCTTGTTTCTAATAGTTTCAGTTTGAAACCGCCTCCCAGGTTCAGAAGTGCGTCCCAACTCTAACATTAACTCATGACGATCAAGAAATTGCTCCCAATCACAAGTCCTTCTCTCCTGAAAAAACAAAGGTTGTATCATACATAATGAAATCACAATGAAGACAATAACAATCGTGCTAACAAAAGCAAAAAAGGAGGGCACGGGATGCTCACCCAATAGTCTCCATATGCATTGCCACAAAACATTCCAAAACCTAGCTCAGATGGCACAACACCTTCCGTGGCTACTATGCCACACTTGCACTGTGAAGGTGGATAGCTCAGGCAAGGCCAGGGCTTCGTCCCGGACTCGAACTCTTTCACTTCAGCTTCGGTTGGCCACTCGGATCTTGGTCCATGTATGTATTCATTGAAGTCACACCTAGGCCACCCACTCTGAATTGCACAACAACCATTACTAACAATTAGCCATGCACACTTATAAAACTCAAATGATAAGAACAATATGGAATATACTTGCAAGAGTCTTTAGCGAGCAGCGAAAGAATGGTGTAAACTTATTCGGGGCCTCAATGTTTGGCCGTTGAAGATACGCACGCACTCCACAATCACACAATGGAGGGTTGTTAACTCGCTCAATGGCGGCCAACTGCTTCTCCTCATAGGTCATCGGTGGAGGATTCGGTGGAGGAGGAACCCATCGTTGAAACTCATCATATGGCTTCAAGACATGACTCGCATACGGGAAGAGATGTATCCTAGGATCAAACTTGTCCGGCCCGTCTATCCACCGCAAGAAATAACAAGGAGCTCCCGGGGGTGGTGCTTCCCTAATCCAACAACAGTAGAAGGCTCTACCAGTAGTAGTAGCACACCTAGACTGTTTCACATAAGCTGGCACACCACATAAACAATTGGGCACAGGGAGAGCTCGAGGCACAGGAGCGTCTTCATCCCACTCTTCGGGAAACCTTCCTTTACCCCTAAAAATGGCACAATAACGTGGGTTTTGGTAGCTCATGTCTACTAATCCTGCAACAAATAATATTCAAATGAACAATTTCAAATATGGTACAACAACAAATGTAACATAAACAATATTAAAAATCTAACCTACACTAAAGCATCTAGTAATGCAACGTATTTTCAACGTAACAATCGACGGCAAAATTACTACTGCGACTACCTAAAGCATCACTTTAAACTCATCCAACATCTAACACATCACATTTTCAAATTATTGGCAAACCCTAGCTCACCTATACATGCAAAATCCTACCAAATGAAGCGGTAAAACTGAGATTAAATAAGGGCAATACCTTCCCAAGGATACGGGGATCGATTTCCCACACTATCCCCACCCCAAATCGACGGGTTTGGGGGTGTGGCGGCCGGCGGCGGCAGGTAGACCAGCGGATGAGGTCGGGCTCGGCCAAAGAGGAAGAAAGGGAGGAGGGAGAAGAAAGGGAGGCTGCTGTGCAGCTGTAGTGGCAGCACTGCCGCGCCAGGCGGGGTGGCGCGGCAGCTCTGCCGCGCCGCTGCATGTGGCGCGGCAGCCCCGCACCCACGTCACCACGGTGCCCCCATACGGGCCAGCGTGGCACAGCTACCGTGCCACATGCTGTGGCGCGGCAAAGGCTATCCGCCGCGCCACGCCCGCCGGCGCGGCCAAAAGGGTCACCTGGTGCAATAAAAGTTGTCCAGGGGTTAATTTTAAAAATAATTTTTAAAAAAGGTTAAAATTAAAAAAATCCCCAAACTAACGGTCGCGCACTCCTTTTCCCCGCCAAGCATATCGATCAGCTGTACTGCTGTTTGCCATCACTCCCCACATGAATGCTAGCGCTAGCTACTTAGGGTGTGTTTGGTTCCTATTTTTCGACCCAACCAGGCCCACGGGATGCAACCGCGGCGCGTCTGGTTGCCTGCAGCAACCCTAGAGCCAGGCACCCACGATACAATCCGCCCCCACCGCCTGCATCCCCAGATACGCTCGAATCCTCCGTTTCTCGAGAGCCAGGCTCTCGTGCTGCAAGCGCGGGCGATGGCGGCCGAAATTTTTGGCTCGGCGCGTGCAGGCGGGAGAAGAGGAGGCACGCGCGGGAAAGCTAGGGTTACCGCCCTCCAGTTCGCACCATTCCTCCTTGTTATAAGCTCACCTCTGCCCTCTTCTTCTCCACCTCCGCCATTCTTCCAGCTCGCGCTCTCCCTCTTCTTCCACCTCGCGCTCGTCCTCGTCGCAGGTAAGTGGTGAGCATCACATCTCTCCGTCTCGATTCTGATCCGGTTGCGGCTTCGGTTGCTCACACTTGGGTTGTTCCTCCCTCTGGCTCTTTCTCACCCGCGCAGGTCACCGGCTCAGATCTGGTTTCTTCCTCTCTTCTCCATAAGGTGAACCTGTTTTCTGCTCAGATCTATGCTTTACCTCCGTTTTGCCCTTCAGATTTGGTGTTTTGCTAATTTTCTCCATCATACTCAGACCCAGATCCGTGTTGGTTGACCACGTTGGTGTTGAAAAGGCAAGTCCTCTTCCCTAGGTTGCGATCTGTACATGCATGCCCCATCGATCCGGCTAAATTTCTTGTTTGTGATGCTAGGATTTCGTACTAACATGTGTGCATTTGTAGGTCTTTGCTTCGGTTGGTTTGGTCTCACTAGTTGCTTGAGGATCAGCTTGGATGGTGTGTGTTCGGCTCACACGGTAACATTTGTGTAAACCGACCCTTTTTTGCGTGGCCTATGATGTTGTACCTGTTTTTCTGTGTTTCCATGTACATATTCATAGCAGTTCATGATTGCTTGGTTCATGTCTTATGTTATCTTAAACTGAGCACAAGTAGTTGGCTAGTGATACTTGGTACTACACAATTAATCTGAGCTCATGTTCTTAGTCGATGATTTATGTGGTATGTGCAATTATATCTTCTCTGAATGTGGCACAAGTCTTGGTCTGTGATACCTCTTGATATGTCTGAGTGCATGCAGTGATCTCTCTGATAACTTTGTTTGTTATGTTCCACCACTGAAGCATGTCCTTTGAACTTGCATTGTTTTAGATGAATCCTGCTGAGCAGAGGAGGTTGCTTGTGGTCCAGGCTGCTGCTTTTGTTTCTGCTATTTATGCATATGTAATAACTAGGTTGAGGATGGCACGTAGTTCACAGCCTAGGATTTCTACCAGTAGATCCTTCTGCAGGTTGACTGACTAGTCTCTCTTTTGTTGGTAGCTGGAGCTTGCAACACTTGGCTCCTTTGATTTTGTGCAGGACACTGCTAACTGGAGCTTGGAAACACTTGGCTCCTATGATTTTGTGCAGGACAATGTTTACTGGAGCTAGCAACACTTGGCTCTATGATTTTGTACAGAGATAGGCACCATTTCTCTGTAGGTACTTGGGTAATGGGTTTCTAGGTGATGATGGTAGACCAGTCACATTTGCCAATGATGTAATAGACTATTAAACTGCCTATGCAGTGATGCAGGATTTGCCTTCTACTTCCTTTTATTTGCCTTTGATTTCCTAACTGAAGACAACTCATTTGCATATCTGATGAAATTATTCATTGCTGCCTAATCTGAGCATAACTCATTGCCACTAATGACATATTTGTTAACACACATGCATGATCTGAGCACCATATCTCCATTGTCTTGTTTTGCTGGAATTTTGTGGCCACTAAAACTGAGGCCTTTCATCTGTGCCAATGATGTTTATTTTTAACTGAGCAACTACTCATGTACATGATGTAGCACAATTGCTACTATCTACTACACTTGTTGTCTACTGTTATTTTCCTTTCCTACATAATTTCAGGATGTTGAAGGATGCTCTGAACATGATGATCATCAACCAACAGGTGGTACTTGTGCATTTTTTGCTTGCAAATTGGTCCACTTAAACATCTGCTTATGTTTTCCTTTCTTGCTTGAGAGGCTTGTGAAATATTCTACCATGGACAATATGTTTGCTGGAATTTTGTGACCATTAAATCTGAGGCTACTCATCTGTGCAATGATACTTGAAATTAACTGAGGCATAAGGCATGTGTCATGATGTCGTTTTTACTTGATACTACACTTAATCTGAGGCTTAAGGCATATGCCATGATGTTGTTTTTACTTGATACTACACTTAATCTGAGCCTCAAGGCATACGACATGTTGTTTTTATTGCTTCATAATACCTTATATTTTCCTGTATTTGCAATGATGCTTGTTATTCTTCCCAAGCAATGCCTTATTGTCACTGATGATTGAATTTATACTGAGCACATGCCTATGCCAATGATGTTATTTTAAACTGAGCACATACTTATGTTCATGATGTAGCACATAAATATTATGATGTTGATCTAGCACAATTTCTACTCTCTACTACACTTTTGTTGTCTACTGTATTTTCCTTTCCATAATTTCCCTAAATTGGTCACTTTACATCTGCTTATCTTTTCCATTTCTTGCTTGAGAGGCTTGTGAAGCATTGTGAAGGCTGATGAAGTACATGTACTGCTTGCAAATTCAAATTTACTTTGGAAGAAGTTGTAATTCAAATTTACTGCTAAAGAAGTTGTAATTCAAAGTCTAGTTGTAATTGTTATGTTGTGCTATGTGTACAAACTGGAGGTGGTAACCTCACCATCCAATGAAAGTGGAGACTGGAATGTGGTAGTATTCAGGCAACCAAACATGACACATTACATCATTTCTTTGCATCTGTTCATACAGCCAGGCAACCAAACTGCTGCTCGGTGCATGCAGGCTCCGCCTGTGCAACCAACCAATCAAACCCTGCTTGCACGCCCCAAGTCTGGCCAGCAGGGGCCTAGCTGGCCGGATGTAGGCTCAGATTCTGGAGAAGGAACCAAACACACCCTTACGCACCGCGGGTAGTATATTCCATACTGACGGCTGCTCGATCACGGTCGGTCCGGCCTCACTGTTACAGCACAAAACTAAGAAGAACGTTTTTTAAAAAGGAAAAGGAAAACGAGGCCCCGTTCGATATGATCACTGATTGGCCTGCTGCAGCTCTACACTACCGGTGTGCGTGGCGTGTGCTGGGCAGGTATAGGAGTGGATGGATCCAACTGCACGTGAACACGCACGACACGAACACAGCGCCCACCAGGTGGCCAGGTCCGTGCGTCCCGACACCATCTGTCATGTGCGCGCACGGGCACAAGAATGCTAAGCTAATCCCTTTGGTGCTATGCGCCTACAGCTATACTACATTGTTCAGGTAGCAAGCAGTAGGCCAACCGATGGACACGATTTATCGAGGGCGAGATGAGATGGATTCCGTGTCGGAGAAGACGGCATGGTTGATTGATCGATCGTCGGAGATCAGGCCAGGCCAGCACCTGGTTGGTGGCAGAAGAGCATGCTTTTTAATCAGGCATGTCCAGGAACAGCAGGCTATCGAACAACTGTTTAATCAGGCTTGCTGGGGTCGATGCAGTTTGCATGCGTCAACGGAGAAATGGTCGAGCAGGTTCTTGGTTTGGCGTCATATCAGATGAACCCGAGCAGACTGCAGGTTATATAATTCATGGACCAGTCCCCTGTGTTCCGTAACCATTCATTTCTAAAATCACGTACGTCTGAGACCAGTAGCTCTAGCAGGTGGAGCAGTGTTCCCTAGCAGCTCAGCCTCACGTCGTTCTGTGGCTCACTCTCTGCAACTTCATCAACTCCATTCATTGATAGGGATATATAGCCTGATCACTGCAAATCAAATCGATCGATATCAAGGTCTGAGACACGACGAAAGTACACGATGCTTCTCTTTTGCTGCCCCCCAAGCCCTAACGTTTTGCCAGGTTGCATTTTGTATATATCATTGGTAGCAATCCGCCAATAATAGGCCTGACCACCAACCAGCGCGAAGACGCAAGCAACTGTGGGTAACAGAACACACACAAAAGGTAATATGTATAGCAAATGGAACGAAATGATACGAGAGAATGGAAGGCATACAGGCCACGAAGATTGAGAGATTGGTTGTTAACGCTGGAATATCTGTCCAAATCAAATCAAGCATTATGCTTATGCCCCATCATACCCAGCTACTACAATACAAAGACAGAGACGTAAAATCACTAATTAAAACTTAAGTTGATCTATACAAAATCACTAGTAGAGAACGGACCTTTGGTACACCTCTTTAGTCCCGGTTGAACTTTGGAGCCGGGACTAAAAGGTTTTTGCCGACGTGGCCCGAAATGGCCGCGGAAACCGGCTACCGTTTTGTCTCGATTGGGGGGGGGGGGGGGGTCAAACGGCTATTTAGAGCAATGATTGAGGTCGGTCTTTAGTCCAGGGCAGTGACACCACCCGAGACTAAAGGCCCGCGCCCTATAAATCGAACTCCTTCTTCCTCCTCTATATGCTCGAGCCATTCTTCACCGTACCAAGAGCTCAAGCTCCTCCTCTCCATGGTGCCTTAAGCCTAGGGATGTGCTGTCGAATTTTTTCTTCATCAATTTGTGAATACTTCTCTCCTCCAAATTGTGATTAAATTCTGCTTTATGATTTAGAGATGGAGAGAATATAAATTTTAATTTCTAGGTAGGAGGAGCTAAGAGATGACATTTTTTATATACTTTAGATTTAAAAACAAGTAGTTAGGTAGATACTAGCATTGTTCGTTCTTTCCTTTATTTTTTATTAAGCATTCTCTTGTTTTTGTTTTTGATATAGGGAAAATTGAATTACTTTTAGATATAATGACAGATAGAAATAATTTTGCATTTAGTTAATGTTGACGGTGAATTTCCGTCAACCTAGCCATGAGTTTACCTTCGGTGCTGGCATCAATTTTATATCTTATCCATTGGTACTAACCCCTTTATATAACAAATTCGTTCGTGCATGTCGGTTTTGGAGTTTAATATTTATGCAGGGTTTTAGCGCTAAATGCAGGACTTCCGGGTAAAGTTCATCAAGCACCTCGTGAGAAGATCATGAAGCCGGTACAAGTCAAGCAAAGAAGTGAACATGACTCCAAGAAGCCCAATGACCAACTTGTGAAGGCAGAAAACTCCGAGGACCTGTACAGAAAATGCTGAAGCTTGCGCGACAAGGAGCCCTATCCAAACCGCGGAGAAACTGACGCCAAGGGCCCATATGCAGAAGGGGGAACGTTCCAGAAGACACGAGAAGCATCACCGACGAAAGAGGTCGCGAAGTGGGCTGAAGTGGGCCCAGGTCGGCCGGCCCAAGCCGGCCCATTTCGGGCACCATTCGCCGCCCCCTTTGATCTAGACGACCCTCGGACTATTTATAGTCCCCCTACCAAGAGCCACGTATCAACTCATTCGCCATTCGCCACCGAGGAGCAGAGAAGAAAGGGACACCATTCCGGAGAGGAGAGGGTCGAGCTAGATGTCTAGGGTTTCCCTAGCCGGTGTGGGAACCTTGCAAGGAAGATCACGTCGGAGTTCCAGGAGCTAGGAGCAAGATCAAGGTAGGATCCCGGTGGTGATCTTGTCCATGCATCATTCATGATGTTGAATTATCAAATTACAATCCGATTCTTAGCGATCAAGTGCTTTCTCTACGACTTTGTTTTCGTTTGGTTTTTCTTACTTCACGATCTATTATCGAGATAGATCATATAGGGTGTTCTTGTAGCCGTGGTGGCTAGAGGTGCATGCCTGACCTACAAAGCGATTTTTTTTTGAAGGGCAAACTGTGGGGGAGTTCCCCACAGCACTTCAATTTTGTATTAAAAAGGGTTAGGGTCCAGCAAGAAGAAAAAACTTACAAGGGGAAACAAGCTATGAACTAAGAGAAAGGAGAAAGAAAAGAAGAAACTGCACAGCAACATATTACAAAATCGAGTTAATCCAAAGAGTTAGAGCTGTTCTGTGGTCTTCCTTGAAACGTATAAGTTGTAGGAGGAGCTGGTCTTTGAACCTCAAGGTCCAGAGAGATGTTGAGGGCTGCACACCATCGAAAATGACTGCACTCCTTATCTTCCAGAGTTCCCACGCTGCGATGGCGAAGATATCCATGAAGCGAGAATTTTTAAATGCTCGCTTTGCCTGATCAATTTTCTCATGTATGTCTACTGTGTGTGTCCAAAAAATTCCAATTGCTGCCCAACATTGCTTAGCAAAATCACAGCCAAAGAAGAGATGATCTCTATCTTCATAACTTGCCTCGTCACAGAGAACACATGAATCACCTGCCCTCGAGTTATAGTGCTTCCTTCTCCTGATATCCTGGGTATTTAGCCGGTCGACAAGCAGAAGCCATACAAAAAATTTGACTCTGGGAGTGCATTCAGCTTTCCATAACCAAGAGAAGGTTGGCTTGGCCTGGAATCCAGAAAACACATATTTGTAGAATCTTCTGGAAGTGTAATTTGCATTCCCCCAAATGAAGGACCACTGATCAAAAGAGTTGTTGTCATAGGGTACATCCTCCAGGAAGGTTTGCAACTGCAAGAGTTCCTGATATGCTTCCTGAGACAGCGGTAATGCAAAGAGGGAGTCCAGATCAGGGGCATTTAGCACTTCTTTTACTGAAACTGTAGTGTTTTTGGCAAAAGAATAAAGCCTGGGGAATGCATCTGCAATAACTTGTGAACTCCAGACATCCTCCCAAAAAAGAACTGTTGAACCATTCCCCAAAGTACAAAGCGATTTCATCTTGTCCTTTGGCCTCGCCCTAGGCTAACACGTACGAATAGGGGTGCGTCGTGACAGGACGAAGGTTCCAAAAGGCGGGCGTCTTCGGAGTTGGAACGGAAGCCGCGATTTAAAGAAGCTTTTTATGAGATTCAATTTGCTTTGTTCATCTTTGCTTGGAACTTCAATAATAGCTTGATCCAATCTCTCTACATTGGTTTTACCTACCCCTCTCTATCTCTTGCTACCTCTGGTGTTCATTAGATTAGATTCGTTTTCTTGGTGTTCTCTAGGTTAGATGCAAAAGCACTCCCTTTGAAGATCAAAGTGTTCTCGGCTTTAATAGATTGATTCTTGCATCACACATTTGTTCCACAGATTCGATACCTTGGGTTCACACTTGAGGGAAGAAGGGTCCCTTGACTACGACGGAGGATTTGTCCGCTTGCAATCCAAACGAACATTGATACACATATATACCGTCAACAGTTAATTTTATTAGAAGTTAGTTTATAAAAAATATGGTCATTAGTAAACAGGATAAAGAAAATAGTAGACATAAACAAAATGCACTACCTACTTCCATTGCTAGCTAAGAGGAGCTAAGAGATTAACTTTAGAAACAAGTAGTTATTTAGCTAGTAGCATTGTTTCTTCTTTCATTCATTTCTATTAAGTATTTTTTTGTTTTCATATAAAATACATTTAACATTTAGCTAGTTTTATTTGGTTGATGAGGGATTGTACCTCGAAGAAGTAGGACTGCAACTTGGTGATGTTGGGTTGTATCCAGGCAAGGTCGGGTTGTATGACGGGGAGGTAGGACTATAAACTGGCGAGGTGGGGTTGTAGCTCAGTGATGTAGGACTGTAGCTAGGAGATGTAGGGTTGTACCTTGGTGATGTAGGACTGTAAGTGGGAGAGCTAGGTTTATATGATGGTGTGGTGAGACTATAGTTCCTAGAGAATCAGGGTCATCTGACTCAATCCTCTGCGCAGTGTACCATACCCTACGATGCTTGCACAAACACTCACTTCTAGGTACTGTCGGTTCATCCGACGGTGTTCTTTTCTTTCCTTTTCCTCCTCGAAGACATACTCAACAATATGGTTAGTCCCATTGGTCATGTTTGTAACATCTCGGATGTTTGTGACTAGTAATCATAAGGGTTATTGAAGCTAATCTCGAATTGACCTTTTGAACTCTTAATAGTGGTCAAACCCATAGAGACCTAACCCTTTCTCTAGAACTTTGGCCATATCTTTAATTTTCCCTTAACAACATATTTTTCGGCCAATACGAAAGTTGTTCAGTTTTTCCAGAACACATTTCATCTAATTGCTGGCATTTCAAATTCGGAGTGTAAGTTCCATAAAATCGCAGTCAACACAGGATGCATCTGTTTGACCACGCCATGAAGAACTGAAACTTTGGCTCATTTTTTTGGCTAAACCGTTGAGAATTTCATAGGTTGGACTTTGTAAAAGTTGGAGCTGGATACGTGGTATACAACTTTTATATTGGGAGATTTCAAAGTTTAGTTCAACTTTTATTTGTTTGAGTTGATCAAAGACCCCTTCAGCGAATTGTTGGGCGCACCGGAACGCCAAAGCGCGCGCTCTGCACCGGCGTCGCACCACCGGTCCTGCCCCGACGTCTGCGCCTGGTCCACGAGCGCAGTCCGTATACCGTCGCTACAGCCGGTCCACACGCACGTGCACGACACAGTCGAATCGGCCAGGTGGACCCGCGCCCTCCGAGCTGAATAGGTGGTCACAGCACCGATAGCCGCGCCGTCCTGGCAGACACGCGCCGGCTTCCGCACCTCTGAGCCGCCACTACCTGGCAGCTGTCCACGCCAACTGGCCTCGAGGGCGAGGGGACTTCCTCCTAGAGCGCCACGCACCGTTTCCCTTCCTCAATCGCAGACGCATGCAAGCAGAGCTGCCGGCCTTGCCCAGCCTGCTCCACCGCCCGCCATAACCACGCTACCGCCGAGCTCCCTCCTCCACAACTCCCCAACGAACTCCAAGCCCTCAAGCATGTCTCCGTCCGTCATCTGAAGCCTCCCATGCGCCGGCATTTCCTCGCTGAGCCGTCGCCCCGCCGGCATTGGAGCCGCGGCGGGCGCTCTGCCCCTGCGCAACCGCCGGGCGGCGCCGGGGGCTCCACCGCCCTAACCACCTCCACGAATCGGTTAAGAGTAAGCCCAAACCCATCCGAAACCGCTCACCCAACCAACTCCGGCCAACAGTAGCCGCCGGTGAGCTTCCCTCCGCCGCTAGGGGCTGTTTTGTGAAGACTGAGTTCTTTCCAGGGTTCCCGTGTAAGATTCCAGGGGCCTATCTGTAAAACAGTTTCTTCAGATCTAGGGTTAAAATCCTGCGACATGTAAATTCAATAATAAATCGAATAAAAATCAGACAAATGCAAACTAACATTTCGTGTGATCCTTATGACCAGATGCAAGTTTTCTAGAAAGAAAGTTTGTAAACTTATGCCTAGATTTGGAATAAATTTTAAATCTTAATTTGAGCTAGATTTGAGATATCTTGAAATCCAGTTATGATCTGTATGTGAGTTTTGGATATGTTGTTGCTATGATTATGTTTGGACTTGTGTGCAAAAATGGCACAAAAAATCTTTGTTTAGATTTATTTATGAATTTATTTTGATTTCTGCCTAGTCTAAGTTTATGATTTATTTAAATTTATTTGTTAAGCAAATTCTGTTAGCTTTTGTGCAGTGGCTCTCAAATGGTTAGTATCATCTGTCATAAATAGGAGAGGAATTTTTGGCATGTTTAGATTAGTCTTTTGTATTATTGTGGTTAGTTTGAGTTAAATTCAAATTTAAATTTCTGCTGCAGTTATGGATCCAATTTTTGGTGTGTGAGCTAGATGTGTCATTTTCATGTTGTATGCAAGATTGGAGCCTCAACACATGCTTATATCTTGCTTTATGATTTATTCATGCTCCTAGTAGCTTTAAATTGTTATTTTTGTCATTTTTAATTCATAGCCTTGGTTTATCTCAATTCTGGCTCACTAGCTTAGTTAGCATATTGTGTGCATGTCTGGACCTGTTCATGGTCAGTTTAATTGTATATGTTCCAGAATTGAATTTCGAATGAATCAAGCTCAATAAGTGGAATAAATGGAAAACTAAAATCATCTTTTGTTGCAACTTAAATTAAATGAGTAAACTTCACCAAGAATACTTTCTAACGGCACCCCTTGCTTAGTGAAGTGAAATAAATTAATTATTTTAGATGTGTACACCTCACCATCAAATAAGAATTAATTAATACACCTTTCCACCCTTCTTCCTTTGTGAAGAAATTAAAGTTTAAATCTTGTCAAGGTGAATATGGCTAGCAATACACCTAGATTTTATTACAATTTTCAGAAATGCAATTTATTTCCTTTTGTTCAATTAAATTTATGTATATGCATATCGTGTAGAACTACCGGACGGAAATTACGAGTTGGTGCCGGAATCTGAAGGAGAGCTAGCTGAAGGAGAGGTGAACGTTGTGGAAGTGCAGCAAGACCCGAACCAAAGTTCGGAGGAGCTCCAGTCTGACTTTGCAAGTGAAGGCAAGCCCCAGAGCATAACCCAATTTTCTAACTTATGCAACAACTTTGTTATGATTGTGCATTTACGTTTCAGGAGTTGAATTGAAACCCTTGATGCATGATCTTAGGTTCCTATGTTCAAATACTAGCATGATAGGTTGCTAGTTGCCATGCTTTAAGGACACGGTAAAAGTCGAGTGATGTTCGTCACTCGCGAGTTATAGATTTCTTATGTTGGAATCATAAGATGGTTAAACTTATCTGCTCATGTGGTAAGAGCATGGGATCGGCTCCGGTCAATAGATGTCAGTAGTTAAGCTTTTGAATGTACTAAACATTTGTCGGGAATGGGACCGGTAAGCCTAGTACCTTCTTGATTCAGCAAGGGAACTCTATTGTCCACTAATCTCGGGAATGATTCCCCATATTCGCAGTATTGTGGTACATGTGTGAGGCTGGGTGGTATGTGAGTCCGTGACCGGCAATCCTTGTACCAGAGAATGTGGAACTTGATCCTGAACCGAAGATGGCTGGGAACCGCCTGGTTGGTGTGTACCCCACCCCTTTTGGTTTTAGTTGTCATTTTTGAGGTATGCATTCTCCCGTGTGTTTAGGTCCACCTTGCAAGGTTATTAATCGATCGATCGTCGGCCTATCACCGTTATCTAAGACTACTTAACCATCCACTCTACATCCCTTATTTGATGGAATTGAGAAGTAATTTTGATGCTTTGTAATTTGTAATGCACAACTTATGCTTGCAGTAGTTGCTTACTTAGTAAAGATTAATCAAGTAGAATTTGAGCTTAAAATTTGAAAGTAAGGACCTACTTTTTGTTGCTTTTCAGCAAAATAACCCACTAGCCAAAAACTTTGCATGTCTAGAAGTTGGTGATTTTATATCACCCGACGGTTAAGTCTTGCTGAGTATTAGTATACTCAGCCTTGCTATATTTGTTGTTTTCAGGTGATGCTTGTGATGATTCACCTTGGCCTGGTCAGATCCCACCTGGCTGGGAGCTTGAGTAGGAAGAGGACGATGCTTAGTGACATTATGGATGGCCTCCCATAATGCTATCTCTGTCGTTTAGTATTTTATTTCCACTGTGTTTCGAACTCTGAACCATTTACTTTCATGCATGGAACTCGGTTTGTAATAAAGAACCCTTCGTGGTACTTGTTGTAATAAATATGTGATGATGTAATCTCTAGACTCGCCTTTGTGTGAGTTTTGATGTACAAATTAAATGTGTGATCCTGTGTTGGAAGTGATTCACCGGGCTTGACCCGGCAGATTCGACAGATTAACTCCTTTTTAATGCATAATGGCCAAGTGGATGGTTTATGCGTTAATTGGGAATTAATTTGGGTGGTTCTGTCACAATGTTGTCATGAATCACCAAAATCAAACTCGAACAAATGGCATATGAGACCATGTTCGCTACACCAACACACACCCATGGTGGCATGTTATCTGGCACAACAAATACTAGTCACATACTATATGAGTTGGTCATGTTGCCAAATGGATTGAAACCATCGGTTGCAAGACCAAGTCTTATGTTCCTATCTTCTTTTGCAAATTGTGGCAAAGTTTCATCGATGTGTTTCCATGTCGCACCATCAGCTGGATGGCTAAGCTCATTCTTCACTGATTTTCGTTTCAACTTGTGCCATCATGCATCCTTTATTGTTTTTTATGAAAGAAACATCCTCTTCAGCCTGGAAATTGGCGGAAAATGCCTCAATACCTTTTGAGGAACGTGCTTGTTGGTGTCTGCATCCTTCCATCTTGAATCCGCTTCATAACATACTAGGCATACATCAAGTTTGACATACTTCTCCTTGCGAAACAATACACAATTATTTTTGCAAACATGAATTTTTTCATAGTCGAGTCCCATGGCACGTATGTACTTCATTACCTCATCGAAAGATTTTGGAAGACACGCTTTTGAGAATCCTTTTTGTAACAACTTCATCGTCGCATTGAATGTTACTTTGCTCATCAGATTGAAAGACTTTACATAAAGTAACTTCACAACAAATGTAAATTGTGCATATGTAGATGTTGGTGACACATTACGGTTCAGATGTTCCTTTACAAATTCATACATTTTCTCACCAAGCACCTCACCCTTGCCCAAGTCAGCAATCAATTCAGAAATTCATCTCCAAGGCCTTCAACCTCCTCCATACCCGATATGTATTGGTTTTCCTGGACTGTTTCCTGATCACCACCATCCTGTGCAGCTGCATTATCCATATCCCCATCTGCATCCTGTAGAATTGCAATTTTCTCAACGCCATCATCCTGCAGAATTGCATTTTCCTGAACCCCATTATCCTGAACATTTGCATCTTCCTCAACCATATCCTCCAAAGCTTCTCCATGCTGGATCCACCTAGTGTAAATGGTTGCCATCCCACTCACAAGTAAGTGAACTCCAATTCGCTCTATAGTCCCTGTAGAGTTATTGAGGCATCGACAACACGAGCATAGTATTTCTTCACCGTCCTTAGCGTATCTTCTCCGAAGAAATGCCAAGAAATCATGGACCCCTCTCTCATGATCGGTGGTAAAACCAGAATGACTGGTTATCCAGCGTCTATCCATCTGGAAAGTTTTTGGCGAATCCAACTCAAAATTACTGACCACGGAACGAATTGAAAAGAACATTTTGCGAAATGAATTTTTCTAGATTTAACACAAAATTACTTACCAAATTTACACGCCGCTGCAAGAAGTATCGCCAAGGTTGCGCCCGTAGGAGTGAGCATCCGTTGGAAGGCGCAAATCTTTGCTAAAATGATCCGTTCTGGTCGCCTACTCGCCTCTTTGTTCTCCTTTTTCCCCTTTCAGGGTAGCGGGCTACGGGAAAACTATTTTTGGCTGCAGCGCGGGCTTTTCTCCTGCCAACTTACCGAAATCGCTCTATGCTGTGGTTGGGGCTGACGTGTCCGATGACCTGGCACGGGCAGTCGACCACATGGCATGGGCCGCAGCTGGTGTGGTGGAGGCGGCCGGCCACGCTGTGGTCACGGCCAGGTGACTTGGCGCGGGCGGCTAATGGTGAGCTGGCGCAGGATCGCGGGAAAATATCGGATATATGTATAAAGTTTCACAAAAAAGTCACAGAACCATGGGGTGGTGCAGTGGTAAACAATGTTGTGTAGTTCCTGTTGGTCTTCGGTTAGATCCCTCGTGATGGCGAATTATTTTTTTAACATTTCGATGGGGCGCTAGCGGTTGGGCTCCAGCTGTTTGAACTTATATGTGGGACCAAGGTTGGTTTGTACTATTGATCAACTTACATATGAGACCGATGTTCGTTTATGATGTTTTTGAAGAGCTTATGGCGTCACAAAACAAGCATGGAATAATGAATACTCTGCTACAGTAGCAACTGTTATGACGAAAGTTTTTTGTCACTAAATTTGCTCGGAAGTGAAATATTATGACAAGATCAGCCAGGAACATCATAAATCAATGACGGTAAAATGTGGTTGCGTCACTAGTCAATGTTTTTCTTGTAGTGATTGTCCCAGATAAAAACCAATTGGCATCCATACACAAGTGTCTCAATTGAGGTTCCTGGCGCTGCCGATAAGTTTGGTTGTAACACCCGTTGTGAATCTATCTAAGGGATAAAATCATTAGGAATATCCAAACTACTACTTTTACCCTCAACTTTTTCAAGGTGAGTAATCATACTAGCAACTAGACTATGCTGATTACTAAAAGCACGATTGAATTTATCAGTTATTGCAAAAGGCTTTGTAAATAGATGAGAGTCAGGTTGGTAACTCGAAGTTTAGAGCTAATGTCGCCTTGCCTTGACGATCCTTATTGGCACCCAAGAGGAATTGCTGCTTGATGTACCACTGATGTGTCGCGTACTTCCACTGATCTTCTTCGCTGAGTTCTTCGATGCTCACCATGGTTATGTTTTTTTTGACAAAACGGTTGTAAAACCAGATCTGTCCCCAGCGGAGTCGCTAAAAGTGTGTTGACACTTTTCCGGTCGAACACACGAGTGCACTAGATCGCGCGGTAGTCGAAATCGCACATCGTTGGAGTTTCCTGTCATGGGCGATCTAACAGCCTAGAGGGGGCGGTTTAACCGCCTTGGTCAGGAAATACCGCGAAAACCTAAGATCGCCGCCCCGTGACGGACCACGTCAGCGACAACGCGCCTAGGGTTGCTCTGAGATCGGCAGGCCACTCAGATTTAAATCGTCATAGAGACGAAGAAGGAAGCAAAAGGGTTGGAAAAATAGGGTTTAGAGATAAAAAGTAGATAAATATTTGTTCAATTGGGTGATGATCCTCAACCGGCCACGGCCCTTTATATTTATAGGGTGGGGAGGTCTTGTCCCGCAAGGAATCCTTTTACAACTTGAGATCTACCAGGACTCTCTAATTCTACCCGGACTCGGGAGGACGCGGTCTACCTAGGGGCTGGGGGACGCGGTCTAACCGCCCTGGCCCCCGATCAGACCGCTTACGGAACCCAATCTGACCGGCCTGCTCAACCTATGTGCCATTTTTGAGCGTCAACAGATGGTGATATAAATGGCTTGTGATGATGAATGAGGTCTGGGCACAAATGTGAACATGATCGTAGCTCACTTGGTAATGTTCCATGCATGTTGCTTGCGGTGGGACATACTGTTGACGGTCGATTTTGGTACACCTAGCTATGAGTTTACCGTCAACATTTGCACGTATTTGATATTCTAACTAATGGTACTAACCCCCCGGAGGTATCAAGTTCACTCTTGCATGTCGATTTTAGAGTTTATTATTTACGTAGGAAACTAGCGCTTAAAGGGAGACTTTCGGGATAAGTTCATCAAGCACTTCAAGAGAAGATCATGAAGCCCGGCACAAGTCAAGACACATGATGAACATGACTCCAAATGGCCCAGGGACTGAAGCATGAAGCCGTAAAACTCCAGGGACCTGAACAGAAGATGCTGAAGCTTGCGCGACAAGGAGATCTATCTAAACCGTGGAGAAGACGACGTCAAGGGCCCACATGCAGAAGGGAGCAAGTCAACAATTGACCGAGAAGCGTCGGGGAGCGAAACGGGGTTGAACCGGGCCGAAACGGGCCTGGGCCGGTCAGCCCAGGCCGGTCGACCTGGCCTGTTCCGGGCCCGGTTCGTGACCCCCTTTGACCTAGGTGCTTCTCTATATATTGCCTCTGCCTCCGCCGGCCGCCAGATCCATCCATTCATCAGAGAGCCGCCGACACGAAGGAGAAGCACCAGGAGGAAGCCGACGGCCGCCGCAAGTCCTCGAGTTGCTTAGGAGATGGCTTAGGCCATGCCCTAGCCGCCATGGTTGGCCCTGCATGGTGAAGCCATGGTGGAGTTCCGGAGCTATGCCTTGGATCCATCAAGACATTTGTACTTTCGACATTCGATGGTGATATAAATCAATCCTTGTCCTTACATTGATCTACTACGAGTTGTGCTTATTCATATGTGTAGCTACCATATGCTTTTAGTAAGATTAGATCGAATCATGGTGATTAGTATTGTCTTGCGGATACATCGTAGTAGTGCACGGACCGAGGTTGTCGTTCGGTGATGAATATCCTTGCGTAGTGACAGTACGGTGGAGGAGAAAGCAGCGAGCGAACGTGTATCGGACCACTCCATATCTGGTTACTCCATATCGAGTGTACTCCTTATCATAGTATAGTTTAGATTGGTTTGTCACCTTGGCTGGAACGGCAACAAGAAGACGATAGGCTAGGGTTACCCTTTGGTGTTTACCTTTATGGCTAGGTGGATGAGATCCATACATCTCTTCGTGTTTGTATGTTACCTTTATGCAATCAACGCTTCATGATAGGTTAGATCATTAGATTAGATGGATAGCCTTAGGAGTTTGCTTCCAATCCTTGGATTGACAAATCTAGGGAGGACCCTCCTTGGTGAAAAAGGCACCAAGTCACCCGTAGGCTTGCGGTGAACTTGAGCACGGTTTTGAACCGTCAACAAGCCCCTTTTTCTGGCGCCGTTGCCGGGGATCAGCAACTCGAACCCTAGGGTGATCTATCTTTCTTTTAACTAATCCTAATTTTATTATTGCATATACCTTGTGTTTCTTGTTTGTGTCCTTGAATGCAGGTAAAACCCTAGACACAAAGTGATCGAGAAGTTTTCAACATTCGGACTTCGACAAGTCCAACCTCGCTCAACCAAGTTGATCGCTACGCAAAGATTTGCTCTTTAGTGGTAGGTGCTAACCTTGGTTAGTGGCCCAACATCCGCTATCGAGCGCCCACCCAAAGCAAACAAAGATGAACAAGGTATGCCTAAGTGTCAATTAAGTTTTTAGACTAATTTCTTTTGGAGGTTTGTATGTTCGAGCTATAGGTTTCAGAAACGACCATGTCAAGCATGATGGAGAAGGATTTCATTACCATCATGCTCATGCAGCAATGGTAATGACTTTTGAAGCCAAAGGATGCGTGACATGGTGCCCTAAAAGACTACAAGATGAAGACCACACGTACATCTCCGGATCGATGGACGAAAGGATAACGATGTCATCACGATGTTTGCATGAGCCCCAGCAGAAAGCATTAGATAAATTTGGATTTTCAGAAGCCCCATGAAGTCTACGTTCCAACGAATCAAGCGGCAAGGCAATCGGAGGTTCCTACAAGCGGATATGGCCGAATCACCGAAGGTTGCACGTGCTGAAATTCTGGACAGCAAGCAGTGCTGAAGTGAAACAGCCATAGCTCCCTCATTCGGACTCCGATCAAGGCGAATGAGTACCCGTTGGAAAGGTAATTTTATAAATTTTTCAATAGAACTATATTTTGGTATATGTTCTGTTCTAGATGCAGGGGTAAATCCACGAAGAAGAGGCAGCAACAAGGCGATGACGACAAGATAGAGGAGATGGACATGGTGTCAATAAAGAGAAGATGGGGCAACGGTTCCACAACACGTACATGATGAAATTCAGAAGCTAAGGAGTAAAACAAAACCTCCAGAGCATGGATGAATGAAGACACAAGAGGCACCACTCATGATGATGTTGGAAGCAAATCACGACCGATTTCATTAGGCAACATCAAGCTGCATGGCTACTTTGGATTCTCGCACAAAGAACCATGGCTTCACGACGATAAAAAGGTACGTGAGAAAGTCGAGCTCTATAACTTTAAATGAAGCACTTTGCAGGAGGCAACCTGATCTTTTTATATATCCATATAAACTATGACGGTCTACATTGTGTTCTTTATTTGAAAACTTCAAGTAACATCGTACCATTGCTCTTACAAATGTCACAACCACATTTTGTATGCTTCAATAGATATTGAGTGAGCACTTTGCTACTTGATTTTGGAAAACTTGTAGACCACTTTTTTGTGTGCTTATTAGTGTTTAGAGTCTTTTTATTTGTGTCTTTTTAGAGAGAAATATGAAGCATGATCCCTTTGATTCTAAACTTGTGGCTAGTTAACTTAGACTAACTTTCATTTTGGTTTAGATCACCACCATATCATGTCATGTCTTTTTGTTGATTCATATCATGTTGCACTTCATTCCACTTTGTTCTCCACCTTTGCATTATGTTGCATGTTGCATCTCATCTTTTATAACCCTTAAAAGAAAAAAAATACATCTTTGCAACCTTCCCTCCTATCAAACCACACCTAGAACCTAGGCCAACAAAGGGAGGAATCGACTTATGTCAATCCGACCAAGTCTATCTCTATCCCTTTTCTAATTAAAATTTTTACTAGCCTCATCCTAAACCCTTAGGAAAAACCCCTCATACCTTTAGTAATCCTAAAACCGTAGGTTTGTTTTTCATCCAAAAATCTAACCCTTGCTTTTCTTCTCTTCCAAAACAACCTTAGATAGAATTTCTTCACCCGACTTATCCTTTCAAAATTCTTGTCTTAAGCCAAAAATATAGGATACCCATAAGCCTTACCTTAAAACCTTGTTAGCATGTTTGATTAGGTCTTTTGATAAAAATTTTGTTGCCAAGACTTTCCCTCTCATCAAGTGACTTGCTTATCTTTATTGAGGGACGACATCGAAAGCCTTTTTCAAACATAGCTGACCCTTTTTTTCTAACTCCTTTGCATTTGCATTTTGCATCAACCCCCTTTGTTCTATCATGCATAGGTTAGCTTGGTTTCTTTGCGAAACTTTTTGATGAATGCTTTATTTCTATAATGGTGCTTCGTGCACGAGGTATTTTCTTTTACAATCTTGTGTAAACATGGTGTTTAGACATGATTGGAGACCACCATCATTCAGTTTTATAAACCTTGCTATCATATTGCATTAGGTTGGTTTATAAGCTTTGCAATGCGCTTTAACTTTCTTGCGACATGAAGATTTATTAATCTTGGGATAGACATGGTGTTTTAACCTTGGAAAATAAACCTTTATGGCTATGGAGGAATTCGGCAACCTAGTTGTAAACATAGTGTTTAGAACTAGGTGTAAACATTGTCTTTGTTTGTATGCTTTCCTTTCATTTGCATTTTTCACCTACACGCACGTACACCCATTAGGTTCTTCTTTTTCTTTTTACTAGGTAAGCTATGCCACAAGTTAAGATCTTAGGGATGTATTTGGTTTGTTGGCAATGGTTTCTACTCCCGACCATCACCCCGGGGGTAGAATGTGCATTTGATTTGCTTTGCAGGCATGACGAAGTGTTCCCATGAGTTCTTGACCAATTGCAATTAAGATCGTTAGTCATCTACAAGGCTTGAGAAGGAAGTTGCTGTTTCCATCAAGATTTGAGCACATGTTCAGAGATGTACAATGGAAGAAAAGTTAATTTTCAGAAGCTCCTTTAAACCATATTTCCAACGCATCAAGGATCATCAATTTTGAAGACCCGTACAAGGAGATATGGCAGAAACATTGAGCGCTGTGCAGTCTGAAATCAGCTTTGGACAGATTGCATCGCCGGAGTAAAATAGGCACAACTCTCTTGTTCGGAACCCGTTTCATGCGTATGATAGCTCGTTGGAAAGATAATTCCATGAACTTCAACTTGGAGGGGTGTTTTAGTACATGTTCTGTTCTGGGAGTAAAATAAAAACTGTGGAAGATGAGGCAGCGATAAGGACGGGATGGAAGTCGGTGATGACGATATGATGAAGGATTGGAACCATGGCTTGACGATAATAAGAAGAAGTTGAAGGACAAATGAGTAACAAAGGCAAGAAGTGAAGATGATTCTCAAACACATGGCAATAGGGAATTACAAGCGATTCAAGTTCTTCCACACTTAGCAACATGCTAAGCATGGGGGAGGATTTGAAGGACGAAAGGGAAAAAGGCCACGTGGAGTACAAGGATCACCTTCACCACAAGATGCACATCATTCTTTTTCCATGCTAAGCACAATGCTTAAGCATGGGGGAGGCATCGCTACACTTCATTACGAGCATCGAAAAGGACGGTAACTCACCCTTAACTTTATCTTTGTTCATCTCCTTCTAAATGCTTGCACATATATGCTTTCAACCATAGACAACCTTTGTATCTATCTCTCGATCAATAACATGGCTACTAGGAGGACAACCTAGGTTTGTTAGTTTTATTTTTCAATAAATGAATCACCATCTCTTTTGAGCTTACCACGATGATATCATTTGTATGCCTTGCTTATGGAAAAGTGATGAAAGTTGCCGCTTTGTTTTACTTGCATGATATTTTATATAACATGAATATTTGCTCTCTATTAAAAGGAACTTAAATTGATTTAATACCGGCTCTTTTCATTTGTGGAGGTTAAATGACTAATTTTTAAGACCCACATACTTTATGTTGCTCTTTGACTTAAGTTTACCAATGACCTATGCCTTGTACTTGTTTTATTTAAAATCACTATGCTATCTACATTTGTGAATCTCTTGCAAAGCTCTACCTACCAAAGCCTATACACATACAAGTACTTTCATGATATAACCCTTAGTTTGCAAACTTATATCTTGATGAGTTGGATTAGGATTGATTTCTGTGGTACGAGACTAAGAAGCTGGTCATTCCTTTGCGTATCTTTTTCATGCTAGCCATTTTTGTCCATGCATTGTGAGTTGCTACATTAGAAATTTCACAAACTTCGCTGGGCATCCACCCTAAACCCAAAACATCTTTTTGTGATTACCTCCTTGACCACAACCCAAGTTGAGTATGGATGATCTTTCGACGAATTTTCTAAAGATTTTCTGGCAAGATTTCAAGACATATAACATATGGAGGGACTCATCAATGATCATGCGAGTTTCGACATGGAGGATGCCCTTGAAGATTTCAAAAGATTTATAAAGGAATACAAGGATTTTGTACTTCTCTAGCAGCCATAGGTCCCCTCACTTCTATGCTCGAGGACGAGCAATCATTTAAGCATGGGGGAGGACTGCTATAGCAAGTACTATGTTGCTTAAAAGTTCGGAGGAGCATAAAAAAAGGATGAATAAAAAAATAAAAAATAAAAAAAGAGAAGAAAAAATGAAGGAAAGAAAGAAAAAAATAAGAAGAAAGAAAAAAATAAGAAAAGAAAAAAAACAAAAGAGAGAAAAATAAAAATGGTCCTCGGTTCTTTTTAGCTTCATTTAAATCTTAGAGAGCTTTGAAGACAAGTCCATACTCAATCTTTTCCAACCATGTGCAATCCGATAACGAGAACTTCATTCGTGTCTCGGGATCACCCATTTGCCACTTGCACATGTCCACCTTTCTAAATGTGTGTGTTCCATCTCTCTCCCTTTCCAACATTTATTTTCCATGGCCTTTTTTACTAGTCTCGGTAATTCCAATAGATCTCTCTCTTAGTTTGACAATATTTCAAGTATAATGTTTTGTTAGGATTGTTTTTACCTACCAAGCTCCACATAAGCTTTCCACTTTCATATATGAGTAGAATAGGTTGAGAATAATCTAATGTAGGCTTGAGTGACTTGACGAGATGAGTGTTTCCATGAGCTTTTGCAAGAGAACCTCACTTATGTTAGATGTGCAACTTTTTGAAAACTCTTCACGATGCAACAAGGTAAAGGTTTGAAGTTTGCTTAAGTTTGAGAGCACTATTTTTGTTTTTATTGTGGCATGTTCTTTAATAATAGTCTATCTTCCATAATGAAGTAGCCGGTCAAAACTTTAACCTTAAATGCTAAATACTTGAGAGAGCAATATGTCTTGTTGTGTATAACTAAGTGCAGGGAAGACATTGAAAGGCAACGCTGATTTCCAAGTTAAGCAAAGACCTTGGACTTGCTCGAGGACGAGCAAGGTTTAAGCATGGGGGTATGTTGACGGTCGATTTTGGTACACCTAGCTATGAGTTTACTGTCAACATTTGCACGTATTTGATATTCTAACTAATGGTACTAACCCCCCGGAGGTATCAAGTTCACTCTTGCATGTTGATTTTGGAGTTTATTGCTTACGTAGGAAACTAGCGCTTAAAGGGAGACTTTTGGGATAAGTTCATCAAGCACTTCAAGAGAAGATCATGAAGCCCGGCACAAGTCAAGACACATGATGAACATGACTCCAAATGGCCCAGGGACCGAAGCATGAAGCTGTAAAACTCCAGGGACCTGAACAGAAGATGTTGAAGCTTGCGCGATAAGGAGATCTATCTAAACCGTGGAGAAGACGACGTCAAGGGCCCACATGCAGAAGGGAGCAAGTCAATAATTGACCGAGAAGCGTCGGGGAGCGAAACGGGGCCGAACTGGGCCGAAACGGGCCTGGGCCGGTCGGCCCAGGCCGGCCGGCCTGGCCTGTTCCGGGCTCGGTTCGCGACCCCCTTTGACCTAGGTGCTTCTCTATATATTGCCTCTGCCTCCGCCGGCCGCCAGATCCATCCATTCATCAGAGAGCCGCCGACACGAAGGAGAAGCACCGGGAGGAAGCCGACGGCCGCCGCAAGTCCTCGAGTTGCTTAGGAGATGGCTTAGGCCATGCCCTAGCCGCCATGGTTGGCCCTGCGTGGTGAAGCCATGGTGGAGTTCCGGAGCCATGCCTTGGATCCATCAAGGCATTTGTACTTTCGACATTCGATGGTGATATAAATCAATCCTTGTCCTTACTTTGATCTACTACGAGTTGTGCTTATTCATATGTGTAGCTACCATATGCTTTTAGTAGGATTAGATCGAATCATGGTGATTAGTCTTGTCTTGCAGATACATCGTAGTAGTGCACGGACCGAGGTTGTCGTTCGGTGATGAATATCCTTGCGTAGTGACAGTACGGTGGAGGAGAAAGCGGCGAGTGAACGTGTATCGGACCACTCCATATCGAGTGTACTCCTTATCATAGTATAGTTTAGATTGGTTTGTCACCTTGGCTGGAATGGCAACAAGAAGACGATAGGCTAGGGTTACCCTTTGGTGTTTACCTTTATGGCTAGGTGGATGAGATCCATACATCCCTTTGTGTTTGTATGTTACCTTTATGCAATCAACGCTTCATGATAGGTTAGATCATTAGATTAGATGGATAGCCTTAGGAGTTTGCTTCCGATCCTTGGATTGACAAATCTAGGGAGGACCCTCCTTGGTGAAAAAGGCACCAAGTCACCCGTAGGTTTGCGGTGAACTTGAGCACTGTTTTGAACCGTCAACACATACCCATCAAAGTTCTGAGTCATCATAGTGTCAATGGTCACTTATCAATCTTGAGGTTGCCAACTTAGTCTATCGAATGTGCTCACAAGATCGAGTTTCATGTGTGTTCGTGAGGACAAGTGTGTGTGCGTGTACGTAAGTATGTGCATCTGTATTGTGCACGCAGATAGGCTTGTGATGAAGGATAAAGTCTCTCTACTGTTGCATAGGGACTTGTGACGGTGGATAAAGTCTTTCTTTTAAGATGTGCAAAGCACGTTTTTCATTAAGAGAAGAGAG
Organism: Cenchrus fungigraminus; assembly: GCA_036936925.1. Classification (NCBI taxonomy): domain Eukaryota; kingdom Viridiplantae; phylum Streptophyta; class Magnoliopsida; order Poales; family Poaceae; genus Cenchrus; species Cenchrus fungigraminus. Next base: position 37,218,120 of record CM072772.1, read on the forward strand.
AACAAAGTCATACAAGGTCCAACAAGTTTCCCAAGCCGGGGGGACAAAGAGAGCAAAAGATAAAGGCTAAAATGGTAACAAAGTCGAAACAAACAAAGAGCTACAGAGGCCTCAAAGGTCGGACGCTGAGGAGGCGAGCAATCGGGAGGAAGCCCACACGCGCCCAAGTCTTGGCTTCATCAAGGATTGCTGACGTGAGAGCCACCGGCATTAGGGCCTCCTTGTCGTGAACGTGCCGATTGCGCTCCCTCCAAATCGACCAAGTGACCAACCAGACAAAGGCATCGAAACCGTTTCTCTGGGCTTTAGTGACCAACTTCCTGGCGGAGCACCACCAGTAGCAAGAGACATGGGACAATCCTGGGCGAGATGAGGGAGAAGAATATGCCCGAGGGTTCGGAACCATGTCTCTTGACTGAAGACACAGTGGGCAAGCAGGTGATCCAGAGTTTCGACCTCCTGCGCACAGGGTGCACAGGAATAGAGTCTTTCAGGCCATGCCGATGGAGTCTGTCGGAGGTCCAACATCGACCATGCAGCATTAACCAGGGAAAGAACTTGCATTTGCCCGGTATATGAGTCTTCCAGAGTTGACAGGCACCCAGAATGTCAACGCGACCAAGGAAGAGTGCGGCATAGGCGGAAGAGGAGGAGTACAGACCGTTTGGCGACCACTTCCAAATAAACTTGTCGGGCTCCGATGACAGCCTCACGACCTGTACCAGGTCCCAAATAGAAAGGTACTGGACAATGACCTGCATGGTCCGCGCGTACGTAATATCAGCGACCCAACAGATCCCACAAGTTCCTGCACTAAGGCCCTCCTGGACAGTACGTGAGCACCTGACCCTTGGCGAAACAGCCGCCCACAAGTTAGGTGCTAAGAGCTTGATGGAACAACCAGCGAGCCAGTTGTCCTCCCAAAACAAGGCCCTAGTACCTTCCCTGACCTCGACCGAGACTAAAGCGTCGAAGAATGTCTGCACGGTATGGTCAGGGAACCGGAACGTCACCCACGTCTTGTCCGGATCCGTATGCGCCAGCCAGAGCCACCGCAGACGAAGGGCCATCCCAAATGTACGAAGGTCTGGTAGGCCTAGGTTGCCGAAACGGGTAGGGTAGGTGATGTTTACCCAGGCCACTAGACAGCGACCACCGTTAGCCACCTCTATGCCGCACCAGAGGCAGCCTCGGATGAGCGTCTCGGCCACCTTGAGAGCCCAAGGTGCAATGGAAATCGCCATAGAAATATGCACCAGGATAGCCGAAATGGTGGATTTGGCTAGTACCAAGCGACCACCTCGATTGAGTAGTCTCCCTTGCCAGGGGGGGAGACGCCTCGTGACCTTATCGACCAGCAGCTGTAAAGCCACCTTAGGGATTCTGTTGATGGGGAGAGGGACCCCGAGGTAGGTACAGGGGAAATCGGCAATAGAGGAAGATAGAATGGAGCAGACCAAGGAGATCTGCTCGTCTGAGCAGTTGATGAGATAGGCATGACTCTTGGAGAGGTTTGCTGTAAGGCCAGATGCTCCTTCGAAAAGGGTCAGCACCCCTTTGATGACCCGAAGGTCAAGTTCGGCCGGAGAGAAGAAAGCGACCACATCATCCGCGTAAAGCAAAGCACAGAAACGGAAGTCGTTCCATCCCAGCTGTTGCAGAAGCCCCTGAGAGTCAGCCTTGCGGATCAAGGCATGGAAGCACTCCATCACGAGCACGAAGAGCATGGGAGAGAGAGGGTCCCCCTGCCGAAGACCGCGACCATGGCAAATTCGTTCCCCGGGGGTGCCATTGAGAAGGATTCTAGTACTAGCAGTGGAAAGAATAGTGGAGATCCAGTTGATCCAATTGCGTGGACACCCAACCACCACCAGAAGGTCAAGAAGGAAAACCCACCCAACAGAGTCAAAGGCCTTAGTGAGATCAATCTTGAACATGATCTGAGGTATCTTCTGACTCAAAAGCAACCTTGCCGTACCAAGGATGTATCTGAAATTATCATGGATGAGACGACCTTTGATGAAGGCACTTTGGTTGGTAGAGATGAGGTTGGGGAGGTGTGGGGCGAAGCGGTTGGCCGCAGCCTTGGAGAAAAGCTTCCCAAAGCTATGAATGAGGCTAATGGGGCGGTAGTCAGAAAGGGAGACTGGGATGGGTTTTTTGGGAACCAAGGTAAGGAGGGTGTCATTTAGATGATGGAAGCTACGACAATCCATGTCGGAGAGAGCATTAAAAGCTCAAAGAATGTCTCCCCGAATGATCGACCAGCACGACCGGTTGAAGCGACCAGTAAACCCATCGGGACCAGGTGCTTTATCCAAGGGTAACTCTTTGATGACCTCCCAGATTTTGGCCTCGGAGAACGGCTGTCCAAGGTCCTGCAGATCCAATCTCGGGAGGCCGAGCTCCTCAAAGTCAAGAGCGCAAGAGCGCTCGTGACTACCTCCCAAAATCTTGTCGAAGTATGTGAAGGCGGCAGCAGCCTTCTCATCTTCACGAGTGAGGGTGCGACTGTCAACAAACAGAGAGGGGGTGTAGTTTTTCCTTCGGTGATGGTTAGCATGGAGGTGGAAGAGCTTGGTAAAGGCGTCCCCCTCATGGAGCCATCGGAGGTTGCTGTTACTAAGGCGCATTTACTTGCCTTAATTTAGGCCCCTTTTGGAGCCAAGCCTTCCTGTTGAGCCTCCTCTGATCTTCGATGGAAACCAAAGTCTCCCCTGAAATTTTCGTAGATTTCTAAAATTTCTTGGCCGCATACTGACCCTAAAATTGGGATCTATCTCGGAACAAGTAGAAGCGAGCAGCCATGCCAGTACCGGTAAATCATCAGTACACCTTGCACTCCGGAGCGAAGCTATCCGACGTGTCAAAAGGCTCCGAGATGCGTGTTTTGTTGTCCCTAGCGCGCGTATTCCTCCCATATTAGAATTATTTTGTGCTTGTATTCTGCACACCGTGACAGTTTGAGTGGACATAAAGGTCCTTTTGCTCTGTTCTGACACGTACAACATGTCAATATAAAATGCTCTTCTGCCACCGTTCTGCCACATTGAGTCATGTGCAGCCTCTTTCCCCACTCCACCGGTCAGACACCTTTTTGACTAACGCACCGCTCTCTCCCTCATTATATTTCTTTATTCTCTGATCTGACAACAAACATGGGCGGTAGACTGCTGTAATGATTTTTGTTTACCGCAACTTATGAACACATAGACTGCTTTTGCACACCCTTTACCAGTGGTACATCACTTTTGTACCCAATTCACATCTCTACACACCCTATGTACAATTCGGCAAAATTAGATCTCTACACACCATAATTTGAAGGAAAATAGTCTCAACACCACAAATTTTGAAACAATTCAAATCATGTACAACAGTTAAGCGAAACAAAGTCCTGGTACATATTCAAATGACATGGGTGTTCATTACATTCAACCATGCATAGTCAAAATAAAAGCAAATAGATTAATTGAAGACTAATAGGTAAGTTCAGTGATATACACACATCTATATGTACTAGTACCATGACAAATTAATCAGCAACTAGTAATCGTTTAGAATGGAAAAAAATCACGAATAAGGGCCGCCACTGGAAAGCAACAGGAAAATGAAGAACCAAGAAAAAAACAACAAAAGAAGCAATGGGCTTCTCCGAGCACAAAAAATCTAAAAAAAATGAAACAATGGATGGAAAGCACTGTACAAACAAATAAAAAAGGCAAAGAACAAATCTTGCCATGGCTTTAACATCCCTCCTCAATGGACAAATCGATTCATAATCCATTAAAACAAACTCAATCATTCGGTACTATCTAGTAACAACTTGAGTAGAACAAAAGAAAAGTCTATCAAGCAATAGATATACCAATCAAACACCTTGCATTGTGTTCCCTGGAGGGAAAGACAGGAAGGTTCGATAGGGAAACAACAAAGCAATATTGCAGCAACATCGAATCCCAATCTACAACTTACGGACTGGACCTTGCTCGGCAACAAACAGACACCAAAGGGAAGATATAGAACAAAGAGACACCAATCTAGAGCCTCGAGTTCATTTAATCACCGAGAAAAAAAGATTGTGCCAAGAAATCTGGAATCTAATAAGAGAAATCAGAAGCAAAAATCCAAGAATCAAAACTTCCTTGAGCATCAGGCTCCCAAGAAGCACAACATCGTATAAAACAAGAGAGATCTAGCGGGGACGCGGCCGCAATCAAGCACGGGCCCGGACGGAGAGCCTCGCGAGCCCACGCGTTGGCCGCGACCTCCCGGTGGAGCCCCTCAGCCTGGTATCACGCGGTGGCGCACCAAGATCTGGTCGTGCCCATGCCGGAAGCTGGGCGCCCCCGCGGCTTGGCCCTCCCGCGCCATTCCTTGTCGCATCGGCGCTCCTTGCCGTGGGGAAGGTGTTCGTCCAGCGCCCCGCATCCGAGCGCCGTCGACCACGGCACAGGCCGCCCCGCGCTAGATCCGGCCACCATAGGCCACGAGCCCACGAGCCACCACCGAAGCTCCTCAACGGCGTCTGAGCTCGCTGGATCTGGCGTGGCCCTTGACCTACAAGGTGTCGTGGCGCTGGGATGACTACAGTTGCCGCCGAGACGGTGGTGGCGCCACCGAGATCGGAGGCTTGCAGCTCGAAGGCTCATCGCCTTCCCCGAGACCTCACGCAACCTCCACCGCCTGAAGGTCGTCGTTCCCCACCGGCGGACGAGCGCTTCCACGGACGAGCACACCCCCCGTTGACCCGGCGCGGGAGGCCTCGGCGCGCTCCCGGTCTCCGGATCCGTGCTCCTGGCACCGAGAAGCCCTGATTCGCGGCTTCGCGACTTGCCGGCGCCGGCGGGCGAGCGCCTCCGCGCCTCGCCGTGGCCTGCACCCGTGCCTTGGCGCCGGCTAGCTTCTCCGCGCGAATCTGCTACTATCACCGCTTGATTTGTCTGCAGGGCCACCGGATCAGCACCGACTGATGCTCGATCTGGCCGGAACGCCGCTGAATCTAACCGGAATGGATTGCTTCCATGGTAGGAAGTGGGATGGTGGGCAGAGGAGAGAGAACAGGATGGGTTCAAATGATTTTGAACAGGATAGAGAGGGTGGGGTGCTTTTTATATCGTATACAATTGTGTACATATACATGGTCTCTACGTACACAAAACAATGATGGGACATATACCCTGCTGCTTATCTGCCACCTGACGGCTTTCACAAAGCTTGAAACGTACTGCTTGTAAGGAACGGCCCGGATAAGAACCATCCAGACTGCACCGAATATTTTATCTTGGTTCGTGTTCCCTGCTGCTCCCAGCACTCACACAACTCATCCGCACATGCGGCATCGCTTGCCGCCGCTGCACGAGATAGAACGGAGGACATGCAAACACCAGGAGCATCTGCAGGCACAGGCTGACAGGAATCTCTATCCTCATTGTCGATTCGTCTCCTTTCAAGAAGCGAGCAAACGCCATCAAGCATCGGCTTTCCTGTGAGACAACTGACAAGATGAAACGATAATAGAAACAGTTGTCATTTTTTTTAATTACACAATACAACGCAGACGCTCACAATACGCACGCACACTCGCCCTTATGAATACACGTACGCAAACCCTACCCCTACGAGGACCTCCGAAGGACTGAGCACCGACAAATCTGGAGATTCCCGAAGTCAACAATGGCGCCTCGTCGTCGACGGGGACGTCACTTACCACTTAACGCATAACGCCGATAAATCCTGAAAATTTCAAGAAAAGGTGCGAGCACCAGGATTTGAACCCACTGGACCGTCCTACCATTGGACTACAAGTCCAATCGCAAAAAACAAAACAGTTGGCATCTATTTTCCTGCCAGGGGACAATCGAATAATCTAAGCAATGCAAGTACCAACTCTACTTGTCTATAGCTTCATGATTTGTGCAAACGGCATTCGCTATGTGATGTGTTGTCAGGAGCATGGGCATCCTTGCCCATTTCCTCAGGCCGTCCCATAACAAATTCAAATTGCTGGCAGCTTCCAGCAGGAATTGATGGAACTAGGTTTTTCAAAAATTGATTGCACTACCTAGTTCAAAGATCCGGTACTGCAGGCTGCTGGTTCGTCAGTTTTTGGTTTTTGAAAGGAAATGCACGGAGCGGTGACAGGCCTGATGGACTGCGCCAGCCTGAATGCAGCAACGAAGTGTGGGCAACAGGTGCACAGAGGAAAAGCACCGGAGACGTTGAAGAGGATGGGGATGGAACGTTGGCGTTGTAGGTGCGCGTCCAAATCAAATCATCCATGCGCCATCCTACCTGCACATTCATACCAGCAACCAGCTAGTACTAGCATACGATATGAACGACAAAACGAAAGCGATTTAAGAGCAAAAACAAGCCAAACAAAACTCAAATCATACGAAGAGAGGATAATGATAGGATAAGTGGATAACGACGGTTCTGTGCCACTGATGTTATCTTGTAGGCGTCCCATCGAGGGACCATAGGCCATCTGCATCCTGTCGACCAGTTCCGTATGCATTCCAGTGGTGGAAATGCCATCGCTGCGTGGCATATACAAAGCTCTGAAAGCAGCTAGCTTGGCATAGCTGTTTTAGTTCATGGATATTAAGGTGTTTCTACCAGACATGCAAACCGAGAACCCAGGCAGGGCGGGCATCATACTCAAGCATAATCTAGTTCAGCACTAGTACAAACTGCAACTGCAAGGAACTGGTTAAGTGGCAACACAATGTACATTACCACCTAACAGTGTTCAGATTAAAGAGCAACCAGGTTGTTCGCCAGCTGGGATCCAAATCTACTGCAATACATTAAACATTACCGTATTCCTGCTAGAATTCCACATTACTGTTAAGTCCAGTAGCACCTAAGATGACATTACTCGGTGTCTTAAGCCTGAAGGTACCCAACCAGCACTACACCACCCAGCAGCCAGCAGCAGAGTACTTGCCTTTGCGGGGGTCTCAGGTGGCACAAGCTCTAAGAGAACCTCTGTTTCTTCTTTTTTGCCAGATTCTCAAAAACTGAGCGGATATCTTCAGACGTGACTGGTTTTGACGAGTCAAAAGATTCCTGTTCAACGCATCAAACAAAAAAAAACACAAAAATCAGGTGGGTGGGCAAAATCAGATGCAACAGAATATGAATGCAACCTAGAAAGCTAATAACAAAGTACATCATTCTGCTGCCCATGAAGTTCGTTTTGGAACTATATTACATTGGATAAAATGAAACGGCATTCGAGTTAAAAAACAGTATGAAATGAAATGAGATATAAAGGTTTTATTAAATCAAAATGAGTATAAAGCTATAACTATAAGCAAACATAATCTAGCTTGATGCAGTCTTCAAGACCACAAACAAGTTAGTGTCAAGCAATGTTGAGTATTCTTGCAATGTGTTAGGAATCTAATTTTTCCTGCGCAAGATGTTATACTTGAAGTCTTTAACTGATATATCTAACGCTGTGAAAATGCTTCATATCCAGCAACACATTTAGCATATGCTCATGTACCCGGTAGATACAGCAAAGTAGCTAATCTTTAGTCACTATAAGAATCCATAACTTGGTTCAATATGCAGACAAGCCCAATAGCTGTGCCATGTATTACATGGCCCATTGGATCTCATTTTCTCAGGATAAAGAGTGCTAACATTGCATATTGCGTTTGTACGAGAACCTCTTAAGTAGTGTTTTTAAAACATGGAGGTGCTTGCTTCTTTGAGTAGTTTGCATGTCATAGGAAAGGGTGTGACATGAAAAATTGCATGGATGATTCAATTCTTCCTTTAAATGAATTCAATTAATCAATCAAATAAGAGGAGATTGTGTTCCCAAAAAAACTAAAAATTAAGGAGATTGTTATTACCAAAAAGGACTGAAACTCATTCTTCATGTCATTAATGCCACTCAAGATCTCTATCTTCTGAACATGGTTAAGAGAATTCAGGAAGTTTGTCTCAGCTCCTTCCTGCTGCTCCAACTTCTTCTCCCTCTTCTGCTTGGCAATCTTCTCGTACTCCTCAATAGAGTCCTCCTTGTCAACAAGATATGCAATACCTCGTTGTGCATAGAACTTGGTGCATATTTCGCACCTACATAGTGTATCCCTCCAGCCTTTAGACATGAAAAAGGGCATACTTTTCTCTGTAACATCTGGCACTGTATTTACATCCATTCCTAGCTTGCAGATGTTTCCTGAACTGCTCCCCAAAATGGCCTTCTCAGGAACTGCAATATTTTTTGCAGTACCATTCTCCATGGAGGTCTTCTCACCACCCACATGATCAACAAGAGCACCATTTTCATGTTTCTCAATGTTAACCTGACCTGAAGGTCCTCCTTCCATCACAGTTGAATTACTTGTATCGGTTTCTGACGCCAATTTCTGCTTACCAGAAGCCCAGATTGTTTTAGGATAAAGTTTCAAGAAATAACAAACAGGTGAGCATTTATGGCATATGAAATCCTCATAGAGTGGCTCCCCTTCCTCATCTCGCGGTATCTGCAAAACAGGAAAGCCATTAAGCACACATTATATTTTGTAGGTACCTGGGGACTAACAGAAGATGTTAGATTTTATACTATGGATACCTGAAAAATCATCTACTGACCAAACAAAGAGAAGTAACAAATATGCATTCAGCTTGCACCTCCTGATAAAGCATAGAAGTAAAAATTTGCTAAATCAATGCTTAAGCGTAAGGTAGTTGCTTAGCAGCTCAGAAAGATAGCATAACTATTGCATGAGACAGTTGTTCTTTGGGAAAGGGACGGTAAATGCTATCAACCAAATGTTCCAGTCAAGCATGCATTTGTTTCTAGGTTCACCGAAAATGCAGAGTAGAATGAACTACTCCCTCCGTTCCAAATTGTAAGTCGTTTAAAATCTGGAACGCAGGAGTAGAAGCGCATTGCACAATTTCTTAGGTTTAAGAACAGAATAAAACATTAGATGTAGAAATGAAATGATCACAAGAAAATTTTGAGCACTACTAGCATAGAATGGCATTACTGCAGATACAATGCAACCATGAAGAAACAATACAGAAAGTAGTTAACAAATATGATTCCATTAAATAAAGATAATGGTAAGTAGAATACCTCTTCGATAGAGTTAAGACCAATATGATCCTCATGAAACCAGTCCTCACAAATACAGCATTGTATCATTTCAACTTGCGCTTTAGCTTCTGGATCAGGATACGGCCTTCCACATGTGCAATAGGAACCCTTAAAGTTATGGTTATAACAATTTTCTGGATTCTCAGAATCTTTCTCAGGGCAGAGTTTGCAGAGGTGACCACCAAACTTTGAGTTGCCACAATCACAACGAAACCTTCTCTTTGTCCAAAGTTCAACAATCTTGGAAGAAAAGGAAAAGAAGACAAGCATTAGCTGAGTTCAACTGCAAACAAAAAGAGAATAATGGAAAGTAGTAAATAAGTGTGCATGAATATGCATTTCAGAAATCCTTCTGATGCAAGCGAGGCAGCCAATCTGACCAGAAGAAAACATGAATGTAAAACTGAAATAAGTAGTGACAACAAATAATCCCATTAATTACATCCACCAAGAAATTGTCTCTTCTTTGCTACAGATTTTAAGCAACTTCCTCAGATACCACAAATTCAGCAACTCTGTATATACCACAACATCTGCAACGTACCCCAGATACAATATGGAGATTAATGACTTTGCAGTCAATTCAGTCATGTTTCATAGTTCATAGTCATAGGAATAGTCTAAAGCCTGAATGGATGAATCTCCCAGTCGTGTACTGTTATGGCAATTGGCGGCAGTAACAACCAAGGATTGTCCCATATGATACCAGAGATGTTATGGCTAGATTATTGGCTGATGAACACAGTGGCAGATAGATAAGGACCTGCTCGCTCTCCCTGGGAGGCTCTGAGATTTAGGCTTATCTTTCTGCTTGATTACAAACTAGTCTGCCAGGACTGCTATATAATGAGCCGGCCTAACAAAATCTCAACTAACTGCAACTCTATCTCTAAACTGAATCTAATATACTATAATCGGTGGAACTTCTTGTCAAAAAGGTGTCCACAACATGCGCAAACAACTTTACTAGAGCTGAAAGTAGGGGTAAACATATGAGCCCCTATCCCAAGAAATTGATGCCTATAACCCAAGAGATGGAACAATTGCATTCCTTCTTTCGATCCTTTGCAAAATGCTCCAATAAATGGCAGTAACAGAATCATAAAATAATTATACCTTCAGCAGATTAGTATCCTAAAGCAACAGACCACACTCATCCAAGAGTATTGAAACTTTTGTTTTCACAAGTATATGAAAAATACACATTGATGCCTAGACTTGCATTGTTCAACTCCATCCACATAAGATCATATTAACCACAGCCCGCAGGATCTTTTTGGGTTTTTCCTAAAATTATGGCTAATCTTTTTTGATCCAGAAGACCAGCATGGGTAATTTTTCTGCTGCTTATACAAGACATACATATTTATGAAGCCCCCAGCATTAGCAAACAAGCGCATTTCATAAACAGCACAGAAGAACCCTTAAGTTCTGGTGAAATGAAATTGCTTCAGAGTTCAGATTTATCAAAGTACAGCAATCTGTAAATACAAAAATCCTAATTTCTAGCTTTTGTTTGATGTTGAGATGGTGTGCAAGAGCTAAAAGGCCAAAGGAGCTCTGGCGCAGCTAGGCTTTGTTCCCAGTGGTAGTTGCGTGTGTAGGTTTTTCGCTCTTAGTTATGTTTATGTTTGAAGAAACTAGTGGGTACATTGAGCTGCAGCAATTGAACATTCAGTTGATACTAGCGGGTACGATTGTAGAATTGTAGAATGTCAGAGGATGCACCGACACTGGTGAGTCAAAATTAATCATCTGCTCTGGATCTGAAACTACCCCTGAATAATCCCACATTTATTTGACTTATTCCCCCATTTATCTTGGAAGGAAAATGCATGGGAAGAGTGAGCAGACTCACCTCATGTCCATCATGGCAGGCGAGGCTGCAGGCGGTGCAAACCCCGGCGACTCCATCGGGCACGCAGGTGATGCAGGAGAAGACGGCCTGGCGCTTGAGGTACCCGCCGGCGTAGGTGCACTCCTTGCCGTCGTCCCCGCCCAGCACCAAATCCACCTCCTACACAGGGGGGTTTCCGTCCCCGCACAGAAAGCGCAAGAGCAAGGTGAACACGAGTACTGCACGAATCGATATCCAGCGAGCAAGAGGAGACGGGGGTGCCGTACCAGCTCCTCGGCCTCGACGCCCTCTATGTACTCGTCGAGGGTGACCGTGGGCTCCGCCTCGTCCGCGAAGGCGTCCCCGCCGTCGCGCGCCGCGTCCGCCATGCCTCCCGCCGCCCGCGGCCGGGGGACCCCTCGGTCGGTTTGGGCTAGGGTTAGGGTTTGGCGGGGGAGGAGAGGGGCCCGGGCTTGCGTGCGCGGTCGCGCGATTGGGTAGATTGGGGGAAGGTTGGAAGGGGAGCTGAGATTGAGCGGAAGTGGAAAGGAATACCAAGACCGAGAGAGGGGGGGAATTAAAGAGGAGGGGGAGCTGAGCTGAGCTGCTGAGAATCCGGGGAAGAGAGAGAAAGGGAGGATCTTGTTCCTGGGTCCCGATGATCGTTATCCTGCTGCGCTTGACTGAGAAGTGGGGTCGGGCGTGATGTGGGGCCCGAATGTCAGCGTACCATAAGGTGTGCGTAGCAGCGCTTTGGGTGTTTTCGAAGGGTGGCGGGAGGTTCCGCTTTTGGTTTCCCGCCACGGGCACGGCGAGCAACTCGGCGCGGGGAGGGTTGGTTGGGTTGAGGGCACGCGCGGATCCCGTCCGTCCTTCACGGGAGCACGGCGTCGCCGGACGGTTGGACCGCCGGAGAGCCCCGCAAGGGTTCCCGTAGCGTGACGGATGCTACTGGCTTTTACGCAAGGCAACGATGCGGATGGATGCAATGCAACGGAATTCGACTTTATATATATATATATATACTACAAGGAACGAAAACAATTGAAAACTTTTCTCACTCAATTCGGGTCCGTCTTATCCCTCACGTCGGACCTATCCGTCAGGTTGCATGATGACCAAAAAGGTGGAACGACCATAAAAATCGCAATTTGAAAAGTGTTTCTGCCAAAAACATAATATTTTTGTCACCCAACGTTGCCTTACCCACCCGTACCTGTTTCGGGCCCACCTCACCTCTAACGGCAGTACCTTCAACGACAAACTCTACGTCGTCCTCTCTCTGCCTTTTCGAACGCCGATGCTGTATAAATCAAGTTGGATCGGAGATTCCACCAAGCCATAAGTTCAGATTGTCACCAGACTATCGATTCGATCTCTGGACTGTTCTTGAATCAATCTCTGCGCCTGTTCTTCGGCAGGAGGCGAAAGAATCAATTTGCGTTTATTCTTAGGCAGCAGGCGACAGAATCGATTTGCATCTGTTCTTCAGCAGCAGGAGGCAGAGTCGATTTGCTTCTAATCTTCAGCAACTAACGGAAGAATCGATTTGCATCTGTTCTGGCAGCAGGCGGCGGAATCAATCTGCGTCAGAGGCAGAAACGATTCTGCGGGTGCTCATTGAGGAAAGGTGGAGTGCTTCGTCTTCCTTTGCTAATTTTGAAAATGCACAGGACAAAGATCCAAGGGCAAAGTTTATTAACGTCCACATCCCTATCTACGATGAGATGGAATTCATCTTTCTAAGACAAGCATGCAGCTAATCTCTGCTATAATTTTATTAGCAATCAAATGTTATTTTTGTCCCTTCGGTAGCAGGAAACATAATGCATGTATATGATGCAATTATTTCGTCTTTATTTTTTAAAACTACAAGCTTGTAGCTCTAGATTAGTCGTTTCCTTTTAATAAATGTATTTCCACATAGACATTTGCTATTTACATTGTTAATTTGCCGGCAAAGCAAGCGGCAAGGTCGGCAATTGTTGACGCAGTACCAAATGATGATGCTGGAGTTACAAGGTGGACCAAGCTGGAATGGGCAAGCTTGCCCAGCTGCGCTAGCGCTCACCTTAGAGAGAATACAAAAGCATAATAGCTTTGTAATTCGCAAAAAAAAAACGCATAATAGCTTCCTACCTAATAAAAAGAATAGGATCAATTAGACTCTTAACCAAACAAGAGATTATCCCATCCTATAAAGTATTAAAATTATATTTTAATACTAAATTTATTTTATAAATACGTGCGTGACGCACGTGCGTCTATACTACTCTATCTATACTATAAGTAGCGAAGACAATTAAAAACTTTTCTCACCTAATTTAGGCCCGTCTTACCTCTCACGCCGGACCCACCCGTCAGGTTGCATGATGACCAAAAAGGTGGAACGACCATAGAAATCGCAATTTGGAGAGCGTTTCTGCTAAAAAGTGAATTTTTTTCTCACCAACGCCCACCATACCCGCCCGCACGTGAGATATTTGCAATTCCGCTATTTTCAAACATGGGTTTCGCTTGTTTGCCATTATGCAAAAGGGATTCGCAAAATTGCCATTATTAAACAGACTTACACCGCTACAATACCTTCTTGGACTATACTGCCCTTCCCTTTCTCCTACCTCCAACCCAGCCACCACCCAGCCACCTGCCGCCGCTGCTCCTCCAGCCACCCGCCGCCGCCGCTGCCCCCTGCTCCTCCTTCCTCGCGACAGCCGCGAGGCACGGCGGCATCCCTCTTCCCCAGCCGGAGATCGACAGTGGGGAGGGCATGGCGGCCATGGCCACCCGACGCCGCCCAAACATCCCACGGCGGCGCACGCGCGCGAGGCCGAGCTCGCCCGCTTGGCGGAGCTGGCCCGCGGCGGCGCCCGTGCGCGAGGCTGAGCTCGCCCGCGCGGCGGAGCTGGTCCGCGGCGGCGCACGTGCGCGAGGCCGAACTGGCCCGCGGCGGCGAACGCGCGCGAGGCCGAGCTGGCCCGCGCGGCAGAGTTGGCCCGCGGCAGCGCACACGCGCGAGGCCGAGCTCACGGCAGCGCACGCGCGCCCGTGGCGGCGGTGCTCGCGGCGGCACAGAGAGGAGGCGCTGCGGCACGTGGATGGAGGTTGAAGAAGGTCGAGGGTATTTTGGTCAGACTAGGTATTGTAGCGGTGTGTGCACATTTGAGAATAGCATTTTAACGAATCCAATTTGCGGAATGGCAAAAGAGCGAAACCCACTTTTGAAGCTGGCACAATTGCAAATCTCTCCCCGCACATACCCACCTCTGGACCCACCCGCGAATCGCTTACCCGCTGCTCGTGCGGTCCTGCCCGTCGGTGCTCGCCATGGCCCATGGGATGTCCGCCGGCCGGGATTTGGCGCACGGCCCGATCGCCGCTCCTCCTCCGCCTCGTCTGGCCCACCCACCCCGTCCACTCCTCTCCCCTACCCCGTCGTCTCTCTCTCCTCCACTGGTAGGCCCACGAGGCCGCGCTGCCCGCTCACTTGCTCCGCCAGCCGGCGAGCCGCCCCCTCCGTGGAGCTTCCTGCCCCCGGCGGCATCGGTAGATCCGGAGAGCTGCAAGGCCGTGGCACCCCTCCGCGGAGCTCCCTATCCCTGGGGTTGGCGGTGGAGCCGGTGAGCCGAGGCCAAATCCAACGCAACCCCGGTGCCGCCAGCGAGCGGACTCTAGCGCACAGGGAGGGAGGAGGCCTAGGTGAGGACCCCTCCCTCTCTCCTCCACCGTGGATCTGCCGCGACCTCGCAGATGCGCGCGTGCTCCACCACCGCCACGCGGGCGCGCGCCTGTTCGCCGGATTGAGGAGGTGGGTCCCCGGCGGCGACGCCATTGTCCCCACCCTCTCCCGCGACTCCGACGCGCAGGTGCAATAGCACGAGCACGCGCCAGTCTTTTTCCTGGAGCATTGTCCCTGCTCCCTAGGCGTCGCCTCTTCTCGATTCGATGACGGTGCTCCATTCCATCGCCTTCCACATGCTCCGGCTGGCCACCTCCTGACTCCTGTCCCAGTCTCCCTCAGTGCTGCGCTAGGGAAAGTGTCCGTCGGTGGCATGGATTCTTCTTCTTCACATCCAGGTTTGTCTTTCCTGATGATGCAGAGAAATTGATACATGTGCATTGGTGCGATTAGCCATCCTGAGTCTGCAGTTCCTGCTCACCAAGTGCTACAAATGTATACTGTTCAATTCAATAATTGTGATTTCTATATTTGACTCGGAACATTTTAGACTGCCATTAATTTCATCTTTTCTAGGTTATGGCGGGTGAATGTATACTATAAGGGTCTAACTGTCCATCAAACTCTAATTTAACAGCAAGGAATTCAGGGCTTTTGACATGATACTTTATTACTTTTGATTTTGGTGCAGTAGATGGCCAACATTACCCATGTGACCTATCTAAGCACTCAAGGTCGGCTTTTGGCGCCCATACACATGTTGTGCACCAAATAAATCAGATTAGTCGAGTCGGAATTTATCTTGTGCTTTGATTTAATCTGCGCTTATAGGAGAGCAGCAAGTGTGCAAGCGGTGCAGGTGCGGGCGTGCGGCCGTAGCTCCTTATCACCAACACACCGCGCCGCCACCTCCTCTTTCCAGGTGAGGTATCTTCCATCCTCCCAATATTGACTCATGCCATCTGACTAGGGCTTCGGCCCTTGAATGCAGTTCAGCTCTTGTGTTCTTTGTGCAGATTGAAACATCTGTCTTGACATTGTATGATCATGATCTCCAGAAATTAATGAAAATTATTTAACATTTGTGTTTAAGCATCTATCTCAAACATGATATGTTATTACTTTCGATGGCTTTTATAGAATATTGTAGGTCTACTATGCATCTCCTGCTATCACCAAGGACAATATGTTTGCTTCCTAATTGTAGGTGCCTATATATGATTGCTCCATGCTGTCTTTTTTTGTAATGTCACACCTACTGAAAAGCAAAGAGATGGAACAACTTTAGGAAGAGGATGGATTCAGAAGCTTGTAGCTGTAGCTGCTAATGTTGCATGCCTGTGAGTAGGTGACGAATGTGTCCTTTATGTTTATGAATGTCAATAAGCTAACACAGTAGAATATAGAGAGCATTATTTATGTGCTAACTAATATAATGTATACTTTACACCAATATAATGTATTACGATTCCATAATCTTAAGGTTTCAGCTATTCTTTTCCTATGCTTTTGTTTTTAATTTGAAGGTCATCACTGTATGCTTCTTTTTCTAAAATATTGGGGTGTTTTATCACCTCTGTAAAATTCAGTCCAAAATACATTGGTTATTAGAAACACTTTTGATTTTACTAAATTTTATAAGATGTTTGACTGAAGGGAGCTGACTCCAGTCTTATGGTCGTGCTTATGCACGTTTTAGGTTCGGTATTGTCAATAAAATTTACTTTTGATCCAGAAATGATTTTTGTACATGGTGTATTTTATAGATGTATTCAGGCAAATGATTAGATGCATTCAGTAGACATTCTAGCTAGCTGCATTTTTCTAAGTTGTTTCCTGAAAGTATTGATCCTTACAATTCTATAAAAATTTTAATTTCAGTTCTTACTAGGCATGCATTAGATAACAAGTTAATGGTTTCATATTGGTGATGGTGCTTGCATCTCTTTCAAGCTTGTTATGTTCATTGATTTTAGAAAGAAGGTTAGTACAAGAGAGGAAAATTCTGTTTGGTGTGAGATGTGTGATCTTATATGGGCTTGTGGTTTTACAATGTTGACATGGTCCTAGCCACTATTATCTGTAAGTACAGACTCTAGCGCTATGTGTCCTTCATACATAGTACATTTGTAATAATTGGCAACATTATACCTTATTAAATATGATAAGTTGGTATATTTATTTCTCGTGGCTTGAAACTCTGAATATGGTATTGCGACTTCCTCATCTTTGAATAATGCCAACTTTCAATACTGGAACTTGCCAACTTGGCAATGGCTGCATAACAGGGCCTTTATCTATTATTAGGCATCAAATTAGTTCAAAGCGGCAATGAATCCTAACAAATGATGTCTCATATAATGATAGTGATTGGTGTCACATGGTGGTGGTGGTGGTGCACAAAAGGATAGTTCACTTATATTCAGCTTGAGCTTGCCCAAAGTTGAGGATTAGATAGAGTGATCAAACTTCGCTGTGGCATTTGATTTGCTGCTCAGCTCAAATCAATAAATCAACATTAATCTGCTTTGCTGCTCATTTCATAGATTTAAAGTAATCATATCCTATAAGAAGCACCCTTTTTCTTTTTTGAATTGAATAATGTGGGTTACCGAGTATTTTCTCCATTTCTATCACTTGTCTACTAAGGCGTACGGATGAAATAATTTGTATATTTTAATTTTTGTCAAATATAATTAGTGGTTATGATGAATCCATAATATATCTTAACTACTTTAAAACACGTGCGTGTCGCACGTGCACTTTACTAGTGTGTATATATATATATATATATACACTCCTAAAAAGAATGAAGTGGAGAAAAAACTTGGTACGTAAATCATCTGGTACGACGACCGCGGACGACCGCGCCCCCCCCTCCGCTCGCCCCTCGCGCCCCCTCCACGCATTTCCATTTTTACCCTTAGGTTGCTGCCCCTTGCCGCCGACCTCACCAGGGCACCAGCACAACCACTCGTCTGCATCTTTCCCCACACCCCCTCCTCCCCCGTGCCCGCAACATGCGCCCCGCTGCTGCCGATCTCGCCCGGGCGAGGGCCCGGGACCGCCGAGTCGTCGCCGCTCCTCCCCGTGCCCGCAACGCGCGCCCTGCCGCCGCCCATCTCGCCGGGGCCGTGCCGTCACGTCTTCGCCTCCCCATCTCCGCCGTGAACCACGACGTGCCCGCCGCTGCCTACGATCGCATCTTGTGCCACCGTCATCTCCAGCAACAAGACTGGCCGCCTCCGCCATCGAGGGCGACACCGTCGATCCTACCCACAGGCCGCCTACGCCTCGAAGACACTTACGTGTAGGCCGCTCTTCTCTACTCCTCCCGTCATTCCTGATGAACTTGCCGCCGCCGACTGTGTGCCCATGCTTAGGGCTAGGTTTTTTTGGACAAAATGTGGGAAAATGGATGCGCGTGGAGGAGGGAAACATTCTGGGATACTCACTAGGGTCGGGAGCCGCACCCTCAGGCCAGCGCCGGCGCGCCACCGCACTCCTGTGCGTTTGCACGAGCCTGTCCCGAGGTAGAAGAAGGGCAGGGGTGCGGATGCTACAGAAATAGAAGTATGGGGGGTTATGCAGAAAAGATCAGGTGTTATGTGTGAAGTGGAAAAGTTATAGGGGTGTACATGCTAGATCCAAGGGGGCTGGCTGTTAAGAAAGGGCAGATCTATGAAGGATAAAGTATTCTAGGGGTCCTAAATGCAGTGTTAAGTTCCTTCTTTTTCTTTTAAATCAGCTGAGAACTATCATGATTGCTTTCTTTGATCATCCTGTTAAGGCACAATACGATTTCTTTCTTTGATCATCTTGTACCAGTTATAATGATTCTCCAGCGATTCAATTTTACCAATATTGTGGCTTCATTTATATGTTTTTTTAATACTGGTTTGCTTATGCGGTTTGAGCTAGATAGGATGAGCATACAGATTGTAGCTTGCATATTGATTAAGGTCATGACCTCTAATGGTTTCATTGATTTTATTTATCAGGAGCATATCTTGGTTTACTGTTTCACTTATGATTTTGTCTATGATGTTCTGTTGACAGGCCCACATGGCAATGCAAGCCCCTGTTTTTGGTATGTGCTTATTCTCCTGAGCAGGTATAAAAAATTACATCATGTCCTTTTATTGAGTATTATTAGATATGCTATACTGTCTCGATTGATCCGATCCTCTTCGGCATTTCCTGGCTGGGCACAGGTTGGAAGGCTGAGATTGGGGGATTCAATATCTTTCTACTAAATAAAACTGAAGAGTAGACAATTTTTTGGTATGTCGTTTTGCAATCCGCTCCCTTGCGTTTGTTGGAATGCTTGTGTGTTCAAATGTGAGTGTCAATTTATATGGGCGTACATGCTAGATCCTAAGGGACTGGCTGTTAAGAAAGGGCAGATCTATGAAAGATAAAATATTTTAGGTGGCCTAAATGCAGTGTTAAGTTCCTTCTTTTTCTTTAAAATCAGCTGAGAACTTTGGAAATACATAGCTAATAAAGGTTATATATACATTTTATTAATAGATAGCTAGCATATATTTTTAATCCTCTAGATGATTCACCTTAGTTTCTGACTTGATTCGTATGAGAGGATTCATGATAAGTAATACTTGCTCAGAATGCCTACATTGTAAATTTCTTACTTAATGCTGTTCAAAGTAGAAAATAAGTGATTACTGCTTAATTTCTTCCCTTTATGACAAGGATGCTATGTCATGCTTAGACCTTCTCTCTATCTTGAAATGGTTCTTTCTTATTGTCTTACATAATTTCTATGAATAGTTCTGAATTACAAAATTAATACAGGCAAGGTGATCTGAATTGAGATGGATCCCTCGGAAACAGGAGAAAGTTCAACCCCTCTTGCAGAAATCACAAACAATATAAATGAAGGTTCGATGAAGCACTTTTACACAACTCATCAGTAAAATTTGTATTTTGTTCGCGTAATCTGTATGTGTTTTGGTTGTTTTGCCAGGGGTCTTGGATCGTAATGAGCGGAGGAGGCAAAGGTATGCATCAATGCCAAAGGAACACAAGGACGAGTTGAATAGGAAGAGACGAGAGAGGCGCTTGGAGAAGAAAGGGCGGACCAATGAAAACACAATATGTCATGGAGGTACTGTTTATTTGAAGTGATGTATAGTGATTAGGTTCGGATAGTGACTCATATGTTCAGGACTATTTAATATAGGCACAAATCAAGGGAATCATAGCCATTCTCCAACCAAAGGTGAACGTACTATCCCGTCGAACGCACACTATGTTAATATGCATCAATATACTATTTTGACAATTGCATGTTTTGATGGGGATGTGGCATCTAATTTAACCAGGTGTTAGTGTAACAATGGATGAAGATGAAGAAAATGAATGGCTCCATAGGGGCCATTTGACTCAAGATAATGACCTGCCAGGTTAGTCAAAAAAATCATGCATTTATTTTTTTAATGGATCACATGTGTATGCAGTTTGGTTTTGCTCTAAGTATTTGATGTCTGCATGCACAAAAAAAATCATCTTAGTTCTGAAAGTTCTTTAATTTTCTCTAATTAGATTGATATGGTGCAACAAATAATAGTTTGGACCCTCCATTACACACACACGACTTGGACACTGAGGCAGGGTATGTATTGCATGAAGCTGAAGGTAATTCTTAACTGATATGCACCCATCTGATATTTGGTTACTCTGGCTATTATGGTAATTGCTGCAAATAGATTGTTAGAAGTTTATCTAGGGAAGAGAAAATAGATGGTTTTAGTGGCAGTACAAAATTGACATCGTTTTTTACCAATCAGTTGATGTGAAAAAATATGTGGGGACTGGATGTAGGGTGTTACAGTTTGCAGTTATAGATGCATGTGAGACATCACCAGATATCACTTTCCGAATTATATAATACTTGCCTCAAATTTGTTGCCCGTTTGCCATCATATTGAATCTGTAGCCTTGGTTTCTTTTAAATTTGTTTGGCCTGGCCATCCTGGTCATTCCAAATCACGGATGGTTCTTGCCAACTTAGTTGTAACCATAGTTCAGCTAGGCGCCGAGTACTCAGCGACTACACCCGATTAGGCGCTAGGCAATGGGTCAGCGCCTAGCGTCGCCTAGCGCCTAATCATGGCTAGGCGCCGAGTACTCGGCGACTATCGGCGACTAGGTGCTAGGCAATGGGTCAGGGCCTAGATTCCGCCTAGCGCCTAGCTGAACCTTGGTTGTAACCCGTTTGGAGGTGCCATACTTTATGTTTCTTGGGATTTTATGTTTCTTGGGATTTTATTGTTGCTTACTTAAAATAGGATCTGAACATGTTTAGGTATTATTGGTCTGTGTTGTCATCCTCGTGGTCTCAGTCTGCCGTCAAAACGAACATGTTATTAAACGATATTGATGCATTGCAAATATATGCATGTGAAATATGATCAGATATAATTCTAACAGTGGAAGTTTTGTGTGTATATTTGCCCGTGGTGGTTAAATTTAATCATAGGGTTCTTTGTATATTCATTTTTATACTTATCCACGACACCTGTTAAAATCCTATTATATATCCAGCGTCAATAGACATTAATAATCTTGATATTAGGAGTCATTGATGAAACAACCCCCATGGACGACCAGAACCTCTCCCCAAGTGAGCGTAGGCGTAGGAAGGACAGAGCACGTAGGGCCGCAATGTCCCCTCTTCAGAAGGAGGAGATCAATAAGAGGAGGCGTGATGCGAGAGTTGCAAAGAGACTATTTAAAACGCCACAAGAGAAGAAGGAGACGGTGAGACAGTCCAAGCTCAACTACAAAAAGAGGATGAAAGAACACCGTGACAACAACTTGCATCCTGACTCTATTGCCATGGCAAACCCTCAATGGAAACCAGAGCTTTTATTCCCTCCTGGCGATAAGCCTCTTGGTGATAAGCCACCCTCAAGAGTATCGGAAGAGATGGTGATCCCCGATTTCGGTGGCAGTCCTGTCTACGTTGAGGCAGAAGTACGGGAACCTCCACAGCAAGATGAAACCCCGGAGACATTTCTATCCAACAATATCCATACAGCCCATCTAACTCCAGCATATGATGCATGGATCCTGCGGTGTGCTTAATCCAAGCTGCCCATGCACAAAGGACCGTACTTCATGCAAGAACTATTACCCGCGACTATTCTGTGATTCGACATTGCAGGGCAAGGATTCGTACCCAAGGTACCGGCGGCGCGATGATGGCCGTAAGGAAATGATTCGAGGTCACATGCTAGACAATCAATGGGTTGTACCGTACAACCCGTATCTCATACGTACTTTCAACTGCCACATTAATGTTGAGGCATGCAGCAGCATTAAGTCCGTGAAATATCTATTCAAGTATATATACAAGGGGCATGACAGAGCATCTGTGGCTGTTAGGAAAAATGGAAAAAAAAGATGCCAATGGGAATGTTGATGAGATCACAGAGTACAAAGAGGCTTGGTGGGTGGGGCCTCCAGAAGCGATGTGGAGGATATACGCCTTTGATTTACACTAGTGTCACCCACCGGTGCGGACGCTGCAATGTCATCTCCCTGGCCAGCATATGGTTTCATTTCATATGCGGAACAAGATTGAACGAGTTTTAAAAAAAGTCGCGTATCGAGGAGTCAATGCTCACAGAATGGTTTAACTACAACTACCATCATCCTGAAGCTCGCAGAATCTTGTATCGTGACTTTCCACAGTATTATACCTGGAATGTGAAAGATAAATGTTGGCAACCAAGGAAAAACTCGGCATACCAGATCGGGAGACTCGTATCTGCAAATCCGGCAGAGGGCGAACGATATTTTCTTCGTGTCCTCCTAAACCATGTTCCTGGAGCGACGTCATGGAGGCACCTTAGGACTGTGAATGGTGTGCATTATGATTCGTTTCGTGATGCTGCTTGTGCTTCAGGTCTGATCGAAGACGACAACACGCTCGATGAATATCTTACTGAAAATAGTATGTTCCAGATGCCATCCTCATTGCGTAGGTTGTTCGCTACAATACTGGTGTTCTGTGAGCCGAAGGATGTGGCCGGTTTGTGGACAAAACACTTTGACGCAATGGCAGAAGACTTCAAGCGCAACAATCCAAACCCGAGTCGAGTGGAACAGATGGTTTTGATTGACATCAGGAACATGCTGCAATCTATGGGTAAGGACATAAGCAACTTCTCCCTACCAGAAATCGATGATGCATTTGATGATGATAGCGCGACCCCTCGTGAGATATTTGAGGAGACTAGCATTGAGACAAATCCAGAAGATGTGGGATTATCCTCTCTACTAAATGAGGAGTAGAGGGCTGCCTATGATGAGATAATGTCCACAATCGACACCGAACAAGGTGGTCTATTCTTTGTAGACGGACCAGGCGACACAGGAAAGACCTTTTTGTATAGAGCGCTTCTCGGAACCGTTCGCAGTCAGAACAAGATCGCCGTTGCTACAGCTACATCTGGTGTTGCAGCATCTATAATGCCTGGTGGGAGGACAGCCCACTCACGTTTCAAGATTCCCCTAACGCTCGACGATAAATGCGGTTGCGGCTTCACAAAACAGTGTGGAACTGCCAAGCTGCTGCAGCAAGCGTCTCTCATCATTTGGGACGAGGCATCTATGACGAAGAGGCAGGCTGTGGAAGCGTTAGACTATAACATGCGTGATATAATGGACTGTAAGGATCTTCCGTTCGGTGGGAAGACAGTTGTATTTGGTGGAGATTTCAGACAGGTCCTCCCTGTTGTACGTAAAGGATCCAGGGCTCAAATTGTCGGTGCTTCCTTGCGAAAGTCGGATCTTTGGGCATCCATGCGACATCTTAAGCTCGTGCGTAACATGAGGGCCCAGAGTGATCGATGGTTCGCGGATTATCGTTTGCGCATTGGTAATGGCACAGAGGAGGTTAATGAAGATGGTGATGTACGCCTTCCTGACGAAATATGTGTCCCGTACACTGGGGATTCTGAGAAAGATCTTGACACGTTGATCGAGAGCATCTTTCCAAACCTCAATGCAAACATGACAAACAAGGATTACATCACCTCCAGAGCCATTTTATCAACACGTAATGACTGGGTGGATGATATTAATTTGAAGATGATCAACAAGTTCCAAGGTGGGGAGATGGTGTACCATAGTTTCGACGCAGCGGTTGATGATCCCCATAACTACTATCCTCAGGAGTTTCTCAACACACTGACTCCCAATGGGCTACCACCACATGTGCTAAAGCTTAAGATCGGATGTCCGATAATATTGCTTAGAAATATAGACCCTGCAAACGGACTCTGCAATGGGACAAGACTAGTGGTTCGAGGGTTCCAAAGAAACTCAATAGATGCTGAAATTGTTCTGGGGCAGCATGCTGGAAAGAGGATTTTCCTTCCTCGGATACCCTTGTGCCCCTCTGATGATGAAATGTTCCCCTTTCAATTCCAGAGGAAGCAGTTCCCTATTCGGCTCAGCTTCGCCATGACGATAAACAAGTCACAGGGCCAAACAATACCAAACGTAGGAGTGTACCTACTCACATCTGTGTTTTCCCATGGTCAGCTGTACGTTGCTATGTCTAGAGCCATAGCCAGAACGAACATCAAGATCCTCGCGCTCCCGCCTAATGCAGAGGCAGAGGAGGAGGAGGCTAGAAGGTAGGAAATGAAAGATACAAAAAAGAGGGCAAAGGGCAAGGGTAAAAAAAATGACGTGGTCAAAAAACAAAAAAGAGTCCTGCCGGTGAATGGCACATATACAAAAAATATTGTATACAAGGAGGTTTTGACATTGTAGGTCAGGTAATATTATGATATTTATTATTCATGCATATCTTACAGATTAATGCGTGGGATAGAACGATGAAATTTAATGCTTCTTTCTTTCTCTCTAGGAAAAATCAAATGCCTTATGATACTGTGCATGGGATGGTGTTTCAGCTCCACATGGTTTGTCTCAATTCATTCATCCATGTAAACAAAAATCCATTTATACTATGTTATTTAGTGTGATCAATAGGGTGCTAGCTGTTAGCCATGACATAGCTACCAAGAGAGATAGGAAAGTTTTTTTCAGGTCAATCTCTTTCTCTGTTTCTTACACTCTGTATTGTACGTCGTACCTCATTAAGTATGCTCTTCCTTTTTCCTTGTTCTCCTTGGCGCAAAAGATGATAATGATTTCGTCGGTGCTTTCATACATTAGAATGCTCTTCAACTTCCTTACACTCATTTACATTGGTGTGTTCTGCAAATTGTTGCTTCATGGATGTTTGGATATACCGTTCTCTTGTTATAGCAAGATGTGCTTACTAAGCTTTCTGTTTTGGCCCCTCTTGGTTTCCCCAATATTTTGCCAGTATGCACACTACACTGTTTGCTTAACTACTGCCTGCCATCAATCCTGACATTGTCACATGTGTGCCTGCTGGAGTCTTTTGCAATTAGGTTCCTGCTGCACTCTGGAAAAATGCCATCGTGCATGGCTGCCTTGGCTAATCATTTCAGTAGGCACTATTCTCTTTAATTTATTACGTTCCATATATGTAACAAGATAATATGGTAGTTTATGACCGACGTTCCGTATTTTTCATTTGCAGGCTGCTTGGTTGAGTCTGAGCACACAACAATCACTTTGATTCAACCTGGTGCTGTGCTATGGATACCTATCCTAGAAGGTAATATCGACCGAAATATTAATTCTAATTGCTGAATGTATACATATTGTATATATAGAGGTCAGAAATAATTTGCGTATGAACGTCAACGATCATGATGCACTTAAACACGCAATAGCAGAGCGAGACGCTGTGGTTAGGAGAAGGCTAGAGGCAAGAAGAACAAGGTCGCCCCCGGAGGCGCGCCCGTGGCCGGCAGCGGTCCGCCCAGGAGGCCGCGCCCGTGGAGGCCATCGACGGGGAGGGTGGAGGACAGGGGGCGACGGCGATTCGAGAGAGGGGGAGCAGAGACCGTGAGAGAGAGACAGAGAGGATCATAGGAAGAAAAATATGATAGATGAGCGAGATGATGTAGAGAAATTATCATGTTGTAATCATGTTAATTTATTATTATAAAACTTATTGGGTACCGTACTCATGTTGTCATCTATAACTCTTATATAGGAGCTCCCCACTAGGGAGTTCTCTCAACATGCAAGCATGCCACCTCAACAGTCCCACTAAGATCATGACATCCAGTGGTGGGCCTCATTGTTTAAACTAGTTAAAAAAATGTTATAACTCAAAAATCAAAAAACCAAATTAAATTCTGATTACACCATTGGATTCCTTTTAATAAATCCTTCAAAATGGATTCCTTTTAATAAATCCTTCAAAACAAGATCTCATATGAATATATTTTGATAAAATAACAAATAGGCCCCATTGATGGTAGTTGGTATAGAGTAAAGTGAAAAATAAAAAAAAGAATGAAAAAAGGAAAAGAAAAAGGAAAAAGAAGAAAGAAAAAGAATAGGAGGGTGATAGTAATATTCTAACTCATAGATTTCTTCTACATACTCGCGGCAACACGCAGGGAATTGAGGAATATAAAGGAATAGCAGCGTAGATAGTCCTAGCAGAAACATAACGATCGGATCTTTTTTCATTTGACATCATGAAATATATCCATTTTTATACTAAATAGCTATTCAACACGTGAGTAGGCCCGGCACCACCCCTAAAGTATGCTTAAAAAAAGTGTAAGTTATGGTTTCTAAAGTTCCTTTTGGACGCTGACATTCTATGAAAAGGAAATGTTATTGTAAGAGAGATATGTTATTGTAAGAGAAATCGTGCAAACTGCAAATAAAGCTAGGTGAATTTTGGTGAAATACCACCGTGACTTTAGTATGTCATCATGCTAACACACGGTAACACCGATTACTCTAGGGTTTAGGGCCGCAGCAACGCGTGGTGTTCAAACCTAGATCGAAGAATTACCAACAGCGGCGACGAGGTTGCTGAGGTCGCCGAAATTCTCTCTTATGATCGGACGCGGGAGGTTGCCGAAATTCTCTCTTACGATCATTGCATTTTTCTTAATTCCCGCAGCAATGCGCGGGTGAGATTCCCCTAGTTCATTCTAATATTGAGTCACTAAATTTCTTGTTTTCATATTGTTATTATTGTCATATTGAATGCTATGCGTAGATGCCAATATACATGTATATTGAAATTTGGTATTATGATTTATTGGCATTACTTTGGTACTATACAATTTTATTTATTAAATGTTATGTGTATTGTATTGTATTGTATATATTTGGGTCCGTAGCAACGCACGGACATGATCCTAGTATCTCTATGACTCTATCTCTACTTATCTCTACTCCTAAAAAGTATGAAGTGGAGGAAAAAACCCGTTGGTACTTTCTTCCGCTCCCCCGCGCGTCCGCCCCTGCGTCCGCGCGTCCGCCCTGCCTCTCTCTCCGCTTCACAATCGATTTTATCCGTCCGATCGCCCCGCTCGATCTCTTGCCCTTCCTCGCGCGACACCCCCATCCCACTTCCATCCTTGCCCGCCGCCGCCTGCCCTTCACCGAAACCCTACCGCACCCCCACTACCTGCGCCCCTGCCTCCTCCGTCCTCTCCGATGCATCAACCCCGACCTCGACGGAGCACCGAGGGCAGCGGCTGGATGCACGCCAACCGCGGGCAAGTTGCCGATGCCGCTCCTCCCCACCCCCGCCGTCCCTGCTCTCCTCCGCCGCCACCGTCCCTAACCCTCTCTACTACCCTCGTTCGTCGCCGCCGCCCCCCGCATGTTGTCCCCTCCTCCATTGCAACGCCAGCTCACCCGTCGCGAGTCGCCGCCCGACTATGTCTCCGGGTCAACGCCTCCACCGGATCGACGCCATCTGCGTATTTGTGTCGATGCCGTCGCCGCGCCACCGCACCTCTCATCTTCGGATCGACGCTGCCGCTAGGTCGCCGCCGCCGCCGCACAACTGCGTATCCAGGTCAACGCCGCCACCGGATCGGGAATCTACAACATGGTGCCAGACTTGCCAGTAGCTGGTGGCGGCTCTCCTCTCATCGATGTGCAGCGGCGGCGGCAGTTAGCCTGTGGCGGAACCCGTTCCAGCCCGCCACTCCATCACCTAACGCCGCCACCGTGCCTATCCGGGTCGACGCGTCTCCATTTGTATGCCGGAGCCGCCGCGCCTCCAGGTCATTCCGCTACCGCCGTGTCTCTGGGTCGACGCCGCCGGGTCGACATCGTCACTGCGCATAGGTATGTATTCACTCTCTCGTATTTGCCTCGCATACATCTTTGTGACATTTTGGGATCGATGCAGTTGCGGAGCACATAGGGTGGAGACCGTTGATTTCGTCCCAGTCCAATCTTTTCTCGAGGTGAGTTCTCTCCTCAATTTCTTCTCCGATTATGAATTCTTATACGAGATTTGTGGTCAGACATCTTTCCTCCATCTCGTGAACAACCTGCATTTGACATTTATTAAAATGCAGATTCCTTTTCTGTTAAAATTGTAAGAAATTCAGATGTGTTTCTCCATTGCATTCCAACAAGGATTTGTTGCTGCACATATGTTAAAGCAGTCCAAATGGATGTGGCCAATACAATTGCCTTCCTTGTGGTTTCTTTATTGATCCAGAAAAATTGAATCTATGCATTCCTGTAGGGGTGCATATCCTTTGTGGAACTCTCTTGGGATATCAACTTACAATGAAGCCTTTGATACCAACTTAACCTCTTTGCTGCAATTATTTCTCTATCAGCTAAAGCGTTGAGCACTACATATGGTAAGTTGGTTCAAGCTGGCTAAATATGCATATGAAGTTCCAAGTAATTTAAGTTTGTTATATTTATCCCAATTGAGATTGTGTGACTCAGACATGTACTTGGTGGCTTGGAAAATACTCTTTCAGATGTATTTGGTCCATATGAGCTTCTCAACTTCACACTGGGTTCCTATACAGATGGTATGTGTCTGTATATTTGTTTTATTATTCAAAACTATGTTCTGCTCTTGGCTTATTTTAGTTTTCCTGCAAGAAAAAAATAGGACTTATGGATTTCTGTATATTATCTTGTGAATTGTTTATTCTTCAATGAAACAATTTAGGATTCTTTCATGAAAATGGTGCTGCGAGATTTGGTGTTTTGGTGATATATTTTCTGTCATGCTACCTCCCAGAAATAGTTACATTAGAAATAGTTATATGGGTATGAAACTTGTTAGTGTGGTGAAGGCTTGAGATACACAGATTACAAAAATGTCTGTGTAGTCTTGGTTTGGTAGACAAATTTTCTCAGAATTTTCATGTCATCTTTTATGGTCATTTTGCACACAGGCTCGTCTACCATGGGGCACCAGATGGGGATTTTTTTAATTTAACCAGATGAGGATTGGAGACCAGTGGACCACCGTACCTCACCAACCCACCATCAACCCAAGACATACGTAGGTATGCCTTCACACTCGCATCTTTTGAGAAGCAGATGAAGCACTGGATCACCAGTGTCGTCAGGTTACTTGCCTGTTGTAGCTAAACACGAATTGCTAGACTCTATGTGTGAATCGCTAAACATGAATCAACCAAGGACGCTAGACCCTATGTGTGTGAAAGGGGCGACCTTGCATTGTGCAACCATTTCTTTCTTTCAAATTGGTTCTGTATTGTTCTCAACATCTTGTTTTCATTACAACTTTGTACTCAGATTTGTTATACGTGCTTTTTTTCTTTTTACTTTTTCAACATATGGTGTCAAGTTTAATATCAGCTAAATTTAACTCAAAAAGTCCTGCATGACTGGAAGGTCTACATATAGTGTGTTCAAATCTAATGTGTGTTTGTAGCTAAACACAGGCGCCACCCACTTCCTTAATACCTGAGATCCAGCTCACTGTTGACTACTAAGCTTGAACAAGCTTGTAACAATACAATTTCTGCTAAAATCTCCTCCCTATAAATCACTTGCATTTTCTGATAAATCGCCTATGTGCTTTGCACATGTTTAGTTCATGTATAAGCATGTCATAACTAAGATTAGGCAAGTGTCCCATGCCAAATATTTTTTGTGGCGAAGAAACTGAGCCCCTGACATGCATTCTAAGAAGGTTTGGTGCGCCAAAGTTGTGGTGGTAGTAAAGCAAACAAACTAGCTAAGATACTGTGGCATGACTAAACTGGCATTGCAATGTTTGGCAACAAACAAAATGCGGCCAGGCCATCAAGAATTTTATTTCTTGTTCTTTTGATAATGGGTGTCTTGGGCCTACCATTTTATTACCGCTCTCATGTCTCGAACTAAAGTGTTCTTTCCTAAATTTATCTTCCCCCAGATGGGTAACCCCTTTTAGCCTCTGGAGGTTCTTCTGGGCTTCTGGCATTATTAGCATTTGGAATCTTGAGAAAAGATGGCTGCATTCTGTGATTAGGGAGGCCCATGATCAATCTATAGTTTTGATTCATTTTTTTTGCCAACGAACCTATTCTGATGAGCTCAGCTGCTGACAATTCAATTAAAGTAAGTACTATTTTTGCTTTCAAGTAGCTTTCATTACATTTTATTGATTATATGCTAATTCAATTAATGCAAGCTTTTGTATGCTTTATCTTCCTGATGGGTAGCACTGAAATCATGCAGATCATTTTGCCTTTCACAAGTGCATGGTGAAGGTATTATTTCTTATGTCTCTATCCAGTTCATGAACATAAGCAGTTCCTCAATGGCCTGGCTTTAATGTGTAGAAGAGGAGATACACATGGAGGTGGATGAAAATAGTCAATGACTTCATAGGGGTGAGTTAAATGAAAGGCCCAAGTACCCTAGGAATGTTCCAGGTGCTTACTCACTCTTCTTTCGTATTTATTTTTTGTGGAAATTCTGTCATTTTCGTTTGTGGAGATGCTAATAAGGTTTGTCATGAGAGCCCAATGAATTTCTATTTTAGAATAGAGTAGTATTAGACCCGAATGTGTGCTGCAAGTCACCAATGTATCTTATACCTTTCATTAATTATTAGCTGTTTACTTTCGCAACAGGATTGTATGATTTCTGTTCTGAAAGCAAATTTTGTTTTAATTTCTGCCCCGAGTATCTGCACATGAGGTTTTTTCTGATATTTTTCCTTCTTCCTATATGCTGATCCAGTCAGGGTCCAATAGAAGGCTTATCCATTCAAATTTCCAGAGAGGTAAATAAATATAATCAACCACCCCATTTTAGCGAATGACTTTTCCTTAATTAGCTGTTTACTTTCGCAACAGGATTGTATGATTTCAGTTCTGAAAGCAAACTTTGTTTTGTTGTTTTAGCTCAGGTTGTCCACTTGATTGATCGGCAAAATCAGGGTTTTCATGGTTCTTCTAAATCTTGTATATATTAAATAATAGATACTATGCCTGGCCGCTACCGTATTGTTGTTGTCTTGCAATCACCCTATTATTTACCTACTTTTATATGTAGGTTCATCAATGTGGATCAATCAATTGGTGGTAAATCTGAGAAGATTGGCTGATTACATCTTATTTCTATACGAATACGTTTCAGCTGCTGTGCAATTAGATAAATTGGTGTACAAATTGTATTCTGATCTGCATTCCTTCTACTCATTCTTATCTCATTTGCAGACAAGAGCCTCTAAAACATGTCTCTTATGCCATGACACTGCAGGTATCTTCCTGTTTGCACGAGTGAGCTGTTGGAAAGTGCTACTGATAAGATAAGAGCCTCTAAAACATGTCTCTTATGCCATGACACTGCAGGTATCTTCCGGTTTGCACGAGTGAGCTGTTGGAAAGTGTTACATGTCTTCGCTATTTGTTTGTCGGTCTTAGACATATTTACTTATAGGTAGATCCCAGTGAATGCAGTGATTCATATATGGATAAGGTGTTTGAATTAGATAGTCACCAAAGTAACTGTTGAAGGTGGAAAATGAACCACCAAAGCTATCTCAAGGAAAGCAAGCAAGAAAATTGGCATAGAAAATGCTATCAAGAAGTTCTGGATTGCTTAGAGTTCAGTAAGAAGCAAGGAGTATGATTTTGTTCATTAACATAGGAAGTGATGGGCTATGATGTGTGGATACTTGCAAGTGCTCCAGATGCTCCAGAGCACTTTTGTATCGGATACTCATCCGGTGCTATATCTTGACACTAATACTCATTCGACTTTTACATAAATAAAATAATCTTGATATTTTTTACCTTATTTTGAGATGTTGTACACTTGTTGAATGAATGAATTGGATTTCTATTATAGCCCGTAGCAACGCACGGGCACGAACCTAGTACTCCTAAAAAGTATGAAGTGGAGAAAAAAAACCGTTGGTCCTTTCGTCCGCTCCCCCGTGCGTCCGCCCGCCCGCCCCGCGCGTCCGCTCTGCGCCTCCGCCTCTGCGATTCCGAGTCTTCCGCTCCGCACGCGCGTTCACCACTCCGCCGCTGCCAATCCGCTCACCCTCGCCCCGCCTCCAAACACACCCACGCAGTTCCCCTCTCCGTGCCTCCGCCACCCGCCGCCCGTCCCTCCTCCTCTCTTCTCCCGCATCTGCGCTTGCCTCCCGCGTCCTCCCCCTCACCCTCCACCACCACCACACGGCCTCCCCTCTCCGGTTCTTCCTAATGTTTTTTAACCCTAAACCCAATCTCCCGACGCCGTCCGCCGCACCGCCCTCCGTCGTGCACCGTCCGTGTCCGCCACGACGCCCTACGCCTTCTGCTACGCCGCTTGGGGTCTTCCGTCCCCGCCTGGAGACCGCCGTCACGCCGCCCTCTCCCCAACCACCGGCGGTGGTCCTCTCCACCTCCCTGCACCCCTATCTCTCGCCCTCCCTTTCCTCTCCTCCCCTGCTCCCTCTCCCGGACCGGCGGCGGCGGCAGCGGCTGCGAGGTGGTCGGGGCCGAATCCCGCAGCCCCCTGGTCGGCGGAGGAGTTCGGGGCCGGCGGTGGTCCTGCGGAGCCCTCTAATGCGGAGTTCCCATTTTGGGTATGAGCAATTCCTTTTCTCACTTGGAGAATGTCTCATTTCATCATATCATTGTGTAGCTTAACGTCATTGGTTTCAATGTAGAAGTTGGGGTCTCAGCTTTCAGGCTATACAATGTTTTCAGGCTAAACAATGGTGTCAACTGGCAAGGCAGGGTAGATCCTTCTGACTACTATGGAAGACTCCCTCTCCACCAAGGCCTTCCTCTCCCATGTGATTGATTTTGATAGGTAATATAAATGGACATGATTAAGTGTTTGAGCAGTCTTGCAATTTGTTCAATCTAATGATTTTTTTTATTCTTCAACCTCATCTGGATATTGCTAGGGTTTGCTGCAAGAGGATCAATATGAAAAGATTATAGGGGGTTCTATAATCCTTTTAATCCTTTCCTATTTGTTTCTTTCCCTTTAATTTTAATGTTCCTTGAATTTGAATATTTCTCCCACGAAACATGTCACTTCTGTTTCCTTGCTTGTCATAATTGTGTAGTGCATTGCTATGGATTAGAACTATTCAAGTACCCATGCATTTTTCCTATTATGAGCCTTCTGCTACATGCTTAGTGCATCCGTTCATAAAATGGTTCTGGGTAGCATAATTAAATTATTTAGTCTTCTATTGCTATTGCTATATTTTCTCTAAAATATTTGGTCTTGTTATATATATCCATGCAGAATTTCAGAAATGGCGCTTGACTTGCCTTGGTATTGGATTTTATATTGCTATTTCTGTCTCCTAAAGCAAATAGGTACCATCTAAGTTATGTTATTAGCATGTTTTGTATTGCATTTTTTTAATCAGGCTCTTGCCACCAACATTTACTAATGGGAATTTGATGGCTCAGTCAGGTCTCAAGAAATTTCATGATGGATGGATATCTTTTTTTGTTTTAAGATATTTAGTTCATAAATTGAACTATTTTTTATGCAGTGCTAAGATATGCATGCTGATCCATATGTTTATTAAAGTTCTTAGATTTAGATTCTTTTTGACTTTTGAAGAATGCAATTGAAGCTTCAAATCCTGCTAATAATTTACTTTATTTATAATCTGTGTTGTTTGTGTAACTTTCTGATAGCCAAACATGTATTGTGCTCCTGTTGCTAGGGTAAAATCTATAGCCAAACAACATCCTTTCTCTATAAAATGAAAATGTGTGGATTCAATTATTTTTGTGGGTGGTGTACATACCTTTCGGTGCTCTGGTCATTGTGGCAATCAGGAATGAGGATGAACATTAGGACTTAGGGTTCTTCTAAAGCGGAAGGCTTCAGGATGCTGTCTTACGCAGAAAAGGAGGAAATGAGAAGTTGCATGGACAAATGGTGTCTATATTTTGTTTGCTTTCAGGTTCAAATTTCTGATTCATTGTACCCTCTGGTGAATATACACTTTATATTATTGCCAATATGTTGTGGTTCTCAAAATCATTGTTCCCAAAATCAGTAATGGTTGTTTCATATTTGTTGCCTTTTATTCAGCAGTGAATAGAATATCTTATATTTTTCAGCTAAACAAAATAGAGGCTTCGTATGAGCTGTTAAAAAAGGTTAGCGTAGTTGTGGTTGATGGATGGCTTGATTAGTAAGATTTGAAAGTTCTGCTAATTTCTTTGAGCGTGGAGTGGTAGTACGGCAATTCTGTTACCTAAGGTTTGAAAGTTCTGCTAATTTCTTTGATGCTTATAATGAGAATTGCTTACAACCGTGGCAACACACAGGTATCCATCTAGAAATTATGAATGGATTGTATATCTCATTCTAAATGTTCTAAGTGAATGTTACTCATGGTCGATTAAGATTCTGATTTTTTACTGCAGGCTTGAACTAGCATATTGCAGAGTTCCGTCAGCTACTAAAAATTGAGTTGAACTAACCTAGCTTTTTTTTCAGCATGCTATTTGACACTTCACCTCTCTGAGAGGATTCTCTGCTTTCTGCAGGCATTGACAGAGTCATATTATGGAAGGAATGCAAGCCCCTTAAGGACCGCAGCTGCAGCAATCAAGGTTAAATTAGTTTGGAAGTATAAAACATGTTCTACTCATACATGCTATTTTTTTCAATTGTTGTTACCATGAGGTTTGACAAGGATACGTATATAGCTATGCTATGTGCTGGTTCACTACTTACCACTTACAATTTCTGCAAACAGAGGAAACAAGAGACCTGTCTCCCTGGAAGCGACCTGCCATGATGCACATAATGAAAGATACGGTTGTAGATTCGAATATCTGCCATCCTACTCTGCTTGACTTCTACTTCGCAGCCATGCTGGCATTAAGGTATACACAATGGTTTGGTCGCATCTGGTTTGTCATATAATGTTATTCTAACACACAAGTCATCACATGCACCATGTATAAGGCACTAGCTGTCCAGCTCAGTAAGTCAGTATCATATCTTATGGGATCAGAACTTCTCTCCTTAGGAGTTGCAAACTCTTACCAGCAACCTCTGTTACACGTCAAGTGTCTTTCTCGGATTTGCATCACATGTTCAGTTATGCAAGATGCACAGGCTTCAGTAATTAAGCTCCCTCTTCTTCCAGGGATTGTTTTTGGCAGTTCCACCACTGGCGAGCGAGTTTCCTAGCTAAATCCATCTTTTGCATTTGCAGGCCTACCGGCGTGAAAGCAACATGTGTATATTTACTATTATCTCTATGTAAACTGATTTCCCTACTATTATCTCAATGTAAAGTATAAAATATTACTACCTTTTTCAATTTGTGAAGTGTGAAAGCGGCATCTGTATATCTCTACAACAGTTTCATATATTCTACAACTTCATTTTGTAAATTATCAAGAATAAAGTACATGGCACAATTTTGTTAAAGAATCTAAGAATATGCAGATGAAAGCCACACAATTCTTTCTTTGCTTCCAAGATGGTTATACACTATTGATTTGGAATCTGACGAGTTCATTTTATTTTATTTTATTTGACATGATGTACATTTAATTATAAATTTTTATTGCCCGTAGCAACGCACGGGCACGATGCTAGTACTCCTAAAAAGTATGAAGTGGAGAAAAAACTTGGTACGTCGTTTTACTCTCGGCCCGAGCGTCCGCCTTCCGCTCGGCCCCACCACGCGTCCGCCCCGCCACCCGTCTTCCGCTCGACCCTCCCCCCTCCGCGGCCTTCGCGGCCTCCCATGCTGCGACCTTGCCTCCTCTCCTTGCGTTGCCACCCGCCCCTCCCCTCCCCTCCTCTCCACGCGTTGCCGCCGCCTGCCATCCTCCTCTTCCCGCGACGCCGCTGATCCATTTTCCTGGTCATACCTGATCTGTTTTCCCAATGCCCCTCCCTACCCCTCCGCCCACCGCGCCGCTAAGGATGTGGAGGTCTGGGCTGGCAGCGCGGACGACAAAGTGATGAGCTGCTTCTATGGTGGCTGTGGTCGAGATCCATGGTCGTGGCTACCGTGAGCCCTCTTCGTGATCTTGTAGCGGTGGAGGAGGTGGTCGTGGTCCATGGCGTGGCGACCTTGCGGCCACCATATCCTCTGTGCCCTCCCCCTGCGCCACTGCCTGAACACGTACTCTATCTTCTCCTTAGTCTATTTTTGCTGGATCGGAGTTGCTCGACGGGAGCTCTCGATTGGTACTAGATTTCTCCTCCTCTTTGATTTTGTAGGGTTCCTGTTAGGGTTTGCGAGGGTGGATATCCGACCTCAATCTGCTTGATTGAATCCCGATTTTGCATGAGGTGTTAGATTCATGTGCAATCTGCAGGTTTCGTGAGTCAATTTTTAGTGACATGGTTAGCTGTTGTCTATCCTTCCCACAGATTCTCATGCACACCGCTGTTCGCCCCAATTCCTAGCTGAGAACTTGCTAATTTTTTCCCTGAATCACTACTCTTGTAGATTATTTCAACCATGAATAGTGTGAGTGGCGGCAGCGACAACCAAAGAGTTGAGGTCAAACTCATGTTATTTCTAAATTTACTAATGTGTTTCAGTGATTTTTCTGAGGTTTCCTTGCTTGGTTTTTCGTGGTTAGTACCTATTCAAAATGTTTACTTGTGATAGCCAAAACAAATGTAGTTTGCTATCAACTTTATTTACAGCTGGCTGGACCTATTGATGCTAATCATGTTCAGTTAAAGATGTGGCATCATCAGATGCAAACTTAAGACAGCTCTCCATGCCAGTTAAGGTACCTATCTGTTGACACTCAAAATTGGCAGCTAAGCCAGATCAGGCTGGACCAGGCGGTCAGACCTGGTTACCAAGCGGTCTGACCGCGGTCCCTGTGGCCGGTCTGGTAACAGGAGGTCAGACCGCGTCCCTAGGGCGGTTTGACCGCCCTGGTCAAAGTCCTCAAAAGGCAATTTGGACTTCATCATTGGATAGTTCTCGTCGAGTAGATCAAGATGCATATGTAGAACGTCCGATTCGGACTCCGTATGAGGGAGATATGGCTTCGAGAAGACCTGGACGCCGGGAACGCGGTCTAACCGCCCCTGGGACCCGGTTAGACCGCCCTACCCTGCCAAATCCGAGTTAGGAGTTGTATTTTGACACAAGATTTGTATAAACCTCGACTCCTATTGGGGCAAGACCTCCCCACCCTATATTTATGAAGGTCCACGACCGATTGAAAGGATCACAATCGAATCTATCATTACCTTCTACTTTTTATCCTCTCAACACCTTTTCCAACCTCCATGCTGTTCCTCTACTGATCTCCACGGTCATAGATGACGTCCTAAGGCTTGCTGGTCGACCTAGGGCACGCCGGTGACGTCTACGCCCTGACGGGGTCCCTCTCGGGCGAGAGCTTCGACGGCCTTTGCTAGTTTGCTCGTAAACTAGTCGTTCTTCGCCACGTAAGTGCGTTGTTTATCTCTTTGCTGGTTTGCTCGTAAACCTAGCCGTCTACCATCATGTAAGCGTGGTATTTACCTTCCCGAACGACCATCCCGAGCCAAAACCCTAGGGGGCGGTCTAACCTCCCTGCCAGGGCGGTCTAACCTCCCTAGGCAGCATCTTTGCCTTTTTGGTTCGTTCGTGATCCGCACGCTCTCGTTTTGGCGACTCCGCTGGGGACAGATCTGGTTTCACAACCGATCATGGTGAACATCGAAGATCTCAGCGAAGAGGACCAGAGGAAGTACACCGAGCTTCAGGAGTACATCAAGCAGCAGTTCCTCTCTGGCGCCAGAAAAGATCGCTCAGGCAAGGTGACGATGACTCAAGATTTCGAGTTGCCGACGATCAAGGTCAACAACGACAAGATTGAGGTAATCACCACTGTAAGCAAGCCTGAAACTGATCTATCTATGAAGCTTACTGAAATATCTGATAAATTCGAGCGTGCTTTTAGTAATCAGCATAGTCAGGTTGCTAGAATAATTGCTCGTTTAGAAAAAGTTGAGGGTAAAAGTAGTAGTTTAAATTTTTCAAATGATTCTATCCCTCAATTAGATTCACAAGGGGTATTGCAAACAAGCTTGTCGGCAGCGTCAGGAACCTCAATTGAGACACCTGTGTATGGCATGCCGACTGGTTTGTATCTGGGACAATCATCGTTGTCGGAGCCGACCCCGGTCAGACCGCCCCCCATGGCCGGTCTGACCGCCCCGTCTGGCCAGATGATGGGTGTTCCAGGAAATCCACCTCTTGTGAACAGAGTTGATTTATCAGCTGCAAGGCAATCCCAACTAGCTGCTATGGATGAATTTAATAAATTTAAGGAACAAGTAGCTAGTATGGTGAAAAATAAATTCGGCATTGATATGGGTAATTCTAGGTTATACCAAAAACCTTATAGAGCCGATTTTGATCTTATGGCTTATCCCCCTGGTTGGCGCGTACCTGATTTTATTAAATTTAGTGGTGAGGACAATCGTACAACTTGGGAGCACATAAGCCAATACATTGCTCAACTTGGTGAAGCAAGTGCCCATGAATCTTTTAAAGTGCGATTGTTTTCTTTATCTTTAACGGGTACCGCCTTCGCTTGGTTTTCATCTTTAGCCCCCAACTCTATTGATTCTTGGAATCAATTAGAACAAAAATTTCATGATCACTTCTTTAGTGGGGATTATCAACTAAAATTGACAGATTTAACATCGGTTAAGCAAGGTAAAGACGAGACGGTCTCTAATTACCTTAAACGTTTTAAAGAGGTTAAAAACCGTTGTTTCAATTTGTCAATTTCTGATTCCGACCTAGCTAATCTTGCTGCTAAAGGTTTAAAATCTGCTCTTAGAGAAAGATTAGAAGGTGCTGATTTTTATTCGCTTGATTCTATTCTTGTGAGAGGCATGGCACAAGAACTGAAATTGAATAAAGAAATAGAAAAACTTGAGTCTCATCGGTCTGATGTTCATGTCATTGATTATGTTTCTAATAATTTGAACGATGAGAGTGAGGTTTATAGTGCTGAATTTGTATGGCCTTCTGAAGATAAATCTTTTTCTTGTGCATCACTTAAGCCGACTAGTAAAGGTTGGCAAGAAGAATTAAAATTTACTTTTGATGTTTCTAAGTGTGATCGCATTTTTGATGAATTGCTTAAACTTGGAAATATTAAAATATCTCATACCATGCCTCCACTTGATGAGATAAAGCGACGTGCATATTGTAAATATCATCATTCTTATTCTCATGCTACTAATGATTGCAATGTGTTTCGTCGCAAGGTTCAATCGGCCATAAATGAAGGTTGTTTGGTACTTCATGAAAAGCAAGTTGACAAGCATCCTTTTCCTATCAACACCATGGAATTATAGCAGCCTAAGGTTCTGGTTCGGCCACATCAAGTCGAAGCAACCAAGGGCAAGAATGTGGTGGTTGGGGAAATGAAGCCTGATTTGAGAGGAAAAGAGTTAACAAGAGAAGTTGCTTATGTGAAGACCCCCGATGGTAGAGAAACATTCAAGATCACCGTCAAAACTTCTGGACCTGGGGGGCAAGGGTCGTCCGCGCCTGTCAGTCGGCAACCACTTGAGCCTGAAAAGGCTGGGGCGGTTAAACCGGCTAGGGTAGGCGGTCAGACCGCCTCTGCCCATGATCGCCTAAAGATGCCTATTCCGAAGCGGTCGGAGATTGGAAACTGGAAGCTCAACATGGCAAAGAATCAGGGGAGTGTTCCAAAGCCAAAAGTCACTTTTGATATGCTATTTGACAAATACTCCAAACAAAAGGCCGTTACGAGCGATCGGCCGTTAAAAAAAAGGATGAGATCACCCACGCATCAAGAGAGGCCGTCATCGCCTCCCAGGGCAGCTATCAGGTTCAGGGGTGAATCATCTCAAAGGCAACACTTTACAACAGCTTGGGCTCCTTCAAGTTCAAATCCGCTTCGTCCGATCTACGACGATAATGGAGTGATGTGGGTGTCGTATCAACAGTCCTTCCATCCTGGATGGGAAGACTAAGGAGAACAGCGTTGGATCAGATTTCACAACTTGCACAAGATCGCTAGGTGCCACGTCAGTCTGGACAGGGTCATCAGGCCAACCCGGTTAAACCGCCCCCTGCAGGTGGTCAGACCGCCCTGCCCAGAAAAGTTCAATATCCTCCAAAACAAGTGTACAAGCCCAAGGTCAGAAAGGAGGAGGTTCAGAAGATGGACATTGACCCAGAGAGGAGTACGAGCTTCGATGTTATCCAAATCGGGACAATGGATGTTCCCGTTGAGAAAGATGACAAGAAACCGGTTGTTTTAAACAATCAGGTTGGGACGTCTGCTAAAAAGGGATCTGTTGCTACTAGTGACCATGAAGCCAGTGGAAGTGGTTCCAACTCCAAGTACTTTCTACCGAGATGGTGTCCTCCCGGTTTGACTCACACTCAAAGGAGGAAGCTTCAACGCTTGAGGTTGCGGGAGAAGAAGGAAAAGGAGCTGGAAGAACAGAGGGACAAGATCTTCAACAGCTACAGGCCCATGGTACCGCAAGGGAAGGAGTGGAGAGCCAAGACGACACCTCAGGCAGAGGCGGTCAAACCACCAGAGGAGGTGGTTAAACCGCCTGAGGCGGTCAAACCGGCTGACCAGGCGGTCAGACCTGGTTCACCAGAGACGCCGCTCAGTTTCGCTTCTTCAGACCCCATGGCTTGCGATGATAAGTTGTCATCGGTACCTACTCCAGAAGACGACGAGCAACTTATTGACTATGGTTCTTCTCCAGAGCGCATGGATCTTGAAGACAATTGAGAAGACATGGCCGATTTCAATGAGAATCACCCTTAGGATGAAATGGTCGGTGGAAAGTGTTACATCGACCTTAGAATTATTTTTTAGTACGCAAGCTTTACTAAAAAAACAAGGGGCATATGTTGACACCCAAAATTGGCAGGTCTGGGCTAACCCGGTTAGACCGCCCTGTACACCCGGTTAGACCGCCCTAGCCAAAGTCCTCAAAAGGTAATTTAGACTTCCCCATTGGATAGGTCTCGTCGAGTAGATCAAGATCCATATATAGAACGTCCAATTCGGAGTCCGGATGAGGGAGATATGGCTTCCGGAAGGTTTCCACGTCACACAGGCGGTTAGACCGCGTGGCATAGGCGGTTTGACCGGGTCCAGGCATTGTAAACCGAGTTGGAGTTGTATTTTAGCACGAGATTTGTTAGGC
This sequence comes from Cenchrus fungigraminus, assembly GCA_036936925.1. Classification (NCBI taxonomy): domain Eukaryota; kingdom Viridiplantae; phylum Streptophyta; class Magnoliopsida; order Poales; family Poaceae; genus Cenchrus; species Cenchrus fungigraminus. Next base: position 37,259,334 of record CM072772.1, read on the forward strand.
TTTCAACTCCAGCAGGGGCAAGACCTCCCCACCCTATAAATATAAAGGGCCGTGGCCGATTGAGGACCCATCACCCAATCGAACATATCAATTTTACCTTTTTATCTCTAAACCCTACTTTTCCAACCCCTTTGCTTCCTTCTTCATCTCTACGGTGATTTAGGGCATTCTAAGTGGCCTGCCGACCTTAGAACAACCCTAGGCGCGTTGTCCCTGACGGGGTCCCTCCCGGGGCAGCGATCTTAGGTTTTCGCGACGTTCCTGTCCAAGGCGGTTAGACCGGCCCCCCCCGGCGGTTAGACCGGCCCGTGCTGGGAACCTCGACGAGTTGATTTCTGACTACCGCACGATCCAACGCACTCGTGTGTTCGACCGGAAAAAGCGTCAACAGAAACATTGCAAGGAACTATACAGGAATTGGAACAGTGCTCAAGAATTTACATTAAAATGTAGAAGAAACCAAAGTAGGTTGTTACATGTGTTAAGCTTTCCAAAAAAAGTTCAGAATGATGAGAACTCTTTCATCAACCATTCTACATCTAACCTTGACTTTCTTAATGTGCTGTGATATAATAGTTGACTTCAATGTTTTGTCAAACAAGAGCTAACTCTAGGCACCGAACAAGTCACCATCTAGGAGTGCAATCAATGAACATTTGATTAAGCTAACTCTGATGCATTTGATTTTTATGTTATTATCTAAGAAACAAGGATATTTCACCAAATAGCAGTGATTAAGTTAGTGCACTACAGAACTGATCTATAACTAAACTTGTCCAAATCAGTCCTCATGTCACCGCGGAGCACATAAGCACGATAGGCAGGAAATAATGGAGAAACCGATCAAATCATATATAAGTAAGCCTTGGGGATACAGGAAGGGGATAGGAGATCATAAGGGTGCTTGGTAGACTCATACATCTGAGTCCACCATGGCTGGCACCTAGATGAGGCACGAAATCCTGTTTATTTCACATACTGAGAGCAGTTGGGGCAGGAATTGGCAATGAATCTAACAGTTCTGATTATTTTAGGCATACCCTAATTCTTACACCAGTGATTATTCACAAAGTTATGGCCACAAATAAGCTGCATTATTTCACTCACTCCCACAAATACAACCTAAATTGATCGAGAAACATAGCCTGATGATTAGTCAAACTAAACCTCCAGGCACTAGATTTCCACACATCACCTGCCGAACAACGACCAACACTGAAACCCAAAGCACCTACGAAGATCTGCAGCGCCCCCACCCTGGCCCCAACGGTCTGGCGGCAGCCGCACGCCCGCACCTGGCCTAGCCCAGATGGGTCCGGCGGCGCCAGCACGATTTGCTCGTCGGTCAGGGAGGGGAGATGCACAGTCACGAGGGCATCTTCGAGCGAAGCAGTAGTGGCAGCCAGCGTCGCTCCATAGGTTTGACCAAATCGATTTGGAGGAGAGTTAGAAAACAAATCGGAGAGGCCAATTTGGGGGGAAATCAGCGAAGAAACAGGAGAGAGAAGGGCGAGATGTACATGACTGGAGGAGATCCGTCGCAGCCGGGTGGGGAGGAGATCCATGGCCTCACCTTGGCTGCGGGGCGTGCACGAAGGTAGAGGAGGGAAGGGCGCGAGGTCAACCTCGTCGGCGCCACGGGGAGGGAGCTCGAGGACGCCGACACCATACCGGTCCTCGAGCCACCAGACCGGGGAAGAGGGGCGCGTGGAGGCCGTCGCGCGGGCCGCCGTCCTCCCTTCCTCTGGCCCGGCCGCCCTCGAGGCCACAGGGAAGGGAGCAGGGGAGGGGGCAGGACATCGAGGAGGAGCGGTCTGGGCGATTGCGGCAAAGAAAGGAGACAAAGGAAATAGGGTTTCAAGAGTTGCCTTTATACTACAAGAACGTGATCTGATCCGTTAGATCGAGGATCCGATGGTCAGGAAGAGATGGGCCGTAAAGGCCGCACAAACAAACCCAAACAGATGGCCTAGGCAGCGCGGGATGTCGTTTTTCTTTTTCTTTTTCATTTTATTGCACCCTTGTGAAGTAACCTGCAAAAATATTTTCTTACATACACTCAAAATATTTTTCTAATGTAACATACAACATATAAGTTGTCACCTAGAAGTTTCAAGAATTTTCGAGTCGATTTGCTATTTTCTATGATATAAATGAATTTCTACACATTTACCGAAAGTAATTCCAAATTGACATATAGGTACCTCTAATAAGATTTAAAAAAATTCAAAAAAACTATATTTAGGCGCCTAAGTTCCATTCAATCCCACATCTAGAAGATTGACGAAAAATTCAATTGACTTGTAGGGGAACTCGAACTTCTACTAATGACCTTGTTATAAAATAATGATAATAATACCTAGAACTTCTCCAAAAATTATGTAAATTGGCATAAAATTATTTTATGGATGTACAAGCTTGACAAAAAAGTTTCATAAGGTTTTGTGAAAATTGGAGTATACATTGTTCATAAACTAGATAGTTTATCACATTGTTTCTTATAACTCAAGTCAAAACTTTAGGATTTGAATACCTCTTGACATTTTTTAACTCGTATGAACCTCAAATTTGGACATATTCATACATTCACCCTCCAAGTAACATTTTTTGATTTACAATGCCACTTGTTGTGAAAAAAAGTTGGTTTTCTATTTTCAAATACCTACATAAAACACCTTTACGAAGTAACTTGAAAAATAATTACCTTATATACCACCAATTACATTTTTCACATGTAGCAGACAACATATAAATTGCAATCTAGGAGTTTCAAAATTTCTGGAATAGTTTTGCTATTTTCTATCATTTATATGAATTTCTACATGCTTACCACAAGTATTTCCAGGTTGACCTATGTGTACCTCCAATAAGACTGGAAAAAGATCACAAAAATCATATTAAGCTTCTATGCTCCATTCTAGGCCATGTTTTGAAGATTGATAACAAATTCAATTTGAGTTATAAGGAACATTCAGACTTTTATCTCAAAAGTACCACATAATAATTACAACAATATCTAAATTTGACTAGAAAATTCTACAAATTGGCATAACTGCATGTTTTTGGTCCACAATCTTGCCATAAAACATTTAAGTGGTTTTAAGAAAGTAGGACCATACATTGTTCACAAAAGGACACGTCCCTCTTATAGTTTCCAAAAACTCAGACAAACTTTGAGATCTTAATACCTCATAACAATTTTGAACTGGTATGCATCTAAATGTTGGATACAAACTTATGTTGACCATAACATTAGAAATTATAAAGTTAAATTAGTATTTTTATGCAAAAGCATGTATTTAAATTCTCTACATAAATGGATGGAAATAAGCCATATAAAGAAATAATAACCGACTTGCAAAACAACAAATAAAATGAAAGAACGTGATTTTAGAAAATTTTGGAAAAAAGAAACACCAAATTTGGAGTTCATATGAAATAGAAAAACGAAATACAACTTTTAATTCAGGATTAAAAAGAGAAACATGAAGCCTATAGGTGTTCTTGATCTCTGTACATTTCAGATGTAGAGTGTAACCCTAACCAACGAATTTGTTAAATATATATAAATAAACTTCTACAATCAAACACAACCCGACTTTGACCTTAGTGGTAACACACCATCCTCGTTTCCCCCAGGTCTTGAGTTCGAGTCCCCTGTCCTCCGCATTTTTTTGTGCGTCAGTTTTTATTCCGGAGACAGCTGGGCCAACGTGCTGGCGGCCCGTTTGTAGTGGCTGGGCCAACTTATGGTGAGCTGGTGGCCCGTGTGCAGTGGCTGGGCCAAAATATGGTGTGCTGGTAGCCTGTGTGTAGTGGCAACTTATGGCGTGCTGGCGGCCCGTGTTACGGCATGGCAAATGTGTTAGCTGGCGGCCCGTGTGCGACAGCTGGCCCAACGTGGCCCGTGTGCGGCGGCTGGCCCAAAGTGGCATCTGGCTCGGGAGGTGGTGCTGAGGTGGCACTCGCGGGTGAGGTGGTATCCAGGGGTGAGGTGGCGCATGACACGTGGCCCAGCCGTGGGTCCCACTGATGACATCAGCATCCCTTGATATATTGGGCATTTCATATCTTCTGCGTTCGAGCTCCAAAGTAGGCAACTAATATATCCATTTTGATCGTCTTGACGAGCCCATCGCAATGGTGCATTCCAATCTGACATTTGAGACTGTTTTGTATGATGCCATATATATGCCTTTGATTCGCTTGCTCTTAATTATATCGTTTCATACGTGTTTTGATGCGTCCTGCAACAAAAGATAAAAACCCAACACTTGTGGAATTTGTTAGTATAAACCCCTATTCTAGTGCTAATTCTCACTTTTAATGTATTTTATGCAGGAGTTGATGGCATACATGTGAAACTTACGTCAAAAGGGCTCTGGCTAGGCGCGGCCGACCTTGGCTGGGGTGCGGCTGGCTGTGGGATCGTGGTGTAGGGGCCCACATTCAAGTGGAATGCCATGTGGTCATGGGACTGCAGTGGTGGGGTCCATATTGACGTGTACTACCACGTGGACGTGCGACCGGGCCCACTTGTGGTCGCCCACTGATTATGTCATGTGGGACCATGTGGTGGTGGGGCCCATGTAGCCACGTGCACATGGAATGCGTGGGAATGGATGGTGGGACCCGGACCCATGGTCGGACCCACAATTACACGTGGTTAAATGTGGGACCAGATCCTTGTTTTCGTTTTCAAGTTGTTTTGTGACGATAATGTTGGTGTTCTGTGACGCCCATTTGCGTTCGTCATTGGTTCTTTACGGGCAGAACTGGAATGATTAATCTGTGACGAACAGGTTCGTTGTTCGGCGACGATCCTCTGAGTTTCGTCATTATTTTTAGTGGCTTAGCACCGTCACTCGTTATCTGTGACGAAGTTACAAAATTCGTCATGGTAGAGACCACTTCCATGACGAATAAATGTAACGTCACTATCAAATCGTCATAGATATTAACATTTCTACTAGTGAGTCTAGACCTGCCCTGTTAGGTGCTTGCACTTCTTGTCCTGTTTTGCATGAAAAGCTTGCTGAGTCTCGTTCTCGCTTTGTTTCGCTTGAGGCTGAATTGAAAGCTCCTATTGCTACTTCCTGTTCTACTGTGAATTGCATGCTGTTCAGAATTTGGAGCTTTCCCATTATGTTGATCACTTGCAGGATGAGAATGATGAAGTGAGAAAAATGATGGGTTGGTTTGTCAGATCATGAGCCTCAGCTTAAGATGATGATAGAGGCATACAAGTGCTATGATGGGCAAGCACTTGGGTCTAATAAGATTGGAGAGTGCAGTGGTGAGGCAGGAGAGAAGATTGGTGATATCCAAGCTCCACCAAAAACCTTCCACTAAAATGCCTATGCTCCTAAGCCAAACCCACTAAGAAACCGACTTGACACAACCCCAGATCCACCGGTGTTTCCTCCCCAAACAAATGATTTCCAAAAACCCATCAAGTTCAAGAGTGACATGGGGAACGAGTTCTTTGGGAAGGAGGGAGAGAAACCAAGTGAGGAGAAACCAAAAGAGAAGCCTCGTGAGCAACCCAAGCCTAAGCCTAAACCAATCCGCTTCCATTGTGAGTATTGTGGAAGGGATGGTCATAAGGATGAGTTTTGCTTCAAGAGAAAGCGAGAGGAGAGAATGGCTAAGGAGTGGGGTAACAAGGACAGGTACCACCCGTCTCATGGTGTACTTGAGCCTCGTGCGCCACTGCCCAGAGCAAAGGCCATTGTGCGTACGGTTCCGGCTTGGGGAGATAGGAAAGCTATAGGTGGTGTTGCTGGCCAAGCACCACCGATCAGACCGGTCAAGGTGACCGGTCAGACCGGTGCAAGGCAGGGTGCTGGTCAGTTTGGTTTTCGTGCTCGTGATGATGCTCGGTTCAGTTCTTTTGGTTGTGGTGCAGGTGGTTGGCATGGTGAGTCTGGTGGTGTTGAGGTTGCTAGACGTTCTCCACCTCGTGCTTAATACGAGGATGGGAGGAGTCGTAGTTTTGAGTCTTAGAGGAGCTACGGTCCACGATCTTCCTTTCGTGGCTTTCGTGCTCCTCTAGCGAGACAGGGATGGTTTCCCCGTGGTGGTAGCTTTGGTAGGCATGATGGAATGGATTGTGCTAACCCCACTTTTGAGCAGATTCCTCAGCACTGGTTTTACTCTTTTGGTACTACCCCAGTGTTGAGTCGTTTGCTCACTCACATGCTCGTTTTTGAATTTCAGGTGGGAGGCTTGGGGAACGTTTGGCTGATCGACTCCAGTTGCTCGAGGCATATGACCGGAGATAGGGGGTGGTTCTCCAGCCTCACCCCGGTGGTGTCAAAGACATACATCACCTTTGGGAACAATGGGCGAGGACGTGTTTGTCAGAAGGTGAGATTAAGGTAAGTGACAAGTTCACTCTCAGGCGTGTTGCTCTTGTTCAATCACTCGGATTCAATTTGCTTTCGGTGTCCCAACTTTTGGATGAGGATTTTGAGGTGTTGTTTAAGTCTGGTGGTTCTCGGATCCTTGATTCTTGAGGGGACCTCGTTTGCATGGTCGTTCCCGAGGGTCAAATTTTCCGAGCGGATTTCTCTCAGTCTTCAGGTGTGGCTCATTACTTTTTGGCTGGTTCTTCGAGTGAGTTGTGGAGGTGACATAGGAGGTTGGGTCACTTAAGCTTTGACCTTCTGTCTCACTTGAGTGGACTGAACTTGGTCCGAGGATTGCCCCAGTTGCGGTTTGAGAAAGAGTTGGTGTGTGCGCCGTGCAGGAATGCCGAGATGGTAGCCTGTTCCCATCCACCCCTCACCGATCTGATGACTGAGCGTCCATGCGAGCTGCTCCATATGGACCTTGTTGGCCCAGCTCATGTGCGATCTGTTGGTGTGAAGTGGTACGTCCTGGTTGTGGTGGACGACTACTCTTGGTATGCCTAGGTCTTCTTTTTGGAGGAAAAGGGGAAGATGTTTGGTTTTGTTCGATATCTTGTCTTGAGGTTGAAGAATGAGAGGCACGGAGAGGCCATATGAGCAATTCGCAGTGACAATGGTTCGGAATTTAAAAACTCTCGCTTTGAAACCTTTTGCCATGACTTGGGTCTTGAACACCAGTTTTCGAGTCCGTATACGCCTCCATAGAACGGCGTGGTGGAAAGGAAGAACAGAACCTTGTGTGAAATGGCCCGAACGATGCTCGATGAGCATAGGACTCCGAGGAGGTTCTGGGCTGAGGCGGTCAATACCGCGCACTATGTCTCGAACAGGATCTTTCTCCGAGCTTTCAAGAAAAAGACATGCTATGAGATGATGCACAGTCGCACTCCCAAGGTGAGTCATTTCCATGTTTTCGGTTGCAAATGCTTTATTCTGAAGAAGGGCAAGAATCTAGATACGTTTGAGGCTAGGTCAGTCGATGGTATTTTCTTTGGTTATGCTACTCACTCTAAAGCATTTTGTGCGCTCAACTTGTAAACTAACCAAATCGTGGAGACTTGTGAGGTTACCTTCGACGAGACACAACCACGTAGCTCTTTGGTCTTTGATTGTGCAGGAGATGATGAACTTGGCAAGGAGATCTTTCAGGAGGAGGGGCATGAACATGGAGATGATGAAGATGGTGGTGTGGTGCCCGCGGCTGAGCATGTACCTACTACTTCGACTACGATTGAGAACGGGCCCTCTCCTACACCTACAACGACAAACAGAGATCAAGGAGAAGCTGTTGTTGAGGGGGAGGTAGCTTTAAGGTGAGAACCTCCTCGGCGAGTACAAGTGGATCACCCAGCTTCGAGGATCATCGGGGACATCAACGAATGCACTACACGGTCGAGGTTTCGGAACAACTCTCACTTTGCCCATGCTGCTTTTGTTGCTACGTTCGACCCCAAAGACATTGGACATGCACTATCTGATTCCAATTGGGTCAACGCAATGCATGAGGAGTTGGAGAACTTTGAGAGAAACCAAGTTTGGGAGTTGGTAGATCTTCCACCGGGTTGTAAGCCTATCGGGACAAAATGGGTGTGGAAAAATAAAGAGGGTGAGAATGGTGAAGTGGTGAGAAACAAGTCGAGGTTGGTGGCTTAGGGGTATAGCCAGAAAGTGGGGATCGACTATGAGGAGACCTTTGCTCCCATAGCCCATCTGGAGGCGATTAGGATCCTTCTAGCCTTCTCCGTGGCTAAAGGGTTCAGATTGTACCAAATGGATGTGAAGAGTGCCTTCCTGAACGGTATGTTGGAAGAAGAGGTGTATGTGAAGCAACCACCGTGGTTTGAGAGTGAGAAGTACCCCCACTGGGTGTACAAGTTGAGAAAGGCACTCTATGGGTTGAAACAGGCGCCTAGAGCTTGGTATGGTAGGTTGAGGGGGTTTCTCTTTGAGAAAGGATTTGAGATGGGGAAGGTAGATCAGACCTTGTTTCTCCTCAGGCAAGGCGTTGATATTCTGATTATTCAAGTGTACGTGGATGATATTATCTTTGGTGGCTCATCTCACTCTTTAGTTGCAAGGTTTGCAGAAGACATGAGCAGGGAATTCGAGATGAGCATGATGGGCGAGTTGCAGTTCTTCCTCGGCCTCCAGATCAAGCAGTCGAAGGAAGGAACATTTGTGCACCAGGCCAAGTACACCAAGGACATTATGAGGAAGTTCAAGATGGAGGACTCCAAGGCCATGACGACGCCGATGAGTACTACTACGGCTCTTGATGATGCGGACGAGGAAGGTGAACACGTGGACCAGAAGGAGTATCGAAGCATGATCGGGTCACTCCTGTATTTGACGACGACGAGGCCGGACATCCAATTCTCGGTATGTCTGTGTGCTCATTTTCAAGCGTCTCCAAGGACTTCGCATCGACAAGCAGTCAAGCGCATATTCAGGTATTTGCGATACACTCCAGACTTCGGCCTTTGGTACTCCGCGTCTTCTTCTTTGGCGCTTCATGGGTTTTCATACGCGGATTTTGCCGGATGTCGGTTGGATAGGAAGTCCACCTCTGGGACTTGCCAATTCTTGGGTTCTTCTTTGGTGTCTTGATCTTCCCGCAAACAGTCCAGCGTTTCGCAATCCACCACCGAGGCAGAGTATGTAGCCGCTGCTAGTTGCTCTCAGCTCCTTTGGATCACATACACCATGAGTGACTTTGGTGAGGAGTATACCCATATTCCACTTCTATGTGATAGCACCAGTGCCATAAGCGTTGCATAGAACCTAGTGCTTCATTCCAAAACCAAGCATATAGAAGGAGATTATTCCTTATTTGACCCTCAAAAACTGACCCATGCCTTTCTTGGCCTTGAAAAACTTTTTCTTCCCTATTTGGCCCTCACTTCAAGTTTCATTCCCTATTTGACCCCGCCATCCATTATGTTAGCTTGTACCGTCAAAAACCATATCCAACTTGTCAGTTTTTTTGCAGTAGGACAAAAATACCCCTAGGCTAAATCGAACTCCCTGTGGAGTATCAGACCGACGCCACCCTCCCGAATCGACCGAACCACGCACCTGCAGTAAAAAAAATACCCCTGGGCTAAATTGAACTCCCTGTGAGAAGCTGGGCGCGGGCCGCGCGTAATGGAGGACGTCGGGGGCGACGGAGATCCGGTATCAGCAGAGGCAGCAGTTTCCGCGGCCCCACTCGGCGTGGGCCTAGCGCGCGGGCACGGCCGGGCGCGGGAGGATGCCGCCGGTGGCGGGCACGACCGGGCACGGGAGCCCGCCGGTGGTGGCCAAGCGCGGGTGCGGGAGGACGCCGGCGTCAGGCACGGCCGAGCGCAGGAGCCGGAAATGGGCTGCGACGGTGATGAGGACCTGTGTGGTTCGAGCACCGGTGGATGGTCACTTCTTGGTGTGATGAGTGATTGACAACGTTGTGTGGACTAATTCTTGGCTAAGTATGGCAGGTGCAGGTTGCGGCTTGACTGGTGTTGGTGCAGGTGAAGAACAAGCGCGAAAGGTCGTTGCCGGTGAGGCCTCCAGGTGTGGAGAAGACAAGTAGGCTTGGTTCAAGGGACCCAATGGCTAGCAGGGTCAAGTGCGGGCCGCATGGTGGCAAGAACGGCAAGATGAAGTCGTGGACGGTTCCTTGGTTGAGCCTCAAAGCCAAGATCGAGCCGAGACTTCGTGGGGGCCAAGTCATGAGTGGAGATTGGCGGAGGCCACACCAAGTTCGCGGAGTTTCCAGTGGTTCACCAGAAAACCACTAGGTTCCTTGGTTGATCCACAAAGCCAAGACCGAAGACGGTGGTGCAGCAGCATCGGACCGGTCTGACCGGTGGGTCTGACCGGTGGGTACTGATCTGACCGGTGGAGGACACCGGTCTGACAGGTGTGCGATGACGCAGTACGGAGACTTCAAAGCGGAGGACACGCGTCGGGATCGCATGGCGTGCGTCGAGGCTACGCAGGGTGCGGTCGCCGGGCATCCGTCCGATGGTGCGACGACGAAGTTTCCCAAAAGGCCCTTCGGGGGCGTGTATCCTAGTTTAATGTAATAGGGGTAGTTTCGTCTTTCGGTTGCCTCCATATAACCCAAGTGGTGAGAGGATGGCAGCCATCTCTTGGAACCCTAGCTCATTTTCCCTCTGCTATTTTCCCTTCCTATTTTCTTTTGGATTTTCTAGGACTAGCTTTAGAGCTTCATGGTGAGATCTTGAGAGAGGGATGGATGATTGGGAGGCAAGCTAGACCTTGTTTGAACCTTCATGGTATGTATACATGATTCGGCGTGGTTCCTCAAGGCTTGGTGGTGTCTCTCCCGTTTTCCCTTTTTTGGTGATTTTCAGAGCCTTTTCTTGGCGATTTTCTTGTGGCGGTTTCGAGACCTTTCTCTTTGGGATTTGGTGGGGGATGTATGCATGAACCCTTCGTGGTTCTTTTCCCTTTGATTCCCCTCCCAAATCGGTGAGCAAAGGGGCTCGATTTTGGGGTTTTCTCCTCTCTAGGGTTAGAGGCGTTCTTGGTGGGATTTCTTCGATTCCTCTTGATTTAGCAAGTTTTGGTGGACCAAATATTGGCTATGGAGTGCCCATGAGGTGTTCCTACTATTCCCAAAGCCTTGTGCGAATCCGTGGAGCGAATCGGGAGATCGGGATTTGGATTTGGAGGAGTTGACCCGCGGGTTACTTTTCATCCCGAGAGCCCAGTCGTGACCGGTCTGACCGGTGCCTTCCACCAGTCTGACCGGTGCCGACCCCCTGTTGGGTCTTGCTCGGGTGAACGTCTTGGTGAGTTCCCTAGTCTCTGAGTTTGTGGTTGTTTCGAGTTTGGAACGTTTTGGAGCTCGGGAGGTTGGTTCCTTGGAATCGGGATTTCCAGGCTCAGACCGGTCTGACCGGTGAGCTGCACCGGCCTGACCGGTGCAGGGGCTTTCAGTGGAAATTGCCAAGTCCTGCTCAGGTGACCTGGCCCAAGGTCCAGGGTGACCCGGTGTGTCTCTAGAGGGTGTCGGGTGTTCCGGCGGCTCAGTCCGGAAGATCCGACCAGGACCGGTCTGACCGGTGCAGGTGACCGGTCTGACCGGTGCAGGTGACCGGTCTGATCGGTGTGGTCAGTAGCTGCTCGAGTTGCTTGTTCCACTGTGTTCTCGAGTAGGTTTCGGAGGTTGTTGGTTCCTAGGACCAGTAGCACTCCAGTGGTTGCGTGGTCTTGACCAACTTGGGTAGTTGTGTCAGAGAGGTGTTTTTGGATAGCCGTGTTCGTCTTGTTGGAGTAGCCATCTCCTTCGAGAAGAATTTTTATCGGCTCCCATTCACTCCCCCCCTCTCTGGTCGCCAGTTCGATCCTTCAAGTGGTATCAGAGTCGGTTCGGGTCTTCATTGACTCTAACCAGTCTAAGATCCAAAGATGGCGTACCAGGAACGGGGTTCGGGTCCTCTGCACTTCGATGGCAAAAACTACCGGATGTGGTAGAGGCGGATGGCGGTGTTCCTCCGTGGAAAGGGTCAGATCCTTTGGGACGTTACGGTGAACACAACTTATGTTCATCCGATTAACTTCCTTGCTCCAGGATCGAGGGACATGATTGACACCAACAACAAGGCGGTCGACTACTTGTTTCGTGTTCTGTGTCAATCCGAATTCGATCGGGTTCAGACAGAGGACCTAGCTTGTAGGATTTGGGAGCAGTTGAAGGATGCTCATGCTGGAAATGCTCAGGTTCAGGCTCGGTTGTACGCGACCTACAGGAGAGAGTATGAGAACTTCACTCATCTCCCCGGTGAGTCCATTGACGCCTTGTTCCAGTGGTTTACGGTTGTGGTGAACAACATGAGAGCCAATGTGGCCGTGCTCCCGTACGATGATCATGACAGAGCTGTGAAGCTCTTGCACTCGCTGGATCGTACAATATGGGACGGAAAGGTCGAGGCTATTATTGAGTCCGAGAAGTATGATACCCTGACGGTGAACGAGCTGTTCTCAAAGCTCAAGTCAGCTGAGGTGGATCGTGGTGTGAAAGCCCGTCTCGAGAGCCCGACTGACTCCCATAGTCTTGCTCTCGTCGGTGGCTCAGGTGCTAAGTCTAATGCTAACCCATCCTCCAGGATGTTCTCTTTGTCCTCTTTGATGTCTTTGCCAGACGAGGAGTTCGACGTGCTTGGAGAGGACGAGCTAGCGCTGTTGACTAGGCGGTTCGAGAGGCTGCAGGAGAACCGGGTGAACACGAGGAGGACGACACAGACATGCTTCCAGTGCGGCAAGCCAGGACACTTCATCGTCGACTGTCCGGAGAAGATGGAGAACAAGACGACTACAAGCACCGATCGAGGACGTACAACAAGCACCGATCGAGGAGCGATCACAAGCACAAGCATCGGAACAAGGACGAGCATGGATCGAGGAAGAAGGGCGGCTGTGGCAAGAAGGCCCGAGCGATGGTCGAAGCAAGCGACGTCGACTCCAGCTCTGCCTGCTCTTCCTCGAGCTCCAGTAGCAGCGAAGATGAAGGTGATCGGCGCAAGAGCAAGAAGTCATACAAGAACTTGAGCGGGCTGAGCTGCTTCGCGAGAGATGGCTTCTGCGGCATGGCACATAGCACCGACAGCAAGAAGAGTCACCAGAGCGACTCGGACTCCGACTCCGATGATGAGGTACGTGACGAGCTTCCCTTCTTGCGCGAGGAGAATGAATGGCTTGGCAAGTTGCTTGATAATCGTGATGACATGCTTAGAGAGGCAAAGAAGATGAGGAAAGAGCTTAGGGCCAAACTAGAAGATGCTAGGAACCGAGTAGCTGAACTAGAAACACAGAACCTTGATGCTAAGCTTGAGATAGATTCGCTTAAGGCTTCACCTGTTGTTTCTGATGAAGTTGATTGTGGTGATTGCTCTATTTTCCTAGCTGATCTTACTGCTCTCAAGGAAAAGCATGCCTCCAAGTGTGAGGAACTAGATGTGCTTAGGGTTGAAGTGGCTGAGCTTAAGTCTAGACCTGGTTTGCTAGGTGCTTGCACTTCTTGCCCTGTTTTGCATGGAAAGATTGATGAGATGCATGCTTACATTGTTTCTCTTGAGGCTCAGTTGAAAGCACATGTTCCCACTTCTTGCTCTACTTGTGAATTGCATGCTGTGAAGAATCTGGAACTTGCACATTATGTTGATCGCTTGCAGGATGAAAATGATGAGCTGAGGAAGTGTATGAGTTGGTTGTCGGGTCAAGAGCCTCAGCTTGGTATCATGATAGCGGCTTTCAAACGCTATGATGGTCAGGCACTTGGGGCTGACAAACTTGGAGAGAGCAGTGGTGAGGGAGATGAGAAACTTGGAGAGATCCCTATCCCACCATAAACCACACACAAGAACAAGTTTGAGCCCAAGCCTAACCATTTCAGAAATAAACTTGACACAACTCCAGATCCACCTATATTCCCTCACCCAACCAATGACTTCCAAAAACCGGTGAGATTTGTGAGCCCAAAGGGAGGTGAGGTTGGAGAGAAGAAAGGGGAGAAGCCGAGTGAGCAGCCCCAACCCAAGCCTAAGCCAAAACCCATAAAGTTCCATTGTGGGTATTGTGGTAGAGATGGTCACAAGGATGAGTTTTGCTTCAAGAGGAAGCGTGAGGAGAGGTTGGCTAAGGAGTGGGCTAACAAGGACAGGTACCACCCTTCCAATGGTGTACCTAAGCCTCGTATGCCCAGGGCCAAGGCGATTGTGAGAACGGTTCCGGCTTGGGGAGATCGAAGGATGCAGGTGGTGCTGCTGGCAGTGCGCCACCGGTCAGACTGGTCAGGGGGACCGGTCAGACCGGTGGAGGTCTGGGCACTGACCAGTTTGGTTTTCGTGGTCATGGCGATGCTCGGTTCAGTTCCTTTGGTCATGGTACAGGTGGTTGGCATGGTGGTTCTGGTGGTGTTCAGTTTGCTAGACGTTCTCCACCTCGTGCTCAATATGAGGGTGGGAGGAGTCATAGCTTTGAGGTGGAGAGGAGGAATGGTCCACGGTCTTCTTTTCGTCGCTTTCGTTTTCCTCCAGCGAGACATGGGTGGTTCCTTAGTGGTGGTACTCGTGGTGGTAGCTATGGTAGGCGAGATGCTTTGGATTGTACTAACCCCACTTTGGAGCAAATGGCTCGGCACTGGTTTTACTCTTTTGGTACTAACCCCAGTGCTGAGTCGTTTGTTCGCTCACGTGCTCGTTTTTGAATTTCAGGTGGAAGACTTGAGGAACGTTTGGTTGATTGACTCCGGTTGCTTGAGGCATATGACCGGAGACAAGGGGTGGTTCTCAAGTCTCGTCCCGGTGGTGTCCAAGACATACATCACCTTTGGGGACAATAGGTGAGGGCGTGTGCTATTAGGAGGTGAGATAAGGATAAGTGACAAAGTCACTCTCAGGCGTGTTGCTCTTGTTCAATCGCTCGGATTCAATTTGCTTTCTGTTTCCCAGCTTTTGGATGAGGGTTTTGAGGTGTTGTTTCGGCCTGTTGGTTCTCGGATTTTGGATTCTCGAGGGGACCTAGTTTGCATGGTCGTTCCCGAGGGTCAAGTTTTCTGAGCGGATTTCTCTCAGTCCTCTGGTGTGGCTCGTTGCTTTTTGGCTGGTTCTTCGAGTGAGTTGTGGAAGTGGCATAGGAAATTGGGTCACTTGAGCTTTGACCTTTTGTCTCGCTTGAGTAAACTCAATTTGGTCCGAGGATTGCCACGGTTGAGGTTTGAGAAAGAGTTGGTCTGTGCGCCGTGTAGGCATGCCAAGATGGTAGCCTCTTCCCATCCGCCCCTCACCGATGTGATGACGGAGCGTCCATGCGAGCTGCTCCATATGGACCTTGTTGGCCCAGCTCGTGTGCGATCTGTGGGTGGGAAGTGGTATGTCCTAGATGTGGTGGACGACTACTCTCGGTATGCGTGGGTCTTCTTTTTGGAGGAGAAGAGGGAGACGTTTGGTTTTGTTCGAGATCTTGTCTTGAGGTTGAAGAACGAGAGGCACGGAGAAGCCATACGAGCGATCCGCAGTGACAATGGCTCGGAATTTAAAAACTCTCGTTTCGAAACCTTTTGCCATGACTTGGGTCTTGAACACTAGTTTTCGAGTCAGTATACGCCTCCCCAGAATGACGTGGTGGAAAGGAAGAACAGAACCTTGTGTGAGATGGCTCGGACCATGCTTGATGAGCATAGGACTCCGAGGAGGTTCTGGGCTGAGGCGGTCAATACCGCGTGCTATGTCTCGAACAGGATTTTCCTTCGAGCATTCAAGAAGAAGACGTGCTATGAGATGATGCACGGTCGCACTCCCAAGGTAAGTCATTTCCATGTGTTTGGATGCAAGTACTTTATTCTGAAAAAGGCAAGAATCTGGATAAGTTTGAGGCTAGGTCAGTCGATGGTATTTTCTTTGGTTATGCTACTCACTCTAGAGCATTTCGTGTGCTCAACTTGGAAACTAACTAAATCGTGGAGACTTGCGAGGTTACCTTCGACGAGACACAACCACGTAGCTCTCTTGTCTTTGACTGTGTAGGTGATGATGAGCTAGGCGAGGAGATCTTTCAGGAGGAGGAGTATGAACATGGTGATGATGAAGATGGCGGTGTGGTGCCCGTGGCTAAGCATGTACCTACTACCTCGACTACTATCGAGAACGGGCCCTCTCCTACACCTACAACAACAATCCCAGATCAAGGAGAAGCTGCAGTTGAGGGGGAGGTAGCTTCAAGGCGAGAACCTCCCCGGCGAGTTCAAGTGGATCACCCAGCTTCAAGGATCATCGGGGACATCAACGAACGCACTACTCGGTCGAGGGTTCGAAACAATTCTCACTTTGCTCATGCTGCTTTTGTTGCTACTTTTGAGCCCAAAGACATTGGACACGCCTTATCTAATTCCAATTGGGTCAACGCAATGCATGAGGAGTTGGAGAACTTTGATAGGAACCAAGTTTGGGAGTTGGTAGCTCCTCCACCGAGTTGTAAGCCGATCGGGACAAAATGGGTGTGGAAAAATAAAGAGGGTGAGAATGGAAAAGTGGTGAGAAATAAGTCGAGATTGGTGGCGCAAGGGTATAGTCAGAAGGAGGGGATTGACTACGAGGAGACCTTTGCTCCCGTAGCCCGTTTGGAGGCGATTAGGATCCTTCTAGCCTTTTCCGTGGCTAAAGGGTTCAAATTGTACCAAATGGATGTGAAGAGTGCCTTCCTGAATGGTGTGTTGGAAGTGGAGGTGTATGTGAAGCAACCACCGGGGTTTGAGAGTGAGAAGTACCCCCACCGGGTGTACAAGTTGAGAAAGGCGCTCTATGGGTTGAAACAGGCACCTAGGGCTTGGTATGGCAGGTTGAGGGGGTTTCTATTTGCAAAAGGTTTTGTGATGGGGAAGGTAGATCAGACCTTGTTTCTCCTCAGGCAGGGCGTTGATATTCTGATTGTTCAGGTATACGTGGATGATATTATGTTTGGTGGCTCGTCTCTCTCTTTGGTTGCAAGGTTTGCAGAAGACATGAGCTGGGAATTCGAGATGAGCATGGTGGGTGAGTTGCATTTCTTCCTCAGCCTCCAGATCAAGCAGTCGAAGGAAGGAACATTTGTGCTCCAAGCAAAGTACACCAAAGACATTGTGAGGAAGTTCAAGATGGAGGACTCCAAGGCCATGGCGACGCCTATGAGTACGACTACAGCCCTTGATGCAGACGAGGAAGGTGAACACGTGGACCAGAAGGACTATCAGAGCATGATCGGGTCACTCCTGTACTAGACGGCGACGAGGTCGGACATCCAATTCTCAGTATGTCTGTGCGCTCGTTTTCAAGCGTCTCCGAGGGCTTTGCATCGGCAAGCAGTCAAGCGCATATTCAGGTATTTGCGACACACTCCCGACTTCGACCTTTGGTACTCCGCGTCTTCTTCTTTGGCTCTTCATGGTTTTTCAGACGCGGATTTTGCCAGATGTCGGTTGGATAGGAAGTCCACTTCTGGGACTTGCCAGTTCTTGGGTTCTTCTTTGGTGTCTTGGTCTTCTCGCAAACAATCGAGTGTTGCTCAATCCACTACCGAGGCAGAGTATGTGGCCGCTGCTAGTTGTTGCTCTCTGCTCCTTTGGATCACATACACCATGAGCGACTTTGGTGAGGAGTATACCCATGTCCCACTTCATTGTGACAGCACCAGTGCCATAAGTGTTGCAAAGAACCCAGTGCTCCATTCCAAAACCAAGCAGATAGAAGTGAGGTATCATTTCCCGAGAGACAATGTGGAGAAAGGGAAAATCGCTTTGATCCATGTACCCACTCATGACCAACTAGCCGATATCTTCACCAAGCCCCTAGATCAAGCAACTTTCACTCGTTTGCGGGGGGAACTTGGTGTTTGTTTGATTTCTTGAGTTGGGTGTGGGAGCTCCTTTGTAGCATATGTATAGCTTTCCTTTTGTGCATGTTTGCATTTGCATTGCATTTTGTGACATGATGTATAGGCATCTTTGTATCTTAGGTTGCATGCATTTGTATCATATGCATTGTGGTAGGAAAAGCTTCTCTTATATACATTGTTCACCATGATGTGCTATATATGATCTTGTGAGCTAGTTTGGTATGCTATGGTTAGTTTGGCTTAGCTCTTGATGATCTTGATTTATGCCCATGGTTGATAGCTATGTTTTTGAAAAATGCCATATGTATGCTCTCTTGTGAATAAATGCCTTTATATGATCTTGACATGTTTTAGGGGCTCGGCTATGCTTAATTTGTGGTTGGATAGCTTATTTTGATCATATGGGGCCAAAGGCTCATTTGCCATCATGAATGTTTAGCCCCCATGCTTTATCTTGTGGAGGGGCATAAGTTCCTTTTTGTCGCGAAGACATTTCATGTACCAAATATGAATCTGAAAATGAAATGTAAATTGCTTGGAAAATGTGCTCCCATGTCATATGTGCTTAATTTACTTGCTTTTGGGTCCTAAACCGTTGCATGTTGCTTACCAATGAGAAGTCTCATATTTAGAAGTAAGCACATGGCTCGGTGGTTTTGACATGACATGAGGTGCTTGTGGGTGTTTATGATGGTCTTATGATTAGAATGGTTGTCCTAGCATGAAGTTTGTGTGGCCTTGCCATTTTGACATGTTTTGCTCATGTTTAGGACTTTGCTCATGAGAGGGTGATTTTTCGCAAAATTGCTCAATTCTATCTTAGCTTCGTCCAATGGTTATGAAACTTGGTGATCATGTAGTTGATGTTCATACGAAGCTATAGAGTATCTAACTTGCTCATTTGGATATGTGTAGCATCTGTTGATGAATTTTGTCTATTTGAGAAGCTCTAGGTTGCATTTTTTCGATTTTTGGCTTGATTCATGCATTGGCAACTAGGGGGAGAAGTGTGAGCATGTTTTGGCCTACTGAATGCATCTAGAGGGTTTCCGAGTGGTTTCGAGCCGTTTTTGGGCTCTTGCAGTTCCCAGGTGGCGATCGGCCTGACTGGTGGATGCCACCAGTCTGACCGGTGTGAGTGTCAGGTGCTGGGCGATCTGGTGCACCGGTCTGATCGGTGCAGGGGACCGGTCTGACCGGTCAGAGCAAGGCAGGCGCAGCTGCTCTGTTTTGCAAAGTGGCTTGCATGCATTCGTCCAGGGGGAGTTGCATTGGTTCAGGGGGAGCTTGCATGTGTGTAGGGGGAGCTCTTCGTGGTTTTCGAGTTTTGGTTTGATGGATCTTGCTCTTTGCTTGAGCTTGTTTTGTCTCGGTTGTGTCGAGCCGTTGCCCTTGCCTAAGGGGACTGAGACTTGTCTTCTTCAAGTGATCTTGCTCTTTGCCTTTCCTTTGGCTTTCGATTGCTTGTTGGAGTTTCTTTTAGTTGTTTCTTTTCTTTTCCTTTTCTCTTTGGTAACTCAAACGTGTGTGTTGTCAATGCACTCATCAAGGGGGAGATTGAGGACCTGTGTGGTTCGAGCACCGGTGGATGGTCACTTCCTGGTGTGATGAGCATTGACAATGTTGTGTGGACTGATTCTTGGCTAAGTATTGCAGGTGCAGGTTGCGGCTTGACTGGTGTTGGTGCAGGTGAAGAACAAGCGTGAAAGGTCGTTGCCGGTGAGGCCTTTAGGTGTGGCGAAGACAAGTAGACTTGGTTCGAGGGACCCGGTGGCCAGCAGGGTCAAGTGCGGGCCGCATGGTTGCAAGAACGGCAAGATGAAGTCGTGGACGATTCCTTGGTTGAGCCTCAAAGCCAAGATCGAGCCGGGACTTCGTTGGGGCGAAGTCATGAGTGGAGATTGGCGGAGGCCACACCAAGTTCGCGGGGTTTCCAGTGGTTCAGCAGAAAACCACTAGGTTCCTTGGTTGATCCACAAAGCCAAGACCAAAGACGGAGGTGCAGCAGCATCGGACCGGTCTGACCGGTCTGACTGGTGGGTACCGGTCTGACCGGTGGAGGACACCGGTCTGACCGGTGTGCGACGACGCAGTCCGGAGACTTCAAAGCGGAGGACACACGTCAGGATCGCATGGCGTGCGTCGAGGCTACACAGGGTACGGTCGCCGGGCATCCGTCCGATGGTGCGACGACGAAGTTTCCCAAAACACCCTTCGGGGGTGTGTATCCTAGTTTAATGTAATAGGGGTAGTTTTGTCTTTCGGTTGCCTCCATATAACCCATGTGGTGAGAGGATGGCAGCCATCTCTTGGAACCCTAGCTCATTTTCCCTTTGCTATTTTCCCTTCCTATTTTCCTTAGGATTTTCTAGGACTAGCTTGAGAGCTTCATGGTGAGATCTTGAGAAAGGGATGGATGATTGGGAGGCAAGCTAGACCTTGTTTGAACCTTAATGGTATGTATAGATGATTCGGCGTGGTTCCTCAAGGCTCGGTGGTGTCTCTCCCATTTTCCCTTTTTTGGTGATTTTCGGAGCCTTTTCTTGGCGATTTTCTTGTGGCGGTTTCGAGACCTTTCTCTTTAGGATTTGGTGGGGGATGTATGCATGAACCCTTCGTGGTTCTTTTCCCTTTGATTCCCCTCCCAAATCCGTGAGCAAAGGGGCTCGATTTTGGGGTTTTCTCCTCTCTAGGGTTAGAGGCGTTCTTGGGGAGGATTTCTTCGATTCCTCTTGATTTAGCAAGTTTTGGTGGACCAAATCTTGGCTATGGAGTGCCCATTAGGTGTTCCTACTATCCCCAATGTCTTGTGCGAATCCGTGGAGCGAATCGGGAGATCGGGATTTGGATTTGGAGGAGTTGACCCGCGGGTTGCTGTTCATCCCGAGAGCCCAGCCGTGACCGGTCTGACCGGTGCCTTCCACCGGTCTGACCGGTGCCGACCCCCTGTTGGGTTTTGCTTGGGTGAACGTCTTGGTGAGTTCCCTAGTCTCTGAGTTTGTGGTTCGAGTTTGGAGCATTTTTGAGCTCGAGAGGTTGGTTTCTTGGAATTGGGATTTCCAGGCTCAGACCGGTCTGACTGGTGAGCTGCACCGACCTGACCGGTGCAGTGGCTTTAAGTGGAAATTGCCAAGTCCTGCTCGGGTGACCCAGCTCGAGGTCCAGGGTGACTCGGTGTGTCTCTGGAGGGTGTCGGGTGTTCCGGCGGCTCAGTCCGGAAGATCCGGCCAGGACCGGTCTGACCGGTGCAGGTGACCGGTCTGACCGGTGTGGTCAGTAGCTGCTCGAGTTGCTTGTTCTACTGTGTTCTCGAGTAGGTTTCGGTGGTTGTTGGTTCCTAGGACCAGTAGCACTCCAGTGGCTACGTGGTCTTGATCAACTTGGGTAGTTGTGTCGGAGAGGTGTTTTTGGATAGCCATGTTCGTCTTGTTGGAGTAGCCATCTCCTTCGAGAAGAATTTTTATCGGCTCCCATTCACTCCCCCCTCTCTGGTTGCCAGTTCGGTCCTTCAGGTGACAACCCCGAGCATGTAGCCGCAAGCGCCTCTCGCCAAGCAGTGCTTCAAGGGTGAGTCACATCCATCTCTTCATGGCGATTTACACTGAACATTAGATTGTTGTTTCATGCATCTAAATTCAACATTTGAGTAGCAATGTTGGTTTCATATGTACAGGATGGATCCAAATTCAACATTTACACTGAACATTAGACTATTTGGCAACAAGAAAAAAGTTAGAAAGGATATGATATGTTGGACATTTGATATGGTTATTGATTCTGACTTGACCAATTACAAGGATTTAGTTGAGGAGATAGTAAACAAGTACCCGCCAGGTTATTTGGAAGTTGCACATGTTCAGTACTATGATTATGTTATGAAAACCTTTCCAGAAGTAGTTTCTGACCAATAGTTGATGTCTATGTTTGAGAAACACTCCAAGGCAAAGGTTGTGGACATGTTTATTTCATATTGTGATCCATCTGAGCCGTTTCAGCCTTTCCAAGAGTGGCCTAGTGGGGTGAGCAAAAGTAATGGACAAGATGAGGAGGATAGTTATCTTTGCAACCCATTACCAGAAAATGAGCATGTAGGTGTTGATGAGGAGGTCATGTACTTAGAGAAGGAACCTGTTCAAGCACCTGTTGAAGTTGTGGCCGAGGAGAAGGACAAGGAATTTTTTCTGAGGATGAGGGTGACGATTTGAGTGAAGATGAGAGTGAGGTGGAGATTGAGTCTGGGTCTGAATTAGAGTCTGACCAAGAGGTGGTTGAGGAAATTTCACATCCGGAATATGATAAAGAAGACCCTCCAATGACTGTTGGATCCACATATCCTAATATGGCCGAGTTTGAGCTGGCACTGCAAACACATGCAATCAAACATGAGTTTGATTTTAACACAAAGAAGAGTGCACCATATAGATTCACGACATATTGTTCAAGAAAAGATGACGATAACTGCAAATGGAGGCTGCATGCATCTGTAAAAGATGATTTATGCAGTGTAGTGGTAATATCTTTTGCTAATTTCTTGTCTTTTGCTTTGCTGATTTATTGTCTTTTGCATTTGCTAATGATTAATGTTCATCTTTTGCAGGTGAAGAAGAACGAAAGTCCTCATTCTTGCTTTAGTACAAGAAGGAAGAAGAAGGTGAAGAATGCCACTAAGCATTGGGTATGTTCTAAAGTGAAGGATTGGCTCATTATTGATGGTAGTCTTTGTGCAAGGGATCTGCAAAAGAAGATCAAAGAACACTACAAGGTGAGTGTTCACTACAAGAGGGTGTGGATGGGTAAAGAGCTAGCATTCAGACAAATTTATGGTGATTGGGACAATAGTTTTGACAACCTGTTTCGGTTTAAGGCACAAGTTGAGAGTACTTGCCCTAGCAGCCTAGTAGTGATAGACCATCATAATGTAAGTGGAAAGATTAGATTCAAGAGATTCTGTGCCTTGAAACCTTGCATTGATGGGTTCATGAGTGGTTGCAGACCTTATTTGGCCATAGATAGCACCTTCCTGACAGGCAACTTTCGGGGACAGTTAGCTAGTGCTTCAGCTGTTGATGGACATAATTGGTTATTTCCTGTTTGTTTTGGGGTTTTCGATTCTGAGACAAATGAAAATTGGAGTTGGTTCATGAGTAGGGTCAAAGAAGCCATAGGATCACCGAGGGGTTTAGCCATATCCACTAATGCTGGGCAGGCAATAATGCATGGGGTATCTGAAGTGTTTCCAGAGGCAGAACATAGGGAATGTATGTTTCACTTGGTCTCAAATTTTAAGAAAAAGTACCATGGCAAAGTTTTTGATGACCACCTTTGGGCAACATCCTGCTCATGGAATCCATATTTGTTTGAGAAACATTGGGCTGCAATGGAGCAAGTAAAGCCAGCTGCAACAAATTATCTTAGAAAGAGTCACACAAGGTTGTGGACAAGGAGCCAATTCTCAACCATTTGCAAGGTGGACTATGTAACCAACAACTTGGCAGAGTGCTTTAACAATTGGATTAAGCACCACAAGTCCTTGAACTTGGATGACTTCATGGACAAGCTAAGGCAAATGCTTATGATCAAGTGGAACCAAAGGAGAAATATATCAAGAAAGTTAGATGGTCTAATTCTGCCCCATATAATGAAGAAGCTATATGAAAAGAGTAGAGAATTAAACTTGGAGGTGGCTGAATGCTCAAAAAATGTTGTTGAAGTTGCAACATTGGGGGGTAGTGGTTTTAGGTTTGTGGTCAACTTGCTTGACAAGACATGTTCTTGTAGGCAATGGCAAGTTTCTGGCATTCCTTGCAAACATGCCATAGCATTTGTCACATCGCTCACCGATGCTCCTCTAGAGAAGTATGTGGACATGTATTACTCAGTTGACAAATTTAGAACAGCATATGCAAACCTAATCCCAGCTATGACTGACAAACGCCATTGGCCATGTCTTTTCCACCACCAAGGTTAGCTGACCTTATTCTCATGATTTCTACTATCAGTCAATAATTATCTTTCTTTTCCCAATTTAGTAGCAATAGCTTGGAGATCACTAGCAAGCCTCAGGAAAAAGGTAAGCAGTCCAGTTCTAGTTCTCTACCATCAATAAGGTAGGAATCACAATTTATTCCCTATTTGACTGTATTTGAAGTATCTTACATTTTAAAATGCCTTCAGTTCTCAAATTTGTAGCTTGGAGACTACATGCAAGAGAAAGGGAAAAAATTGCAACTCCAATTCTGGATCAAAATAGTTAAAATTGGTTGTTGTATATATATTTGCTATACACATTTCAACAAATGGCATCAATTTTTATATGCTTGCTGTACACAGATCAAGATCTAGTTCAAATCAACCTGAGCCCCTCTCCATTGAGTTGCCGAAGGCCGATGGCCCTCCTGTCAAGCAAAAGACTAAAAGGAAGAAGCCTACTAAAAAGCAGACAACCATTCCCATGGCGCCACTTGACAGCCCTGCAATGGGCACAAGAAGCAAAAGGATGGATCCTAGTAGCCCCGCAATGAGCACAAGGAGGAAAAGAAGGCTGAGCTTATGAGTGTGAACTTTGTCTCTCTTTGCTATCACTGTGTGAACTTTGTGAACTTGATTTATGTGTGAACCTATTGTAAGTTGTTTGTGAACCTTGTTCTAAGCTGCTTCTGAACCTTGTTGTAAGCTGGTTGTGAACTTATTTTATGTGTGAACCTATTGTATGATATTTGTGAATCTTAATGTAAGCAGTTTGTGAACTTATGTGCTTAGCTCAAATTTGCCTCATACATTTTTAGTTCGGCTACTGTACATGTCAAATTTACCTGCTCAACACTTTTATGATATTATCATGCTACTGTACATGAAAAAAGTAAACATAATATTTGAGTAATATTTATCATTACATGTGCAACAATTTAAAATTGGACAAAAATCTGGGTACCAAATATCACTGCATATGGAGCAAAAGCCCTTCACGTTCATTTATACATGAGGGGCAAAATTGTCTTTTCAAGTAGCTCATAACGCTGTTAGCTAATAGAGTGGATGGCGGGGTCAAATAGGGAATGAAACTTGAAGTGAGGGCCAAATAGGGAAGAAAAAGTTTTTCAGGGCCAAGAAAGGCATGGGTAAGTTTTTGAGGGCCAAATAAGGAATAATCTCATATAGAAGTGAGATATCATTTTCGGAGAGACACTGTTGAGAAAGGGAGAATTGCCTTGATCCATGTACCCACACATGACCAACTAGCCGATATTTTCACCAAGCCCCTAGATCAATCAACTTTCACTCGTTTGCGGGGAGAACTTAGTGTGTGTTTGGTCTCTTCAGTTGGTGTGGGAGCTTCTTTGTAGCATATGTATAGCTTTCCTTTTGTGCATTCTTGTATTTGCATTGTATATGTATCATGATGTATAGGCATGTTTCTATCTTAGGCCTGCATACATTTGTATCATATGCATTGTTGTTGGAAAAGCTTCTCTCATATACATTGTTCACCATGATGTGCTATGGATGATCTTGTGTGCTAGTTTGGTATGATATGGTTTAGTTTGGCTTACCTCTTGATGATCTTGATTTATATCCATGGTTGATAGCTATGCTTTTGAAAAATGCTATGTGTATGTCCTCTTGTGAGTAAATGCCTTTATGTGATCTTGACATGTTTTAGTGGCATTGCTATGCTTAATTTGTGCTTGGATAGCTTATTTTGATCATATGGGGCCAAAGGTCCATTTGTCATCATGAATGTTTAGCCCGCTTGCTTTATCTTGTGGAGGGACATAAGTTCCTTTTTATCGCAAAGGCATTTCATGTACTAAATATGAATCTGAAAATGGAATGTTTATTGCTTGGAAAATATGTTCCCATGTCATTTGTGCTTAATTAAATTGCTTTTGGGTGCTAAACCGTTGCATGATGCCTACCTTTGAGAAGTCTCATATATAGAAGTAGGCACAAGGCTCGGTGGCTTTGACATGACATGAGGTGCTTGAGGGTGTTTATGATGATCTTATGCTTAGAATGGTTGTCCTAGCATGAAGTTTGTGTGGCCTTGTCACTTTGGCATGTTTTGCTCATGTTTAGGACTTTGCTCATGAGAGGGAATTTTTTTGCAAAAATAATGCTCAATTCTCTCTTAGCTTTATCCATTGGTTATGGAACTTGGTGATCTTGTAGCTGACGTTCATATGAAGCTATAGAGTATCTAACTTGCTCATTTGGACATGTGTAGCATCTTGTGGTGAATTTTGTCTATTTGAGAAGCTCTAGTTTGCATTTTTCCAATTTGTGCCTTGATTCATGCATTGGCAACAAGGGGGAGATGGTTGTGAAGGAAAAGTGCTTCTGGATGCATTTAGAAGGTTTCCAGGTGGTTTCGAGCCATTTTTGGGCTCTTGCTGGTTACAGGTGGTCACCGGTCTGACTGGTCGTGGTCACCGGTCTGACCGGTCAGGGAGTTGGCCCTATTCAGATGTTGTGCACCGGTCTGACCGGTGCTGTGGACCGGTCAGACCGGTCAGAGCTGAGCTGGTGCAGCTGCTCTGTTTAATGAAGTGGTTGGTATGCATTTGTTCAGGGGGAGTTGGATTGGTTTAGGGGGAGCTTGCATGTGTGGAGGGGGAACTCTTTGTTGTTTTGAGTTCGCTTTGGTGGTCTTTGCTCTTTGTATGAGTTTGCTTTTGTCTCGGTTGTGTCGAGCCATTGCCCTTGCCTAAGGGGACCGAGACTTGTCTTCCTCAAGTGATCTTGTTCTTTGCCTTTCCTTTGGCTTTCGATCGCTTGTTGAAGTTTGTTTGTTTGTTTCTTTTCTTTTCCTTTTCTCTTATGATTATCATCTGTGTGTGTTGTCAATGCACTCATCAAGGGGGAGATTGAGAGCATGTGTGGTTCAAGGACCGGTGGATGGTCGCTCCCTGGTGTGATGAGTGATTGACAACGTTGCGTGAACTGACTCTTGGCTAAGTATTGCAGGTGCAAGTTGTGGCTTGATTGGTGTCGGTGCAGGTGAAGAATAAGCACGAAAGGTCCATGCCAGTGGGCCTCCAGGTGTGGAGCGGACAAGTAGGCTTAGTTCGAGGGACCCGGTGGCCGACGGGGTCAAGTGCGGACCGCATTGTGGCAAGAACAGCAAGACGAAGTCGTGTACGGTTCCTTGGTTGAGCCTCAAAGCCAAGATCGAGTCGGGACGACGTGGGGGACAAGTCATGAGTGGATATTGGTGGAGGCCACACCAAGTCTGCGGGGTTTCCAGTGGTTCACCATAAAACCACTAGGTTCCTTTGTTGATCCACAAAGCCAAGACCGAAGACCGAAGCGCAGCAGCACTTGGCCGGTTTGAACAGTGGGTACCGGTTTGACCGGTGAGGAGCACCGGTCTGACCGGTGTGCAACGACGACTTTTGGAGATTTCGAAGCGGAGGACACACATCGGGATCGCAAGGCTTGCGTCGAGGCTAAGCAAGGTGCAGTCGCCGGACATCCGTTCGATGGTGCTACGATGAAGATTCCCAAAATGCCCTTCGGGGGCGTGTATCTTAAGTTCTATGTAACAGGGGTAGTTTCGTCTTTCGGTTGCCTCCATATAAACCAAGTGGAGAGAGGATGGCAGCCATCTCTTGGAACCCTAGCTCATTTGCTTTTGCTATTTTCCCTTCCTATTTTCCTTAGGATTTTCTAGGACTAGCTTGAGAGCTTCATGGTGAGATCTTTAGAGAGGGATGGATGATTGGGAGGCGAGCTAGACCTTGTATGAACCTTTCTTGTTATGTATAGAAGATTCGGCGTGGTTCCTCAAGGCCTTTTGTTATCTCTCCCGTTTTCCCTTTTTGGTGATTTTCGGAGCCTTTTCTTGGCGATTTTCTTGTGGTACTTTTGAGGCCTCTCCTTTGTGGTTTTGGTTAGGGATGTATCCATGAACCCTTTGTGGTTCTTTTCCTTGTAATCCCCCTCTCAAATCCATGGGAAAAGGTGCTCGATTTGAGGCTTTTCTGAGGTTTCGGGAAAGTGGTGTTCTTGGTGGAAATCCTTCGATTCCTCTTGATTTAGCAAGTTTGGGCGGACCAAATCATAACTATGGGATGCCCATGAGGTACTCCTAGTGTCCCCCAAAGTCTTGTGCGAACCGTGGAGTGAATCGAGAGATCGGGAAGGTTGTTTGGAAGGGTTGACCTGCAGCTCACTGTTTATCCTGAGTGCCCAGGATCTGACCGGTCTGACCGGTGCTCTCCACCGGTCTGACCGGTGCGACCCCTGTTGGGTTTTGGATCGGGTGAACGTATCAGAGTGTCACTGAGTCTCTAGGCTTGCTGCTGTTTCGAGTTTGGTGTTGTTTGGAGGCTGGTGCCTTGCTTTCTTGGATTCGGGGTTTTCCAGCATGGATCGGTCTGACCGATGTGCTATACCGGTCTGACCGGTGTGAAGATTTTCTGTGGAAATTCTCAAGTCTTGCTCGGGTAATTCGGTTGGATGTCTCGGGTGACCCGGTGTGTCTCTGGAGGGTATCGGGTGATCCGGCGGGGCAGTCCGGGTGATCCGGCCAGGACCGGTCTGACCGGTGGGTGTGACCGGGGTGACCGGTGGGTTCTGTGTGCTGCTCGAGTCTTTGTTCTGCCGCGTTCTCGAGTAGTTTCAGTGGTTGTTTGCTCCTAGGATCAGTAGCACTTCAATGGCTACATGGTCTTGGCAAACTTGTGTAGTTTGAGTCGGAGTAGTGTTTTTGGTTAGCCGTGTTCATCTTGTTGGAGAAGGCATCTCCCTCGAGAAGAATTTTTATCCGCTCCCATTCACTCCCCCCACTCTATGGTCGCCAGTTCGGTCCTTCAGCTTGGCGAAGATCTCGGCCAACGATTTAAGACGTATGCTGCCGAGTACTTTATAAGTTGTATGATTCATGTTTAGATGAGCGCTTTAAATTTGATAGAAAAAATGTACATTATCGTAATAAAGGCAGTCCCCAGGTTTCAGATTTAAGCTTGGGTGCCTGTTCATGCTTTTGTAGAGAGAACGAAGTGAAAGAACTTCAAGAGACGTGAATCTTTATTCACTGCCAAAACTGCTAGCATGGATGATGAGTATATGAAAAACTAATGAGAGGTACATAGCTTTATGGGTAGAAGGGTCGTAGGTGCTCGATATTCCATGAGTTTGGCACCTGAGAGCCGTCTTCCCACATTAGCCGGTAAGCGCCCAGCCTGCTAACTTCCTTAACGATGAATGGCTCTTCCCATGGGGCCGATAGCTTGTGCTTCTCCTTCTTGCTCTGGACCCTCCGGAGAACGAGGTTGCTGACGCAAAAAGCTCTCTCTTGCACGTTCTTGTCATGGTAACACCTCAGAGCTTGGGCGTACCGAGCCGCCTGAATGGTTCCCGTGCGCCGTCCTTCCTCGATGCTGCCGATGTCCTCAATGCGCACCTCCTCAGCTTTGTTTTCCTCATACCCTGGGTGCATTGTGAGGACCTGTGTGGTTCGAGGACCGGTGGATGGTCGCTTCCTGGTGTGATGAGTGATTGACAACGTGGTGTGGACTGACTCTTGGCAAAGTATTGCAGGTGCAGGTTGCGGCTTGACTGGTGCTGGTGCAGGTGAAGAACAAGCGCGAAAGGTCATTGCTGGTGAAGCCTCCAGGTGTGGAGAAGACAAGTAGGCTTCGTTCGAGGGACCTGGTGGCCGACTGGGTCAAGTGCGGACCGCATGGTGGCAAGAACAGCAAGACGAAGTCGTGGACAATTTCTTGGTTGAGCTTCAAAACCAAGGTCGAGCCGGGATGACGTGGGAGCCGAGTCATGAGTGGTGATTAGCAGAGGCTACACCGAGTTCGCGGGGTTTGTAGTGGTTCACCAGAAAACCACTGGGTTACTCGATTGAGCCTCAAAACCGAGGCCGAAGACTTGACGAGGAGGTGCGGCCACCCAGGCCGGTTCAACCGACCAGGAGGGGCGGTCAGACTGCCTGGGCCGGTCTAACCGCCCAGGGGGGCCGGTTTGACCGCCCGGGTCGCAGCCGCTGAGAAGCTTCAAAGCGGAGGACACGCGGCATGATCGCAAGAGTTGCGTTGGTGCTATGCAGGCTTGCGGTGGATGCGCATCCATCCGATGGTGCTGAACTAAAGACTTCCGAAATTGACCTTGAGGGGCGTGTATCCCTAGTTAGCTAGTAAGGGTAGTTTAGTATTTTTGTTGCCCCTATATAAACACTTGGAGGGATGGATGGCAGCCAACTCTTGGAACCCTAGCTCATTTCCCTTTGTCATTTTCGTTTGCTATTTTCTCTAGTTTCTCTAGGACTAGCTTGAGAGCTTCATGTGGGATATTGAGAGAGGGATGGATGTCTGGGTGGCAAGCTAGACCTTGTATGAACCTTCATGGTATGTATAGATGATTCAGAGTGGTTCCTCAAGGCCTTGTGTTGCCTCTCCCGTTTTCCTGTTTGGTGATTTTCGGAGCTCTTTCTTGTGATTTTTGTGGCGGAGTTTTGAGGGCGATTTCTTGC
The DNA here is from genome assembly GCA_036936925.1 of Cenchrus fungigraminus. NCBI lineage: Eukaryota > Viridiplantae > Streptophyta > Magnoliopsida > Poales > Poaceae > Cenchrus > Cenchrus fungigraminus. Next base: position 37,289,601 of record CM072772.1, read on the forward strand.
GGGATTCTTGTTGGGTGTCTCGTATGAGGACCTTGTGCCTCTTTGGCTGGTGACTTTGCCCCAAGAACTCCCTTGAATCGACCTCGATTTGGTGGTTTTTCGAGTTGCTCGAGTTCATGACCTAGAGGGCCAAGATTCGCGATTCCCTTTGATTGAGAGCATTTCGGTGCAATTCCTTTGAGGGAGAGGTTGCCCAGGAGGTAACCCAGGTATCCCCGAAGTTTCGCTTCAATCCGTGGGGTGAATCGGGAGATCGGGCGATGGGAAGTTGAGGGTTGACCTGCGGCCAGTTTTTTTGGGAGGGGCGGTCTAACAGCCATAGGGGGGGCGGTCTAACCGCCCTGGGTCTCCCAGGTGAAAGTTTTGGTTTCGCCGGATTTTCCTGTGTGAGTTTGTTCGCTTTGATTAGAGGAGCGTTCTGGTGAAATCTTGGCTCATTTCGGTGCTGTTTGCTAGGAGTTCTTGCCTTGAGTTCGTTGTTGGGTACAAGAGGTTAAACCGCCCCCATGAGCCGGTTAAACCGCCCCTAGGCCCTTGGGTGAAGTTCGTGTTTTCGCCAAGATTTTCTGGTAGCTAGCTTGGCCTTGACCAGAGGATCTTGTGGCTGAATTCGTGGAGAGTTTTGGAGCTCGGAAGGGGTGTTTCGGAGGATTTCTTCGTTACCAGGTGGAGGCGGTCTAACCGCCCCCTCCAGGCAGACAGCTTTCGAGTTGTTTCCGCTGCCATGTGTGTGTAGAAGTTGTTCCTGCAGGTAGTGTTTGTTCCTAGGACTAGTAGCACTCCAGTGGCTACGGGGTTTTGGCAAACAGAAGGTTGTGTGCGGAGCGTGTGATTTTGGGTACCCGACTGAGTTCATCTTGTTGGAGAAGTCATCTCCTTCGAGAAGAATTTTTATCGGCTCCCAATCACTCCCCCCCTCTCTGGTCGCCAGTTCGGTCCTTCAAGTGGAATCAAAGCTGGTTACGAGTCTTTGTTGACTCTAATCAGTCTAAGATCCAAAGATGGCGTACCAAGAACGGGGATCGGGTCCTCCGCACTTTGATGGAAAGAACTACCAGATGTGGCAGAAGCGGATGACTGCTTTCCTCCGCGGCATGGGTCAGATTCTTTGGGACTTTACGGTGAACACAGCTTATGTTCATCCGATTAACTTCCTTGCTCCAGGATCGAGGGACATGCACGACGCCAACAACAAGGCGGTCGACTACTTGTTTCGTGCTCTGTGTCAATCCGAATTCGATCGGGTTCAGACAGAAGACTTAGCTTGTAGGATTTGGGAGCAATTGAAGGATGCTCACGCTGGAAATGCTCAGGTTCAGGCACGAATGTATGCGACTTATCGAAGAGAGTACGAGAATTTCACTCATCTCCCCGGTGAGTGAATTGATGCCATGTTCTAGCGGTTTACGGTTGTGGTGAACAACATGAGGGCCCATGTGGCCGTGCTCCCGTACGATGATCATGACAGAGTCGTGAAGCTCTTGCAGTCACTGGATCGTACAATATGGGACGGAAAGGTCGAGGCCATTTTAGAGTCTGAGAAATATGACACTTTGACGGTGAATGAGAGCTATTCTCTAAGCTCAAGTCAGCTGAGGTGGATCGTGGTGTGACAGCCCGTCTTGAGAGCCCGACTAACTCTCATAGTCTTGCTCTTGTCGGAGGCTCCGGTGCTTTGACTAACGCTAACTCATCCTCCAGGATGTATTCTTTGTCCTCTTTGATGTCTTTGCCAGATGACGAGTTTGATGTACTTGGAGAGGACGAGCTGGCGTTGTTGACACGGAGATTCGAGAGGATGCACGAGAACCGGGTGAACTCAAGGAGGAACTCGAGGATGTGTTTCAAGTGCGGCAAGACCGGACACTTTTTCGCCGAGTGTCCGAAGGTGAACAACCATGACAAGTACAAGTCCAAGGACAAGGAGAGAAGGTCCAAGAAGAAGGAGCATGAACATAGGAAGAAGGGACGTACCCGAGAGAAGATCAAGAGATCGAGCGACGTCGACTCCGGCTCTGAGGACGCGTCATCAAGCTCGAGTGAAGAAGAAGAAGAGGAAGACAAGAGGAAGGACAAGAAGAAGAAGAAGAAGAAGAAGGACTTCGGCAAGTACTTCAACGGCCTCTGCTGTACCGCAAGCAAGACTCTGAGAAGCTACAATGAGAAGGATGGACTGTGTGGCAAGGCGCACAGCTCCGGCAGCAAGAAGAGCCAGAAGAACGGCTTGGACTCAGACTCCGAGGATGAGGTATGTGATGAGCTCTCTTCTTTGCGCAAGGAGAATGAGGAGTTGGTTCACTTGCTTGATAACCGCGATCACATGCTTAGAGAGGCTAAGAAGCTTAGGAAGAAGCTTAGGGCTTTGCTTGAAGATGCTAGGAATAGAGTGGCTGAGCTAGAAACACAGAACCTTGATGCCAAGCTTGAGATAGATTTGCTTAAGGCTAGTCCTGTTGTTTCTGATGAGGTTGACTGTGCCGATTGCTCTGTTTTCCTAGCTGATTTGACTGCTCTTAGGGAAAAGCATACCTCCAACTGTGAGGAACTAGATGTGCTTAGGGTTGAGTTGGCTGAGCTGCAATCTAGACCCACTTTGCTTGGTGCATGCACTTCTTGCCCTGCTTTGAATGAAAAGATTGCTGAGTTTCGTTCTCGCATTGTTTCACTCGAAGCTGAATTGAAAGTTCCTATTCCCACTTCTTGCTCTACTTGTTAATTGCATGCTGTGAAGAATTTGGAACTTGCACAATGTGTTGATCGTTTGCAGGATGAGAACAATAAGTTGCGTGAGGTGTTGAGTTGGTTGTCCAGCCATGAGCCTCAGCTGGGTGTGTTGATTGCTGGTTTTAAGCGCTTTGATGGTTGGGCCTTGGGATCTGATAAGTTTGGTGAGAGCAGTGGTGAGAAAGAAGGGAAATTTGGGAATATTCCAATTCCACCACATCCCACACCCAAAGACAAATTTGCACCCAAGCCAAACCAGTTGCTTAAACCGAAAGATAAACCAAGTGGGAAGCCTAGTGAGAAGCCTTGTGAAGAGCCTCATCCCAAGCCTAAGCCAAAATTAATCCGTTTCCATTGTGAGTTTTGTGGGAAGGATGGTCATAAGAGAGAGTTTTGCTACAAGAGAAAGAGAGAGGCAGGAATGGCTAAGTAGTGGGCGAACAAGGACAGGTACCATTCTTCTCATGGTGTGCCTGAGCCTCGTATGCCAATACCTAGGGGAAGGGCTGTTGTGAGAAGCATTCCTTCATGGGGAGATGTGAGTTCCCGCAGCCGAGATGGGTTTCTGGAGAGGGCGGTTGTTGATGGCTGCTAAGTACCTAATTTAGGGCCGTCAATCCCTGCATTTCAACATGAGAATCATGCATCCACATTAGAATAGGGCCTTAAACTGACAATTTCCACAAGTGGCTATATAAAGATGAATGCATGTGTTTAGCATAAGAAATGAGGAGAAAGCATACCTCTATGATCCTAGTATTTCAGGCTCAACCAATGAGGAGCTGCCATGCAAGCATCTCCTAGATCAATGATGTCACCAATCCAAGAGAGAGAGCCTCGGCGAATCAGAGATCGCCACGCGTGCATCACATGGATCCATGGGCCCACCAGAGCGCCTAAACCGCCTCCAACACACGTGTACACCGGGAACCGACCTCAGGACCCACCAGTCAGTCGCTCAGAGAGAGCACAGGCCGAGGCGGGCCACGTGGGGGTCGGCCGACCCTGGGATCGGCCGAACCGACCTTTGGTCGGCTGATCCCAGGCCTCCACGTGGTGTTCGCCCATTGGTCCTAGAGGCCATGCCTGGGGTGTCTCGCTCCACTTGACGCCCGTGCCCATGCCTATAAAGAGAAGGGGAGGGGGTAAGAATAGGACAACACACTTGAAGGCAACTTCTTACCTTAGCCTCCTCCCCTCCTTCTCATTCCTTCTTGGTGGAGGTGAAACCTCATCCCACCAGGAATATGAGTGTGAGGAAGATCTAGCTTAGGTAGTGCTAGGTAGAGAGGAGAGAGTGTGGGTGAGTAGAAGAGAGATGCGATGATCCGTTCTTCGTTCATCACCTCTTTGTACCTCGTGAGTGATACTGTTCTTCATTTAGACTAAAGTGAGCATTTCGTTATTTATATTCCAATTAGACTAAAGTCATATTCATACATGGGTGATATGTTCTAGAGTTCTTCATCTGTTCATCGTTTAGAGGCTCGTGTTCTTCGTGACACGATCCTTTGATCTTGTTGATTGGATGAATAATTCTGCATTCCGTTTGTATGACTGCTTGTCAATTAGAATATAGTGAGTGCTCTGCATATCTGGTTTAGACCAAAGTGTCATTCATATCTCTTTGTATGGTCTTGATTCCATGATGGGTAAGGTCTAGTTGTACTCGCGGGTTCGTCACTCCGTATTTCTATGGAGTGCTATAGTGTTGCTACGGGACGTCAGACGTAGCCGTGCTATAGTAGTAGTCGGTGGTGCAGACGTGGTATCTGGACTACAGGTTATCCTTCGATTGCCCTGTATCCCACGGTTTGTCTTGGGGTAGGCCGCGGTGGTGACAGCTGTTGGACCCTTTCGGAATCCCCCACTTTCGGATACAGGTGTAGGCAACCCTTTGCCGTGAACCGACTGTTATAGCCAGGAGGGTCTGGTGTCCGAAGCGAGATCCTTTGTAGCTTGTACCCCCCTAGAACCAAGTACCTACAAGGGAAACCATACCTCTCACCTACCTTAGCAGAGATCCTGTGTCCTTGGATAAATCACTTGTAGAGTACCCAACCGTTCCTTGGATTCGATACCCTTTGGAATACTCCCGAGGGAGAAGTGCTACAACGGTGTATCCGTGCGCTTGCGGACTCGTTCGCACCCATCAGTGTACCCGGGTGTTCCTTACATGCTCACGCTAGACGCGCCACTAGTGGTGAGGTTCAGAAATACCCACAAGCATTTCTGGCGCTGTTGCCGGGGAACGGTTGTCGAGAATCTACGAACCCGATTATCCTCGTATCTTTTGTTTTCCTTTTGTTTCTACCTTTACCCCCATTATCCCAGGAAGGTTATCCTTGTACACACCTTCCGACCAGCATGAGTGAACCGGTAGAATAAACCTTGTGGAGGCGACCGCCTCCTTAACACCCTGCATGGTTCACCCATCCATCATTAAGCTAGTTGAGAACAATTCCTTCTCAGGGAAAGTCATGAAAATCCCTACGCCCATGTGAGAGACTTTGAACAACTGTGCTCTACCCAGGGTAAGACCGGGGCGACACAAGATGTTCTTAGGAGGAACTTGTTCCCATTCTCCCTTTCGGGGGGAGCGAGAACTTGGTACCGTTGTTTTGGGCGTGATCACCTCAATTGGGGAGCATTGAGAGCAGCTTTCTGCACCCGATTCTTTCCTTTGAGGCATATCATTCCCTACGAATGGCGATCCTCAGTTTCCAACAAAGAGAGAAGGAATCCCTAGGCATGGCATGGCATCGTTTTGCCTCTATGACTGAGTCATGCCCAGTCCTTGACCTACCAGACCTGGTGCTCTTGCAGCATTTCCGGCTTGGTTTGCTAAGGGATAGTGGCATGACGCTTGATGCCATGTCAGGAGGTGCCTTTGTGTTCTTAGAGCCGGAGCGAGGAAAGGAAATTCTAGAAAAACTCCGGGATTTCAGCTCCCCACCCGTCCTGAGCATCGAGGTAACCAATTGTGGTAATGAGTTGCCCAGATCCATCTTCGAGAGAGCTCGAGCCTGCATACCAACCTTCTCTACACTCTTGTCGAAGATGTCATTCTTGACTAGCAGGAATCTATGGGAAAGAGCACCTAGTGTGAGTTCTGCCCTTAGGTTCCCCTATCGTTTCTTCTCTTAAAAACCCCAACCTCTGAGACTTAGTCTCAAAGGAATGAGGAAAGGGGTAATCAAAGGAGGGTGGTTGTTCCTGGCGAGTACGACTATCTCGACTTCGACTACGACTTTCCGGGAGAGGTTACGATGGATATTTCGTGCTTTATGTCAAGGTCTAACCTGAGGTGCCGCCACACCGAGGGTCAGGTCAAGACACTGGCCTCAGGATCGCAAGTCCCTATACTTCTGGCCTTGGAAAGCACCACTTTATACCGGTCCAGCTGAGCAACTTATCTCATCATCACGAGCTCAGCTAGGACCGATGTCGATCAAGCTCAGTAGGCATAAATCCCATTCTAATACTCTGACTTGATCGATGCCCTACGGAAGTGTGGTTGCATTCCTACCTTTTGCACTCCCGTTGGAATCTTGGGTTGGCTTACGTGTTATCCTCACACTGGTGAGGGTGAGGACCCGTAGCAACCTAAGGAGAGAACGAACTGGCAAGTTTGTCAATCTTGATTTACAGCTTGAATGCTTGTTCGACCCATGGAATCTCACGTGCTTGATCTGGGGTCTGAGCATTCTTGAGCCATGCTTCCAGAGATATGGGTCCAGGTGGACCCCCGATGTTGCGCCATTTATGTAGGAAGAGGTTTAAGTAAAGCTAAAAGAGGAGTGAGAGCACTTATGCCCAACACCTTGTCTTAGCCATTACTGGAACCTCTAGCCTCAAAACCTGCGGGACACCTGGCCCTGAGACCGTGAGCCTTGCTAGAACCCACAGGCCAAAGGGGAGGCCCAGCGGGGCCCATATGGGTTCGACCGACCCACTAGGTCGGCCAACCCAGCCAGGGTGCCGCCGCCTCTCCCCTTTCGCATGTGCATCCCTTCGTCCTCTAGAGATCTCCTCCTCGCCGCGTGACGGATTTCGAGCCACGCAGAACTCCATCCTCCCTGCTCCTTCCTTCCCACAACAATCGCTATGGCTGACAAGAGCATCGTTCCTTACCCCGCGGAGTCCTCCTCTACGGAGCCCATCAAGGGAGACGTCCCTGCCATTGCTGCGTCTCCCAAAAAGGCAGCGCCCATGGAGGTTGCGTGTATTCTTGATGTGCGGCCGCTCGCCTCTCATCCTCCGACGGAAGGCCAAGGATCGGGGGCAGCCAGGGAAGGACCCTCGGTTGCTAAGGGGGTAGTGGTCCAGCCCTTCGTGCCTTTGCCCCCCTGCTCCTCAAGTCGATCTGTTCGCCTGGAAAGGCGAGAAAGTCGCGAGGACGTGCCAGCAGCCCCTACCAGAGGGGAGTGGGGATTCGGCCGAAACCTGTGGTGATCCCGCCGCCACCGGTGGTCCCACCGTTTCGGACCGACGCTCCAGGAGCCTCAGGGGCAAGGGGCCATCTGGTCCCCGCTGCACCGACATCTCCTCTGCCTACCCCTCAGCCTGGGATGCCCAGGTTCGCTAGCCCAGCCAGCACCGGCAGGAAAGGTACCCGAGCACCGGTGACTCTGGAGGCAACCGACGAGGACTTTGAGCTGGGCAGCAGCTCCACACCACGGGCCCCTAGGAAGTCGAGGGAGAAGACTCGGGCAACCGAGCGATCTCCCAAGACTCCCTCTGCCCGGATGGCTCCGTTGGTGGAAGAACTTGGCAAGAAGTGTGAGAAGCTGGAGTCTATCAGTGCAGAACAGAAGATGGACCTCGCTGAGCTGAGGGATGACCTCCGCGACCTTCATCGTGGCCTATGTGCCAAGATGAGGCGCCTCTTTGAGGCCACAGGACACGAGGACCTCTACGAAGCGGAGTAGAAGGCTACGCCCATTCTTCGTTTTCCATAGGCGCTTAGTTTAATTTATTTCCTTCCATATTTATTTCCCTTTCAATTTTTATTTACATCATGTGTGTAAGCGCCTATTTCATTATGAACTTGAATTAAATAATTTTGGCTCCACCGGTCATATAACCCGGTCGAGTCACATGTGTGTCGTTTGTTTCTGTTTTTGTTGTTTGTCTTGAAGCACTCACCCAGGTACAAGATAGTGTGGGGGAGAGACGCACTCTCCAGATGCGAACACGATGGATATTTGCACCCACACCACGCTCGCACAGCGCTACGATTACTCGTGTTTAAAGAACCTGAACGGAGACACATTTTCACATCACGAAAACCCCATTCGGTCTGCATCAACAACCAGCGCTGGTTTACATCTCTACCTCATTCAACCATGATGCTTGAGTTCATTATGCCCTTTTATAAAATCTTTTATGAGCGACTCGAGAATTCTATGGTGATGCTTGCTCTTACCTGTGGTTGACATGCATAAGTTCTATCCCTAGTCTATACTCTTGAGGCTTGTGAACCATATCTTTATAAGGACAACATGTTCATCTGAGTGGTTGACAAGAGAGATATGGCTTGATGACATGATCTTAACTCTGAAGGTTTAAGTTCTTGGGTTTATTTGAAAAAAAAACAAAAGGAACGCTCTTGCAGCTCCTCTTTGATTTGTTCCAGTCCTACCAAAGCCATATGATGTTATTAGTTGAAAACCTTATACTCATATGCTGCTTGTTATTGCATTGAGCTTTGTCAAATTCTGTGACCCTATGAGAATTCTTTTCATGCTTTCATGATCAAGATTTATGTGCACACCGCTATTCCCTCCTTGCTATGCTTCTACTCTGAAGGTAGCATTGTATCATTCATCTCTTCACCTACATAAATGCTCCATCATATGCATCGATTCCTCTCTCCTCAAGTATTTTATAAAAGAGGCATGACTATCTAAAAAAATGGGGACACATGAAGGTCCCTGTATTCATAAAAAAAAATGTGTGGGCACATGAAGGTCCACTAAAAAAAGAAGAAGAAGAGGATAGCCATGTTCTCATATCATAAGAGAGAGAGAATCATGCAATGGGGTCGTTCACCTCATTTATCGAATATGGTAATAACTAGCACCCATTCCGGGCCTAGTGTCCACCTTACCATATCTACCACATCCATGCACGTGCACTTCTTGATCTGACTGTATGACTTGATTTACTCTTTGGATCCAGTTTTTGACTTTGCAATACATGCAATGCGAGTATGCCTTACTATTCATATCCTACCCTGAGCTCCACATAAGCCTGCTAGAAATAGGGTGGATTTAAGGCAGTTATGCCTAGGTGAGGACATATACACATTGAGCGATCCGAGAGAATCAATGTTAGGTGCCGATTTGGATCAGCACAAGGATGGCCCAATCTTCACGACAGTAGGTTCAAGAATAAGGATAAATTGCTGTAAAACAGTGGGTAAAGGCTTTATACCTGACCAAGGTTGGTTGTGACCAAACGATGGGGAGAGAGGCACCGAAACCGCGAAGACTTCGACTCGATCTCCGAACAACCGCAGAACCACAAGCCGGAACTAATCCACACAATACGGCGCAGCCGAACGGAAGCCATAGAGCACGAAGTAGGAGACCTCAGAGAGATCTCTTCACAAGTCCTCGAAGAACAAGGAAGAACAAGGAGTGTGCAAGGCACTCACCAGCTTGGCTGCGACAAACCATATGAGGCTATCAATTCATGATTATCAAAAACTTAGTTTTCAGTAGTACATAGGGGGGTATTTATACTAGGAACAACCCTCCTAGATGGGTGTGAATTCGAGATGGAAATGAAAAGGCTAAGCATGTGAAAAGGCTCCCCAGAAATCAACTCCCGAGGTGGACTCGCGTGGCTGTTGACCTTCTGTGCAGCCTCCACTAAATCTGTCATAACTCTTTATTGGAAAGTCCAATGGACATGCGGTTTCTTGCATTGGAAAGTTGACTTCAAGCACGTTCCATCAAGTACTCGTGGAGCTCCAGAGACGTCACGACCAAAGAGTTATGGTCGATTCATTATGCAGGTCCAAACTGGTCCGAAATGGAGATCTGAAGCGAAACTACTGGATCCTTATTTGGAACGGGTGATTCTTGGTTTCCAAGCTTGTCCGAACAGTCGTCCGAATGGAATCCTCCTGGATCCTCGTTCCGAACGGATGATTCTTGGTTTCCAGGCTTGTCCGAACAGTCGTCCGAACGGAATTCTCCTGGATCCTTGGTTTGAGTTGGTGATTCTTGGTCCGACTGTTTCTTGTTGTTTACTTCTTCTCCATGTTTAGTTGTACCATCCTCTTCATGCATATTCCTAAGGACAACCAAAGTACAACTTTTAGGTAGTATAACATTCTCATATATTTTGGAATTAATTTCAGCAAGGAAAGAATTCACCTTTTGTTGGAGTTCCTTAGCATGGCTACGTGTAATAGGTCCTTGAAGAGCAGGAGCTTGTGTATCTGATGCTTGGTCTTGTGTAACTCGTGGGATGTCCACATCATCCTCCCTCTCTTGAAAAGGATTCGTCCTCGACTCTATTATGTAAGCTTGGCTTGGCATGTGCACATCAACCTCCTCCACTTGAAAAGGAGTCGTCCTCGACTCTATTGTGTAAGTGAGGCTTGGCATGTGCACATCATCCTCCTCCTCTTGACAAAGTGTCGTCCTCGACTCTATTGATCCAAAGAATGGAGCTAGGTTGGCGTCGTCGAGGAATGTTGCTGCATTGCACTTCCTTTGCATATGAATCTTCGTTTTCTTTCTAGGACACTCAACAACCCCTTCATGATTGAAATGATTCAAATGAAGATTTGTTGATGTTGTGGATTTTATTTCCTCCAAAATTCCAAGGTGTTTAGATCTGTAATCATACAATCCAAATAGTAGCTTTGCCATAGGAAAATAAAAAAGATGGAATTTTAATTTAGCTTTCACCTTGGATTGTCGGTTGACAATGATGGTTTCCAATGTACATATGTAATACTGATCTTTCTCCCCCTCTTGTGGAGAAGCTACTCCAAGCTTTTCATAACCTGAAAAACGACTGCATAAAAGGGCAAAAGTATATGCATGGTATATGAATATGTCATTTGTTTTGTCATTATCTTTGTTGCGCAAAACACCATTCTCAAGAAAGGAAAAACTACTTGGAGTTGGTCCATATGTCACAATCATCATGATGTTCGCATCATTCTCCCTCCCTTCGAAAAAAGTCGACCTCGACTTTTGGTTATACCACAAATGATTGTTAGCTTGAAACATTGTATTAGCAACTTTCATCTTACCACGATGAAAAATCATGATTGACTTTTGTGTACCTGCAAATAATTTATAGGATGGGAGAACGAAAATTTCATACAAACAACACAACTGATTTAACAGCTCCAATTTTGTCACTCCAAGATCGAATTGTTCAAAACATTGTGATGAATCATTCAGAACAATATCAAAGTGTTTGTTGCACAATTTATGGACAGGTTTAGAGATGTGCCTTTCAAATTGACTACTCATGGATGAGGGTTCCTCACGTGCACAAGTTGCACTTCTTTGCACATGATTTGTTTCTGTCGATGGAATAGATGCACAAGGAAAATACTTTGAAAGTGCTGAATTACAAGCACTAAACAATTGATTGATCTTACTAGGAAAACATAGATCACAAGAATTACACATGGTTTTTGACTTCAAATCAGCAAGCTTGTCAAACGTTATGCAAATGACATGAACATAAAAACTATGTACAACATGTTCTTCAATCAAAATAAATGTAAACTTGCAGCTACAAACAGTATTCAAGGATCTTGAAGATGTTATCACAGAAATATTCTCAAGCATTTTGTTGACATCGATAGGTGTATCAAGCATGGTGTAAAACAAGCAGTTGGTAGGAGATAGCTTGGCAAATAATTCACCACCACTAATCAACTGAAATTGGTGGTTTTTATTGGCATATAAAATATTGCAAGGATCAATCAAAGCACAAACATTATTATCATCACAAATTTTATGATCAAATTTATCAACATGTTGTTCAATCAAATCAGCACAAAGGTTTGGATTATGTTCTATTGCTGAAACAATAATATCATGAGTATTCATTTCCACATCACCAAACTTATTTACATGCATAGTACTTGATATATGAGTGCAAAGTATCATGTAAATCAACCATATCAAAGCATAGAAAAGATCATATATGATTGAACAATGGTTAGGAACTTGCAAACTTTCAGCAAAGGTATGATCATGTGACACTACCAAATCAGCACAAACAGTATGATTAAGTCTATTTAAAACATGTGCTTTATCACAATCACTCACCACAGTATTTTGCATATTCAGATCTGAATCATTTTCAGTACCTTGTATAAGTTGTGGCAGTACTAGTATCATGGATGATGTTTCTAAAATCTCACCAATTGCCTCATCATGTATCATGTTGTGGGCTGCATACAGTTGATTCGATTGCTTGGCTACCTTCTCATCTTTCTCAAAAAGTATGGTGACATCATGAACAGCCATATCACTTTCATTTTTATTGCAAACCTGCACACTTGTAAAGAAAATACTAGCAGTAGAGATGAGAGGGTTAGTCTCAAAAATATCCTCACATGATTGGCATTCAAACTCTCTGTTGCTTTGTGGTGTATCCCTCACATTTGCATGGTTTGTACTCTCAAGGTCACTATGGGTGGAGTCACACAACTCACTTTTGGTTTCACTCTCTCTCAATTTGGCTATGTGGCTCTCATTCTCACATAGGTCTTAATGCACAATCACTTCAACATCTTGGGATGCAACATATGCATACGTATCATACTTCACCATGTTTTGTGAAGGCAATGGAGCAACAGTTGTTGCAAAAGAACCAAGAATTAAATCTTCCTCAAATGCTACTGAACTTGCATCAGTTGAATGAGAAGCATTTGCATTATTGTTGCCTTCAATCTGATCCTTATGTTGCAAATACAATGAAATTTCATCATCTTTGTTCATTGGCATTACCTGATCTTCTTCATCGAAAATTGGGGGCTGATCATAATTTACCACATCATTTTCTTTATGAACCTGCATCACATCAAAAGAGAAACTAGAAGAAATTGTCATGTTAGAAAGAGATGTTTCCTCACATGGCCTATCTTCTACTTCACTCAATTTTTGTGTATCTTCTTCACACAGAATTTCGTGGCTCTCCTCACGTATGGTGGCATCTCTCAACTTTTTCTTTTTAGCTCTCACACTCAATTTTTGCTGGTGGAACTCTTTCTCACATATGGTGGAGTCTCTCTTCTTCTCATTTTGAACTCTCACACTCAATTTTGGCTGGTGGCACTCCTTCTCACATGGGTGTTGTTGATCATAGGAACTTCTTGGTGTCTCTTGCGGAATTTTTCTTTTTGTGGACACACAATAATCTTCAGCACCAAAAAGCACATGAGGGCGAGAACTATGCCCACGAGCACCTTTCCCATGCTGTCCTCTATGGTCAAAATGACCACCATGAAGGTTTTGCACACATTGATGTCGAACCCCACTATTGGAGATTGGAAGATGTTCATCGAACATCCTCTCCATGGCTGCCACAAGTGAGTTTTCAAAGTGATGTAACTCAGCTCGAGAGATTGGTGGTTCTTTTCCTCTATGTCTACCACCACAAAAACTTGGATTGGATCCTGCCATGTTATGATATTGCAAGAGAAAGTGGAATAGAAAAAATATGTGGAATCTCACAACCTCACCTCTTGCTTACCCAAGTTCTTACCCGTTCTCAAGGACCGTAAGTGTGCTAGTGTGGTGTAACCAAACCTGTGATTAAGCAGTTGAAAGGATACAAGACGAGAGGTCCGGTTTCAGATTTTTGTGGAGCTATAGGTGGCTGATCAAGGGAGGCTATGGTACTATAACCAAGTGCAACACACCGTCCAAACAAGATGTAAATGTTGCTGTCCAGAAAACAACACCAACTTAATATATGAACATGAAACTTTTGATAACAGATCCGCAACACAACCCCTTGCAACCTTTCAATTCTCTTTTCTTTCTTTTTTTTCTTCTTTTTTCCTCTTTCTTTCACACTTTTTTTCTGATTTTTTTACTAACTGCAAACACAAAACAATCTAAGAGGGGTGCGGATAAAAAATTAAACAAGAGTATTGCAGAAGAACAAAGGCGGTGACTAGCAACACGATGAACTGGTTTCACACAAAGTAACAGTACCAACAAAATGGCTATAGGATTTTTTGTATGGCTTTTCAGTGGACTGTAGGACATGAACAAAAATGTATATGATGGATCAAACCAGAAATAAAATGTAAAGGGTGGGAGGGTGGGTAAAATCAAAACCTACCGTGACAATGATAGCTCTGATTACCACTTGATAGGTCTGATACCACTTGATAGGTCTGATTTGGATTAGCACAAGGATGGCCCGATCTACACGACAGTAGGTTCAAGAATAAGGATAAATTGCTGTAAAACAGCGGGTAAAGGCTTTATACCTGACCAAGGTTGGTTGTGACCAAACGACGGGGAGAGAGGCACCGAAACCGCGAAGACTTCGACTCGATCTCCGAACGACCGCAGAACCACAAGCCGGAACTAATCCACACAATACGGCACAGCCGAACAGAAGCCGTAGAGCACGAAGTAGGGGACCTCAGAGAGATCTCTTCACAAGTCCTCGAAGAACAAGGAAGAACAAGGAGTGTGCAAGGCACTCAGCAGCTTGGCTGCGACAAACCATATGAGGCTATCAATTCATGATTATCAAAAACTTAGTTTTCAGTAGTACATAGGGGGGTATTTATACTAGGAACAACCCTCCTAGATGGGTGTGAATTCGAGATGGAAATGAAAAGGCTAAGCATGTGAAAAGGCTCCCTAGAAATCAACTCCCGAGGTGGACTCGCGTGGCTGTTGACCTTCTGTGCTGCCTCCACTAAATCTGTCATAACTCTTTATTGGAAAGTCCAATGGACATGCGGTTTCTTGCATTGGAAAGTTGACTTCAAGCACGTTCCATCAAGTACTCGTGGAGCTCCAGAGACGTCACGACCAAAGAGTTATGGTCGATTCATTATGCAGGTCCAAACTGGTCCGAAATGGAGATCTGAAGCGAAACTCCTGGATTCTTATTCCGAACGGGTGATTCTTGGTTTCCAAGCTTGTCCGAACAGTCGTCCGAACGGAATCCTCCTGGATCCTCATTCCGAACGGATGATTCTTGGTTTCCAGGCTTGTCCGAACAGTCATCCGAACGGAATTCTCCTGGATCCTTGGTTTGAGTTGGTGATTCTTGGTCTGACTGTTTCTTGTTGTTTACTTCTTCTCCATGTTTAGTTGTACCGTCCTCTTCATGCATATTCCTAAGTACAACCAAAGTACAACTTTTAGGTAGTATAACATTCTCATATATTTTGGAATTAATTTCAGCAAGGAAAGAATTCACCTTTTGTTGGAGTTCCTTAGCATGGCTACGTGTAATAGGTCCTTGAAGAGCAGGAGCTTGTGTATCTGATGCTTGGTCTTGTGTAACTCGTGGGATGTCCACATCATCCTCCCTCTCTTGAAAAGGATTCGTCCTCGACTCTATTATGTAAGCTTGGCTTGGCATGTGCACATCAACCTCCTCCACTTGAAAAGGAGTCGTCCTCGACTCTATTGTGTAAGTGAGGCTTGGCATGTGCACATCATCCTCCTCCTCTTGACAAAGTGTCGTCCTCGACTCTATTGATCCAAAGAATGGAGCTAGGTTGGCGTCGTCGAGGAATGTTGCTGCATTGCACTTCCTTTGCATATGAATCTTCGTTTTCTTTCTAGGACACTCAACAACCCCTTCATGATTGAAATGATTCAAATGAAGATTTGTTGATGTTGTGGATTTTATTTCCTCCAAAATTCCAAGGTGTTTAGATCTGTAATCATACAATCCAAATAGTAGCTTTGCCATAGGAAAATAAAAAAGATGGAATTTTAATTTAGCTTTCACCTTGGATTGTCGGTTGACAATGATGGTTTCCAATGTACATATGTAATACTGATCTTTCTCCCCCTCTTGTGGAGAAGCTACTCCAAGCTTTTCATAACCTGAAAAACGACTGCATAAAAGGGCAAAAGTATATGCATGGTATATGAATATGTCATTTGTTTTGTCATTATCTTTGTTGCGCAAAACACCATTCTCAAGAAAGGAAAAACTACTTGGAGTTGGTCCATATGTCACAATCATCATGATGTTCGCATCATTCTCCCTCCCTTCGAAAAAAGTCGACCTCGACTTTTGGTTATACCACAAATGATTGTTAGCTTGAAACATTGTATTAGCAACTTTCATCTTACCACGATGAAAAATCATGATTGACTTTTGTGTACCTGCAAATAATTTATAGGATGGGAGAACGAAAATTTCATACAAACAACACAACTGATTTAACAGCTCCAATTTTGTCACTCCAAGATCGAATTGTTCAAAACATTGTGATGAATCATTAAGAACAATATCAAAGTGTTTGTTGCACAATTTATGGACAGGTTTAGAGATGTGCCTTTCAAATTGACTACTCATGGATGAGGGTTCCTCACGTGCACAAGTTGCACTTCTTTGCACATGATTTGTTTCTGTCGATGGAATAGATGCACAAGGAAAATACTTTGAAAGTGCTGAATTACAAGCACTAAACAATTGATTGATCTTACTAGGAAAACATAGATCACAAGAATTACACATGGTTTTTGACTTCAAATCAGCAAGCTTGTCAAACGTTATGCAAATGACATGAACATAAAAACTATGTACAACATGTTCTTCAATCAAAATAAATGTAAACTTGCAGCTACAAACAGTATTCAAGGATCTTGAAGATGTTATCACAGAAATATTCTCAAGCATTTTGTTGACATCGATAGGTGTATCAAGCATGGTGTAAAACAAGCAGTTGGTAGGAGATAGCTTGGCAAATAATTCACCACCACTAATCAACTGAAATTGGTGGTTTTTATTGGCATATAAAATATTGCAAGGATCAATCAAAGCACAAACATTATTATCATCACAAATTTTATGATCAAATTTATCAACATGTTGTTCAATCAAATCAGCACAAAGGTTTGGATTATGTTCTATTGCTGAAACAATAATATCATGAGTATTCATTTCCACATCACCAAACTTATTTACATGCATAGTACTTGATATATGAGTGCAAAGTATCATGTAAATCAACCATATCAAAGCATAGAAAAGATCATATATGATTGAACAATGGTTAGGAACTTGCAAACTTTCAGCAAAGGTATGATCATGTGACACTACCAAATCAGCACAAACAGTATGATTAAGTCTATTTAAAACATGTGCTTTATCACAATCACTCACCACAGTATTTTGCATATTCAGATCTGAATCATTTTCAGTACCTTGTATAAGTTGTGGCAGTACTAGTATCATGGATGATGTTTCTAAAATCTCACCAATTGCCTCATCATGTATCATGTTGTGGGCTGCATACAGTTGATTCGATTGCTTGGCTACCTTCTCATCTTTCTCAAAAAGTATGGTGACATCATGAACAGCCATATCACTTTCATTTTTATTGCAAACCTGCACACTTGTAAAGAAAATACTAGCAGTAGAGATGAGAGGGTTAGTCTCAAAAATATCCTCACATGATTGGCATTCAAACTCTCTGTTGCTTTGTGGTGTATCCCTCACATTTGCATGGTTTGTACTCTCAAGGTCACTATGGGTGGAGTCACACAACTCACTTTTGGTTTCACTCTCTCTCAATTTGGCTATGTGGCTCTCATTCTCACATAGGTCTTAATGCACAATCACTTCAACATCTTGGGATGCAACATATGCATACGTATCATACTTCACCATGTTTTGTGAAGGCAATGGAGCAACAGTTGTTGCAAAAGAACCAAGAATTAAATCTTCCTCAAATGCTACTGAACTTGCATCAGTTGAATGAGAAGCATTTGCATTATTGTTGCCTTCAATCTGATCCTTATGTTGCAAATACAATGAAATTTCATCATCTTTGTTCATTGGCATTACCTGATCTTCTTCATCGAAAATTGGGGGCTGATCATAATTTACCACATCATTTTCTTTATGAACCTGCATCACATCAAAAGAGAAACTAGAAGAAATTGTCATGTTAGAAAGAGATGTTTCCTCACATGGCCTATCTTCTACTTCACTCAATTTTTGTGTATCTTCTTCACACAGAATTTCGTGGCTCTCCTCACGTATGGTGGCATCTCTCAACTTTTTCTTTTTAGCTCTCACACTCAATTTTTGCTGGTGGAACTCTTTCTCACATATGGTGGAGTCTCTCTTCTTCTCATTTTGAACTCTCACACTCAATTTTGGCTGGTGGCACTCCTTCTCACATGGGTGTTGTTGATCATAGGAACTTCTTGGTGTCTCTTGCGGAATTTTTCTTTTTGTGGACACACAATAATCTTCAGCACCAAAAAGCACATGAGGGCGAGAACTATGCCCACGAGCACCTTTCCCATGCTGTCCTCTATGGTCAAAATGACCACCATGAAGGTTTTGCACACATTGATGTCGAACCCCACTATTGGAGATTGGAAGATGTTCATCGAACATCCTCTCCATGGCTGCCACAAGTGAGTTTTCAAAGTGATGTAACTCAGCTCGAGAGATTGGTGGTTCTTTTCCTCTATGTCTACCACCACAAAAACTTGGATTGGATCCTGCCATGTTATGATATTGCAAGAGAAAGTGGAATAGAAAAAATATGTGGAATCTCACAACCTCACCTCTTGCTTACCCAAGTTCTTACCCGTTCTCAAGGACCGTAAGTGTGCTAGTGTGGTGTAACCAAACCTGTGATTAAGCAGTTGAAAGGATACAAGACGAGAGGTCCGGTTTCAGATTTTTGTGGAGCTATAGGTGGCTGATCAAGGGAGGCTATGGTACTATAACCAAGTGCAACACACCGTCCAAACAAGATGTAAATGTTGCTGTCCAGAAAACAACACCAACTTAATATATGAACATGAAACTTTTGATAACAGATCCGCAACACAACCCCTTGCAACCTTTCAATTCTCTTTTCTTTCTTTTTTTTCTTCTTTTTTCCTCTTTCTTTCACACTTTTTTTCTGATTTTTTTACTAACTGCAAACACAAAACAATCTAAGAGGGGTGCGGATAAAAAATTAAACAAGAGTATTGCAGAAGAACAAAGGCGGTGACTAGCAACACGATGAACTGGTTTCACACAAAGTAACAGTACCAACAAAATGGCTATAGGATTTTTTGTATGGCTTTTCAGTGGACTGTAGGACATGAACAAAAATGTATATGATGGATCAAACCAGAAATAAAATGTAAAGGGTGGGAGGGTGGGTAAAATCAAAACCTACCGTGACAACGATAGCTCTGATTACCACTTGATAGGTCTGATACCACTTGATAGGTCTGATTTGGATTAGCACAAGGATGGCCCGATCTACACGACAGTAGGTTCAAGAATAAGGATAAATTGCTGTAAAACAGCGGGTAAAGGCTTTATACCTGACCAAGGTTGGTTGTGACCAAACGACGGGGAGAGAGGCACCGAAACCGCGAAGACTTCGACTCGATCTCCGAACGACCGCAGAACCACAAGCCGGAACTAATCCACACAATACGGCACAGCCGAACAGAAGCCGTAGAGCACGAAGTAGGGGACCTCAGAGAGATCTCTTCACAAGTCCTCGAAGAACAAGGAAGAACAAGGAGTGTGCAAGGCACTCAGCAGCTTGGCTGCGACAAACCATATGAGGCTATCAATTCATGATTATCAAAAACTTAGTTTTCAGTAGTACATAGGGGGGTATTTATACTAGGAACAACCCTCCTAGATGGGTGTGAATTCGAGATGGAAATGAAAAGGCTAAGCATGTGAAAAGGCTCCCTAGAAATCAACTCCCGAGGTGGACTCGCGTGGCTGTTGACCTTCTGTGCTGCCTCCACTAAATCTGTCATAACTCTTTATTGGAAAGTCCAATGGACATGCGGTTTCTTGCATTGGAAAGTTGACTTCAAGCACGTTCCATCAAGTACTCGTGGAGCTCCAGAGACGTCACGACCAAAGAGTTATGGTCGATTCATTATGCAGGTCCAAACTGGTCCGAAATGGAGATCTGAAGCGAAACTCCTGGATTCTTATTCCGAACGGGTGATTCTTGGTTTCCAAGCTTGTCCGAACAGTCGTCCGAACGGAATCCTCCTGGATCCTCATTCCGAACGGATGATTCTTGGTTTCCAGGCTTGTCCGAACAGTCATCCGAACGGAATTCTCCTGGATCCTTGGTTTGAGTTGGTGATTCTTGGTCTGACTGTTTCTTGTTGTTTACTTCTTCTCCATGTTTAGTTGTACCGTCCTCTTCATGCATATTCCTAAGTACAACCAAAGTACAACTTTTAGGTAGTATAACATTCTCATATATTTTGGAATTAATTTCAGCAAGGAAAGAATTCACCTTTTGTTGGAGTTCCTTAGCATGGCTACGTGTAATAGGTCCTTGAAGAGCAGGAGCTTGTGTATCTGATGCTTGGTCTTGTGTAACTCGTGGGATGTCCACATCAATCAAAGAAGGAGGCAGAGCATGCTTTTCTTTGAAAATCTTTTGAAAACCCCAAGTGCTTACCCTCAGATGTCTGAGGGATTCGATTCGTGGTCATTCCTCTTATCAACTACCCAAGATGGCATGGTAGCCACTCCACAAAGTTCACAAGAGCAAGGTATGACCTGGAATAATTCTTATGTATGTTTCATACCTATGGTTTTAACCCGCTCAATCTCTTCCCTATTGCTCGGGACGAGCAAAGGGCAAGTGTGGGGGAGTTGTTGACGGCTGCTAAGTACCTAATTTAGGGCCGTCAATCCCTGCATTTCAACATGAGAATCATGCATCCACACTAGAATACGGCCTTAAACTGACAATTTCCACAAGTGGCTGTATAAAGATGAATGCAGGTGTTTAGCATAAGAAATGAGGAGAAAGCATACCTCTATGATCCTAGCACTTCAGGCTCAGCCAATGAGGAGCTGCCATGCAAGCATCTCCTGGATCAATGATGTCACCAATCCAAGAGAGAGAGCTCGGCGAATCAGAGATCACCACGCGTGCATCACATGGATCCATGGGCCCACCAGAGTGCCTAAACCGCCTCCAACACACATGTACACCGGGAACCGACCTCAGGACCCACCAGTCAGTCGCTCAGAGAAAGCACAGGCTGAGGCGGGCCACGTGGGGGTCGGTTGACCCTGGGATCGGCCGAACCGACCTTTGGTTAGCTGATCCCAGGGCTCCATGTGGTGTTCGCCCATTGGTCCTAGAGGCCATCCCTGGGGTGTCTCGCTCCACTTGACGCCCGTGCCTATAAATAGAAGGGGAGGGGGTAAGAATAGGACAACACACTTGAAGGCAACTTCTTACCTTAGCCTCCTCTCCTCCTTCTCATTCCTTCTTGGTGGAGGTGAAACCTCATCCCACCAGGAATATGAGTGTGAGGAAGATCTAGCTTAGGTAGTGCTAGGTAGAGAGGAGAGAGTGTGGGTGAGTAGAAGAGAGATGCGATGATCCATTCTTCGTTCATCACCTCTTTGTACCTCGTGAGTGATACTGTTCTTCATTTAGACTAAAGTGAGTATTTCATTATATTCCAATTAGACTAAAGTCATATTCATACATGGGTGATATGTTCTAGAGTTCTTCATCTGTTCATCGTTTAGAGGCTCGTGTTCTTCGTGACACGATCCTTTGATCTTGTTGATTGGATGAATAATTCTGCATTCTGTTTGTATGACTGCTTGTCAATTAGAATATAGTGAGTGCTCTGCATATCTGGTTTAGACCAAAGTGTCATTCATATCTCTTTGTATGGTCTTGATTCCATGATGGGTAAGGTCTAGTTGTACTCGTGGGTTCGTCGCTCCGTATTTCTATGGAGTGCTATAGTGTTGCTACGGGATGTTAGACGTAGCCGTGCTATAGTAGTAGTCGGTGGTGCAGACGTGGTGTCTGGACTACGGGTTATCCTTCGATTGCCCTGTATCCCACGGTTTGTCTTGGGGTAGGCCGCGGTGGTGACAGCCGTTGGACCCTTTCGGAATCCCCCACGTTCGGATACAGGTGTAGGCAACCATTTGCTGTGAACCAACTGTTATAGCCAGGAGGGTCCGGTGTCCGAAGCGAGATTCTTTGCAGCTTGTACCCCCCTAGAACCAAGTACCTACAAGGGAAACCATACCTCTCACCTACCTTAGCAGATATCCTGTGTCCTTGGATAAATCACTCATAGAGTACCAAACCGTTCCTTGCATTCGATACCCTTTGGAATACTCCCAAGGGAGAAGTGCTACAACAGTGTATCCGTGCGCTTGCGGACTCGTTCGCACCCGTCAGTGTACCCAGGTGTTCCTTACACGCTCACGCTAGACGCGCCACTAGTGGTGAGGTTAAGAAATACCAACAGCGGTCAGACCGGCCAGGCATGGCAGTCAGACCAGCCCCGCCCCGGGGGAGGCGGTTAGACCAGCCTGGCTAAGCGGTCAGACCGGCCCTCCCCAGATTTCTAGGCAGTTTGGTTTTCAAGATCGTGGTGCTAGAGGTTTCAGTTCCTTTGGTCATGGTGCAGATAGTTGGCGCTTTGAGTCTGGTGGTGTTGTGTTTGCTGGACATTCTCCACCTCGTGACCAACACGAGTTTGGGAGAGGTCGCAGCTTTGAGTCTCAGAGGGGCTACGAACCACGCTTTCCCTTTCGTGGTGCTCGTACTCCTCCAGCAAGACAGGAGTGGTTTTCCCATGGTGGTTCCAGGTTTGATAGGTTTGATAGGATGGACCGCAGTTTTGATAGGCGTGGTAGGATGGATGTTGCTAACCCCACTTTTGAGGAGATGGCTCGGCACTGGTTTCACACTTTTGGTACTAACCCCAGTGTTGAGTCGTTTGCTCGCTCTCGCTCTTCGTTTTGAGTTGCAGGTGGGAGGCTCGGAGAGCATTTGGTTGATTTCGGGGGTGGTTCTCCGGCCTCATATCCCGGTGGTGTCAAGGAGGTACATCACTTTCGGGGATGGTGAACAAGGACATGGGACTTCTGAAGGAATGATCAAGGTAAGTAAATTTTGTGACCTTCAAGTGTGTGGCATTGGTCAAGCCACTCGGTTCGTTTTGCTCTTTGCTCTATCATGTGTGCTTAGGGTGAGCTTTGTATGCTCTTTGGCCCTAGTGCATGTGTTTAGGGGGAGCCTGTGTGCTTAGTGTGCTCTTTGCTCTATCATGTGTGCTTAGGGTGAGCTTTGTATGCTCTTTGGCCCTAGTGCATGTGTTTAGGGGGAGCTTGTGAGTTTTGTGCTCTTTTGCCGGTGGTGTCGAGCCCTTTTGCCTCCCCTCGAGGAGTTGGCCGTTTGTGAGCTTTGTGTGTGGTTGGTTTCCTGAGTTGGTGGTGAAGCTCCTTTTGTAGCATATGTATAGCTTTCCTTTGTGCATGTTTGCATTTGCATTGCATCTTGTATCATGATGTATAGGCATCTTTGTATCTTAGGTTGCATGCATTGTGGTAGGAAAAGCTTCTCCTATATACATTTTTCAACATGTTGTGCTATATATGATCTTGTCAGCTAGTTAGGTATGCTATGGTTAGTTTGGCTTAGCTCTTGATGATCTTGGTTTATGCCCATGGTTGCTAGCTATGTTTTTGAAAAATGCTACATGTATGCTCTCTTGTGAGTAAATGCCTTTATATGATCTTGACATGTTTTTGTGGCTCTGTTATGCTCAATTTGTGCTTGGATGATTTATTTTGATCATATGGGGCCAAAGGCTCATTTGTCATCATGAATGTTTAGCCCGCTTGCTTTATCTTGTGGAGGGGCATAAGTTCCTTTTCGTCGCAAAGACATTTCATGTACCAATATGAATCTGAAAATGAAATGTAAATTGCTTGGAAAATGTGCTCCCATGTCATATGTGCTTAATTTATATTTGTTTTGGGTGCTAAACCGTTGCATGATGCCTACCAATGAGAAGTCTCATACATAGAAGTAGAATGGTTGTCCTAGCATGAAGTTTGTGTGGCTTTCCCATTTTGACATGTTTTGCTCATGTTTAGGACTTTGCTCATGAGAGGGTGATTTTTCGCAAAATTACACAAATATATCTTAGCTTTGCCCAATGGTTGTGAAACTTGGTGATCTTGTAGTTTATGTTCATACGAAGCTATAGTGTATCGAACTTGCTCATTTGGATATGTGTAGCATCTTGTGATGAATTTTGTCTATTTGAGAAGCTCTAGGTTGAAACTTTTCGCATTTTGCCTTGAATCATGCATTGTCAACAAGGGGGAGAAGTTTATGCATGATTTGGGCACCTGGGAGCTTTTGTAAGGTGTTCAAAGTGGTTCAGGCAGTTTTTGAAAAGTTTGGTGCAGGGCCGGTTTCTTGAGGCGGTCTAACCGCCCCCAGGCAGTCAGATACCAGAGGGGCGGTCTGACCGGCCTGGGCATGCGGTCTAACCGCCCTGGCTGCTGTGAGCAGGTTTTTGCTCCTTGTTTGCATTCCCATGTTGCATTGTTGCATTGGTTCAGGGGAGTGTGCTTTGGCTCAGGGGGAGCTTGCATATGTGCAGGGGGAGCTCTTGTGTGAGTTTATGGTTTGTGGCCTTGTGTGCCTTTGGTGGTTTTTGCTCCGTGTGTGAGCTTGTTTTTGTCTCGGTTGTGTCGAGCCGTTGCCCTAGCCTAAGGGGACTGAGACTTTCCTTCTTCAAGTGATCTTGCTCTTTGCCTTTCCTCCGGCTTTCGATCGCTTGTTGAAGTTCTTTTAGTCATCTCTTTTCTTTTTCCTTTTCTCTTTGGTTACCAATCATGTGTGTTGTCAATGCACTCATCAAGGGGGAGATTGAGGACCTGTGTGGTTCGAGGACCGGTGGATGGTCGCTTCTTGGTGTGATGAGTGATTGACAAAGTGGTGTGGACTGACTCTTGGCTAAGTATTGCAGGTGCAGGTTGTGGCTTGACTAGTGTTGGTGCAGGTGAAGAACAAGCGCGAAAGGTCGTTGCCGGTGAGGCCTCCAGGTGTGGACAAGACAAGTAGGCTTGGTTCGAGGGACCCGGTGGCCGATGGGTGAGGACCTGTGTGGTTCGAGGACCGGTGGATGGTCGCTTCCTGGTGTGATGAGTGATTGACAACGTTGGTTGGACTGATTCTTGGCTAAGTATTGCAGGTGCAGGTTGTGGCTTGACTGGTGTTGGTGCAGGTGAAGAACAAGCGCGAAAGGTCATTGCCGGTGAGGCCTCCAGGTGTGGAGAAGACAAGTAGGCTTGGTTCGAGGGACCCGGTGGCCGACGGAGTCATGTGCGGGCCGCATGGTGGCAAGAACAGCAATATGAAGTCATGGACGGTTCCTTGGTTGAGCCTCAAAGCCAAGATCGAGCCGGGACTTCGTGGGGGCCAAGTCATGAGTGGAGATTGGCGGAGGCCACATCAAGTTTGCGGGGTTTCCAGTGGTTCACCAGAAAACCACTGGGTTCCTTGGTTGATCCACAAAGCCAAGGCCGAAGACCGGAGGCAGCAGCACTAGACCGGTCTGACCGGTGTGCGACGACGCGTTCCGGAGACTTCGAAGCAGAGGACACGCGTCGGGATCGTATGGCTTGCGTCGAGGCTACGCCAGGTGCGGTCGCCGGGCATCCGTCCGATGGTGCGACGACGAAGATTCCCAAAGTGCCCCTCGGGGGCGTGTATCCTAGTGTTAGGCTTTAGGGGTAGTTTCGTCTTTCGGTTGCCTCCATATAACCCAAGTGGTGAGAGGATGGCAGCCATCTCTTGGAACCCTAGCTCATTTTGTTTTGCTATTTCCCTTCCTATTTTCCTTAGGATTTTCTAGGACTAGCTTGAGAGCTTCATGGTGAGATCTTGAGAGAGGGATGGATGATCGGGAGGCAAGCTAGACCTTGTATGAACCTTCATGGTATATATAGACGATTTGGCGTGGTTCCTCAAGGCTTGATGGTGTCTCTCCCGTTTTCCCTTTTTGGTGATTTTCGGAGCCTTTTCTTGGCGATTTTCTTGTGGCGGTTTTGAGACCTTTCTCTTTGGGATTTGGTGGGGGATGTATGCATGAACCCTTCGTGGTTCTTTTCCCTTTGATTCTCCTCCCAAATCCGTGAGCAAAGGGGCTCGATTTTG
Source organism: Cenchrus fungigraminus (assembly GCA_036936925.1). Classification (NCBI taxonomy): domain Eukaryota; kingdom Viridiplantae; phylum Streptophyta; class Magnoliopsida; order Poales; family Poaceae; genus Cenchrus; species Cenchrus fungigraminus. The sequence continues at coordinate 37,315,531 of CM072772.1, forward strand.
GGGTTTTCTCCTCTCTAGGGTTAGAGGCGTTCTTGGTGGGATTTCTTCGATTCCTCTTGATTTAGCAAGTTTTGGTGGACCAAATTGTCGCTATGGAATGCCCATGAGGCACTCCTACTATCCCCAAAGTCTTGTGCGAATCCGTGGAGCGAATCGGGAGATCAGGATTTGGATTTGGCGGGTTGCTGTTCATCCTGAGAGCCCAGGTCTTGACCGGTCTGACCGGTGCCTCCCACCGGTCTGACCGGTGCCGACCCTCTGTTGGGTTTTGCTCGAGTGAACGTCCTGGTGTGTTTCCCAGTCTCTAGGCTTGCTGCTGTTTCGAGTTTGGCCGGTTTTGGAGCTCGGGAGGTCGGTTTGCGGAGTTGGGGTTTCCTGGCTTAGACCGGTCTGACCGATGAGCTACACCGGCCTGACCAGTGTATAAGCTTTCTATGGAAATCTTCAAGTTCTGCTCGGGTGACCCGGCTCAAGGTCCAGGGTGACCCGATGTGTCTCTGGTGGAGTTCGGGTGTTCCGGCGGCTCAGTCCGGAAGATATGGACAGGACCGGTCTGACCGGTGCAGGTGACCAGTCTGACCGGTGTGGTCAGTAGCTGCTCGAGTTGCTTGTTCCGCTGCGTTCTCGAGTAGGTTTCGGTGGTTGTTGGTTCCTAGGACCAGTAGCACTCCAGTGGCTACGTGGTCTTGGCCAACTTGGGTAGTTGAGTCCGAGACGTGTTTCGGTTAGCCGTGTTCATCTTGTTGGAGTAGCCATCTCCTTCGAGAAGAATTTTTATCGGCTCCCATTCACTCCCCCCTCTCTGGTCAACAGTTCGGTCCTTCATGTGGCACCAGAGCCGGTTACGGGTCTTTGTTGACTCTAACCAGTCTATGATCCAAAGATGGCGTACCAGGAACGGGGTTCGGGTCCGCCGCGGAAAAACTACCAGATGTGGCAGAGGTGGATGGCAGCGTTCCTCCGCGGAAAGGGTCAGATCCTTTGGGATGTTACGGTGAACACAGCTTATGTTCATCCGATTAACTTCCTAGCTCCTGGATCGAGGGACATGCACGACGCCAACAACAAGGCAGTCGACTACTTGTTTCGTGCTCTGTGTCAATCCGAATTCGATCGGGTTCAGACAGAGGACCTAGCTTGTAGGATTTAGGAGCAATTGAAGGATGCTCATGCTGGAAATGCTCAGGTTCAGGCACGGATGTATGCGACTTACCGGAGAGAGTACGAGAACTTCACTCATCTCCCCGGTGAGTCAATTGATGCCTTGTTCCAGCGGTTCATGGTGGTTGTGAACAACATGAGGGCCAATGTGGCCACGCTCCCGTACGATGACCATCATAGAGCCGTGAAGCTCTTGCACGCGCTGGATCATACTGTGTGGGACGGAAACGTCGAGGCCATTCTTGAGTCAGAGAAGTATGACACTCTGACGGTGAATGAGCTGTATTCTAAGCTCAAGTCAGCTGAGGTCGATCGTGGTGTGACAGCCCGACTGACTCCCGTAGTCTTGCTCTCGTCGGTGTCTCAGGTGCAAAGTCTAACGCTAACTCATCCTCCAGGATGTATTCTTTGTCCTCCTTGAAGTCTTTGCCAGACGAGGAGTTTGATGTTCTTGGAGAGGACGAGCTGGCATTGTTGACACGGAGATTCGAGAGGATGCACGAGAACCGGGTGAACTCAAGAAGGAACTAGAGGACGTGCTTCAAGTGCGGCAAGACCGGACACTTTTTTGCCGAGTGTCCGAAGGTGAACAACCACGACAAGCACAAGTCCAAGGACAAGGAAAGAAGGTCCAAGAAGAAGGAGCATGAACATGGGAGGAAGACATGGACCCGAGAGAAGATCAAGAGATCGAGCGACGTCGACTCCGGCTCTAAGGACGCGTAATCAAGCTTGAGTGAAGAAGAAGAAGAGGATGGCGAGAGGAAGGACAAGAAGAAGAAGAAGAAGGACTTCGGCAAGTACTTCAACGGCCTTTGCTGTACGGCAAGCAAGACTCTGAGAAGCTACAACAAGAAGGATGGACTCTACGGCATGGCGCACAGCTCCGACAGCAAGAGAAGTCAGAAGAACGCCTCGGACTCAGACTCCGAGGATAAGGTATGTGATGAGCTCTCCTCTTTGCGCAAGGAGAATGAGGAGCTGGTTGACTTGCTTGATAACCACGATCACATGCTTAGAGAGGCTAAGAAGCTTAGGAAGGAGCTTAGGGCTTTGCTTGAAGATGCTAGGAATAGAGTGGCTGAGCTAGAAACACAGAACCTTGATGTCAAGCTTGAGATAGATTTGCTTAAGGCTAGTCCTGTTGTTTCTGATGAGGTTGACTGTGCCGATTGCTCTGTTTTCCTAGCTGATTTGACTGCTCTTAGGGAAAAGCATGCCTCCAAGTGTGAGGAACGAGATGTGCTTAGGGTTCCGTTGGCTGATCTGCAATCTAGACCCACTTTGCTTGGTGCATGCACTTCTTGCCCTGCTTTGCATGAAAAGATTGCTGAGTTTCATTCTCGCATTATTTCGCTCGAAGCTGAATTGAAAGTTCCTATTCCCACTTATTGCTCCACTTGTGAATTGCAAGCTGTGAAGAATTTGGAACTTGCACAATGTGTTGGTCGTTTGCACGATGAGAACAATAAGTTGCGTGAGGTGTTGAGTTGGTTGTCTAGCCATGAGCCTCAGCTGGGTGTGTTGATTGCCGGCTTTAAGCGCTTTGATGGTTGGGCCTTGGGATCTGATAAGTTCGGTGAGAGCTGAGGACCGGAGCGTCCAAGGATCGGTGGATGGTCGCTCCTTGGTGTGATGAGTGATTGACAACGTGGTGTGGACTGACTCTTGGCCGAGTATTGCAGGTGCAGGTTGCGGCTTGATTTGCGTTGGTGCAGGTGAAGAGAGGGCGCGAAAGGTCTTAGCCTGTGTGGCCTCCGAGGAGTGGAGAGACAAGTAGGCTCGGCTCGATGGACCCGGTGGTCGAACGGGATCAAGTGCGGGCCGCATGGTGGCAAGAAAAGCAAGACGAAGTCGGGTACGGTTTCATGGTTGAGCCTCAAAACCAAGGTGGAGCCGGTGCAGGGTAGCGGCTCACAACCGAAGTCTGCACACGGGGTTTGGTTGGTTTACTCCACAAAACCAACACCGAGCTGGGACGACGTGGCGGCCAGGTCATGAGTGGGATTGGCGTGGAGGCTGCACTGAGTCCGCGGGGTTTGCGGTAGTTCACCACAAAACCGTCGGGGTTCCTTGGTTGAGCCAAAAAGCCAAGACCGGAGACTCGACGGGCGGAGACGGGATCCGGGCGCGCCGAGAGACTTCGAAGCGGAGGACACGCGTCGGGATCGCAAGGCTTGCGTCGAGGTGCAGCGAGGTGCGGTCGTCGGGCATCCGTCCGATGGTGCTACGATGAGAATTCCCAAAGTGCCTTCGGGGGTGTGTATCCTAGTATTATGTAATAGGGGTAGTTTCGTCTTTCGGTTGCCTCCATATAAACTTAGAGGAGAGAGGATGGCAGCCACCACTGGGAACTCTAGCTCATTTGCTTTCTCTTTTTCCCTTCCTATTTTCCTTAGGATTTTCCATAGGACTAGCTTGAGAGCTTCATGGTGAGATCTTTAGAGAGGGATGGATGATCGGGAGGCAAGCTAGACCTTGTATGAATCTTTCTTGGCATGTATAGAAGATTCGGCGTGATTCCTCAAGGCTATTTGTTGTCTCTCTCGTTTTCCCTTTTTGGTGATTTTCGGAGCTCTTTCTTGGGATTTTCGTGAGAAGCTTTCGGAGGCGTTTCTTTGCGGGATTTGTTTTGGAATCACACATGAGGTTGGTGTGCCACTTTTCTTGTTGATCTTGCCCCTCAAATCCCGTGGAAAGCTCTCCGATTTGGTGGTTTTTGGTGGCGCCTGAGTTCTTGTGGTTGAGCTCGGTTCGTGATCGATTCCTGCCGAATTAGTTGGTTTGAGGCTCCAAGTTTTTGGGCATAGCATCCTCTAGGGACACTTCACATCTCCTCCAAATCTTGTCTCAATCCATCCAGCGGTTAGGGAGATCCATCGGTCGAAAGTTTGGAGTTGAACCGCGGGCGATTTTCTGGGCTACCTCGGGTGACCCTCCCCCTATGGCCGGGTGACCCTAGGTGGCGTTGACTTTCTAGTTCCTCTTCTTCCATTTTAGATCTATAGAGGTTCCTTGATCTTTTTGAGGAGATCTTTTGGGAGAAGCTTCTTAGTGTTGCTGCAAAGCCTTGGTTAAAATCTTGTGATTTTAGGAGGTCATTTGCTTGGGTTTTGATTGTTTTATTCGATCGTCAGCTTGCTGAATTTCTGGGCGCTCAGGGTGACCCGCCCCCCTATGTTAGGGTGACCCGTTTTGGTTCTGAGAGGTTGGCAGGTGACCCGCCCCATTATGTCAGGGTGACCCGTTTTGGTTCTGGTGGGTGGCGGGTGAACCGCCCTCTATGTCAGGGTGACCCGGTTTGATTTGGTGTTGTCCGGTTCGCTTTGGTTCCTTGTTTCGTGCTTCCGCTAGGTGAACCAAGGATCGTTCCTAAGGTTAGTAGTTCCTCTATAACTACGTAACCTTGACGATTGACTTGAGCAAGTGTAGGTTCTGTGGGTTTGATTTTGGGACATAGGCCGAGTTCTTTGAGTAGAATTTTTATCGGCTCCCATTCACACACCCCCTCTCTGGTCGCCAATCCGGTCCTTCAATTGGTATCAGAGCTGGTTACGGATCTTCGTGATTCTAACCTGAAGGACCGGAACTGGCGACCAGAGAGGGGGGGAGTGAATGGGAGCCGATAAAAATTCTTCTCGAAGGAGATGGAGACTCCAACAAGATGAACAAGGCTTCCAAAGCACGTCTCTGACTCAACTACCCAAGTTGGCCAAGACCACGCAGCCACTGGAGTGCTACTGGTCCTAGGAACCAACAACCACCTACACCTACTCGAGAATGCAGCGGAACAAGCAACTCGAGCACCACTGGACAACACCAGTCAGACCGGTGAGCAGCACCAGTCAGACCGGTCCCTGCTGGAGCAACCTGGCAAAACCTGAGAACTTCCACAGAAGGCCCCTACACCGGTCAGGCCGGTGTAGCTTGCCGGTCAGACCGGTCCAAGCCAGGAAATCTCAAATCCACCAAACAGACCTACCGAGCTCCAAAACTGACCAAACTCAAAACAGCAGCAACACGAGACAACAGGGAACTCACCAAGACGTTCACCCGAGGCAAATCCCACAAAGCCTCTGCACCGGTCAGACCGGTGAGCAGCACCGGTCAGACCGGTCAGGCTGGGCAGCTCGGGATGAACAGCGCCCGTGGGTCAACTCCCCCAAATCCAACTCCCGATCTCCCGAATCGCTCCACGGATTTGCACAAGACTTTGGGGATAGTAGGAACACCTCATGGGCACTCCATAGCCAAGATTTGGTCCACCAAAACTTGCTAAATCGAGAGGAATCGAAGAAATCCTACCAAGAACGCCTCTAACCCTAGAGAGGAGAAAACCCCAAAATCGAGCCCCTTTGCTCACGGATTTGGGAGGGGAATCAAAGGGAAAAGAACCTCGAAGGGTTTAAGCATACATCCCCCACCAAATCCCAAAGAGAAAGGCCTCGAATCCGCCACAAGAAAATCGCCAAGAAAGGGCTTCGAAAATCACCAAAAAGGAGAAACGGGAAAGACACATCCAAGCTATGAGGAACCACGCCGAATCATCTATACATACCAAAGAGGTTCATACAAGGTCTAGTTTGCCGCCCGATCATCCTTCCCTCTCACAAGATCTCACCATGAAGCTCTCAAGCTAGTCCTAGAAATTCCAAAGGAAAAATGGAAGAGGAAAAATAGCAAAACCAAATGAGCTAGGGTTCCAAGAGATGGCTGCCATCCTCTCACCACTCGGGTTATATGGAGGCTAGCCGAAAGACTAAAATACCCCTAAGGCCTAATACTAGGATACACACCCCCGAGGGGCACTTTAGGAAACTTTGCCTTCGCACCATCAGACGGATGCCCGGTGACCGCAAACTTGCTTAGCCTCGACGCAAGCCTTGCGAACTCGACGCGTGTCCTCCGCTTCGAAGTCTCCAAACTGCGTCGTCGCACACCGGTCAGACCGGTGCTCCTCACCGGTCAGACTGGTACCCATCGGTCAGACCGGTCAGACCGGTCCGATGCTGCTGCACCTCCGTCTTCGGTCTTCGGTCTTTGCTTTGTGGATTAACCAAGGAACCCAGTGGTTTTCTGGTGAACCACTGGAAACCCCGCGAACTCAGTGTAGCCTCCGCCAATCACCACTCATGACTCGGCTCCCACGTAGTCCCGGCTCGACCTTGGTTTTGAGGCTCAACCAAGAAACCGTCCATGACATCATCTTGTTGTTCTTGCCACCATGCGGCCCGCACTTGACTCCGCTGGCCACCGGGTCCCTCGAACCAAGCCTACTTCTCTTCTCCACACCTGGAGTCCTCACCAGCAACGACCTTTCGCGCTTGTTCTTCACCTGCACTAACACCAGTCAAGCCGCAACCTGCACCTGCAATACTTAGCCAAGAATCAGTCCACACCACGTTGTCAATCACTCATCACACCAGGAAGCGACCATCCACCGATCCTCGAACCACACATGGATCTCAATCTCCCCCTTGATGAGTGCATTGACAACACACACATTTTGGTAAGCAAAGAGAAATGGAAAAGAAAAGAAACGACTAAAAGAAACTTCAACAAGCGATCGAAAGCCAAAGGAAAGGCAAAGAGCAAGATCACTTGAAGAAGACAAGTCTCGGACCCCTTAGGCAAGGGCAACGGCTCGACACATCCGAGACAAAAACATGCTCAAGCAATGAGCACAAACCACCGATCCAAAACTCGAAAACCACAAAGAGCTCCCCCTGCACACATGCAAGCTCCCCTTGAACCAATGCAACTCGCCCTGGACGAATGCATGCAAACCACTTCACAAAACAAGGCAGCTGCCTCAGCTTTGCTCTGACCGGTCAGACCGGTCAACCTCACCTGTCAGACCGGTGGACAAGATCGTCCAGCACCTGACACTCACACCGGTCAGACCGTTGCACCCCACCGGTCAGGCCGATGACCACCTGGGAAAAACTAGGAACTGCACGAGCTCAAAACTAGCTCGAAACCACTTGGAAACCTTCTAAATGCATGCAACAAGCCAAAACATGCTCAAACTTCTCCCCCTTGTTGACAATGCATGAATCAAGCCAAAAAATGCAAAAAAGTGCGACCTAGAGCTTCTCAAATTGACAAAATTCAACATAGCATGCTACACACCTCCAAATGAGCAAGTTAGATACTCTATAGCTTCGTATAGACAAAAACTACAAGATCACCAAGTTTCACAACCATTGGGCGAAGCTAAGATAGAAATGACTATTTTTGCAAAAAATTTCCCTCTCATGAGCAAAGTCCTAAACATGAGCAAAACATGTCAAAATGGCAAAGCCACACAAACTTCATGCTAGGACAACCATTCTAAGCATAAGACCATCATAAACACCCACAAGCACCTCATGTCATGTCAAAGCCACCGAGCCATGTGCTTACTTCTAAATATGAGACTTCTCATTGGTAAGCAACATGCAACGGTTTAGCACCCAAAAGCAAGTAAATTAAGCACATATGACATGGGAGCACATTTTCCAAGCAATTTACATTTCATTTAAGATTCATATTTGGTACATGAAATGTCTTTGCGACAAAAAGGAACTTATGCCCCTCCACAAGATGAAGCATGGGGGCTAAACATTCATGATGGCAAAAGAGCCTTTGGCCCCATATGATCAAAATAAGCTATCCAACCATAAATTAAGCATAGCCAAGCCACAAAAATATGTCAAGATCATATAAAGGTATTTACTCACAAGAGAGCATGTATATGACATTTTTGAAAAACATAGCCATCAACCATGGATATAAATCAAGATCATCAAGAGCTAGGCCACACTAAGCCATATCAAACCAAACTAGCTCACAAGATCATATATATCATACCAAGGTGAACAATGTATATAAGAGAAGCTTTTCCTACAAAATGCATATGATACAAAATGCATGCAACCTATCATACAAAGATGACTATACAACATGATACATATGCAATGCAAAATGCAAGAAATGCACAAAGGAAAGCTATACATATGCTACAAAGGAGCTCCCACACACCAACTCAAGAAATCAAACAAACACCAAGCTCCCCCCGCAAACGAGTGAAAGTTGCTTGATCTAGGGGTTTGGTGAAAATATCGGCTAGCTGGTCATGTGTGGGTACATGGATCAAAGCGATTTTTCCTTTCTCTACGTTGTCTCTCAGAAAATGATACCTCACTTCTATGTGCTTGGTTTTGGAGTGGAGCACTGGATTCTTTCCAACGCTTATGGCACTGGTGCTATCACATTGAAGTGGGACGTGGGTATATTCCTCACCAAAGTCACTCATGGTGTATGTGATCCAAAGAAGCTGAGAGCAACAACTAGCTGCGGCCACATACTCTGCCTCGGTAGTGGATTGAGCAACACTCGATTGTTTGCGGGACGACCAAGACACCAAAGAAGAACCCAAGAACTAGCAAGTCCCAGAAGTGGACTTCCTATCCAACCGACACCCGGCAAAATCCGCGTCTGAAAATCCATGAAGAGCCAAAGAAGAAGACGCGGAGTACCAAAGGCCGAAGTCGGGAGTATGACGCAAATACCTGAAAATGCGCTTGACTGCTTGCCGATGCGAAGTCCTCGGAGACGCTTGAAAACGAGCGCACAGACATACCGAGAATTGGATGTCCGGCCTCATCGCCGTCAAGTACAGGAGTGACCCGATCATGCTCCGGTACTCCTTCTGGTCCACGTGTTCACCTTCCTCGTCCGCATCAAGAGCTGTAGTCGTACTCATAGGCGTCGCCATGGCCTTGGAGTCCTCCATCTTGAACTTCCTCACAATGTCCTTGGTGTACTTAGCTTGGTGCACAAATGTTCCTTCCTTCGACTGCTTGATCTGGAGGCTGAGGAAGAACTGCAACTCACCCATCATGCTCATCTCAAATTCCCTGCTCATGTCTTCTGCAAACCTTGCAACCAAAGAGTTAGACGAGCCACCAAAGACAATATCATCCACGTATACCTGCACAATCAGGATATCTTTGCCCTGCCTGAGGAGAAACAAGGTCTGATCGACCTTCCCCATCTCAAACCCTCTCTCAAACAGGAACCCCCTCAACCTACCGTACCAAGCTCTTGGCGCCTGCTTCAACCCATATAGCGCCTTCCTCAACTTGTACACCCGGTGGGGGTACTTCTCACTCTCAAAGCCCGGTGGTTGCCTCACATACACTACTTCCTCCAAGACACCGTTTAGGAAAGCACCCTTCACATCTATTTGGTGCAATTTGAACCCTTTAGCCACGGAAAAAGCTAGAAGGATCCTAATCGCCTCGAAACGAGATACGGGTGCAAAGGTCTCCTCGTAGTCGATCCCCTCTTTCTGTGAGTACCCCTGAGCAACAAGCCTTGACGTGTTTCTCACCACTTCTCCTTTCTCTCCCTCTTTATTTTTCCACACCCATTTTGTCCCAATCGGCTTACACCCAGGTGGAGGGTCAACAAACTCCCAAACTTGGTTTCTCTCGAAATTCTCCAACTCCTCATGCATCGAATTAAACCAATTATGATCAGATAGCGCGTGTCCAATGTCTTTGGGCTCAAAGGTAGCGACAAAAGCAGCATGGGCAAAGTGAGTATTGTTTCGAACCCTCGATCGTGTAGTGCGTTCATTGATGTCGCCGATGATTCTCGAAGCTGGGTGATCCGCTTGAACTCGCCGGGGAGGTTCTCGCCTTGATGCTACCTCCCCCTCAACAGCAGCTTCGCCTTGATCTGGGTTTGTCGTTGTAGGTGTGGGAGAGGGCCCGTTCACCACCATAGTCAAAGTAGTAGGTACATGCTCAGCCGCGGGAACCACACCACCATCTTCATCATCTCCATGTTCATGCTCCTCCTCCTGGAAAATCTCCTCGCCAAGCTCATCATCACCTGCACACTCAAAAACAAGCTGACTACGTGGCTGTGTCTCGTCGAAGGTTACCTCGCAAGTCTCCACGATTTGGTTAGTTTCAAGATTGAGCACACGATATGCTCTAGAATGAGATGCGTAACCAAAGAAAATGCCATCGACAGACGTAGCCTCGAACTTGTCCAACTTCTTCCCTTTTTTAAGAATGAAGCATTTACAACCAAAGACATGGAAGTGACTCACCTTGGGTGTGTGACGGTGCATCAACTCATAGCAGGTTTTCTTCTTGTGGACCCTGAGGTAGATCCTGTTGGACACGTAACACGCGGTATTGACCGCCTCAGCCTAGAACCTTCTCGGAGTCCTATGCTCATCGAGCATTGTCCGAGCCATCTCACACAAGGTTCTGTTTTTCCTTTCTACCACGCCATTCTGGGGAGGCGTATACAGACTAGAGAACTGGTGTTCAAGACCCAAGTCATGGCAAAAAGTTTCAAAGCGAGAGTTTTTAAATTCCGAGCCATTGTCACTGCGAATCGCTCGTATGGCATCTCCGTGCCTCTCGTTCTTCAACCTCAAGACAAGATCTCGAACAAAACCAAATGTCTCCCCTTTCTCTTCCAGAAAGAAAACCCACGCATACCGAGAGTAGTCGTCCACCACAACTAGGATGTACCACTTCCCACCCGCAGAACTCACACAAGCTGGGCCAACAAGGTTCATATGGAGCAGCTCGCATGGACGCTCCGTCATCACATCGGTGAGGGGCGGGTGAGAAGAGGCTACCATCTTGGCATGCCTACACGGTGCACAAACCAACTCTTTTTCAAACCTCAGCCGTGGCAATCCTCGGACCAAATTGAGCTTACTCAAGCGAGACAAAAGGTTAAAGCTTAAGTGACCCAACTTCCTATGCCACTTCCACAACACACTCGAAGAACCAGCCAAGAAATAACGCTCCACACCATAAGACTGAGAGAAATCCGCTCGAAACACTTGACCCTCGGGAACGACCATGCAAACTAGGTCCCCTCGACAATCCAAACTCCGAGAACCACCATGCCGAAACAACACCTCAAAGCCCTCATCCAAAAGCTGGGAAACCGAAAGCAAATTGAATCCGAGCGATTGAACAAGAGCAACACGCCTGAGAGTGACCTTGTCACTTACCTTAATCTCACCTTCTGAAAGCACACGCCCTCACCCATTGTCCCCAAAGGTGATGTATGTCTTGGACACCACTGGGACGAGACTTGAGAACCACCCTTGTCTCCGGTCATATGCCTCGAGCAACCGGAGTCAATCAACCAAACATTTCTCAAGTCTCCCACCTGAAATTCAAAAACGAGCACATGAGTGAACAAACGACTCAGCACCGGGGTTAGTACCAAAAGAGTAAAACCAGTGCCGAGCCATTTGCTCCAAAGTGGGGTTAGCGCAAACCAAATCATCACGCCTATCAAAGCTACCGCCATGAAAACCACCACGGGAACCACCACGAGGGAACCACCCCTGTCTCGCTGGAGGAGAACGAAAAGCACGAAACGAAGACCGTGGACCGTTCCTCCTCTCCATCTCAAAGCTACGACTCCTCCCACCATCATATTGAGCACGATGTGGAGAACGTCTAGCAAACTGTCCACCTGCAAACTCTCCAAACCAACCACCATAACCACGACCACCAGAACCGAACCGAGCATCCGTACGAGCATGAAACCCGAACTGCTGTCAGCCCAGACCAGCACCGGTCTGACCGGTGGAGTGCACTGGTCTGACCGGTGGTGCTCGACCAGCAGCACCACCTGCCACCTTTCGATCTCCCCAAGCCGGAACCGTCCTCACAATCGCCTTGGCCCTGGGCATCTGCATACGAGGCTCAGGTACACCATTTGAAGGGCGGTACCTGTCCTTGTTAGCCCACTCCTTAGCCATTCTCTCCTCACGCTTCCTCTTGAAGCAAAACTCACCCTTGTGACCATCTCTTCCACAATAGTCACAATGAAACTGTATGGGCTTAGGTTTAGGCTTGGGTTGGGGCTGCTCACTTAGTTTCTCCCCACTCGGCTTCTCACCCTTCTTCTCTCCAACCTCACTCTCCTTGGAGCTCACAAACTTCACCGGTTTTTGGAAATCATTTGTTGGGCGAGGAAATATGGGAGGATCTGGGGTTGTGTCAAGTTTGTTTCTCAGTGGATTGGGCTTAGGAGCATAGGCATTTTTGTGAAAGGTTTTTGGTGGAGCTTGGATATCACCAATCTTCTCTCCTCCCTCACCACTACACTCTCCAACCTTCTCTGAACCAAGCGCTTTCCCATCATAGCGCTTGTATGCCTCTATCATCATCCTAAGCTGTGGTTCATGACCCGACAACCAACCCATCATTTTTCTCAAGTCATCGTTCTCATCCTGCAAGCGATCCACATAATGTGCAAGTTCCAGATTTTTCAAAGCATGCAATTCACAACTAGAGCAAGAAGTGGGAATAGGCTCTTTCAGCTTGGCCTCAAGCAAAATAGTGTAAGCATGCATCTCATCAATTTTTCCATGCAAAACAGGGTAAGAAGTGCAAGCACCTAGCAAAGCAGGTCTAGACTTGAGCTCAGCCACTTCAACCCTAAGCACATCTAGTTCATCACAAGTAGAAGCATGCTTATCCTTAAGAGCAGTAAGATCAGCTAGGTACATAGAGCAATCACAGAAATCAACCTCATCAGAAACCACAGGAGAAGCCTTAAGCGAATCTATTTCGAGCTTAGCATCAAGGTTCAGGGTTTCTAACTCTGCTACTCGGTTCCTAGCATCTTCTAGTGAGGCCCTAATCTCTTTCCTCATCTTCTTGGCCTCTCTAAGCATGTCATCACAATTATCAAGCAACATGCCAAGACGCTCATTCTCCTCACGTAAGAAGGGAAGCTCGTCACGTACCTCATCCTCGGAGTTGGAGTCCGAGTCGCTCTGGTGACTCTTCTTGCTGCCGGAGCTACGAGCCATGCCGCAGAAGCCATCTCTCGCGTAGCAGATCAGCCCGCTCAAGTTCTTGGATGACTTCTTGCTCTTGCGCCGATCACCTTCATCTTCACTGCTACTCGAGCTCGAGGAAGAGTAGGCGGAGCTGGAGTCGACGTCGCTCGCTCCGACCATCGCTCGGGCCTTCCTGCCGTGGTCGTCCTTCTTCCTCGACCGTCACTCGTCCTTGTGCTTGTTCTTGTGCTTGTGATCGCGCCTTGATCAGTACTTGCTGTCCTTGTTCGACCGGTGCTTGTAGCCGTCCTTGTAGCCGTCCTTGTTCTCCATCTTCTCCGGACAGTCGGCGACGAAGTGTCATGCCTTGCCGCACTGAAAGCATGTCCGTGGATTCCTCCTTGTGTTCACCCGGTTCTCGTGCAACCTCTCGAACCGCCTGGTCAGCAATGCCAGCTCGTCCTCTCCAAGCACGTCGAACTCCTCATCTGGCAAAGATATCAAAGAAGACAGAGAGTACATCCTGGAGGGTGCGTTAGCATCAGACTTAGCCCCTTTACCACCGACTAGAGCAAGACTATGAGAGTCAGTCGGGCTCTTGATCTTGGCTGTCATACCACGGTCCAACTCAGCTGACTTGAGCTTCGAGAACAGCTCGTTCACGATCAGGGTGTCATACTTCTCGGACTCAAGAATAGCATCGACCTTTCCGTCCCATACGGTGCGATCCAACGAGTGCAAGAGCTTCACGGCTCTATCATGATCATCGTATGGGAGCACAGCCACATTGGCTCTCATGTTGTTCACCACAACCGTAAACCGCTGGAAAAGGGCATCGACAGACTCACCGGGGAGATGAGTGAAGTTCTCGTACTCTCTCCGGTAAGTCGCGTACATCCAAGCCTGAACCTGAGCATTCCCAGCATGAGCATCCTTCAACTGCTCCCAAATCCTACAAGCTAAGTCCTCTGTCTGAACCCGATCGAACTCAGACTGACACAGAGCACGAAACAAGTAGTCGACCGCCTTGTTGTTGGCGTCGAACATGTCCCTCGATCCCGGAGCAAGGAAGTTAATCGGATGAACATAAGCTGTGTTCACCGTATCGTTCCAAAGGATTTGACCCTTACCGCGGAGGAAAGCCGCCATCCGCCTCTGCCACATCTGGTAGTTTTTGCCATCGAAGTGCGGAGGACCCGAACCCCGTTCCTGGTACGCCATCCTTGGATCTTAGACTGGTTATAATCCGAAGATCCGTAACCGGCTCTGATACCACTTGAAGGACCGGAACTGGCGACCAGAGAGGGTGGGAGTGAATGGGAGCCGATAAAAATTCTTCTCGAAGGAGATGGACACTCCAACAAGATGAACAAGGCTTCCAAAGCACGTCTCCGACTCAACTACCCAAGTTGGCCAAGACCACGTAGCCACTGGAGTGCTACTGGTCCTAGGAACCAACAACCACCTACACCTACTCGAGAACGCAACGGAACAAGCAACTTGAGCACCACTGGACTGCACCGGTCAGACCGGTGAGCAGCACCGGTCAGACCAGTCCCTGCTGGAGCAACCTGGCAAAACCTGAGAACTTCCATAGAAGGCCCCTACACCGGTCAGGCCGGTGTAGCTTGCCGGTCAGACCGGTCCAAGCCAGGAAATCCCAAATCCACCAAACAGACCTACCGAGCTCCAAAACTGACCAAACTCGAAACAGCAGCAATACGAGACAATAGGGAACTCACCAAGACGTTCACCCGAGGCAAATCCCACAAAGCCTCTGCACCGGTCAGACTGGTGAGCAGCACCGGTCAGATCGGTTAGGCTGGGCAGCTCGGGATGAACAGCGCTCGCGGGTCAACTCCCCCAAATCTAACTCCCGATCTCCTAAATCGCTCCACGGATTTGCACAAGACTTTGGGGATAGTAGGAACACCTCATGGGCACTCCATAGCCAAGATTTGGTCCACCAAAACTTTCTAAATCGAGAGGAATCGAAGAAATCTCACCAAGAACGCCTCTAACCCTAGAGAGGAGAAAACCCAAAAATCGAGCCCCTTTGCTCACGGATTTGGGAGGGGAATCAAAGGGAAAGAACCACGAAGGGTTCAAGCATACATCCCCCACCAAATCCCAAAGAGAAAGGCCTCAAATCCGCCACAAGAAAATCGCCAAGAAAGGGCTACGAAAATCACCAAAAAGGAGAAACGGGAAATACACATCCAAGCCTTAAGGAACCACACCGAATCATGTATACATACCAAAGAGGTTCATACAAGGTCTAGCTTGCCGCCCAATCATCCTTCCCTCTCACAAGATCTCACCATGAAGCTCTCAAGCTAGTCCTAGAAATTCCAAAGGAAAAAGGAAGAGGAAAATAGCAAAACAAAATGAGCTAGGGTTCCAAGAGATGGCTGCCATCCTCTCACCACTTGGGTTATATGGAGGCTAGCCGAAAGACTAAAATACCCCTAAGGCCTAATACTAGGATACACACCCCCGAGGGGCACTTTGGGAAACTTTGTCTTCGCACCATCAGACGGATGCCCAGCGACCGCAAACTTGCTTAGCCTCGACGCAAGCCTTGCGATCCTGACGCGTGTCCTCCGCTTCGAAGTCTCCGGACTGCGTCGTCGCGCACCGGTCAGACCGGTGCTCCTCACCGGTCAGACCCACCGGTCAGACCGGTCCGATGCTGCTGCACCTCCGTCATCGGTCTTCAGTCTTGGCTTTGTGGATCAACCAAGGAACCCAGTGGTTTTCTGGTGAACCACTGGAAACCCCGCGAACTCGGTGTAGCCTCCGCCAATCACCACTCATGACTCGGCTCCCACGTAGTCCCGGCTCGACCTTGGTTTTGAGGCTCAACCAAGAAACCGTCCATGACTTCATCTTGCTGTTCTTGCCACCATGCGGCCCGCACTTGACTCCGCTGGCCACCAGGTCCCTCGAACCAAGCCTAATTGTCTTCTCCACACCTGGAGGCCTCACCAGCAACAACCTTTCGTGCTTGTTCTTCACCTGCACTAACACCAGTCAAGCCGCAACCTGCACCTGCAATACTTAGCCAAGAATCAGTCCACACCACGTTGTCAATCACTCATCACACCAGGAAGCGACCATCCACCGGTCCTCGAACCACACATGGCTCAAATATCCAGTATAAGATCCAAAGATGGCGTACCAGGAACGGGGTTTGGGTCCTCCACACTTTGATGGTAAGAATTACCAGATGTGGCAGAGACGGATGGCAGCTTTCCTCCGCGGCAAGGGTCAGATCCTTTGGGATGTTACGGTGAACACAGCTTATGTTCATCCAGTTAACTTCCTAGCTCCTGGATCGAGGGATATGCATGACGCCAACAACAAGGCGGTCGATTACTTGTATCGTGCTCTGTGTCAATCCGAATTCGATCGAGTTCAGACAGAGGACTTGGTTTGTAGGATTTGGGAGCAGTTGAAGAATGCTCACACTAGGAACGCTCAGGTTCAGGCTCGGTTGTTCGCGACCTACCGTAGAGAGTATGAGAACTTCACTCATCTCCCCGGTGAGTCCATAGACACCATGTTCCAGTGGTTCACTGTGATTGTGAACAACATGAGGGCTAATGTGGCCGCGCTCCCATACGATGACCATGACAGGGCTGTGAAGCTTTTGCATTCTCTAGATCGTACCGTGTGGAGTGAGAAGGTTGAGGCCATTCTTGAGTCGGAGAAGTTTGACGCCCTCATGGTGGACGAGCTGTTCTCCAAGCTCAAGTCGTCCGAGGTGGACCGTGGGGTGCGGGCAAGGATCGAGAACCCGACTGACCCCCATAGTCTGGCTCTCGTTTCCGGTTCAAGGACTAATGCTAACCCATCCTCCAGGATGTATTCCTTGTCTTCTCTTGTGTCCTTGCCAGATGAGGATTTTGACGTGTTGGGCGAGGACGACCTAGCACTGTTGTCGAGAAGATTCGAGAGGATGTACGAGAACTGGATGAGCTCAAGGAGGAACTCGAGGACGTGCTTCAAGTGCCGCAAGACCGGACACTTTTTCGCCGAGTGTCCGAAGTTGAACGACAACGACAAGCACAAGTCCAAGGACAAGAGGAGGAAGTCCAAGAAGAAGGATCATGGACATGGAAGGAAGACACGGTCTCGGGAGAAGATGAAGAAGTCGAGCGACGTCGAATCCGACTCCGAGGACACGTCATCAAGCTCAAGTGATGAAGAAGAAGAGGGCGACAACAACAACAACAACAACAACAACAACAACAAGAAGAAGAAGAAGAAGAAGAAGAAGAAGAAGAAGAAGAAGAAGAAGAAGAAGAAGAAGAAGAAGAAGAAGAAGAAGAAGAAGAAGAAGAAGAAGAAGAAGAACCTCAGCAAGTACCTCAACGGCATTTGTGTGATGGGCCTAAGCTCCAAGGACGATTTCTGTGGCATGGCTCACAGCTCCAGCAGCAAGAGAAGCTAGAAGGATGCCTCGGACTCAGATTCCGAGGATGAGGTATGTGATGAGCTCTCTTCCTTGCGCAAGGAGAATGAGGAGTTGGTTGACTTGCTTGATAACCGCGATCACATGCTTAGAGAGGCCAAGAAGCTTAGGAAAGAGCTTAGGGCTTCGCTTGAAGATGCTAGGAATGGAGTAGCGGAGCTAGAAACCCAAAACCTTGAGGCCAAGCTTGAGATAGATTCGCTTAAGGCCAATCCTGTTGTTTCTGATGAAGTTGATTGTGGTGATTGCTCTGTCTTCCTAGCTGATTTGACTGCTCTTAAGGAAAAGCATGCCTCCAAGTGTGAGGAACTAGATGTGCTTAGGGTTGAATTGGCTGAGCTGCAATCTAGACCCACTTTGCTTGGTGCATGCACTTCTTGCCCTGCTTTGCATGAAAAGATTGCTGAGTTTCGCTCTCGCATTGTTTCACTTGAGGCTGATTTGAAAGTTCCTGTTCCCACTTCCTGCTCTACTTGTGAATTGCATGCTGTGAAGAATTTGGAACTTGGACAATGTGTTGATCGCCTGCAAACTGAGAATGATGATTTGCGAAACTTGTTGAATTGGTTGTCGAGTCAAGAGCCTCAGCTTGGTATGATGATTGCGGCGTTTAAGCGCTTTGATGGTCAGGCGCTTGGGTCGGATAAGGTAGGGGAGTGTAGTGGTGATAGAGAAGGGAAATTTAGGAAAACTCTAGTTCCACCACACACTACACCCAAGAACCAGTTTGCCCCCAAGCCAAACCAGACGCATAAGCTGAGAGAAAAACCAAGTGAGAAGCCAAGTGTGCAAGGCAAAAAGCCTGAGAAGAAACCACAACCAACACCCAAAGCAAAACCAGTCCACTTCCATTGTGAGCATTGTGGGAGGGATGGTCACAAGAGAGAGTTTTGCTTCAGGAGGAAGCGTGAGGAGAGGTTTGCTAGGGAGATGGCAAACAAGGACAGGTACCGCCCTTCTCGTGGTGTGCCTGAGCCTCGTGTTGTGCCTCGGAGTGTGGGTGTTGTGCATATGGTCCCATCTTGGAGGGATCGAGGCTTTCCTACCCGAGGTGCTCATAGTTTCCGCTTTCGGGGTCGTGGTGTTGATCGGTTTGGTTCCTTTGGTCGTGGTGCAGGTGATGGGTATGTTGAGTCTGGCGGTGGTATGTTTGCTGGACGTTCTCCACCTCGTGATCAATACGAGTTTGGGAGAAGTCATAGCTTTGAGTCTCAGAGGTGCTCGTACTCCTCCAGTGAGATGTGAGATGATTCCCCGTGGTGGTCATAGCTTTGGTAGGATGAATTTTGCTAACCCCACATTTGAGCAGAAGGCTCGGCACTAGTTTGACTCTTTTTGTGCTAAACCCAGTGTTGAGTCGGTTTCTCGCTCTCGCTCTTGGTTTTGATTTTGCAGGCGGGAGGCTTGGAGGACTTTTTGTGGATCGACTCCGGAGGATGGCAATCGGAGATCGAAGGTGGTCCTCAAGCCTCACCCCGTTGATGTCAAAGGAGAACATCATTTTCGGGGATGATGGATGAGCGCAAGTGATCAAGGTAAGTAAATTCGAGACTTTGAGTTGTGTGGCTTCTGTCAAGCCACTTGGTCTCTTTTGCTCTTCGCCTTCTCACATGTGGCTAGAGTGAGCTTTGTATGCTCTTTGGCCCTAGTGCATGTGTTTAGGGAGAGCTTGTGAGTTTTGTGCTCTTTTGCCCTTTTGAGCTTGGGTTGGGGATCCCATGTACATATGCATTTTGCATCTCGCATTCATGTATCATATCATGTTTTGCATCTTTGTATCATAGACTGCATCTGCATCATATGCTTTGGAGGATGTGCTTCTCTCATATACATTGATCATCGTGTGAAGGACCGAAACTGGTGACCAGAGAGGGGGGGAGTGAATGGGAGCCGAAAAAAATTCTTCTCGAAGGAGATGGCTACTCCAACAAGATGAACGCGACAACCAAACACGTCTCCGACTCAACTACCCAAGTTGGCCAAGACCACGTAGCCACTGGAGTGCTACTGGTCCTAGGAACCAACAACTCAACCAAACGAACCAAACACTCCAAACATGCAGCGGAAAACTGCACAGCCTGCTGTCTGTGCCACACCGGTCAGACCGATGGCTCCTGCCGGTCAGACCGGTGGACTCTGCCGGTCAAGCCGATGACACACAGCAAGTGCACAGCAAAGTTCCAGGAAGCCTCAGTGACTTCTCTAGGCCCTGGAACAAAAAGCACCTCCAAAACTCAAACAGCAGAGGAAGAAAACCCTTCACAAAGTCTAGCAAAACTCCTCGAAACCTGCCAAGAACTAACCAGCAACAACTCAGCCCAAAGACACACGAACCAGGCAGCTCACCCGAGGCAAATCCCACAAAGGCTTACACCGGTCAGACCGGTCCAGAGCACCGGTCAAACCAGTCACGCCTGGGCAGCTCGGGATGAACAGCACCCGCGGGTCAACTCCGCAAATCCAACTCCCGATCTCCCGATTCGCTCCACGGATTCGCACAAGACTTTGGGGATAGTAGGAACACCTCATGAGCACTCCATAGCCAAGATTTGGTTCACCAAAACTTGCTAGAACGAGAGGAATCGAAGGATTTCCACCAAGAATGCTTCTAACCCTAGAGCCAAGAAATCCCCAAAATTGAGCCCCTTTACTCACGGATTTGGGAGGGGAATCAAAGGGAAAAGAACCACGAAGGGTTCATGCATACATTCCCCACCAAATCCCAAAGAGAAAGGTCTCAAAACCACCATAAGAACTTCACCAAGAAAAGGCTCTGAAAATCACCAAAAAGGGAAAACGGGAAGAACACAATCAAGCCTTGAGGAACCACACCGAATCATCTATACATACCATGAAAGGTTCATACAAGGTCTAGCTTCCGCCCGATCATCCTTCCCTCTCACAAGATCTCACCATGAAGCTCTCAAGCTAGTCCTAGAAATTCCAAAGGAAAAATGGAAGAGGAAAAATAGCAAAACCAAATGAGCTAGGGTTCCAAGAGATGGCTGCCATCCTCTCACCACTTGGGTTATATGGAGGCTAGCCGAAAGACGAAACTACCCCTAAGGCCTAATACTAGGATACACACCCCCGAGGGGCACTTTGAGAAACTTTGTCTTCGCACCATCGGACGGATGCCCAGCGACCGCAAACTTGCTTAGCCTCGACGCAAGCCTTGCGATCCCGACGCGTGTCCTCCGCTTCGAAGTCTTCAGATTGCGTCGTCGCACACCGGTCAGACTAGTGCTCCTCACCGGTCAGACCGGTAGCCACCAGTCAGACCGGTCAGACCCACCGGTCAGACCGGTCCGATGCTGCTGCACCTCCGTCTTCGGTCTTTGGTCTTGGCTTCGTGGATCAACCAAGGAACCCAGTGGTTTTCTGGTGAACCACCAGAAACCCCGCGAACTCGGTGTAGCCTCCGCCAATCTTCACTCATGACTCGGCTCCCACGTAGTCCCGGCTCGACCTTGGTTTTGAGGCTCAACCAAGAAACCATCCATGACTTCATCTTGCCGTTCTTGCCACCATGCGGCCCGCACTAGACTCTGCTGGCCACCGGGTCCCTCGAACCAAGCCTACTTGTCTTCTCCACACCTGGAGGCCTCACCAGCAACGACCTTTCGCGCTTGTTCTTCATCTGCACCAACACCAGTCAAGCCGCAACCTGCACCTGCAATACTCAGCCAAGAGTCAGTCCACACCACGTTGTCAATCACTCATCACACCAGGAAGCGACCATCCACCGGTCCTCGAACCACACAGGTCCTCAATCTCCCCATTGATGAGTGCATTGACAACACACACATTTTGGTAACCAAAGAGAAAAGGAAAAGAAAAGAAATGACTAAAAGAAACTCCAACAAGCGATCGAAAGCCAAAGAAAAGGCAAAGAGCAAGATCACTTGAAGAAGACAAGTCTCAGACCCCTTAGGCAAGGGCAACGGCTCGACACATCCGAGACAAAACCATCCTCAAGCAAAGAGGACAAACCACCAAACCAAAGCTCGAAAGCCACAAAGAGCTCCCCCTGTACATATGCAAGCTCCCCCTGAACCCATGCAACTCCCCCTGGACGAAAGCATGCAAACCACTTCACGAAATAGAGCAGCTGCCTCAGCCTTGCTCTGACAGGTCAGACCGGTCCACCTCGCCTGTCAGACCGGTGGACTAGATCGCCCAGCACCTGACACTCACACCGGTCAGACCGGTGCATTCCACCGGTCAGGCCGATGACCACCTGGGAAAAATTGGGAACTGCACGAGCTCAAAACTAGCTCGAAACCACTTGGAAACCTCCTAAATGCATGCAGCAAGCCAAAACATGCTCAAACTTCTCCCCCTTGTTGACAATGCATGAATCAAGCCAAAAAATGCAAAAAAGTGCGACCTCATGTCATGTCAAAGCCACCGAGCCATGTGCTTACTTCTAAAAATGAGACTTCTCATTGGTAAGCAACATGCAACGGTTTAGCACCCAAAAGCAAGTAAAATAAGCACAGATGACATGGGAGCACATTTTCCAAGCAATTTACATTTCATTTTCAGATTCATATTTGGTACATGAAATGTCTTTGCGACAAAAAGGAACTTATGCCCCTCCACAAGATAAAGCATGGGGGCTAAACATTCATGATGGCAAATGAGCCTTTGGCCCCATATGATCAAAATAAGCTATCCAACCACAAATTGAGCATAGCCAAGCCACAAAAACATGTCAAGATCATATAAAGGCATTTACTCACAAGAGAGCATACATGTGACATTTTTTGAAAAACATAGCCATCAACCATGGATATAAATCAAGATCATCAAGAGCTAAGCCAAACTAACCATAGCTTACCAAACTAGCTCACAAGGACATATATATCAAACTATGGTGAACAATGTATATAGGAGAAGCTTTTCCTACTCAATGCATATGATACAAAATGCAAGCAACCTAAGATACAAAGATGCCTATACATCATGTTACATATGCAATGCAAAATGCAAGAAATGCACAAAGGAAAGCTATACATATGCTACAAAGGAGCTCCCACACACCCAGCTCAAGAAATCAAACAAACACCAAGCTCCCCCCGCAAACGAGTGAAAGTTGCTTGATCTAGGGGTATGGTGAAAATGTCGGCTAGCTGGTCATGTGTGGGTACATGGATCAAAGCGATTTTCCCTTTCTCAACGTTATCTCTCAGGAAATGATACCTCACTTCTATGTGCTTGGTTTTGGAGTGGAGCACTGGGTTCTTTGCAACGCTTATGGCACTGGTGCTATCACATTGAAGTGGGACGTGGGTATACTCCTCACCAAAGTCACTCATGGTGTATGTGATCCAAAGGAGCTGAGAGCAACAACTAGCTGCGGCCACATACTCTGCCTCGGTAGTTGATTGAGCAACACTCGACTATTTGCGGGAAGACCAAGACACCAAAAAGGTACCCAAAAACTGGCAAGTCCCAGAAGTGGACTTCCTATCCTACCGACACCCGGCAAAATCCGCGTCTGAAAAACCATGAAGAGCCAAAGAAGAAGACGCAGAGTACCAAAGGCCGAAGTCGGGAGTATGACGCAAATACCTGAAAATTCGCTTGACTGCTTGCCGATGCGAAGTCCTCGGAGACGCTTGAAAACGAGCGCACAGACATACCGAGAATTGGATGTCCGGCCTCGTCGTCGTCAAGTACAGGAGTGACCCGATCATGCTCTGGTACTCCTTCTGGTCCACGTGTTCACCTTCCTCGTCCGCATCAAGAGCTGTAGTCGTACTCATAGGCGTCACCATAGCCTTGGAGTCCTCCATCTTGAACTTCCTCACAATGTCCTTGGTGTACTTAGCTTGGTGCACAAATGTTCCTTCCTTCGACTGCTTGATCTGGAGGCCGAGGAAGAACTGCAACTCACCCATCATGCTCATCTCAAATTCCCTGCTCATGTCCTCTGCAAACCATGCAACCAAAGAGTTAGACGAGCCGCCAAAGACAATATCATCCACGTATATCTGCACAATCAGGATATCTTTGCCCTGCCTGAGGAGAAATAAGGTCTGATCGACCTTCCCCATCTCAAACCCTCTCTTAAACAGGAACCCCCTCAACCTGCCATACCAAGCCCTAGGCGCCTGTTTCAAGCCTTTCTCAACTTGTACACCCGGTGGGGGTACTTCTCACTCTCAAACCCCGGTGGTTGCCTCACATACACTACTTCCTCCAAAACACCGTTCAGGAAAGCACTCTTGACATCCATTTGGTACAATTTGAACTCTTTAGCCACAGAAAAGGCTAGAAGGATCCTAATCGCCTCCAAACGGGCTACGGGAGCAAAGGTCTCCTCGTAGTCGATCCCCTCTTTCTGACTATACCCTTGCGCCACCAACCTCAACTTGTTTCTCACCACCTCTCCTTTCTCTCCCTCTTTGTTTTTCCACACCCATTTTGTCCCAATCGGCTTACACCCTGGTGGGGGATCCACCAACTCCCAAATTTGGTTTCTCTCAGAATTCTCCAACTCCTCATGCATCGAGTTAACCCAATTATGATTAGATAGCGCGTGTCCAATGTCTTTGGGCTCAAAAGTAGCAACAAAAGCAGCATGAGCAAAGTGAGAATTGTTTCGAACCCTTGACCGTGTAGTACGTTCATTGATGTCGCTGATGATCCTCGAAGCTGGATGATCCACTTGAACTCACTGGGGAGGTTCTCGCCTTGATGCTACCTCCCCCTCAACAGCAGCTTCTCCTTGATCTTGGTTTGTCGTCGCAGGTGTGGGAGAGGGCCCGTTCTCGATCGTAGTCGAAGTAGTCGGTACATGGTCAGCCGCGGGCACCACACCGCCATCTTCTTCATCTCCATGTTCATGCTCCGCCTCCTGAAAAATCTCCTCGCCAAG
The DNA here is from genome assembly GCA_036936925.1 of Cenchrus fungigraminus. Lineage (NCBI taxonomy): Eukaryota > Viridiplantae > Streptophyta > Magnoliopsida > Poales > Poaceae > Cenchrus > Cenchrus fungigraminus. Next base: position 37,339,879 of record CM072772.1, read on the forward strand.
TTCATGGTCACCTGCACACTCAAAAACAAGCTGACTACATGGCTGTGTCTCGTCGAAGGTTACCTCGCAAGTCTCCACGATTTGGTTAGTTTTAAGATTGAGCACACGATATGCTCTAGAATGAGATGCATAACCAAAGAAAATGCCATCGACAGACCTAGCCTCGAACTTGTCCAACTTCTTTCCTTTCTTAAGAATGAAGCATTTACACCCAAAGACATGGAAGTGACTCACCTTGGGTGTGTGACTGTTGGTATTTGTTAAGCCTACAGAAATATTATGATGGATAATCCGCAAGCGCACGGATACTGGTGAGCATTCCACCCGGGAGAGGGTTTTAAATATTGAATCCACAAGGAGAATGGTAAAGAGAGTATCTGAGGTATATAACTAATCACTGAGTAGCTATCAAAGACTTGACAGAAAGAGAGATAAGGAAAACTTAAGGATGTCTGGTTCTTATTCTCACAAGCTATGTCTATATTGTTCTTATGGGGTGATTGTCTGAAGGCACACTTAGGAAAGGGAACCTACCGAGAATCTATGGGGGGAGTCCTACGGTTTCTATAGACGGGAGGTGGACTGCAAAGGACAGACGGGAACAAGGTCACTTCCCGCTTCTACCACACGATCCGGAATATAGAAGGCATTCATAAGCTAGCTAGTCTAAGCACCACGCTTACACTAAACATGCAACTTTAACTCAAGAGCGATAGGAATTAAAGTACTCAAAGAGTTATGAACCGTAAGAACAATAAAAACAATGTTACTCACTTGAATAAGAAGTCAATCTTTCCACAAGGTCTCAGGATCAGGCTCCAATGGAGTTGATCCCAGAGGTAGAAGATGAAGAGGAGACACCGACAGGTCCGGGCCTTCCTTCAGCTTCGCCTCTACCGCTCTCTAATCCTCTCGAACAAGATTAGCTAGATCTAAATAGATCATGGCTCTAATCTCTCAACTTGATACTAACTCTCCAACTCTAATTCTAATCTAGAGCTCTAATCTCAGATAGGCATGGAGGATCTGATAGAATGAATTGTTGTCTACCCTAGGGTCAGGGGGTCTGCTTATATAGCCCGGAGGAGATGACGCGCACCGTACGATCAAACCGACCTTAACTTGTGGTTTAGATTGATCCTCATAGGCGGTGGAAGAACATTCCGGAAGCTGGGCCCATTTGGCGCCAGGGGGGGCCGACCGGCCCCACCACCAGGCCGATCGGGCTGGGATGGGCCCCCCTCGGGGTCAACTTCGGCCAGGTGGGTCCTTGATCCTTCTAGATGCTTCTTTCTTAGGTGCTAAGTCACGTTGAGTTCCGGAGCCTTCTGGAGTCTTCTAGAGTGGTTTCTTTGCATATTTTCTGAATAGTCCCTGTAAATTCATAGATTCACCAAAACTCATGGAAATTGTCAATATAAACCCTAATAAGGTGATCTAATTATATTTTAGTCCTTTTTCCAGTAAATGTGAGGGGAAATATTTATAGATAAAATGTGCCAACAAACTCCTCCACACTTAGGCTTTTACTCGTCCTCGATAAAAGGATGGTTTACAACCGTAGAGACAAGAATCAACATAATTATACTCCTTAGTCATATCTGTACTTAGGGAATATCTGAGCATAGTTAGAAACAGATCACCTTTATTTCTCAAATCAAGTCAATGGAGAGTTTTTGAATAAGTTTTGAAAAGAAAATGCAGTCTTGCTTACTCCTTTGTGATACTCTCAAATATATGTGAAGTTTTTAGAATGTAAAGATGTAGCAGACTTACCTTGCATATATTGCTGGGTCAAAATCTGTATCCATGAAGAGGCCTGTCATAGGTCGTAGATCAAGATATGTGCGTGTGTCAAATTTTAAAAACCACTGCTCTGACTTTAGAATCTTCTATCTTTTCCCATTTTTTAGAACAAGGTATTCAGCTATTTTGTGGAGAGTTGGGTTCTACTCACCCTCGAACACACGTCCATTATTACTCTCTCACTTATTATTTTAGAGAAGTGGGCCCTACTCACCCTCGGATATATGTCCATTATTCTTCTCTTTTTTATGCCTTTTTTCTGAGAGGGGGGTTCTTCTGACCCGTAGAACACTTGTCCATTTTCTCCTTTCTCTCACTTTTCTCTCCACTCATAATTTTTTTTCTTTTCTTTCTTTGGCTTTTTCTCTCTTCTTCTTTTTTTTAGCTGTACCTTTTTTCATGATATGGGAGACAGAGATCAAAAATCTTAGAGCATAGAGACTTTAGTGAAAGCAGTGTACGTGATCTTGATCATAGACTTAGACAAAACTTCAACATAGCTCTTAGATTTGACAAAGCTCAATACAAGTAAGCAGCATTTAATCAAATTTATTTTCAATGAAAGCTCTGTTGAGATATATTATTGATCACAAAGGAGAAACTTAGCTAATGATTTTTAAAGCACTCTCCATAGACAAGATAAAAGAAAGATGGTTCTCATTATTCTAACCTCATTCTGATCATCCCAAAAGCAATAAATATTTCTAAGAGCATAAACATGTGAAACTTTATCTTTTAGGTTATCAGGACATTTTAGCAGGGCATCTTTATTTAAATTCGAAACAGAAAGCAAATTACAAAAATTTAAAAAGTTCAGGAAGCAAACCGAGTGGTGGACGAGACGTGGCCGAACTGGGTTCTGCCGTGGTTCGTCGTGCGAGTCGTTTGTTCTGTGCTTTTCCCGTTTTTCTTGATTTTGGTCGTGGAAGATGCCGTTTGGTTGTCTGTTCTTCTCCCCCACACTTGTTTTTTGTTATCTTGCATGCACAGTATGGTGGAGACAAAAACATATCCAGAAAATATATATATAGGCAAAAATAGCTCAACTTGTGGAATACTTCTTTATTAAAGGAGAGAGCACTTTATTAAACAACTCTAACAACTAAAGCAAACTAACTAACTCTAACTAACTATCACTAATGTGCTCTCTAACTAAGGTGTTTACAAAGGGCGCTTGCCCTTCTTAAGGTCGCGGCTATGGTCTTCCTCATCGTCCCTTCACTTCTTTGATTCTAACAGTTTGAGGACGGTCTTGGTGAGGGAAGTGTTGACGCGGTGGATCTCTTTGCAAGTTTCTGCCAGGCTTGCTACTTCCTGCGCTAGCTCAGCTACGGTCTTCCAGGTCTTCTGTTTCTGCGGCATCCGCTGGCTGGCTTCGATGACCGGAATTCTCTTGATTTGAGGTTCTTTGGCACGAACTCCGTCGATGGTGACACGGCTTGAGGAGGTGGTGTACTTATGCACCCTTGTGTTGCCATGCTTGTCCATGCGCACGTCAACGAGTCGCTCTCCATCCCTTGGTTTCTTCAGATCCATGTAGCTAGGAACACAGATCGGCTTCTTCTGAGCTGCTTCACGACGGCGATCGTACGGCTGAGCGTACATCGCCTGCTTGCTTTCTTTAGGCGGTGGCGGCGAACGTGGATGACTAGGCGGGAACAGCGAGAGAGGGATGTGATCAGGAGGCAAGGAGGCTAGCGGCTTTGCTTCCTTCTCGAAAGGAACAACCGCCTTGGCTTCAAAGCTAAAGGAGACAAGTTGCTTGTCGGCCATTGCTGCTACTTGGAGGCTTTGGGATGAGAAAAAGGTGGAGGTCTGCCCCTGCTTATATATCGGTCACGGACTTGCAGAGGGGGTTGACCTAGCTTGGAAAGGCTACGGGATATATCGTAAAAGATCCCCGAACAAGTTTTTCCAAAACTGAGCACCTTAGAGATAGCGTGGGCGAAAGCTGGCGGCGCGAGGCGGCAGGCAGGGCCCGATCGGCCCAGTGAGGAGGCCGGTCGGCCCCCCACCACGTCGTCTCGCGACGATCTTCGGCGCGGGGTGCTCTAACCATGGGCTCTAAAAATATTTTAAGACGTTGACCATTTACCTTGAATAACGTACCTTCGTCGTCTTGAAGAGTGACGGCTCCGTGTGATGATGAATTCACCACCTTGTATGGTCCGTCCCACTTGCTTCATAGCTTCCCGTGCCTAAAGAGTCGTACCCTGGAGTTAAAAAGTAATACCTGATCGCCTGGGTTGAATTCTTTCTTTATGATTCTCTTGTCGTGCCATCTCTTGGTTCTTTCCTTGTAGATCTTGGCACTGTGATACGCCTTCTCTCTCCATTCTTCTAGCTCGGACAGTTGCATTTTCCGTTTTGTTCCGGCTGCTTCAAAGTCCATGTTCCATCTCTTTATTGCCCAATGAGCCTTGAATTCTAGCTCAACCGGCAAGTGACATGTCTTCCCGTAGACCAGTTGGTAGGGAGACATTCCAATGGGGGTTTTATAAGCTGTCCGATAAGCCCAAAGTGCTTTGGGTAGCTTGTCTTTCCATTTTATCCCCCATTTGGTCCACCGTCTTCTGTAGAATGTTCTTGATCTACTTATTGGACGTCTCTGCTTGACCACTTGTTTGCGGGTGGTAAGGAGTAGCGACATTGTGCTGGATCCCATGGTTCATGAGGTATTTCTCGAAGCGCTTGTCGATGAAATGGGATCCTCCATCACTTATCACTAACCTTGGCGTATCGAATCTCGGAAATATTGTCTCTTCAAACATTCTTATTGAGCTTTTGTGGTTAGCAGATCTGCATGGCAGGGCTTCAACCCATTTGGAGACATAGTCAACTGCCACTAAGATGTACTCGAATTTTCCGGATTTTGGGAATGGTCCCATGTAGTCAATTCCCCAGACATCAAAGAGCTCGATCTGAAGGTTGGTTGTCAGTGGCATGGCATTTCTGGAATTGATGTTTCTGTGCCTCTGACAGGAGTTGCACCTTCATACGAAATCTTTTGTGTCTTGATACATGGTTGGCCAGAAAAATCCGCTTTCCAGATCTTTGCATGTGAGCGGAAAGCTCCATGATGACCTCCATATGGTGATGAGTGGCACTTCTCAATGATCTTCATTCCTTCTTCTGCCGGTACACACCTCTTGAGTAACCCATCAGAGCATACTCGAAAAAGGTATGGTTCATCCCACAGGTGATGGCGACTCTCGTAAATAAGCTTTTTCTTGTCGGCTCCTGGTCGTACATACCCTGCAACCATAAAATTAACAATATCTGCGTACCAGGGGTCTGACCGGGCGATCCGATAGAGCATGTCGTCCCTCATTGCGTCATTGATGGGTAGTTCCTGTGGTTTCTCAAAATACATTCTAGACAAATGATCAGCAACAGAATTTTCTACTCCCTTCTTATCTTTTATTTCTAAGTCAAATTCTTGGAGAAGCAAAATCCATCTTATTAATTTAGGTTTAGCATCTTTCTTAATGAGCAAATATTTTAAAGCAGCATGATCAGTGTAAACAATAACTTTTGCTCCTACTAAGTAAGATCTAAACTTGTCAATGGCATAAACAACAGCTAGCAGTTCTTTTTCAGTTGTGGCATAATTGAGTTGAGGTCCTGTCAAAGTTTTACTAGCATAAGCAATGGCATGATGTTTCTTGTCCTTTGTTTGCCCCAAAACAGCCCCCACAGCATAATCACTTGCATCACACATAATTTCAAAAGGTAAAGACCAATCATGGGGTTGTATAATGGGTGCAGAATTAAGAGCATTTTTTAGAGTTTCAAAAGATTTAAGACAAGCATCATCAAAGTCAAAGGGAACATCTTTGGCAAGCAAGTTTGTAAGAGGTCTAGCAATATGAGAAAAATCTTTTATAAACCTTCTATAGAAACCAGCATGGCCAAGAAAACTTCTGATTCCCTTGACATTAACAGGTGGAGGTAGTTGTTCAATTACTTCTATTTTAGCTCTATCTACCTCAATTCCTCTTTCAGAAATTAGATGGCCTAGCACTATTCCTTCTCTAACCATGAAATAACATTTTTCCCAATTAAGGACTAAGTGCTTTTCTTCACATCTTTGCAAAACCTTATCCAAGTTTTCTAGACAGTCATCAAAAGTTTTTCCATAAACAGAAAAATCATCCATGAAAACTTCCATGATCTCTTCAATCATATCAGAGAATATAGACATCATACATCTTTGAAAAGAAGCTGGAGCATTACATAGCCCAAAAGACATTCTACGATAAGCATAAGTTCCATAAGGGCATGTAAAAGTGGTTTTGCTCTGGTCACTGGGATGGATTGGGATTTGGTGATATCCAGAATATCCATCAAGAAAGCAAAAGAAAGAGTGATTTGCCAACCGCTCTAACATTTCATCAATGAAGGGCAGTGGAAAGTGATCTTTCCTTGTGGCTTTGTTGAGTTTTCTATAATCTATGCACATACGCCAACCAGTGACGGTTCTCTGAGGAATTAATTCATTCCTCTCATTTTTCACAACTGTCATGCCTCCCTTTTTAGGCACAACTTGCACGGGGCTCACCCACTCACTATGTGGCACAGGATATATAATCCCGGCGTGTAAGAGTTTCAGAACTTCTTTCTTCACTACCTCTCTCATCGCATTGTTGAGTCTTCGTTGTGGCTCTCTAGATGGTAGAACATCAGGGTTTGTAGGAATGCGATGAGTGCAAAGGGCAGGACTGATGCCCTTAAGGTCTTGGAGCGAGTAGCCAAAGGCTGAGCGATGTTGTTCTAAGATGGTTATCAGCCTATGAGTCTCTTCCTGAGTGAGTTGGTCATTAATGATCACAGGAGACTTAGAATCATTGTGCAAAAAGGCATATCTAAGACCAGGTGGTAAAGGTTTAAGCTCAATGGGAGGTCTCGAGGGTTCCTCGGTTTCATCGAGGGGCTCAGATTCTGTAGGATTTTCTTCTTCCTCCTCGATGAAGAATTCAGTGAATCTTCTTGATTGGATTCTACGAAATGTTCTAGAGATGCTTCATTCACCTCTTCCATTGGGTCAGGTTCAGGACTGGGTTCGGTCTTAGTATGGATCGAATGTGAGAAGTGTAAGGGAACTTTAATGGTTTTGCCTAGGCAAACATCAAGTTTCCCTGTGTGTCCCTCTTTAAGGAGTTTTCCTAAAGGATAGCCTATTAAAAGATCGAACTCCTTAATATCACAAATGTGAAAGCTCAGGTGAATTGGCATGTCGTAAACTGAAATAGGTAAGACATAGAGAATTCCCGAACTTTGAATAATTTGTCCTGAGGAGCACTTTAATAATTTCGTTGTGGGAGATAATGGCTTGTTTTTGATAAACTGATGGAAAAAGGATAAGGCCATTATATTGATTCCCACAACTGGATTATAAAGGGCATCAAAGGGGGTTCCATTGATTGTACATTGAATTGGTATAGAAGGTGAATCCAGATGGACTACATCAGAGGAAAGCTCTGACTCTTCTAACCATTCCCCACTCATGATGGATGCAAGCTCCACAGTGTGTTCTCTTGAGAAGGTTTGCTCAAAAGGGTCTATCTTCTCATGTGAAGAAGATGTGTGCTTTCGAGACCTCTTCTCTTTATGATATTTCGAGGTGTTTCCATAATCGGAAAATAAATCATCCTCGATATCATTTGTAAAATCAGGTAGAGGAATTTCTTCCTGTGGTGATTCTATATGTTGGATAGCTATAGGTTGAGATGTTTCTGGCATAGGTTCTGGTGTAGCTATCTCTGAAATCTCTTCTTCTAAAGTTTTCTCTTCTAAAGAACCATCATTAGTGCTGGCTAGAATGTTGTCTAAGACAGTTCTAGCTTCACTAGATGTAAGGTGTATGAATGATCCATGAGAGGAGACATTTAAATAGGCTCTAGATTCCTTATTAAGACCAATATAGAAGTGTTGAAGGAGAATATGGTCTTGAAGGCTTAGATCTGGTCCGGATTTGCAAAGGAGTTCAAAACGTTCCCAGGATGAACTCATAGACTCATTATCCCCCTGTTTGAAGGATATGATCTTGATTCTGAGGTCGACGACTTTAGATAAGGGATAAAAATCCATGCAAAAATCTGCACAGAGAGTTCCCCAATCGCCTTTCATCTTCTCTTTGGTCCGGTCGTACCATTGGCGAGCTTTTCCTTTCAGAGTGAATGGAAAAAGCTTCCAACGGATAGTCTCGTCTGACATACCCTAAATGTGCAGGCAGTCACAAGTTTGCTCAAACTGCTGGAGATGATGATAAGGGTCTTCGTCTTCTATTCCTAAGAAAGTGTTAGTTTGGACCATCTCTATTAACCGTGGGCGCAGCTCATAGGCATCAGATAGGATTGGTTTTGATGATGGCATAGGCCTAAGGCTGAGCTCTGAGGGTGCCAAAAAGTCTTTAATGAGGGTAGTGTCCATAAGGACAGTAGATAATCTAAAACTAAAAAGAAAAAAGAAAGATACAAGATTAGTTATACTCGAAGAGTTTTCTCTTAACCGTTCTCCCCGGCAACGGCGCCAGAAATGCTTGTTGGTATTTGTTAAGCCTACAGAAATATTATGATGGATAATCCGCAAGCGCACGGATACCGGTGAGCATTCCACCCGGGAGAGGGTTTTAAATATCGAATCCACAAGGAGAATGGTAAAGAGAGTATCTGAGGTATATAACTAATCACTGAGTAGCTATCAAGGACTTGACAGAAAGAGAGATAAGGTAAACTTAAGGATGTCTGGTTCTTATTCTCACAAGCTATGTCTATATTGTTCTTATTGGGTGATTGTCTGAAGGCACACTTAGGAATGGAAACCTCCCGAGAATCTATGGGGGAGTCCTACGGTTTCTATAGACGGGAGGTGGACTGCAAAGGACAGACGGGAACAAGGTCACTTCCCGCTTCTACCACACGATCCAGAATATAGAAGGCATTCATAAGCTAGCTAGTCTAAGCACCACGCTTACACTAAACATGCAACTTTAACTCAAGAGCGATAGGAATTAAAGTACTCAAAGAGTTATGAACCGTAAGAACAATAAAAACAATGTTACTCACTTGAATAAGAAGTCGATCTTCCCACAAGGTCTCAGGATCAGGCTCCAATGGAGTTGATCCCAGAGGTAGAAGATGAAGAGGAGACACCGACAGGTCCGAGCCTTCCTTCAGCTTCGCCTCTACCGCTCTCTAATCCTCTCGAACAAGATTAGCTAGATCTAAATAGATCGTGGCTCTAATCTCTCAACTTGATACTAACTCTCCAACTCTAATTCTAATCTAGAGCTCTAATCTCAGATAGGCATGGAGGATCTGATAGAATGAATTGTTGTCTACCCTGGGGTCAGGGGGTCTGCTTATATAGCCCGGAGGAGATGACGCGCACCGTACGATCAAACCGACCTTAACTTGTGGTTTAGATTGATCCTCATAGGCGGTGGAAGAACATTCCGGAAGCTGGGCCCATTTGGCGCCAGGGGGGGCCGACCGGCCCCACCACCAGGCCGATCGGGCTGGGGTGGGCCCCCCTCGGGGTCCACTTCGGCCAGGTGGGTCCTTGATCCTTCTAGATGCTTCTTTCTTAGGTGCTAAGTCACGTTGAGTTCCGGAGCCTTCTGGAGTCTTCTAGAGTGGTTTCTTTGCATATTTTCTGAATAGTCCCTGTAAATTCATAGATTCACCAAAACTCATGGAAATTGTCAATATAAACCCTAATAAGGTGATCTAATTATATTTTAGTCCTTTTTCCAGTAAATGTGAGGGGAAATATTTATAGATAAAATGTGCCAACAGTGACGGTGCATCAACTCATAGCAGGTTTTCTTCTTATGGACCCTGAGGTAGATCCCATTGGACACGTAGCACACGGTATTAACCGCCTCAGCCCAGAACCTTCTCGGAGTCCTATGCTCATCGAGCATCATCCGAGCCATCTCACACAAGGTTCTGTTTTTCCTTTCAACCATGCCATTCTGGGGAGGCGTATACAGACTAGAGAACTGGTGTTCGAGACCCAAGTCATGGCAAAAGGTTTCGAAGCGAGAGTTATTAAATTCCGAGCCATTGTCACTGCGGATCGCTCGTATGGCATCTCCGTGCCTCTCGTTCCTCAACCTCAAGACAAGATCTCAAAAAAAAACCAAACGTCTCCCCTTTCTCTTCCAGAAAGAAAACCCACGCATACCGAGAGTAGTCGTCCACCACAACTAGGACGTACCACTTCCCACCCACCGATCGCACACGAGCTGGGCCAACAAGGTCCATATGGAGCAGCTCGCATGGATGCTCTGTCATCACATCGGTGAGGGGCGGGTGAGAAGAGGCTACCATCTTGGCATGCCTACACGGCGCACAAACCAACTCTTTCTCAAACCTCAGCCGTGGCAATCCTCGGACCAAATTGAGTTTACTCAAGCGAGATAGAAGGTCAAAGTTTAAGTGACCCAACTTCCTATGCCACTTCCACAACTCACTCGAAGAACCAGCCAAAAAGCAACGAGCCACACCAGAAGACTGAGAGAAATCCGCTCGGAAAACTTGACCCTCGGGAACGACCAAGCAAACTAGGTCCCCTCGAGAATCCAAAATCCGAGAACCACCAGGCCGAAACAACACCTCAAAGCCCTCATCCAAAAGCTTGGAAACAGAAAGCAAACTGAATCCGAGCGATTGAACAAGAGCAACACGCCTGAGAGTGACCTTCTCACTTACCTTAATCTCACCTTCTGAAAGCACACGCCCTCGCCCATTGTCCCCAAAGGTGATGTATGTCTTGGACACCACCAGGACGAGACTTGAGAACCACCCCTTGTCTCTGGTCATATGCCTGGAGCAACCGGAGTCAATCAACCAAACGTTCCTCAAGTCTCCCACCTGAAATTCAAAAACGAGCACGTGAGTGAACAAACGACTCAGCACCGGGGTTAGTACCAAAAGAGTAAAACCAGTGCCGAGCCATTTGCTCCAAAGTAGGGTTAGCACAAACCATATCATCACACCTATCAAAGCTACCACCACGAAAACCACCACGAGAACCACCACGAGGGAACCACCCCTGTCTAGCTGGAGGAGAACGAAAACCACGAAAGGAAGACCGTGGACCGTTCCTCCTCTCCATCTCAAAGCTACGACTCCTCCCACCATCGTATTTAGCACGAGGTGGAGAACGTCTAGCAAACTGACCACCTGCAAACTCTCCATGCCAACCACCTGAACCACGACCACCAGAACCAAACCGAGCATCCGCACGAGCACGGAAACCAAACCGCTGTCTGCCCAGACCAGCACCGGTCTGACCGGTGGAGTGCACCGGCCTGACCGGTGGTGCTCGGCCAGCCGGACCACCTGCCACCTTTCGATCTCCCCAAGCCGGAACCGTCCTCACAATCACCTTGGCCCTGGGCATTTGCATACGAGGCTCAGGTACACCATTTGAGGAGCGGTACCTGTCCTTGTTAGCCCACTCCTTAGCCATTCTCTCCTCACGCTTCCTCTTGAAGCAAAACTCACCCTTGTGACCATCTCTCCCACAATTGTCACAATGAAACCGTATGAGCTTAGGCTTAGGCTTGGGTTGGGGCTGCTCACTTGGTTTCTCCTCACTCAGCTTCTCACCCTTCTTCTCTCCAACCTCACTCTCCTTGGAGCTCACAAACTTCACCAGTTTTTGAAAGTCATTTGTAGGGCGAGGAAATATGGGAGGATCTGGGGTTGTGTTAAGTTTGTTTCTCAGTGGGTTGGGCTTAGGAGCATAGGCATTTTTGTGGAAAGTTTTTGGTGGAGCTTGGATATCACCAATCTTCTCTCTTCCCTCACCACTACACTCTCCAACCTTCTCCGAACCAAGTGCTTGCCCATCATAGCGCTTGTATGCCTCTATCATCATCCTAAGCTGTGGTTCATGACCCGACAACCAACCCATCATTTTTCTCAAGTCATCATTCTCATCCTGCAAACGATCCACATAATGTGCAAGTTCCAGATTTTTCAAAGCATGCAATTCACAAGTAGAGCAAGAAGTGGGAACAGGTTCTTTCAACTTGGCCTCAAGAGAAACAGTGTAAGCATGCATCTCATCAATCTTTCCATGCAAAACAGGGCAAGAAGTGCAAGCACCTAGCAAAGCAGGTCTAGACTTAAGCTCAGCCACTTCAACCCTAAGCACATCTAGTTCATCACAAATAGAGGCATGCTTATCCTTAAGAGCAGTAAGATCAGCTAGGTAGACAAAGCAATCACGATAATCAATCTCATCAGAAACCACAGGTGAAGCCTTAAGCGAATCTATCTCAAGCTTAGCATCAAGGTTTTAGGTTTCTAGTTCAACAACTCAGTTCCTAGCATCTTCTAGTGAGGCCCTAAGCTCTTTCCTCATCTTCTTTGCCTCTCTAAGCATGTCATCACGATTATCAAGCAACTTGCCAAGACGCTCATTCTCCTCACGCAAGAAGGGAAGCTCGTCACGTACCTCATCCTCGGAGTCGGAGTCCGAGTCGCTCTGGTGACTCTTCTTGCTGCCGGAGCTACGAGCCATGCCGCAGAAGCCATCTCTTGCGTAGTAGCTTAGCCCGCTCAAGTTCTTGGTTGACTTCTTGTTCTTGTGCCGATCACCTTCATCTTCACTGCTACTCGAGCTCGAGAAAGAGTAGGCGGAGCTGGAGTCGACGTCGCTCGCTCTGACCATCGCTCGGGCCTTCCTACCGCGGCCTTCCTTCTTCCTCAACCACCGCTCGTCCTTGTGCTTGTTCTTGTGCTTGTGTTCACGCCTTGATCGGTACTTGCTATCCTTGTTCGACCGGTGCTTGTAGCCGTCCTTGTTCTCCATCTTCTCCGGACAGTCGGTGATGAAGTGTCCTGGCTTGCCGCACTGAAAGCATGTCCGTGGATTCTTCCTTGTGTTCACCCAGTTCTCGTGCAACCTCTCGAACCGCCTGGTCAGCAACGCCAGCTCGTCCTCTCCAAGCACGTCGAACTCCTCATATGGCAAAGACATCAAAGAAGATAGAGAGTACATCCTGGAGGATGCGTTAGTGTTAGACTTAGCACCTTTGCCACCGACGAGAGCAAGACTATGAGAGTCAGTCAGGCTCTCGATATTGGCTGACGTACCACGGTCCAACTCAGCTGACTTGAGCTTCGAGAACAGCTCGTTCACGGTCAGGGTGTCATACTTCTCGGACTCAAGAATAGCCTCGACCTTTCCGTCCCATACGATGCTGTGACAACCCCATCCGAGATAATTCTGTACTATCGCCTAAACCACTTCCATTTGGTCATTAAGCGATAATAAAGAATCATCCCGTTGAGTGTTGCCGGGTCATAGCCCGGTAAATCACTTGAATCACACACAGAGGATCGAAACGTATACATTAAAACTCCCACGAAGGAGAGTCCAGAGTGCATTACACAACTTAAATCCAAATTCACCCTTAGGGGTTTAATTATTACAAACCATGGTTCAAGACATGATAAGTAAAGTTCAGAGTTTTAAAACAGCGGAATTTAAACTACGATACGATAGACATCACAGGAGGCCATCCGTGATGACATCACTCATCATCATCCACCCATTCCAGCTCCCAGCCGGGTGGAATCTCTCCAGGCCAAACAACTTCACCTGAAAACAACAATTATAGCAAGGCTGAGTATACTAATACTCAGCAAGACTTACCCGTCAAAAGTTACCTCTAGACATGTAAGGCTTTTGGCTAGTGGGTTTGTTTTGCCAAAAAGCAACTAGGATCATGGATCCTTACTTTCAATATTTTAGCTCAAATTCTAGTGAGTTACCATTACTATGATAAGCAACTATTGCAATCAAGAATTGTACATTACAATTAATTCACGAAGAAGAATTCACATAGTTCCATCATTACGGGATATCATGGCCAGTTGATTAAGCAGTCTCGGATAACGGTGAGAGGCCGACAATCGATTGATTAAAGCCTTGCAAGGTAAACCTAAACACGCGGAGCGGTGCCCCAACAGAGCCGACACCGACCAAACGGTTCCCAAAAATCCTCGGCTTGGGATAATAGCTTACAGTCCCGGGTACAAGGCTATCTGGTATGCCCCTACATAGTACATCTAGCCTCACACATGTACCCTCCTCCCGGTTGCGGGCCGGGCAGGAGAATGCTCAAGATTAGTAATAGTAAGATCCCGCACCGTCTCATTAAGGTACTAGACTTACCGGTCCCATTCCCGACAAGTGCTTAGTACGTTCAAAAGCTTAGCCCACGAAGCCACTGGACCAGAGCCCAAATCCCATGCTCTTACCACATGAGCAATCCATTTATGAAGATCTTATGATTCCAACATAAGAACCTATTCTCGCGAGTGACGAACATCACTCGACTTTTACCGGGTCCTTAGAGCATAGCATCTAACGACCTAACATACTAGTAAAAGAACATAGGCACCTAGGGATCATGCAACTAGGGTTTCATTCAACTCCTGAAACGTAAATGCACAAGCATAACAAAGATAGTTGCATAATTTAAACAAAACATGGGTTAATGATAAACTGGGGCTTGCCTTCGTTGGCAAGGTTGGCCTTTGGCCCTTCTGGACTTTGGTCCAGATCTTATTCTACAGTGACGTAGTGCACGTCTCCGTCAGCTCCTCCGTCTCCTCCTTCCGGCACGAGCGTATAGCTACCGTCAGGAAGATCTACACGAGGATGCATATGCAAGATTTAATTGACAATTTTGATTTAATTAACTACAAAACAACACATGGCAACCATGGGGTGCATGGGTGACCACATTCACCTAGATAAACATACATTCAACATACTCTTCCTATAAAGGAACAATATGTGGTGCTTTATCAATTATTCCTTTTTCATAGTGACTGTGTACATATTTATATAAATAAATTAATTTATTTGCACAAAACAGCAAGGGGGTGGTTTTAAACTTGTTAGCATGCTTCACCTCAAATACATATGGTCATTAGGGGGGTAGTGATGGTTTTCCAATTAAACTTACTATTAAGCTTAAAATGGCTTCTCCATTTTTATTCAACAAAACAAATTATAAAACACCATGGGTGGTGTTCACTGAGCTCTCTAACTCTAATTTAAGCCACTGACCACACATGCATACTTGCTTGAGATATAAAAACAAATATACCAAAAGGACAACTTTTATTCACCAAAACAAGATAAATGCATATAAAAAATAAATAAAGAACTTTTGGATCCAAACTTTCTCTCACTGATTCTCTAGCTCAAAACAAGGCTAAGCAACCAACATATACATCTATGCCTACTAGACATCATGAGATATGCAATTACTTTCAAAACTAAGCATAATCAAGAATAAATATTTATAGCAGTTATAAAATCATGATAAATTCACAAAAGGTGTATTTAAGCATATTAAGATCATATCCAGGAGTTGGGCTCAAAAATATATCTATTTTAAGCTATAAAATTCATTAAGGCAGATTCAGCATTAATACAAGATAAATTATAATAAAAGATTTACTACATAACTTTCTGCAAATTTTGGTTTGGGGCCTACACATGACATGTCTCACAACATATCCAAAAATCAGCTCATGATCGCATGTAGATTTTCAACTACAACAGATCTAGGTTAAAGGTATTTCAATTTTTCATGCAAAAACTATTGCTCAAAAGTATGGTCATGCTTCACAAAAGTTGTAGAGTTACTCACATGGAAACCAAAAAAATTGGTTTTACATTTTTCTGATTTTTCTGTGAATTTATACGATGTTTCCAAGATCTGGCAAAACACACTTAAAAAGATAGAATCTAATTACGAAGAAGTCCCTGGAAACTTTTAAGTCTTCACAGAAATACCCTTGTCTCTATCAACCAGGCCCCCGAGCACGAAAACTTTCACAAGCGTGCCCCCGGCGGCGGAGGCGAGCTCGCCGCCGGCGATGTGGGCCGGAGGTGGGCAACAAAAGGCACGGGGGTGCGATTCAGCTCACCTAGGGTCGATTGGTAACGGATTGGAGGGTAGGGGGTGCTCCGGTGAGCGCCGGCGGCGGAGCAGTGGCGGCGCGTCCGCCTCGGCTTGGTTTCCGGCGATGTGTGGAGCAAGGCTGGGCAATGTGCGGCGCAGGGAGCTCCAAGGTGTCCTAGGGGAGGGGCTAGGAGGGTCGGATGGCGCTGGGAGCGCGCGGGAGAGGGAGCTCGTCGGTGGCGGCAGCAATGGCGGGGGCGGCGGCGCTCTGGCACATGAGAGGAAAGGAGGCACGGGTTTTATAGCCGCGGCTCGGCCTTGGAGAGGCGGTTTGCGAGCACGTCAACACGTCGGCATGGTCACGGCATGGGTAGGTACGGCGAGGGGCGGTGCGCGACGTGCGGCGGGCGGCAATCCAATAGCGTAAGGCGGTACGGCTCTCCGGCGAGTGGGGAACTGCCGCGTGGCGCCGACCACGGACTTGCTCGCGTCACGCACAGGCAAAGCTCGGGGCGGCGCACAGACCGCTGGACACCGGCCGTCCTCGGCGTGCGCGTACGGCGGGTACAGCGGCAGGCCGACGTGGCGTCGGGCGACGTCGCGGGCGCGCGTTCGCGTGCTGGATTGGTTTTGTTTAGTTTGGCCCTGTTTGACTGGCTCAAACACGGGATTTTTCTATAGAACTGTACCAAGGCATAATTAGCAAAGTTGTAGATCGATTGATCCTCTACAACTTTTACAGAGGTCGATGGGTGGTTTAGTCAACAGATTTCGTATAAATTGCTGACAAACTTTGCACTTTTCATGGCATCGGTGAACAGGAGCTGCTGGCGCTGACCACAGTTTTACACAATTTTCCACTCCAAATTTCAAATGCCACCCAACATGAAAGTTGTGTCCCTCGAAAAACTGGACAACTTTTATATTGGGAGAAATTGAAGTGTTTAGGTGAAATGTGGAGAACGCGGCAAAAGTTCTAGAATGGCCATGGAGGTCAAAGGGTTTGGGTAGGGGTTTGACTAGGGTTTGACAAGATTTGACCAAGCTTTGACCAAAGGTTGACCATTAGGAAAGTTGGCTAGGTTTTCGAGGTGATGGCCCAGGTTGACCAAAGTTTGACCAAGTCAACGTGTTTGACTGGATTGACTAGGTCATTAGCGTCAATTAATCTTAACTGAAAACCTGAGGCGTCACAGCCTACCCCTCTTAAAAAGAATCTCGTCCCGAGATTCGAAGATAAAAGACCAAAGTAAGGGGTGTCCTCAGATAGGAAAAGTTACCCGTGAAGTTAAGCTGGCCTTGGTTTACTTGAATCGTGGGCTTCTTGTCGCGATTGCCCTTATCCACTCCGGGGTTCTGATTCTGCTGCTGGGGCTTGTTCCTCCTGGGGTTCGGGCATTCATTGGCATAATGCCCCGGTTGCCTACAATTGTAGCAAATGCGGGGTGGAAGTTCCTTCGGCTTAGAAGCTTGTGGCTGGGCTTGGCGGTACTGAAAATTTCCCGAAGGCTTATGCAGGGACGGGGTCACTTTCCAGTGGCCCGATGCGGATGATTGGGAAGAACCATGCACATTCTTCTTGATGAAGCGGAATTTCTTGCCCGATCCATCTCCCGAAGCAAAGTCATTCTGTCTCTTCTTATCCTTCTATACCTTCATCATGGCATCCTCTTGAGAGATAGCTTTGTTCACCAACTCATGATAATTGTTGGGCTCCAATAGATTTAGCCTTTCATACAAATCACCATTAAGGCCATCACGAAAACGTTCCATCTTTTTGGCATCGGTATCCACGTGATGTTCTCCATACTGGCAGAGATTGTTAAACTTCTGTGCATATTGATACACAGTGTCGTCTCCTTGCTTCAGAGCAAGCAACTCTTTCATCTTTCTAACCATGAGTCCTTTAGGAATGTGGTGGTCCTTGAAAGCTTTCTTGAATTCAGCCCAAGTGACTTCATGTCCAGCAGGTTGCATGGACTTAAAGTGCTCCCACCACATTAAAGCTTCTCCGCGAAGCTGCAAGGTCGCAAAGCTGGCCTTGCGCTCCTCGGAGCAAGGTAGGACAAATGCAGAAAATTTGGCCTCTATGGCCCTGACCCATGCGTCAGCGTCAAGGGGCTCTTCTGCTTTAGTGAACGTTGGGAGCTTCATCTCGATAAACTAGGCGTAGGTGGTGACCATATGCGGTCCATCATGATTGGCCCCAATTGGAGGTCTCTGTTGCATCTGTTGGGCCATCTGCTGCTGCGTCTGCAGGATCTGGCACAACACCTCAGTTTGGGTGGCCATGAATGTCTCCACCGGCGTCATGGGTGGTGGCGGCGGTGGGTCACCACTACTCGACGCACCAAAACCGTTAGGAGTGCTGCGTGTCGGTCCGACCATCTGAAAATTTGAGTTCTCATTAAACACATATTCATAAGCTTGCTCACAAAAATTAACAAGTAGAATATGCACGACGAAAACTCATTCATGGCAAAAAAAAATTTCGGAACCGGACAGCACAACGGTCATAAGCATAAAATTCATAAATCTCTGCTTATATACCAAAAAATTCTCATTTTTGGGTTAGTAGATGTAGGATTTCATAAGCTCCAACGTTGGTATTCAACTCCGAGTCAATTTCCAACATTATCATGCCCGAAAAATTCCGTAACCGAGGTTCTGCCTAGCTGTTTTCACAGGAGGCCGAGGTGCACTAAATTTGCCCTAACTCTCGGTACATCTATGCAAACATGATGAAATTTGGTGAGCATGATCTCCACAACATTTCACACAACTTGGTATTTAACCTAAGGTCCAAAGTTGATCACAACCAGCATCATTAAATTATCCATCCTACTACGACACTAGTACAACTCATTACTTTATTAAAAGCATACCCAACATCAACTAGATGACAAGCTAGCCTAGGTTCACTTCCTAGGGGATTGACTTTCCTAAGCCGAAGAAAGGCTCAAGGTGAAGCAGGTCCAGACTCCACTCCAGATTCTCCTTGAATGTCCTCAGGATTCCCTTCCTCTCATGGTTCAGGAACGACAGGTTCATGTGGTGGAGCTGCTATTGCTTCCAGTTGATTCTCTAGTTCAAGCATATATTGGTCATTATGCTGTAGCATAAAATTCTGCTCATGAATAACATCACTCAATTCTCGTATTTTTGCTTTATCCTTGCGTCTTCTCTTCTTGAGATTGGCTATCATTGCTCGAGCTTCTTTTAACTCTTGGGTGATATCTTCTACTTCATTAACTTGTTGTCTATAAACTTGGTGTCTATAGAACATGCTTTCTCCCACCATCAGTTGATAGGTGTCATACATAGCTTTGGAGAAATGGACGGAGGTGACAAGATCAGGACTATAGTGAGAGTTGCCCTGAGCGGAGAGAAAAGCTTCGCACTCAACCCATTGTCCGGAATGTTGCTCAGGTAAAGGAATCACCTTGGCTGCAGTGCTAGCTACCAAATCAGCGTGCTTCCCACAAAAAGTTGTGAGCGCTTCCAAAGCAGCCTTTTGCACCATGTCAGCCAGGTTCAACCCTTGTGCCTGACTCTCCCACTCTTCTCAAGCAGGGTTTGTCGGGCACACGGGGATCTTCACCTTCACTTCCCAACGAAGGAGCTAGCCTGTGGTCATGAGCTCACGTGCCGAGTACTCTGGATAAGCGGTGTACCCAAAGTCCTTCAAGGTGTCCCACAAAAGTGAAGGAAATCCACCCTCCTTGAGGTAGTTCAAGTGAGTCCACGCCTGCGCATCAACGGTCATGGATCCGGAGGCAGGCATCTGGATAAAGTGATGAATGTAAGAACCAGATGCAAGCATGTGCACAAGGATAGATTCTCGTAGCTATAAAAGAGAGTTGCATACAAAGACCACTACTAAAGTTTCAAACTTTCAACAAGATTTCAGGGAGTAAAAGGAATAAGTTTGATCCTCATCATGTGGGTAAGATTTGGGGTAGCCATTTGCACAAGGTACAAAGATATGCCGGAACTCGAAACGAGTGCACATACAACATGGCGTAAAGTTCGGAGGTCGTGAACAAAATTCATAACTCAGAACCTATGACCCCAAAAATTTCCAAATTTTGGTAGCAACTCAGCAAGATTATGAGGCACCTTTTTGGTATTCAAAGGTTGATCTAAAAAGGTTTGGAAGATGCTCAACTTAAATGAAAGTTAAGAGTAGGTTTCTTGGAAAAAGACAGCATGACGGAGGTTCACTATTTTGGGCATAACTTGAGATCTATAGAATCTATGACCATGAATTTTTGCGAGCGAAAACTAGATTAGATATGGAGCAACTTTGGTATAGATCATCTAGTCAAATTATTTTTAGAACAGGGGGCAAAAATTCAAGCAATCAGCCACATTAGATTTTTGGACAGCAACACATCTATACATGAGAGGCTATATAAGAAAATCACACTAGCAAAATTTTCCCTTAGAGAGCACATAAAACATGCATAGGGTTCAGTTTTAAGCTTCCACGATTTTTAACATGATGCAAGACGTCCTATTCGTCCTCACTAGGCGATCAAGCCAAAAATCGAAGTTAGTGCCGGTGGCAAGGCATGTATACATTTCTCCCTATAATAACTAGTCGGGAGCTACTCGATGCTCACTTAGCGACTTACGAAACGTTGTTAGTGTACCTGCAGAAAAGAACCTTCCGTGCCAGCACGTCATGGAAGCGACCACATACATTACCGTTCACTATAGAAACGGTATCCATGCATCAAGCCGTTGCATGGACAGCGTCCAACCTCAGACACCCTCCGTTTGAATGGAGTGTATCCTTGCCTCGCATATTCGTCATGCGGAATGCACACGTACGGCAAAACGTGGCGACATCACAACCCATGACATGTTCATCTTGAATAGAGCATGTCATCCTTCGTATGACTCTCATACGGAAAGCGCACGTATAAGACACGTGAGCAACCAGACGAGAAGATGGGATCCGTCGAATAGATCACTCCATCAACCCTCGCATTCCCGTGATGCGGCACAGCACACGTATAAAACACGTGGCTTCATCCAGTTTGGTTGTGCAAGGAAGTAAGTCTGACATAAAGTAAAGTGCTGGAAGTTAGCAAAATAAACCATAGATTCTTATGCCACCTTAAAGAACCCAAAATTCCCTCTAGGGCCTCTCGATCTAGATCATTCCTTAACGATCCAACGTATTTTCAAAATCCAATCAATCTTGGCAAGTTTTATTGTAAATCATGTGATTAGTATTAATCTAATCACTCTGGTGCATACGGATGCTCTGATGCCAACTGTGACAACCCCATCCGAGATAATTCCGTACTATCGCCTAAACCACTCCATTTGGTCATTAAGCGATAATAAAGAATCATCCTGTTGAGTGTTGCCGGGTCATAGCCCGGTAAATCACTTGAATCACACACAGAGGATCGAAACGTATACATTAAAACTCCCATGAAGGAGAGTCCAGAGTGCATTACACAACTTAAATCCAAATTCACCCTTAGGGGTTTAATTATTACAAACCATGGTTCAAGACATGATAAGTAAAGTTCAGAGTTTTAAAACAGCGGAATTTAAACTATGATACGATAAACATCACAGGAGGCCATCCGTGATCACATCACTCGTCGTCATCCACCCATTCTAGCTCCCAGCTGGGTGGAATCTCTCCAGGCCAAACAACTTCACCTGAAAACAACAATTATAGCAAGGCTGAGTATATTAATACTCAGCAAGACTTACCCGTCAAAAGTTACCTCTAGACATGTAAGGCTTTTGGCTAGTGGGTTTGTTTTGCCAAAAAGTAACTAGGATCATGGATCCTTACTTTCAATATTTTAGCTCAAATTCTAGTGAGTTACCATTACTATGATAAGCAACTATTGCAATCAAGAATTGTACATTACAATTAATTCACGCAGAAGAATTCACATAGTTCCATCATTACGGGATATCATGGCCAGTTGATTAAGCAGTCTCGATAACGGTGAGAGGCCGACAATCGATAGATTAAACCCTTGCAAGGTAAACCTAAACACGCGGAGCGGTGCCCCAACAGAGCCGACAGACCAAACGGTTCCCAAAAATCCTCGGCTTGGGATAATAGCTTACAGTCCCGGGTACAAGGCTATCTGGTATGCCCCTACATAGTACATCCAGCCTCACACATGTACCCTCCTCCCGGTTGCGGGCCGGGTAGGAGAATGCTCAAGATTAGTAATAGTAAGATCCCACACTGTCTCATTAAGGTACTAGGCTTACCGGTCCCATTCCCGACAAGTGCTTAGTACGTTCAAAAGCTTAGCCCACGAAGCCACTGGACCGGAGCCCAAATCCCATGCTCTTACCACATGAGCAATCCATTTATGAAGATCTTATGATTCCAACATAAGAACCTATTCTCGTGAGTGATGAACATCACTCGACTTTACCGGGTCCTTAGAGCATAGCATCTAACGACCTAACATACTAGTAAAAGAACATAGGCACCTAGGGATCATGCAACTAGGGTTTCATTCAACTCCTGAAACGTAAATGCACAAGCATAACAAAGATAGTTGCATAATTTAAACAAAACATGGGTTAATGATAAACCGGGGCTTGCCTTCGTTGGCAAGGTTGGCCTTTGGCCCTTCTGGACTTTGGTACAGGTCTTGTTCTACAGCGACGTAGTGCACGTCTCCGTCAGCTCGTCCGTCTCCTCCTTCCGGCACGAGCGTATAGCTACCGTCAGGAAGATCTACACGAGGATGCATATGCAAGATTTAATTGATGATTTTGATTTAATTAAATACAAAACAACACATGGCAACCATAGGGTGCATGGGTGACCACATTCACCTAGATAAACATACATTCAACATACTCTTCCTATAAAGGAACAATATGTGGTGCTTTAACAATTATTCCTTTTTGATTGTGACTGTGTACATATTTATATAAATAAATTAATTTATTTGCACAAAACATCAAGGGGGTGGTTTTAAACTTGTTAGCATGCTTCACCTCACATACATATGCTCATTAGGGGGGTAGTGATGGTTTTCCAATTAAACTTACTATTAAGCTTAAAATGGCTTCTCCATTTTTATTCAACAAAACAAATTATAAAACACCATGGGTGGTGTTTACTGAGCTCACTAACTCTAATTTAAGCCACTGACCACACATGCATACTTGCTTGAGCTATAAAAACAAATATACCAAAAGGACAACTTTTATTCACCAAAACAAGATAAATGCATATAAAAAATAAATAAAACACTTTTGGATCCACACTTTCTCTCACTGATTCTCTGGCTCAAAACAAGGCTAAGCAACCAACATAAACATCTATGGCTACTAGAGATCATGAGATATGCAATTACTTTCAAAACTAAGCATAATCAAGAATAAATATTTATATCAGTTATAAAATTATGATAAATTCACAAAAGGTGTATTTAACCATATTAAGATCATATCCAGGAGTTGGGCTCAAAAATATATTTCTTTTAAGCAATAAAATTCATTAAGGCAGATTCTGCATTAATACAAGATAAATCATAATAAAAGATTTACTACATAACTTTCTACAAATTTTGGTGTGGCGTCTACGCATGACATGTCTCACAACATATCCAAAAATCAGCTCATGATCTCATGTAGATTTTGAACTACAAAAGATCTAGGTTAAAGGTATTTCCATTTTTCATGCAAAAACTATCACTCAAAAGTATGGTCATGCTTTACAAAAGTTGTAGAGTTACTCACATGGAAACGAACAAAATTGGTTTTACATTTTTCTGATTTTTCTGTTAATTTATACGATGTTTCCAAGATCTGGCAAAACACACTTAAAAAGATAGAATCTAATTACGAAGAAGTCCCTGGAAACTTTTAAGTCTTCACAGAAATACCCTTGTCTCTATCAACCAGGCCCCCGAGCACGAAAACTTTCACAAGTGTGCCCTCGGCGGCGGAGGCGAGCTCGCCGCCGGCGATGTGGGGCCGGAGGTGGGCAACAAAAGGCACGGGGGTGCGATTCAGCTCACCTAGGGTCGATTGGTAGCGGATTTGAGGGTAGGGCGTGCTCCGGCGAGCGCCGACGGCGGAGCAGTTGCGGCGCGTCCGCCTCGGCTTGGTTTCCGATGAGGTGTGGAACAAGGCTGGGCAATGTGCGGCGCAGGGAGCACCAAGGTGTCCTAGGGGAGGGGCTAGGGGGGTCGGATGGTGCCGGGAGCGCGCGGGAGAAGGAGCTCGTCGGTGGCGGCACTCTGGCGTGTGAGGGGAAAGGAGGCACGTGTTTTATAGCCGCGGCTCGGCCTTGGAGAGGCGGTTTGCGAGCATGTCAACACGTCGGCATGGTCACGGCATGGGCAAGTACGGCGAGGGGCAGTGCACGACGTGCGGCGGGCAGCGGTCCAATGGCGTAAGGCGGTGCGGCTCTCCGGCGAGTGGGGAACTGCCACATGGCACCGACCACGGACTTGCTCGCGTCACGCACAGGCAAAGCTCGGCGCGGCGCACAGACCGCTGGACACCGGCCGTCCTCGGCGTGCGCGTACGGCGGGTACGGCGGCGGGCCGACGTGGTGTCGGGCGACGTCGCGGGCGCGCGTTCACGTGCTGGCTTGGTTTTGTTTAGTTTGGCCCAATTTGACTGGCTCAAACACGGGATTTTGCTATAGAACTGTACCAAGGCATAATTAGCAAAGTTGTAGATCGATTGATCCTCTACAACTTTTACAAAGGTCGATGGGTGGTTTAGGCAACGGATTTCACATAAACTGCTGACAAACTTTGCACTTTTCATGGCATCGGTGAACAGGAGCTGCTGGCACTGACCATAGTTTTACACAATTTTCCACTCCAAATTTCAAATGCCACCCAACATGAAAGTTGTGTCCCTCGAAAAACTGGACAACTTTTATATTGGGAGAAATTGAAGTGTTTAGGTGAAATGTGGAGAACGCGGCAAAAGTTCTAGAATGGCCATGGAGGTCAAAGGGTTTGGGTAGGGGTTTGACTAGGATTTGACAAGATTTGACCAAGCTTTGACCAAAGGTTGACCATTAGGAATGTTGGCTAGGTTTTCGAGGTGATGGCCCAGGTTGACCAAAGTTTGACCAAGTCAACGTGTTTGACTGGATTGACTAGGTAATTAGCGTCAATTAACCTTAACTGAAAACCTAGGGCGTCACAGGTGCGATCCAACGAGTGCAAGAGCTTCACGGCTCTATCATGATCATCGTATGGGAGCACGGCCATGTTGGCTCTCATGTTGTTCACCACAACCGTAAACCGCTGGAAAAGGGCATCAACGGACTCGCCGGGGAGAGGAGTGAAGTTCTCGTACTCTCTCCGGTAAGTCGCGTACATCCGAGCCTGAACCTGAGCATTCCCAGCATGAGCATCCTTCAACTGCTCCCAAATCCTATAAGCTAAGTCCTCTGTCTGAACCCGGTCGAATTCGGACTGACACAGAGCACGAAACAAGTAGTCGACCGCCTTGTTGTTGGCGTCGAACATGTCCCTCGATCCTGGAGCAAGGAAGTTAATCGGATGAACATAAGCTGTGTTCACCGTAACGTCCCAAAGGATTTGTCCCTTGCCATGAAGGAACGCAGCCATCCGTCTCTGCCACATCTGGTAGTTCTTCCCATCGAAGTGCGGAGGACCCGATCCCTGTTCCTGGTACGCCATCTTTGGATCTTAGACTGGTTAGAGCCTCGAAAGACCCGAACCGGCTCTGATACCAATTGAAGGACCGAAACTGGCGACCAGAGAGGGGGGGAGTGAATGGGAGCCGAAAAAAAATTCTTCTCGAAGGAGATGGCTACTCCAACAAGATGAACGCAGCAACCAAGCACGTCTCCGACTCAACTACCCAAGTTGGCCAAGACCACGTAGCCACTGGAGTGCTACTGGTCCTAGGAACCAACAACTCAACCAAACGAACCAAACACTCCAAACACGCAGCAGAAAACTGCACAGCCTGCTGTCTGTGCCACACCGGTCAGACCGATGGCTCCTGCCGGTCAGACCGATGGCACCGGTCAGACCGGTGGACTCTGCCGGTCAGGCTGGTGACACACAGCAAGTGCACAGCAAAGTTCCAGGAAGCCTTAGTGACTTCTCGAGGCCCTGGAACAAAAAGCACGTCCAAAACTCAAACTGCAGAGGAAGAAAACCCTTCACAAAGTCTAGCAAAACTCCTCGCAACCTGTCAAGAACTGACCAGCAACAACTCAGCCCAAAGACACACGAGCCAGGCAGTTCACCCGAGGCAAATCCCACAAAGGCTTACACCGGTCAGACCGGTCCAGAGCACCGGTCAGACCGGTCACGCCTAGGCAGCTCGGGATGAACAGCACCCGCGGGTCAACTCCCCAAATCCAACTTCCGATCTCCCGATTCGCTCCACGGATTCGCACAAGACTTTGGGGATAGTAGGAACACCTCATGGGCACTCCATAGCCAAGATTTGGTTTACCAAATTTTGCTAGAACGAGAGGAATCGAAGGATTTCCACCAAGAACGCCTCTAACCCTAGAGCCAAGAAATCCCCAAAATTGAGCCCCTTTACTCACGGATTTGGGAGGGGAATCAAAGGGAAAAGAACCACGAAGGGTTCATGCATACATTCCCCACCAAATCCCAAAGAGAAAGGTCTCAAAACCACCACAAGAACTTTGCCAATAAAAGGCTCCGAAAATCACCAAAAAGTGAAAACGGGAAGAACACAATCAAGCCTTGAGGAACCACGCCGAATCATCTATACATACCATGAAAGGTTCATACAAGGTCTAGCTTCCGCCCAATCATCCTTCCCTCTCACAAGATCTCACCATGAAGCTCTCAAACTAGTCCTAGAAATTCCAAAGGAAAAATGGAAGAGGAAAAATAGCAAAACCAAATGAGCTAGGGTTCCAAGAGATGGCTGCCATCCACTCACCACTTGGGTTATATGGAGGCTAGCCGAAAGACGAAACTACCCCTAAGGCCAAATACTAGGAAACACACCCCCGAGGGGCACTTCGGGAAACTTTGTCTTCGCACCATCGGACGGATGCCCAGCGACCGCAAACTTGCTTAGCCTCGACGCAAGCCTTGCGATCCCGATGCGTGTCCTCCGCTTCGAAGTCTCCGGACTGCATCGTCGCACACCGTTCAGACCGGTGCTCCTCATCGGTCAGACCGGTCTGATGCTGCTGCACCTCCGTCTTCGGTCTTCGGTCTTGGCTTTGTGGATCAACCAAGGAACCCAGTGGTTTTCTGGTGAACCACCGGAAACCCCGCGAACTCGGTGTAGCCTCCGCCAATCTCCACTCATGACTCGGCTCCCACGTAGTCCCGGCTCGACCTTGGTTTTGAGGCTCAACCAAGAAACCATCCATGACTTCATCTTGCCGTTCTTGCCACCATGCGGCCCGCACTTGACTCCGCTGGCCACCGGGTCCCTCGAACCAAGCCTACTTGTCTTCTCCACACCTAGAGGCCTCACCAGCAACGACCTTTCGCGCTTGTTCTTCACCTGCACCAACACCAGTCAAGCCGCAACCTGCACTTGCAATACTTAGCCAAGAATCAGTCCACACCACGTTGTCAATCACTCATCACACCAAGAAGCGACCATCCACCGGTTCTCGAACCACACAGGTCCTCACCATGATATGTTGGATGTGAGCTTATGATCATGCTTGTGAGCTCGTATGATGTATAGCTATGCTCTTGATAAGCTTTGGATATGTATGCATGTGAATGGCTTATTTTTGTGAAAATGATATATATGATCCTCTCTTGTGAGTTGAATGCCTTTCATGCTCAAATTGTGCTCATATGGCTATATCTTGCTTAATTTGTGCTTGGGTATCGTGCTCTTTTCATTTGGGGTCAAAGACCCATTTGTCATCATGAATGTTTAGCCTACATGCTACCTTGTGGAGAAGCATAAGCTTCTTTTTGACGCAAAGTCACTTCATGTACCATGTTTAATTTGAAATCATGAAATTGGTATGTTGAATTGTCTATGCTTGATGAGTTTGCCCTCAATTGGTATCATGTCATGTTTGCTTTAAATTCCTTATCTTGGGTGCTAAATCGTTGCTTGATGTTCACCATTGAGAAGTCTCATTTTAGAAGTGGACACATGGCTCGGTGGCTTTGACATGACATGAGATAGCTTGTAGGTGTTTGTGATGATCTTGTGATCAGAACTTGTGACCTTGCATGAAGTTTGTGAGCTATATGTTGTGTGTGCTCAGTTTGGTCATGTTGAGGTCCTATGCTCATGAGAGGGAAATTTTGTTGAAAATTGCTTCTTTTTTATCATGGCTATATCACATGCTTATATGTTCCTTGCTCTCTTGTTGGCGATACTTATACGGATGTTTGAGCTTTCTTGTATGCTCTATGTTTCATTCCTAGCATATTATTGTGCTCATTGCCTATTTGAGAAGCTCGTGTTCATTTTAGCCTTGATTCATGCATTACCAACAAGGGGGAGAAATTGTGTCTCCAATTCATAACATGGGGAGAGATACACTTTGTATAACAAGGGGGAGAGTTTTGCGTCATGAGAGAGAAAAAGAGGAATACTCAGTTCAGGGGGAGAACTTGAGTTTGCACGCATTTGTACAGGGGGAGCTTGCATTCATGTAGGGGAGCTCTTTGTGTCGCCTGACTTTGCCTCGTGCTTTGCTCATTTGCCGATGGTGTCGAGCTCTTTTGCCTCACCTTGAGGAGTCGGCATTTTGAGCATTTTGTCTCGGTTGTGTTGAGCCGTTACCCTTGCCTTAGGGGATCGAGATTTGCTCTCTCAAGTGATCTTGTTTTGGCTTTTGTTTGGCTTGTGATCACTTGTTGGAGTTCTTTGTTTGTTTCTTTTCTTTTCTTTTTCTTTCTCTTATGAATTGGAGACTATGTGTGTTGTCAATGCACTCATCAAGGGGGAGATTGAGGACCGGAGCATCCGAGGACTGGTGGATGGTCGCTCCTTGGTGTGATGAGTGATTGATAACGTGGTGTGGACTGACTCTTGGCCGAGTATTGTAGGTGCAGGTTGCGGCTTGATTTGCGTTGGTGCAGGTGAAGAGCGGGCGCGAAAGGTCTTAGCCTGTGTGGCCTCTGAGGAGTGGAGAGACAAGTAGGCTCGGCTCGATGGACCCGGTGGCCGAACGGGATCAAGTGCGGGCCGCATAGTGGCAAGAAAAGCAAGACGAAGTCGGGTACGGTTTCTTTGTTGAGCCTCAAAACTAAGGTGGAGCCGGTGCAGGGTAGCGGCTCACAACCAAAGTCTGCACGCGGGGTTTGGTTGGTTTACGCCACAAAACCAACACCGAGCTGGGACGACGTGGCGGCCAAGTCATGAGTGGGATTGGCGTGGAGGCTCCACTGAGTCCGCGGGGTTTGCGGCGGTTCACCACAAACCGTCGGGGTTCCTTGGTTGAACCACAAAGCCAAGACCAGAGACTCAGCGGGCGAAGACGGGATCCAAGCGCGCCGAGAGACTTCGAAGCGGAGGACACGCGTCGGGATCGCAAGGCTTGCATCGAGGTGAAGCGAGGTGCGGTCGCCAGGCATCCGTCCGATGGTGCTACGATGAGAATATCCAAAGCGCCCTTCGGGGGAGTGTATCCTAGTATTATGTAATAGGGGTAGTTTCGTCTTAGAGGAGTGAGGATGGAAGCCACCACTAGGAACTCTAGCTCATTTGCTTTCTCTTTTTCCCTTCCTATTTTCCTTAGGATTTTCCATAGGACTAGCTTGAGAGCTTCATGGTGAGATCTTTAGAGAGGGATGGATGATCGCGAGGCAAGCTAGACCTTGTATAAATCTTTCTTGGCATGTATAGAAGATTCGGCGTGATTCCTCAAGGCTATTTGTTGTCTCTCCCGTTTTCCCTTTTTGGTGATTTTTGGAGCTCTTTCTTGGGATTTTTTGAGAAGCTTTTGGAGGCGTTTCTTTGCGGGATTTTTTTTGGGAATCACACATGAGGTTGGTGTGCCTCTTTTCTTGGTGATCTTGCCCCTCAAATCCAGTGGAAAGCTCTCCGATTTGGTGGTTTTTGGCGGAGCCCGAGTTCTTGTGGTTGAACTCGGTTCGTGATCGATTCCCGCCGATTTACTTGGTTTGAGGCTCCAAGTTTTTGGGCATAGCATCCTCTAGGGATGCTTCACATCTCCCCCAAATCTTGTCTCAATCCATCCAGCGGTTAGGGAGATCCATCGATCGAAAGTTTGGAGTTGAACCGCGGGCGATTTTCTGGGCTACCGCGGGTGACCCGCCCCCTATGGCCGGGTGACCCTAGGTGGTGTTGACTTTCTAGTTCCTCTTCTTCCATTTTAGATCTGTAGAGTTTCCTTCATCTTTTTGAGGAGATCTTTTGGGAGAAGCTTCTTAGTGTTGCTGCAAAGCCTTGGTTAAAATCTCGTGATTTTAGGAGGTCGTTTGCTTAGGTTTTGATTGTTTTATTCGATCGTCAGCTTGCTGAATTTCTGGGCGCTCAGGGTGACCCACCCCTGTATGTTATGGTGACCCGTTTTGGTTCTGAGTGGTTGGCGGGTGATCCGCCTCCCTATGTCAGGGTGACCCGTTTTGGTTCTGGTGGGTGGCGGGTGACCCGCCCTCTATGTCAGGGTGACCCGGTTTGATTTGGTGTTGTCCGGTTCGCTTTGGTTCCTTGTTTCGTGCTTCCACTAGGTGAACCAAGGATCGTTCCTAAGGTTAGTAGTTCCTCTATAACTACGTAACCTTGACGATTGACTTGAGCAAGTGTAGGTTTCGTGGGTTTGATTTTGGGACATAGGCCGAGTTCTTTGAGAAGAATTTTTATCGGCTCCCATTCACTCCCCCCCCCTCTCTGGTCACCAATTCGGTCCTTCAAGAGCACTTGTGAGAAAGAAGAGAAATTCGGGAATATTCCAATTCCACCACATCCCACACCCAAAGACAAGTTTGCACCCAAGCCAAACCAGTTGCTTAAACCGAAAGAGAAACCAAGTGAGAAGGCGAGTGAAAAGTCTAGTGAGAAACCAAGTGGGAAGCCAAGTGAGAAGCCATGTGAAGAGCCTCATCCCAAGCCTAAGCCAAAACCAATTTGTTTCCATTGTGAGTTTTGTGGGAAGGATGGTCATAAGAGAGAGTTTTGCTCCAAGAGAAAGAGAGAGGCAAGAATGGCTAAGGAGTGGGCGAACAAGGACAGGTACCACCCTTCTCATGGTGTGTATGAGCCTCGTATGCCAATACCCAAGGGAAAGGCTGTTGTGAGAAGCATTCCAGCATGGGGAGACGTGAGTTCCCGTAGCCGAGGTGGGTTTCTGGAGAGGGCGGTCAGACCGGCCAGGCATGGCGGTCAGACCGGCCCTGCCCAGGGGGAGGTGGTTAGACCGGCCTGGCTAGGCGGTTAGCCGGCCCTCCCCAGATTTCTGGGCGGTTCGGTTTTTCTGGGCGGTTTGGTTTTCGAGGTCGTAGTGCTGGTGGTTTCAGTTCCTATGGTCATGATGCAGGTGGTAGGCGCTTTGAGTCTAGTGGTGTTGTGTTTGCTGGACGTTCTCCATCTCGTGACTAATACGAGTTTGGGAGAGGTTGCAGCTTTGAGTCTCAAAGGGGCTACGGACCACGGTCTTTCTATCGTCGTGCTCGTACTCCTCCAGCGAGACAGGAGTGGTTTCCCCGTGGTCGTTCCAATTTTGATAGGAGTGATAGGATGGATGTTGCCAACCCTACTTTTGAGGAGATGGCTCGGCACTGGTTTAACACTTTTGGTACTAACCCCAGTGTTGAGTCGTTTGCTCACTCTCGCTCTTGGTTTTGAGTTGTAGGTGGCAGGCTCGGAGAACATTTGGTTGACTTCAGGGGTGGTTCTCCAGCCTCATACCCTGGTGGTGTCAAGAAGGTACATCACTTTCGGGGATGGTGAACAAGGACAAGGGACTTCTGAAGGAATGATCAAGGTAAGTAAATTTGTGACCTTCAAGTGTGTGGCATTGGTCAAGCCACTCGGTTCGTTTTGCTCTTTGCTCTATCATGTGTGCTTAGGGTGAGCTTTGTATGCTCTTTGGCCCTAGTGCATGTGTTTAGGGGGAGCCTGTGTGCTTTGTGTGCTCTTTGCTCTATCATGTGTGCTTAGGGTGAGCTTTGTATGCTCTTTGGCCCTAGTGCATGTGTTTAGGTGGAGCTTGTGAGTTTTGTGCTCTTTTGCCGGTGGTGTCGAGCCCTTTTGGTCGAGGAGCCGGCTGTTTGTGAACTTTGTGTGTGGTTGGTTTCCTGAGTTGGCGGTGAAGCTCCTTGTGTAGCATATGTATAGCTTTTCCTTTTGTGCATGTTTGCATTTGCATTGCATTTTGTATCATATGCATTGTGGTAGGAAAAGCTTCTCCTATATACATGGTTCACCATGATGTGCTATATATGATCTTGTGAGCTAGTTTGGTATGCTATAGTTAGTTTGGCTTAGCTCTTGATGATCTCGGTTTATGCCCATGGTTGCAAGCTATGTTTTTGAAAAATGTCATATGTATGCTCTCTTGTGAGTAAATGCCTTTATATGATCTTGACATATTTTTATGGCTTGGCTATGCTTAATTTGTGGTTGGATAGCTTATTTTGATCATATGGGGCCAAAGGCTCATTTGTCATCATGAATGTTTAGCCCGCTTGCTTTATCTTGTGGAGGGGCATAAGTTCCTTTTTTGTCGCAAAGACATTTCATGTACCAAATGCAAATCTGAAAATAAAATGTAAATTGCTTGAAAAATGTGCTCTCATGTCATTTGCGCTTATTTTATATAGCTTTGGGTGCTAAACCGTTGCATGATTGTCAGGAGGTGAGACCTGGACAGATCTGCTAGAGGGCTACCCAAGCAGTTGTAGGTTAATGGAGGGGATCGGGAACTAAGAGCGTAGGTGGTAGTTCGCGTGTGGAACTCGGAACTCGGCAAGGATGGCAATGAACACGGGGGTTTAGACTGGTTCGGGCCTCCGGAGAGTGAAACCCTACGTCCAGTATGAGGTGGAATTATGCGAGGAAGGGAAGTCCCCTCGAATGGAACTCTAGGCCACCTTATATGGTCAACAGGCTAGGGCTTCCATTCGAGGTCGGTGGACCCTCATCGGGGTCGGTTACAAAATGGGAAGGCCATCTGCCTTGATTACAGGGAGTATCCCGCGATCTGCGGACCTACTGGCGGCGCCGAGCCGCGATCTGGTAGCTCGCCTTGCGTGCCAAGCCTTGCGGATTCTCCGGGATCTGGATAAGGTCTTCTGGAGTCTTCCAAGGTCGCCGGGATTGTGGATAAGATCTTTGGGCCCACTTGCAGGTCGGCGGTGCTTCTGGCAGGCTGGGTCCACTTGACAGGGACCTATGGGACCCTGGTCGGTGGGGACTCGTGGGTACCCATGTCTCTCAAGCCCCCGATCGACGTGTAGGCGTAGCGGCCAAGACGAGGCCACGTCGAGACATGACGAAGTCGTGGCGCCGTCAAGGTCGTGTAGGGTGCACGGGGATCCAAAAAAGAAAGAAACCCCTCTAGCATGCACGAAGTCGAACATCGAGCTCCTGGAATATAGGTCCAGGAGGTCGAAGTGAAGGCATGGTGTCGATCTTGAAGAACCGCCATCCTGACCTGAGTCAGGTAACATGAAGGAGCCTCCCAGACCTTGATGAAGGTCGCACCGCCAACCGTAGGTAGGTCGAGCGGAGAAGTGGTGGAAGCGGGCGTCCAGTAGGTCGATGCGACTTGAAAGAAGAGGGTGTCGAAAGACGCACTCGTGGAGTAGCCCCCGAGCAGTAAAGCAACCAGAATGATCGGTTTGATGCTCGAAAAATAAAGGAATAGAGAACCTACGGCCTTCTGTTTCCCTTGTGATGTTTTGACGTTCTGGATAGGACAAAACACCTGGAATCTTCGAGTAAAGCACTAGGCGCTAGTGGTTGTCGTGTCTCATACCACAGGTGCACTGTATGATCACAGGGCCTGCCGCCAAATGAAACTGCAGTCGTTGTCCACCCGCAGAGGACAAAAGCTGCCAGGATGCTGTCAGGTAGGGGATAGGTGCGCCAATGTTCCCACGGGTGAACAGGGACCTCGCGCTTCACGTGGCAACAGTCACCGGATAAGGATGCCACGCCGGCTGTGCTGCAGATGGGATCTAAGGCCTTGTGCTGCGGCTATAAATAGATGACCACGCCACCGAGCTCAACGCTTGAGCCAGCCAAACGAGCCATGGCGAAGCTGTGTAGTAATTTTTCGGTGCCTTGGGCTTGTAGTCATCCACCAGAGCAGAGAATTAGGCCGCCAGCATCTGGTGCTAGAAGAATGTTTGCGAAGTTGGGAGAACTCCATCAGCTGCTTCACCCGCGCCCAGCGAGGAATCCAGGTGCAGCATGGGGCAGTACATGCCTTGACAGACCTTGTGAGCGGAGGCCCGAGGTGATGCTGGAGACCACCATGCTGTACCGGGGAAGGCCCGAGGCAACGCTGGCTCGATTGGGAATCTTGTGGGGGAACCCAGATGTAAATGTGGGTGCCACAGGAAACCTTCTGGGGCTAGAGTAGAGGTGGCTGTGTGGCAGCTGCGACCTCGGCAGCGGTGGAGACCTCCAAGTAGGTCCTGAAGTTAGAAGAAAGCTTGCGACGTGCTTCATCAGTCTAGGTTGCGTCGTAGACACCACATAAGGCCGAACGTGGAGGATTTCAAAGGATCAACAGGGCTGTCACCACCTGCGATCTACCTCTACCATTTCGTGGGATATATGGCAAACGAAGGATAACCCTTAGCCTAGACACTATGTCTATGCTACTGATTACTACCGTAGTCTGACTACGCTATCCCGGGTGCGTAGCAACCTACGGCACTCTATATTAAATATAGAGCGACGAACCCACAAGGAGGAGAACCGATCTCACTCAACTATAGAAGCTACTAGCTTATACTAAAGGCATACGAGAGAGCACTCGGTCCCGTACTATGCTTCCAACGTACACAAACGACTTGCAGCAGACGAACGCATAAACCCAGGATCTACGCACTAGCAGAGGAAAAAAGGCTACTCATGCAACCTAGCATAAACTATTAGAAAGGAATCACTAACACACTTTATTCTAATCAGAGCATGCAAGCATATCCACTTTATTCTAAATGACGAACACGCATACAAACGGGATACAAACTCGTGCACCTAATCAACTAGATCGAGGGGGCGTGTTCGTGAAGAACACACGCCTCTAAATGAAGAACACAAGAACATATCACCTATGCATGAATGCTACTTTAGTCTAAATAGAAAATGTGGAAATACTTACTTTACTCTAATTGAAGAACAAGCATCCATAGAAATACAATACTATCTCACTCTCCTACTCTCTAATCTACCAAGGAGAGGCATCTCCTTTGAAGGGAAGCTCTCATCCTTGGGTGAAGTGGTGAAGTGTGTCTCTATTCTTACCCCCTCCCCTCATATTTATAGGCAAGGGACAAGTGCTTCTCCCCTCTCTTCCCTTCTCTACTTGCGCCACCTGGAGGGAGGAAACGGGGCAGCCACGCACTGTAGCGTGCAGGCGAAGGAGCCTGAGGCGGTGGCGGTGAAAATCGGACAAGAACCGGACCCTAAGTGGGTGAACCGGCCCTGAACCGGCGCCTGGGTGCCTAAACCGGTCGAACTGGGGCCTAAACCGGAGCAAAAGCACAGCAGACCACAGCAACCGGGGGCGAACTAGGAACCGACATACGGCGGGCCACTCGCGGCTTGCCACGCGTCCCGGCCAGGCGGCCCGCCCGCCCGCGCGCGCGCGTCCCGCTTCCCGGCGGGGGCCAGCCCTGGCGCGCCAAATGGCAGGCACAGGTGGCTTCCCGCGCGGGCGCGTGCGGGGCCACAGCACCGGGTCGCGGCCTACTACTGGCTACCACGTGGCCCCACCTGAGCTCTCTCGCGCGTCTGGCGTACGGCGGATGGGGTGCTGGCGTCATGCTGACGTCAGCGTGTCAGCGCCCCATATTATTTTGTTTTTTTTATATCTTTTGCATCCGAACTCCAAAACAAGCTAATGATATATCCATTTTGATCGTCTCGACGAGCCCATCGCAATGGTACAGTCCAAATTGGCATTTGAGATTGTTTATGATGACGTCCTATATAAGCCATTAGATCAGTTGCTCTCAACTGTACCATTTAGCACGTATTTCGGTGTGCCCTGCAACAAAAGCTAGAAACACCAACACTTATGGAGATTGTCAGTATAAAGCCCTATCCTAGTGTTGATGCTCACTTTTTATTTATTTTATGGAGGAGTTGATGGTGTAAAAGTGGTACTTAACAGCCGTCAACAGCCTCCAAGTGTGAGGAACTAGATGTGCTTAGGGTTGAGTTGGCTGAGCTGCAATCTAGACCCACTTTGCTTGGTGCATGCACTTCTTTCCCTGCTTTGCATGAAAAGATTGCTGAGTTTCGTTCTCGCATTGTTTCGCTCGAAGCTGAATTGAAAGTTCGTATTCCCACTTCTTGATCTACTTGTGAATTGCATGCTGTGAATAATTTGGAACTTGCACAATGTGTTGATCATTTGCAGGATGAGAACAATAAGTTGCATGAGGTGTTGAGTTGGTTGTCCAGCCATGAGCCTCAGCTGGGTGTGTTGATTGCCGGTTTTAAGCGCTTTGATGTTTGGGCCTTGGGATCTGA
Organism: Cenchrus fungigraminus; assembly: GCA_036936925.1. Lineage (NCBI taxonomy): Eukaryota > Viridiplantae > Streptophyta > Magnoliopsida > Poales > Poaceae > Cenchrus > Cenchrus fungigraminus. The sequence goes on from CM072772.1 coordinate 37,376,288, forward strand.
TAAGTTTGGTGAGAGCAGTGGTGAGAAAGAATGGAAATTTGGGAATATTCCAATTCCACCACATCCCACACCCAAAGACAAGTTTGCACCCAAGCCAAACCAGTTGCTTAAACCGAAAGAGAAACCAAGTGGGAAGCCTAGTGAGAAGCCTTGTGAAGAGCCTCATCCCAAGCCTAAGCCAAAACCAATCTGTTTCCATTGTGAGTTTTGTGGGAAGGATGGTCATAAGAGAGAGTTTTGCTACAAGAGAAAGAGAGAGGCAAGAATGGCTAAGGAGTGGGCGAACAAGGACAGGTACCACCCTTCTCATGGTGTGCCTGAGCCTCGTATGCCAATACCCAGGGGAAAGGCTGTTGTGAGAAGCATTCCGGCATAGGGAGATGTGAGTTCCCGCAGCCGAGATGGGTTTCTGGAGAGGGCGGTCAGACCGACCAGGCATGGCGGTCAGACCGGCTTGGCTAGGCGGTCAGACCGGCCCTCCCCAGATTTCTAGGCAGTTCAGTTTTCAAGGTCGTGGTGCTGGAGGTTTCAGTTCCTATGGTCATGGTGCAGATGGTAGGCGCTTTGACTCTAGTGGTGTTGTGTTTGCTAGACATTCTCCACCTCGTGACCAATACGAGTTTGGGAGAGGTCGCAGCTTTGAGTCTCAGAGGGGCTACGGACCACGCTTTCCCTTTCGTGGTGCTCGTACTCCTCCAGCGAGACGGGAGTGGTTTTCCCATGGTGGTTCCAGGTTTGATAGGCTTGATAGGATGGATCGCGGTTTTGATAGGCGCGGTAGGATGGATGTTGCTAACCCTACTTTTGAGGAGATGGCTCGGCACTGGTTTCACACTTTTGGTACTAACCCCAGTGTTGAGTCGTTTGCTCGCTCTCGCTCTTGGTTTAAAGTTGCAGGTGGGAGGCTCTGAGAGCATTTGGTTGATTTCGGGGGTGGTTCTTCGGCCTTATATCCCGGTGGTGTCAAGGAGGTACATCACTTTCAGGGATGGTGAACAAGGACATGGGACTTCTGAAGGAATGATCAAGGTAAGTAAATTTTGTGACCTTCAAGTGTGTGGCATTGGTCAAGCCACTCGGTTCGTTTTGCACTTTACTCTATCATGTGTGCTTAGGGTGAGCTTTGTATGCTCTTTGGCCCTAGTGCATGTGTTTAGGGGGAGCCTGTGTGCTTACTGTGCTCTTTGCTCTATCATGTGTGCTTAGGGTGAGCTTTGTACGCTCTTTGGCCCTAGTGCATGTGTTTAGGGGGTGCTTGTGAGTTTTGTGCTCTTTTGCCGATGGTGTTGAGCCCTTTTTGCCTCCCCTCGAGGAGCCGGCCGTTGTGAGCTTTGTGTGTGGTTGGTTTCCTGAGTTGGTGGTGAAGCTCCTTTTGTAGCATATGTATAGCTTTCCTTTGTGCATGTTTGCATTTGCATTGCATCTTGTATCATGATGTATAGGCATCTTTGTATCTTAGGTTGCATGCATTGTGGTAGGAAAAGCTTCTCCTATATACATTTTTCACCATGATGTGCTATATATGATCTTATGAGCTAGTTTGGTATGCTATGGTTAGTTTGGCTTAGCTCTTGATGATCTTGGTTTATGCCCATGGTTGCTAGCTATGTTTTGAAAAATGCTACTAGTATGCTCTCTTGTGAGTAAATGCCTTTATATGATCTTGACATGTTTTTGTGGCTCTGTTATGCTCAATTTGTGCTTGGATGATTTATTTTGATCATATGGGGCCAAAGGCTTATTTGTCATCATGAATGTTTAGCCCGCTTGCTTTATCTTGTGGAGGGGCATAAGTTCCTTTTTGTCGCAAAGACTTTTCATGTACCAATATGAATCTGAAAATGAAATGTAAATTGCTTGGAAAATGTGCTCCCATGTCATATGTGCTTAATTTATATTTGCTTTGGGTGCTAAACCGTTGCATGATGCCTACCAATGAGAAGTCTCATACATAGAAGTAGGCACATGGCTCGGTGGCTTTGACATGACATGAGGTGCTTGAGGGTGTTTATGATGATCTTATGATTAGAATGGTTGTCCTAGCATGAAGTTTGTGTGGCTTTGCCATTTTGACATGTTTTGCTCATGTTTAGGACTTTGCTCATGAGAGGGTGATTTTTCGCAAAATTACACAAATCTATCTTAGCTTTGCCCAATGGTTGTGAAACTTGGTGATCTTGTAGTTTATGTTCATACGAAGCTATAGAGTATCGAACTTGCTCATTTGGATATGTGTAGCATCTTGTGATGAATTTTGTCTATTTGAGAAACTCTAGGTTGAAACTTTTCGCATTTTGCCTTGATTCATGCATTGTCAACAAGGGGAAGAAGTTTGTGCATGATATGGGCACCTGGGAGCTTTTGGAAGGTGTTCAAAGTGGTTCGGGTAGTTTTTGAAAAGTTTGGTGCAGGGTCGGTTTCTTGGGGCGGTCTAACCACCCCCTAGGCGGTCAGATACCAGAGGGGCGGTATGACCGGCCTGGGCATGCGGTCTAACCGCCCTGGCTGCTGTGAGCAGGTTTTTGCTCCTTGTTTGCATTCCCATGTTGCATTGTTGCATTGGTTCAGGGGGAGTGTGCTTTGGCTTAGGGAGAGCTTGCATATGTGCAGGGGGGGCTCTTGTGTGAGTTTGTGGTTTGTGGCCTTGTGTGCCTTTGGTAGTTTTTGCTTCATGTGTGAGCTTGTTTTTGTCTCGGTTGTGTCGAGCCGTTGCCCTTGCCTAAGGGGACCGAGACATTCCTTCTTCAAGTGATCTTGCTCTTTGTCTTTCGTCCGGCTTTCGATCGCTTGTTGAAGTTCTTTTAGTCGTCTCTTTTCTTTTTCCTTTTCTCTTTGGTTACCAATCATGTGTGTTGTCAATGCACTCATCAAGGGGGAGATTGAGGACCTGTGTGGTTCAAGGACCGGTGGATGGTCGCTTCCTGGTGTGATGAGTGATTAACAACGTGGTGTGGACTGACTCTTGGCTAAGTATTGCAGGTGCAGGTTGCGGCTTGACTGGTGTTGGTGCAGGTGAAGAACAAGCGTGAAAGGTCATTGCCGGTGAGGCCTCCAGGTGTGGAGAAGACAAGTAGGCTTGGTTCGAGGGACCCGGTGGCCGACGGGGTCAAGTGCGGACCGCATGGTGGCAAGAATAGCAAGACGAAGTTGTGGACAGTTTCTTGGTTGAGCCTCAAAACCAAGGTCGAGCCGGGACGACGTGGGAGCCGAGTCATGAGTGGTGATTGGCGGAGGCTACACCGAACTTGCGGGGTTTGCAGTGGTTCACCAGAAAAGCACTAGGTTACTCGGTTGAGCCACAAAACCGAGGCTGAAGACTCGACGAGAAGGTGCGGCCACCCAGGCCGGTTCAACCGCCCAGGAGGGGCGGTCTGACCGCCTGGGTCGCAGCCGCCGAGAAGCTTCGAAGCGGAGGACACGCGGCATGATCGCAAGAGTTGCGTTGGTGCTACGCAGGCTTGCGGTGGATGCGCATCCGTCCAATGGTGCTGAACTAAAGACTTCCGAAATTGCCCTTGAGGGGCGTGTATCCCTAGTTAGCTAGTAAGGGTAGTTTAGTATTTTGGTTGCCCCCATATAAACACTTGGAGGGATGGATGGTAGCCAACTCTTGGAACCCTAGCTCATTTCACTTTGTCATTTTCGTTTGCTATTTTCTCTAGTTTTTCTAGGACTAGCTTGAGAGCTTCATGTGAGATCTTGAGAGAGGGATGGATGTCCGGGTGGCAAGCTAGACCTTGTATGAACCTTCATGGTATGTATAGATTATTCGGCGTGGTTCCTTAAGGCCTTGTGTTGCCTTCCCGTTTTCCTTTTTGGTGATTTTCGGAGCTCTTTCTTGTGATTTTCGTGGCGGAGTTTTGAGGGCGATTTCTTGCGGGATTCTTGTTGGGTGTCACGTATGAGGACCTTGTGCCTCTTTGGCTGGTGACTTTGCCCCAAGAACTCCCTTGAATCGACCTCGATTTGGTGGTTTTTCGAGTTGCTCGAGTTCATGACCTAGAGGGCCAAGATCCGCGATTCCCTTTGATTGAGAGCATTTCGGTGCAATTCCTTTGAGGGAGAGGTTGCCCAGGAGGTAACCCAGGTATCCCCGAAGTTTCGCTTCAATCCGTGGGGTGAATCGGGAGATCGGGCGATGGGAAGTTGAGGGTTGACCCGCGGCCAGTTTTTTTGGGAGGGACGGTCTAACCGCCATAGGGGGGCGGTCTAACCGCCCTGGGTCTCCCAGGTGAAAGTTTTGGTTTCGCCAGATTTTCCTCTGTGAGTTTGTTCGCTTTGATCAGAGGAGCATTCTGGTGAAATCTTGGCTTGTTTCGGTGCTGTTTGCTAGGAGTTCTTGCCTTGAGTTCGTTGTTGGGTACAGGAGGTTAAACCGCCCCCGTGAGCCGGTTAAACCGCCCCTAGGCCCTTGGGTGAAGTTCGTGTTTTCGCCAAGATTTTCTGGTAGCTAGCTTGGCCTTGACCAAAGGATCTTGTGGCTGAAACTGTGGAGAGTTTTGGAGCTCGGAAGAGGTGTTTCGGAGGATTTCTTGGTTACCAGGTGGAGGCGGTCTAACCGCCCCCCATACCCGGTCTAACCGCCCCCTCTAGGCAGACAGCTTCCGAGTTGTTCCGCTGCCGTGTGTGTGTAGAAGCTGTGCCTGCAGGTAGTGTTTGTTCCTAGGACCAGTAGCACTCCAGTGGCTACGTGGTTTTGGCAAACGGAAGGTTGTGTGCGGAGCGTGTGATTTTGGGTACCCGACCGAGTTCATCTTGTTGGAGAAGTCATGTCCTTCGAGAAGAATTTTTATCGGCTCCCATTCACTCCATTCCTCTCTGGTCGCCAGTTCTCGTGAAGTTATCGGCTCCAGATCGTCGACGCCTGGTCCTCGTGAAGTTATCATTCTAGATCCTAATGAAAACGAGTGCAAGGACGGGTTGCCTATCCATCTGAGGTATGACTGGATAGGCGCCAACCCTGGGCGTCGATATGCATGCTGCTGTGAGGTAAATGATAACTTGTATCACTTCTTAAATGTTGCTTCTGAGTTTGATGTTAGTGTGGTCAATCGCTAATTATATGAACGAAATCGGTGACTGCAGACTGATGGCATGAAGTGTGCATCGTTTAGGTGGATAGATCCTGAATGGGATATTAGGACTCTAAAAGGTCTAGAGAAACTGATGGAAATGAAGGGAAAAGCAGAAGAGAAAGCAAGGTCGTGGAAAGAAGCATGTACAGCTGCTAAGGAGGCGGCCAATGTCAAAGTAGTTGAGCTGCAGACGATAACGCGATACTACGGGGAGGTAACCCATAACCTGTTTGAGATGAGAAAGAAAATGAGAAATGATGCTCTGTTGTCTCCTACAGAAAAGGGTGAAGCCAACAGGTACCTAAAAGCTGAAAGCGAGGCAAGGATGTGGAAGGAAGAATGTGCAAAGGCTAACAGGGAGATTCAAGAGACTGCCTCTGAGTTGCAGATGGTCAAGCAGCTCCTGGATTCTGCAACAGTTGTGGTGAAGAAGGTGAAGGAATTGCTAAGACAGGCCTCATATAAGAGGTCACTCAAGGACAACAATGAGGTATAATGTGATTCGTGATGTTATTGCTAGGTAGACGGTTTAGAGGTGTTAATCATGCTTGTATTTTGGTATTTTCTACCTGACCATCTTATGATATTTGCTACTTCTTGGTGGTGTGAACTTTGTGGTGATGAGTAGAGATGCCATCTTATGATGTTTGATACTTGTCCGCTCTGTTGATGTTTTGCGGGAAGGACTTTCCTGGTTATCGAATGCGTAACTGCTTGTTCCCTACAGTGATTGTGGTAGAAACTCATACATATGCGCTGAATAATTGACGAAGGCTGATAATATAGATATTTGTACATTGAATTGCATTACAGGTGGTACACAATCGAAGTTCCTCATTACGGATAGCTAGGCAACAGCCATGTTCCTCGCGACCAAATCCAGCCCCTAAGAACCTCCTTAATGCGGACCGCAGGAGTAGTGTTGACGCCTGGAACAATACCTATTCCCTGCTGATAGATCCAGTACTCATTCTTTTCATCATGATGATAAGTTCGTAGGAAGTAAATGTGATTTGCCCTTAGGTCAGGCAAACCAGAAAAGGCATGCTCTTCCGTAACAATGCACTTGCCAGGACCAAACGAGATGATCTCATTCCGGAACTCAGGAGCTCTCTCCCAGGGAATAATCTGCCAAATGTCCCCGACGAATGAATGCAAAGTTAGTTCTACCACCTCAGCTTCTTTCTCCTCTAGAACAACAAAGAACAATTGGTCTTCACCTTCGAGTAGAGAAGAGTTGCCCATGCCAATAACCCATGACAACCGAAGTCCAACAGGATGCCTCTCTGGCGACCTTGTTCGCTAGCGTGAACAACTCCACAACCGACTCCACTTGGTGTGTGGCCATCTTGCCGACAAGGCGCTTGTTCTTGACGCCGTGCCAGAAGGCTGCAATCACGACTACGGAGATATGCGGGGAATGGTGTTCTGGATTGACTGAAGTGTTGGATGAACTGTCGAAGTGATTCGTCGGGGGCGCTAGACGATATTGTGGAGGTTGTTTTCAACCCCGGGGCACGTGTACATTCCAGCGATGTTGGAGACGAACTGTCGGCTGAGGTCGGCCTAAGAGTGGATCGACCCCTCCGGCGGATTCATCAGCCATGATCACACTGTTTCGTGGAGCGCCACATGGAAGTAGTTTGTCATCACCTTCGGACCTTCTCCGGCGGCCTGGATGACCGTCGTGTAGATCTGGAGGAACTCCTCAGGGGTCGACTGAATTGTCATACTTTTCTTGGATGTAAGGACGGAACTTGGGTGGCCAAGTCATGTTCCCCAACTCCACTAAGAATGCCCGACAACCAGCGCCGAACGAGTCGGCGCTCTCTGTATCTTGAGTGGGTGGTGCCGGCGCTTGGGGCGTGGCCCCAGATGTCAACTACCCTTGCAATTGTTGATGCACGGACGCGCCAAGGTTGTAGCTCCACGGTGGGGATGCGGGGTGCGCCCTACTGACAGCACAGGTCGAGTAGGCGTGTTGTTTCCACTACTTCCTTCACTCTCATACCCTATTGTCGAGGCCCTACAATGATGGAGGTGGATACACATGGTTTCTTGCTGGGATTTGTGGAAAATCCCACTCAAACACACTACGACGCCCTACCTGGTGTGCCAGCTGTCGGTGGTTTTTCACCTAGAGCAGGGATTCGAGGGAAACCCCCTTTAGAGATTCGGATAGGGGAAAGTTCGTGTGCTGAGCGGGAGTGATTTTGGTGGTTTAGGCTTCGGTTAATGCTAGTAAAAAAATGTCAAGGATCGAGATTCAAGGATTTATCCAGGTTCGGGCCTCTCGGAGGATAATAGCCCTACGTCCTGCATGTGTGTTCTTCTTGACCTCGAATGAGAGTTGTGCTTGCTAGGAGCTGATCTCCGGGTATCGGTTTTTTGTTCCGTCAGAGTCGATCCCCCCTAAGGGTTACATATTTCCTTTTATAGCTATTCTATGGAAGTCCATTCATACCGCCTCTTGGTGTGAACACCTTGCATGTTTTGGTGGGTGCCCGCAACACTGTGCGACCCCTGTCAGACGTTTCAGGCATCTCTTCCGGTCAAGTAGACCTGATCATGGGTCGGGTCGTGTCGTGTTCGGGTCGGGCCATGTCGGGTTGCCGGGTCAAAATTCATGGCCCGTGCTCAACCCGCAACATAGTTGGGTCAGGTCAGGTTGGGTTCAGGTTTTTTAGTTATAATTTTTGGGTTGAGTCGGGTTGGGTCGGGGTTTTTCTTGGTTTGGGTGAAAATTTCGGCCTGCGCCCGACCCGACACATGGACAGGTCGAGTCAGGTTTATCGGGTCGGGCGACCCATGATTAGGTCTACAATCAAGGCAGAGATGGCGATGCCTCACGCCTTGTCGTGGGCCCCGCTTGGCGGGCTAGCCGCTGGGAGACTCCTCGGAGATGCATCTCGGGATCCTTCCCAAGATATATCTTGAAGCAGTTTGCTCAGCTACCTTGCGGGGGTGAGCCCCTCTTCTGTCTTCTCATGGGTCCAACTCCTCGTCAGTGGGACCTGTCTTTGCGTCTTCCTCGTGCAGGTTCTCCGCACGCGGGCGAGTCTGGTTGCGAACCCGATGGTGGCTGACGCCGCCTGAGCGGAGTGCCAGTGTCAGGCCCGGGCCCTGACGGGCTCCTTCAGACATGCCACCCTAGTCGATCGTAATTAAGATGCTTTTTACGGGGACAGGGGCCATCACCTATGCGTCGTCTTCTCAATTGTCCTTCCTTGATTCCCATGCCGCTCTTCCTTCTCGATGAAGCGAAGTCCATGCCCAGGAACCTCTCAGGTAGCTAACGTCAGGGGTGACGTCACCCTGAGGGCCTTGCTTCTTGATACTGATCCAGGGTTGCTAAGTCCCGGATTACTGTGCGGGAGTCGGTGGGCCCCATCAGTCAGTCACCAAGTAAGGGGGACCCCGTTCCCTTGACGTCGGAACCGTCACCATGGCTTTCCCCCGGAGCACGCCTCAACTTGCAGCACGAATCGGCCCACCTGCAGCAGCGAGCCGGCGGACGAAGACCGCGACAGGTGCCACCGGAGGGGTGACTCGGCATCCCCCGCAGCACCATTGTGGTGCCTCGGGGCGCAACCAGGGCACCCTGGCCTACCACCATGATGGAGCTGAAGACATCCGTCGGAGACCCACCGTCTGCCACACCCCCGCCACCACACGGCCGGAGCACATCCGGAACGCATCCCAACGTCATTGCCACCATGCCACCAGCCACCACCGCTGCACCACCTGCACCGCCGAAGACAAGGACATGAGAGAAGAGAGGGGAGCACCAGTGTTGCAAGCTTGCAGCACCGCACCGGCCTCCCCCCACCTCCCCGCCGCCGTCCACCACGCTGCCGCACGTTGCAGCCGCCTACACGCGTAGATCCGGGCTCTAGGAGACTAGATCCGCCCACCTGGGCAGTAGATCTAGCTCCCCAGTCCCTTTCCGATGAGCCTTGGCGGCACCGCCATGCCACCAGATTCCATCGACACCGCTGCCAGAGGGAGCTGCCGCCACACTCCAACCCCTTCCACCTGTCGGGTTCCTCGTCCGCAATCCCGTCGTGTCGTCGCCACACCTTACCGTGACCCCGCCATGGCTGCCGAGCCGCTCCTCGCGCGGGCCTCCCTCAACCATCCTGGAGAAAGCCTAGCCACCGACCTTCTTGGGGGCGCGCACTGGTTCCCGGCAGCCCGCCACCGATGGCGGGGTGGTGGAGAAGGGAGGGGAAGAGAGCTAGGGCGGCGCTAGGGATTGGAGCACCCAAGTCGCCCGCGCAAGGGGATGACCCAGGCGATCGGTCTCACGAGGGAAAGAGTGGTTTGGAGCACCCCTGCTCGCCAAAGAGCAAGATTAGATTATTCTGTTCTAGCAAAATATGGAATTAAAGCCTACATGAACAAGCTAGTCGGCTCAGGTAACTAGTGAGCAATTTGAGATAAACGAGAGGTTGGTACGACACAACTTGATTAAAACAAACAGAAGTTGATAACTAGTATTTGTGTAATTGTGTTAACTCGATCAAAATATCGAACCTAATCGAGGAAGTTTTGATACAGAAAAACAAAAATCGATAAAGATGAAACTTAGAGCATCTCTAAGAGTCTTTCTAAAATCTAACATCATTTGGAGTCATTTGAATAAAAATTATTTTCTATATCTTTATACTCTCCAACAACTTTTCTACATCTTGTGCGCATTCTATAGTCATTCTCATTTTTCATCTTTACAAGCAAAAATCCGAATTAGATGATATCTATATTTGATAACCAATTAAAGAAGATGTTGGATGGTGCGTTTTCACCAAAAATCTCTATTCATGTAAGTTAGAAAACATATGAAGAGCCAAAATCTTTAGTTTATTATAACCTGATTAATGTCAACACTTCCATAGAAAAACGAACCCCGCCATCACCACCAGCAGTTTTTCTTTGAAGCTAAGTGTTTTTTTAGAATTACACATACAATGCATGCGCTCACAACACGCACGCACACTTATCCCTTTGAACACACGTACGCAAACCCTATAAGAGAATCAATTATTTCTTTGGTCATTGATGATTCGGGTCATCCAGTGTTCCGTTCTTTTTATGCCGCCTAATTCGGGTGTAGAAATCAGGTAAAGATTGTGTTTCTTCTTAAGTAATCATTATTATATCCTTTTCTGTAACATCACTTATTTTATTCCGACACATAAAACTAATATACTGGTGGTAAAATCATAACCATGCATGGTAACACGGATTATATTCCCTAAGTCACTAATATATACCAGTATTTAGCCAAGAGTGCTATTATCTTCCGGTTGTTGCATGCCCAAGATCAATAATTGCTCGACGAGGCCTGTGTTTCGTTCCAAAGGGTGAGTGTGAATATATGTGTGATCGTTCCTACATATACTATGTTTGGAGAAAAAGTAACTGGAAAAACATGAATTAAATTGAGGTAGTGATGCTGAATTTTGCGCGTTCGAAATAGATTTTGGTTTTGTGAACCAAACCAGAGTCCATTAAAATTTGGGTATCTGTTTTGGGCGCGCCATAGTGTGGCACCGTATAAATTTAGGCTGGGCATTTTAAAAAAAATTGGCATGGAACACGTTTGTCCTAAAGCCAAACGGAAGGCGGGGTCTGAATTAAACATGCCGAGCTTGGATGATTCTGGGAGGCAGGTCGGCTGATGTGGTGGCGACAAGCAGCGAATTGGAGCAATGAGGTGACAGTCACCGTCGGCTGATGTGGTATAGACTGATGGTGAACAATTCTAGTGCTCGACAACGCCATTCTCGCAAGCCTACTGCTACGGCTAGCAGCCGAACCGTGCTAGCAACGGAGAACCGTGGTCGTAACAGCTGATATAGCATTTCCTAGTCCGGTGGTCAGTCCCTAATCAAAATGAGCCACCCTATGAGTGCGTGTCACTTTTTTGGATGTGGTTGCTCTCCATTCTGCCACAAACTGACCTCCCAGCCTGTGGTTGTCAATGAAAGGTGATGCATAATATTTGGATATGGACTCCTTATCCGAATCCTTCTAGTTTTTATTTTAGAACACAAGTAATTCTATAAAATTTGTTTACCATGCCGTTCATACCATCTGACCGTCAAGTCCAAAGCATTTAGCATGCCGTTCCGCGTTCATCTGCTAGCATCGCACACGCGCAAGGAAATTGCATTATATACGGGGCTGGCGATGTAAAGTTTGTATCCCATCTACAATGAGCAAACGCGATCGCCAACTATACATATATAGGTAGGCACACCTACTACATTGCTAATCACACCTACGTTACACAAGCGCGTAAGACATATATAGTCTCTCCATTCCAAACTATATGTTGTTTTCTTAAGGTAAGGGCACAGGAGCGAAGCTACTGCTCTTCCACGGAGAAGTTGGGCTCTTCTGGCTTCTGCAGCATTCTCGCCAGGCCTTGCGTGTCGCGTTTCTCCTCAAGATCTGTACCATATTTCCAGCGAAACGCGAGGCATACAGTGCTGCCATGAAGCTGAGAGAGGTGGACCCTTCAGTCGCAATCGCAAACTTCAACCTCTTCTCCTTCTGGCGCAAAGAGTCTTCAATCTTCTTCCTGCAGTACCGGTGCCAGGCTGCTTGGATGAAACAGGCAGCCCAGGTTCTCCACTGCTGCTAGTAGAACCTGAAAGTGTGTTGGAGCTGCTTGCTGTGGAGTCATCGGAATTGGATAGCCACAAACCTCAAGTCCTCAGCCCTCAAAGCAAAAGCTTCGACTTCAGATATTGTCTTCACTGTCCTTGTTGAGCTGGGGAGGCTTGATGTTGATGTGGGATCAAGAGCCCAGGTGAGGAGCTCCTCGCCGCAGAAATCTCCACCTTCTAGAACATCGGAGTTAAAGAAGCCGGTTCTTCCACCGTTTGTCGTCATGCTCATTAGATTTCCTCGCATGATGAAGAGCATTTCAGTAACCGGATCCCCTTCACGAATGATGCAGCTACCTTCTGTGTATAGAATGGGCTTTAGGCAATCACACATGGCATCCAAGAGCTGATCATCCATATTTTCAAACATTGGAACCTGGAAACAATTATCACAGCAAGGTAAAATATTTGAGGATGACCATAGGATGGAAGATCAATCCATGATCAAGACACAAATAAAGAAGTTTGTGCTGGTGTAGATTCAAGGGTCCATATGGAAAATTAGTACCCAAATGGAGTCTTGCTAGGACCATGATGTGCTATGGTGCTTGTTGACTTTACTAGGTTGCGTAAAGTCCACAGCACTGAGTATTCAGATAACAAAGAACTGAACAAAAAATAGATTATGACACCATATCAGATTCATCTTTTGCCTGGAAAACATTAGGAACGAATAAAAGATGGATCATGGCATTATATCTGATTGGCCCTTTGCCTGGAAACATCAGCATTAGCAAAAAGAGGCAATTTTACTATTCTAAAGCAGACTATGGTCTTATAAAACTGGTAAAGCCTCAGGATAAATGATTTACTGATACTAGATGATAGTCAGCACTCAACAGGTTACTCTGGGGGGAAAACATGCGAGAACATACCCTTATGAGAAGTGATAAACAAAGATGTCGTTTTATATCCCTCCTGAGATCTTTGGGGAGATTCATAAGAAGTTGCTCTTCATCAACACCGCTTGTTTCTTGCCATCTATATTGTTCATAACGCCGTATTCTTTCCTTGAGGTTTTCAGGAAGATGTCGATATGACAACCACTGATCAGTGTCACGGCTTTTCACTCTCATTTCTTCTATTCTCAGAGAGGCTGATTGCAAATAGGTCTGTTGTAAGAGGGGAGGGAATAGTTAGAGTATTGTCAAAGATCAGAAAAAGAACATATTAATTGTGAACCAATACTCTGAATTAGGAATCTTCTGTAAACAGTATTGCTGGTTTTAGCCTTAGAATTGTCAGACAAAGCCACTACCGAACCAGTTTCTTACTGGTATTTACCTTCACAGTGGTGAGCCGGGTGGTCCCATGACTTCAAACATTTCATAGGGGTTTCTCCCTAGTGATCATGATGATTGGTTCGGTTTTCTAAAAATCAACCAATCCAGTTTCTCAGTCATGTAATTCAATCATATATATTCTATATTTTTCGTGGCATCAGTCTAGCATTAAGGAGTGGGACATCCCCAAGAAGTTAGTTATGGATACAAGTGCTTGGAGACTTGCAATCAATGTGCCTGAAACATGATCTTTTCTTTTTCTTTTGTTCTTTTGTGTTCTTGTGCTTTGTGCTTCTCCTACCCTTGTTTCTTGTGGGTTTCATCTCTAGCCTACCCCAACTTGCTTGGGACAAAATGCTAAATTGTTGTTGTTGTTGTTGTTGTTTGCATCAGTCTAGCATTCAAATACACTCCAAATAACTATGTATTTAATAGACTCGTAACACCATGTATACGTACTTCAACTAAAAAAAAAGAAAGTTCTCAGCTATCAGTGTTAGATGTGTTTACCTGCATACTACCAATAAGCAGCGCAAACAAAACTAAACCTGATATTGAGACAAAAACTGCAAATAAATTCTCCCATGCATAAGTGCTTGTTTTCAGGTTTTGGCCAAGAGAACTGCATTGAACAAAGCAATGTAAAAAATAAGTGTCAGGCCATCCATATATTAGTTTAAAATACAAATATATAAAGTTTTTGTCTTTTGGACACACCTAAGATTTTGCAGGCCCCACCAAACACAGAAGAACAATTTTACAAAGAAACTTCTTGATTGTGTTATATTTTCTATGGCTGGTGCATAAATCCCAAAGACTGGATCTGGAAGACTGTTTGGTTGGTCACGCAATATGCAAACATTCTTTAAGAAAGCATTTTTATCACTATTATTGACAGCCCCACAGTATATATAGTTAGCATCACATGTTGCATTATTTCTACACTCCTGTCTCCAGCAGGATTCTTGGCGTTGAATAGAAAGCAAGTACCAAATTGCTCCAAGGACCTGAAACAGTTGAAAATTTTCTTTCAAATTACATTGAAGTTCTGTTAAAATGCATTTATGAAAAAATAGTCTATATATGGAGCACTGACTAGCATTGAGAGCACTAGGTACTAGGAATGCGAAAGAATGGAATCTTTAACCTAATAACCACCTAGGTGTGCCAGATGGCCATGTTTTAGAATATTTGAAGGAACTACAAATATTCTAACAGTTTTGCAAAAATGCTTCAGATTTTAAGCCAATTTATTACGCTGCAGGTACAGGCCACCACCACATGTCATCCTGGGTTCGGTGTCCAACCTCATGTATCTCCTTGGTTCTTTCTATACAACAAGGGCAGTATGCAAGACTGAGCAGTGAAAACCCAGGATGTGTGTTTCAATATCCACCATGCCACCAACATTACCAAGGAACCCACTTCTCCATCAAATTATCGATTGGATTACGAATCAGCCACAAATAAACGACAAGCCAATTGGTCATGCTTAATACAGTGCCCCTTATGGTTCTATTGTGTAGCTAATACAGATGAGTTTATTTTTAACCATGCAATTCCAATTCTATTACCCACTCTGTGTTTTTAAATATATGACGCTTTGGACAAGCCAATTTGTTAAAAGTTGCATATTTAAAATCGGAGGGAGTACACAAAATGCATGCTATAACTCTCAGTCACTTCTGCTGATTTAATGATTTCAATGTTTAATAAATAGTTGGGACGATTTAACATAAGTAGGGGTCTGCAAGGAAAATTATATGATGCATGGACTTATAGGTCAATTTTGAGAATGCATACAAAGGTGTTTAGAGTATAGAACAGGTGAACTTACTCTCAATTTAACATATGGGATACCAAAATGTAGAAATCAAAAGATTGGCTGATGGCAGAATTGGATCTAGAGAAGGGGAATAATTGATGTACAACTGACATGTGTGACTCTACAAAGTACCACAACTAAATGCATGCAAAAATCATGATACTGCTTTCCTCCTTTTCTCCTTTCGGTGGTAGCTCATTTTGGGTTTCAGCATTTCGGTAATTCACCTCTAGCCTAACCCAACTTGCTTGGGACTAAAAGGCTTTCTTGTTGTTTTACTAGTAGTACATGAAACCAAAATTTCAGTGTTTAGTCTATTCAAATTTTGCAGTACACAAAGTGGCTCAAGATTTCACTAATGCAATTAAATTTACTGCAGAAAAATGATGACTGAAATTAGTTAACATTCAGACTTCAGAAATACAACACTTACATGACTGGCAAGCATGTAAAGTAAAAGATTGAAAGCAGCACCAGCCCGTGCTGTCTCTGTAATAACCCCAGCAGATCTTGTGATTTGTTGATAAAGCGGTCTTATTCGGATTAGTCGAGGCACATATTGGCAAATAACTATAATCATCAATACGTTTTTGGCTTTCATAACCTCTGCGTCTCGAAGTTTAGGTAGCACAACCAAAATAATCACCTGGTAACAGAACTATCATGATTACAATCTTAACTATAGAACAACAAACAAATACAGACAGGCCTTAACTAAATGCACTATCTGGAAACCTAAAGTGCAAAGATTCATCAAATAAAAAGATAATATTTTAGGAAGGACAACCAAAATAACCAACTGGTAACAAAACTATCAAGATTATAATTTTGACTATATAACATGAAAGAAATGTGGATAAGCCTTAACTTAACGCACTATCTATCTGAAAACCTAAAGTACAGAAAGATCATCAAAATAAATAGATAATATTTTTCTCTGAATTTATCAAAACTATCAGTTTCAGATATGTGGATTTGAACATAACTCTATAACCTTTAATAGGCAAACAGATTCTACTTCTACAGATTTCTTACGAAGAGACTATTAAAGGGCATTGAGATCAACAATTTGTTTCAATTATATTGACACTGTCATAATTTCTGTAAAAAACATATAGTAACATAACTGTGAGAAAATTTCCTATGATTGCCATCAAATCTTTCAGTAAAGAGCTTAACCAAAGTATATTGCACAGAGTATTTATTATGATACTATAAAAATCTTTGTGTACACAAAGTGTACACAAATTACCTGCGGGATGGGTAAAATAGCGAACACATCAATAAAAAAGTATGTTGACATGTATCGCTTCATTATTGCATATCTATCTTTAATTAAGACACCCCGCCCAAAAGTCGTAGGAGATGATGCAATAAAGCCTGTTCGGAACTGAAATATGATATGGAGTATGTAGAAAATATCTGTGAAAATGTGCAGGACACTTGCTGCCTTTTCCAACTTTCTATCCAAGTACCAGCAAGGGTTTTCATCATTGATAACTGGGATATACAAGAATAATGGGTCCACCGAAACTGCAAATATACATGATATCACAAATATCCTGTTCCATTTTTGCAGAAACGGTCCTTGGGGATGAAGAGTTCCTGTTGCAGACTTTGTTTCATTCAGCATTGATCTATTTGCGGCCTCTGAGTGCAAAAGGTTTCCGAGGAATGCAACAACTCTGGCAGTTCTTTCTTTAAGTGAACCGAATACTGAAACAACATTTCTACATGGAACAACTATGTTCTCTGAGCTAACAGATTGCTCTGATCTCCAGTCCTGAAACCTGTACATATAACAAATAAAAAAAATCAGAACAATTGCTATATAGGACAATTTCCCCAATCACCACAGCTGTTCTGAGTGCATTTCATTTTCATTAACCAGGTTACTGAAGGCCTAAGATTCAGTTCTTATCTTATTAGTTAAGTTGAGCCTCATCTGTTTAATCTGATACTGACATAACAAATCCAATGAATATGCTAGTTTGGTGTTGCATGCTATGCTTACTTCAAGCCTCATGCAATACATGCATTTCATTTTATAAGACTTAATGGACGATGCCAAAAATGAAGCTCAAATGAAATGGGTTCAATTGATAAATGTGGAAGAATAAGGAATATAAAGTTTATAATGCAGCACTACTGCAGAGAGTAGGGTGAACAGCATACCACGAGTAGTTTTTTTTTTTTTTGAGAATTACACAGTACAACGCAGACGCTCACAACACGCACGCACACTCACCCCTATAAATACACGTACGCAAACCCTACCCCTTGAGCACCTCCGAAGGACTGAGCACCGGCAGACCTGGAGATTCTCGAAGTCACCACTGGCGCCTCGTCGTCGACGGGAACGTCGCTTACCACTTAACGCATAACGCCGGAAAATCCTGGAATAAATCCAGGAAAAGGTGCGAGTACCAAGATTTGAACCCTGGTGGGTAGCGTCCCAATGGACCGTCCTACCATTGGACTACAAGCCCATTCGCGCATACCACGAGTAGTTGAATGAGAAAACTTTAGGCATAAGAGATTTTTCCATTATTCTAGTTTAATTGACAAGTGAAGGGCAGACCTGTCACAGTGGTAGAAACTCTCCACTTGAAGCCTGGGTAACCAGCCTCTTTGCTCGTGTGGGAGTTTTCGCACTGGGCACGCCCTAGGTTTATTGACAAATGTGATATGATGCAGGCATTTTTTATAGGAATAACTTGACTTGGCCCCCTCAGAAACAGGCTCTAACTTATCTATACACATGTAGGGAAACAAATCAGTTTACTATAACTTCCAACCAATACTGCAATTCCCCCAAACGGAACAACGCTACTGCAACATGCTGTACCAGGACCTACCTCAAATTTCATGTGGAAAATGGGATCCAAAGGTGAATTTTTATTCTCAGAGAGTGGCATCAAAATTCTTGTACTAGCATTTATATTGGGGGGGGGGGGGGGGGGCAAGTTTAGTTCGAAATGGAGAGAATGATCAAATGTGATCTTTAAAACTCAAATTTGAAACTTCTATTCTAATACATATTGGCTCTATGCAGGTTGCTGATACAGATATACATTACATATATTTTTGTTCTTTAAAGGGATGCGCCTTACTGACGCCGATATCCATGACTACGCGGTTTGCACGAACATGGACATATGCACCCATGCTTGCCTTTAGCATTCCGGCTATCAGAGTTCAATTGCCGCATTATCATGAGCCATGGTAAAAAATTAAAGCTCCAGATGTTATGGTGGTGGGCTGGGTCTGTTATGGGCTGAGTAGAGCCCATGGGGAGGCCCGTGGCACTGCTCACGCCCGGGTGATTAGGGTTTAGTAGGGCGCCTAGTCTATGAAGGCAGCCTAGGTCCTAGGGTTAGAGTGATCGAAGAAGAATGGAAGTTCCCGTGTGGGCTCTGTTCTTTGACGATCTGGCCGGATTTCCTGCCCGGCCAGGCGTTTCAGTCTATTTCCTCCTCGTTCTAGTTGTTCCATAACACCAGATATGGATAGAGCAATTTGGAGGAAGAAGGCCCAGGTTATGGAGTCAGATGCAAACATTGGTACAAAGTGCATATGTTTGTGGCCACTTTCTGCCATCTTTGCTTGTGTTGCTTGCCATTCAGTGCACATATGGTGGCACAAGTGGGCATTTTGCTTGATCTCATTCAAATGTTCACTTGCACAGTTGCACTAGATATGTTTCCTCCCTTAGGACACTATCGCATTCTTCACAACTGTGTTGCTGGCGTGCTAGAAATGTAAAACACTTCGACCAAGTACCAAGTAGTCTAGAAACAATCCCAAACAGCAGGGGTTGGAGATACTAACCTCACATATCTGTCCTCTTTTCCCATCACCATTTTTTTATAATTTTAGCTGCTAGCAGGATTAGATCTATCTTCCAGGCCTGGTATTCAAATGCATCAAGCTCCCTGAAGATTATAATCACAACTGAGTAAGAGCACCAACACTAGCATAGCGGCATGTGCAAAACAACAAGAAGAAGAGCTGCCACTGTTAAGTATTCTCAGTTATTAGGTCAAATCAACAAAGCTAAGTTATGTCATAACAACCATCTGGGATCTGATATTGGAGAAAATAACACACTGATCTGAACTTGGAATGCATACTGGATACTGAGTGCTTAGATATTTCCACTTTCCAGGCAAGGATTAAATGATAATAGTGACAGTAAAGTTAAGGGCAAGACAAAACAACCGTTCGTACATATATCCAATTATAGAATTAGAATTAGATTATTCCGTCTCTACTAATTTATGTAATTTCTTCCAAAGATAGCCTGAGAGCAGCCTGCCGCCCCAAGCCCACAACGGCCTCAATTTGTTAGCAAAAAAGTTCACCGTAACCTCCAAAACCAAGCAACCATAGGCTACCAGCAGAAGCTCCAACCAGACACCAGATCAAAATTCTCGAGAGTTAAGCAAGCAAATCATCGAACTGTCCGGGCAGCAGACGGCTGTCCGTCCCCGCAGCGAAACCCGAGCTCTAGCTAAACCAACTGCCTCCCACAACCACCACAACTAAATCGCCGCAAACCAAGCCAATTCGAACCACATAATCGAACGCAGCGCCTTATCGCTAAGGAGGTTTCGATTACCTAGGGTTTCCACTTGGGGGCGCGGGCGCCTCCTTCCCCCTTCGACGCGGGGCGCGGTAGGCGGGCGGAGTTGGCGCGGGAGGAAATGCGATGAAGCTTCCCGCTGAAATGGTCTTCGCCGCATTATGGTGGGGTGGTGATGGTGGTGGTGGCGGCCTGGCGGGGGAGGGAAGGAGAGGCGAGGGCGTGTGGTCACGTGGATTCCACCACAGCAGTCAGCAGGAGTGCAGGACGGCAAGGGGGCAAGACCCGGCAACGGTCTCCGCTGGCTTATCCAAATTCCTTTTTGAAAAATCGCTTATCCGAAAGAA
The DNA here is from genome assembly GCA_036936925.1 of Cenchrus fungigraminus. Classification (NCBI taxonomy): domain Eukaryota; kingdom Viridiplantae; phylum Streptophyta; class Magnoliopsida; order Poales; family Poaceae; genus Cenchrus; species Cenchrus fungigraminus. The sequence goes on from CM072772.1 coordinate 37,396,077, forward strand.
TCCAACCCAAACACTCGACACCACGCTGAACGGCTGAAGCCGAGCTCCCCAGCCGGCTTGGCTAGCTGAGGCTGAGCTCCCAATCCCCTCCCCGCTGCTCCAGCCTCCCTCCATGGCCACCATGCCCCTCCCCGTCACCTCCCCGCCTCCCCCACCGCATCCGCCCCACCCGGCCACCGCCGCCACCATCCGCTCCCTCACCGCCGCGGGCGACCACGCCGCCGCCCTCCGCGCGCTCTCCTCCCTGTCGGCGGCGGCGTCCCCCTCTGCGCCGCTCGACCGCTTCGCGCTCCCGCCCGCCGCCAAGTCCGCCGCCGCGCTCCGCTCCATCCCGGCCGTCCGCTCCATCCACGGCGCCGCGCTACGCCGCGGACTCCTCGATGGGCCCACCCCGGCCATCGCCAACGCGCTCCTCACCGCCTACGCTCGATGCGGCGACCTCCCCGCCGCGCTCGCGCTGTTCGCCGCGATGCCCGACCGCGACGCCGTCACGTTCAACTCCCTCATCGCGGCACTCTGCCTCTTCCGCCGCTGGGTCCCGGCGCTTGGCGCGCTCCGCGATATGATCCTCGAGGGCCACCCGCTCACATCATTCACGCTCGTCAGCGTCCTCGCCGCGTGCTCCCACCTCGCCGAGGACCCGCGCCTCGGCCGCGAGGCGCACGCCTTCGCTCTCAAGAACGGCTTCCTGGACGGCGACGAACGCTTCGCATTCAACGCGCTGCTCTCAATGTACGCGCGCCTCGGTCTCGTCGACGACGCGCAGCGGCTCTTCGGCTATGTCGGCGCCACCAACGGCGGTGTTGTCACATGGAACACCATGGTCAGCCTGCTCGTGCAGAGCGGCCGCTTTCAAGAGGCCGTCGATGTGCTCTACGAAATGGTCGCCCGCGGCGTGCGCCCGGACGGCGTCACGTTCGCGAGCGTGCTCCCGGCGTGCTCGCAGCTAGAGATGCTCTGCCTCGGCAGGGAGATGCATACCTACGTTCTCAAGGACGCCGACCTCACCGCCAACTCGTTCGTCGCCAGCGCTCTCGTGGACATGTACGCCAGCCACGAGCGGGTGGACGCGGCGAGGAGGGTGTTCGACATGGTCCCCGGCGGCGAACGCCAGCTCGGGCTGTGGAACGCCATGATCTGCGGGTACGCACAGGCCGGCATGGACGAAGACGCGCTGGAGCTCTTCGCCCGGATGGAGGCACAGGCCGGCGTCGTGCCCAGCGAGACCACCATGGCGGGCGTGCTGCCCGCCTGCGCACGCTCGGAGGCCTTCACTTGCAAGGAAGCGGTGCACGGGTATGCCGTGAAGCGCGGCATGGCAGACAACCGGTTCGTGCAGAACGCGCTCATGGACATGTACGCGCGCCTTGGCGACATGGACGCCGCGCGGCGGATCTTCGCTGCGATCGAGCTCCGCGACGTGGTCTCCTGGAACACCCTCATCACTGGCTGTGTCGTGCAGGGCCACATCAGCGACGCGTTGCAGCTGGTACGTGAGATGCAGCAGCAAGGGAGATGCACCGATGCAGCAACGGAAGACGACATCGCTAGAGCGCACGAAGGGCCGGTGATGCCCAACAATATCACACTCATGACCCTGCTCCCTGGCTGCGCGATGCTCACGGTGCCAGCGAGGGGGAAGGAGATCCACGGCTACGCGGTGCGCCACGCCCTGGACTCGGACGTCGCTGTTGGGAGCGCGCTGGTGGACATGTATGCCAAGTGCGGCTGCCTGGCACTGTCGAGGGCTGTGTTCGAGCGGCTGCCGAGGAGGAATGTCATCACCTGGAACGTTCTCATCATGGCATACGGCATGCACGGGCTTGGCGACAAAGCCATCGCTCTGGTTGACCAAATGGTGGCGAGCGACGAGGCCAAGCCGAATGAGGTCACCTTCATCGCTGCGCTAGCTGCCTGCAGCCACTCTGGCATGGTGGACCGCGGCCTGGAGCTGTTCCATAGCATGAAGAGGGACCACGGAGTGAACCCAACGCCGGACCTTCACGCCTGCGCCGTCGACATTCTCGGTCGGGCGGGCAGGCTGGACGAGGCCTACAGCATCATCAGCTCAATGGAGCCAGGAGAGCAGCAGGTGTCCGCGTGGAGCAGCTTCCTCGGAGCGTGCCGCCTGCACCGGAACGTCCAGCTGGGCGAGATCACCGCCGAGCGGCTGTTCGAGCTCGAGCCCGACGAGGCGAGCCACTACGTGCTCCTGTGCAACATCTACTCCGCAGCCGGCCTATGGGAGAAGTCATCGAAGGTGAGGAGGCGGATGTGGCAGAGGGGCGTCAACAAGGAACCAGGGTGCAGTTGGATCGAGCTCGACGGCGCGATCCACAGGTTCATGGCCGGCGAGTCTGCACACCCGGAGAGCGCGGTGGTGCACGCGCACATGGACGCGCTCTGGGAGAGGATGAGGGACCAAGGGTACGCGCCGGACACGTCGTGCGTGCTCCACGACATCGAGGAGGGCGAGAAGGCGGCGATCCTCCGGTACCACAGCGAGAAGCTCGCCATCGCATTCGGACTTCTGCGGACGCCGCCAGGCGCCACCATCAGGGTGGCCAAGAACCTGAGGGTGTGCAACGACTGCCACGAGGCCGCCAAGTTCATCTCCAAGATGATCGGGAGGGAGATCGTGCTGAGGGACGTGAGGAGGTTCCACCATTTCGTGAATGGCACCTGCTCCTGCGGGGATTACTGGTAGAAGAAATAGCATGTCTTTACAGTGCCTGCCAAATTGTTTAGTTCACACACCACAGTAATAAAAAAACAAAAGATCGTTACAACGTCCGCTCTGAAGTGTCTCTGGCTATAACGATTGTTTGGAATGAACTGGCTTATTCGTCATGGTCAGCACCCAGGTTCAAGACCGAGTGGGCAAGTGGGCAACCATTATAGAACCTACTGATCGGTCTGAAACTGGAACTGGAGTAGTGCTTGGAAATTTTCCAAACCAAGGAATGGATGGAGTGGTAGTAGTGACAGACTGACAGTGAAGCTACGGAGAACAAAACAATCGCTCATCCAATTGTAGAATGAAATTATACCATTTTGACTGGGCCAACTCGAAAGCAGCTACAGCGCCAAACCGGAGGACACGGGGAGCGGGAGATTGATACCTAGGGTTTGGACTTGGAGGCGCGGGCGCCTCCTATCCTTTCCCCTTCGACGCGGAGCCGGGCGTGGGGAGGCGGGTGAGATGGGAGGAGGAAATGGGAGGAAGTTGAGAGTTTTACCTGTATGTCATTCAAAAAAGTTGCTCGTGACTTGTGTGCCATTGAAAAGTTCGTTCGCACCTGTATGTCACTGAGTTCAACTTTCGCGACTGAAGGACCGAACTGACGACTAGAGAGGGGGAGTGAATGGGAGCCGATAAAAATTCTTCTCGATGGAGATGGAAACTCCAACAAGACGAACACGGCTTCCAAAACACGTCTCCGACTCAACTACCCAAATTGGCCAAGACCACGCAGCTACTGAAGTGCTACTGGTCCTAGGAACCAACAACCACCAAAGCCTACCCGAGAACGCAGCGGAAAAACCAACTCGAGCAGCTACTGGACTGCACCGGTCAGACCGGTCCCTGCTGGAGCGCCCTGACAGAACCTGAGAACTTCCACAGAAGGCTCCTACAACAGTCAGGCCGGTGTAGCACGCCGGTCAGACCGGTCTAAGCCAGGAAGCCCCAAATCTACAAACCTGACCTACCGAGCTCCAAACCGAACCAAACTCGAAACAGCAGCCACACAAGACAATAGGGAACTCACCAACACGTTCACCCGAGCAAAACCCAACTGGGGTCGGCACTGGTCAGGCTGGTGAGAAGCACCGGTCAGACCGGTGTGACCTGAGCTCTCGGGATGAACAGCAACCGCGGGTCAACTCCCCCAAATCTAACACCTGATCTCCCGATTCGCTCCACGGATTCGCACAAGACATTGGGGATAGTAGGAACACCTCATGGGCACTCCATAGCCAAGATTTGGTCCACCAAAACTTGCTAGAACAAGAGGAATCGAAGAAATCCCACCAAGAACGCCTCTAACCCTAGAGAGGAGAAAACCCCAAAATCGAGCCTCTTTGCTCACGGATTTGGGAGGGGAATCAAAGGGAAAAGAACCACGAAGGGTTCAAGCATACATCCCCCACCAAATCCCAAAGAGAAAGGCCTCGAATCCACCACAAGAAATTCGCCAAAAAAAGGCTCCGAAAATCACCAAAAAGAAGAAACGGGAAAGACACAACCAAGCCTTGAGGAACCACGCCGAATCATCTATACATACCATGAAGGTTCATACAAGGTCTAGCTTGCCGCCCGATCATCCTTCCCTCTCACAAGATCTCACCATGAAGCTCTCAAGCTAGTCCTAGAAATTCCAAAGGAAAAATGGAAGAGGAAAATAGCAAAACAAAATGAGCTAGGGTTCTAAGAGATGGCTGCCATCCTCTCACCACTTGGGTTATATGGAGGCTAGCCGAAAGACGAAACTACCCCTAACACCTAACACTAGGATACACACCCCTGAGGGGCACTTTGGGAATCTTCGTCATCGCACCATCGGACGGATGCCCGGCGACCGCACCCTGCGTAGCCTCGACGCAAGCCATGCGATCCCGACGCGTGTCCTCCGCTTCGAAGTCTTCGGAATGCGTCGTCGCACACCGGTCAGACCGGTGTCCTCCACCGGTCAGACCCACCGGTCAGACCGGTCCGATGCTGCTGCACCTCCGTCTTCGGTCTTGGCTTTGTGGATCAACTAAGGAACCCAGTGATTTTCTGGTGAACCACTGGAAACCCCGCGAACTCGGTGTAGCCTCCGCCAATCACCACTCATGACTCGGCTCCCACGTAGTCCCGGCTCAACCTTGGTTTTGAGGCTCAACCAAGAAACCGTCCATGACTTCATCTTGCCGTTCTTGCCACCATGCGGCCCGCACTTGACCCCGCTGGCCATCGGGTCCCTCGAGCCAAGCCTACTTGTCTTCTCCACACCTGGAGGCCTACCCGGCAACGACCTTTCGTGCTTGCTCTTCACCTGGACCAACACCAGTCAAGCCGCAAACGGCACCTGCAATACTTGGCCAAAAATCAGTCCACACCACGTTGTCAATCACTCATCACACCAGGAAGCGACCTACCACCGGTCCTCGAACCACACAGACTCTCAATCTCCCCCTTGATGAGTGCATTGACAACACACATGTTTTGGTAACCAAAGAGAAAAGGAAAAGAAAAGAAACGACTAAAAGAACTCCAACAAGCGATCAAAAGTCAAAGGAAAGGCAAAGAGCAAGATCACTTGAAGAAGACAAGTCTCGGACCCCGTAGGCAAGGGCAACGACTCGATACATCTGAGACAAAACCATGCTCAAGCAAAGAGCACAAACCACCAAACCAAAGCTCGAAAACCACAAAGAACTCCCCCTGCACAAATGCAAGCTCCCCCTGAACCCATGCAACTCCCCCTGGACGAATGCATGCAAACCACTTCACGAAACAGAGCAGCTACCTCAGCCTTGCTCTGACCGGTTAGACCGGTCCACCTCACCGGTCAGACCGGTGGACTAGATCGCCCAGCACCTGACACTCACACCGGTCAGACCGGTGCATTCCACCGGTCAGGCCGATGACCACCTGGGAAAAACTGGGAACTGCACGAGCTTAAAACTAGCTCGAAACCACTTGGAAACCTTCTAAATGCATGCAGCAAGCCAAAACATGCTCAAACTTCTCCCCCTTGTTGACAATGCATGAATCAAGCCAAAAAAGCAAAAAAATGCAACCTAGAGCTTCTCAAATAGACAAAATTCAACATAGGATGCTACACATGTCCAAATGAGCAAATGAGATACTCTATAGCTTCGTAAAGGCATCAACTACAAGATCACCAAGTTTCACAACCATTGGATGAAGCTAAGATGGAATTGAGTATTTTTGCGAAAAAACACCCTCTCATGAGCAAAGTCCTAAACATGAGCAAAATATGTCAAAATGGCAAAGCCACACAAACTTCATGCTAGGACAACCATTCTAAGCATAAGACCATCATAAGCACCCACAACCACCTCATGTCATGTCAAAGCCACCGAGCCATGTGCTTACTTCTAAAAATGAGACTTCTCATTGGTAAGCAACATGCAACGGTTTAGCACCCAAAAGCAAGTAAATTAAGAACATGTGACATGGGAGTACATTTTCCAAGCAATTTACATTTTATTTTCAGATTCATATTTGGTACATGAAATGTCTTTGCGACAAAAAGGAACTTATGCCCTTCCACAAGATAAATCATGGGGGCTAAACATTCATGATGGCAAATGAGCCTTTGGCCCCATATGATCAAAATAAGCTATCCAACCACAAATTAAGCATAGCAAAGCCACTAAAACATGTCAAGATCATATAGAGGCATTTACTCACAAGAGAGCATGTATGTGACAATTTTCAAAAAGCATAGCAAGCAACCATGGATATAAATCAAGATCATCAAGAGCTAAGCTAAACTAACCATAGCTTACCAAACTAGCTCACAAGGACATATATATGATACCATGGTGAACAATGTATATAGGAGAAGCTTTTCCTACTTAATGCATATGATACAAAATGCAAGCAACCTAAGATACAAAGATGCCTATACATCATGTTACATATGTCATGCCAAATGCAAGAAATGCACAAAGGAAAGCTATACATATTCTACAAAGGAGCTCCCACACACCCAACTCAAGAAATCAAACAAACACCAAGCTCCCCCCGCAAACGAGTGAAAGTTGCTTGATCTAGGGGTTTGGTGAAAATGTCGGCAAGCTGGTCATGTGTGGGTACATGGATCAAAGCGATTTTCCCTTTCTCAACGTTGTCTCTCAGGAAATGATACTTCACTTCTATGTGCTTGGTTTTGGAGTTGAGTACTGGGTTCTTTGCAACGCTTATGGCACTGGTGCTATCACATTGAAGTGGGACATGGGTATACTCCTCACCAAAGTCACTCATGGTGTATGTGATCCAAAGGAGCTGAGAGCAACAACTAGCTGCGGCCACATACTCTGCCTCGGTAGTGGATTGAGCAACACTCGATTATTTGCGGGAAGACCAATACACCAAAGAAGAACCCAAGAACTGGCAAGTCCCAGAAGTGGACTTCCTATCCAACCAACACCCGGCAAAATCCGCGTCTGAAAATCCATGAAGAGCCAAAGAAGAAGACGCGGAGTACCACAGGCCGAAGTCGGGAGTATGACGTAAATACCTGAAAATGCGCTTGACTGCTTGCCGATGCGAAGTCCTCGGAGACGCTTGAAAACGAGCGCACAGACATACCGAGAATTGGATGTCTGGCCTCGTCGCCGTCAAGTACAGGAATGACCCGATCATGCTCCGGTACTCCTTCTGGTCCACGTGTTCACCTTCCTCGTCCGCATCAAGAGCTGTAGTCGTAGTCATAGGCGTCGCCATAGCCTTGGAGTCCTCCATCTTGAACTTCCTCACAATGTCCTTGGTGTACTTAGCTTGGTGCACAAATGTTGCTTCCTTCGACTGCTTGATCTGGAAGCCGAGGAAGAACTCCAACTCACCCATCATGCTCATCTCAAATTCCCTGCCCATGTCTTCTGCAAACCTTGCAACCAAAGAGTTAGACAAGCCACCAAAGAAAATATCATCCACGTATACCTGCACAATTAGGATCTCTTTGCCCTGCCTGAGGAGAAACAAGGTCTGATCGACCTTCCCTATCTCAAACCCTCTCTCAGACAGGAACCCCCTCAACCTACCGTACCAAGCTCTAGGCGCCTGCTTCAACCCATACAGCGCCTTCCTCAACTTGTACACCCAGTGGGGGTACTTCTCACTCTCAAACCCCGGAGGTTGCCTCACATACACTACTTCCTCCAAAACACCGTTCAGGAAAGCACTCTTCGCATCCATTTGGTACAATTTGAACTCTTTAGCCACGGAAAAGGCTAGAAGGATCCTAATCGCCTCCAAACGGGCTACGGGAGCAAAGGTCTCCTCGTAGTCGATCCTCTCTTTCTGACTATACCCTTGCGCCACAAACCTCGACTTATTTCTCACCACCTCTCCTTTCTCTCCCTCTTTGTTTTTCCACACCCATTTCGTCCCAATCGGCTTGCACCCTGGTGGAGGATCCACTAACTCCTAAACTTGGCTCCTCTCAAAATTCTCCAACTCCTCATGCATCGAGTTAACCCAATTATGATCAGATAGCGTGTGTCCAATGTCTTTGGGCTCAAAAGTTGCAACAAAAGCAGCATGAGCAAAGTGAGAATTGTTTCGAACCCTTGACCGTGTAGTATGTTCATTGATGTCGCCGATGATCCTCGAAGCTGGGTGATCCACTTGAACTCGCCGGGGAGGTTCTCGCCTTGATGCTACCTCCCCCTCAACAGCAGCTTCTCCTTGATCTGGGTTTGTCGTCGTAGGTGTGGGAGAGGGTCCGTTCTCGATCGTAGTCGAAGTAGTCGGTACATGCTCAGCCGCGGGCACCACACCGACATCTTCATCATCTCCATGTTCATGCTCCTCCTCCTGAAAAATCTTCTCGCTAAGTTCATCATCACCTGCACACTCAAAAACAAGCTGACTACGTGGCTGTGTCTCGTCGAAGGTTACCTCGCAAGTCTCCACGATTTGGTTAGTTTCAAGATTGAGCACACGAAATGCTCTAGAATGAGATGCGTAACCAAAGAAAATGCCATCGACAGACCTAGCCTCGAACTTGTCCAACTTCTTCCCTTTCTTAAGAATGAAGCATTTACAACTAAAGACATGAAAGTGACTCACCTTGGGTGTGCGACGGTGCATCAACTCATAGCAGGTTTTCCTCTTGTGGACCCTGAGGTAGATCCTGTTGGACACATAGCACGCGGTATTGACCGCCTCAGCCCAGAACCTTCTCCGAGTCCTATGCTCGTCGAGCATCGTCCGAGCCATCTCGCACAAGGTTCTATTTTTCCTTTCCACTACGCCATTCTGGGGGGGCGTATACGGACTAGAGAACTGGTGTTCAAGACCCAAGTCATGGCAAAAGGTTTCGAAACGAGAGTTTCTAAATTCCGAGCCAATGTCACTGCGAATCGCTCGTATGGCATCTCCGTGCCTCTCGTTCCTCAACCTCAAGACAAGATCTCGAACAAAACCAAACGTCTCCCCCTTTTCCTCCAAAAAGAAGACCCAAGCATACCGAGAGTAGTCATCCACCACAACTAAGACGTACCACTTCCCACCCGCAGATCGTACATGAGCTGGGCCAACAAGGTCCATATGGAGCAGCTCGCATGGACGCTCCGTCATCACATCGGTGAGGGGCAGATGGGAAGAGGCTACCATCTTGGCATATCTGCACGGCGCACAAACCAACTCTTTCTGAAACCTCAACCGTGGCAATCCTCGGACCAAATTGAGTTTACTCAAGCGAGACAGAAGGTCAAAGCTTAAGTGACCCAACTTCCTATGCTACTTCCACAACTCACTCGAAGAACCAGCCAAAAAGCAACGAGCCACACCCGAAGACTGAGTGATATCCGCTCGGAACACTTGACCCTCGGGAACGACCATGCAAACTAGGTCCCCTCGAGAATCCAAAATCCGAGAACCACCAGGCCGAAACAACACCTCAAAACCCTTATCCAAAAGCTGGGAAACGAAAAGCAGATTGAATCCGAGCGATTGAACAAGAGCAACACGTCTGAGAGTGACCTTCTCACTTACCTTAATCTCACCTTCTGAAAGCACACGCCCTCGCCCATTGTCCCCAAAGGTGATGTATGTCTTGGACACCACTGGGACGAGACTTGAGAACCACCGCTTGTCTCCGGTCATATGCCTCGAGCAACTGGAGTCAATCAACCAAACGTTCCTCAAGTCTCCCACCTGAAATTCAAAAATGAGCATGTGAGTGAACAAACGACTCAGCACTGGGGTTAGTACCAAAAGAGTAAAACCAGTGCCGAGCCATTTGCTCCAAAGTGGGGTTAGCACAAATCATATCATCACGCCTATCAAAACTATCACCACGAAAGCCACCACGGGAACCACCCCTATCTAGCTGGAGGAGAATGAAAACCACAAAAGGAAGACCGTGGACCGTTCCTCCTCTCCATCTCAAAGCTACGACTCCTCCCACCCTCGTATTGAGCATGAGGTGGAGAACGTCTAGCAAACTGACCACCTGGAAACTCTCCATGTCAACCACCAGAACCACGACCTCCTGAACCAAACCGAGCATCCTCACGAGCACGGAAACCAAACCGCTGTCTGCCCAGACCAGCACCGGTCTGACCGGTGGAGTGCACCGGTCTGACCGGTGGTACTCGGCCAGCAGCACCACCTGCCACCTTTCGATCTCCCCAAGCCGGAACCGTCCTCACAATCGCCTTGGCCCTGGGCATTTGCATACGAGGCTCAGGTACACCATTTGAAGGGCGGTACCTGTCCTTCTTAGCCCACTCCTTAGCCATTCTCTCCTCACGCTTCCTCTTGAAGCAAAACTCACCCTTGTGACCATCTCTCCCATAATAGTCACAATGAAACCGTATGGGCTTAGGCTTAGGCTTAGGCTTGGGTTGGGGCTGCTCACTTGGTTTCTCCTCACTCGGCTTCTCACCCTTTTTCCAATGAACTCATTCCCCAAGTCACTCTTGAACTTGATGGGTTTTTGGAAATCATTTGTGGGCGAGGAAATATGGGAGGATCTGGGGTTGTCTCAAGTTTGTTTCTCAGTGGGTTAGGCTTAGGAGCATAGGTATTTTTGTGAAAGGTTTTTGGTGGAGCTTGGATATCACCAATCTTCTCTCCTCCCTCACCACTGCACTCTCCAATCTTATCGGACCCAAGCGCTTGCCCATCATAGTGCTTGTATGCCTCTATCATCATCCTAAGCTGTGGTTCATGACCCGACAACCAACCCATCATTTTCCTCAACTCATCATTCTCATCCTGCAAGCGATCCACATAATGTGCAAGTTCCAGATTCTTCAAAGCATGCCATTCACAAGTAGAGCAAGAAGTGGGAATAGGTTCTTTCAGCTTAGCCTCAAGCGAAACAGTGTAAGCATGCATCTCATCAATCTTTCCATGCAAAACAGGGCAAGAAGTTCAAGCACCTAGCAAAGCTGGTCTAGACTTAAGCTCAGCCACTTCAACCCTAAGCACATCTAGTTCATCACAAGTAGAGGCATGCTTATCCTTAAGAGCAGTAAGATCAGCTAGGTACACAGAGCAATCACCACAATCAATCTCATCAGAAACCACAGGTGAAGCTTGAAGCGAATCTATCTCAAGCTTAGCATCAAGGTTCTGGGTTTCTAACTCAGCTACTCGGTTCCTAGCATCTTCTAGTGAGGCCCTAAGCTCTTTCCTCATCATCTTTGCCTCTCTAAGCATATCATCACGATTATCAAGCAGCATGCCAAGCCGTTCATTCTCCTTACGCAAGAAGGGAAGCTCGTCACGTACCTCATCCTCGGAGTCGGAGTCCGAGTCGCTCTGGTGACTCTTCTTGCTACCGGAGCTGCGTGCCATGCCGCAGAAGCCATCTCTCACAAAGCAGCTCAGTCCGCTCAGGTTCTTGGATGACTTCTTGTTCTTGCGCCGATCACCTTCATCTTCGCTGCTGCTTATATATTTCCAAATGACCCATGGGCCGGCGGCACGGCCCACGGCACGGCGGCACGGCACGGCCCATGGGTGGCACGACACGGCAGGCACCGTGCCCGTGCCGGCACGGCACGAAGGCCGGTGCAGTGCATGGGCTGCCGGCCTGGCCCATGACACGACACGGGCACGGCACGGCCAAGTGCGCGGCACGGTGGCCGGCACGGCCCCATTGCCCCAACGGCTCTTTTGGCCGTTGGCCGGCCCAGCCCACCCCACCGCGCAGCAGGCCCATATAAAGCTGTCGGCCGCCCCGCCCCATCCCTAACCCTAAATCACTCCCCCCACTGCGCAGCCGCAGCTCTCTGCCTCTCTCACTCTCATCCGATCCGATCCGCCGCCGCCGACCGTCGTTCGCCTTGAGCTCGCCGTCCCTGCTCCGGTGACCTCGACACCTCGTCGGCCACTCCTTCTCCCTCAGTCCCTCTCCTACCTCCTTTCCGCCCTTCCCTCCTCCTCCCCCGGTGTACCATGTAAGTCGTGCCATGGGCCGGCACGACACGGCGAAAATGGCTGTGGCCCATGGGCGGCACGGCACGGGTAAACGGCCCATGTGCCGTGTCGTGGGCCGAAGGCCTGGCCCATAGCACGGTCAGGCACGGCACGGTCGGCACGGCGGCACGGCGCAGTGCCGGCACGGCACGGCACGGCCGTGCCGCGTGTCGTGCCGGCACGACACGGTGGCCAACTATATTGCTGCTGGAGCTCGAAGAGGAGTAGGCGGAGCTGGAGTCGACGTCGCTCGCTCCGACCATCGCTCGGGCTGTGACAACCCGCCCAGGAAAATACCGTACTATCGCATAAACCAATCCACTTTGGTCATTAAGCAATAATAAAGTATCATCCTGTCGTCAGTTGCCAGGTTAACGCCCGGTGAAATCATTTACATAGCAACAAGGATCGACATATATGCATTAAAACTCACGCGAAGGCGAGTCCAGAGTACAACACATGATTAATCTCCAAAACTACCCCGAAGGGTTTAATTATTACAAACCGAAGTCTTTGACATGAAAACGAAGTTCAGAGTTTTGAAAACAGCGGAATTAAACTAAACGACGCGAGGAGCATCACAGGAGGCCTGCCATGATGCCTTCATTCATCGTCTTCCACCCACTCCAGCTCCCAGCCAGGCGGGATCTCTCCAGGCCACACATCAGCAAAAGCATTACCTGGAACAACAGATTGCAGCAAGGCTGAGTATACTAATACTCAGTAAGACTTACCCGTCGGTGACAGCTACATCACCAACTCTAGACATGAAAGGCTTTTTGGCCCGTGGGGTTCTTTTGCTGAAAAGCAACAAAGAGTATGTCCTTACTTTCAAGATTTTAGCACAGATTCTAGTCGATTACTCTTTACTACATGAGCCAGCTATTGCAAACATAAGTTGTGCAAACAATTAATCAAGCATAATATTCACCAAGTTCCATCATTAGGGATATCATGGCCAGTTGGATAAGTAGTCTCAGATAACGGTGAGAGGCCGACAACCAGTTGATTTAAATCTTGCAAGGTAGACCTAAACACACGGGAGGCGCCCTCACTACGAGTTCACCAACCAGGTGGTTCCCGTCATTCCTCGGATTGGGATCAGATGTTACAGTCTTAAGTACAAGGCTTACTGGGCTACGCCACCAAGGTCACCCAGCCTCACGCATGTACTCAGGTGGCGAGCCCGGGGCCGCAACCCTAAGATTAGTAGCGCAAAGTTCCCGCACCGCCTCATTTAGGTACTAGGCTTACCGTACCCATTTCCGGCAAGTGTTTAGTATGTTCAAACACTTAACCTACGAAGCCATTGGACCGGAGTCCACATCCCATGCTCTTACCACTTGAGCAATCCATTTATAACGATCTTATGATTCCAACATAAGAACCTATTCTCGCGAGTGACAAGTATCACTCGACTTGTAACGGTCCTATAGCATAGCAGCTATCGACCTAGCATACTAATTAAAGACATAGGTACCTAGGGATCATGCATCTAGGGTTCCATTTCAACTCCTGAACGTAAATGCACAAACATCCATAGATAGTTATGTAAATTTTCAAAAACTATGAGGTCGATGAACCGGGGCTTGCCTTCATCAACACAGTTAGCCTGGGGGTCCTCGGTGTCCTCGCTCACTTCCACGTACTGCAGTTCCGCGTCAGCTCCTCCTTCCTCGGCTTCCGGCACGAGCGCGTAGTTACCGTCAGGAAGTTCTACACGGAATGCAATGCAGGGTTCAGGTGGAGTGAGAGATTAATTATTATATCCAACTCTTGTTGGCCATATTCACCTTGACAACATTTAATTATTAATTCTTTTCATTAAGGTTATTATATGTGAAGGTTTATTATTTTAATCTTTTTAATAGTGACTGTGTATATATTTAAGCAAAAGGCACTATTAAATCACACAAAACAGCAAGGGTGTATTTATAGACCCTAATTAAGCTAGGCAACAATTTAATAAGGTTACAAGGAAACAAGGATGATTTTTCCTAATTACTTTTTAATAAGAAGCTTATGTGCACACTAACTTTCAATTGCAAAATAACATTATAAAAACAAGGACAAGGGGACCTTGCTGGCCCTAATGGCCCTACACATGCTACTGGACCAAGATCAACTTTAAAAGAGCCACAAATTAATCCTACCAAAAATAACATTTCCTAGCCACCAAAAATAGGAGAAATGCATAAATAAATAAATAAAGTACTTATGCACCCCAACTCATTCCTACAGCATCTCTGACTTAAAACCAGTCTAAGAAACTAGCATGCACATCAAAAACACATTTGAAATTTGAACTATGCATTTAAATGTAAATCTAAGCATAAATCAAGATTAAATATTTCTAGCAGAGCTAAAATCATGATAAATACAGGAAAGTTGCATATAGGTATAAAATGAACATAGCCACAAGTTGAGCACAAAAATCAATTTAATCTTTGTCACAAAAATCAATAAGATAGAAATAGCATAAATACAAAGTAATTCATATAAAAAGATCTATATAGTAACTTTGTGCAAATGTTTGCTCAGATCCCACAAATGATATAACTAGTAACATATCCAAAGTTTAGCTCCATAGCCTTTCTAGATTTTGAACTATAACAAAATGATTTCAAACTGAATTTGAATTTTCATTCAAAATCTACAGGTCAAAACTATGGTCATGCTTTGCAAAAGTTGTAGGTCTAGTCTCACTGAAACCAACAAAATTGGTTTTGCATTTTTCTGATTTTTCTACGAATTTCTAGGATTTTTCTAAGGCACTGGACTAAGTTGCTAAGAAACTAAGTTACAAATCCTTGCAACTAGGTCCCTGGGTTCACAACCATGCCCTTGCGATTCACAACCATGCCCTTGCCGGCGGGGGCGAGCTCGCCGGCGGCGAACTACGGCCGGGGGTGGCAAACAAATGACAGGGACGGTCGATTGGGCTTACCACGGCTCGATTGGTGGCGGTGGCTCGGCCTGTGGTGGCTCCGGCGAGCGGCGGTGGCGAGACCGTGGCGGCGCGGCCGCCTCGGCTCGAACTCTGGCGAGCACCGGTGCAATGCGGGTCAACACGTGGCCGTGGAAGCTCGAGTGGGGTCTAGTGGAGGTGCTAAGGGGCTTGGCCGGCGGCGAGAGCGGGCGGAGGGGCTACTTCACCGCGGCGGCGGCAATGGCGGTCCGGCGGGGCGGTGTGCCGCGTGGGGAGGGAAGAGCTGCCTTTTATAGGCGCGGGTGAGGCCGAGGGGGGTGTGCGGGCATCGTCTCGACGGAAGGGCGAGGGAGATAAGGCGCGGCGCGGGGTGGCAGTCGAGGCGCCGACGGCCAGCACGGCGGGGGGTCCGGCCCGGCGCAGACGCGCGGTGCCACGCGCGGCGGGGCGCTTCCCCAAACGGGTTCTCGCTCGGGCGGCGCGCAAATGATGGTGCCGGTGCCTCGGGCGTGCGGTCCGGCAGAGGGGGGGTCCAGACGCCGAGGGGAGCGGCGGTACGCCGGCTGCCACGTGGCGGCGCGGGCGCGACGCGCGCGCGTGAGCCAGAGCGCGACGCCGAGCTGCCCAATTTCAAACTACCCCTGTTTGCGTGTGTCAAATTCAAAATTTTCAAACATAACTCCAAAACCTCCAATTAGGAAAGTTGTAGAGGGGACATCCACCTACAATTTTCACAAAGGTGGGCATATGTTTTGAGCAAGGGTTGGAGCATGAACTGCTAAAGAACTTGCTGATTTTCATGGCTCTGATGAACAGTGAAAACTGGCTTGTCTTGCAAAATTGACCCTTTTCCCCTCAAAATTTGGGATGCCAACCTGAAGATGAAATGTGTCCCTCTCAATTCAACACAACTTTTATATTGGCAGAATTTTGAGTGTTTAGACAAAAATTGGAGAACGTGGCCAAAGTTCTAGAGTAAGGTATGGACATCAAGGGCTTTGACCAACTTAGCTAGGGTTTTGACCAAGGTAGGTGGGGTTGACTTGTCCAAGGGGTTCAAGGGTGAATGTTAGGGAGGTTTTCGAGGTGATGGCCCAGGTTGACCATGATTTGACCACAATCAACTGTTTTGACCAGTAGTTAGGGTTAATTAAAAACCTGGGACGTCACACGGGCCTTGCCTCGGCCATCCTTCTTCCTTGATCGTCGCTCGTCCTTGTGCTTGTTCTTGTGCTTGTGCTTGTGATCGCGCCTCGATTGGTACTTGCCGTCCGTCCTCGACCGGTGCTTGTAGCCGTCCTTGTTCTCCATCTTCTCCGGACTATCGGCGACGAAGTGTCCTGGCTTGCCGCACTGAAAGCATGTCCGTGTGTTCCTCCTTGTATTCACCCGGTTCTCGTGCATCCTCTCGAACCACCTGGTCAACAGCGCCAGCTTGTCCTCTCCAAGCACGTCGAACTCCTCATCTGGCAAAGACATCAAGGAAGAAAAAGAGAACATCCTGGAGGATGGGTTAGCGTTAGACTTAGCACCTGAGCCACCGACGAGAGCAAGACTATGGGAGTCAGTCAGGCTCTCAAGACGGGCTGTCAAACCACGATTAACCTCAGCTGACTTGAGCTTAGAGAACAGCTCGTTCACCGTCAGAGTGGTATACTTCTTAGACTCAAGAATGGCCTCGACCTTTCCATCCCACATGGTACAATCCAGCGCGTGCAAGAGCTTCACGGCTCTATCATGATCATCGTATGGGAGGACGTCCACATTGGCCCTCATGTTGTTCACAACCACCGTGAACTGCTGGAACAAGGCATCAATTGACTCACCGGGGAGATGAGTGAAGTTCTCGTATTCTCTCCGGTAAGTCGCATACAACCGTGCCTGAACATCAGCATTTCCAGCGTGATCATTCTTCAGCTCCTGCCAAATCCTACAAGTTAGGTCCTCTGTCTGAACCCGATCGAATTCAGATTGACACAGAGCACAAAACAAGTAGTCGACCGCCTTGTTGTTGGCGTCAAACATATCCCTCGATCCTGGAGCAAGGAAGTTAATCGGATGAACATAAGCTGTGTTCACCGTAACATCCCACAGGATCTGTCCCTTGCCACGAAGGAATGCAGCCATCCGTCTCTGCCACATCTGGTAGTTCTTCCCATCAAAGTGCGGAGGACCCGATCCCCATTCCTGGTACGCCATCTTTGGATCTTAGACTGGTTAGAGCCTCGAAAGACCCGAACCAGCTCTGATACCAATTGAAGGACCGAAATGGCGACCAGAGAGGGGGTGAGTGAATGGGAGTCGATAAAAATTCTTCTCGATGGAGATGGAAACTCCAACAAGACGAACACGGCTTCCAAAACACGTCTCCGACTCAACTACCCAAGTTGGCCAAGACCACGCAGCCACTGAAGTGCTACTGGTCCTAGGAACCAACAACCACCAAAGCCTACCCGAGAACGCAGCGGAAAAACCAACTCAAGCAGCTACTGGACTACACCGGTCAGACCGGTCGCACACACCGGTCAGACCGCTCCCTGCTGGAGCACCCTGACAGAACCTGAGAACTTCCACAGAAGGCTCCTACACCGGTCAGGCCGGTGTAGCACGCCGGTCAGACCGGTCTAAGCCAGGAAGCCCTAAGAGCCCTGTGTGGTTCGAGGACCGGTGGATGGTCGCTTCCTGGTGTGATGAGTGATTGACAACGTGGTGTGGACTGATTCTTAGCTAAGTATTGCAGGTGCAGGTTGCATCTTGACTAGTGTTGGTGCAGGTGAAGAACAAGCGCGAAAGGTCGTTGCTGGTGTGGCCTCCATGTGTGGAGGCCTCCATGTGTGGAGAAGACAAGTAGGCTTGGTTCGAGGGACCCGGTGGCCAGCGGAGTCAAGTGCGGGCCGCATGGTGGCAAGAACAGCGAGATGAAGTCATGGACGGTTTCTTGGTTGAGCCTCAAAACCAAGGTCGAGCCGGGACTACGTGGGAGCCGAGTCATGAGTGGTGATTGGCGGAGGCTACACCGAGTTCGCGGGGTTTCTGTTGGTTCACCAGAAAACCACTGGGTTCCTTGGTTGATCCACAAAGCCAAGACCGAAGACCGAAGATGGAGGTGCAGCAGCATCGGACCGGTCTGACCGGTGGGTCTGACCGGTCTGACCGGTGAGGAGCATCGGTCTGACCGGTATGCGACAACGCAGTCCAGAGACTTCAAAGCGGAGGACACACGTCGGGATCGCAAGGCTTGCGTCGAGGCTAAGCAAGTTTGCGGTCGCCGGGCATCCGTCCGATGGTGCGAAGCCAAAGTTTCCCAAAGTGCCCCTCGGGGGTGTGTATCCTAGTATTAGGCCTTAGGGGTAGTTTCGTCTTTCGGCTAGCCTCCATATAACCCGAGTGGTGAGAGGATGGCAGCCATCTCGGGGAACCCTAGCTCATTTTGTTTTGCTATTTTCCTCTTCCATTTTTCTTTGGAATAACTAGGACTAGCTTGAGAGCTTCATGGTGAGATCTTGTGAGAGGGAAGGATGATCGGGCGGAAGCTAGACCTTGTATGAACCTTCATGGTATGTATAGATGATTCGGCGTGGTTCCTCAAGGCTTAGTTGTGTCTTTCCCGTTTTCCCTTTTTGGTGATTTTTGGAGCCTTTTCTTGGAGAATTTCTTGTGGCGGTTTTGAGACCTTTCTCTTTGGGATTTGGTGGGGGATGTATGCATGAACCCTTCATGGTTCTTTTCCCTTTGATTCCCCTCCCAAATCCGTGAGTAAAGGGGCTCAATTTTGGGGTTTTCTTGACTCTAGAGTTAGAGGTGTTCTTGGTGGAAATCTTTCGATTTCTCTCATTCTAGCAAGTTTTGGTGGACCAAATCTTGGCTATGGAGTACCCATGAGGTGTTCCTACTATCCCCAAAGTCTTGTAGGAATCCGTGGAGCGAATCGGGAGATCGGGAGTTGGATTTGGGGGAGTTGACCCGCGGGCGCTGTTCATCCCGAGCTGCCCAGGCGTGACCGGTCTGACCGGTTCTCTTGACCGGTCTGACCGGTGTAAGCCTTTGTGGGATTTGCCTCGGGTGAACTGCCTGGTTTGTGTGTCTTTGGGCTGAGTTGTTGCTGGTCAGTTCTTGGCTTGTTTGGAGTTGTTTTGCTAGGTTTTGTGTAGGGTTTTCTTCCCTTGCAGTTCGAGTTTTGGAGGTGGTTTTGTTCCAGGGCCTAGAGGAGTCACTGAGGCTTCTTGGAACGTTTGCTGTGCGGCTGCTGTAGCCACCAGCCTGACCGGCACTGTCCACCGGTCTGACCGGCGTAGGCCATCGGTCTGACCGGTGTAGCACAGGCAGCAAGCCGTGCAGGTTTCCGTTGTGCGTTTTGGTGAGTTTTGGTTTGGAAGGCTGTGTGTTGGTTCCTAGGACCAGTAGCACTCCAGTGGCTACGTGGTCTTGGCCAACTTGGGTAGTTGAGTCGGAGACGTGTTTGGTTGCCGTATTCATCTTGTTGGAGTAGCCATCTCCTTCGAGAAGAATTTTTATCGGCTCCCATTCACTCCCCCCCTCTCTGGTCGCCTGGTTCGGTCCTTCAATTGGTATCAGAGCCGGTTCGGGTCTTTCAAGGCTCTAACCAGTCTAAGATCCAAAGATGGCGTACCAGGAACGGGGATCGGGTCCTCCGCACTTCGATGGGAAGAACTACCAGATGTGGCAGAGACGGATGGCTGCGTTCCTTCGTGGCAAGGGACAGATCCTTTGGGACGTTACGGTGAACACATCTTATGTTCATCCGATTAACTTCCTTGCTCCAGGTTCGAGGGATATGCTCGACGCCAACAACAAGGCGGTCGACTACTTGTTTCGTGCTCTGTGTCAGTCCGAATTCGATCGGGTTCAGACAGAGGACTTAGCTTGTAGGATTTGGGAGCTGTTGAAGGATGCTCATGCTGGGAATGCTCAGGTTCAGGCTCGGATGTACGCGACTTACCGGAGAGAGTACGAGAACTTCACTCATCTCCCCGGTGAGTCCGTCGATGCCCTTTTCCAGCGGTTTACGGTTGTGGTGAACAACATGAGAGTCAATGTGGCCATGCTCCCATACGATGATCATGATAGAGCCGTGAAGCTCTTGCACTCATTGGATCGCACCGTATGGGACGGAAAGGTCGAGGCTATTCTTGAGTCCGAGAAGTATGACACCCTGACCGTGAACGAGTTGTTCTCGAAGCTCAAGTCAGCTGAGTTGGACCGTGGTATGACAGCCAAGATCGAGAGCCCGACTGACTCTCATAGTCTTGCTCTCGTCGGTGGCAAAGGTGCTAAGTCTAACGCTAACGCATCCTCCAGGATGTACTCTCTGTCTTCTTTGATGTCTTTGCCAGACGAGGAGTTCGACGTGCTTGGAGAGGACGAGCTGGCGTTGCTGACCAGGCGGTTCGAGAGGTTGCACGAGAACCGGGTGAACACAAGGAAGAATCCACGGACATGCTTTTAGTGCGGCAAGCCAGGACACTTCATCGCCGACTGTCCGGAGAAGATGGAGAACAAGGACGGCTACAAGCACCGGTCGAACAAGGATGGCAAGTACCGATCAAGGTGCCATCACAAGCACAAGAACAAGCACAAGGATGAGCGACGGTCGAGGAAGAAGGACGGCCGCGACAGGAAGGCCCGAGCGATGGTCGGAGCAAGCGACGTCGACTCCAGCTCTGCCTACTCTTCCTCGAGCTCGAGTAGCAGTTAAGATGAAGGTGATCGGCGCAAGAACAAGAAGTCATCCAAGAACTTGAGCGGGCTGAGCTGCTACGCGAGAGATGGCTTCTGCGGCATGGCTCGTAGCTCTGGCAGCAAGAAGAGTCACCAGAGCGACTCGGACTCCGACTCTGAGGATGAGGTACGTGACGAGCTTCCCTTCTTGCGTGAGGAGAATGAGCGTCTTGGCAAGTTACTTGATAATCGTGATGACATGCTTAGAGAGGCAAAGAAGATGAGAAAAGAGCTTAGGGCCTCACTAGAAGATGCTAGGAACCGAGTAGCTGAGCTAGAGACCCAGAACCTTGATGCTAAGGTTGAGATAGATTCGCTTAAGGCTTCACCTGTGGTTTCTGATGAGATTGATTGTTGTGATTGCTCTGTGTACCTAGCTGATCTTACTACTCTTAAGGATAAGCATGCCTCTACTTGTGATGAACTAGATGTGCTTAGGGTTGAAGTGGCTGAGCTTAAGTCTAGACCTGCTTTGCTAGGTGCTTGCACTTCTTGCCCTGTTTTGCATGGAAAGATTGATGAGATGCATGCTTACACTGTTTCTCTTGAGGCCAAGTTGAAAGAACATGTTCCCACTTCTTGCTCTACTTGTGAATTGCATGCTTTGAAAAATCTGGAACTTGCACATTATGTGGATCGCTTGCAGGATGAGAACGATGCTCCTAAGCCTAACCCACTGAGAAACAAACTTGAGACAACCCCAGATCCTCCCATATTTCCTCGCCCACAAATGATTTCCAAAAACCCATCAAGTTCAAGAGTGACTTGGGGAATGAGTTCATTGGAAAAAGGGTGAGAAGCCGAGTGAGGAGAAACCAAGTGAGCAGCCCCAACCCAAGCCTAAGCCTAAGCCTAAGCCCATACAGTTTCATTGTGACTATTATGGGAGAGATGGTCACAAGGGTGAGTTTTGCTTCAAGAGGAAGCGTGAGGAGAGAATGGCTAAGGAGTGGGCTAACAAGGACAGGTACCGCCCCTCAAATGGTGTACCTGAGCCTCGTATGCAGATGCCCAGAGCCAAGGCGATTGTGAAGACGGTTCCGGCTTGGGGAGATCGCAAAGTGGCAGGTGGTGCTGCTGGCCGAGCACCACCGGTCAGACCGGTGCACTCCACCGGTCAGACCGGTGCTAGTCTGGGCAGACAGAGGTTTGGTTTCCGTGCTCATGAGGATGCTCGGTTCGGCTCTGGTGGTCGTGGTTCTGGTGGTTGGCATGGAGAGTTTGCAGGTAGTCAGTTTGCTAGACGTTCTCCACCTCGTGCTCAATACGAGGGTGGGAGGAGTCGTAGCTTTGAGATGGAGAGGAGGAACGGTCCATGGTCTTCCTTTCGTGGTTTTCGTTCTCCTCCAGCTAGACAGGGGTGGTTCCCTAGAGGTGGTTCCCGTGGTGGTTTTCGTGGTGGTAGCTTTGATAGGCGTGATGATACGGTTTGTGCTAACCCCACTTTGGAGCAAATGACTCGGCACTGGTTTTACTCTTTTGGCACTAACCTCGGTGCTGAGTCGTTTGTTCACTCACGTGCTCGTTTTTGAATTTCAGGTGGGAGACTTGAGGAACGTTTGGTTGATTGACTCCGGTTGCTCGAGGCACGTGACCGGAGATAAGGGGTGGTTCTCAAGTCTCGTCTTGGTGGTGTCCGAGACATACATCACCTTTGGGGACAATGGGCGAGGGCGTGTGCTGTCAGAAGGTGAGATTAAGGTAAGTGAGAAGGTCACTCTCAGGCGTGTTGCTCTTGTTCAATCGCTCGGATTCAATTTGCTTTTCGTTTCCCAGCTTTTGGATGAGGGCTTTAAGGTGTTGTTTCGGCTTGGTGGTTCTCGGATTTTGGATTCTCGAGGGGACCTAGTTTGCATGGTCGTTCCTGAGGGTCAAGTTTTCCGAGTGGATTTCTCTCAGTCTTCTGGTGTGGCTCGTTGCTTTTTGGCTGGTTCTTCGAGTGAGTTGTGGAAGTGGCATAGGAAGTTGGGTCACTTAAGCTTTGACCTTCTGTCTCGCTTGAGTAAACTCAATTTGGTCCAAGGATTGCCACGGCTGAGGTTTGAGAAAGAGTTGGTTTGTGCGTCGTGTAGGCATGCCAAGATGGTAGCCTCTTCTTACCCGCCCCTCACCGATGTGATGACGGAGCGTCCATGCGAGCTGCTCCATATGGACCTTGTTGGCCCAGCTCGTGTGCGATCTGCGGGTGGCAAGTGGTACGTCCTAGTTGTGGTGGATGACTACTCTCGGTATGCTTGGGTCTTCTTTTTGGAGGAAAAGGGGGAGACATTTGGTTTTGTTCGAGATCTTGTCTTGAGGTTGAGGAACGAGAGGCACGGAGATGCCATATGAGCGATTCGCAGTGACATTGGCTCGGAATTTAAAAACTCTCGCTTCGAAACCTTTTGTCATGACTTGGGTCTTGAACACCAGTTCTCTAGTCCGTATACGCCTCCCCAGAACGGCGTGGTGGAAAGGAAAAACAGAACCTTGTGCGAGATGGCTCGGACGATGCTCAACGAGCATAGGACTTAGAGAAGGTTCTGGGCTGAGGCGGTCAATACCGCGTGCTACGTGTCCAACAGGATCTACCTCAGGGTCCACAAGAAGAAAACCTGCTATGAGTTGATGCACCGTCGCACACCCAAGGTGAGTCACTTCCATGTCTTTGGTTGTAAATGCTTCATTCTTAAAAAAGGGAAGAAGTTGGACAAATACGAGGCTAGGTCTGTCGATGGCATTTTCTTTGGTTACGCGTCTTATTCTAGAGCCTTTCGAGTGCTTAATCTTGAAACTAACCAAATCGTGGAGACTTGCGAGGTAACCTTCGATGAGACACAGCCACGTAGTCAGCTTGTTTTTGAGTGTGCAGGTGACGAGGAACTTGGCGAGGAGATTTTCCAGGAGAAGGAGCATGAACATAGAGATGATGAAGATGGTGGTGTGGTGCCCGCGGCTGAACATGTACCTACTACTTCGACTAAAATCGAGAACGGGCCCTCTCCCACACCTGCAACGACAAACCCAGATCAAGGAGAAGCTGCTATTGAGGGGGAGGTAGCATCAAGGCGAGAACCTCCCCGGCGAGTTCAAGTGGATCACCCAGCTTCGAGGATCATCGACGACATCAATGAACGTACTACACGGTCGAGGGTTCGAAACAATTCTCACTTTGCTCATGCTGCTTTTGTTGCTACCTTTGAGCCCAAAGACATTGGACACGCGCTATCTGATCATAATTGGGTCAATTCGATGCATGAGGAGTTGGAGAATTTTGAAAGAAACCAAGTTTAGGAGTTGGTTGACCCTCCACCAGGGTGTAAGCCGATTGGGACAAAATGGGTGTGGAAAAATAAAGAGGGAGAGAAAGGAGAGGTGGTGAGAAACAAGTCGAGGTTGGTGGCGCAAGGGTATAGTCAGAAAGAGGGGATCGACTACGAGCAGACTTTTGCTCCCGTAGCCCATTTGGAGGCGATTAGGATCCTTCTATCCTTTTCTGTGGCTAAAGGGTTCAAATTGTACCAAATAGATGTGAAGAGTGCTTTCCTAAACGGTGTCTTGGAGGAAGTAGTGTATGTGAGGCAACCACCCGGGTTTGAGAGCGAGAAGTACCCCCACCGAGTGTACAAGTTGAGGAAGGCGCTGTATGGGTTGAAGCAGGCGCCTAGAGCTTGGTATGGTAGGTTGAGGGGGTTCCTGTTTGAGAGAGGGTTTGAGATGGGGAAGGTCGATCAGACCTTGTTTCTCCTCAGGCAGGGCAAAGACATCCTGATTGTGCAGGTATACGTGGATGATATTGTCTTTGGTGGCTCGTCTAACTCTTTGGTTGCAAGGTTTGCAGAGGACATGAGCAGGGAATTTGAGATGAGCATGATGGGTGAGTTGCAGTTCTTCCTCAGACTCCAGATCAAGCAGTCGAAGGAAGGAACATTCGTGTATCAAGCAAAGTACACCAAGGATATTGTGAGGAAGTTCAAGATGGAGGATTCTAAGGCTATGGCGACGCCTATGAGTACGACTACAGATCTTGATGCGGACGAGGAAGGTGAACACGTGGACCAGAAGGAGTACCAGAGCATGATCGGGTCACTCCTGTACTTGACGGCGACGAGGCTGGACATCCAATTCTCGGTATGTCTGTGCGCTCGTTTTCAAGCGTCTCCGAGGACTTCGCATCGGCAAGCAGTCAAGCGCATTTTCAGGTATTTGCGTCATACTCCCGACTTCGGCCTTTGGTACTCCGCGTCTTCTTCTTTGGCCCTTCATAGATTTTCAGACGCGGATTTTGCTGGGTGTCGGTTGTATAGGAAGTCCACTTCTGGGACTTGCCACTTCTTAGGTTCTTCTTTGGTGTCTTGGTCTTCCCGCAAACAATCGAGTGTTGCTCAATCCACTACCGAGGCAGAGTATGTGGCCGCAGCCAGTTGTTGCTCTCAACTCCTTTGGATCACATACACCATGAGTGACTTTGGTGAGGAGTATACCCACGTCCCACTTCAATGTGACAGCACCAGTGCCATAAGCGTTGCAAAGAACCCAGTGATCCATTCCAAAACTAAGCACATAGAAGTGAGGTATCATTTCCTGAGAGACAACGTTGAGAAAGGGAAAATCGCTTTGATCCATGTACCCACACATGACCAGCTAGCCGACATTTTCACCAAACCCCTAGATCAAGCAACTTTCACTCGTTTGCGGGGGGAGCTTGGTGTTTATTTGATTTCTTGAGTTGAGTGTGTGGGAGCTCCTTTGTAGCATATGTATAGCTTTCCTTTGTGCATTTCTTGCATTTGGCATGGCATATGTAACATGATGTATAGGCATCTTTGTATCTTAGGTTGCTTACATTTTGTATCATATGCATTGAGTAGGAAAAGCTTCTCCTATATACATTGTTTACCATGGTATGATATATATGTCCTTGTGAGCTAGTTTGGAAAGCTATGGTTAGTTTGGCTTAGCTCTTGATGATCTTGATTTATATCCATGGTTGATGGCTATGTTTTTTTCAAAAATGTCATATGTATGCTCTCTTGTGAGTAAATGCCTTTATATGATCTTGACATGTTTTTGTGGCTTGGCTATGCTTAATTTGTGGTTGGATAGCTTATTTTGATCATATGGGGCCAAAGGCTCATTTGCCATCATGAATGTTTACCCCCATGCTTTATCTTGTGGAGGGGCATAAGTTCCTTTTTGTCGCAAAGACATTTCATGTACCAATTATGAATCTGAAAATGAAATGTAAATTGCTTGGAAAATGTGCTCCCATGTCATATGTGCTTAATTTACTTGCTTTTGGGTGCTAAACCGTTGCATGTTGCTTACCAATGAGAAGTCTCATATTTAGAAGTAAGCACATGGCTCGGTGGCTTTGACATGACATGAGGTGCTTGTGGGTGTTTATGATGGTCTTATGCTTACAATGGTTGTCCTAGCATGAAGTTTGTGTGGCTTTGCCATTTTGACATGTTTTGCTCATGTTTAGGACTTTGCTCATGAGAGGGAATTTTTCGTAAAAATGCTCAATTCTATCTTAGCTTCGCCCAATGGTTGTGAAACTTGGTGATCATGTAGTTAATGTCATTACGAAGCTATAGAGTATCTAACTTGCTCATTTGGACATGTGTAGCATCCTATGTTGAATTTTGTCTATTTGAGATGCTCTAGGTTGCATTTTTTGCATTTTTGGCATGATTCATGCATTGTCAACAAGGGGGAGAAGTTTGAGCATGTTTTGGCCTACTGAATGCATTTGGAGGGTTTTCAGGTGGTTACGAGCTATTTCTGGGCTCTGTTTGTCACCGGTCTGACCGGTCGTTGTCACCGGTCTGACCGGTCAGAGTGCTGGCCCTGTTCACATGTTGGGCACCAGTCTGACCGGTGACCACGACCGGTCTGACCGGTCAGAGCAAGGCAAAAGCAGCTGCTCTGTTTTGCGTTGTGGTTTGCATACATTCGTCCAGGGGGAG
Organism: Cenchrus fungigraminus; assembly: GCA_036936925.1. NCBI lineage: Eukaryota > Viridiplantae > Streptophyta > Magnoliopsida > Poales > Poaceae > Cenchrus > Cenchrus fungigraminus. The sequence goes on from CM072772.1 coordinate 37,422,868, forward strand.
TTGCATGTGTGCAGGGGGAGCTCTTTGTCGTTTTCGAGCTTTGGTTTGGTAGCTTGTGCTCTTAGCTTGAGCATGTTTTGTCTCGGATGTGTCGAGCCGTTGCCCTTGCCTAAGGGGTCCGAGACTTGTCTTCTTCAAGTGATCTTGCTCTTTGCCTTTCTTTTGGCTTTCGATCGCTTGTCAGAGTTTCTTTTAGTCATTTCTTTTCTTTTCCTTTTCTCTTTGGTTACCAAAACGTGTGTGTTGTCAATGCACTCATCAAGGGGGAGATTGAGAGCCCTGTGTGGTTCGAGGACCGGTGGATGGTCGCTTCCTGGTGTGATGAGTGATTGACAACGTGGTGTGGACTGATTCTTGGCTAAGTATTGCAGGTGCAGGTTGCGGCTTGACTGGTGTTGGTGCAGGTGAAGAACAAGCGCGAAAGGTCGTTGCTGCTGTGGCATCCGGGTGTGGAGAAGACAAGTAGGCTTGGTTCGAGGGACCCGGTGGCCAGCGGAGTCAGGTGCGGGCCGCATGGTGGCAAGAACAGCGAGATGAAATCATGGACGGTTTCTTGGTTGAACCTCAAAACCAAGGTCGAGCCGGGACTATGTGGGAGCCGAGTCATGAGTGGTGATTGGCGGAGGCTACACCGAGTTCGCGGGGTTTTCGGTGGTTCACCAGAAAACCACTGGGTTGCTTAGTTGATCCACAAAGCCAAGACCGAAGACTGAAGACGGAGGTACAGCAGCATCGGACCGGTCTGACCGGTGGGTCTGACCGGTCTGACCGGTGAGGAGCACCGGTCTGACCGGTGTGCGACGACGCAGTTCGGAGACTTTGAAGCGGAGGACACGCGTCGGGATCGCAAGGCTTACGTCGAGGCTAAGCAAGTTTGCGGTCGCCGGGCATCCGTCCGATGGTGCGAAGCCAAAGTTTCCCAAAGTGCCCCTCGGGGGTGTGTATCCTAGTATTAGACCTTAGGGGTAGTTTCGTCTTTCGGCTAGCCTCCATATAACCCAAGTGGTGAGAGGATGGCAGCAATCTCGGGGAACCCTAGCTCATTTTATTTTGCTATTTTCCTCTTCCATTTTTCTTTGGAATAACTGGGACTAGCTTGAGAGCTTCATGGTGAGATCTTATGAGAGGGAAGGATGATCGGGCGGAAGCAAGACCTTGTATGAACCTTCATGGTATGTATAGATGATTCGGCGTGGTTCCTCAAGGCTTAGTTGTGTCTTTCCCGTTTTCCCTTTTTGGTGATTTTTGAAGCCTTTTCTTGGAGAATTTCTTGTGGTGGTTTTGAGACCTTTCTCTTTGGGATTTGGTGGGGGATATATGCATGAACCCTTCGTGGTTCTTTTCCCTTTGATTCCCCTCCCAAATCCGTGAGTAAAGGGGCTTAATTTTTAGGTTTTCTTGGCTCTAGGGTTAGAGGCGTTCTTGGTGGAAATCTTTCGATTCCTCTCATTCTAGCAAGTTTTGGGGGACCAAATCTTGGCTATGGAGTACCCATGAGGTGTTCCTACTATCCCCAAAGTCTTGTGCGAATCCGTGGAGCGAATCGGGAGATCGGGAGTTGGATTTGGGGGAGTTGACCCGCGGGCGCTGTTCATCCCGAGCTGCCCAGGCGTGACCGGTCTGACCGGTGCTCTTGACCGGTCTGACCGGTGTAAGCCTTTGTGGGATTTGCCTCGGGTGAACTGCCTGGTTCGTGTGTCTTTGGGCTGAGTTGTTGCTGGTCAGTTCTTGGCTTGTTTGAAGTTGTTTGGAGTTGTTTTGCTAGGTTTTGTGTAGGGTTTTCTTCCCTTGCAGTTCGAGTTTTGGAGGTGGTTTTGTTCCAGGGCCTAGAGGAGGCACTGAGGCTTCCTGGAACGTTTGCTGTGCGGCTGCTGTAGCCACCGGCCTGACCAGCACTGTCCACCGGTCTGACCGGCGCAGGCCATCGGTCTGACCGGGGTAGCACAGGCAGCAAGCCGTGCAGGTTTCCGCTGTGCGTTTTGGTGAGTTTTGGTTTGGAAGGCTGTGTGTTGGTTCCTAGGACCAGTAGCACTCCAGTGGCTACGTGGTCTTGGCCAACTTGGGTAGTTGAGTCGGAGACGTGTTTGGTTGCCGCGTTCATCTTGTTGGAGTAGCCATCTCCTTCGAGAAGAATTTTTATCGGCTCCCATTCACTCCCCCCCCTCTCTGGTCGCCAGGTTCGGTCCTTCAAGCCCCAAATCCACAAACCTGACCTACCGAGCTCCAAACCGAACCAAACTCGAAACAGCAGCAGCACAAGACAACAGGGAACCCACCAACACGTTCACCCGAGCAAAACCCAACTGGGGGTCGGCACCGGTCAGGCCGGTGAGAAGCACCGGTCAGACCGGTGTGACCAGAGCTCTCGGGATGAACAGGAACCGCGGGTCAACTCCCCCAAATCCAACTCCCGATCTCCCGATTCGCTCCACGGATTCGCACAAGACTTTGGGGATAGTAGGAACACCTCACGGGCACTCCATAGCCAAGATTTGGTCCACCAAAACTTGCTAGAACAAGAGGAATCGAAGAAATCCCACCAAGAACGCCTCTAACCCTAGAGAGAAGAAAACCCCAAAATCGAGCCCCTTTGCTCACAGATTTGGGAGGGGAATCAAAGGGAAAAGAACCACGAAGGGTTCAAGCATACATCCCCCACCAAATCCCAAAGAGAAAGGCCTCGAATCTGCCACAAGAAATTCGCCAAGAAAAGGCTCCGAAAATCACCAAAAAGAAGAAACGTGAAAGACAACCAAGCCTTGAGGAACCACGCCGAATCATCTATACATACCAAGAAGGTTCATACAAGGTCTAGCTTGCCGCCCGATCATCCTTCCCTCTCACAAGATCTCACCATGAAGCTCTCAAGCTAGTCCTAGAAATTCCAAAGGAAAAATGGAAGAGGAAAACAACAAAACAAAATGAGCTAGGGTTCCAAGGGATGGCTGCCAACCTCTCACCACTTGGGTTATATGGAGGCTAGCCGAAAGACGAAACTACCCCTAACACCTAACACTAGGATACACACCTCTGAGGGGCACTTTGGGAATCTTCCTCATCGCACCATCGGACGGATGCCCGGCGACCGCACCCTGCGTAGCCTCGACGCACGCCATGCGATCCCGACGCGTGTCCTCCGCTTCGAAGTCTCCGGACTGTGTCGTCGCACACCGGTCAGACCGGTGTCCTCCACCGGTCAGACCGGTACCCACTGGTTAAACCGGTCCGATGCTGCTGCACCTCCGTCTTCGGTCTTGGCTTTGTGGATCAACCAAGGAACTCAGTTGTTTTCTGGTGAACCACTGGAAACCCCGCGAACTCGGTGTAGCCTCCGCCAATCACCACTCATGACTCGGCTCCCACGTAGTCCCGGCTCGACCTTGGTTTTGAGGCTCAACCAAGAAACCGTCCATGACTTCATCTTGCCGTTCTTGCCACCATGCGGCCCGCACTTGACCCCGCTGGCCACCGGGTCCCTCGAGCCAAACCTACTTGTCTTCTCCACACCTGGAGGCCTACCCGGCAACGACCTTTCGCGCTTGCTCTTCACCTGCACCAACACCAGTCAAGCCGCAACCTGCACCTGCAATACTTGGCCAAGACTCAGTCCACACCACGTTGTCAATCACTCATCACACCAGGAAGCGACCTACCACCGGTCCTCGAACCACACAGGCTCTCAGCGACCTGTGTGCCATTCCATCCAGTTTTCGTCCTAACGGTGTCAAATGAACATGTAAAATGACCATTTTACCCTTGGGACCATTTGTCAGCCACCCTTTCTCCTCTTCTTCCTCCTGCCGCGGACGCGCCCGCCACGTTCTACTCCTCTTCCTCCTGACGCCGACTCTCGGCGCCGCCGGCAGCCATGCCGAAGGCGAGGAAGCGGCGGAGGTCGACCCCCGCATCCCGCGCAGTCCCGCCAGACGCCGCCCCCCGGTGGAGGTCGACCCCCGCGGCGCGGCGGCCATAACCCCGCGGGGCCTTTGCACGGCACAGGATCTCCGCACGGAGCGGCCGTCGACCTCCACCACCGGTCCTCTCGGCCTCTGCGGCCTGCCCGCCTTCTCCTACAGAACCTACTACATCCGCCACGCGCACCACCCCTCCTCCCCTGCTTTCCCCGCCGCACACCGCGCCCTCCTTGCAGCTTGCTTGTTTGCTCGGTGCTTGGTCTTGTGATGGAAAATCAGAGGAGGGGGCAAAAGGAAAGGAGCTGCTGCTGGATCGGATTGGGGAGGAGCTCCATGCTCCGACCGACGTGCTCGAGCGGAGAACAAATTGTGGCCGCCAACGGCCGTGAGCTCACCCTCGTGCTCTCCGGCCGCCGCGTGAGATCTCTGCCCAGCCTCCAGGGGCTAGCTCTGCCCGGCCGCCGCGGCGCGCGCACGCGACGGCGACATGGGAGATGTCCTGGGTGAGGAGTTGGACTGGGAGAGGAGGAAACGCAGAGGAAACGGCGTGCTCATGCGCAGGTGGCCGGAGACGGCGGCGTGGAGGTGGAAGGAGATGGCCGGCGTGGAGGAAAAAGGGAGAAAAGAAAAAAAATAAAACAGTTGAAAAGATAATGACAGGTGGGACCCACTCTGCAGTGTTTTAAAGGGCAAGATGGACATTTCACATGCTCGGTCCCACATGTCAGAGCTCTTTAACGGTGAAAATCGGACGGAATGGCACACAGGTCACGAAAGTTGAACTCAGTGGCATACAGGTGCAATCGAACTTTTCAATGGCACACAGGTCACGAGCAACTTTTTTTATGGCATACAGGTAAAACTCTCGGGGAAGTTCATGCTCACGGTCACGGGGTGCGCTGGTCGTGTAGGGGAAAGGACATTGAAAAAAGAGGAGAGGGTGTGGACTTCACAGCGGAACAGTCAGAACAGCCAAGTAGCTGGACCCTGGACGGCACGGCACCATCCGGCAATGGTCTTCTACTCTTCTGGCTTACCCATAGACCACGGGCTATTTAACTATTTGCCATCCTTACCAATGTCACCTCTTCAAATGCAACATTTAGAAATGGAACTACAAATTCGCCACATTCGTTGCAAATGGGTTACATTTTTGCCACTTTGGCTGACGTGGTACGCCAACTCACCTGCACCAGCGTGGATTGAGATGTGAAAAGACCAAAATAACCCTTCCTTCAGCTTCCCCTTACATTCTCTCCACCACTTACAAGTGGGACCCACATGTAAGGGCATCTTCTACCTCTCCCTGCCACTTCTTCTCCACCGAGCCGACGACGGGGCCAATCAGCGGGCGGCGCCACCTGCGGGCTCAGCGGTGGCCACCAGCGAGCTTCGCCCACAGGGAAGCCACCAGCGGCCCCGCGAGCGCCGGCTGCGGGGCCAGCAGCGGCCTGAGCCCGGCGAGCTCCGCCCACGGGGGAGCTTAGCGGCGGCGGTCTGGCGAGCGTCGCCTGCGGGGCCAACAGCGGCGTGAGCTCGGCGAGCTCTGCCCACGAGGGAGCTCAGCGGCGGCGGTCCGGCGAGCGCCGCCTGCAGGGCCAGCAGCGACCGGAGCTCGGCGAGCTCCGCACAGGAGGAAGCCCGGCAGCGACGGTCCAACGAGCGCCGGTTGTAGGGGATTCGAGCGGCGGCAGCTGGACTCCGGCAGCTCCGCCCACAGGGCAGCGGCCCGGCGTGCTTCGTCCATGGCGAGGCCCAGCGGCAAGGGTAGCAGGGAGACGGGAGAGGAGTGAAAGGTTGAAGATGACCCTTACATGTGGGTCCCACATGTAAGTGGTGGAGAAAATGGAGGGGAAGCTAATAGAGATGAGGAAGGGGGTAATTTGGTCTTTTCACATCTCGATCCACGCTGGCACATGTGAGTTGGCGTGCCACATCAGCGAAAGTGGCAAAATTGTAAGCAATTTGCAACGAAGTTGGCAAATATGTAGTTACAAATCTAAATGTGGCGTTTGAAGAGGTGCCAACCGTAAGGATGGCAAATAGTTATATCGCCCATAGACCACGGCGGAGCGATAAATGAATTGACCTCGCTGTGATGTTTTGGGCACTTGCTTTAATGATAACGAGGTGTTTTCTCTCTTTAGAACTTTTTTTTTAAAATTTCCCATCTTTTCAATCACATTGTCTGATTAGGGAGCCTTAGGCTAATAACTCAACAGGGCGTCTTAGCGAGATTAGGGTGTTAGAGCAACTCCAGCAGATGGAGTAAATTTCATCCCCTATATAAATTTATTGGAGGTGGAGTAAAAATATTTTCATCCCTAAAACACAATTTGCTCCAGCAGTTCCCCTATTCTCCTTCCCAACTCGTGGGACCCACCGCGCCACGTCATCCTTTCTCCCCCTCCCCAAATCTTCAACCTTTCCGCGACTGGGCGGCGACGGGGCGACGGCACCGCGCGCTCCCCCAACCTCCCCCGATCCACCGCGATCCCGCCGCCGCCGCCGCCTCGGTCCGGCCGGCGAAGCCCACCTCCCCATTCCTCCTGCCGCCGCCCGCCCCAGGGGATGATGCTGCTGCCGCCACGGGCCGGGCCGCGCAGAGGGCCGCCGAGTGGGGTCTCGTCCTCCAGACCGACGAGCACACCGGCCGCCCCCAGGGCGTCACCGGCCGCCCCTCCGCGCGGCGATGCTTCTGCTTCTGGTTCCAGCACCCGCGGCAGCGACTCCCTCGACAGGGCCATCCCCCGGGTGTCGGAGGAGCTCCGCGCCGCACTCTCCGCCTTCCAGCAGACCTTCGTGGTGTCGGACGCCACCCGCCCCGACCACCCAATCCTCTACGCCAGCGCCGGATTCTTCAACATGACCGGCTACTCTGCAAATGAGGTCGTCGGCAGGAACTGGTGCGCCTTCTCCTCCTGCTAGTGTTTATTACCAGCCAGTCAATTACATGCATATTTTCTCCTCCTACTCAAGTTTATTACTGTTCAAATTAGCAACCATTTTCTGCTAGCCGGAAATGTCTAAGATTTTTAGTTCCAGTTAATTCTTTCAATCAGTACATTGGCTTAATTTATCCTTGAAATCAAACATTTGAACCTGTTCCACTTGCCTGGTTCTCATATGCATTGCATGGCTGTAGTCTGAATTATTCTGGGTCTATTTTTCTCCTGGGCTGGGAGATAAATCATCCTGCCTGGTTTCTTGGTAAGGAACCGCCAAATCGGTTAATGTTGGTCTTGAAGTGATCTGATGATTGAAATATGTTGTTTCGGTTAATGCTTGTCCACTGCAAGTGCCACTGTCAGAATGTTTTTTTTCGAGTGTCAGAATGTGTTTTTCAGACAGTAGGAAAACTGTTCTAGTCCATTAATTTTAGTAACTGGAATTGCTAGCCGGAAATGTCTAAGATTTTTAGTTCCAGTTAATTCTTTCAATCAGTACATTGGCTTAATTTATCCAGTCAATGCTTGAAATATGCTGGGACATATTGCCTAACTTGTTTTCGTACTTTCCAGAAAGCTGCTGCCAAAGGAAAAGCAGGTGGAAGAAGGCAAAGGAGGAAGCTGAGCCCTTGGGGCTGACCGTCCAAGAAATAAAGCAAGTTCCATTGGTCCTAATGGGCAGACTGTCAGTGTGTGGTGTGTTAATAAATAATCATGATGTAATTTGCTTCCAGTTGAGGAAATAGGATGAGGGTGGTTCTGTTATTTGAACAATGTGGTTCATATTTGAGTGAAAATGTAATCTGAATGTTAATGATCTCCAAATTTGAGTGAAAATTCCTGCAGTTTGTGTGAAAATTTGAGACAATTACATCTGAATGTTAATGTAATCTGAATGTTAATGATCTCTGAATGTGAACATGTTGCAATTACATCGAAAACAAAAATTTGTCCTCTGTAAGGATCCTGATGCCCTTGCCTTGTGACCTGCATGTGACTGTGATCTACTACTGCTTTTGTCATATCATACTGATGCCCTTGACAGGCAGTACATTTCAGATCTTCCAATTTTATGTTTGTCACTCCATTTGTGTCCTGCTGGTCCTCATTTGTAATTCCATTTGATGTATGCAATTGCTTCAGGATCTGTGTAATTCCTTAACACAAGCATGATATGGACATGTAAATGACAGAATTAGCCTTCTTATTTCTGTGAACCAGATTTGGACATGTCAGTGAAAAAAGAACTACTCCTAGCTTACTTCTAGCATGCAGGTTTGTTTGCTATTTTCTCCAGCAAACACTTGATGGTGCTGGTTGCTAGAGATCTTGTCCAGAATTACAGCTTGAATTCATATCTGAACTCAATTCTGGGAGACTGCAAGAGACTGTAGTCCTGTTCCCCAAGCATGCTGATCCTGATGTGTGGTTCTGCCCAAGGGCAGTACAGTTTGATTTGTTGGTACAAATAAATACTAAATACTAACTGTAAATACTAACTGTAAAAATCATGAGCTGTTCTTTCTAGAAGATAGACCTCCACACATATACACAGGAACTCCTGTTGCAGTTACACAGGCAGTTACACAGGCACTAAATAGCTTGGATCAAACTGTGAAATCCTGTTGCAGTTACACAGGCAGCAAGAGCTTGGTTATACATATCAGTAGCAGTAAGAGCTTAGCAATGCTGAAACAATGCCATGATATGGAACCTGTTCTGGCCATCATACCACACCTAGCAAGGTTCAGGCAACTGTCTACTCCCTGGAAGCGATGGCTTATTATCATACATCTTGAGAATTATCAAGACTTCAAGTGACTAAATAATGTAGCCACACATGTTGTCCAGATGTATGCCAAATTAGCAAGCCTGAAAATTAGCAAGCCTGAAAATACATACACAGATAATTTGCATTTCTGGTGACACGTTTAGCAAGAAGTAAAATTATCATGCCTTTGTAAAGAACAAATTTCTGCAGCAATGGACTGTAGTGTTGTTTGTTAATTGACAAGAATTTGTACAGAAATACAAACAATTGAACTTGGTATTCTGCCAGAAAGACCAGTGGTGAATACTACCAGTGATGTCAATTTCTTTACTGCACCAAATTCTTGTGGTATGGGCCCAGAGAGCTGACAATACCAGATGAGCAGTCTTTCCAAGCTAGTCATATTCATACAATCTGAAACATTCATACAACATCTAAGGATCAACTATTTGCCATCACAGGATCAGTTTCATACAGCATCACAGTTTGCCATCTTTGAAAGCACATTCATACAATCTGAACTAATTATCTTTCAGTAGCCATTCATGCATTCATACATCAAGCACATTCATATCACAAGCATCAGTTCAGAAGTTCAGAAGTTTGTCTGAACTTATCTGGTGAAAGATTCACTAGATACAACAATAAGGAAACACACAGGATACCACCATTGTCTCACGCATAGCCCTTCAGCAGTTACAGTGAACTAGAAACATTTAACACATTGAGTAACATTTAGCAGTGCCCTTCAGCAGTTGCTTCTTCATTCAGACCCGCATTCGCGCGAGCGCGTCGAGGTGCTCATGCGCGCCGGTTGCTGATTCCATCCCGAGCTTCCTGCAACAACAGATTTTTACCGTGAGCGGCGCGAATCAAGATCTGGAAAAGCAAATCGATGGCCACAATTTTGCCTCTCCGAAACTGATGCAGCATATCGAAACCATTCAGCAGCAATTGAGATTGAGCCCATGGATCTTGCAAACCCAAACAGGTAACAGCAGAGAATCGAGAAATCATGCTCACCTCCGGCGTCCTGCCATCCCTCCTGCAGCAGCCAGCAGCCGGCATCAAGAGGAGGAGGCGGCGGTGGTCAAGGCCACGCGAAGGAACAGCCCCCCAAGAAACGCAGCGGAACCAGCAGCACTAGTACCAACACCGCCTCCCGACCGGCCGGCCACGGATCGAGGCAGGAGTCCTCGCCGGCGCCGGGAGGTCGGAGCCCGACGGATCCATGCGCAGGAGCCCCCCGTCCGAGGTGGCGCGGCGGAGGAGGGAGCGGCGGCGAGACCCGCGGCCGCGCGGGGAGGGAGAAGGAGACGGCGAGAGGCGGCGAGACACGCGGCCGCGGCGGGACGAGCGGGGGGAGGTGTGGAGGCAGGAGGGGGGCGCGAAGCGAGTGGGTCCCACGGATAGGGGTGGAGGAGAGGTTCCCTCTATAGAGGGGATGGAGAGAGGTTTTTAGTCCATAGAGAAAAAAAGGGAGGCCTATAGGGAATCTGCTGGAGAAGGTTTTATCCCCTATATGACTATTTTTTGCTATTGGGCAGGGGATAGGGAAGCTGCTGAAGTTGCTCTTAAGGTTAACAATTGGTTTAAAAGCTGTAGCATCAGATATTTATAGAAAACATCAATCAGTGCTAGGCAACTTGGCTAGCTCTAAGAGGTTCAGCGTTGATTTGTATTCCAGCACATTATAGCCAAGCACTAATGTACATATAACATATGTCAATTCTCATTCTGATTTCTCTGATGGGAAATTACCAACAGCTGATATCCTACAGAGGCATAGACAGTATTCAGGATGCTGGGTGTTTCAGAGCGGATGCCCAATCAAATGCCATATTTTTTTTTGAATAAAGATCAAATGCCATATCTAAGCATCCTTTTTGGCGTCAGAAATGCCCTTCAGGTCACGCTCACTCTCTTCGGACCTTCCATGGGTCGCTTCCTCTAGCATCGTCTTGTTCTGTTTTGAGACAGCCTCCAGGTTCTTCTTGAGCCTTCGCATTTCTTTGACATAGTTGTGCAGCCGGTCGATGACTAGAGCAAGGAATAATGAGTATCCTGAAAGAATGTGAAGTTGCCATTAGAATTTGTCCAAGAAACTTCAAAATGGCATTCTAGTCTACATATCCACTTTCTATCTGAGTGAATTGATTACATTTCAACTTCATTGCGGACCGTGATTGTTGAAAATATCACCACTAGCGATTTATTTTATTGATACATATTGGAAGGGAGTATAAATACTACAGTTTAATCTGAATTGAATACAACAGCTGATAATAGTGGAATTATACATACTAAGATCAAGGAAGAAAGACATTCAGGGATAAACTTGCAAATTTCTAGGTACCAAGCATCCAGGGAACAGAATGAATTCAAACATCTATTTAATTGCTTTATGGAAGCACAACTGCCATTGCATTAGTTTTTTCCTTGAACAATGTTAAACAAGTTCCAAGGGTTGAATGACTAAGGAATACAATGTGCACAAAATAACAAACTTAAAAATGATTAGAAACAGATTACATATAATGCATTAAATCATTTTTTTAGTCTTCATCATTTACTCCCCCAATTTTAGCAGGCACCAGTAAATCATTTACTCCCCCAATTTTAGCAGGCACCAATTCATCATTCGTCTGGATGCATTTCATCAATATGGATCAAATAATCCATTTGGTGTACATACATTCTTAGATGGATAAATTGCTTCTTATCCTTATTTTTATGTAATACTAAAGATATGTAACCCCAAGCTTCATTACTTCCAAAGTGCAACAGAATTCTAAGAACAAATATCATAATAATATGCACAACACATTCTGATACTGCACAATTGCAGCTACTCATTTCACATTTAAGGCTTGGAAGCCAATCATAGTGGGATCGGTCGAGTGCTTTGGATCTCAAACAAACATGTTGTGTTTAAAGTTATTTGGGATCAACCTCAACTAAAATGGGAAAACAACAATATAATTGGCAAAATCCATAAACTGCTTGCAGACTAAGAATATAAGATATAGATGTCGCAAAAGTGTATATGTTCAGTTTTCTGGAAAACACACATCGACATAAGGGGAGATATATCCATGATCTAAATTGCACATAAGGTCAAGAAAAGGCCCCCCGGACACTAACGAGGCAGTGCTGGAAAGAGAAAATGAGACACCAAGAAAAAGGTTACTGTGTTTGTATTAGGTAGACTGCTTTTGCATATCCTATTCCAGGACATAATACGTCCAGCGCAAAAGACTGGTTCCACCAATTATTTATACACACATACTCCCATACACTATTGGAGGGGAATATGAAACACTCCATGTGAAACTCTTCTTAATTTAACTTGTACCATACGGAAGTGTTTGATTTTCTTTGGTGCAACTATTCAAAGAACAATGCATTGAACATTACGAAAGTATGCTAAAGATACAGAACAGGGTTTATGATGGTGAAGTAAAAAAATGATGGTACATGTGGCAACCACATTTTGTTGGTGTTTAATACATATTATACATATTATAATTCCGTATGGTACAAGTTAAATTAAGAAGAGTTTCACATGGAGTATTAAACATAGACTAATTACAAAACTAATTACACGGATGGACGGAAAATCACCAGACGAATTCATTAAGCCTAATTAATCCATCATTAGAGATTCTTTACTGTAGCACAACATTGTCTAATCATGGCATAATTAGGCTCATTAGATTCGTCTCGAAAATTATGGTGGGGGTTATGAAATGGGTTTTGTCATTAATCCACAAGTAATACACAAGTAATACTTCTAATTAGTGTCCTAAGATTGATGCGACGGGTAGTGTTCATAGATTAGTTCCGATTTGAATGAAATTATAAAATTTCCTGGAGCAAAAGCCTCGTCCAAACAGGAGGCGAGTCTAATAAAACAGAGTTTACCCTTTGGTCAATTATGCAATCTGCAAAGTGAAATCTAGGGACATCATAAATGAAAATTTTGGCATACATCATCCCATTATGTAGCGGTTTAAAATCCTACTAGGTTCCTGTATCGTACAACGAGATCGATCCAACCGTTCCCCTAATCCCTCCCTGCATATGCGAAGCCTCAGCAACACACCGCCGCGGAATCTAAGATGATGGACCAAATTAAAGCGAGGAGACTGCGAGGATTCGAGAACGGATCGAGAAACCGGGAGTGCGTACCCATGAGCGAGGCCTCGAGGAGGTGGCGCGCGATGAGGACCTGGTCGGTGGGGGTGAGCCCCACGACCCCGGCGCCGTCGATCTCCCCCTCGGCGCGGCCTCGGATCTGGGCCATGCTGTGGAGGCTGGACGCGAGCAGGACGAGGACGGTGGCCGCCACGGTACGCACCATGACGGGCGCGCGCCCCCGCTTGAGATGGTCGAGCGCGAGCACGGTCAGCTTCCGCAGCGGCGTCTTGAAGAGCAGCGTCGCCGCCACCGCGGCCTCCGCCGCGAGCACCGTGAAGAGGAGCTGGATCATCGCGCCCGGGCCGTTGGCGGAGGGAAGAGACGAGGAGGCGGGGATTTGGCTTTGGCCGGGGTTTGTGGGATCGAGGGGTTCGTTCCCCTCCCCTTTCTTGACGCCTGTCGGTGCCTTCACCGCGTGGTTGGTTTTTGGAATCTGGAACTGGAAGGGCGCAGGCACAGCATTGGGGTAACTGCGAAAGGGAGGCAGGAGAACAAAGATGCCGTTGGATTGGACGGATGGTCAAGGACGGCGTGCCGGAGCGGTATTCCAAGTAGACCGTTTTTGCCACTCTTTCTGCTTCACTAGCAATCAAAGTCAAGTATCTCCTCATGATCTAGAAATTTTGCAGAAATTATAAGTAACCTTGTTTGCTAAGCAAGCCTCGTCTTAGTTTGGCTCGAGTCCTGAGAAAATCTTTGGCCTAGATTTTTCATGAAGAGAAGAGAGAACGAGTCCTGAGAAAATCTTTGGCCTAGATTTTTCATGAAGAGAAGAGAGAACGAGGTTGAGTTCGAGCGTTATAATGGCAAGACCACCAAACACAACAGGCAACCACAAAGCTAGAAACAAAAATTATAACGACCTTAGAGGCTGCACGCCAAGAAGGCGGGCTAGAGTAAGGAAGCCCACACGCGCTCAGGTCTTGGTCTCGTCCAAAATTGTCGGCGCAAGTGCCACAGGCATGAGCGCCACCCTATCGAACTAGAATAAATGTTTGATTTATGCTCGTGACCATTCACATACTCGCACTTCGACTATGACGAAGGGCTGGAAATGTATAGATGCACCAGAGACGAGTGATCAAACCTCATCACATCCCGTGTTGAATCCGATCAAGGCAAGATGCGACTTATGCTACTTGGTTTAACTATAGGGAAAGTTACATTTCACCTGGGTGATTTAGAGCTCTTCCTCAGACGAATTTTTCTTCACCTCCATCTTTCTCCCCATCCACCTTCTTCTCCAACTCTAGCGAACTCCGAAGAGGTTAGGGTTCTGGGGTTAGGGGTTTCGGGTTGCCGTGGGGCTGCTACTCACCGTCGGCCATAGAGGGAGGACCGGCGGTGGCAGGCCGGCCCGCCGGAGGAGGCGAGTGGCGCGGCGGTGGGAGCGCCGCCGGACGAGCGGTGGAGGCCGACGTATGGAGGCGGGGTCGGGCGGCGGCGCCCACTACTGCGGTGGCGGTGGTGAGAGGCGGTGGTGGACGGGGATGGTGGCGGGCCGGCGCGAACGGGCTAGGATACTTGCGGGGAAGAAGACATCACGCGTGGATCGAGTGAGGGAAGAAATGATGGGGTGGAGAGAGAAGATGCTGATCCTGGCCATTAAATTGTGATTCAATGGTTGAAAAATTGTGTGAGGGAGACCTCTATTTCACCCATGTGAGCTACAGATACTCCCATTACTATTCTGTTTTGCTAAGTATGTGGTTTGTATGGAATAATGCTGAAAGACCGATTAGGCGAAAATTTCTCCGAAGAAAAATCGGCTAAGTCCCAAAATCACCACCAAAGGTTCTCACACCAACTTGTCAAGGTCACGTAGTCACAACGGACCTACCAACCCTAGGAGAAAGCCCAAATTCGAAGCAAAGCGAAAGCACAACTCAAGAACCTTGACACTTGGGCAAATCTGCACGCCCGAGACGGACTGTCCGTATGGGGGTCGCGGACTATCCGTGGGATACCGGCGGACCGTCTATGGAACAGGGACAGACCGTCCGTATTTGCAGACAGAACCTCCAGAGACACACCGGCTCCTCACGGACCGTCCGTCCAGCCAAGACGGATTGTCCGTCCTGAAAGAGCATCAATTGTTTTGGTGATAATGACAAATACAATTTGAGGTATTTATTGGTTGAATAAGATGTGTGCAGGATTAAAGCAAAAGAAAAATACGCTTTGACCAAAGGAAGGCCCCCCAACTCATTTTTTGGTGTTGGGATTCATTGAAGGCTTAAATTTATTTTTATTTCGAAATTAAGTATAGTAAACACCGTACTATAAAGGGGATGTGAATTGACCGTCTTGAGATGCTAAAAGTGCTTAGAGAGATACCCTAAGAAACCTAGATAGTCACCAAGCCTACACGTACACAAGCTGTTCTTTTGAAAAGTTCAGCGGTTCTCGGTAGTACCGGCCCTAGGCCGGAAGTACCTATATGGCTTCTCTGTTAGAGTTTTCGTCTCCCTTGGTAGTTCTGGCCCTAGGTCGGTACTACCGATAAGCCCCTTCTGTTTCTATTTTCGGTGACCCTCGGTAGTACCGACCAAAGGTCGGTAGTACCGATAAAACTCGATTTCTGCACAGTAACGACTAGTTTTGGAGGTGGGTATTTATACCCCTCACACCTCCCCCTTCATTTGCTGCTGATCTAACACAGGACAAACACACCCAAGAGCATTCACTTCTCTCCTCCACTCCCTACTAGAGCTAAGTCTTGATTCCTTTGAGCTAGGGCTTGTGTAAGGAAGTGATTCAAGGTGTGAGATTGAGAGCTTTGAGTGACCCATCCATCTCCTTCATCTCAAGAGCACTTGAAGCATCTCCGGGTTTCGATTCGCGTTTGTTACTCTTGAAGCTTGCTTCTAGACGGCTAGGCGTCGCCCGTTGAGTGCCCTCTTTGTGTAGAGCACCCGGGATCGTTTGTATTTCCCTCTCATCTGTGGAGAATTCTTAGTGAGCACCATTCTTCCTTTGTGGGGATTGGGTGAGGTAAGAGGCTCTTGGTGATAGCCCTCCCTTTGTGGGATCCTAAACGAAGACGTAGCTTCCTTGATGGAAGTGAACTTCGGATTAAATCTCTTGTCTCTTGCTTGTTTGAGTTCTTCTCAATTTGACTAACCCTAGAAGCTTGTTTTGGCCCGATCTATATATTTGTTGTGTTCCTATCTATATCTTTGGTTGCAGGAGGTTCCTAGCATCTAAACTTAACTCTTGATTCATATAGAATTGCTAGAATCGCTTTAGTTTTTAAATTTTGTTTTAGTCATCTCTGGCAGGTCGGTAGTTCTGCCCCTGTGCTGGTACTTCCGAGCCCCCTTGAAAGTTTCAACATGGCGTCGGAAGTTCCGACCTGAGTTTTAACTGCTGCATTTGTTTCAGAAATTTGAAGTGATCCTATTCACCCCCCTCTAGGCATCACAAGATCCTTTCAATTTGTATCAGAACCTAATCCCTTGATTTAGGCTTAACTGCTAAGGGATCAAGATGTCGAGGAGTGGAGGTGGACTATCCGCTCAAGAAATCGCCGCCAAGGAAGCTCAAGAAAGAGAGCTTAAAGCCCCTCAAGACCGAGCTGCAGCCCAAGGGGAGAACCCCTTGGACAAGGCCCCAAGTCGCCCTCCATCCAACATGGAGAGCTCCGACGACTCCGACACCGACTCCGACTCTGACTCAAGTGACGAAGAGACCAAGCACGGGGATGATGATGCGGCCAAGAAAGCGGCGAAGAAAAGAAGGAAGGCCAAGAAGAAGAAGAAGGCAAAGAAGATGGCCAAGAAACTTCTCAAGAGGATGATCAAGAAGGAGCAAGCAAAGCATTCTCAATCCGGCTACTATGAAGTGCCCTACCACTACACGCAAATTCCGGGCAACAATCCTAACGATAAATTCTATTCCGTGCATTTGGGAAAGCCTCCCCACTTCGATGGGAAAGACTATCCCAAATGGCTTATGATATGCAAATGCACCTTTACGGGCTTCACCCTTCTCTTTGGAAAATTGTGTGCATAGGTGTAACAATTCCCGCTGAAGGTGAAGCTCTAACAATCGAGCATGAACAAGACCTCCACCGCAATGTGCAAGCAACAACATTCATCACGGGATCCTTGTGTGCCCAAGAATTCAACAAGGTTTGGAACATCCAAATTGCCAAGGTGATTTGGGACACACTCAAGGAAGCATATGAGGGGACTGATCATGTGAGACAAGGCAAGATTGATTTGATTCACGGAGAGCTTGAGCTATTTGTCATGAAGGATGAAGAAACTATGAGGCCAATGTATGATAGACTAATGCTCCTTGTCTCGGACATTAGATCACTAGGAAGCAATGATTGGGAAGACTCCAAGGTCACAAAGAAGTTGCTAAAAGCTTTCACCCCGAAGAACCCAAACCTAGCAATCATGATAAGAAGGGATCCAAACTACTACAACATGACCCCCAATCAACTTCTTGGTGAAATCTTGCATCAAGAGCTAGTTGATCAAGATGTGGAGAAGTCACTTAGCTGGACTCTCCATCATCACATCGGTGAGGGGTGGATGGGAAGAGGCTACCATCTTGGCATGCCTACACGGCGCACACACCAACTCTTTCTCAAACCACAACCGGGGCAATCCTCGGACCAAGTTGAGTTTACTCAAGCGAGACAAAAGGTCAAAGCTTAAATGACCCAACTTCCTATGCCACATCCACAACTCACTCGAAGAACCAGTCAAAAAGCAACGAGCCACACCAGAAGACTGAGAGAAATCTGCTCGGAAAATTTGACCCTCGGGAACGACTATGCAAACTAGGTCCCCTCGAGAATCCAAAATCCGAGAAACACCAGGCCGAAACAACACCTCAAAACCCTCATCCAACAACTGGGACATGGAAAGCAAATTGAACCCCAAGCGATTGAACAAGAGCAACACGCCTGAGAGTGACCTTGTCACTTACCTTAATCTCACCTTCTGAAAGCACACGTCCTCGCCCATTGTCCCCAAAGGTGATGTATGTCTTGGACACCACCAGGACGAGACTTGAGAACTACCCCTTGTCTCCGGTCATATGCCTCGAGCAACCGGAGTCGATCAGCCAAACGTTCCTCAAGTCTCCCACCTGAAATTCAAAACCGAGCACGTGAGCGAAGAAACGACTCAGAACTGGGGTTAGTACCAAAAGAGTAAAACCAGTGCCGAGCCATTTGCTCCAAAGTGGGGTTAGCACAATCCATAGCATCACGCCTACCAAAGCTACCACCACGGGAACCACCACGAGGGAACCACCCCTGTCTCGCTAGAGGAGAACGAAAGCCACGAAAGGAGGACCATGGAACGTTGCTCCTCTGAGACTCAAAGCTACAACTCCTCCCACCATCGTATTGAGCACGAGGTGGAGAACGCCTAGCAAACTCAACACCACCAGACTCACCATGCCAACCACATGTACCACGACCAAAAGAACTGAACGGAGCATCCTCACGATCACGGAAACCGAACCGCCCAGCACCCAGACCTGCACCGGTCTGATCGGTCCCCCGGACCGGTCAGATCGGTGGTGCTCGGCCAGCAGCACCACCTGAAACTCTCCGATCTCCCCAAGCTGGAACCATACGCACAATGGCCTTGGCCTTGGGCATTTGCATATGTGGCTCAGGCACACCATTTGAGGGGTGGTACCTGTCCTTGTGCGCCGCCCTCGACCTCATGCGCCGCCTTTGGCCGAACAGTGCAGCGAGCATGAGGAGGAGCGCGTCGCAGCAACAACGGAGGAAGAGCATGCACATCAGAGGAAGAGGATGTGCGCATGTGGGACCCACCCTGACATGTGGGGCCCACTACCACGTCGTCCAAAACCGCAATCAAAACCAGTGAGGGACCTAGAATAAACGGACTTGATAGTTGAGGGATGTTGAATACCTAGTTTTGTGGATAAATGATGTAAATCAAACCTCAACGATAGATGAGGGACGTCAAAAGGATTTTTTCCTTAGTCAAAATATAAATATTCAAACGTTTTACAACCCAAAAGCATGAGCACTCAACACACGAGCGACGGCACCTCCTCTCCTTCACCAGCTGCTACCACTGCTCATAGGGTAAGAGTTCCAGCACTCCAGCGAACACACAATCCAAATTACAGTGTTTCGTTGAGATGGGAGAAGCAGTATGAAACAACAGGGAGGATAAGGATGATGGCACGTGGTGTGATATGAATAGGATGAGACCATAGTCATGTTTGGTTTTCATAAGTCGCTGATTTATAAGTCACCTGACTTATAAGACAGTTGGATTTAAGTCAGTCCTGTTTAGTTGCAGTGACTTATAAGTCTAGACTCCACTCGAGATAGTAGAAGGAAAAAGGTGACTTATGCAACTTTAAGTAGGTGTGAAGCAACTTATGGAACTTATAAGTCAGGGGACTTATTAAGGGACTTATTATAAGTTAGAGTTGTTTGGCTTCCACAAATGACTTATTTGCACTTTTTCATTTTAAATTATGTGACTTATGCAAATCAAACAGAGCCTTAATTATTGAAACATAGGTTGAGCCGTCCCAATTTTTCTGAACTAGCATTACCTTATTATTAATAGTTTCACTACAGTTTATTAGTAGGTTTGGCATCTCAATTTTGCACATACGTCCATTTTCTATTACTACAATTTTTTTCTTCCTTTCACACATTTTCCAATCATCTGTTCCAAATAAACCCTAATTTGAGATGGAGGGAGTATCTTATTGGCCAATCACCCTTTCAGACTTTACGTGCGCGTAACGAAGTTAAAACCATCCGCGCAGAATACAACTTAAACATCAAGGTTTACAAGGGACGGCACAGTGTCATAGTTGACTTCATCTTACAGCATCCAGCGACTATTAAAAACTTCACCTGCGAGGGGCAAGCCGCCGCCCCCTCCCGCATTACGATAAGAAGAAGACCTCTCACGCAGGCTAAGAAAACCCCCGAACCCCTACCCCACCCTTACACGGGGGCGTCGTAACCCTATAAGCATAGGCCGGGACCTTCCACGTGCTTTGGGAATTGGCGGTAGGCGAGGAGATTTTTTCCCTCTAGCCCGAAAATTCGCTCCCACCGGGAGTCGAACTCGAGACCTAGAGGGGTGCCTCACACTCCTCTAATCACTCGGGCAGAGGAGGCTTGGCCCATCTAGCGACTATTGAGGCTTCAATTTCATAGATACACCACAGGGAAGAAGGATAAAAGTGAGCACACAAGAGCTTACAATTGGATCTATGTCAATATCTCCATGGTAAGTCGGCATGTGTCCTCATTATGTTAGTTTTGACGATTATTTTTTGTGCGTACATGATCTTGATGTTTTGTACAATTAGTCTGCGCAATCAATCAGTTTTTGTTTCTGTTTTACATGATCTCCTATGTTTGCAATAGAATAAGTACAATGGATCATGAGGGATAATTCTTCACGTTCTTCACTTGGTCGTGGACGGCCACGACATCGTTGTTCACTACATCCGAAAGGGACAACCATACATGAAGCTATTTTCGCTGAAGAGAATTCTCAGAAAAAAATTTGAAAAGTAGTTCATTCATTACAATTGTATATTACTTCATCAATAAACCGCATACTCCCTCCGGTTCTGTATTAGAAGTCGTTTAGGACAGCGACACAGTCACCAAAGCACAACTTTGACTTCTCTTTTCTATGAAAATATTTATTGAAAAGTTATATATGTATATTCTTATGAAAGTAATTTTCAAGACAAATCTACTTATATGATTTTCACATTTTCAAACTCAATGACTTAAAAGTTATTCATGATTTAGATTCCCAATGTTTGACTCAAACCTTGTCCAAAACGACTTCTAATAGTGAACCGGAGGGAGTATGTATCTTTCTCGGTTATCTATTAAACACATTCATGTAAAAAGTTCAAAACTTCATAAATTTAATAGCTTTAACTACCATTTTTTAGAAAGCTTTAACTACCATTTAGGAGGTTGAGGACCTGTGTGGTTCTAGGACCGGTGGATGGTTGCTTCCTGGTGTGATGATTGATTGACAACGTTGTGTGGACTGATTCTTGGCTAGGTATTGTAGGTGCAGGTTGCGGCTTGACTGGTGTTGGTGCAGGTGTAGAACAAGCGCGAAAGGTCATTGCCGGTGAGGCCTCCAGGTGTGGAGAAGACAAGTAGTCTTGGTTCGAGGGACCCGGTGCCCAGCGGGGTCAAGTGCGGGCCGCAAGGTGGCAAGAACAACAAGATGAAGTCGTGGACGGTTCCTTGGTTGAGCCTCAAAGCCAAGATCGAACCGGGACTTCGTGGGGGCCAAGTCATGAGTGGAGATTGGCGGAGGCCACACCGAGTTCGCGGGGTTTCCAGTGGTTCACCAGAAAACCACTGGGTTCCTTGGTTAATCCACAAAGCCAAGACCGAAGACGGAGGTGTAGCAGCATCGGACCGGTCTGACCGGTGGGTCTGACCGGTCTAACTGGTGGGTACCGGTCTGACCGGTGGAGGACACCGGTCTGACTGGTGTGCGATGACGCAGTCCGGAGACTTCGATGCGGAGGACACGCGTTGGGATCGCATGGCGTGCGTCGAGGCTACGCAGGGTGCGGTCGCCGGGCATCCGTCCGATGGTGCGACAATGAAGATTCCCAAAGTGCCCCTCAGGGGTATGTATCCTAGTGTTAGGCCTTAGGGGTAGTTTCGTCTTTCGGTTGCCTCCATATAACCCAAGTGGTGAGAGGATGGTAGCCATCCCTTGGAACCCTAGCTCATTTTGTTTTGCTATTTTCCTCTTCCATTTTTCCTTTGGAATTTCTAGGACTAGCTTGAGAGCTTCATGGTGAGATCTTGAGAGAGGGGTGGATGATCGGGAGGCAAGCTAGACCTTGTATGAACCTTCATGGTATGTATAGATGATTCGGTGTGGTTCCTCAAGGCTTGATGGTGTCTCTCCCGTTTTTCCTTTTTGGTGATTTTCAGAGCTTTTTCTTGGCGATTTTCTTGTGGTGGATTTGAGACCTTTCTCTTTGGGATTTGGTGGGGGATGTATGCATGAACCCCTCGTGGTTCTTTTCCCTTTGATTTCCCTCCCAAATCCGTGAGCAAAGGGGCTCGTTTTTGGGGTTTTCTCCTCTCTAAGGTTAGCGGCGTTCTTGGTGGGATTTCTTCGATTCCTCTTGATTTAGCAAGTTTTGGTGGACCAAAATCTTGGCTATGGAGTGCCCACGAGGTGTTCCTACTATCCCCAAAGTAGGAAAAGCTTGTCCTATATACTTTGTTCACCATGATGTGCTATATATGATCTTGTGAGCTAAGTTTGATATGCTATGGTTACTTTGGCTTAGCTCTTGATGATCTTGGTTTATGCCCATGGTTGATAGCTATGTTTTTGAAAAATGCCATATGTATGCTCTCTTGTGAGTAAATGCCTTTATACAATCTTGACATGTTTACTGGCTTGGCTATGCTTAATTTGTGGTTGAATAGCTTATTTTGATCATATGGGGCCAAAGGCTCATTTGCCATCATGAATGTTTAGCCCCCATGCTTTATCTTGTGGAGGGGCATAAGTTCCTTTTTGTCGCAAAGACATTTCATGTACCAAATATGAATCTGAAAATGAAATGTAAATTGCTTAGAAAATGTGCTCCCATGTCATATATGCTTAATTTACTTGCTTTTGGGTGCTAAACCGTTGCATGTTCCTTACCAATGAGAAGTCTCATATTTAGAAGTAAGCACATGGCTCGGTGGCTTTGACATGACATGAGGTGCTTGTGGGTGTTTATGATGATCTTATGCTTAGAATGGTTGTCCTAGCATGAAGTTGGTGTGGCTTTGCCATTTTGACATGTTTTGCTCATGTTTAGGACTTTGCTCATGAGAGGGTGTTTTTTCGCAAAATTGCTCAATTCTATCTTAGCTTCGCCCAATGGTTGTGAAACTTGATGATCACGTAGTTGATGTTCATACGAAGCTATAGAGTATCTAACTTGCTCATTTGGACATGTGTAGCATCTTGTGATGAATTTTGTCTATTTGAGAAGCTCTAGGTTGCATTTTTTGCATTTTTGGGTTGATTCATGCATTGGCAACAAGGGGGAGAAGTTTAAGCATGTTTTGACCTTCTGAATACATCTAGAGGATTTTCAGGTGGTTTCGAGCCATTTCTGGGCTTTGTTGGGCACCGGTCTGACCGGTGCAAATGACCGGTCTGACCGATCAGAGCAAAGCTGATGCAACTGCTCTGTTTTGCGAAGTGGTTTGCATGCATTCGTTCAGGAGGAGTTGCATTGGTTCAGGGGGAGTTTGCATGTGTGCAGGGGAGCTCTTTGTGGTTTTCGAGATTTGGTTTGGTGTTTCTCGCTCTTTGCTTGAGCTTTGTTTTGTCTCGGTTGTGTCGAGCCATTGCACTTGCCTAAGGGGACCGAGACTTGTCTTCTTCAAGTGATCTTGCTCTTTGCCTTTCCTTTGGCTTTCGATCGCTTGTTGGAGTTTCTTTTGGTCGTTTCTTTTCTTTTCTTTTTCTCTTTAGTTACCAAAACGTGGGTGTTGTCAATGCACTCATCAAGGGGGAGATTGAGGACCTGTGTGGTTCGAGGACCGATGGATGGTCACTTCCTGGTGTGATGAGTGATTGACAACGTTGTGTGGACTGATTCTTGGCTAAGTATTGTAGGTGCAGGTTGCGGCTTGACTGGTGTTGGTGCAGGTGAAGAACAAGCGCGAAAGGTCGTTGCCGGTGAGGCCTCCAGGTGTGGAGAAGACAAGTAGGCTTGGTTCGAGGGACCCGGTGGCCAGCGGGGTCAAGTGCGGGCCGCATGGTGGCAAGAACAGCAAGATGAAGTCGTGGACGGTTCCTTGGTTGAGCCTCAAAGCCAAGATCGAGCCGGGACTTCGTGGGGGCTAAGTCATGAGTGGAGATTGGCGGAGGCCACACCGAGTTCGCGGGGTTTCCAGTGGTTCACCAGAAAACCATTGGGTTCCTTGGTTGATCCACAAAGCCAAGACCGAAGACGGAGGTGCAGCAGCATCGGACCGGTCTGACCGGTGGAGGACACCGGTCTGACCGGTGTGCGACGACGCAGTCCGGAGACTTCGAAGCGGAGGACACACGTCGGGATCGCATGGCGTGCGTCGAGGCTACGCAGGGTGCGGTCGCTGGGCATCCGTCCGATGGTGTGACGACAAAGATTCCCAAAGTTCCCCTCGGGGGTGTGTATCCTAGTGTTAGGCCTTAGGGGTAGTTTCGTCTTTCGGTTGCCTCCATATAACCCAAGTGGTGAGAGGATGGCAGCCATCCCTTGGAACCCTAGCTCATTTTGTTTTGCTATTTTTCTCTTCCATTTTTCCTTTGAAATTTCTAGGACTAGTTTGAGAGCTTCATGGTGAGATCTTGAGAGAGGGATGGATGATCGGGAGGCAAGCTAGACCTTGTATGAACCTTCATGGTATGTATAGATGATTCGACGTGGTACCTCAAGGCTTGATGGTATCTCTCCCGTTTTTCATTTTTGGTGATTTTTGGAGCTTTTTCTTTGCGATTTTCTTACGGTGGATTTGAGACCTTTCTCTTTGGGATTTGGTGGGGGATGTATGCATGAACCCCTCGTGGTTCTTTTCCCTTTGATCCCCCCCCAAATCCGTGAGCAAAGGGGCTCGTTTTTGGGGTTTTCTCCTCTCTAGGGTTAGAGGCGTTCTTGGTGGGATTTCTTCGATTCCTCTTGATTTAGCAAGTTTTGGTGGACCAAATCTTGGCTATATATGGAGTGCCCACGAGGTGTTCCTACTATCCCCAAAGTCTTGTGCGAATCCGTGGAGCGAATCGGGAGATCGAGATTTGGATTTGGGAGAGTTGACCCGCGGGTTGCTGTTCATCCCGAGCTGCCCAGGCTTGACCGGTCTGATCGGTGCCTGTGACCGGTCTGACCGGTACCGAGCCTTGTGGGTTTTGCTCGGGTGAGCATCTTGGTGAGTTCCCTAGTCTCTTGTGTTGCTGCTGTTTCGAGTTTGGTCGGTTTTGCAGTTCGGAAGGTCAGTCTGGGGATTTGGGGTTTTCCTGGCTTTGACCGGTCTGACCGGCGTGCTACACCGGCCTGACCGGTGTGGGAGCCTCCCGTGGAAATCCTCAGGTTCTGCTCGGGTGACCCGGCTCAGGGTCCAGGGTGACTTGGTGTGTCTCTGGTAGGTGTTAGGTTTTCCGACGGCTCAGTCCGGAAGATTCGGTAGGGACCGGTCTGACCGGTGCAGGTGACCGGTCTGACCGGTGTGGCCAGTAGTTGCTCGAGTTGCTTGTTCTGCTGCGATCTAGAGTAGGTTTCGGTGGTTGTTGGTTCCTAGGACCAGTAGCACTCCAGTGGCTGCGTGGTCTTGGCCAACTTGGGTAGTTGAGTCGGAGACGTGTTTTGGATAGCCGTGTTCGGCTTGTTGGAGTAGCCATCTCCTTTGAGAAGAATTTTTATCGGCTCCCATTCACCCCCCCTCTCTGGTCGCTAGTTCGGTCCTTCAAGTGGTATCAGAGTCGATTCGGGTCTTCATTGACTCTTACCAGTCTAAGATCCAAAGATGGCGTACCAGGAACGGGGTTCGGGTCCTCCGCACTTCGATGGCAAAAACTACCAGATGTGGCAGAGGCGGATGGCGGCGTTCCTCAGCGGAAAGGGTCAGATCCTTTGGGACGTTACGGTGAACACAGCTTATGTTCATCCGATTAACTTCCTAGCTCCTGGATCGAGGGACATGTTCAATGCCAACAACAAGGCGGTCGACTACTTGTTTCGTGCTCTGTGTCAATCCGAATTCGATCGGGTTCAGACAGAGGACCTAGCTTGTAGGATTTGGGAGGAGCTGAAGAATGCTCATGCTGGAAATGCTGAAGTTCAGGCACGGTTGTATGCGACTTACCAGAGAGAGTACGAGAATTTCACTCATCTCCCCGGTGAGTCAATTGATGCCTTGTTCCAGCGGTTCACGGTGGTGGTGAACAACATGAGGACCAATGTGGACGTCCTCCCGTACGATGACCATGATAGATCCGTGAAGCTTTTGCACGCGCTGGATCGTACTGTGTGGGATGGAAAGGTCGAGGCCATTCTTGAGTCAGAGAAGTATACCACTCTGACGATGAACGAGCTGTTCTCTAAGTTCAAGTCAGCTGAGGTCGATCGTGGTTTGACAGCCCGTCTTGAGAGCCCGACTGACTCCCGTAGTCTTGCTCTTGTCGGTGGCTCAGGTGCTAAGTCTAATGCTAATCCCTTGAAGGACCGAAACAGCGAACCAGAGAGGGGGGAGTGAATGGGAGCCGATAAAAATTCTACTCAAGAATTCAGCCGATGAACCCAAGATCACTCGGATACCTCTGTAAACTTCTCTTGCCAAATCCACGTAGCCAGTGGAGTGCTACCGGACCTAGGAGCAAGATCCAACCAACAGCCTCTGAAAACACGCAGCGGAACACAACACGAACACAGCTGCTGGAAGCCAAAACAGGTCAAGCCGGTTTCTGAAACCGGTCAGACCGATTCTCTAGGACTTAGCCTCTCACAGGCAGGGGAAACCGGTCAAGCCAGTTTGGGAAACCGGTCAAGCCGATTTTGTCCAGGAAATCCCCAAAAGACCTTCGAGACCAAAACCTAGCAAAACCACCTCAAGAACCTTCCAACCTTTGAACAAGAAAAGCCACAGCCTGAAGAAGACTCTCCTGTCCAAAACTCTTCACGGCGGCCCACTGGGGATAAACTGGTAAGACCGGTTTGGGAAACCGGTCAGGCTGGTTTTGCTTGGATAGTCGGGAAGAACTCAGCCCGCGGGAAAAACTCAACCTTCTCCTCGATCGATCTCCTGATTCGTTCCACGGATTCAAGTGAGACTTTGGGGATAGCTGGGCTACCTCGTGGGCTACCTTTGGCTAGGAGCTCGGTCCCCAAAACCTACCCAATCAAGAGGAATCGGAATTCGACCCTCAAGAACACCTTTCCACGAACTCCACCAAAAACCAACAAATCGAGCCCCTTTGCTCACGGATTTGGGAGGGGAATCAAAGGGAAAAGAACCACGAAGGGTTCATGCATACATCCCCCACCAAATCCCAAAGAGAAAGGCCTCGAAACCGCCACAAGAAAATCGCCAAGATAATGCTCCAAAAATCACCAAAAAGCGAAAACGGGAGAGACACAATCAAGCCTTGAGGAACCACGCCGAAGCATCTATACATACCACGAAGGTTCATACAAGGTCTAGCTTGCCTCCCGATCATCCATCCCTCTCTCAAGATCTCACCATGAAGCTCTCAAGCTAGTCCTAGAAATTCCAAAGGAAAAATGGAAGAGGAAAAATAGCAAAACAAAATGAGCTAGGGTTCCAAGAGATGGCTGCCATCCTCTCACCACTTGGGTTATATGGAGGCAACCGAAAGACGAAACTACCCCTAAAGGCTAACACTAGGATACACACCCCCGAGGGGCACTTTGGGAAACTTTGTCTTCGCACCATCGGACGGATGCCCGGCGACCGCACCTCACGTAGCCTCGACGCACACCATGCGATCCCAACGTGTGTCCTCCACTTCGAAACACTTCGGTGCCCTGCGACCCCAAACCGGTTAGACCGGTTTCACCAACCGGTCAGACCGGTTTTGGCCTGACAGCCACACCGAGTCTTCGGCCTTAGCTTTGTGGCTCAGCCAAGTAACCCAGTGGTTTTCTGGTGAACCACTGCAAACTCCGCGAACTTGATGTAGCCTCCGCCAATCACCACTCATGACTTGGCTCCCACGAAGTCCCGGCTCGACCTTGGTTTTGAGGCTCAACCAAGAAACCGTCCACAACTTCGTCTTGCTGTTCTTGCCACCATGCGGCCCGCACTTGACCCCGCTGGCCATCGGGTCCCTCGAACCAAGCCTACTTGTCTTCTCCACACCTGGAGGCCTCACCGGCAACGACCTTTCGCGCTTGTTCTTCACTTGCACCAACACCAGTCAAGCCGCAACCTGCACCTGCAATACTTAGCCAAGAGTCAGTCCACACAACGTTGTCAATCACTCATCACACCAGGAAGTGACCATCCACCGGTCCTCGAACCACACAGGTTCTCAATCTCCCCCTTGATGAGTGCATTGACAACACACACATTTGGTAACCAAAGAGAAAAGGAAAAGAAAAGAAACGACCAAAGGAAACTCCAACAAGCGATCGAAAGCCAAGAGAAAGGCAAAGAGCAAGATCACTTGAAGAAGACAAGTCTCGGTCCCCTTAGGCAAGGGCAATGGCTCGACACAACTGAGACAAAAACAAGCTCAAACAAAGAGCAAGGACCACCAAAGCAAAGCCCAAAACACACAAGAGCTCCCCCTGCACATATGCACACTCCCCCTGAGCATGTGCCAACACTAGGCACAAATCGGTCAGACCGGTTCCACCAAACCGGTCAGGCCGGATTTCAAACCGGTCAGACCGATTAAACTCGGCAGAAGCTCACCCCCAAAAGCCAAAAATGCAAAAGAAAAGCACAAGCTCCCCCTTGACTGCTGGGATAGGTTCTAGGGATGCAATGCAACTTTTCTCCAATCCTCCAGGATGTTTGCTTTGTCCTCTTTGATGTCTTTGCCAGACGAGGAGTTCGACGTGCTTGGAGAGGACGAGCTGGCACTGTTGACCAGGCGGTTCGAGAGGCTGCATGAGAACCGGGTGAACATGAGGAGGACGACACGAACATGCTTCCAGTGCGGTAAGGCAGGACACTTCGTCACCGACTGTCCGGAGAAGATGGAGAACAAGGACGGCTACAAGCACTGGTCGAGGACGGACAACAAGCACCGATCGAGGTGCGATCACAAGAACAAGCATCGGAACAAGGACGAGCGTGGATCGAGGAAGAAGGGCGGCCATGGTAGGAAGGCCCGAGCGATGGTCGGAGCAAGCGACGTCGACTCCAGCTCCGCCTACTCTTCCTCGAGCTCCAGTAGCAGCGAAGATGAAGGTGACCGGCGCAAGAAGTCATCCAAGAACTTGAGTGGGCTGAGCTGCTTCACGCGAGATGGCTTCTGCGGCATGGCACGTAGCTCCGGTAGCAAGAAGAGTCAGCAGAGCGACTCGGATTCCGACTCCGAGGATGAGGTACGGGACAAGCTTCCCTTCTTGCGTGAGGAGAATGAACGGCTTGGCAAGTTGCTTGATAATCGTGATGACATGCTTAGAGAGGCAAAGAATATGAGGAAAGAGCTTAAGGCCTCACTAGAAGATGCTAGGAACCGAGTAGCTGAACTAGAAACACAGAACCTTGATGCTAAGCTTGAGATAGATTCGCTTAAGGCTTCACCTGTTGTTTTTGATGAGGTCGATTGTGTTGATTGCTCTGATTTCCTAGCTGATCTTACTGCTCTCAAAGAAAAGCATGCCTCCAAGTGTGAGGAACTAGATGTGCTTAGGGTTGAAGTGGCTGAGCTTAAGTCTAGACCTGCTTTGCTAGGTGCTTGCACTTTGTTGCCCTGTTTTGCATGGAAAGATTGATGAGATGCATGCTTGCATTGTTTCTCTTGAGGCTCAGTTGAAAGCACCTGTTCCCACTTCTTGCTCTACTTGTGAATTGCTTGCTGTGAAGAATCTGGAACTTGCACATTATGTTGATCGTTTGCAGGATGAAAATGATGAGCTGAGGAAGTGTATGAGTTGGTTGTTGGGTCAGGAGCCTCAGCTTGGTATCATGATAGCGGCTTTCAAACGCTATGATGGTCAGGCACTTGGGGCTGACAAGCTTGGAGAGAACAGTGGTGAGGGAGATGAGAAAGTTGGAGATATTCCTATCCCACCACAAAACACACACAAAAACAAGTTTGAGCCCAAGCCTAACCATCTCAGAAACAAACTTGACACAACTCCAGATCCACCCATATTTCCTCACCCAACCAATGACTTCAAAAACCGGTGAGATTTGTGAGCCCAAAGGGAAGTGAGGTTGGAGAGAAGAAAGGGGAGAAGCCGAGTGAGCAGCCCCAACCCAAGCCTAAGCCTAAACCACAGCCCATAAAGTTCCATTATGGGTATTGTGGTAGAGATGGTCACAAGGATGAGTTTTGCTTCAAGAGGAAGCGTGAGGAGAGGTTGGCTAAGGAGTGGGCTAACAAGGATAGGTACCACCCTTCAAATGGTGTACCTGAGCCTCGTATGCAGATGCCCAGGGCCAAGGCGATTGTGAGGACAGTTCCGGCTTGGGGAGATCGGAGAATGGCAGGTGGTGCTGCTGGCAGTGCGCCACCGGTCAGACTGGTCAGGGTGACCGGTCAGACCGGTGGAGGTCTGAGCACTGACCAGTTTGGTTTTCGAGGTCGTGGCGACGCTCGGTTCAGTTCCTTTGGTCGTAGTTCAGGTGGATGGCATGGTGGTTCTGGTGGTGTTCAGTTTGCTAAACGTTCTCCACCTCGTGCTCAATACGAGAGTGGGAGGAGTCGTAGCTTTGAGATGGAGAGGAGGAACGGTCCACGGTCTTCCTTTTGTGGCTTTCATTCTCCTC
This sequence comes from Cenchrus fungigraminus, assembly GCA_036936925.1. Classification (NCBI taxonomy): domain Eukaryota; kingdom Viridiplantae; phylum Streptophyta; class Magnoliopsida; order Poales; family Poaceae; genus Cenchrus; species Cenchrus fungigraminus. The sequence continues at coordinate 37,453,186 of CM072772.1, forward strand.
CAGCAAGGCAAGGGTGGTTCCCTAGTGGTGCTACTCGTGGTGGTTCTCGTGGTGGTAGCTTTCGTAGGCGAGATGCTTTGGATTGTGCTAACCCAACTTTGGAGCAAATGGCTCGGCACTGGTTTTACTCTTTTGGTACTAAGCCCAGTGCTGAGTCGTTTGTTCACTCACGTGCTCGTTTTTGAATTTCAGGTGGAAGACTTGAAGAACGTTTGGTTGATTGACTCCGGTTGCTCGAGGCATATGACCGGAGACAAGGGGTGGTTCTCAAGTTTCGTCCCTGTGGTGTCCAAGACATACATCACCTTTGCAAGACATAAGGATAAGTGACAAAGTCACTCTCAGACGTCTTGCTCTTGTTCAATCGCCCGGATTCAATTTGCTTTCTCTTTCTCAGCTTTTGGGGGTTTTGAGGTGTTGTTTCGGCCTAGTGGTTCTCGGATTTTGGATTCTCGAGGGGACCTAGTTTGCATGGTTGTACCTGAGGGTCAAGTTTTCCGAGCGGATTTTTCTTAGTCCCCGGGTGTGGCTCGTTGCTTTTTGGCTGGTTCTTCGAGTGAGTTGTGGAAGTGGCATAGGAAATTAGGTCACTTGAGCTTTGACCTTTTGTCTCGCTTGAGTAAACTCAATTTGGTCCGAGGATTGCCACGGTTGAGGTTTGAGAAAGAGTTGGTTTGTGCGCCGTGTAGGCATGCCAAGATGGTAGCCTCTTCCCATCTGCCCCTCACCGATGTGATGACGGAGCGTCCATGCGAGCTGCTCCATATGGACCTTGTTGGCCCAGCTCGTGTGCGATCTGCGGGTGGGAAGTGGTATGTCCTTATTGTGGTGGACGACTACTCTTAGTATGCGTGGGTCTTCTTTTTGGAGGAGAAGGGGGAGACATTTGGTTTTGTTCGAGATCTTGTCTTGAGGATGAAGAACGAGAGGCACGGAGATGCCATACGAGCGATCCACAGTGACAATGGCTCGGAATTTAAAAACTCTCGCTTCGAAACCTTTTGCCATGACTTGGGTCTTGAACACCAGTTTTCGAGTCCGTATACGCCTCCCCAGAATGGCATGGTGGAAAGGAAGAACAGAACCTTGTGTGAGATGGCCCGGACGATGCTCGACGAGCATAGGACTCCGAGGAGGTTCTGGGCTGAGGCGGTCAATACCGCGTGCTATGTCTCGAACAGGATTTTCCTTCGAGCATTCAAGAAGAAGACATGCTATGAGATGATGCACAGTCACACTCCCAAGGTAAGTCATTTCAATGTGTTTGGATGCAAGTGCTTTATTTTGAAGAAAGGCAAGAATCTGGATAAGTTTGAGGCTAGGTCAGTCGATGGTATTTTCTTTGGTTATGCTACACACTCTAGAGCATTTCGTGTGCTCAATTTGGAAACTAACCAAATCGTGGAGACTTGCGAGCTTACCTTCGACAAGACACAACCACGTAGCTCTCTTGTCTTTGACTGTGCAGGAGATGATGAGCTTGGCGAGGAGATCTTTCAGGTGGAGGAGGATGGAGATGATGAAGATGGCGGTGTGGTGCCCGTGGCTGAGCATGTACCTACTACCTCGACTACGATCGAGAACGGGCCTTCTCCTACACCTACAACGACAATCCCAGATCAAGGAGAAGCTGCAGTTTAGGGGGAGGTAGCTTCAAGGCGAGAACCTCCCCGGCGAGTTCAAGTGGGCGAGTAACAATATGATGAGAAACAGGTTTCCCAACAGGTCGGTACGACGAAGAAAACAAGAGGGCGTCGAAGACGCTCTCGTAGAGTAGCCGGACCCACTGTTCATGCTGATAATGCGAAGGTCGCAGGTTCGTGACCTGCATGGGCCACCAAAAAAAAGGAATAAAAGGAAAAAAAAAGTAGAAGAAAATCTTCCCTGTACACGTAGCTCCTGGAGATCGATGGTATTCACGTGGCCTTGGACCAAATGTGAACGTGCTAGACTCAGAGTCCGCCGACCGTATGCTTCCGTCGAGTGCAAATCGAAAACGGCCGCCGCAGCAGTCGTGTTTCACCGTGGGAGCTGCGTGTGACGGCGATGACCCCAGACTTGATCACCGAGACGTGCGGACACATCGGAATCCCATGAGGTCGACAAAGGGCGATTAGTGTGGTTGCCGTCGAGATCGTCGGGTGGGTGGGTGGTCACGAAAAAAATTCCAGCGCGCCATCTGCAGTACGAAGACACCAGGTCGCTACGGAGATATCCTTTGTGTCGTCGTCGAGGATGATCGCCGGAGCGAACTGCCATCACGCTGCACGAAGAGCTCCCAATCTGCCCCTACCTGGCGCGCCAACTGTCAGAGGTTTAGATCTGAACAGTCCAAGGGGGGTTAACCCCGGTGGTTTATTTGTTCGGCGGGGAGATCGGGAGCTAAGAACGCGATGGTTACGCTAGCGTAGCACACAGAAATTACGGCAAGACACAAGGGACAAAGCGATTTTATACTGGTTCAGGCCTCCGGAGAGTAAAACCCTACGTCTAGTTCTTCGGTTTGTATTGATTTGATCGTGGTGAAGGTCTGCATGGTGACCTGTGAAGGTGGTGTCGATGTCCCTGGGGGACGCCCTTGCCCGCCTTATATTGGGCGACGGACAAGGTCGGTGGACTGGAGTCCAAGTCGGTTACAACAGGGAAACCTATCTCTAGTCAGTTACAATATGGAAGGCTTTATCCGAGCTGCCTTAATCCGTCTGGACTTTCTTGACTTGCACGCTAAGGTGTCTTCTCGTCTTCGGGCCCACATGGCAGGTCGGACAGGCCTACTGACAGGTCGGCGGGTCTTCTAGTGGGCCGAACCCACTTGTCGGGGACGGCCGTGAGCCTGGTCGGTGGGGACCCAGGGGTACCCATGTCTCACAATCACCCAGCTTTGAGGATCATCAGCGACGTCAACGAACGCACTACTCGGTCGAGGGTTCGAAACAATTCTAGCTTTGCTCATGCTGCTTTCGTTGCTTCTTTTGAGCCCAAAGACATTGGACACGCCTTATCTGATTCCAATTGGATCAACGCAATGCATGAGGAGTTGGAGAACTTTGAGAGAAACCAAGTTTGGGAGTTGGTAGATCCTCCACCGGGTTGTAAGCCGATCGGGACAAAGTGGGTGTGGAAAAATAAAGGGGGTGAGAATGGAGAAGTGGTGAGAAACAAGTCGAGATTGGTGGCGCAAGGGTATAGTCAGAAGGAGAGGATCGACTACGAGGAGACCTTTGCTCCCGTAGCTCGTTTGGAGGCGATTAGGATCCTTCTAGCCTTTTCTGTGGCTAAAGGGTTCAAATTGCACCAAATGGATATGAAGAGTGCCTTCCTGAATGGTGTGTTGGAAGAGGAGGTGTATGTGAAGCAACCTCCGGGGTTTGAGAGTGAGAGGTACCCCCACCGGGTGTACAAGTTGAGAAAGGCGCTCTATGGGTTGAAACAGGTGCCTAGGGCTTGGTATGGCAGGTTGAGGGGGTTCCTGTTTGAGAGAGGTTTTGAGATGGGGAAGGTAGATCAGACCTTGTTTCTCCTCAGGCAGGGCAAAGAAATCCTAATTGTGCAGGTATACATGGATGATATTATCTTTGGTGGCTCGTCTAACTCTTAGGTTGCAAGGTTTGCAGAAGACATGAGCAGGGAATTCGAGATGAGCATGATGGGTGAGTTGCAGTTCTTCCCCGGTCTCTAGATCAAGCAGTCGAAGGAAGGAACATTTGTGCACCAAGCAAAGTACACCAAAGACATTGTGAGGAAGTTCAAGATGGAGGACTCCAAGGCCATGGCGACGCCTATGAGTATGACTACAGCCCTTGATGCGGACGAGGAAGGTGAACATGTGGACCAGAAGGAGTACCGGAGCATGATCGGGTCACTCCTGTACTTGACGGCGACGAGGCCGGACATCCAATTCTCTATATGTCTGTGCGCTCGTTTTCAAGCGTCTTTGAGGACTTCGCATCGGCAAGCAGTCAAGCGCATTTTCAGGTATTTGTGTCACACTCCCGACTTCGGCCTTTGGTACTCCGCGTCTTCTTCCTTGGCTCTTCATGGATTTTCGGACGCGGATTTTGCCAGATATCGGTTGGATAGGAAGTCCACTTCTAGGACTTGCCAGTTCTTGAGTTCTTCTTTGGTGTCTTGGTCTTCCCGCAAACAGTCGAGTGTTGCTCAATCCACTACCGAGGCAGAGTATGTGGCCGCTGCTAGTTGTTGCTCTCAGCTCCTGTGGATCACATACACCATGAGCGACTTTGGTGAGGAGTATACCCATGTCCCACTTCAATGTGATAGCACCAATGCCATAAGTGTTGCAAAGAACCCAGTGCTCCATTCCAAAACCAAGCACATAGAAGTGAGGTATCATTTCCTGAGAGACAATGTGGAGAAAGGGAAAATTGCTTTGATTCATGTACCCACACATGACCAACTAGCCGATATCTTCACCAAGCCCCTAGATCAAGCAACTTTCACTCGTTTGCGGGGGGAACTTGATGTTTGTTTGATTTCTTGAGTTGGTTATGGGAGCTCCTTTGTAGCATATGTATAGCTTTCCTTTTGTGCATTCTTGCATTTTGCATTGCATTTTGTATCATGATGTATAGACATCTTTGTATCTTAGGTTGCATGCTTTTGTATCATATGCATTGTAGTAGGAAAAGCTTGTCCTATATACTTTGTTCACCATGATGTGCTATATATGATCTTGTGAGCTAAGTTTGATATGCTATGGTTACTTTGGCTTAGCTCTTGATGATCTTGGTTTATGCCCATGGTTGATAGCTATGTTTTTGAAAAATGCCATATGTATGCTCTCTTGTGAGTAAATGCCTTTATACAATCTTGACATGTTTACTGGCTTGGCTATGCTTAATTTGTGGTTGAATAGCTTATTTTGATCATATGGGGCCAAAGGCTCATTTGCCATCATGAATGTTTAGCCCCCATGCTTTATCTTGTGGAGGGGCATAAGTTCCTTTTTGTCGCAAAGACATTTCATGTACCAAATATGAATCTGAAAATGAAATGTAAATTGCTTGGAAAATGTGCTCCCATGTCATATATGCTTAATTTACTTGCTTTTGGGTGCTAAACCGTTGCATGTTCCTTACCAATGAGAAGTCTCATATTTAGAAGTAAGCACATGGCTCGGTGGCTTTGACATGACATGAGGTGCTTGTGGGTGTTTATGATGATCTTATGCTTAGAATGGTTGTCCTAGCATGAAGTTGGTGTGGCTTTGCCATTTTGACATGTTTTGCTCATGTTTAGGACTTTGCTCATGAGAGGGTGTTTTTTCGCAAAATTGCTCAATTCTATCTTAGCTTCGCCCAATGGTTGTGAAACTTGATGATCACGTAGTTGATGTTCATACGAAGCTATAGAGTATCTAACTTGCTCATTTGGACATGTGTAGCATCTTGTGATGAATTTTGTCTATTTGAGAAGCTCTAGGTTGCATTTTTTGCATTTTTGGGTTGATTCATGCATTGGCAACAAGGGGGAGAAGTTTAAGCATGTTTTGACCTTCTGAATACATCTAGAGGATTTTCAAGTGGTTTCGAGCCATTTCTGGGCTTTGTTGGGCACCGGTCTAACCGGTGCAAATGACCGGTCTGACCGATCAGAGCAAAGCTGATGCAACTGCTCTGTTTTGCGAAGTGGTTTGCATGCATTCGTTCAGGAGGAGTTGCATTGGTTCAGGGGGAGTTTGCATGTGTGCAGGGGAGCTCTTTGTGGTTTTCGAGATTTGGTTTGGTGTTTCTCGCTCTTTGCTTGAGCTTTGTTTTGTCTCGGTTGTGTCGAGCCGTTGCACTTGCCTAAGGGGACCGAGACTTGTCTTCTTCAAGTGATCTTGCTCTTTGCCTTTCCTTTGGCTTTCGATCGCTTGTTGGAGTTTCTTTTGGTCGTTTCTTTTCTTTTCTTTTTCTCTTTGGTTACCAAAACGTGGGTGTTGTCAATGCACTCATCAAGGGGGAGATTGAGGACCTGTGTGGTTCGAGGACCGATGGATGGTCGCTTCCTGGTGTGATGAGTGATTGACAACGTTGTGTGGACTGATTCTTGGCTAAGTATTGTAGGTGCAGGTTGCGGCTTGACTGGTGTTGGTGCAGGTGAAGAACAAGCGCGAAAGGTCGTTGCCGGTGAGGCCTCCAGGTGTGGAGAAGACAAGTAGGCTTGGTTCGAGGGACCCGGTGGCCAGCGGGGTCAAGTGCGGGCCGCATGGTGGCAAGAACAGCAAGATGAAGTCGTGGACGGTTCCTTGGTTGAGCCTCAAAGCCAAGATCGAGCCGGGACTTCGTGGGGGCTAAGTCATGAGTGGAGATTGGCGGAGGCCACACCGAGTTCGCGGGGTTTCCAGTGGTTCACCAGAAAACCATTGGGTTTCTTGGTTGATCCACAAAGCCAAGACCGAAGACGGAGGTGCAGCAGCATCGGACCGGTCTGACCGGTGGAGGACACCGGTCTGACCGGTGTGCGACGACGCAGTCCGGAGACTTCGAAGCGGAGGACACACGTCGGGATCGCATGGCGTGCGTCGAGGCTACGCAGGGTGCGGTCGCTGGGCATCCGTCCGATGGTGTGACGACAAAGATTCCCAAAGTTCCCCTCGGGGGTGTGTATCCTAGTGTTAGGCCTTAGGGGTAGTTTCGTCTTTCGGTTGCCTCCATATAACCCAAGTGGTGAGAGGATGGCAGCCATCCCTTGGAACCCTAGCTCATTTTGTTTTGCTATTTTTCTCTTCCATTTTTCCTTTGAAATTTCTAGGACTAGTTTGAGAGCTTCATGGTGAGATCTTGAGAGAGGGATGGATGATCGGGAGGCAAGCTAGACCTTGTATGAACCTTCATGGTATGTATAGATGATTCGACGTGGTACCTCAAGGCTTGATGGTATCTCTCCCGTTTTTCATTTTTGGTGATTTTTGGAGCTTTTTCTTTGCGATTTTCTTACGGTGGATTTGAGACCTTTCTCTTTGGGATTTGGTGGGGGATGTATGCATGAACCCCTCGTGGTTCTTTTCCCTTTGACCCCCCCCCCAAATCCGTGAGCAAAGGGGCTCGTTTTTGGGGTTTTCTCCTCTCTAGGGTTAGAGGCGTTCTTGGTGGGATTTCTTCGATTCCTCTTGATTTAGCAAGTTTTGGTGGACCAAATCTTGGCTATATATGGAGTGCCCACGAGGTGTTCCTACTATCCCCAAAGTCTTGTGCGAATCCGTGGAGCGAATCGGGAGATCGAGATTTGGATTTGGGAGAGTTGACCCGTGGGTTGCTGTTCATCCCGAGCTGCCTAGGCTTGACCGGTCTGACCCATGCCTATGACCGGTCTGACCGGTGCCGAGCCCTTGTGGGTTTTGCTCGGGTGAGCGTCTTGGTGAGTTCCCTGGTCTCTTGTGTTGCTGCTGTTTCGAGTTTGGTCGGTTTTGAAGCTCGGAAGGTCAGTATGGGGATTTGGGGTTTTCTTGGCTTTGACCGGTCTGACCGGCGTGCTACACCGGCCTGACCGGTGTGGGAGCCTCCTGTGGAAATCCTCAGGTTCTGCTCGGGTGACCCGGCTCAGGGTCCAGGGTGACCCGGTGTGTCTCTGGTAGGTGTCAGGTGTTCCGGCGGCTCAGTCCGGTAGATCCGGCAGGGACCAGTCTGACCGGTGTTGCCAGTAGCTGCTCGAGTTGCTTGTTCCGCTGCGATCTCGAGTAGGTTTCGGTGGTTGTTGATTCCTAGGACCAGTAGCACTCCAGTGGCTGCGTGGTCTTGGCCAACTTGAGTAGTTGAGTCAGGAACGTGTTTTGGATAGCCGTGTTCGGCTTGTTGGAGTAGCCATCTCCTTCGAGAAGAATTTTTATCGACTCCCATTCACTCCCCCTCTCTGGTCGCCAGTTCGGTCCTTCATAGGTCTGCCATCTCTATTTTGCACATACATCCATTTTCTATTTCTACATTTTTTTCTTCCTTTCATGGGTTTTCCAATCATCCGTTCCAAACAGAGGGTACCTTATTGGCCAATCACCCTTTCAGACTTTAGATGCGCGCGTAAAATAGAAATATAGAATACAACGTAAAATAGAATACAACTCATACAGCAAAGTTTATTAAAAGGGACGGCACAGTGTCATAGTTGACTTCATCTTACGACATCCAGCGACTTTGAGGCTTCAATTTCAGAGATGCACTGCGAGGAATTAAGAAGGATAAAAATGAGCACAAGAGCTTAGAATTCGACCTATGTCAATATCCCCATGGTATAAACATTTTGCCTAACTTTATCGCGGCCGAGGCACCACGACTTGAGACACAAAAATTGTGCAAACCTAATAATCTGCGTAGGAGAATAGCGGCACGAAGCACGGTTATGAATAGGAAATGAAGTTAATACCTGTTTATGCAATATCTCAGCCCCGTTGGTGGTGGCCCATCATCAAAGACATGCCCCAGATGAGCATCACAAGCAGCACAAAGGACCTCAGTCCGGGGCATGAATATGATTGACATATCAAGCTTGCTCTTGACATTATCACCAATAGGTTTGTAGTATGATGGCCATCCAGTACCACTGTCAAACTTGGTCGATGATCTGAAACAACAGCAACACCAGTCTCTTTCAGCACAGAAACAAGTATCTTTCACTTTTCAAATGAAGAAATATGAAGCTGTGTTCCCTTCGCTGTTCAATGTTGATTGCTTACTCAAATAGAGGAGTGTCACAGCGGACACAGTGATAAATACCCGGGGTTTTGGTGTTCCAGTATTCCCTGATATACAACAAAAGACAGAGCGAGATTAGTTTTTAGCAGCACTAGAAACACTGAATTAAGCTGGTTAGCGAAATAAGCTTCAATTTTTAGTAGATTGCAAAACAATTAGAATAATAGCCAGTTGGCGATGTACCCAGTGAATGCTCTCTCTGTGCCCTTCTGCCGAGTGACGTAATACTGCTCTTTAGTCAGCCGCTTCTTCCACTCCTCTTCACTCAGGGATGTCTTTGCCTCTTCTGTTTCGATAAATTGGAATGTTAGCCGTTAGTGAAATACTTCTTCAAGCATTGATATCAAGGCAGCACGCTATAGCATCCATATAATGTAACAGATATAACAGAAATGAGTCCAAAGATTTACTGCAGTTTTTTTATCTGAAATACTCTCTCTTGAAGAATCAATACCATCACTTGAACATTAACTATTTTAGTGAAGTAACAAACTGAAAATATAGAACATGCATGCATATTGTTGATATAATTAATTAACAGCCTTGATTTTACCAGATGTAACAAAGTACAGTAGCACACAATCTTTTTACAGAAGAACGTGATATCATATTTATAGGTATTAAGTCTGAAAGCATGATGCTCTTTCATGTTTTTTCATGCTAGATTTTTTTTATTTCTGAAAAACAAAGGAAAAATAATTTTGAGTTTGTGTCAAATGACAAGACTACCTATTATTGTTGATGCAGTCTGAAATTAATCTAAGGAGAACTTTTGAACAGCAACTTTTCCAATTTGTTTCGGAAACACAAAGACCTTAGGTTAATATGCTAGTAATGCTATCTATTCCACTTGGAGTTAAATTTAAAAAATCAGAATAATACAAATACAGAAGATATTGTCAATTCCTAGCTACCTAAGGCAAGAAAAGAAAAGGACAAATTTGACTATTGGTGCCTTGCTACACATTGCACCATTGCCATCCAATGTTGCATCAAAAAGTCTGCATCATTTTCTGAAATTAAGAAGCACATATCCATATGCGAAATGAAGAAGCAGGAGCTTACTACTGTCTAGTTTGCCAGAATTGGACTCAGGACATGACTAGCCGGACAAATTCGCTGCTTGCTTAGGTTAATAACACAAAATTTGACCACCTTATTATTCCACTCACACAGCTAGCTGGATTAATCAGTTCATAGCCTACAGATTAATATAGAACAATAACCCAAAAAATCTATGTCAACAAGATGCCATCCACGTCCCATGAGATCAATCCAACCGCCCCAAACTCCGAAGGCACAGGCAGAGAACGACGTCACCTTGGGCTTTTCCTGATGGAGTCTGCGGCGACGGAGACGACGACGAAGACGGCGCGGAGCCCGTGGCTCGCCTGCGGCTATACCCTCTTCCGTACGTCCACGCTCCTCTCGGTCCTGGACGCGCCGACGGAAGCGCTGCGGCGGCGGCTGCTGCCGGGAGGCAAAGGGAGTGGTCGGGCGCTCCTGCTCTGGAAGTATAGCACCGGGCCGCCATCGATACTCGTTCAGGTTTTGTGGCACGCGGCTAGCTGTAAAACGGTGCGTGCGGTGCAGCGTTCGTTGGCATTTGCGAATTGCGAGTAGGTTCGCACATCGTTCCGTGGACGGCGATGGCGAGACGTGGCTGAGCCTCATCGACACACGAAGCAGCGGCCTCGGCGCCTGAAAGAAGCAAGCCGAATGTCGGCTCGGCTCGGCACACAGTGTCAGATTGTTCTGACCATCTATCCTCCGTTCTCAGTTCTCTAACAACGCCAAGCAAATCGCCTATCCCATTTTTTTTACTAACTGTCAGAAAACTTAGACTAGTAACTCGATGCTCTGAACTTCAAAAATCGTCTGAAAGTTTTGTTGTTAGTTTTTTAAAAATGGGTCAATCCTCAAGATTCTCTATTGCTTATTACATTTATATGTAACTAGCAAAATGTACGTGCAACACGCACGTATCTAAAAATCACAATAACAAAAAAAATATTTTTATAGTGTCATGCATGTCTAAAAAACCAAGGCTGCAACAATAGTGTGGGGGTGAGGAGAAATCAGTAGCTACCTCTCGCGGCTGAGGAAACATGGTGTTGGAGAATCGCTGACGACAACATGCATTGACGCGTGTTGGAAAGTAATGGAACACTACTGGAAAACGAAATTTCCCTGTGTTTTACATTTCCTTGTCGGTATTTGCAAAAACACACAGGGTTTAGGAAATTCACTTTTCCCTGACGGTTTTTAAAGAACACACAGGGAAATACCAAACCCGATAGGGAAATTCCTAATTTCCCTGTGTGTTAGATAAAACACACAGGGAAATTGACAAGACACACAGGGCAATTCCGCATTTCCCTGTGTGTTAGATAAAACACACAGGGAAATTGACATGCCATACGGGGAAATTCCACATTTTCTTGTGTGTTAGATAAACCACACAGGGAAATTCATGTTGACACACAGGGAAATTCATCGACATGGGGAGGAAGAACACATCAATGGTTCATGTTTCTCTTTTTAATCCTGAAATAAATTTGTAATTGGTATTTCTCCCGCATAAAAACTCAAAACTGGATGGTTCTTTTTTCTATTTTTTCTAAAATCGTGATTTTGTATTTCATAGCGTTTGTTTGCATGTTAATTGTTATTTCTTGAATCTTTTTCCATATATATTGTTTTTTCCATTTAAAGGGATAATAGAAATACATGTTTTTCATAACAATTGTTAATAAAACTTTATAATTTCTAATGTTATGATCAAAATAAGGTTATGTCCACAATTGAAGTACATATGACTAAACATAGAATGTAGGGTATGCAAACTTCGATGTTAGGCTTGAGTTCTATGAAACAATGTGAGAGAATTATCCATTTTGTGAACCATGTATACATAAATTCTTGTAAAATGTGATGAAACTTTTATGCCAACCTTATACATCAACAAAATGGTTGTATGACAATTTTGAGAATTTTGGGATAAGTTTTAGGTATTATTATTGTTATTTTATAATAAGGTTGCAAATAGAAGTTTAAGTTATCCCGAGCAAACATGTGAACTTTTCAGCTATTTTCAAGATATGAGGTATAATAGAACAGAGATACTTGAAATATTTTTGTAATATTTTTAATGAATTATTTTACATACATGTAGTTCAAATTGCAATTACTTTAAATAAACATATAAAAATGCATTTAAACTGTTGAAAATAGTAAATCGGTTATAAAATTATTGAAACTTATACAAGATAACTTATATGTAGTATGTTGTATATAAAAAATATATTAGTGTATATGAGATAATTATTTTTATGTGTTGCTTCACAATGGTACAATAAAATGAAAAAGAAAAAGAAAAACATTAATTAGATAAGGAATGATGCATGGCCCAACTAGGCCCAATTGGCCCAAGTGTTTTCAGCCATCCATCACCGATCTGACGGCTCTAATCACATTCACATGGTATATAATCTACCACAAACCCTAACTCCTAGTACTGGCCACCTTCGCACACCAGCCTTCTCCAACCCTCCCACCCGCCGGCCGCCCCCTCCATTCCTCATCAAATGCCGCCCTCCCCACCGACGCCTCCGGCCCCGGCCGCCAAACCCACCCTTCTCCCATTGGCGGCCACCCCGGTCCCCGGCCGCGCTCTCCTCCTCGCCTCCACGCGAACCACTGCCTGGCAAGCGGCTCGCGGGGGCGCTGCCACCCTGCCACACGGCGGTGCGAAGGCGCTGAGGTCGGTCTCGTCTGCGTGCGGGGAGAGGCAAGGCGCCGGTAGCCGGGGCAGCAAGGCCCCAAGGAGCGGCGGCCTGGGTGCACCGGCCTGGATCCCGCACCCCCGCCGGGTCTCGTGCACGTCCTCCCGCCATCACCGGTCCTCCACCCTTGCAGATGGTTCCTCCCTTTTTATTTTTATTATGCTTCCTGCCTTCTTCTTCCCCTATTCGATCTAATCTTTTGCGCAGCCAGCTTCCGATTTGGCTACATTTTATTTAAATCCGTCTGATAGTGCAATTCCTCTACGTTTCCTAATTAGATCTGGCACTGAATCTTGTATTTCAGGTTATATTTTCTCCCACCTGCTTGTCGATCTGGGAGCTCGCTGAGCAGCTTTGTCGTTTTGATTGTGTGTTATCCACTGCAGGATGTTGGAGCTCACTGCTTTGGTTTGTGATCGAGTTCGTGTCCTCTCTGGTGGATAGGCAACAAAGGGCATAAGCGGCTTCAGTTCTTCAAGTCATCAGTTGCTGCAGGGACAGCAGCAACTCTCGTTCTCTTTGTGTGATGTGCTTTCTAACCTGTAGGAGCTGGGTGCTAGCATCAATTAAATATCTGACCTGCACCTTGTTCCTGGAACAATCAAATTAAATAGCTGTTGCTCTGTCTGGCTATCTTGTTTTAAGTTGGTGATCAATCTGTTTCTTGCAATGTTTTGGAGCTAGTCTATTTTCTTAGCCACGGATTGCTAGCTAGTCTTCTCTGTTCAGCAGAGTTATGTGCATTATAACACCTTTACCAAGCAAAGAACACATCATGCAAAGACCTTATACTTTGATGGCATTGACTAGTGGCTGCTTTCCATTTCATAGTATTAATCTGCTAGTTTTGTTTTGATTGCAGCAAACCGGCAACAGTAGGGAAACAACTAATTTCATCAGCAACCGCTTGACATTTCTCTCTCTAATTTCAGCAGCAAGTGCAGGTACATTATGCAGAAGTCGAGCTCGCGCTAGTAAGCAGCAGCTCAAAGTGCAACTAGAATATGATTATGTTGACACTTTTTCTGGTCGAACACACGTGTGCGCTAGATCGCGCGGTCGTCGGAAATCACCTCGGCGAAACTTCCAGCACAGGCCGGTCTAACCGCCCTGGGGGGCCGGTCTAACCACCCTAGACAGAAGGGACGTCAAAAAACCTAGAATCGCTGCTCCGGGAGGGACCCCGTCGGGAACAGTGCGCCTAGGGTTGTCCTGAGGTCGGCAGGCCACTCAGAGCTTCCTCAACCGCCGTGGAGACGAAGGAGGAGAGCAATGGAGGTTGGAAAAGTTAGGGTTTGAGAGAAAATAAGGTAAACTTGATGATCAACGATTGGATGATAGCTCTCAATCGGCCACGACCCTTTATATTTATAGGGTGGGAGGACTTGCCCTGCAAACAATGCTTTACAACTCGGAATCAAGCAAAACTCCTAATTCTACTCAAACTCGGGGTCACCCGGTTAGACCGCCCCCGGGGGGCGGTTAGACCGCCTGGCGGCCTCGTGCCAGACCGGCTACAGCGCACCCCGGTTTAACCGCCTGGGGGACCCGGTTTAACCGGCCTGCGACGCCTGATCCGGCTCTTTGCCAAATTTGAGTGTCAACATATGTCCTCCTGTTTTTTAGTAAAGCTTGCATACTAAAAAATAATTCTAAGGACGACATAACTGTTGTCGGCCATTTTTTATGCTAAGGGCGATTTTCATAGAAACCGGCCATGTACCTTCAAGCATCTTGCCATACACTTGGGTAGAACTTCTTCAAATATCTTCCATTGAGTGCCCTGGGCAGCTGCTATCCTTGCAATGATTCCACCATATAGGAATTTCCGGAGCAAACTCTCACAATCTTGAATGGACCTTCCCAACTTGGAGACCATTTACCAAACTTGTTGCTCTTGGATCCAATAGGTAGAATAGTTTTCCAAACCAAATCTCCTACCTGAAAAGACTTAGCTTTTACCCTTTTGTTATATGCTCTAGCAACTCGCCTTTTGTCCTTCTCAATTGCTTCCAAAGCCTCCAATCGCTTGTCGGTCACTTCATCAATGTTATCCATCATCAAAGCATAATATGTGTCAACATTAAGATCATTTTGCTTTGCAAGTCTATATGCGCCTAGATTCACCTCAACGGGTAAAACGGCCTCTTGACCATACACAAGCTCAAAAGGAGTAACTTTGGTAGCACCATATCTAGAAATACGATGAGCCCACAAAGCTTCAGATAACACCTCATGCCATCTTTTAGGATTGTCTTCTATCTTCTTCTTGATGAGCTTGACTAAGGTTTTATTACTAGACTCGGCTTGACCATTAGCTTGAGCATAATATGGAGATGAATTGAGCAACTTAATACCATAGAAATTAACAAAGTCACGCACCTCTTTAGCCACGAATGAAGTACCTTGATCCGTAGTTAAAGTCTGCGGAATACCAAACCTATGTATGATATGCTCCGTAATAAAGCTAATTACCTCCTTATGTGTCATGTTCTTGAGAGGGATTGCTTCAGTCCATTTGGTAAAATAATCAGTAGCCACAATCACAAAGCAATGTCCTTTGGTCGACGGAGGATGTATCTTGCCAATGAAATCCAATCCCCAACCTCTGAAAGGCCAAGGCTTGATAATCGGATGCATCAACGCAGCAGGCACTAGCTGAACATCTCTGTGCTTTTGACACTCTTCACATCCTTTGTAGTACCTAAAACAATCGGCTATCATAGTAGGCCAATAAAAGTAAGCTCTCCTAAGGAGCCACTTCATCTTGGGAGCCGATTGATGTGTACCACAAACTCCTTCATGAACCTCTACCATAGCCAATCCTGCTTGATCAGGACCTAAACACTTTAGAAGTAGATCATCTGCCGTACGACGATATAACTCATCTTTATCCAGAATAAACTTAAGCACCCGCCGTCGGACTTTTCTGTCACTTATACCTTTAGTATCCTGCAAATACTTAATCAGAGGCGTTCTCCAATCCTCCACTTCGTCCTCAACAGTTTCGGAAGAAACGGTGGCCGAAGTGGGGTTGCCCCCTAAGGGGCGGTCTAACTGGCCCGAGGGGGCGGTTGAACCAGCTCCTCCAGAACGTAACTCTCGGCTTAGCTAAACATCGGTTTTCGTTCCTGAAAATTTCTTTTCTAGACACTATAACCAGATGCTTGCTGAGCCAGAGCGTTAGCCTTCGGATTCTCTTCTCGTGGCACATGATAGATTACAAATTCATCCATACAAGATATGATGTCCAAACATTTATCAAGATAAGTATTTAAAGAACCATTTAGACATTGGCATACCTTGGATACTTGCTGTACCACCAATAAAGAATCACCGTAAGCTTCTACATGTTTCACTCCCATGTCATGTAAAATTTGCAATCCAAACAAGAGAGCTTCATACTCAATTTGATTATTAGTACATTTACGATTCAACCGGCTAAGGGCCTCAAAAACAGCTCCACTAGGTGATATAATAATGATCCCAACACCACAACCACTTCTACAAGCCGATCCATCAAAATATAATTTTCATGGAGTAAAAGTTACATAATCGACATCTAAATCAAGTTGCTTATCAATTCTATGTTGAACAATAAAGTCGGCTACTATTTGACCTCTCATTGATCTAATTGGTTCACAATGCAAATCATATTCAACAAGAGCATAAGCCCACTTGCTGACTCTACCACTTAGAATAGGTTTTTGCAACATGTATTTAATTATGTCGGTTTGACATGCAACATAACAAGTACTAGACAATAAATAATGCCTTAACTTGGTACAAGCATAATATAAAGATAAACATAGCTTTTCAATAAAAGTGTACCTCGTTTAGGCGTCTAGTAATCTTCTACTCTCATAAGCAACAACATACTCCTTGCCATCGGTCTCTTGAGTCAAAACAGCTCCAATCACACTTGACTCCGCCGCAATATAAAGCCGGAATGGAACACCACTCTTAGGTGCTTGAAGAACAGGCGGTGAAGTCAAGTAGCTCTTAATCTCATCAAAAGCCTCTTGTTGTTTTGCCCCCCAAGTGAACTCAGCTCCACTTTTCAACCGAAGTAAAGGAGTAAAAGCATAAACCTTCCCAGACAAGTTACAAATGAATCGCCTCAAGTAGTTAACCTTGCCCAAGAATCTTTACAACTCTTTTTTACAAGTAGGAGCTTGAACCTTTTTAATGGACTCAATCTTTTTAGGATCAATCTCCACACCTTTCTCATGCACAATGAAACCCAAAAACTTGCCAGCCGACACTCCAAAGGCACATTTGAGTGGATTCATCTTTAAACCATACCGACGCATTTTTTCAAATGCAAGTCTCAAATCGGCTAAATGAGAATCTAAACCAGCCGATTTAACAACAATATCATCGATATAGACTTCTATGATAATACCAAGCAAGTCATGAAAAATCAAGTTCATAGCTCTTTGATAAGTAGCACCAGCATTTTTCAAACCAAAAGTCATGACTACCCACTCAAACAAGCCTACGAATCCTGGACATATGAAAGCCGTTTTGGAGATATCCTCTTCGGCCATAAAGATTTGATTGTAACCAGCATTACCATCAAGAAAGCTAAGCACTCTATGTCCAGATGCAGAATTAACAAGAAAGTCGGCTATAGGCATAGGATATTCATCTTTAGGAGTAGCTTTATTAAGATCCCTAAAGTCAATGCAAACACGAAGTTTCTTTGTTCCTTTTTTCTCAACAGGCACAATATTAGAGATCCAATCAGCATATCGACAAGGCCTAATAAACTTAGCATCAAGCAACCGATTGATTTCTTCTTTCACTCGGTCATAAATATCAGGATTAAAATTCCTACGAGGCTGTTTATAAGGCTTAAAACCAGGTTTAATAGGCAAATGATGTTCTACTAAATCACGACTTAAACCAGGCATCTCATTATAATTCCAAGCAAAGCAGTCGACATACTCCTTTAACAACTTTATTAATTCAAGCTTAAAAGTAGGATCAAGATTCTTGTTTACAAATTGAGAGCCAGGTGTGGTTCGAGGACCGGTGGATGGTCGCTTCCTGGTGTGATGAGTGATTGACAACGTGGTGTGGACTGATTCTTGGCTAAGTATTGCAGGTGCAGGTTGCGGCTTGACTGGTGCAGGTGCAGGTGAAGAACAAGCGTGAAAGGTCGTTGCCGGTGAGGCCTCCAGGTGTGGAGAAGACAAGTAGGCTTGGTTCGAGGGACCCGGTGGCCAGCGGGGTCAAGTGCGGGCCGCATGGTGGCAAGAACGGCAAGATGAAGTCATGGACGGTTTCTTGGTTGAGCCTCAAAACCAAGGTCGAGCCGGGACCACGTGGGAGCCGAGTCATGAGTGGTGATTGGCGGAGGCTACACCGAGTTCGCGGGGTTTCCGGTGGTTCACCAGAAAACCACTGGGTTCCTTGGTTGATCCACAAAGCCAAGACCGAAGAACCGAAGACGGAGGTGCAGCAGCTCCAGACCGGTCTAACCGGTGGGTCTGACCGGTCTGACCGGTGGGTACCGGTCTGACCGGTGAGGAGCACCGGTCTGACCGGTGTGCGACGACGCAGTCCGGAATCTTCGAAGCGGAGGACACGCGTCGGGATCGCAAGGCTTGCGTCGAGGCTAAGCAAGTTTGCGGTTGCTGGGCATCCGTCCGATGGTGCGAAGACAAAGACTTCCAATTTCGCCCTCGAGGGGCATGTATCCCTAGTTAGCTAGTAAGGGTATTTTAGTCTTTCGGTTGCCTCCATATAACCCAAGTGGTGAGAGGATGGCAGCCACCTCTTGGAACCCTAGCTCATTTGGTTTTCCTATTTTCCTTCCTATTTTCTTAGGATTTTCGTAGGACTAGCTTGAGAGCTTCATGGTGAGATCTTGTGAGAGGGAAGGATGATCGGGCGGCAAGCTAGACCTTGTATGAACCTCTTTGGTATGTATAGATGATTCGGCGTGGTTCCTCAAGGCTTGGATGTGTCTTTCCCGTTTCTCCTTTTTGGTGATTTTCGGAGCCCTTTCTTGGCAATTTTCTTGGAGCGATTTCGAGGCCTTTCTCTTTGGGATTTGGTGGGGGATGTATGCATGAACCCTTCGTGGTTCTTTACCCTTTGATTCCCCTTCCAAATCCGTGAGCAAAGGGGCTCGATTTTGGGGTTTTCGTGGCTCTAGGGTTAGAGGCGTTCTTGGTGGGATTTCTTCGATTCCTCTTGATTTGACAAGTTTTGGTGGACCAAATCTTGGCTATGGAGTACCTATGAGGTGTTCCTACTATCCCCAAAGTCTTGTGCAAAACCGTGGAGCGGATCGGGAGATCGGGAGTTGGATTTGGAGGAGTTGACTCGCGGGCGCTGTTCATCCCGAGCTGCCCAGGCACGACCGGTCTGACCGGTGCTCTTGACCGGTCTGACCGGTGCTAGCCCTTGGTGGGTTTTTGTCTCGGGGAACAGCCTTGTCCGTGTGGTTTTGTCCCGTGGTCCTGCTGATCAGTTCTTGGAGTGTTTGGAGTTGTTTTGCTAGGATTTGTGAGGGGTTCTTCTTCCTCACAGGTTGTGTTTCGTGGTGGTTTTTGTTCCAGGGCCTAGAGGATTCACTGAGGCTTCCTGGAACGTTTGCTGTGCGGCTGCTGTAGCCACCGGCCTGACCGGCTCTGTCCACCGGTCTGACCGGTGTCACCGGTCTGACCGGCGCAGGCCATCGGTCTGACCGGTGGAGCACAGGCAGCAAGCCGTGCAAGTTTCCGCTGTGTGTTTTGGTGAGTTTTGGCTAGGAAGGTTGAGTGTTGGTTCCTAGGACCAGTAGCACTCCAGTGGCTGCGTGGTCTTGACCAACTTGGGTAGTTGGATCGGAGACGTGAGTTGGAAGCTGTGTTCGTCTTGTTGGAGTTCTCATCTCCTTCGAGAAGAATTTTTATCGGCTCCCATTCACTCCCCCCTCTCTGGTTCACCTAATCGGTCCTTCAATTGGTATCAGAGCCGGTTCGGGTCTTTATTGACTCTTACCAGTCTAAGATCCAAAGATGGCGTACCAGGAACGGGGTTCGGGTCCTCCGCACTTCGATGGGAAGAACTACCAGATGTGGCAAAGGCGGATGGCGGCGTTCCTCCGCGGAAAGGGTCAGATCCTTTGGGATGTCACGGTGAACACAGCTTATGTTCATCCGATGAACTTCCTTGCTCCAGGATCGAGGGATATGTTCGAAGCCAACAACAAGGCTGTCGACTACTTGTTTCGTGCTCTGTGTCAGCCTGAATTCGATCGGGTTCAGACAGAGGACTTAGCTTGTAGGATTTGGGAGCAGTTGAAGGATGCTCATGCTGGGAATGCTCAGGTTCAGGCTCGGATGTACGCGACTTACCGGAGAGAGTACGAGAACTTCACTCATCTCCCCGGCGAGTCCGTCGATGCCCTTTTCCAGCGATTTACGGTCGTTGTGAACAACATGAGAGCCAATGTGGACGTCCTCCCATACAATGATCATGATAGAGCCGTGAAGCTCTTGCACTCGTTGGATCGTACCGTATGGGACGGGAAGTTTGAGGCTATTGTTGAGTCCGAGAAGTATGACACCTTGACGGTGAACGAGCTGTTCTCGAAGCTCAAGTCGGCTGAGTTGGACCGTGGTATGACAGCCAAGATCGAGAGCCCGACTGATTCTCATAGTCTCGCTCTCGTTAGTGGCAAAGGAGCTAAGTCTAACGCTAACGCATCCTCCAGGATGTACTCTCTGTCTTCTTTGATGTCTTTGCCAGATGAGGAGTTCGACGTGCTTGGAGAGGACGAGCTGGCGTTGCTGACCAGGCGGTTCGAGAGGCTGCACGAGAACCGGGTGAACACGAGGAGGACAGCACGGACGTGCTTTCAGTGCGGCAAGCCAGGACACTTCGTTGCCGACTGCCCGGAGAAGACGGAGAACAAGGACGGCTACAGGCACCGATCGAGCAAGGATGGCAAGTACCGATCGAGGCGCGATCACAAGCACAAGAACAAGCACAAGGACGAGCGACGGTCGAGGAAGAAGGATGGCCGCGGCAGGAAGGCCCGAGCAATGGTCGGAGCGAGCGACGTCGACTCCAGCTCCGCCTACTCTTCCTCAAGCTCGAGTAGCAGTGAAGATGAAGGTGATCGGCGCAAGAACAAGAAGTCATCCAGGAACTTGAGCGGGTTGAGCTGCTTCGCGAGAGATGGCTTCTGCGGCATGGCCCGTAGCTCCGGCAGCAAGAAGAGCCACCAGAGTGACTCGGACTCTGACTCCGAGGATGAGGTATGTGATGAGCTCTCTTCTTTGCGCAAGGAGAATGATGAGTTGGTTGACTTGCTTGATAACCGCGATCACATGCTTAGAGAGGCCAAGAAGATGAGGAAAGAGCTTAGGGCCTCACTAGAAGATGCTAGGAACCGTGTGGCTGAGCTAGAAACCCAGAACCTAGATGCTAAGCTTGAGATTGATTCGCTTAAGGCTTCTCCTGTGGTTTCTGATGAGATTGATTGCTGTGATTGCTCTGTGTACCTAGCTGATCTTACTGCTCTTAAGGATAAGCATGCTTCTACTTGTGATGAACTAGATATGCTTAGGGTTGAAGTGGCTGAGCTTAAGTCTAGACCTGCTTTGCTAGGTGCTTGCACTTCTTGCCCTGTTTTGCATGGAAAGATTGATGAGATGCATGCTTACACTGTTTCGCTTGAGGCTAAGTTGAAAGAGCCTATTCCCACTTCTTGATCTACTTGTGAATTGCATGCGGTTAAGAATTTGGAGCTTGCACATTATGTTGATCGCCTGCAGGATGAAAATGATGAGCTGAGAAAATGTATGAGCTGGTTGTCGGGTCAGGAGCCTCAGCTCGGTATCATGATAGCGGCTTTCAAACGCTATGATGGTCAGGCACTTGGGGCTGACAAACTTGGAGAGAACTGTGGTGAGGGAGCTGAGAGAGTTGGAGAGATTCCTATCCCACCACCAAACAGACACAAGAACAAGTTTGAGCCCAAGCCCAACCATCTCAGAAACAAACTTGACACTACTCCAGATCCACCCATATTCCCTCACCCAACAAATGATTTTCAGAAACCGGTGAAGTTTGTGAGCCCAAAGGGAGGTGAGGAAGGAGAGAAGAAGGGTGAGAAGCCGAGTGGGCAGCCCCAACCCAAGCCTAAGCCTAAGCCACAGCCCATAAAGTTCCATTGTGGGTATTGTGGGAGAGATGGTCACAAGGATGAGTTTTGCTTCAAGAGGAAGCGTGAGGAGAGAATGGCTAGAGAGTGGGCTAACAGGGACAGGTACCACCCCTTTAATGGTGTACCTGAGCCTCGTATGCAGATGCCCAGGGCCAAGGCGATTGTGAGGACGGTTCCGGCTTGGGGAGACCGGAAGGCTGCAGGTGTTGCTGCTGGCCGAGCCACACCGGTCAGACCGGTGTACTACACCGGTCAGACCGGTGCAGGTCTGGGCAGACAGCGAGTCGGGTTTCGTGCTCGTGAGGATGCTCGGTTTGGTTCTGGAGGTCGTGGTTCTGGTGGTTGGTCTGGAAAGTTTGCAGGTGGTCAGTTTGCTAGGCGTTCTCCACCTCGTGCTCAATACGAGAGTGAGAAGAGTCGTAGCTTTGAGATGGAGCGGAGGTACGATCCACGGTTTCCCTTTCGTGGTTTTCGTCCTCCTCCAGCTAGAGAGGGTTGGTTCCCTCGTGGTGGTTACCGTGGTGGTAGCTTTGATAGGCGTGATGATTTGGTTTGTGCTAACCCCACTTTGGAGCAAATGGCTCGGCACTGGTTTTACTCTTTTGGTACTAACCCCAGTGCTGAGTCGTTTGTTCACTCACGTGCTCGCTTTTGAATTTCAGGTGGGAGACTTGAAGAACATTTGGTTGATTGACTCCGGTTGCTCGAGGCATATGACCGGAGACAAGGGGTGGTTCTCAAGTCTCGTCCCGGTGGTGACAAAGAAGTACATCACCTTTGGGGACAATGGGCGAGGGCGTGTGCTGTCAGAAGGTGAGATTAAGGTAAGCGACAAGATCACTCTCAGGCGTGTTGCTCTTGTTCAATCGCTTGGATACAATTTGCTTTCTGTGTCCCAGTTGTTGGATGAAGGTTTTGAGGTGTTGTTTCGGCCTGGTGGTTCTCGGATTTTAGATTCTCGGGGGGATCTTGTTTGCATGGTCGTTCCCGAGGGTCAAGTGTTCCGAGCTGATTTTTCTCAGTCTTCTGGTGTGGAGCGTTGCTTCTTGGCTGGTTCTTCGAGTGAGTTGTGGAAGTGGCATAGGAAGTTGGGTCACTTGAGCTTTGACCTTTTGTCTCGCTTGAGTAAACTCAATTTGGTCCGAGGATTGCCACGATTGAGGTTTGAGAAAGAGTTGGTTTGTGCGCCGTGTAGGCATGCCAAGATGGTAGCCTCTTCTCACCCGCCTCTCACCGATGTGATGACTGAGCGTCCATGCGAGCTGCTCCATATGGACCTTGTTGGCCCAGCTCGTGTGCGATCTGCGGGTGGGAAGTGGTATGTCCTTGTTGTGGTGGACGACTACTCTCGGTATGCGTGGGTGTTCTTTCTTGAGGAGAAGGGGGAGACGTTTGGTTTTGTTCGAGATCTTGTCTTGAGGTTAAGAAACGAGAGGCACGGAGATGCCATACGAGCGATCCGCAGTGACAATGGCTCGGAATTCAAAAACTCTCGCTTCGAAACCTTTTGCCATGACTTGGGTCTTGAACATCAGTTTTCGAGTCCGTATACGCCTCCCCAGAATGGCGTGGTGGAAAGGAAAAACAGGACCTTGTGCGAGATGGCTCGGACGATGCTCGACGAGCATAGGACTCCGAGAAGGTTCTGGGCTGAGGCGGTCAATACCGCGTGCCATGTGTCGAACAGGATCTACCTCAGGGTTCACAAGAAGAAAACCTGTTACGAGTTGATGCACGGTCGCACACCCAAGGTGAGTCACTTCCATGTCTTTGGTTGTAAATGCTTCATTCTGAAGAAAGGGAAGAAGTTGGACAAGTTCGAGGCTAGGTCTGTCGATGGTATTTTCTTTGGTTATGCATCTCATTCTAGAGCATTTCGTGTGCTCAATCTTGAAACTAACCAAATCGTGGAGACTTGCGAGGTAACCTTCGACGAGACACAGCCACGTAGTCAGCTTGTTTTTGAGTGTGCAGGTGACGACGAACTTGGCGAGGAGATCTTTCAGGAGGAGGAGCATGAACATGGAGATGATGAAGATAGCGGTGTGATGCCCGCGGCTGAACATGTACCTACTACTTCGACGACGATCGAGAATGGACCCTCTCCCACACCTACAACGACAAACCCAGATCAAGGCGAAGCTGCTGTTGAGGGGGAGGTAGCATCAAGGCGAGAACCTCCCTGACGAGTGCAAGTGGATCACCCAGCTTCGAGAATCATCGGCGACATGAATGAACGTACTACACGGTCGAGGGTTCGGAACAATTCTCATTTCGCTCATGCTGCTTTTGTTGCCACTTTTGAGCCCAAAGACATTGGACATGCGTTATCTGATCATAATTGGGTTAACTCGATGCATGAGGAGTTGGAGAATTTTGAGAGGAACCAAGTTTGGGTGTTGGTTGACCCTCCCCCAGGGTGTAAGCCGATTGGGACAAAATGGGTGTGGAAAAATAAAGAGGGAGAGAAAGGAGAAGTGGTGAGGAACAAGTCGAGACTTGTTGCTCAGGGGTACAGTCAGAAAGAGGGGATCGACTACGAGGAGACTTTCGCTCCTGTAGCTCGTTTGGAGGCGATCAGGATCCTTCTAGCCTTTTCCGTGGCTAAAGGGTTCAAGTTGTACCAGATGGATGTGAAGAGTGCTTTTCTGAACGGTGTATTGGAGGAAGAGGTGTTTGTGAGGCAACCACCGGGGTTTGAGAGTGAGAAGTATCCTCACCGGGTATACAAGTTGAGGAAGGCGCTGTATGGGTTGAAGCAGGCGCCTAGAGCTTGGTATGGTAGGTTGAGGGGGTTCCTGTTTGAGAGAGGGTTTGAGATGGGGAAGGTCGACCAGACCTTGTTTCTCCTCAGGCAGGACAGAGATATCCTGATTGTGCAGGTATACGTGGATGATATTGTCTTTGGTGGCTCATCTAACTCTCTTGTTGCAAGGTTTGCAGAAGACATGAGCAGGGAATTTGAGATGAGCATGATGGGCGAGTTGCAGTTCTTCCTCGGGCTACAAATCAAGCAATCAAAGGAAGGAACATTTGTGCACCAAGCTAAGTACACCAAGGACATTGTGAGGAAGTTCAAGATGGAGGACTCCAAGGCCATGGCGACGCCTATGAGTACGACTACAGTTCTTGATGCGGACGAGGAAGGTGAACACGTGGACCAGAAGGAGTACCGGAGCATGATCGGGTCACTCCTCTACTTGACGGCGACGAGGCCGGACATTCAATTCTCGGTGTGTCTGTGCGCTCGTTTTCAAGCTTCTCCGAGGACTTCTCATCGGCAAGCAGTCAAGCGCATTTTCAGGTATTTGCGACACACTCCCGACTTCGGCCTTTGGTACTCTGCGTCTTCTTCTTTGGCGCTTCATGGATTTTCAGACGCGGATTTTGCCGGGTGTCGGTTGGATAGGAAGTCCACTTCTGGGACTTGCCAGTTCTTGGGTTCTTCTTTGGTATCTTGGTCTTCCCGCAAACAGTCGAGTGTTGCTCAATCCACTACCGAGGCAGAGTATGTGGCCGCAGCTAGTTGTTGCTCTCAGCTCCTTTGGATCACATACACCATGAGTGACTTTGGTGAGGAGTATACCCATGTCCCACTTCAATGTGATAGCACTAGTGCCATAAGCGTTGCAAAGAACCCAGTGCTCCATTCCAAAACCAAGCACATAGAAGTGAGGTATCATTTTCTGAGAGACAACGTAGAGAAAGGGAAGATAGCTTTGATCCATGTACCCACACATGAACAACTAGCCGATATTTTCACCAAACCCCTAGATCAAGCAACTTTCACTCGTTTGCGGGGGGAGCTTGGTGTTTGTTTGATTTCTTGAGTTGGCGCGTGGGAGCTCTTTTGTAGCATATGTATAGCTTTCCTTTGTGCATTTCTTGCATTTGGCATGGCATATGTAGCATGATGTATATGCATCTTTGTATCTTAGGTTGCATGCATTTTGTATCATATGCATTGCTTAGGAAAGGCTTCTCCTATACACATTGTTCACCATGGAATGACATATATGTCTTTGTGAGCTAATTTGGTAAGCTATGGTTAGTTTGGCTTAGCTCTTGATAATCTTGGTTTGTATCCATGGTTGATGGCTATGTTTTTGAAAAATTTCATATATATGCTCTCTTGTGAGTAAATGCCTTTACATGATCTTGACATGTTTACTGGCTTGGCTATGCTTAATTTGTGGTTGGATAGCTTATTTTGATCATATGGGGCCAAAGGCTCATTTGCCATCATGAATGTTTAGCCCCCATGCTTCATCTTGTGGAGGGGCATAAGTTCCTTTTTGTCGCAAAGACATTTCATGTACCAATTATAAATCTGAAAATGAAATGTAAATTGCTTGAAAAATGTGCTCCCATGTCATATGTGCTAATTTTAATTTGCTTTGGGTGCTAAATCGTTGCATGATGCCTACCAATGAGAAGTCTCATATATAGAAGTAGGCACATGGCTCGGTGGCTTTGACATGACATGAGGTGCTTGTGGGTGTTTATGATGGTCTTATGCTTAGAATGGTTGTCCTAGCATGAAGTTTGTGTGGCTTTGCCATTTTGACATGTTTTGCTCATATTTAGGACTTTGCTCATGAGAGGGTGATTTTTCGCAAAATTGCTAAATTCTATCTTAGCTTCGCCCAATGGTTGTGAAACTTGGTGATCATGAAGTTTATGTCTTTACGAAGCTATAGAGTATCTAACTTGCTCGTTTGGACATGTGTAGCATCCTATGTTGAATTTTGTCTATTTGAGAAGCTCTAGGTTGCATTTTTTGCATTTTTGGCTTGATTCATGCATTGTCAACAAGGGGGAGAAGTTTGAGCATGTTTTGGCCTACTGAATGCTTTTGGAAGGTTTTCAGGTGGTTTCGAGCTATTTTTGGGCTCTGTTGTGCACCGGTCTGACCGGTTGAGGTCACCGGTCTGACCGGTCAGAGTGCTGGTCCTGTTCACATGTTGCCCACCGGTCTGACCGGTGGTGTCGACCGGTCTGACCGGTCAGAGCTGAGCTGTTGCAGCTGCTCTGTTTTGTGAAGTGGTTCGCATGCATTTGTCCAGGGGGAGTTGCATCGGTTCAGGGGGAGCTTGCATGTGTGCAGGGGGAGCTCTTTGTGGTTTTCGAGCTTTGGTTTGATGGTTTGTGCTCTTTGCTTGAGCATGTTTTGTCTCGGATGTGTCGAGCCGTTGCCCTTGCCTAAGGGGTCCGAGACTTGTCTTCTTCAAGTGATCTTGCTCTTTGCCTTTTCTTTGGCTTTCGATCGCTTGTTGGAGTTTCTTTTAGTCGTTTCTTTTCTTTTCCTTTTCTCTTGGTTACCAAAACGTGTGTGTTGTCAATGCACTCATCAAGGGGGAGATTGAGAGCCAGGTGTGGTTCGAGGACCGGTGGATGGTCGCTTCCTGGTGTGATGAGTGATTGACAACGTGGTGTGGACTGATTCTTGGCTAAGTATTGCAGGTGCAGGTTGCGGCTTGACTGGTGCAGGTGCAGGTGAAGAACAAGCGTGAAAGGTCGTTGCCGGTGAGGCCTCCAGGTGTGGAGAAGACAAGTAGGCTTGGTTCGAGGGACCCGGTGGCCAGAGGGGTCAAGTGCGGGCCGCATGGTGGCAAGAACGGCAAGATGAAGTCATGGACGGTTTCTTGGTTGAGCCTCAAAACCAAGGTCGAGCCGGGACCACGTGGGAGCCGAGTCATGAGTGGTGATTGGCGGAGGCTACACCGAGTTCGCGGGGTTTCCGGTGGTTCACCAGAAAACCACTGGGTTCCTTGGTTGATCCACAAAGCCAAGACCGAAGAACCGAAGACGGAGGTGCAGCAGCTCCAGACCGGTCTGACCGGTGGGTCTGACCGGTCTGACCGGTGGGTACCGGTCTGACCGGTGAGGAGCACCGGTCTGACCGGTGTGCGACGACGCAGTCCGGAATCTTCGAAGCAGAGGACACGCGTCGGGATCGCAAGGCTTGCGTCGAGGCTAAGCAAGTTTGCGGTTGCTGGGCATCCGTCCGATGGTGCGAAGACAAAGACTTCCAATTTCGCCCTCGAGGGGCATGTATCCCTAGTTAGCTAGTAAGGGTATTTTAGTCTTTCGGTTGCCTCCATATAACCCAAGTGGTGAGAGGATGGCAGCCACCTCTTGGAACCCTAGCTCATTTGGTTTTCCTATTTTCCTTCCTATTTTCTTAGGATTTTCGTAGGACTAGCTTGAGAGCTTCATGGTGAGATCTTGTGAGAGGGAAGGATGATCGGGCGGCAAGCTAGACCTTGTATGAACCTCTTTGGTATGTATAGATGATTCGGCGTGGTTCCTCAAGGCTTGGATGTGTCTTTCCCGTTTCTCCTTTTTGGTGATTTTCGGAGCCCTTTCTTGGCAATTTTCTTGGAGCGATTTCGAGGCCTTTCTCTTTGGGATTTGGTGGGGGATGTATGCATGAACCCTTCGTGGTTCTTTACCCTTTGATTCCCCTTCCAAATCCGTGAGCAAAGGGGCTCGATTTTGGGGTTTTCGTGGCTCTAGGGTTAGAGGCGTTCTTGGTGGGATTTCTTCGATTCCTCTTGATTTGACAAGTTTTGGTGGACCAAATCTTGGCTATGGAGTACCCATGAGGTGTTCCTACTATCCCCAAAGTCTTGTGCAAAACCGTGGAGCGGATCGGGAGATCGGGAGTTGGATTTGGAGGAGTTGACTCGCGGGCGCTGTTCATCCCGAGCTGCCCAGGCACGACCGGTCTGACCGGTGCTCTTGACCGGTCTGACCGGTGCTAGCCCTTGGTGGGTTTTTGTCTCGGGGAACAGCCTTGTCCGTGTGGTTTTGTCCCGTGGTCCTGCTGATCAGTTCTTGGAGTGTTTGGAGTTGTTTTGCTAGGATTTGTGAGGGGTTCTTCTTCCTCACAGGTTGTGTTTCGTGGTGGTTTTTGTTCCAGGGCCTAGAGGATTCACTGAGGCTTCCTGGAACGTTTGCTGTGCGGCTGCTGTAGCCACCGGCCTGACCGGCTCTGTCCACCGGTCTGACCGGTGTCACCGGTCTGACCGGCGCAGGCCATCGGTCTGACCGGTGGAGCACAGGCAGCAAGCCGTGCAAGTTTCCGCTGTGTGTTTTGGTGAGTTTTGGCTAGGAAGGTTGAGTGTTGGTTCCTAGGACCAGTAGCACTCCAGTGGCTGCGTGGTCTTGACCAACTTGGGTAGTTGGATCGGAGACGTGAGTTGGAAGCCGTGTTCGTCTTGTTGGAGTTCTCATCTCCTTCGAGAAGAATTTTTATCGGCTCCCATTCACTCCCCCCTCTCTGGTTCACCTAATCGGTCCTTCAATTGGTATCAGAGCCGGTTCGGGTCTTTATTGACTCTTACCAGTCTAAGATCCAAAGATGGCGTACCAGGAACGGGGTTCGGGTCCTCCGCACTTCGATGGGAAGAACTACCAGATGTGGCAAAGGCGGATGGCGGCGTTCCTCCGCGGAAAGGGTCAGATCCTTTGGGATGTCACGGTGAACACAGCTTATGTTCATCCGATGAACTTCCTTGCTCCAGGATCGAGGGATATGTTCGAAGCCAACAACAAGGCTGTCGACTACTTGTTTCGTGCTCTGTGTCAGCCTGAATTCGATCGGGTTCAGACAGAGGACTTAGCTTGTAGGATTTGGGAGCAGTTGAAGGATGCTCATGCTGGGAATGCTCAGGTTCAGGCTCGGATGTACGCGACTTACCGGAGAGAGTACGAGAACTTCACTCATCTCCCCGGCGAGTCCGTCGATGCCCTTTTCCAGCGATTTACGGTCGTTGTGAACAACATGAGAGCCAATGTGGACGTCCTCCCATACAATGATCATGATAGAGCCGTGAAGCTCTTGCACTCGTTGGATCGTACCGTATGGGACGGGAAGTTTGAGGCTATTGTTGAGTCCGAGAAGTATGACACCTTGACGGTGAACGAGCTGTTCTCGAAGCTCAAGTCGGCTGAGTTGGACCGTGGTATGACAGCCAAGATCGAGAGCCCGACTGATTCTCATAGTCTCGCTCTCGTTAGTGGCAAAGGAGCTAAGTCTAACGCTAACGCATCCTCCAGGATGTACTCTCTGTCTTCTTTGATGTCTTTGCCAGATGAGGAGTTCGACGTGCTTGGAGAGGACGAGCTGGCGTTGCTGACCAGGCGGTTCGAGAGGCTGCACGAGAACCGGGTGAACACGAGGAGGACAGCACGGACGTGCTTTCAGTGCGGCAAGCCAGGACACTTCGTTGCCGACTGCCCGGAGAAGACGGAGAACAAGGACGGCTACAGGCACCGATCGAGCAAGGATGGCAAGTACCGATCGAGGCGCGATCACAAGCACAAGAACAAGCACAAGGACGAGCGACGGTCGAGGAAGAAGGATGGCCGCGGCAGGAAGGCCCGAGCAATGGTCGGAGCGAGCGACGTCGACTCCAGCTCCGCCTACTCTTCCTCAAGCTCGAGTAGCAGTGAAGATGAAGGTGATCGGCGCAAGAACAAGAAGTCATCCAGGAACTTGAGCGGGTTGAGCTGCTTCGCGAGAGATGGCTTCTGCGGCATGGCCCGTAGCTCCGGCAGCAAGAAGAGCCACCAGAGTGACTCGGACTCTGACTCCGAGGATGAGGTATGTGATGAGCTCTCTTCTTTGCGCAAGGAGAATGATGAGTTGGTTGACTTGCTTGATAACCGCGATCACATGCTTAGAGAGGCCAAGAAGATGAGGAAAGAGCTTAGGGCCTCACTAGAAGATGCTAGGAACCGTGTGGCTGAGCTAGAAACCCAGAACCTAGATGCTAAGCTTGAGATTGATTCGCTTAAGGCTTCTCCTGTGGTTTCTGATGAGATTGATTGCTGTGATTGCTCTGTGTACCTAGCTGATCTTACTGCTCTTAAGGATAAGCATGCTTCTACTTGTGATGAACTAGATATGCTTAGGGTTGAAGTGGCTGAGCTTAAGTCTAGACCTGCTTTGCTAGGTGCTTGCACTTCTTGCCCTGTTTTGCATGGAAAGATTGATGAGATGCATGCTTACACTGTTTCGCTTGAGGCTAAGTTGAAAGAGCCTATTCCCACTTCTTGATCTACTTGTGAATTGCATGCGGTTAAGAATTTGGAGCTTGCACATTATGTTGATCGCCTGCAGGATGAAAATGATGAGCTGAGAAAATGTATGAGCTGGTTGTCGGGTCAGGAGCCTCAGCTCGGTATCATGATAGCGGCTTTCAAACGCTATGATGGTCAGGCACTTGGGGCTGACAAACTTGGAGAGAACTGTGGTGAGGGAGCTGAGAGAGTTGGAGAGATTCCTATCCCACCACCAAACAGACACAAGAACAAGTTTGAGCCCAAGCCCAACCATCTCAGAAACAAACTTGACACTACTCCAGATCCACCCATATTCCCTCACCCAACAAATGATTTTCAGAAACCGGTGAAGTTTGTGAGCCCAAAGGGAGGTGAGGAAGGAGAGAAGAAGGGTGAGAAGCCGAGTGGGCAGCCCCAACCCAAGCCTAAGCCTAAGCCACAGCCCATAAAGTTCCATTGTGGGTATTGTGGGAGAGATGGTCACAAGGATGAGTTTTGCTTCAAGAGGAAGCGTGAGGAGAGAATGGCTAGAGAGTGGGCTAACAGGGACAGGTACCACCCCTTTAATGGTGTACCTGAGCCTCGTATGCAGATGCCCAGGGCCAAGGCGATTGTGAGGACGGTTCCGGCTTGGGGAGACCGGAAGGCTGCAGGTGTTGCTGCTGGCCGAGCCACACCGGTCAGACCGGTGTACTACACCGGTCAGACCGGTGCAGGTCTGGGCAGACAGCGAGTCGGGTTTCGTGCTCGTGAGGATGCTCGGTTTGGTTCTGGAGGTCGTGGTTCTGGTGGTTGGTCTGGAAAGTTTGCAGGTGGTCAGTTTGCTAGGCGTTCTCCACCTCGTGCTCAATACGAGAGTGAGAAGAGTCGTAGCTTTGAGATGGAGCGGAGGTACGATCCACGGTTTCCCTTTCGTGGTTTTCGTCCTCCTCCAGCTAGAGAGGGTTGGTTCCCTCGTGGTGGTTACCGTGGTGGTAGCTTTGATAGGCGTGATGATTTGGTTTGTGCTAACCCCACTTTGGAGCAAATGGCTCGGCACTGGTTTTACTCTTTTGGTACTAACCCCAGTGCTGAGTCGTTTGTTCACTCACGTGCTCGCTTTTGAATTTCAGGTGGGAGACTTGAAGAACATTTGGTTGATTGACTCCGGTTGCTCGAGGCATATGACCGGAGACAAGGGGTGGTTCTCAAGTCTCGTCCCGGTGGTGACAAAGAAGTACATCACCTTTGGGGACAATGGGCGAGGGCGTGTGCTGTCAGAAGGTGAGATTAAGGTAAGCGACAAGATCACTCTCAGGCGTGTTGCTCTTGTTCAATCGCTTGGATACAATTTGCTTTCTGTGTCCCAGTTGTTGGATGAAGGTTTTGAGGTGTTGTTTCGGCCTGGTGGTTCTCGGATTTTAGATTCTCGGGGGGATCTTGTTTGCATGGTCGTTCCCGAGGGTCAAGTGTTCCGAGCTGATTTTTCTCAGTCTTCTGGTGTGGAGCGTTGCTTCTTGGCTGGTTCTTCGAGTGAGTTGTGGAAGTGGCATAGGAAGTTGGGTCACTTGAGCTTTGACCTTTTGTCTCGCTTGAGTAAACTCAATTTGGTCCGAGGATTGCCACGATTGAGGTTTGAGAAAGAGTTGGTTTGTGCGCCGTGTAGGCATGCCAAGATGGTAGCCTCTTCTCACCCGCCTCTCACCGATGTGATGACTGAGCGTCCATGCGAGCTGCTCCATATGGACCTTGTTGGCCCAGCTCGTGTGCGATCTGCGGGTGGGAAGTGGTATGTCCTTGTTGTGGTGGACGACTACTCTCGGTATGCGTGGGTGTTCTTTCTTGAGGAGAAGGGGGAGACGTTTGGTTTTGTTCGAGATCTTGTCTTGAGGTTAAGAAACGAGAGGCACGGAGATGCCATACGAGCGATCCGCAGTGACAATGGCTCGGAATTCAAAAACTCTCGCTTCGAAACCTTTTGCCATGACTTGGGTCTTGAACATCAGTTTTCGAGTCCGTATACGCCTCCCCAGAATGGCGTGGTGGAAAGGAAAAACAGGACCTTGTGCGAGATGGCTCGGACGATGCTCGACGAGCATAGGACTCCGAGAAGGTTCTGGGCTGAGGCGGTCAATACCGCGTGCCATGTGTCGAACAGGATCTACCTCAGGGTTCACAAGAAGAAAACCTGTTACGAGTTGATGCACGGTCGCACACCCAAGGTGAGTCACTTCCATGTCTTTGGTTGTAAATGCTTCATTCTGAAGAAAGGGAAGAAGTTGGACAAGTTCGAGGCTAGGTCTGTCGATGGTATTTTCTTTGGTTATGCATCTCATTCTAGAGCATTTCGTGTGCTCAATCTTGAAACTAACCAAATCGTGGAGACTTGCGAGGTAACCTTCGACGAGACACAGCCACGTAGTCAGCTTGTTTTTGAGTGTGCAGGTGACGACGAACTTGGCGAGGAGATCTTTCAGGAGGAGGAGCATGAACATGGAGATGATGAAGATAGCGGTGTGATGCCCGCGGCTGAACATGTACCTACTACTTCGACGACGATCGAGAATGGACCCTCTCCCACACCTACAACGACAAACCCAGATCAAGGCGAAGCTGCTGTTGAGGGGGAGGTAGCATCAAGGCGAGAACCTCCCTGACGAGTGCAAGTGGATCACCCAGCTTCGAGAATCATCGGCGACATGAATGAACGTACTACACGGTCGAGGGTTCGGAACAATTCTCATTTCGCTCATGCTGCTTTTGTTGCCACTTTTGAGCCCAAAGACATTGGACATGCGTTATCTGATCATAATTGGGTTAACTCGATGCATGAGGAGTTGGAGAATTTTGAGAGGAACCAAGTTTGGGTGTTGGTTGACCCTCCCCCAGGGTGTAAGCCGATTGGGACAAAATGGGTGTGGAAAAATAAAGAGGGAGAGAAAGGAGAAGTGGTGAGGAACAAGTCGAGACTTGTTGCTCAGGGGTACAGTCAGAAAGAGGGGATCGACTACGAGGAGACTTTCGCTCCTGTAGCTCGTTTGGAGGCGATCAGGATCCTTCTAGCCTTTTCCGTGGCTAAAGGGTTCAAGTTGTACCAGATGGATGTGAAGAGTGCTTTTCTGAACGGTGTATTGGAGGAAGAGGTGTTTGTGAGGCAACCACCGGGGTTTGAGAGTGAGAAGTATCCTCACCGGGTATACAAGTTGAGGAAGGCGCTGTATGGGTTGAAGCAGGCGCCTAGAGCTTGGTATGGTAGGTTGAGGGGGTTCCTGTTTGAGAGAGGGTTTGAGATGGGGAAGGTCGACCAGACCTTGTTTCTCCTCAGGCAGGACAGAGATATCCTGATTGTGCAGGTATACGTGGATGATATTGTCTTTGGTGGCTCATCTAACTCTCTTGTTGCAAGGTTTGCAGAAGACATGAGCAGGGAATTTGAGATGAGCATGATGGGCGAGTTGCAGTTCTTCCTCGGGCTACAAATCAAGCAATCAAAGGAAGGAACATTTGTGCACCAAGCTAAGTACACCAAGGACATTGTGAGGAAGTTCAAGATGGAGGACTCCAAGGCCATGGCGACGCCTATGAGTACGACTACAGTTCTTGATGCGGACGAGGAAGGTGAACACGTGGACCAGAAGGAGTACCGGAGCATGATCGGGTCACTCCTCTACTTGACGGCGACGAGGCCGGACATTCAATTCTCGGTGTGTCTGTGCGCTCGTTTTCAAGCTTCTCCGAGGACTTCTCATCGGCAAGCAGTCAAGCGCATTTTCAGGTATTTGCGACACACTCCCGACTTCGGCCTTTGGTACTCTGCGTCTTCTTCTTTGGCGCTTCATGGATTTTCAGACGCGGATTTTGCCGGGTGTCGGTTGGATAGGAAGTCCACTTCTGGGACTTGCCAGTTCTTGGGTTCTTCTTTGGTATCTTGGTCTTCCCGCAAACAGTCGAGTGTTGCTCAATCCACTACCGAGGCAGAGTATGTGGCCGCAGCTAGTTGTTGCTCTCAGCTCCTTTGGATCACATACACCATGAGTGACTTTGGTGAGGAGTATACCCATGTCCCACTTCAATGTGATAGCACTAGTGCCATAAGCGTTGCAAAGAACCCAGTGCTCCATTCCAAAACCAAGCACATAGAAGTGAGGTATCATTTTCTGAGAGACAACGTAGAGAAAGGGAAGATAGCTTTGATCCATGTACCCACACATGAACAACTAGCCGATATTTTCACCAAACCCCTAGATCAAGCAACTTTCACTCGTTTGCGGGGGGAGCTTGGTGTTTGTTTGATTTCTTGAGTTGGCGCGTGGGAGCTCTTTTGTAGCATATGTATAGCTTTCCTTTGTGCATTTCTTGCATTTGGCATGGCATATGTAGCATGATGTATATGCATCTTTGTATCTTAGGTTGCATGCATTTTGTATCATATGCATTGCTTAGGAAAGGCTTCTCCTATACACATTGTTCACCATGGAATGACATATATGTCTTTGTGAGCTAATTTGGTAAGCTATGGTTAGTTTGGCTTAGCTCTTGATAATCTTGGTTTGTATCCATGGTTGATGGCTATGTTTTTGAAAAATTTCATATATATGCTCTCTTGTGAGTAAATGCCTTTACATGATCTTGACATGTTTACTGGCTTGGCTATGCTTAATTTGTGGTTGGATAGCTTATTTTGATCATATGGGGCCAAAGGCTCATTTGCCATCATGAATGTTTAGCCCCCATGCTTCATCTTGTGGAGGGGCATAAGTTCCTTTTTGTCGCAAAGACATTTCATGTACCAATTATAAATCTGAAAATGAAATGTAAATTGCTTGAAAAATGTGCTCCCATGTCATATGTGCTAATTTTAATTTGCTTTGGGTGCTAAATCGTTGCATGATGCCTACCAATGAGAAGTCTCATATATAGAAGTAGGCACATGGCTCGGTGGCTTTGACATGACATGAGGTGCTTGTGGGTGTTTATGATGGTCTTATGCTTAGAATGGTTGTCCTAGCATGAAGTTTGTGTGGCTTTGCCATTTTGACATGTTTTGCTCATATTTAGGACTTTGCTCATGAGAGGGTGATTTTTCGCAAAATTGCTAAATTCTATCTTAGCTTCGCCCAATGGTTGTGAAACTTGGTGATCATGAAGTTTATGTCTTTACGAAGCTATAGAGTATCTAACTTGCTCGTTTGGACATGTGTAGCATCCTATGTTGAATTTTGTCTATTTGAGAAGCTCTAGGTTGCATTTTTTGCATTTTTGGCTTGATTCATGCATTGTCAACAAGGGGGAGAAGTTTGAGCATGTTTTGGCCTACTGAATGCTTTTGGAAGGTTTTCAGGTGGTTTCGAGCTATTTTTGGGCTCTGTTGTGCACCGGTCTGACCGGTTGAGGTCACCGGTCTGACCGGTCAGAGTGCTGGTCCTGTTCACATGTTGCCCACCGGTCTGACCGGTGGTGTCGACCGGTCTGACCGGTCAGAGCTGAGCTGTTGCAGCTGCTCTGTTTTGTGAAGTGGTTCGCATGCATTTGTCCAGGGGGAGTTGCATCGGTTCAGGGGGAGCTTGCATGTGTGCAGGGGGAGCTCTTTGTGGTTTTCGAGCTTTGGTTTGATGGTTTGTGCTCTTTGCTTGAGCATGTTTTGTCTCGGATGTGTCGAGCCGTTGCCCTTGCCTAAGGGGTCCGAGACTTGTCTTCTTCAAGTGATCTTGCTCTTTGCCTTTTCTTTGGCTTTCGATCGCTTGTTGGAGTTTCTTTTAGTCGTTTCTTTTCTTTTCCTTTTCTCTTGGTTACCAAAACGTGTGTGTTGTCAATGCACTCATCAAGGGGGAGATTGAGAGCCAGGTGTGGTTCGAGGACCGGTGGATGGTCGCTTCCTGGTGTGATGAGTGATTGACAACGTGGTGTGGACTGATTCTTGGCTAAGTATTGCAGGTGCAGGTTGCGGCTTGACTGGTGCAGGTGCAGGTGAAGAACAAGCGTGAAAGGTCGTTGCCGGTGAGGCCTCCAGGTGTGGAGAAGACAAGTAGGCTTGGTTCGAGGGACCCGGTGGCCAGAGGGGTCAAGTGCGGGCCGCATGGTGGCAAGAACGGCAAGATGAAGTCATGGACGGTTTCTTGGTTGAGCCTCAAAACCAAGGTCGAGCCGGGACCACGTGGGAGCCGAGTCATGAGTGGTGATTGGCGGAGGCTACACCGAGTTCGCGGGGTTTCCGGTGGTTCACCAGAAAACCACTGGGTTCCTTGGTTGATCCACAAAGCCAAGACCGAAGAACCGAAGACGGAGGTGCAGCAGCTCCAGACCGGTCTGACCGGTGGGTCTGACCGGTCTGACCGGTGGGTACCGGTCTGACCGGTGAGGAGCACCGGTCTGACCGGTGTGCGACGACGCAGTCCGGAATCTTCGAAGCAGAGGACACGCGTCGGGATCGCAAGGCTTGCGTCGAGGCTAAGCAAGTTTGCGGTTGCTGGGCATCCGTCCGATGGTGCGAAGACAAAGACTTCCAATTTCGCCCTCGAGGGGCATGTATCCCTAGTTAGCTAGTAAGGGTATTTTAGTCTTTCGGTTGCCTCCATATAACCCAAGTGGTGAGAGGATGGCAGCCACCTCTTGGAACCCTAGCTCATTTGGTTTTCCTATTTTCCTTCCTATTTTCTTAGGATTTTCGTAGGACTAGCTTGAGAGCTTCATGGTGAGATCTTGTGAGAGGGAAGGATGATCGGGCGGCAAGCTAGACCTTGTATGAACCTCTTTGGTATGTATAGATGATTCGGCGTGGTTCCTCAAGGCTTGGATGTGTCTTTCCCGTTTCTCCTTTTTGGTGATTTTCGGAGCCCTTTCTTGGCAATTTTCTTGGAGCGATTTCGAGGCCTTTCTCTTTGGGATTTGGTGGGGGATGTATGCATGAACCCTTCGTGGTTCTTTACCCTTTGATTCCCCTTCCAAATCCGTGAGCAAAGGGGCTCGATTTTGGGGTTTTCGTGGCTCTAGGGTTAGAGGCGTTCTTGGTGGGATTTCTTCGATTCCTCTTGATTTGACAAGTTTTGGTGGACCAAATCTTGGCTATGGAGTACCCATGAGGTGTTCCTACTATCCCCAAAGTCTTGTGCAAAACCGTGGAGCGGATCGGGAGATCGGGAGTTGGATTTGGAGGAGTTGACTCGCGGGCGCTGTTCATCCCGAGCTGCCCAGGCACGACCGGTCTGACCGGTGCTCTTGACCGGTCTGACCGGTGCTAGCCCTTGGTGGGTTTTTGTCTCGGGGAACAGCCTTGTCCGTGTGGTTTTGTCCCGTGGTCCTGCTGATCAGTTCTTGGAGTGTTTGGAGTTGTTTTGCTAGGATTTGTGAGGGGTTCTTCTTCCTCACAGGTTGTGTTTCGTGGTGGTTTTTGTTCCAGGGCCTAGAGGATTCACTGAGGCTTCCTGGAACGTTTGCTGTGCGGCTGCTGTAGCCACCGGCCTGACCGGCTCTGTCCACCGGTCT
Source organism: Cenchrus fungigraminus (assembly GCA_036936925.1). Taxonomy (NCBI): domain Eukaryota; kingdom Viridiplantae; phylum Streptophyta; class Magnoliopsida; order Poales; family Poaceae; genus Cenchrus; species Cenchrus fungigraminus. Next base: position 37,491,363 of record CM072772.1, read on the forward strand.
GACCGGTGTCACCGGTCTGACCAGCGCAGGCCATCGGTCTGACCGGTGGAGCACAGGCAGCAAGCCGTGCAAGTTTCCGCTGTGTGTTTTGGTGAGTTTTGGCTAGGAAGGTTGAGTGTTGGTTCCTAGGACCAGTAGCACTCCAGTGGCTGCGTGGTCTTGACCAACTTGGGTAGTTGGATCGGAGACGTGAGTTGGAAGCCGTGTTCGTCTTGTTGGAGTTCTCATCTCCTTCGAGAAGAATTTTTATCGGCTCCCATTCACTCCCCCCCTCTCTGGTTCGCCTAATCGGTCCTTCACAAATGTCGGCCTAGGTACAATGCCATCACCAATATCTACCTCCTCAAGAGGATCAGCCGACGTAAACCCTTGTCCTAACTTGCCCAAATCATCAAGATCCTCAATAGCTTCATATGTATCGGTCTTATGCGCCCGATAGTGATCAATCTTCTGCTGCAACCAATCTTTTGTTGAACTCATTGAGTCACATGAAGTGGTTTAGCCGATTATCAAACGGCTTTATGACAACAGGGATGAAGCCATCATTGGAACAGCTTACAAACTCATAATTAGACAAATCTAAGCCAGATAGACATTTTACATCATCATGCACACCTATAGAATGACTATCAGCTACAGCTACACAAGCAGAATTATCACCATACACTACTTCTACCTCATCATCTACCCATTGTATTAAAATTTGGTGCAAGGTAGAAGGAACGCATTTATTCGCATGAATCCAATCACGACCAAGGATAAGGCTGAAGTTACCTTGTGTCTCAGTGACGAAGAAAGCCGTGGTGAGCGTCTTGCTTCCAACAGTGAGCTCCATGGAGATCACGCCTTTAGCTCCTATCGGCTCGCCTCCTCCAACTCCGCTGATGGTCATGTTGGTCTTGATCAGCTCCTCATCTGAACCTCCAAGCTTCTTGAATAGAGAGTACGGCATCAAGTTGACAATCGCAGCTCCATCCACCAGCATCCGAGAGATAGGCTTCCCATTGATGTGACCCTTCATGTACAAAGCCTTCAGATGATTATCAGCGTCTTTGGGCTTCTGAAATATAGCATCTTTTGGCCCAAAGTCAAGATGAGCGAAGTCCTCCTCCGTAGGCACCGAACCATCAACAAACAAATGAACCACATTAACTTCAAGGTTCATCCGCTCTGGAGAAGAACTGTAATCGACAAGCTCCTCGTCGTCCTCTGGAGTAGGGACCGACGACACCTTGTCATCACAAGCCATGGGAACTGAAGAAGCGAAGCCGGGCGGCGTTTCTGGAGAACCCGGTCTGATCGCCTGGTCAACCGATCTAACCACCTCAGGCGGTTGAACCGCCCCATCTGGCGGTTTGACCACCTCTGTCTGGGGTGCCGTCTTCACTCTCCACTCCTTCCCTTGCGACACCATGGGCCTGTAGCTGTTGAAGACCTCGTCTCTCTACTTCTCCAGTTCCTTCTCCCTCTTCTCCTGTAGCCTCAGTCGTTGAAGCTTCCTCCTTTGAGTATGAGTCAAACCGGGAGGACACCACCTTGGCAAGAAGTATTCTGGACGAGACTTGCTTCCGCTGGCCTCATGATCATTTGCAGCAACAGGTTCCTTTTGAATAGGTGTCACAACCTGATTGTTTAGCACAACTGGTGCTTTGCCACTTTTCTCAATAGGAACGTCCATCGTCCCAATCTGAATGATATCAAGATCTGTAGTCCTCTCTGGGTCGATGTCCATCTTCTGAACTTCCTCCTCCCTGATCTTGGGCTTGTACACCTTTTTCGGAGGAAGTTGTACCTTCTTGGGCAGGGCGGTCTGATCGCCTGTAGGGGGCGGTCTAACCGGGTCAGCCTGATGGCCCTGCCCGAACTGTCGTGGAGCCCAGCGATCTTGCGTATGTCTTGAAATTCGATCCAGCACTGATCTCCTTGGTCCTCCCCATCCAGGATGGAAGGATTGCTGATATGGCACCCACATTACTCCATTGTCGTCGTAGATCGGATGAGGCGGATGTGATCTTATAGGAGCCCAATTTGGAATAAAGTGCTGCCTCTGAGATGATTCACCTCTGTATCTGACAGCTGCTCTGGGAGGCGATGACGGCCTCTCTTGACGTGGAGGTGATCTTATCCTTTTTTTTACCGGCCGATCACTTGTAACGGCCTTTTGCTTGGAGTACTTGTCAAATAGCATATCAAAGGTGACCTTTGGCTTTGGAACACTTCCCTGATTCTTTGCAACGTTGAGCTTCCAGTTTCCAATTTCCGGCCGCTTCGGAATAAGCATCTTTGGGCGGCCATGTGCAGGGGCGGTCTGACCGCCCTGTACCCCCGGTCTAACCGCCCTGTCTAGGACAGGCTCGATTGTTTGCTGACCAGACGGCGTGGACGATCCTTGCCCCTCATGTCCAGAAGCTTTGACAGTGATTTTGAAAGTCTCTCTGCCATCAGGGGTTTTTTCATATGCCACCTCTCTTGTCAACTCTTTTCCCCTCAAATTGGGCTTTGCTTCCCCGACCATCACATTCTTGCCTTTGGTAGCTTCGGCTTGATGCGGCCGAACCAGGACCTTGGGCTGCTGCAACTCCATGGTATTGACGGGAAAAGGTTGCTTGTCCACTTGCATCTCATGAAGCATCAAACGACCTTCATTAATGGCCGATTGAATCTGACGACAAAACACATTGCAATCGTTAGTGGCATGAGAATAAGAATTATGAAACTTATAATATGCACGTCGTTTAATTTCATCAAGTGGAGGCATAGTATGAGAAATTTTAATGTTTCCAAGCTTAAGTAATTCATCAAAGATACGATCGCATTTAGAAACATCAAAAGTAAATTTTAGTTCTTCTTGCTGACCTTTAGTAGCCGGCTTAAGAGATGCACAAGAACTAGCTTTAGACTTTGAAGGCCACACAAATTCAGCAACATACACTTCATTCTCGTCGTCTGAACTATCGGAATCATATTCAAGCATATGCACATTAGACCGACGAGGCTTAGAGTGTTCTTTTTCTTTATTCATTCGGTTTTCAACAACTAAAGATCTTACTTGAACTTGTGCAACCGAAAGAAAATCAGTGCCCTCTATTTTATCTCTAATAGATGACCTTAAACCTTTTAGACAAATGTCTGCAAGGTCCATATCAGTGATTGACAAATTAAAACAACGGTTTTTAGTTTCTTTAAATCTTTTAATGTAGGCCGAGACGGTCTCATCTCTTCCTTGCCTAACCGATGTTAAGTCTGTCAATTTTAATTGCATGCTCCCACTATAAAAGTGATCATGAAACTTATGTTCTAACATATCCCAAGATATTATAGACACCAGCTTCACCTAGTTGTGCAGTGTATTGACTAATATGCTCCCATGTGGTTCGGTCATCATCACCACTAAATTTGATCAAATCAGGCATACGCCAACCACGTGGGAGAGGAAACCTATCAAACTCGGGATCGTATGGCTTTTGATATAGATTAGTATTACCAATGTCAACACCAAGTTTGGTTTTTACCACATTAGCCAAATCTTCCTTAAATCTATTAAATTCCACCCAATTAGGATTATTTGGCTGTTGTGGCTGAGGATTCTCCAAATTCATCTTATTTAAATAGGGAGCTATCTTAGCTTGAGCTAGCCTGTAACTTTCAAGCACATCGTCCGGAATAATGTTTTTGGAAGCCGATGTGTTCATTGTCGTACTATAATGAGGTCCAACATTACTGATTGTATTGGAAAAAGTAGGGACCATCTGATTTGGCACGACAGAAATTGGCAAAGGCTGATCTGGCACCATCTCCATTGCACTGGTCTGACCGGTACCCTGTGCCGGTTCAACCGGTGTGGCCATAATCGGCCTGTGCGGTTGAAACTAGGGGTACTGACCAGATGCTGGATTTGGTGTCAAACCATATGCATGATTATTAACAGGCAAAGGTGCTAAGCTAGGATAGGACCCATGAGGATTAGCTTTAGGAGAACTACTATTAGTTTCATTATTAGCATAGCCTAAAGCTCTATCTTTTTCAAGATCCTCTAACCGTTCTAAACGAGCAATATACGAAGAAAGTAATTCATCACTTTCCACTGTAGATTTCATAGGAGAAGTTTCAGGCGGGGGTTTCTTACTTACAGTGGGAATTACCTCAACGTTGTTGTCATTTAGTCTGATCGCCGGCAGCTCGAACTCTTTCAATCTTGCCACATTGCCGGATCGATCCTTCTTGACGCCAGCTAGGAATTGTACTTGCATGTACTCTTGTAGCGCCTTGAACTTCTACTACTCTTCTAGAGAGAGATCTTCTAGCGACGCGGTGACAATGTTGTTCATGTCGAGTTCGCACCGAGACATCGTACTAAGGTTAGATTGAACGGTTTTAGCAACCTGATCTTTCTTTCCCCAGCGGAGTCGCCAAAAGTGTGTTGACGCTTTTTCTGGTCGAACACACGTGTGCGCTAGATCGCGCGGTCGTCGGAAATCACCTCGGCGAAACTTCCAGCACAGGCCGGTCTAACCGCCCTGGGGGGCCGGTCTAACCGCCCTAGACAGAAGGGACGTCGAAAAACCTAGAATCGCTGCTCCGGGAGGGACCCCATTGGGAACAGTGCGCCTAGGGTTGTCCTGAGGTCGGCAGACCACTCAGAACTTCCTCAACCGCTGTGGAGACAAAGGAGGAGAGCAATGGAGGTTGGAAAAGTTAGGGTTTGAGAGAAAATAAGGTAAACTTGATGATCAACGATTGGATGATAGCTCTCAATCGGCCACGACCCTTTATATTTATAGGGTGGGAGGACTTGCCCTGCAAACAATGCTTTACAACTCGAAATTAAGCAAAACTCCTAATTCTACTCAAACTCGGGGTCACTCGGTTAGACCACCCCCGGGGGGCGGTTAGACCGCCTGGCGGCCTCGTGCCAGACCGGCTACAGCGCACCCCGGTCTAACCGCCTGGGGGACCCGGTTTAACCGGCCTGCGACGCCTGATCCGGCTCTTTGCCAAATTTGAGTGTCAACAGATTATTATTAATACGATTCATATATGCCTGCTGACCTTTGATAGCTTTTACTTGCCTAAGGCAACAATCCAGTACCTTTGATAGCTTTTATTATTACCTAATACAACCATGCAGTAGCAAATCTTAAAAATGTGGGCTGTGTACATGTATAGGTTTCTATTCTTTTGTTAATCTGCTTGTAGATTAGCAATGTGCTTGTGCAATTAGCAAATCTTAAAAATGAACAATACTCACTGCAGATCTACTTCTCTCTAATTGACTGACTCTATAAGAATGCTATTGGGAATAGTTGATCTGCTCCCCTTCTACATTGCTTTATAAAAAGAATGTTTTGAAAACTGAAATTTTAGTTGTGATGTTTCCAACAGGTTTAAGCTGATGGAACTGAGTGAGGGTTGCCCTGCAAAGATGAAGCTGGTCATTTCTCCACATATGTTCTTACAATGCAAACCCTGGACAAGGTTGGTGTTTGCATCCTCTCACTTTGCTGGGAAATGAAGAGTTGTGCGCTACTGTTATGTGTGTATTGTTTTAAGGCTTGGAGCAAGCTATCAGATGGCCAAATGGCAAGATTAGGATATGATTTCCAGACACTTGTGTATGCATGTTTTTCTAGTTTACACATTTGTGTATTGTGCTGCAAGGACTTGTAATGATTGTATTTGTGTGGGCAACAATGTGCAGTATAAATGCATGGCATGGAAATATTAATGATTTCAATTGTGGTTCTATTTTTTTTTTTGTAACCGATATTTATTTCCCTGTCGGTAAATAAAAGTGACAGGGTAATAGGACCTGCGGGGAAACATGTTTTCCCTGTCGGTGAATAGTATTTCCCTTGGCGGTGCTTGTTTGATAGGGAATTGATTTTAAACCTGACGGTGAACAATTTCCTGTGTGTGAGCAACCGACAGGGAAATGGGAAAGCCGACAGGGAAATAAAAAACCGACGGGCAATTTTTTATTTCCCTGTCGTTTTATCCCTGACGGTTATTCCTTGTCGGTTAACCGACAGGGAAATTATTTTTGCATTTCCCTGTCGGTATATTTAATTACCCTGACGGTAATGGCGCACACAGGGAAATTTCGTTTTCTAGTAGTGGAACGTAGTGATGCGTGATTAGTGCAAACCCATATTACCGCGTGATTTGTAGATCATAGTCATCCATATTGACATGTGATAATGGTAATGTCGTAAAACGCAACTGCGTCACCGAGGCCGCCGACCTCGATCGCTAAGCCTTTCCAAAAAAACATAACGTGATTTGATTACCAATTATTTCCCAAAATCCCTTCAAAAAACACGTCACGCTGCTTGTATCCCTTTCCAAAACACAACGTGATTTGGTTATCAATTGTTCCAACACAACGTGATTTGTCTTACCAATTCCTTTTCTACCAGCGCCCCGTACCCATCGCTGCCACCAGCGTGCGAGGCATACATGCACTCCCTTTCCAAACCAAGACGTGATTTGACTTTCCAAAAAAGCAAGACATGATTTGACTTAGCAATTATTTCCCGCATTGCGCGATTTGACTTTCCAAAAACCCCCTTTCCAAACCAAGATGCGATTTGATTTTCCAAAAAAAGAAGCCATGATTCGGTTTAGTAATTATTTCCCGCATTGCGCGATTTGACTTTCAAAAAAAACAAGTCATGATTTAGATTTTGCTTAGCAATTCTTTGACGCGATTTGACTTTCCAAAAAAAGAAGTCATGATTTGGCTTTGCAATTATTTCTCGCGTTGTGCGATTTGACTTTCCAAAAAACAAGCCATGATTTAGATCTGGCTTAGCAATTCTTTGAGGTGATTTGACTTTCCAAAAAAGAAGCCATGATTTGGCTTAACAATTATTTCCCGCATTGCGCGATTTGACTTTCAAAAAACAAGCCATAGTAAAGTGCACGTGCGACACACACATGTCTAAAAAAACACAATAAATAAAATAGATGTATGCCAATAAATCGGTGTGTATCGAAAAAATGGTCACCCAACATAGACATTCCATTGCATTGTTAAAACAGAGAATTATTCGATGCAACCATATATAATGCAATATAACACATTTAATGCTTCGTAGCCAGCTCACGTCACATGCACAACATTTCTATGCTTCCAAAATGTCTCTATACACGATGTTCTTAGTTTTCTTCCCGATTGGATCAGCTAGATTGTTAGGTTTGGCCAAAACCCACATCATCAATAAGAGTTCCATGTTCAGGTATGACAGATCCTGTTGGTGAATATAAGACCAACATAGTTTGCATTGAAGATATACATTTACCAATGTTAAAAACTCACTGAATATATAATCTACCATGTAAAACTCACTGTTAGTATGAGTTGGTACGCCTATAGCCAGAAGTGCCGCTCCTCCGGCGGCCTTTTTACGTGTGTAATTTACTCTCCTCTTCACGTTTATCATATCCTTTGTTGCAGCGTACTTTTCCCACTTCCTTTGGTTCTCGCGAGTTTTAGAATCTGTCAATAGGAAAAAACAACATTACTCACTACACATGTGAAGAAACATGCATCTCTACGAATTTGAGATGGCAAGAAGGAAGAAGCGATCGGTCCCAATCCCAACCTCCATCATGAAGATTTCCGACTCGCATGGGATGACTGAGAGCCTGTGTGGTTCGAGGACCGGTGGATGGTCGCTTCCTGGTGTGATGAGTGATTGACAACGTGGTGTGGACTGACTCTTGGCCAAATATTACAGGTGCAGGTTGTAGCTTGATTGGTGTCGGTGCAGGTGAAGAACAAGTGCGAAAGGTCGATGCCGGTGAGGCCTCCAGGTGTGGAGCGGACAAGTAGGCTTAGTTCGAGGGACCCGGTGGCCGACGGGGTCAAGTGCGGACCGCATGGTGGCAAGAACAGTAAGACGAAGTCGTGGACGGTTTCTTGGTTGAGCCACAAAACCAAGGTCGAGCCGAGACAACGTGGGAGCCGAGTCATGAGTGGTGATTGGCGGAGGCTACACCAAGTTCGCGGGGTTTGCAGTGGTTCACCAGAAAACCACTGGGTTACTCGGTTGAGCCACAAAACCGAGGCCGAAGACTCGATGAGGAGGTGCGGCCACCCAGGACGGTTGAACCGCCCAAAAGGGGCGGTCAGACCGCCTGGGCCGGTCTAACCGCCCAAGGGGGGTGGTCTGACCGCCCGAGTCGCAGCCGCCGAGAAGCTTCGAAGTGGAGGACACGCGGCATGATCACAAGAGTTGCGTTGGAGCTACGCAGGCTTGCGGTGGTTGTGCATCCGTCCAATGGTGCTAAATTGAAGACTTCCAAAATTGCCCTTGAGGGGCTTGTATCCCTAGTTTGCTTGTAAGGGTAGTTTAGTCTTTTGGGTGCCTCCATATAAACACTTGGTGGGATGGATGGCAGCCAACTCTTGGAACCCTAGCTCATTTCCCTTTGCTATTTTCCTTTCCTATTTACCTTAGGATTTTCTAGGACTAGCTTGAGAGCTTAATGGTGAGATCTTGAGAGAGGGATGAATGATTGGGAGGCAAGCCCTTGTATGAACCTTTCTTGGTATGTATAGAAGATTCAGCGTGGTTCCTCAAGGCTTTTGTTGTCTCTCCCATTTTCCCTTTTTTGGTGATTTTCGGAGCCTTTTCTTGGGATTTTCGTGGTGGAGTTTTGGAGGCGTTTCTTTGCGGGATTTGTTGTGGTAGTCACACATGAGGACCTTGTGCCTCTTTTCTCAGTGACCTTGCCCCTCCAAACTCGTGGAAAGCTCTCCGATTTGGTGGTTTTTGGTGGAGCCTGAGTTCTTGAGGTTGATACGATTCCCCATGATTGAGAGCATTTCGGTGGAATTCCTTTGAGGGAGAGGTCGTCCATGAGGTGACCCAGGCATCCCCAAAGTTTCGCAGCAATCAGTTGGGTGAATCGGGAGATCGGGTGGTGCAGAGTTGAGGGTTGACCCGCGGTTCTTGTTTTTCCCATTCTGTCTGGGGAGGGCGGTCTAACCGCGTGGGGGGGGGAGGGGGTCTAACTGCCCCAGGCTCGTCCGGAGAAAGTTTTGATTTTGGCTGTGATCTTCTGGTAGCATGTTGGCCTTGACCAGATGATTCTATGGTTGAAATCTTGGAGCGTCTCGAGTCCGTTTGCCTTGGTTTTCACCCGGCTCTTTGTCCCTAGGGGAGGGCAGTCTAACCGCCCCTGCCTCTTTCGAAGAAAGTTTGGATTTTTGCCAAGATCTTCTGGGAGATTTTTAGCCTTGACTAGAGGATTCTGTGGTCAAAATCTTGGTTGGTTTTGAGCCCGTTTGCAAGGTTTTTCATGGAGGTGATTTTTGCTAGGTACAGGAGGTTAAACCGCCCCTGGTAAGAGGTTTAACCGCCTTAGGCCTTTTCGGTGAAGTTCTTGTTTTCGCTAAGATTTTCTGGTAGCTAGCTCGGCCTTGACCAGAGGATCTTGTGGCTGATACCATGGAGAGTTTTGGTGCTTGGAAGACGGTCTTCGGAGGATTTCTTGGCTGCCTAGGAGCATGCAGTCTAACTGCCCCCATACCCCGGTTAAACCGCCCCTGCTGGCCAGACATCTTCCGAGTTGTTTCCGTTGTCGTGTGTGTAGGAGCTGTGGCTGCAGGTAGTGTTTGTTCCTAGAACCAGTAGCACTTCAGTGGCTACATAGTTTTGGCAAATGGAAGGTTGTGTGCGGAGCGTGTGATTTTGGGTATCCGACCGAGTTCATCTTGTTGGAGAAGTCATCTCCTTCGAGAAGAATTTTTATCGGCTCCCATTCACTCCCCCTCTCTGGTCACCAGTTCGGTCCTTCAAGTGATAACAGAGCCGGTTACGGATCTTTCGGGACTCTAACTAGTCTAAGATCCAAAGATGGCGTACCAGGAACGGGGATCGGGTCCTCCGCACTTCGATGGAAAGAACTACAAGATGTGGCAGAGGCGGATGGCTGCTTTCCTCCGCGGCAAGGGTCAGATCCTTTGGGATGTTACAGTGAACACAGCTTATGTTCATCCGATTAATTTCCTTGCTCCAGGATCGAGGGACATGCACGACGCCAACAACAAGGCGGTCGACTTCTTGTTTCGTGCTCTGTGTCAATCCGAATTCGATCGGATTCAGACAGAGGACTTGACTTGTAGGATTTGGGAGCAGTTGAAGAATGCTCACGCTGGAAACGCTCAAGTTCAGGCTCGGTTGTACGCGACTTACCGGAGAGAGTACGAGAGCTTCACTCATCTCCCCGGTGAGTCAATTGACACCATGTTCCAGCGGTTCACCGTGATTGTGAACAACATGAGGGCCAATGTGGCCATGCTCCCGTACGATGATCATGATAGAGCCGTGAAGCTCTTGCACGCGCTGGATCGTGCAATATGGGATGGAAAGGTCGAGGCCATTCTTGAGTCAGAGAAGTATGACACCCTGACGATAGACGAGCAGTTCTTTAAGCTCAAGTCAGCTGAGGTGGATCGTGATGTGACAGCCCGTCTTGAGAGCTTGACTAGTTCCCATAGTCTTGCTCTCGTCGGTGGCTCAGGTGTTATGACTAACGCTAACCCATCCTCCATGATGTACTCTTTGTCCTCTTTGATGTCTTTGCCAGACGAGGAGTTTGATGTATTTGGAGAGGACGAGCTGGCGCTGTTGACACGGTGATTTGAGAGGATGCATGGGAACCGGGTGAACTCAAGAAGGAACTCGAGGGCGTGCTTCAAGTGCGGCAAGACCGGACACTTTTTCGCTGAGTGTCCGAAGGTGAACAACCACGACAAGCACAAGTCCAAGGAGAAGAAGGTCCAAGAAGAAGGAGCATGAACATGGGAGGAAGACACGGACCCGAGAGAAGATCAAGAGATCGAGCGATGTCGACTCCGGCTCTGAGGAAGCGTCATCAAGCTCGAGTGAAGAAGAAGAAGAGGACGGCAAGAGGAAGGAGAAGAAGAAGAAGAAGAAGAAGAAGAAGAAGAAGAAGAAGAAGAAGAAGAAGAAGAAGAAGAAGAAGAAGAAGAAGAAGAAGAAGAAGAAGAAGAAGGACTTTGGCAAGTACTTCAACGGCCTTTGCTGTACTGCAAGCAAGACTCCAAGAAGCTACAACAAGAAGGATGGACTTTGCAGCATGGTGCACAGCTCCAGCAGCAAGAGAAG